>CAJGYO010000008.1:72392577-73630975 GCA_904845875.1 Miscanthus lutarioriparius
TTCCCCGTGGATGTTCCCAAGGTCTCCAAGGTTTCCAGCGAGTGAAATGCACCCCGATGGTGGTTAACGATAGTGCTTACTATTCCTTCGGAGTTTGCAATTGTTTGGGTAATGATCTGGTGGGAATTTTCTTTAGTTTATATCACTAGGAAAGGCGATGATTGACTTCTCTAAGGATTATACATAGCATTCGTGTTGCTTCTGTATGGCCCTCGGCCCCTGGCCTATCTAGCAGTTGACAGTTCTGTGTTCTGACAATTCTACAATGATTGACTTCTGTCGATGGCGTGGCTGATGTTTGATCTGAGCCTGTTCGGGAGGTCGTATCGTATCGTGGATTATTTATTGCTGACTGGTTTGGTGTGAGAGAAAAACACTGTTCCCGACTGAAAATTTACGATCGTTTACGAGCAAGCGAACAGGCACCATCAGGGCTTGTTAGTTTGATTCCAGGAAGAAAGGGGTTGGAGAGGATGGGGAGGGATTAAATCCCCGACAAGTCAAAAAAAAAAAATTAGACGAAAATGGATTCGCCCAGCTTTATTAGAAAGCGTATCGAATACCCATCGGTTCGGATACTGGGGATACCAGTTTACAAAATAGAGCGCACCAAGATAGAAAAAAAAACAGACTTCGGCTTCCTCTCAAACATTAACTGGACTAACCTGGGAACTAAGCTCTAAAGCAGCTGACATCCAGCCCACTCAACGCACGTCATACTTCACAGAAACTACCACCTCAGAAGGAGAGCTACTAAAACACTACTACGAGATAAGCTAGTGCGCATTTGATGAGAGTAGATTGATCATCTCTTCTGCAACCGGTTCCAGCTTCGCTTTCAGCAGTGGGCGCCAGGACTTGATCAACATCAAGGACTTGAAGAGGATCACTTTAGGGGAAGTGAGAACCTTCTTGTTGATCGCCATGTTGTTCCTCGTCTTCCAGATAGTCCACAACGCTCCTGCACAAATGAAGAGTGTCACCTTGCGTTTAGCTCCTCTACAATTGTCTACGAACTCTAATAAGAAATCCGTGCAGTTAGTTGGTGAATTTTGCCATCCCAAATTGACCCTCAGAAAGGTCCATAGGTAAACGGCAATGGGGCACTGAAATAATATATGGTCTGTAGTCTCTAGTTCATCGCAGGCAGCACACTTTTCTGGGCCAGACCATTTCTTCTTTTTTAACTGCACCCCTGATTGGATTCTGTCGTGTGCAGCCATCCACATAAAGATCTTCTCCTTCAGCGGGATATTACATTTCCATATATCATCATCTGCTGATCTCTAATACCTCCGGATGTAATAAACTTGTACAGTGAACTGGCAGTAAACTTTTTGGACTGCTCAAAAGCCCATCCAACTCTATCTCTCCCTTCTTCTAAGTTAACCTCACTCAGTAGTTCCTGGAATTGGGACCATTCCTCACTGAGAGTTCCATGGAGTTGTCTTCTCAACAGGATGTTCCACTGTCCATCTCTAACTGCTTGGCATACATCTATATCTGGATAAGAAACTATTTTGAACAGGTTAGGGAAAGTAACTTTCAGAGGATACTCCCCCAGCCAGGTGTCATGCCAAAATCTTGTCTGTTGTCCACTGACTACCTGCATAACTCTACCTTTTTGGTACCATTCCCTAATATCAAGCAAGGATCTCCAGAACTGTGACCCCTGTCTGTTCTTGATCTGAAAAATGCTTTTGTGACCCAAGTACTTTTTCCTTAACAGAGAGCAGCACAGATTATTGTCACCCCTTTCTAATCTATCTATCCACTTAGCAAGTAGGCTTGTGTTCATAGCTCGAACATCCATGAAACCTAGCCCTCCAAACTCCTTTGGTCTGTTAAGGGCCTCCCATTTGATCATGTGGTATTTTCTTTTCTTGCCTGTGCCTTGCCAAAAAAATCTCGATCTGATGGTGTCTAGCATCTGATAGTTGCCTTCATACAGCTGATATACACCCATTGTGTACATTGGGATATTGGACAAACAGGCATCGATCAGAGTCAATTTCCCACCAGAAGACAGATAGTCACATTGCCATGTTCCTAATCTTTTCTCAGTCTTGTCGCTTACATACCTCAACTGTGCCTTAGAGATTTTGTGGTCACTAACTGGCAGTCCTAGATATTTCATAGGGAAAGAACCCAGCTTGCAATTAAGCATTTCCACTGTTTGTTGTTGTTCTTCCTCAGTAAGACCCATAGTGAAGACCTCACTTTTATCAAAGTTTATCTTCATGCCAGACATAGCTCAAAACATGTGAGAATCATTCTCAAGTTCATTAAATTCTCAGTGGAAAAGCTCAGAAAGATTACTGTATCGTCAGCATATTGCAGATGTGTTAAACCTCCATCAATCAAATTGGAAACAAGGCCTTTGATCACCCCCGCTGCACTAGCTCTAGAAAGCATGGTGGATAGAGCATCAGCTACTAAGTTGAATAACAGAGGGGACCAGGGATCTCCTTGTCTCAAACCTTTAAAGCTTCTAAAGAACTCCCCTCTCTCACCATTCAAATCAATGCAGACTCTACCCCCTCTCACCGCTTGATTGATCCATCGAATCCAGCGTTCCTCAAAACCTTTTCTAACCATCACTTCTAATAAGAAATTCCAGCTCACTTTGTCATACGCCTTCTCAAAATCTAGCTTTAAAATAACTCCAGCTTTCTTAGTAACTCTAAGTTCATGAAGTACTTCCTGAGCAATGACCACACCCTCTAAAATATTCCTCCCAGGGAGAAAAGCAGTCTGGTAAGGGCTGATCAGCTTGTCCACAACTCTTGTTGGTCTGATAGTGAGGACCTTGGTTATAATTTTAATATCACATTGAGTAGACAAATCGGCCTAAATTGCTTGATATTAGTAGCTGATTTAACTTTAGGCAAAAGGATAATAACTCCAAAGTTCAGTCTCCATAGATCCAGTTGACCCTTATGTAAATTGTCTAACATTTCTTTGATATCATCTCTGATCAAATTCCAAAAAGTTTTGAAGAACTCAACACTAAAGCCGTCAGGCCCCCGAGCAGTACTGTTCTTCATTTCTTTTAGAGCAAAATCTAGCTCTTCCAGACTAAAAGGTCTTACTAACCATTCATTTTCCTCAGGAGACAACTGTTGATCTGAGTTCCACATGTCAGGTTCTAGATGTATCTCTGCAGTCTCAGATTTGCCAAATAGCTGCTTGTAATATTCAGTGATGTGCTCTTTCAACTCATGTGTGCTTTCTAGAATCTGATCATTATGTTCCAGAGCGGCTATGTGCATTTTCCTTTTCCTGCCATTCGCACATTTGTGGAAAAAACCTGTGTTAGCATCCCCCTCTAGAATCCATTTTACTCCTCCCTTTCTCTGCCATTGTATTTCCTCATCTGAAAGAATTTTTAGTAACTCCCTCTCTAAGTCGTATCTTTCTTCCCATTCAGCTTGGCTTAACTCCCTGTTTTCACTTGCCTCATCCAGGATTGAGATTGTCTTCATGATATCTTTTTTCTGATACTTCTGGAAACTGTCCACATTTTGGCCCCACCCTTTAATAGCTTTCCTTAATTTTCCTGAAACAATATGCCAGTGGTCCAGCGTCTCAATCTTATACCTATTTGGCCACTTACTTTTCACCCATTCATAAAAACCCTCCTGCTTAGTCCAATGATTACTAAACCTGAAGTAGTGATGCTTGGTAACTCTACTTTCGTCAGTATCCACGATGAGAGGATTATGGTCTGAACCGAGCCTAGGAGCAGTCAAAACTGAAGCCAAATTGAATTTGTCTTCCCAGGAATTGGAAACCAGAACTCTATCAAGGACGCACAGAATTGGGGGGTTTTGCTTGTTAGACCATGTGTACCTGATCTGTGTAATTCCCTGAGAGCAGTAGTATTGATCATATCATTAAAAGCGTCCACGAGCCTCACATCTACATTTCCTGAAGATTTTTCCTCCACCTTTCTGACTAAATTAAAATCACCTCCTACTATCAGCGGAGATTCTGTTTCCAGTACCTTAACTTGTAATTCTTCTAGGAACTCTAACTTCTTTTCATCGTGTGCAGTTCCATACACATTGATAAGCACCCATTCAAAGCCATCGCTTATCATACTTAGCTTCACACTCTGAAAGAAAGCCCCTTGATCTTGTGCAGAAACTTGAGCTAGGTTCTTATCAACCCCAATGAGCATACCTCCAGAATGTCCATCTCATGTGGGGCGCACGTATATCCGACGCCAGCGAACCCGCGACGTGCGCAGAGCCGCGGAACGCGCAGCGCGCGTGGAAGGATAGGATGCAGCGCGCGTGGAAGGATAGGATAGTTTCCTATTTTCAGTTTCCTATTTTCAGTCCTTAATTCTAGGAGCAATTGGCTCAGATTCAGTTTAGGCCTTGGCCATATATATGCATGTAAGTGATCTCGGGAAAAGGCAAGCAAGAACTATTTCTCTGATCTCCTTCTTCTCCAACCGAACCTGAGAGCTGAGGGGCAAAACCTCGCCTCAACCACAGATCGAGACTACGAGCTCCGTAGTTGAGGTCCAGCTATCCTAGGCCCTGGTGCCCTTGACAACCTGGTATCACGGTCCCAGCGATCCTCGACCTCCAGTTCCACCTCATCACCAGCCGCCGCGCCGCCACCTCCACTTACAGCCGCCGCGCCACCTTCCCCCGCCTCCGCATCCTCCTGCACCACCGCTATGGGTGACTCCACCGATCTCAAGGCCACCGTGGAGGCGCTGGCCACGGCCGTCAAAACCCTGCAAGCCACAGCGGAGGCCAATGCCAAGGCAATCCTTGCCTTGTCCGCCGCTCAGTCCTCCTCCTTGGGCAGCAGGCAGGCCACGGGCGAGCACCACACCGACCGGCCGCCGCGTTTCCAGAAGATGGACTTTCCGCGGTATGAAGGCAAGTCCGACCCACTAATTTTTATCAATCGATGCGAATCGTATTTCCATCAGCAGCGGATCATAGAAGAGGAGAAGGTTTGGATGGCGTCCTATAACCTGGAGGAGGGAGCCCAGCTGTGGTACATCCAAGTTCAGATGGACGAGGGTACTCCCTCCTGGCGCCGCTTCACCGAACTCCTCAACCTGCGCTACGGACCACCGCTGCGATCTGCCCCGCTCTTCGAGCTCACCGATTGCCGGCGTACAAGCACGGTCACCGAGTACCAGGATCACTTTCAAGCGCTCCTGGCACGCGCGGGTCCTCTGGAGGAGTCGCAGCGGGTGCAGCTCTTCACTGGGGGTCTCCTACCGCCGCTTAGCATCAACGTCCGCATCCAGAACCCCCAGTCGCTAGCAGCCGCCATGAGCTTGGCACGGCAACTAGAGTTGCGGGAGCAGTACACGCCGACACCAACCAAGGCCGCAACCCGAGGCCTGCTGCCTGCTCCAGCTCCACGCCTCGCCCTTCCAGCTCCCCCGGTCGACAAGGCTGCAGCGCCCCCGGTCACGGTGGAGGGCCGCCCGGTGAAGCGTCTATCCTAGGCGGAGCAGGAGGAGCGCCGCCGCCTGGGCCTCTTCTACAACTGCGACGAGAAGTACACACATGGGCATAACCACGTCTGCAGACGACTCTTCTACATTGACGGCGTGGAAATCACCGACAACAACGACGCAGCGGCGACCGAGGTACTAGACACAGAGACACCGGTCTTCTCCCTGCACGCGGTCGCCGGTGTGCCGATCTGCGACACGATGCAGATCAGCGTGTCGTTGGGCACCACCACTCTCGTCGCGCTCCTAGACACCGGCTCGATCCACAACTTCATCGTCGAGGCCACGGCTCTTCGTACCGGGTTGTCCGTCCAACCCCAGCCGCGCCTCACGGCAACCGTGGCCAACGGCGAGAAGGTCACTTGCCTCGGCGTTCTTCGGCAAGCACCAATCACCATCGACGACAACGAGTTCCGCGTCGACCTTTTTGTCATGCCCCTTGCAAGGTACGATTTGGTTCTGGGAACGCAGTGGATGGCCACTCTCGGACCGATCATCTGGGACTTCACCGCGCGCACCATGTCGTTCAACCGACACGGCCGCGAGGTCTGCTGGTCAGGCATGGCCGCGCCCAGTGCGTCGGGCCTGTCCGCTGCAGCAGCCAGCGACTCCCTCCTCGACGAGCTGCTGGCTTCCTTCGAGGACGTCTTCGCTGAGCCCAAGGGGCTGCCGCCCAAGCGTGCCCGCGACCACAGCATCGTCCTCAGGCCGGGCGCGCCACCGGTGGCAGTCCGCCCGTACAGGTACCCGGCGGCCCACAAAGATGAACTCGAGCGGCAGTGCGCCGCCATGATCGAACAAGGCATTGTCCGCCACAGCGACTCGGCGTTCTCTTCGCCGGTCATCCTAGTCAAGAAAGCGGACGGCTCGTGGTGGTTCTGCGTCGACTATCACGCTCTGAACGCGCTCACCGTCAAGGACGCGTTCCCCATTCCCGTCGTCGACGAACTCCTCGACGAGCTCCATGGCGCGCGGTTCTTCACCAAGTTGGATTTGCGGTCAGGGTACCATCAGGTACGGATGCGGCCGGAAGATGTACATAAGACCGCGTTCCGCACCCACGACGGTCTCTATGAGTTCTTGGTGATGCCGTTCGGGTTGTGCAACTCCCCGGCGACATTCCAAGCCCTCATGAACGACGTCCTCCGGCCCTTCCTCCGTCGCTTTGTACTTGTCTTCTTTGACGATATTTTGATCTATAGCAAGACATGGGCGGATCACTTGCGCCGCCTCCGCGTTGTCCTCTCCGAGCTCCGGCGGCACCAGCTCTTTGTCAAGCGTGCCAAGTGCGCCTTCGGTGCCGTTTCCGTCGCCTACCTGGGCCACGTCATATCAGCGGCGGGCGTCGCCATGGACCCAGCCAAGGTGCAGGCCATCTACGACTGGCCGGTACCTCGCTTGGCACGAGCGGTGTGTGGCTTCCTCGGCTTGGCGGGGTACTACCGCAAATTCGTCCACAACTACGGCACCGTCGCTGCACCGCTGACGGCCCTCCTCAAGAAGGATGGCTTCTCCTGGACCGAGGCGGCGGCCACGGTGTTCGACGCAGTCAAGGCTGCGGTCACCTCAGCCCCGATCCTCGCCATGCCGGACTTCTCCAAGATGTTCGTCGTTGAATGCGACGCCTCGTCACACGGGTTCGGCGCGGTGCTCGTCCAGGACGGCCACCCGCTTGCCTTCTTTAGCCGGCCAGTCGCGCCTCGGCATCGCGCCCTCGCCGCTTACGAGTGGGAAATCTGCGGGCCCTACCGCGTCGTCGAGTTGATCAACGACGTCGCTGTCCGCCTCGCCCTGCCTCCTCGGGCTCGTCTTCACAACGTGTTTCACATCGGCCTCCTCAAGAAGTTCCAGGGGCCGCCTCCGGATGCTCCGCCGCCTCTGCCTCATATTCATCATGGAGCCATTGCCCCGGAGCCAGAACGTGCAGTACGGACACGCCTGGCTAGTGGTGTGCGCTAGGTATTGATCCAGTGGAAAGGGGAGTCCACGGCGTCGGCGACTTGGGAGGACGTCGAGCCATTCTGCACCAAGTATCCTGCGTTCCAGCTCGAGGACAAGCTGCTCCTCGACGGGGGGAGAGATGTCATGTGGGGGCGCACGTATATCCGGCGCCAGCGAACCTGCGACGTGCGCAGAGCCGCGGAACGCGCAGCGCGCGTGGAAGGATTGGATGCAGCGCGCGTGGAAGGATAGGATAGTTTCCTATTTTCAGTTTCCTATTTTCAGTCCTTAATTCTAGGAGCAATTGGCTCAGATTTAGTTTAGGCCTTGGCCATATATATGCATGTAAGTGATCTCGGGAAAAGGCAAGCAAGAACTATTTCTCTGATCTCCTTCTTCTTCTCCAACCGAACCTGAGAGCTGAGGGGCAAAACCTCGCCTCAACCACGGATCGAGACTACGAGCTCCGTAGTCAAGGTCCAGCTATCCTAGGCCCTGGTGCCCTTGACAGTCCAGAACAAGGTAACCAGCTCCAATGCATATCTCTTTGACCAGCAAACCTATCTAGCTCTCTTTGTCTGAAGGCCGTTTTGATAGTTTCTTGCAAACAAATACAGTCAAAATTATGAATTGCAACTAACTCTAACAGTTGTTTCCTTCTACCAGCATTACCAAGCCCTCTCACATTCCAGAATAAGATCTTCATTTGGGATGATCTTGAGATAAGTTATTATCCCATGCAGCCCTCTCTCCATCTTTGTCCAGAACTCTGACTGGTATCTATCTCTATTATATCAGTGGCAATGATCACATCCGTATCTCTAGATTCTTGTTGCTGTACAAGTTAAGAACTCAAATGTATTTTATTTTTGGCCTTCGCCAGAGCTTCCATTGCTTCTTCTCTGGCTTGGATAAGAGAGATGTTGGCAAGTCTCACATTCTCATCTTTACCCAATGATATACCACAAACTCTAGATATTGTTTCCAAAGGACATGAAGAAATATTACTGGAGGAAGAAGAATTTAAGTTACCTTGGGGCATACATGTAGCTTTGTTGTTTATAACTTTCTTTGTCATGACTGTCCCATCCTCTTGCAACCTGGAGGGGTGCCTAGTGCCTTGATAGATGATATCAATCTTACTGTTCTTGGGCTTTGCAACCCCGACATCCTTCACCACGCCATTCTCTGATCCCTTGGGAATTATAGAAATATTACTATCTCTAAAAGCATCTTCTTGGGATAGCATTTCTTTGTTTATCTCAGCCACCACCTCTTCTGTAACAATGGAGTTCTCACTGGTTTCAAAAAAACCCAGATCAGCTAGGTCACTGTGCAAATTTGGGGAGTTTGGCTTTTTTCCGGAGATTTCTTCATTTTCTGTGCCAGATCACTTATCTCCTGTAGAAGATCGACATTCACAGCTTGGTCATGTTTTTGTGGAGTTGTATCATCATCCGCCAGCACCTCTGATGCTCCTTCCACTTTCTTACCATAATTTGAAGGACCAGATTCTTGATTAGCAGGCCCTTTTGAAAGAGATTTGCCAGGTTCAAGCCAGCCGTGACTCTCTTGTGACTCTAGGTCCTCCTTATCTTTGACCTCACACCATCATCTATATCAAAGTCATCATCAGGTTTCGATGGTGGATGTTGAGCCATCTTATCAGAATAATACCAGGCAATTCTCTTCCCCTGTTTATTGATGAAGACCTCAGAGGTCCCACCAATTTTGCTAGGATTCTTGCACGACACCTTAACCCAGACTGCCTTCCATTGTAGAGAAGGAAGATGTACCTCCTCTGGATCACCCACAAGCTTAGCTAACTCTAACACAGCAAATTATGTTCTTGCAACTTTGGGAATTCCTCTAGCTCTCACCCACACTGTTTGCAAGACTTGGAAAGTTTCAGGGTCCCTATCAGTCTCTTCCACCACAGCTACTACATCAGCAGTGATAAACTTAATCTTCTGCATCCTGGTCAACAAGTTCATCACAGCTTTTGATGGGATATTTACCAGAAACTCACTGCCAGAAACTCTCTTCACATCCCACTCCCATTCTGAATCAACCAGGTATTGCAACTCAGTTTTGATCCTAAATTTGGTGCCTCTGCCCTCTAAAACTGACACAATAACTCTAATTGAGTCCTTGATTTCTGTCTTCTCCTCATTCTTGAGCTCAGGTAAATTCAGAGAATAGAAAAGTTGGCCCGGCATACCCATAGCACAAAGAGTAAGACCCTTGTTTGCACACATCATTGGGCAATTAGCAGATTTATGACCCGTATCTCTACAGCTATAGCAGAATGGAACCTTCTTACAGTCGGAGTGGTGATGACCAACCTTGTTGCAATTGAAGCATTTCATGGGTGTGTCAGATGACTGACCTGACTCCCAAGAGTATTGGTTGTAACCATGCTGATTGAAGGCTTGATGGCCACCCCTTCTGCGGTCCTCTAGCTTGTGCCTTAGATCTTCTTCAGTCATCTGGCGGACATCTCTCCCAGCTAGGAGGAGAAGATAGCTCGCTTCTGCCGGAGTTCAAGCTAAGCGAGATGTGACTTGAAACCGACAGGACAGCGCGTGGATCCAGCGACCTCTGGGCTCCGGCGAGGCAGGGACGGCGGGTGGTGACTGCTGATAGGTGCATCCATGGACAACGGTTCCCCCTCCCGCCGCTGTTGGGCTGACGAGGCCGATGAGGAGCTTCCCTCCCTGAGATCCCTGGGCGCGGGGTCGCAGGGCCTCCTCTCGGATGTGGCCGCGCTCATTGGGAGCCCCTCCGCCTCCTTCCAGGGGGAACGTGTGTCATTCACAGACTCGGAGAGCTACTCCAACTCGGAGCCCCCTTCATCGCCGCCTCCAGGAAGGGGCAAGGCCGTCGCGGGTGCTTCCGGTCACCGTCGGCGCGTGTGTCGCCGGCGTCGTCGCCCTAGGGTGGTCGATGGGTTCATGGCGGCGCCCAGGCGCACACACCCTCAGGCCACCTCGATGGTCGTCTCTCCGCCTACCTCGCCGTGTCATCGTACTTCTCCGTCTGCGCACCCTGCCCGCGCCCTCGTGGTGCCGGATGCGGACGGGTTCTATGAGGTTCGCAGCCGACGCCGGTGGCGCCGTCGCTCACCGCTAAGGGAGTCGCGGCCGGACCCCGTCGAGCTGCAGGGGCTTCACTTCAACTGTCTTGCTGCCAATCATGTCAAGCGGGATTGCGTCTTCCCAGCACGGTGCTTCAATTGCCACCAGGAGGGCCATCGCTCGTTTGCATGCTCCCTTCTGCCCGGCCGAGGCAAGCGGCCCCGCTCGCCGCCGCGTGCGGGTCACAGTCGGAGGGTTGCTGCGTGCCGACCTGCCTAGCGACATCGGCGTGCGGGCTCCATGGGCACAGCATCCGCACATTCGGTCTCGACTGGCCGCTCCCCATCCATGCCTAGGTGTTGCGCCGACTCCGCCCCCTTGGCCCCTGGTTGAGTCCCCGCCCCCCCTGGGGGGGAGCGCGCCCCTGGTAGCCGCCGCGGGGGAGCCTCCTAGTGACTGCCCGGGTCGCCTATGTCGCACTGAGTTCGTCGTCAACCTACGGTCTACGGAGTTGCAGGCGGCTAAGGACGCACTCGACCTTGCCCTCGTCGCTGCTGTCGGTGGCACTAGGCCCGCGGTGTCACCCGCCATGGTCAGCCGCTACCTCTTCGAGCTGTTTGACCTGACGACGTATGACGCGGAGGTTAGTCGCCACGACCTGGAGGATTTCGTTGTTCGCTTCCGGCGTTGGGAGGACAGGGACCGTGTCCTTGTCGCCCCGATGATGGGTGCCCCACTTCCTCTGGTCTGGTGGCCATGGAGGCGTACCTCGATGGCCAGTGCGGGCTCCTTCCGATTCACTGTGCTGGTCGGCATGACTCGTGTCCCCCTCCATGCGTGGAGTGCCTCCACCGCGCAGACGATCCTTGGCCCTTCTTGCCCAGATGTCGAGGTTGTCCGTCCGGCGGATGTGCCAGCCGATGATGACCGTGAGTTCTTCGTCTCGACTTGGTGCTTGCACCCTCGGTTTATCCCGGACGAGAAAATTATCTTCGTCCTAGAGCCACGCATCCACAACCCTATCGAGGGCGCACTGGAGGAGCTCCTAGGCTTGAGATATCTGGTGCGCATCCGAGTGATCGCGTTCCAAGACTGGAACCCCCCGTCGCCGCCGTCGGGCTTGGAGGGGCCGAAGCCTGATGATGACGATGACAGCGGCTCCCCCGACAGCAACATCAATTGTTACCACCTAGGCCTGGACGACCAGTCACGGAGGTCCCCTACTGGCGACGGTGATAGCCCCGCCGATGATGATGGTGGCTCCGGGGATAGCAATTGCAACTGTTTCCGCCCGAGGATGGACTATTGTCACGGCGCCGATTCACCGTCGGTTCGCGAAGCTATGCCAGGGCCAGGGGTCCGACGTCGATGGCCTTGTCCTGGCGCCAGCCATTGGGCCTGCTCATAAGTCGCTCATGTCGCTGATTGTGGGCTCCGTCCCCTGTCCGTTGTCGAGGAGCGGACTCGTGGGTGCTGGGCCCAAGGGCTGCACATGTGGCGCGAGTTCGGTGGTCGTGTGTTGCGAGATTCTGGACGTCCCGTCGGGCTCTAACCCTGCACCTGCTCGCATGCCTGTACACACCGAAAGTCACCTGACACCCTTTTTAGACATATGGGTCCCTCGGGGGGTGTTGGAGTCCACGCCCCGTGTTGGCTCTCCGGTGCCCACCCCACGCGTGGGGACCCCATGGAGCTAGAGGCGGAATTGGGGGCGCGAACCCCACGCTGGGCTCAGTGTCGGGTATCTGATCTGTGTGCCCCCGATCTCAGCCCGTTTCGTCTTTCTTGGCTGAGCGACCCACGTTCGGTGAAGGCCATCATGGACGCAAGCCCAGGTATGAGGGGGGATCGGGTGCTCCTGAGGCCCATCTGCGAGTTGGACCCGACACTATTTGGCGATGCAGCTGCTTCTGACTATGGTGGGCCTGACAGATGGGACGTTATGGCACTCGAGTTTGTCGGGCATGGCAATGCGCATGGTCCCAACCCACCGGTGATGCCTCTGAATCTGCTGTTCGACGACGTGCTGCGCTCTGGGGGGCGACGCTAGCTAGGCGCGACCCGCCCCCCTCCCCCGGGCTCTATCGCTAGCGCACACGGCATGTCATAGCTGGTTGCCAGTCAGCCGCGGGAGGAGCCCACCGCGACCCTGCCTGACTTCATCAGCTCCCTCCAACTCCCACTGCTGGAGCCTCTTGCGAACTCCACCCCAATCCGCTGCATCTCCCGCCGGGCCAGCCCCACGGTCCCGCAGTGGAGCGTCCGCCTCACGTCCCTCACACACTGCCGGGACCTGAAGCCAGAGGTCCAGGTGAAGCGGGTGTTGTTGAGAAAATGGAGGCCTACGGTGGACCCGCCATCGCCTGAGGTGCTAGATAACTCATACTCCAAGAGGTTCCGCCAAGCCTTCAGAGAACCGCTGACTGCCTCCAAACAGTTGGCCATGTGGGAGCTGTACCCGGGGCATCGTCGGCGACGGTCCGCAGTGTCGGCCTCTGAGGTCTAGACCCGAGGTCTCCCTAGTCACGCATTGTTCTTTATGAGTGGAGAATAATTTCTTATTTGGAACGCCCGTGGCCTCAATAGCCGGGCTCGTCGCACTACTGTTAGAGATGTCATTGTCTTGGAGCATGTCTCCGTGGTCTATCTCCAGGGAACTAAGGTGGCTGTATTCTTTGTAAACATGATCAATGAACTACTAGGTCTGGATTTCGACTGCTCCTGTTTGCCTTCGGTGGGGGTCTCCGGGGGTGTTCTGGTCGGATGGCGCAGGGACAAATGGCAGACCTCGCAGGTTGCTTTTGGCATATTCTCTGTCATGTTGCGCTCCGCTACGGTGGGTCAGAATGGCGATGATGGTTGCTGGCTCATAGTTGTGTACGGGCCAACAGATCACGCCCTCAAGGAGGGATTCCTTTCAGAGCTCGAGGGTCTGGCCGCAACCTACACTGGGCCATGGCTTATCTATGGCAATTTCATCCTAATCTACCAGGCGCAAAGACAAGAACAATGCTAGATTGAACCGTCGTCTCATGCAGCGCTTCCGGCGGACAATTGATGCGTTACAGCTCGCCGAGCTGCACCTATATGACCGCCTCTACACATGGAGTAATGAATGGACCAGGCCGACGCTGGAGCGCATGGACTAGGTATTCACCATGGTGCCATGGCTAGAGAGTCACCCATTCCACCACTTGCGTTGTCGCTCCACCGATTGCTCCGACCACGCGCTGCTGCTGCTCGTGTTGTGCACGGAGCCTTGGGCGTTGCCCTGGTTCCACTTTGAGACCTTCTGGCCATCTGTCCAAGGCTTTGCCGAGGTGGTCGCGGGCGCCTGGACCTGCCCACCCAGGCTTGACGCCTGTAGGACCATCGACTACAAGCTACGCACAGAGGATCAGGAGTGTACGGTTTCAGTTGGCTGCGGCTCGGGTTATCATTTTCGAACTCGACGTCGCACAGGAGACCAGACAGCTCTCGTCGGAGGAGCTCGACCAGCGCCGTGATCTCAAGGAAGCCACGCTAGGCCTATCATCGCTATCCAGGACCATCGCGCGACAGCGGGCGCGGCACCGCTACCTGAAGGATGGGGACGCGAACACCAAATTCTTCCATCTCCAAGCCTGCCATCGAAAGTGGAAGAACTATATTCCCACGTTGGTGCATGAGGGCCACACCTTCACCTCTGAGGAGGCTAAGTCTAAGGCGGTGTTCGACTATTACAACGTCCTTCTAGGTAATGCAGCGTTTTTGTCATGATCATCGGATCGACCTAGAACGCCTCAACCTACCAAGACTCGACTTACAAAGTGTTGGTGAACCATTCTCGGAGGCCGAGGTCACCCAGATCGCCCTAGAGTCCCCACCCGAACCGCGCGCTGGCGGATGGGTTCACCGGTAGATTCTATCGGGTACGCATGGGCTGTCATCAAGGATGATATTTGCAATGCGTTTAAGCGCCTTTAGCGGCGGGACTAGAGGAGCTTCTACCTCCTCAATAGCGTGTCTATGGTTCTCACCGAGGAAGAACGACGCTACCGAATGGATTGAGGGACTACTGGCCCATTAGCACGATCCATAGCTTCGCAAGTCGGTGTCCAAGGGCCTAGCGCTGCGCCTAGCTCCGTTTATGGGCTCATTGGTGCAGCCAAACCAGATTTGCGTTCATCAAGGGAGGCAGATCCACGATAACTTCTTCCACTGTGCAACTCTCATCGCCATTGGTCGCATGTTAAGCACCACTCCTGCATCTTGCTAAAAGTTGATATTGCCAAGGCATTTGACTCTGTGGCCTGGCCTTTCCTCTTGGAGGTCTTGGAGCATATGGGTTTCCCATAGTCTTGGGGGGACTGGACAACAATGATTTTTATATCGGCAAGCACGAAGGTGTTTCATCAACGGCCTCCTCGGCCGGAGGATCATCATGCACGGGGCTTGCGCGTCAGGCGACCCACTTTTCCCGTTCATGTTTGTGCTCATTATGGAGGTACTCAACGCCATGGTTGCAGAGGCAGACTAGCGGGGTTTGCTATCCCCCCTACCCGGGAGCCACTTTGGCCAGCGTATGTCGCTCTATGCGGATGACTTGGTGCTGCTCCTAGCCTCTACACTGGAGGACTTCCGTTGCATCCGCGCCATCCTCTACCTCTTCGTGGGCGCATTTGGCCTGATCACAAACTTGGATAAGTGTCTCATCTCACCGATTCGGTGCTCCGAGGAGGACATCGCACTCGTTCAGCAGGTGTTCCCCTGCCAACTTTCGCCCCTACCACCGCTATACGGGCGCCCCTCTCTCGTTGGGAGGTCATGGGCGCGCTGGATGAGCGAAGCTAGTGGACGCCATCGCCACCCGTATCCCTACCTAGAAGGGCAAGCTGCTTTGAATGTGGCGGGAAGGACGGTTGACCAGCGCCACACTATCGCCATACTGGGTGCGTGTCCATCACGTGCTCCCTTTCAGCGTGGGCAATCAAAGCGATCGACAGCGCCGGCGTGCCTTCCTTTGGAGCGGCACTGACGCGGTCGCTGGTGGAAGCTGCAAGGTGGCTTGGCCGGTGGTGTGTACCCCCAAATGCTATGGTGGGTTGGGGGTCCCGGACCTTCGAATTCTCGGGTTTGCACTCAGACTGAGATGGGAGTGGCAGAAGAGAGAGCTCGGTGCACCGGCCTGGACGCAATTGCCCTCTAAGCCTGAGAGGTTGGTGGACGCCATGTTCAGTTGCTCGGTACGTGTTGAGCTGGGGGACGAGGTCTCAGCTCGCTTCTGGATAGATGCGTGGTTGCCGGTTGGACAGATCAAGGCTTTTGCCCTGCACCTGTTCCGGGCCGTGAGCAAACATCTTCCAGCACAGATGGGTGTGCCACATCTCTGGAGCTCACACTGCACCAGTGCTGTATGAGTACCTGGACCTTTGGGAGAAACTCGAGTCCGTTCAGCTCAGGCCGCTCGTGGGTGGCCGCTTCGTATGGCGCTGGACTCCGGACGACGTCTATTCGGCTTCGTCGTCCTACCGATCGTTCTTCCTCGGCATATCGTCCCTCTTGGGCGCCAGGGAGGTATGGAAGGCCTCGGCGCCACCGAAGGTGAAATTCTTTTTCTGGCTCGCGCTCCATCGGCGCATTTGGACGGCGGATCGCAGGAAGAGGCATGGGCTTTAGGATTCCGCGCAGTGCGTCCTCTGTGGCCAGGAGGACGAGACAGTGGACCATCTGCTCGCTTCCTACGTTTTCACAAGGGAACTCTGGTTTCGCTTGCTTCACCCTAGCGGTTGGGAGCAGTTGTCGCCTTCTGCTCACTCTCCTCTGTCGACCTGGTGGATGGATGGCCGGTATTATGTGCCTACGCAGCTTCGAAGGGGATTCAATTCCACCGTCCTCCTGGTCTCATGGTGGGTGGCTCTGGAAGGAGCGTAATTCACGTACCTTTGACAACTCCGCGTCCACGGTCCAGCAGGTTGCGAAGCTGGTGTTGGAGGAGACCGACGAGTGGATCGCCGTCAGGTTCGTGGCGATCGCTGAGTTCTTGGTCGTTTCTTCTGTTGTCTAGTGTTTTTGTCGCTCGTCGCACTGTGCTTTTGAGATGTAATCCGCTATGCCTGTGTCTGTCCGGTTGCTCGTTTCGGTAAGACTGTGAACTTTCCTATCCTGGCAGCTCGTCGGAATAGCTGTTGTTTGTTTTGTTTACCCTTCTTAATGAAATACAAGAGAAGTCGTGTTCTAGAAAAAAAAAAATCTCCCAGCTAGGCGATCCCAGGTTCTCTTGTGGTCTTGGTACTCATTCTGGTCCTAACGATTGGATGGCCTGTATTGCCTGCTCTCTATCCTTTTGGTAGTTATTGTAACGCACACCATCGCGCCCCTGGAAACCATCACGAGAATGGCCCTGATACCCGCCTCTTGGATCTCGCCCTTCTTGAAAACTTTCTCTGTTTTGACGGTCTGAGCCTTAAAAACCACCTCTAGCTTCACGATTGTCATGGTAACCCTCCTTGCCCTGGCGATCTGAACCTTGGAAACCCTCTCTGCCTTGGCCTCTCTCTCTGTACTTATCTCCATCTCTAATCTCCCTGCCTTGGAACTGTTTCTTCTCAATCTTACTCTATGCTACCTCAACATACGATCTACCGTCAGTCGTTCGAGGGTGAATGCAACGCAAATGCTTAGCCTGAGCTCCAAACTTGTGAACGTCACTACCAGATGCTGGGTGACGCTCCGCCAGCGGGTCCCAAACCCTAGCGGCGGGGATCCAGTACCAGCGAGAAGTGGATTTGGGGCGAGCGGAAGTAGTGTCTGATCTCTGTATCTTTGGGGTAAAGGAGTGAGACAACAGGTCATCAATAGACAGGCCCCCTTGTTGGGCTGGCCCAATAACTGCTTTCCCTTTTTCGGCCCTTGTAGCCCATGATGCACTGTCCATCTCCTCGTCCCCTTCGAACTGAGCTTTGTTGCCGTCAATGGCGGCACCGAACTCTCCAAATTTAACTCTGACAATTTCGAAGATCCCATTACTGACATCTCCTGTTCTTTGCTATTCCACATGAATTTGATCGGCAAATCCCCTACCATTATCGAATTGGAACCAATCGCAGCAATAGGCGGAGGTCTCTGATTATGCAAACGATCATGTCTGGTATCTTCCGCCGGCTGAGAATGTTTTGGTAAACCGAACGAGACCGTCGGCCTCCCCTGACCAGGTGTGAGTGGGGGAAACTTATCAATGTTGAGCCATTCTTCTAAGTTCAGCTCCTCCCGCTCATGGTCAATTCTGCTGATATTCGTCGAAATTGATTTTGTACCAATCTGGGGGCTCTGCTTCGACGAATTCGACCTCGACTTGTTCAATTGGTTGCCCGAGAACTCTAAGTCACCTTGGGGTATTGAGAATGGAGGCACCGCCAGCGTGAGCCGCCGGTTCCCCATCTGCACACCTCGAACAGAGCAAACGCGAGCACCACAGGGAAAATCGAGGCTGACACCCGAACACGAACTCTAAGATCAAATCCGGAACAAACTCTTGAGGAATCCGAGCGCTCAGAGACAAAAAACGTCGGGAGGTTTCCCCGTTCTTTCCAGAACCGAGAGAGTCAAACTCTCGCGTAGATGGGAGAGACGAGGAGATACCTGGATAGATCGACGCGGCGTCAAATCCCGATTCGGATCTCCTACTTTTCGTCGGTGAAGGTCGGCGGAATCGACGCCGGCGAACGCCGGAGTCGGAGCGCTGCTTTTCCGCCTCTCAGAGCCAAGTATACGTTGTGTGCCTCATGATGATACCTGTCACGTTGATGCCTCTTTCCATGCTGAGGACAGCACAGCTGCTTCTGGTGTGGCTCTACGTGATCCCCAACAAGTCAAAATTGAGGGGGGTTAAATCGCCAAACATCAAAATCCTACTCAATCCCCTCCAATCTCCCTCAATCCTCATGGCTCGGTACTTTGACAGATGTGATAATCAAAGGGACAGGCAGTAATGGCGATCCACGCCCAGAACTCTTAAGCACCGAGGGGTCATCCGACGGGCTAACAATCATCCTCGCGGTAGTGATGGGTAGCCGATTAAACGATTATTCAGCTGCACGCGACTAATAACGAACTAAAAATGGTATATTTCACCGTAGCGGAAAAAACAGAAAAATACCATTTTTAACTCTCCTATATTCGTTAAACTCAGCGAGAGTGCTGTCCATACTGAGTACTACAAGGAGGATCCCAACAAAACTACACAACTCACCTCGGTGCTTATCAGTTATACTTTTACAAGTTTACAACAACAGATTCTGGGAGGAACGAAGGGAAAGAGCATCCCACAAAAGTCTCCCAGCAAGCATGCATCCCTACCCGTTTGCACTTGCTGCCTCCTGCTCGTCGCTGTCTGCACATCCTTAGGAATGTGGAAGCCCTCGATCTTGCGTGCGACATCATTTACCCCGACCTTTGCCTTCCCGTTTGCACTTGCTGCCTCCTGCTCGTCGCTGTTAGCTGGACCCAACTGCCAGATTCGGATGGTTCCATCTTCGGATCCTGATGCATAAGATTCACCGACAGGAGTAAACCGTACGCAGTGGACCGGACCATGGTGCCCCTTGTTACATGCTGTTTAGCAGAAAGCAACATAGCCACAAGTTCAGTGAGGATAGTCAATTGCATAGTTTTTTGGATAATAACTTACAATAACAACAGCAATGGAATGAATATTCAACTGTCATGTAATGAAAACAGAATGTTCAGCTTCTATAACATCTCTGAGCTACTTCAAATGAATGCTAATAACGGTTTGAAAAACAAAAGAACGCTAATAAAAAGATTGCTTGGAATGATCCCATAAGAAACAGAACACTTATGTCGACAAGCAACATTTGTTTAACCACAGCTGTGAACCAGGCGGCAGCGGAAACAAACTTATATAATACCAGAAACAACTTTAAAGAAATGGTACCATAAACAGACTTCGGGAGTTCAGGTCTACAAGCAACTGGCACTTATTAAAAAAGAGAGGACCAAAGCAAATAAACAAGCAGAATATCAGCTACACTTTTGAATAAAGGGCCTACTGCATGGGCCAAGACCTGTCTCCCTCGAGAACTCGGTGGACTAGGCATCTCTAATCTCCAAAACCTTGGTTGGGCTCTCAAAATGCGCTGGCTGTGGTTACAAAAAATTGACCCCAGTCGGCCACGATTGAAGTTTCCTATTCAAGTTCATCACTATGTCCATGCTTTCTTCTTTATGGCAGTAACAACCAAGGTGGGAGATGGGGTAAAAACTTTATTTTGGACCGATAGATGGATTCATGGCCAGAGGATAGCCAATCTTGCTCCTCGTGTGTTTAGATTGGCTCCCAAAAGGACAGTGCTTGAGGCCCTTACTGGTCAGGCTAGGATTTCTGATATCCAAGGTGCATTGACTGTAATTGTGATTTCTGAATGTATACTGCTTTGGGATCTTCTTTCTGAGGTGGCCCTGCAACCTGGTGCGGAGGACTCAAATTTTCACATTTCTCGGCTAATGGTCAGTACTCCACTAAACTAAGACAGCATACGAGGGTCTCTTCCGTGGGAAATGATTTGGAGATACTGGGCCTGGGCAAATCCCGCTTCATTTTGTGGCTCGTTGCCCACGGTAGATGTTGGACTGCTGTTCGTCTTGCACACGAGACCTTCCGAATCCAGCCCAATGCCCTCATTGTGATCAAGATGAAGAGACGATCAACCACCTCTTGTCCTGTGTGCTTTCCTGGGAATTTTGGCTCAAGATTTTGCAAATGGTCGGCTATCGATCCTTGCTCCGCAAGCCGCGGAGTTCTCTCTTGTTGATAGGTGGGAAAAATCTGTTGTTGGAGTTGATAACCTGATTCGGAAGGGACTTAACTCCCTCATCATTCTAGGGGTTGATAACCTGATTCAGAAGGGACTTAACTCCCTCATCATTCTAGGGGCCTGGACCTTGTGGAACCACCGCACCCGTTGTGTGTTTAATGGGGTTTCTCCTAGCATAGATACAGCACTTCAGCTTGCTTGTGAAGAGCTACAGCTGTGGGGTCTGGAGGCCTTTCCTACCTCCTTGTCCTTGAGCCAGATGTAAGTTCAATCTTAGGCCGAGGTCATGTACTTTAAAGGTGTGCATGGAGAATTGGGACAGTGTGGTTATGTGTTGTTAGTGTTCTTAACCCCCTTTATTTCTTCTTCTTAATATAATGATACGCAGCCCTGGCGTGTGTTTGAGAAAAAAATAATTTGAATAACAGACTAAGCGAAGAAGTAAAGATTCGTCAAGAATATTCTGAAACAAGTTG
Organism: Miscanthus lutarioriparius; assembly: GCA_904845875.1. Classification (NCBI taxonomy): domain Eukaryota; kingdom Viridiplantae; phylum Streptophyta; class Magnoliopsida; order Poales; family Poaceae; genus Miscanthus; species Miscanthus lutarioriparius. The sequence goes on from CAJGYO010000008.1 coordinate 72,413,381, forward strand.
CAGGTATGATGACAACGAACTATAGACAAAACCTTGAAACAGAGAGACTGAGAGACTTACCTAATTCTTCTCCAGTGAAGAAATCGAAGACACGAACCCACATGTCTTCTCCACCAGTGACAAATTTATTCCCACACTTCGGTTCAAGAGAAGCTGATTCCACTGCGCATGGCATATTATAGCTCTTAACAAGTCCAAAGCTGCAGAAAAACAAGATATATTCTGTAAGCAACAAAGCCAACACATCTCTCGGCATTGTTAAAGTAAGGTACAGAAATGTCTTACTGATTTGCATCCCAAAACTTCACGCTTGAGCCATCAGTTGTCGTGATAAACCGACCATCTTGGCTTACTTCTGCGCTGGTGACAGGTGATTTGGTTTCAAGTGTTTGGACAATTTTCCCACTCCTTACATCCCATAACCTGTCAATACATCCCATAACCTGTCAAGAGGTGGTACCAATCAAGGAGAACAAAAAAAATACATATCTTAAATTTAACAGACTAAGCGATCTGGGCCATGTCGTGATCTGGGCACAGTGTCAAGTGAGCACGGATCGGGTTGTCGCATCCTTAGTGGCGTGCCACATCGACGCCGGGTGTGGTGCAAAATGAGCAATGGTCTTCACACCTACCTCGGCGGGTGCGAAGGGTAAGAAAGCTAGTCGAGCCAACTACGATCCGTTTAGGTAGCTGGAATGTATGGTCCCTTACGGGTAAGTTAAGAGAGTTAGTGGACACAACGGTTAGGAGGCGTGTAAATATCTTATGCGTCCAAGAGACTAAATGGAAGGGGCAGAAGGCGAAGGAGGTGGACAATACCGGCTTCAAGCTCTGGTACACAGGAACAACTTCAAATAAAAATGGAGTAGGAATTTTGATTGATAAGAGCCTCAAGAATGGTGTGGTAGAGGTGAGAAGGCAAGGGGATAGGATCATCTTAGTTAAACTTGTCATTAGTGATATGGTCTTAAACGCAATTAGTGCGTATGCCCCCAAGTAGGCCATGATGAGAGTGCTAAGCGGTTTTTCTGGGAAGACTTAGATCGCTTGGTTAGAGCTGTCCCTAGTAGCGAGAAGCTCTTTATAGGAGGTGACCTTAATGGCCATGTAGATACATCACGTGCAGGTTTCGAGGCGGTTCTTGGGGGTTTCGGATATAGTAGTAGGAACCAGGAGGGAGAGGAAATCTTAGACTTCGCCATAGCTTTTGATCTGATGATAGCTAACAATTTCTTTCGTAAGAGACAGTCTCATTTAGTGACCTTTAGTAGCGGCCAGTACTCTAGTCAAATCGACTTTATCCTTACAAGAAGGAGGGATAAACGAACATGCGTGGACTGTAAGATGATACCTGGAGAATGTGTGGTCGCTCAACACAAGTTGGTGGTGGCTGACTTCCGCTTTCTGGTGCAAGCTCGTGGGAACAAACGAGCTAGGGTTGCTAGTACAAAGTGGTGGAAATTAGAAGGGGAGGCATCAAAGGTTTTTAAGGAAAAGATCATTGAAGATGGCCCTTAGAAGGATGAAGGCGATGAAAACAGCATGTGGGAGAAGATGGCAACATGCGTTCGGAATATTGCTTCAAAGGTGCTTAGAGTGACCAAAGGGAGCGAATGCGACTCGAAAAACACTTGGTGGTGGAATGAAGATGTGCAAAAGGCTATTAAGAAAAAGGAGTGTTGTAAGCGCTTGTATCATGACAGGTGTGCAGACAACATAGAGAAGTACAAGGTGACAAAGAAGACTGCAAAACGAGCGGTGAATGAGGCAAAGGGGCGGGCCTATGAGGACCTTTACCAACGTTTGAGCATGAAGGAAGGAGATAATGACATTTATAAGATGGCTAGGGCTCGCGATAGAAAGATAAGAGACTTCAACCAAGTCAAGTACATAAAGGATGAGAGGGAGCAGCTCTTGGTGAAGGAGGATGAAATCAGACATAGATGGCAAGAGTATTTTCATAAATTGTTCAATTCAGCTGGATGACTCGATTGATGACATTAGCAGGCACTTTGTGCGGAGGATTCAAGAATCGGAGGTCAGAGAAGCCTTGAAAATGATGAAAGAGGGCAAAGCGATGGGCCCTGATGGTATCCCAATCAAGGTGTGGAGATGTCTCGGGGATATAGCTATAGTATGGCTAACCAAGATGTTCAACAATATCTTTCGATCGAACAAGATGCCTGAAGAGTGAAGAAGAAGCATATTGGTACCAATTTACAAGAACAAGGGAGATATCCAAAGTTGTACTAATTATCGGGGAATTAAGTTGATGAGCCACACTATGAAGTTATGTGAGAGAGTCATCGAGCAGCGCCTGCGAAGAACGACGCAGATATCAATAAACCAATTTGGTTTCATGTTCGGAAGGTCAACCATAGAAGCAATCTTCTTAATAAGACAAGTTATGGAGCGGTTTAGAGAGCAGAAGAAGGACCTCCACGTGGTTTTTATTGACTTGAAGACGGCTTATGACAAGATAACAAGAAATGTTATGTGGTGGGCTTTGGATAAACATAAAGTCCCATCAAAGTACATGACCCTCATCAAGGACATGTACAACAATGTTGTGACTAGTGTTCGAACAAACGATGGCAACACAGATTACTTCCCGATTAAAATTAGACTTCATCAAGGGTCAGCCTTAAGCCCGTATCTCTTTGCCTTGGTAATGGATGAGCTTACCAGAAACATACAAGGGGATATCCCTTGGTGTATGTTGTTCGCTGATGATGTAGTGCTAGTGGACGAAAGCTAGGCGGGAGTAAATAGAAAACTAGAATTATGGCAGTAGACCCTTAAGTCTAAAGGTTTTAGATTGAGCAGAACTAAAACCGAATACATGAGATGCGACTTTGGTGGAACTGCACAGGAGGAGGGAGATGTGAGTTTGGAAGGTCAAGTAGTGCCTAAGAAGGATACCTTTCGGTATCTGGGATCGATGCTACAGAGGGATGGAGATATTGATGTGGACGTTAGCCATAGAATCAAAGTAGGGTAGATCAAGTGACAACAAGCTTCTGACATTCTCTGTGACAAGAGGGTACCACAAAAGCTAAAAGGCAAGTTTTATAGAACGGCGATTAGACCGGCTATGTTATATGGAGCAGAATATTGGGCTACAAAGATTCGACATGTTTAACAACTGAGTGTTGCAGAAATGCGTATGTTGCGATGGATTTGTGGTCACACAAGAATGGACCGAGTTCGGAACGATGATATACGTGATTGCCTAGGGGTAGCACCAATTGAAGAAAAGCTTGTCCAACATCGGTTGAGGTGGTTTGGCCATGTCCATAAGAGACCTCCAAAGGCACCAGTGCATTGTGGAGTCATAAGCCAAGCTAATAATATGAGGAGAGGTAGAAAAAGACCGAAATTGATATGGGAGAGGCAATAAAAAGATATTTGAAAGCTTGGGATATACCTAGATATATATGTTTGAATAGGAGTGCTTGGAAAGCAGCTATTGAAGTGCCTGAACCTAAAGTTATTAGGACCGGACCGGAGGTTGAACCGGCAAGGCCGTCGGTTCACTGGTTCACTGGTCCAACCGTTTAGAACCGGTTGAACCGCTGGTTCAATTGTTTTGGACCGGTTAAATCGAACCGGTCACAAATACATTGAACCGGCATATATGTATATGCTATAATTAATAATTGGTAAATTGTAAACAACACAATTTAATTGTACAACCATAAGGTTCATACATATGCAGAGAATAACATGTTCTTAAATTCAAAACATACAAGCTCCACAAGTTTTAGTGCTCCAGAGTTGTTTTATAATATATATATATATATATATATATATATAAACAAATGGAAACATAATACATGGAGCACTTACCAATTAGTGCAAAAAGGACTTGAATAGTAATTCAAATATTCACCATTGCAAAACAATCTTAAATATTAAAATAAAGTGCGCTATTGCGAAGAGCTCGTTGAGATAATCAAAACGGATATTATTTGACTAATTTGGAGTTGGTATGACAAAGATATAAATTTTGAATTTTAAAAGACACTGACGTCAGCGCAGCCAAAATTCAAACGTAGCTCAGCATGCATGCCAACTGTGCAAGCGTGAACCACCACCGGTGGTAATAGCTAGGCAGGGGACAGGCGGGGCCTACCAACAGCAGCTGCAGGCACACGCGCCACCCACGAACCAATCAGCAGCATGCTGCGGTGCTGCTCGCAGATGACCAGCAAGAAACCGTCCGGTCCGCATGGAACCGCCCGGTTCGCCGGTTTCTTAAAAAACCGGCCGGTTCAACCGGTTTTTAGCGGTCTGATTGCATGAACGGTCTTTTAAGTGAACCGAGCCGGTGTATCTGGTTCGGTCTTTTACCGGTCCGACCGCCGGTCCGGTCTGGTCCAAATAACTAGGCCTGAACCGTGACTTGGGGTTCTTGGTGGGTTTCAACTCTAACATATCCCAACTTGCTTGACTGAAAGGCTATGTTGTTGTTGTCGTCGTCGTTGTATCTTAAATTTAACACATGTTTTGACAAGGTACTTGTTAATACATAGTTCAGCTTAACATTATTTTAATTAGAGTTCTTCAAAAAAAAAGTGCAAGGAAGTTTCTAGAAACCTGTAAAGGGCAAATAATCAATCTTATTACCTCATGTGCCTATATCAAAATCACTGGATACACAGATGTATATGTCCATATTGGTATTTGCATTGATATGTACGTTGACACACTTTGGACAGTGACATACTTCAGGTGCAGACTTTGCTACTAAAGAGACACAGTAGAGAGAGATCAAGATATGATCCACTGTAAACTATTTATAAAAATTTTAATACAAAAGCATACTGTGGGGATCTCCCCCACAGTTTTTAGCGTAAAAAAAAAAAGATATGATTTCTAGGAAAATAGAGGAGCTTCAGTGCAAACTTTAATTATTATTTCAAAATTAAATGAATTCGTAAAAGTTGAATTCTCAATTATGTCTTTGTGTTCGCAGTTTAACAGGGCCCAACTCCAAATAACAGCCAACTCTGCCAGGACCTATCAATAACAGTTCAGCATGCTTACTTTGTATACAAAATCAACTTCTACGTAGCAAATTGGCAATACTAATCTGGAGCTACAAATAATGCAGTTAACAGTACATGCAGACCAACCTCACACCACCTAAATCAGTGCAGGAACTTAGTATAGTTTGGTCACTATGAAGCCAAGTGACAGTTCTGACAGAACCAGGTGATTTGTCAATTTCTCTTGGAGTTGCATCTGGGCGGTTCAAATCATATGTACGCAATATCTTCTCAAAACCTCCTGTAAGCAACATGTGGGTATCCTGCAAGAAACATTTGTGTTTTCTATGAGATATAAATCTATGCATGCAGAAAACTCTGAGTTAATGCGGCAAAAAATAAACCGAAGGAAAGAAAACAATTCTGTAGGGAATTAGGGATTCAAAGAAGTTTAAAATGATTTAATGGTTAAATTTCTAGAATTAGTCATAAGAAGGTTATCTTCAAGATGGACATTTCCAAATCCTATTTGATGAGTAAGGTAACTGGGGTTGAGAAAATAAACCTCATACAGAATTTCAGATTAGACTAGCAAGTCATCTTGCTACAGTTCAGATTTCAGAATGTACACAACTGGACAAGTAGCTATACATAATAATGAAACTACATATTCTCCAAGAAATAGAAGAGGCATAATGGATCACCTTGTTAAATTAGAAAATTCCAACCAGAATCACATGAAGGTTGAATAAATAGAGTTAAATGGAAAGGAAAGTGTAGCTTAGAAGATAAGAAAGAATTGAAATTCTACTGTTTCATCATAAACTAATAACTTTCTTAGACAATGCAAGGCTGTGGATCACTTCGAAGTATGATATCAACTAAAGCCACTTAAAAACTTGTGATGATCAGATCAGTGATTGTTTACATCGGTAATTCAGTAGGATGCTAATTTAAGGTCAATTGGTCAATCCAAAAATTGTCATAGAATATTGATAAACTTTTAGGCATAATTATAGTGTTTTTAGACACTTCCTAGACAAAGTTTGCATAAATCATCAATTCTAGCCATCCATGCAACCACACGAAAGCAATGGGTACAGACATTTTTGGCATTATTAATAACCAATATGATAAACAGGTGTTTGAAATTTACAACCCAAAATAATACAAATAATCACCATTACACTCAACCAATAAAAATAAAGGAATGTGTTGCAGGTCACCAGGAAAAAAAGAATTGATCGGAACAAGGTGACAAAAAGGGTAATAAAAGCAGCCAACAGAATTACTTGACTACAGGAGATGAACATGTATGATGCTTCAATATGGACCATAACCTCAGAAAAAGCACATGCACAAGGAGATGGACAGCCACAAGGAGATGGACAGCCACAAGGACCTGCAGCCACCATATGCTGCAGCCAGCCCCACAAAGACCAACCAGCACATGAGACTTATCCATCATTCTCCCCCTAAGTCTTGTACGTCGTCTTGTGGGAAAGTTGAACCATTCCGGTCCTGGAGCAGAGCTCAAGGAACTTGATCCTCCCAAGGGGCTTGGTAAGCAGGTCCGCAAGCTGGTCCTTGGTGTTGATGTAGCTCGCCTTGATGCTCCCTTCCTCCAAGCAGCCTCGGATGAAGTGGTACTTCACCCGGATGTACTTACTCCATTCATGGAACACGGGGTTCTTTGCCAGGGCCAGAGCGGACTTGCTGTCCACTCTGAGCTCCACCGCTCTAGTGTCTCTGCCGAGGAGATCACCAAGCAGTCGAGCGAGCCAGAGCGCCTGAGTCGAAGCGGTGGAGGCCGCTATGTACTCGGACTCGCAGCAGGACAGGGCCACCACCTGCTGCTTGACCGACTGCCAGCTAACGAGGCACTTGCCGAGGAAGAAGAGGATCCCGCTCGTGCTCTTGCTAGTGTCGATGTCGCCGGCGTGGTCGCTGTCGCTGTACCCGACGAAGTGTGCCGCCCCAGGGCACCTAGGGTAGTAGAGGCCGTGGTCGAGAGTCCCCGCAACGTAGCAGATGTTCCTCTTCACAGCCTGCTGGTGCTCCGTCGTCGGTCGCTGCATGAACCGACTAACGTAGCCGACGAAGAATGCCAAGTCCGGCCGTGTGTGGGCGAGGTAGCGAAGGCTCCCCACAAGACGTCGGTACTGCGTAGCGTCCACCTCCTCCGTCGTGTTGTCGCGGCTCAGCTTCAGCCTCTCCTCCATCGGAGTAAGAGCTGGGTTGCAGTCGGTGAGCCCAGCTAGCTCAACGACGCGCTTGGCGTAGGCGGTCTGTCGAAGCGTGATCCCGGAGTCATCCTGGTGCACCTCGATTCCCAGGTAGAAGGAGAGAGGCCCCAGGTCACTTATCTGGAAGGTGGCCTTCATCTCTTCCTTGAATGCCGCTACCTCCACATCCTTGGTGCCGGTGATCACCAAGTCGTCGACGTAGACACCCACCAACAGAGCATTTCCTCCACTACCCCGTCGATAGATGGCCGCCTCGTGCAGGCTTTGCTCGAAGCCCATCCCCTTTAGCATGGAATCCAGCTTGGCATTCCACGCCCTCGGTGCCTGCCGCAAGCCATAGAAGCCATAGAGGGCCTTGCGCAGGTGGAGCACCTTGCCCTCCTTGCCGGGGATCACAAATCCCGGTGGCTGGTGCACGTAGACCTCCTCCTTCAAGTCGCCGTTAAGGAACGCCGACTTTGATGTCCATGTGATGAACACGCCAATCCTCCTGGGCAGCTAGCGCAAGGAGGAGTCGCACGGACTCCATCCGTGCCACAGGAGCAAAGGCGTCGTCGAAGTCGACCCTCTCCTGTTGCACGAAACCTCGTGCCACCAAGCGAGCCTTGTGCTTGACGATGGCACCGGCTTCATCCCTCTTCAGCTTGTACACCCACTTAAGGGTGATCACACGGTGACCACGAGGAAGGTCAGCAAGCTCCCAGGTGCGGTTCTTCTCAACCGCATCCATCTCCAACTGCATCGTGGCGCGCCATGCCGCGTGTCTCTCGGCCTCTACAAACGACCGAGGCTCGACGTCGTCACACGCAAGGTGCAACTGCGCCTCCAGGTCGTGAGGCACCGATCCCGGTATCGGCTGGTCACCGAGAAGGTTCTCCATCGTACGATACCACAATGGCTCGCCATCATGGTACACGTCGACGCGCTCCTCGTCGTGAGAGAGCGGAGTAGCGAGCTCAATCGGGCCGTGCTTGACACGAGCTGGTGGTGGGGTAGACGTGCCTGGAGTGGTGCCTGTCGGTGCTGGAGTGCGTGGCGTTGCCGGCTATGGTGGAGCCGGCGAAGAACTTATCGCAGCCGAGGTCCTGGCTGGAGAGCGTGGTGCTGTCGGAGTAGCAGGCACCGGGGTCGGTGGAGGCTCGGGGACTGGGGTAGACGCGCTCGCCGAAGAAGAGCTGCCTACTCCCCCAGCTACCTCGAAGTGGACGTACTCGACAGTGAAGTCGTCGTACGTCGGAGTCGAGTCGTCGTCCACCGCCTTGTCCCATGCCCATCCTCGCCCTTCGTCGAACACAACGTCGCGCGCCGTGCATACACGCTGTGTCTTTGGGTCGAGGATGCGGTAGGCCTTGGAGCCCTTCGTGTAGCCGATGAACACTCCCAGAGTGCTCCTATCATCGAGCTTGCTGATGTGGCCAAGCTCCTTGATGAACACGAGGCAGCCGAAGACCCACAAGTGGGAGACTGCCGGCTTGCGCCCATGCCAAGCCTCGTACGGCGTCCTGCCGTCGAGCGCCTTGGTAGGCGAGCGGTTGAGGATGTAGACGGCCGACACCACCGCCTCTCCCCAGAAGACAGTCGGCATCCCCTTCTGCTTGAGAAGGGCCCGAGCCATCCCCCTAACTGTCTGGTTGCGCCGCTCGACGACGCCGTTCTGCTGTGGGCTGTACGGTGTAGAGTAGTGGCGCTGAATGCCCTCATCAGTGTAGTACGACGCGAATTCAGCCGCCGTGAATTCACCGTCGTTGTCGGTGCGCAGCACGCGTAGCTTACGGCCGCACTCCGCCTCCGCAGCAGCCTGTGAGCGCCTGATGGCGTCCGCAGCCTCTCCCTTGCTGCCGAGGACCATCACCCACATGTAGCGGGAGAGGTCATCAACGAGCAGCAGGAAGTAGCGTCGTCCTCCCGGTGTGGCCGGTGTCACCAGGCCACACAAGTCCCCGTGCACAAGCTCGAGCCTCTCCTTGGCTCAAAAGCTCGCTCGCTGCGGAAAGGGGAGTCACCTCTGCTTCGTCAACACATAGACGTCGTAGAGCTGCTCCACATGGTCGAAGCACGGTAGGCCTCGCACCATCTCCGTGGCACTGAGCCACTTCAGGGCCTCGAAGTAAAGGTGCCCGAAGCACTCGTGCCACTGCCACGCCTCGTCGTCCCGACGAGCAGCAAGACAGAGGGGTTATGCCACCTTCACGTTAAGGATGTAGAGTCGATTTGCGCTTCTGGATACCTTGGCAAGAAGGCGACGACGACGATCCCAAAACCTCATGACTCCGTCCTCAACCACCACGCGCGAACCGTTCTCATCCAGTTGTCCCAAGCTGATGATGGAGTTCCTCAACGTGGGGATGTAGTAGACTCCGGTGAGCAGCCTGTGCTCACCAGACACGGCGGTGAAGATGACGGAACCGACGCCCTTGATCTCCACGCCGGAGGCATCCCCAAACTTGACGGAGCCTCGGACGCTAGAGTCAAGCTCGGTGAAGAACTCCCGTCAATCGGTCATGTGATGGGTGGCGCCGGTGTCGAGGCACCATCCGTCAGCCTTGTCATTGCCGGAGCTGTCGCCGAGGAGGGCGTGTGCTTTTAGCTCGTTAAGGTGGAGGAGAGCCGCTGTGGCCGGTGCCGCTGGAGGTAGCTCGATGCTTGCATGTGCCATGAACAGAGCCGGCTCCTCCTCCTCTGCCTGTGCGACATGGGCCTGGCCACGTCGTGGCTGTCGACAGTCCTTGGCCCAATGGCCAAGCTGGCCGCAGTTGCGGCGGACGTCGTCTCGTGTCGGCTTGTGCCTGCCGGCGGCGCCGCCCTGGGCGCCTCCGCGGGCATCACCCTCGGCACGTCCTCGCGCCCTGGCCTGGGCATCTCTACGCGCCTTGCGTGGCTTGCCACGCTTGCGACCGCCTGTCGCGGAAGAAGGCTCCCCCTTCTTTTGGTCACCTTGGCTGGTAAGCCACTGCTCTTGAGTGAGAAGGAGCTTCCCGCCAGTGGTGATGGGCCCCGAGAGAGACTGTAGCTCATCGCTGTCGACGACCTTGAGGCGACCTATCGCCTCCTCGATCGACATCGTGGAGAGATCCAGCAGGGACTCGATCGAGCGAGCCATCTGCTTGTACTTCTCGGGGACGCAACAAAAGAGCTTTTCGACAGCTCTCTCCTCGCCGTAAGTGTCATTGCCGAACTGCACCATCTTCTACAACAGAGTATTGAGACGGAGAGCAAAGTCATCAACATCCTCACCTGGCTTGAAGGCCAGGTTCTCCCACTCCTTGCGAAGTGCCTGCAGTGTGGACTTGCGAGCGCGGTCGCTGCCGATGCGTGCCGCAGCGATGGCGTCCCAAGCCTCCTTGGCAGTTCGCTTGTTGGTAAGCAAGAACTGCATCTCAGGTGGGACTGCAGCGATGAGGGCATCCAGCGCCTATCGATCTAGGTCGTAGTCTACGTCGCCGTATCGGACTGCCTCCCACATGTGCCGCACCTAGAGCTTTACCCTCATCACCGCAGCCCACTCGACGTAGTTGGTCTTGGTGAGGGTAGGCCACCCACCGCCGGGACCGATATCCCTGACAACAGCCTAGAACCCGTGGTAACCACGGTACCGATCCGGGGAGAGAGAGCCACGCTGCCTGTGAAGGCTGCGCTCTCCATCAACCCGTCGGTACTGATCCGGGGAGAGAGAGCCACGCTGCCTGTGAAGGCTGCGCTCTCCATCGACCCGTCCGCCACCGTTGCCATGCGCGCCTCCTCCAAGAGTGCTGCCGCCGTGCACGCCTCCACCAGGAGCACCGCTGGCGCGTCCGCACCTGTCTGGGCTGCCGCCGCGCTCGTGGGCGTGCGCGGCTGCCCCAGGAGCGCCACCGCCGTGCGCGCCTCCTCCAGGAGCGCCGCCAACGCGTCCGCACCTGTCTGGACTGCCGCCATGCTCGTGGGCGTGCGCGGCTGCCCACTGCGCCGCCCGTGCTCGCGCTGCCTCCCTCTCTAGCAGCTCGAGGTCCGCGTCGGCGGTGTCGTCAGCGAAAATGGAGCTGCCGATGCTGCCGCACAGAGCCTCGACCTCCGCTGTCGCCGCACGTGCTGCATTCGCCACCGTTGCTTCTTCCACCTCCGCTCTGGCTGCTGCCAGCCTCGACGCCCTTGCCGCCGCCACTCGCTTGCGTTCCTCTGCCACGGCAAGTTCGGCCTCCTGCCGATGCCGCGTGCTCGAGGCGACCGAGCGCTGAGACTGTCCTGTGGACATGACGCGCTACTGGGGGGCTGCTGCGTGGGAAGAGGGCTGCTTCATATGAGCTCGTCTGCGCGGGGGAGGAGTGAGCAGGAGCGGCCGGTGCTGCTGCTCGTAGCTAGGGCTGTTGTGTGGCTGGGAGAGAAGATGAGCAGGAGATGCTCAGGCTACAGGATAGTACGGCTCTGATACCACTTGTTAGTCGTTGAACTCTCACTCTCGGTAGTAGCAGAATTCTTACTCTCATCGAGAGAGGATGACTTTAGGAGTTGGGGTAATTTTCTGGTTTATTTCTCACACAAACTCACACAAATGCCATGCCAACCTGAGGGGCTGGGGATACATATTTATAGGCTGCTAGCCAACCAAGCATATGCCAAGATGTTAGTCTAAGATGCTAATATGCTGTCCTAGCTAAGATGCTGTCCTAATATGCTGTCCTAGCTAAGATGCTATCCTCTAGTCAAGGAGATGCTGTCCTCCAGTCAGTCAAGGAGATGGACAGCCACAAGGACCTCAGAACCACCATATGTCTTTGTGCTTGACCCCACAAAGACCAACCAAAGACACGAGACTTATCCATCAAAATCATCGTGCAATCCACATTCCACAATATAACCCACACACTCACTCTCAATCTATAAATCAAGCAACAGTGATAGATTCAAGGATGGCATACCTTTGCTGGCGCTGATGAAGAAGTAGCCGTCGGGCGTGACAGGGCTGTAGAAGAGGTCCACCACCGGGCGTGAGTGCCCATGGCACACCGTCGGCATCGCCACCTTCTTCTTGTCCATCCCTCCGCCTCTCGCAAATCCTAACCTTAGCTTCAAACCTCACCGCCGCCACCGAGCACAACCTAAAACAGCGCGGCGCACTAGCCCTAGCCCGATTAAAAAAACGGAAAAAAATCAGGGTTAACTTGGGGTCCGTGCCTGATCCGGATCCGTGGTTTGATTTGTTATTTGTACACAGAAATTGTTCCTGGTGTTGATGGTGGGATAATTACAGCGATGGGGGTTGAGACCTACGGATCGGGGATCTAGTATTCTATACTAGTGTGGTATGAAACAGGCGAATAGACGAAGGGATATATATTTTTTAAAACCTCACTCAAATGGCTTTTTTAATAAGCTTTTATATGGAGCGCACGGAGCGGGAGTCGGGCTCGCCACTCCGGTCGCTGGAGAATTTTTATTTTTTAATCTTTTTATTTAATATTTTAATAATAATCACTCCTTAAAAAATTTACGAATTTGACCATTTTAGTCACGCCAGCGTGACCAAATAACGTTGGAGCATCATATGCATTGGCGCGACAATATATGCCACGACGACGTTTACGACTAGGAAAACGCTATCACGCCACTCCTGTTGGCGTGACATTACTGTTCTATCGTGCCACCGGGAGTACCATGGCAAGATAAAACCTTTGAAAAATCATAACTCTTTGATACGACGTAGGATGGAGATGAAATTTATATAAAAATTGTAGCTCTCGATGAGATCTACGACGTTCTAGTTTTGAGTTTTTTCATTTAAGGTCGTTAAGATGCTCAAAAAATAATATTAAATTTCAGAAGTATAATAACCGTGTACAAGTGCTTGTCGCATTAGAAAAATAATATCTTTTTGTATTTTGTCAAATAAAAATATTTTTTACATTGAAATTATAGCTCTCAATGAGATCTACAACTTTGTAGTTTTGAGTTTTTATATTTGAGATCATTAAGATGCATGAAAAAATAATATAAAATTTTAGTGGCATAATAATTACGTACTAGCGTTTGTCGCATTAGAAAAATAATATCGTTTTTGTACGGTGTGAAATGAAGATACATTTTATACCAAAGTTATAGCCCATAGTGAGATCTACAAGTTTATAGTTTTGAGTATTTATATTTGAGGTCGTTAACATACTCTAAAAAATAATATAAAGTTTTTACAGCATATTAATCATGTATCAAAGCTTATCTTTTTAGAAAAATCGTACGTTTCTTATTTGATGTCACATAAAAATACTTTTTAAATAAAAAAAATATAGATCTCACTAAGAGCTCTAACTTTGATATAATAAGTACCTTCATTTAATATGATACCAAAATAATATTATTTTTCTAATGTGATAAGCGCTAGTACGTGATTATTATGCTATTAAAATTTTATATTATTTTTTAACGACTTCAAATGTGAAAACTCAAAACTGTAAAATTGTAGATTTCATGAGAGCTTCAACTTTGATGTAAAAAGTATTTTCATTTGATACCATACGGAAAATATATTATTTGTCTAATACGACAAGCACTAGTACGCGGTTACTATGCTCCTAAAATTTTATATTATTTATTTGAGCATTTAATGTCTTTAAATATAAAAATTCAAAACTACAAAGTTGTAAATCTCATCGAGAGCTACAATTTTCATATAAATTTCATCTTCATCCGACGTCGTATCAAAGAGTTATAATTTTTCAAAGGCTTAGTCTTGTCACGCCACTCCCGCTGGCGCGACAAAATAATACTGTCACGCCAGCGGGAGTGACGTGACAGCATTTTCCACGTCGGAAACACCGTCTAACGTGGCGGATGTTGCCACGCCAATGCATATGGCGCGATAATGTTATTTGACCACGCCAACGGTGCTGGCGCGATCAAAATGGTCAATCCGTAATTTTTTTAGGATCGATTATTATTAAAATATTAAATAAAATAAATTAAAAATAAAAAAAATCTCTTTGCTCTCGTTTATACACATAAATTATTTTCATGTCGACGGACAGAAAGCCTTTTTTTAGCTGTAACTGAAACCGTTTCTAAAGAACATTAAAAAATGTAATTTAAAATTCAAAAAATGTAATTTAATAAACAATTCTTCAATTATTCTTTTACGGGCAAATTCTTCAGTTAATTTATAATAATAGTAGAAAATCAGCAGGTCACTTGATTGTGCACAAGCAGGCGGCAGACGTTCCATTTTGCTCGGCAGGACCTCGCACGGCTTGGTGCAGACCATAAAGGTCACATCCAAACCTAGGCAGTTTTCAGCCCACATGTGCAAAAGAGATATACTCTCTCTGTCCTAATAAAAAATGTTGCAATATAACATAGGTTTCGTGTTGATAAACTCTTTTTAGGTTTGTAAAAAAATATTAGCAATGTTTGTAGCTCTAATAAGTTTATTATAAAACTATGTTTAACGATTAATTTAATGATACTGATTGTAAACTATAAATATTAATATTACTCTGTATATTTAGTTAAAGTTAAAAATATTTGACTTTTCAAAAATTGATAAATGATACTTTCTGTGACACGGAGAGAGTAGAATCTAGACTCAATAGGCCTAAGTATTGTTTACTCCTCACCGAGATGTATAAGTTATTATTACTAAAGAAACTGACCAGGTTGCTATTCCCCTAGGCATGAAAATGATCTTTACTCATAAATGTTAATGTTTATTTTATGGTATTGGTTATGATTTTTTGCACTTCTTAACTAAAAGGTTTATTTCTTCTTGTATTATTTAATCAGAATATATTAAACTTATAGTATAAAAATCATACATTGACATCATATTAGTTTTCTTATGTCCATGCACCAATCAAAACACACCTTCTCTACACTTACCTGGTCAGGCAATATTAACGACTTTCTAAACAACTTCTAGGAAACAATATTTGTGTGGACAGTTTGTCCATACCTCTAACCAAACACACTCGCGAAAGAATATTGTTAGAGAGGGTGAATAACCTAATTAAGAAATCTAGCAAAGGATAACAGTAGGCGAAGAGGGTGAATAAACACTACAAGTAGCTATGTTTTGCAAGTCTAAAGTGATCGAGTGACTCTACATAAATTATTGATCAAGATAAACACTTACTAGGTCATTTTAGATGATAAAACTAGCTTGGTTTGCTTTCTAAGGTGACAAAGCCTTGGAAAACGATCTTTACTCATAAATGTTAATGTTTATTTTATGGTATTGGTTATGATTTTTTGCATTTCTTAACTAAAAGATTTATTTCTTCTTGTATTATTTAATCAGAATATATTAAACTTATAGTAAAAAAATCATACATTGTCATCATATTAGTTTTCTTATGTCCATGCACCAATCAAAACACACCTTCTCTACACTTACCTAGTCAGGCAATATTAACGACTTTCTAAACAACTTCTAGGAAACAATATTTGTGTGGACAGTTTGTCCATACCTCTAACCAAACACACTCGCGAAAGAATATTGCTAGAGAGTGTGAATAACCTAATTAAGAAATCTAGCAAAGCATAACAGTAGGCGAAGAGGGTGAATAAACACTACAAGTAGCTATGTTTTGCAAGTCTAAAGTGATCGAGTGACTCCTACATAAATTACTGATCAAGATAAACACTTACTAGGTCATTTTAGATGATAAAACTAGCTTGGTTTGCTTTCTAAGGTGACAAAGCCTAAAAGGATGGTTGTTATTTAGAGGAAAATAAAAACAAAAAAAGCAAGGTTGCGAGATGAACAATGTGCGCAAGCAAATGGAGTTAGAGCATAAAAAACCACAACATTGGAGTTAGGGCATAAAAAACCACTATATTCAATGGACCCAGTGAAAATGGAAAAGGTGTTTTTTTTTTGTCTTCATACCATATTATATTATAGTATTATAATGTGAAAGAGACTCTAGTCTAGTGGTTTTATATGTTAGTAGCATTTTTAGATTCTAAATTTAATATTGATGGAAGCCAATTTAGACAGTTAGAAAAAACTTCCCTCGCCCATAAAGTTGGAGTTTGTGTTTTTTTCAGCCATTAAATTAAATTGTTCTACCTAAGTATCGAATGCCTTGGAAGGTCATACTCGTTAGTTGTTTTCTTTATTATAACTAGCATACATATATATTTGCATTGTAACAGAATATACAATTTATGTCATGTGTTCTATATATTTTGGAACCAGACTCTATATTGTCCTTGGACTCATGCTATTCTAGGTCCTATAAATATGAGTCATGAGTTCGGGACACAGACTATACCCTAAACCAATTAAGACTCTTATCTCAAATTAATCAGGTACTAAACCATAAAATTGGGTAGGACTCGTATGCTTGAGGGAGTGGAGGAACTGACATGCGATAGACTAGACAGAGTTATAGAGAAAATTTAATATTTTTCATATCTATATTTATATACCTAATATTAAAACATGAAATTGGTTTCGTCCTTCGTCTGTCGGTCTATGGTTTTCGAATGGTCTATGCTTTCCGATTTCTTTTTGTTTTCCGACATTATTTCCAATAGCAAAAGCTTGGCTTTTGTTTTCTGGTTTTTTCCCACCGGTTGGATTTTCTGTTTTGACCTTTCTCAAGAATATAATTTCCACTAGCACGTTAAGAGCAATTATAAGAGACTCTCTATGTCTTCTTATTGATTAGGAATAGAAATTTTGGTGAAAAACTCCAACTTTTTTAACTGAATATCAAATATAACCATCCTCTTTTGGCTTTCTTGCTAGTTAATGGTAGAAGACAAGGCTAGCTCTCTAAAGTGTGGACAAGATAAAAAAAACTTTTGGATGGTAGAAAGTTATAGAAAACGGTTTTTACTCAAATGACTCTCTAAATGGTGATTTAGAGAATGAATTTTAGAAAAGACTATTAAAGATGCTCTAAGGAAGTGAAAGTTTTTTTAAAATTTTGGTCCAACACACTCTACTTTTGAAAGCGTAAGCGTTCTGGCCGGTTATAGGCATCCTCTTTTGGATTCTTGCTAGGCAATGATAGAAAACGAGGCTAGCTCTCTAGAGTGTGCACAAGATATATAAAAAAAAGCTTTGGGATGATAGAAAGTTATAGAAAACGGTTTTTACTTAAATGACTCTCTAAATGATGATTTAGAGAGTGGGTTTTAAAAAGACTACTGAAGATGCTCTAAGGAAACGAAAGTTTTTTTAAATTTTAGTCCAACGCACTCTACTTTTTAAATCGTAAGCGTTCTAGCTGGTTTTACTTAAAATAGTATTATATGGTAATTTAGAAATTAGAATCTTAATTAGTTTATTATCCTGTTCATGATTTAAACTCGTCACCTATATTCATATGAGTTCAAACAAGGTACGTCATCTCACGATACTAATTAAATTCTGTTGTATAATCCAGATAGTAAACATCATAGTATAGTAGACTAATTATTATAGGATACTCCATGAGGACTTGATCGGTTAGGACATTTAGGGCCCGTTCGTTTAGGCCGATCTCCAGCTGGAACGCTTTCCGGTGATGGTTGGCAGGTATAAAATACAGCTACCTTCAGGTCCGGATCGGTTTCGACACTTCATTCCGCTTAAAACGAAGGGGCCCTTAGACAGCAGGAATTAATCCGGCTAGTGAAAGCTATATAAGGCCTCGTTCGTTTACGGCATTACAAGGGCAGTCGATAAGGCCGAAATGAAGAGAGGGAGCCGACTCGAACCCAGCAGAGGAGGTTTCGGAGTCGGGGGCTGACCCTGACAGCCTAGGCGCCGAAACAAAGCTGCCCTGACCGCCAGAACCAAGCCAACAAACAAGCCCACTTCAGCTTCCGGGTCGAAACCTTTCTTCCAACGCAAGAAGAAACCCCCACCCCGAACGCGACCTACACGAGCCGGCGAATATGGCGACGGTGGCGATGGACATCTCCAAGCCCACGCCGGCGGCGTCCGGCGACGAGGCCGCGGCGGCCGCGAAGGGGAGGAGCGGCGCCGGGGGAGAGGGGCTGCGGCAGTACTACCTGCAGCACATCCACGACCTGCAGCTTCAGATCCGGCAGAAGACCCACAACCTCAACCGCCTCGAGGCCCAGCGCAACGACCTCAACTCCCGAGGTGAATCTCTTCCCGATTCCGCAAACCCTAGAATCGATGTGCCCCCTCCCGCGTCGCGGTTTGGTGTGGTGATGATTCCTCGATCGCGTTGATGGAAACCCTACCTCTGGCTGGGTGTGAATCGTGGCCAGAGGCACGGGCTTTAGTTGCCTATATAATTGGGTTTCGATGCCTGGTTGTTCGTCTAGCTGAAGTTTCTTAGCCAAATTATCTGATCTGATGAAGATGTCCCGCTAACTATTAATCAGTGTGTTAGATTGACTGAAGAATAGCTCCAATTGAATATGCTTTAGATATTTAGCTGCTTGAGCAGCAGGCTGACTTGGACTGTTCAGTTTGAATTGTTGATGGTAGTGTCATAGTGGTAACTGTTGTTTTGCTGTGTTCGGATCTTAATTTTGGGAGTGAATTATGCGTAAGATGTGTAGGCTATCTGTTGCTTGTCTGTGTTTGCGTATGTTGCCTTTCAATTTTGTTGTACCACATTCTTGTGGGGTGGTTAGGATAATATTTCAAGCAGGGTGTATTCCTGAGGTTATCCATTATTAGTCAGATTGAGTTGTAATATTGTGGCTGCCTATTGTGTGACATTCTAACAGAAACCATAAACTAAATTCGCTTCTACCTGAACATTTGCAATGTGAAATTATCTTGATGATCACCCTACACCCCCATTACCTAGTGGAGTAATATTCATTCGCATGATTGCACCATGATGCTTTTGTTTATAGGATTTATTAAATTCCTGCTGTCTCTGTTTCAGGAGCAGCACATCCTCCTACATGTATTGTTTTCTGATTACCATACTCTAAATTTGGCCTTGCAATTTTGATTTTTCAGTTAGAATGCTCAGGGAAGAGTTGCAGTTGCTTCAAGAGCCTGGCTCGTATGTTGGTGAGGTGGTGAAGGTCATGGGGAAATCAAAGGTTCTGGTGAAGGTAATTTTTTGCCTACTCTACAGTCAGTACTTCATATGAATATCATTTTCTGCTTAAAAGTATTTATTCTTGCTGTTACATAAAACAAAGCTTTAATGAGATTTTACCAGTGCTCTCTCGGTTAAGCTTACATGCTAGAAGAGTACTTGCTGCCTCCATTTAACACCTATAAATGAGCTTATGGGAATGTGTCTTTGTTTTTAAAGATAAGTTCATCTGTGGAAATTGTGACTCTTGTATTTTACAAAGAACAAATATTCATCACTTGACTGCATTATGAGTCCATGGAACTATGCTTACAAAGAACAAATATTCAGCACTGGACTGCGTTATATAGATTCATGTTCCCACCACATATTTAAAACAACAACAACAACAAAGCCTTTTAGTCCCAAGCAAGTTGGGGTAGGCTAGAGTTGAAATCCAACATGAGCCCCTAGTCACATGACAACTAAACAAGTAAAATAATATTTGGCCATGGTAATACAAGTATCTTAGATGCTTTGTACAAATTAGCATCAGCCTTCACATTTTTTTTATCTTGGCTGTCACATTGTCGGTATCTCTACTGACAAACAGGCACGGATCTAGTGGTGGGGCGGGTGTGACTTAACCCCCTCCGTGCTAGTGGAGGCCCTCCTAATTTTTCAAAACACATAAGAGATCAAAGAGGGGTTCTGGAGTTTGAAGATGATTTGGGCCCCATCTTTTGTAGATTTCTAGATCCGCCGCTGCTGACAAATAATCCTTAAGTGGCTTATACTGCATATGGAATCCAGTTTGTCTAAACTATGTTTTTATGTATCCCAGATTATCTGAACTGAGTACCAATTGAAAATTCTGTATTTTCTTGCAACTCTGCATATTAGAAATGTTTTTGAACTCCTGGTATAAGTTTTTTTTTCAATATGGTGAAGAGCTCCCTGACATTGTTTTGTGAATACATGTTTAAAGCTGTGACTGATTTGGATGTGGTAGTTTTTTATAATCCAAATCTTGTTATTATTGGATTCCTTGTCTGAGAGTTCTCAATGGGGGACTGGGGGTTCTAACTTCCTGGTTATCAAAGTGATACTAACTTTCTAAATGAAATCTCAGGTACATCCCGAAGGCAAATATGTGGTGGATCTAGATAAGAGCATTGATATCACAAAGATCACACCTTCAACAAGAGTTGCTCTTCGGAATGACAGCTATATGCTCCATCTGATCCTACCAAGCAAAGTTGATCCATTAGTCAATCTCATGAAAGTTGAGAAGGTTCCTGATTCTACTTATGATATGATTGGAGGCCTTGACCAGCAAATTAAAGAGATCAAAGAGGTTTGTTTTGAACTAAAATGCGTTATCATCAAAATATGCACATTCTGATTTGTGAAGTCAACTTTTAGGTCATCGAGCTTCCAATCAAACACCCAGAGCTGTTTGAGAGCCTTGGAATTGCCCAACCAAAGGTTTGTTTTCTCCCTTGAAGACCATCTTAACTTATTTGCACTTTACATGTAGGTGGAAAAGACTGAGATCTTATTTATTTTTCAGGGTGTCCTCCTTTATGGACCTCCGGGCACAGGAAAGACGTTGCTGGCACGTGCGGTTGCT
Organism: Miscanthus lutarioriparius; assembly: GCA_904845875.1. Classification (NCBI taxonomy): domain Eukaryota; kingdom Viridiplantae; phylum Streptophyta; class Magnoliopsida; order Poales; family Poaceae; genus Miscanthus; species Miscanthus lutarioriparius. Next base: position 72,434,223 of record CAJGYO010000008.1, read on the forward strand.
CATCACACTGACTGCACCTTCATCAGGGTGTCTGGTTCTGAGTTGGTTCAGAAGTATATTGGTGAGGGCTCCCGGATGGTTCGCGAACTCTTTGTTATGGCCAGGTAGGCTGAGTAAATATCTCCACATTTCTTTTCCTGCTGTACCTGAAGCATTAGTTGTTTGTGAGTTGAAGCATAATTTTGCATATACATATTCTGTTATTATCTTTCATTGTGGGCTTAGTTAGTTATCTGGTTATCTCATTGCAGGGAACATGCACCATCCATTATATTTATGGATGAAATTGACTCTATCGGATCTGCTAGAATGGAGTCTGGAACTGGCAACGGTGATAGTGAAGTGCAACGTACCATGCTTGAACTTCTAAACCAGCTTGATGGTTTTGAAGCATCAAACAAAATTAAGGTACACATCACTTGTGCTGAATAAGTGATTTGTAAATGTAGAATATTGTGATGTGATGTTTTAAATATTTAATGCAGGTTTTGATGGCAACGAACAGAATAGACATCTTGGATCAAGCCCTTCTGAGGCCTGGCCGCATAGACAGGAAGATTGAATTTCCAAATCCCAACGAGGATGTATGTTCGGCTAACTCGTCCTGTTATACCTGTTGATTTTACATGGCTACTCCTGCTGACAGGGTTCTTAATCTTTTGCCCTTGCAGTCACGTTTCGATATCTTGAAGATTCATTCAAGAAAAATGAACTTGATGCGTGGTATTGATCTGAAAAAGATCGCGGAAAAGATGAATGGGGCCTCAGGAGCTGAGCTCAAGGTTTGTTAAATCCACTTCATCTGATGAACTGTGTGGTGCCTCTTATTTCAATTTTATGATGTTTGCTGTTTGTCCATCCATTCAAGCAGAAAGTTATGTTCGCGCATCTTTTTAGTCACAACTCGCAATAATGCTTATGATTATGGAGTCGAGAGTTCAGAAAGCTTGCTCATATAGCAATCTCTAGCTGATACATCTTGGACCTCAGCACATTATTCACATCAAGTTCTATTCCATTTTTGCCCACGTTGTTACATCACCATCAGTATAAGATCAAGATTTAGGATTTAAAGCTTAGAGAAGTTAGTTAGCTATAAGTGGTCTTAGTTGAGCTTTTTATAGGGTAAGTACTGAAATTCACACTCATTAATGACCAAACTACCATGTTGGGGCATTGAGATGTTTGCAATACAATAATCAGGTCTGCTGAAAATTGAGGCAGAAAATTCAGTTTATTGTAGCCTTAGATAGATATTCTTGTGATAAGGCAATCAAATACATATAACCTTATCATACTAGGGTTCGTGGCCTTTTCTCGACCCTCTGAAAGAGAACCTTCTTATTTACTTATTTATATTTATTTGTTTAGCAGTTTTTATTTATATTTATTTGTTTAGCAGTTTTTATTTATATTTATTTGTTTAGCAATTTTGTTTGTGCTAGCATTTTTTTTAGAATTTCTTGTTTTAACTGGGATTTCAATGCTTATCACCAAGCCTATGTGATCTTATAGTTCCTATACGTGCATAGCTTTGTCTTTTAGTGGCTCAATGTTGCTATTTTTTTTATATACCTTGTGTTGATTCGAAGTAACTCACTGTTTTTTTTTTCCTTCCATTTTTGTTGTTCAGGCCGTCTGCACAGAGGCTGGAATGTTTGCTCTCCGCGAGAGAAGGTGCACGTTACCCAGGAGGACTTCTGAGATGGCAGTGGCCAAGGTGATGAAGAAAGACACGGAGAAGAACATGTCCCTGCGCAAGCTCTGGAAGTGAGGCTCATGCCTTGTACCCACCTTTCACGGCCTCCCTGAAGCGAGTGCCTTCATCTTCTTATATCTCTGCCAAAGCAGTGTTGAATGGTGTAGCGGCATGCTCTGGACCTTTGTGATGTGCTTTAAGTTATGCCGTGCATGCCTATATATATGTTTAAAGTTTTCCTTATAACGGTTGTAGTACTTTATTGCAAAGTTGAATTTTATCAGATCAGTTAGATTATGGTACTAATGCATTGCTAGCTCGCGATGTACTGCGTTCCAGTTCGCACTTGGTTTGCAGTTTGCCAGCCCACTCGTAATGAACACTGCATAATGGTTACTGCTCTGATCTGATTATCCATGCGATGTTCCCTTTGGTGTGTGATATGCATTGCAATGTCGTGGCCCATTCAATCTGGCCCTGTCTGAGCTATGTTGTTTTCACGTTGTTAGAGCATCTCTTAGCCTAAGGGCTCTTTTATTCGACACCTAAAAACCTTTTTTCCCCTAAGATAAGAAAGGGAAAAACCGGGTCTCAAATGGTTTCCTATCTGAATCCCCTCAACAGTCAACATCCATGCTTGCTTGTAAATCTCTTCTATATGCTGGTTTTTCTCTGTTCCACGCTTGTTTTTTCTGAATTTTCATTGTCTCCGCCGCTTTGCTGCCACTGCCCACCGTAGGCACTGCCTAGCCGCATTTTATTGGTAGCTGTTGGCAGAATTGAAGATAAAAAATTACTCTCTGCTCATTTTTCATTTTAGCCACTTAGAAAAAACGACCGTTTGCAACAGAATTTAGTGCTTGCAACTTTGCCGTGCTGGTGGGGTTTGATTCCCCAGATCACTGTGCAATAAGACCATCAGAAGCTTACCTGAAAAATCAGATTGGTCTCCATCAGACATCAGTGGACGGCAGCGGCTACCTCGGCTCTGAACCTCAAGCTATGTTATGTTAGTTTGCAGGATCTCTGAACAGAAACAAAGGCACAAGTAACCTACTAACATTTGTTTTTGAGAAAAGAACTAATTAGATGTTAAATTCGGAATGGACAAAGGAAACAAGTACTACTAACATTTGTTTTGAGAAGGGAAGTACTGTCATGGCACAAGTACTACACACGCAAGTACATAGCAGAGTGGAAGGAAGCGTTGATTGGGTGGGACGCAATGCATTCATGCGTACACATTACACACAGCTCCCGTGACTGTGACCATAACAATTAACAAACCAGGCAAGCCCTTGACGCACACGGAAGAGAGTGTGGAGACAACACAGGTTCAGGTTCAGGAAGAGGCTGCAGCGTCTCATGAGTCATGCATGGTCCCAATCCATGAGATGAGTTTAACGGGTTTTTGGTATTCTTCCCCCTTATTTTGAAGTGCAATTGTGATTTTGCACTCGTTTTTCGAACTTTGTGATTTTGCCTTTCACTACGAGCAAGTCAACGCGATTTTGTCTCTGGTCTTTGTGAATTTGCCCCTATTTTGACCGTTGACTAGGGGCAAAATCGCATTGACTTGCTCGTAGTGAAGGGCAAAGTCACAAAGTTAGAAAAACGAGGACAAAATCACAATTACACATCAAAGTAGGGGCAAAAACAAAGAGCCCGATGAGTTACGCCATACCTATCCAGCCATTCAGGAATACTACTACACTTCCAAGACCGGGATTTCATCTCCTTAGAGTTAGTTCATCCTCCTACCATCTTCAGACCGCCTTTACTCCTCTGCCTTGAAGGCTTGAACATGCAGCACAGAGACGAACAAAATCCCAACGAAAATGGTTTGGCCCGCTTTGGGAGGGTTTCTTTCCCCGCTCCATACTACGATACCGGAGAGGAGCCAGAGAGCCCACTAAAATCAGCTTTTTCTGGTTTCACCTGCAAGCATATAGGTTGTGTTTTGAAACAAAAATAAGGCCATGTTTAGCGGAGCTCCTAAAATCGATTCTATGTTGAATCTAGCAGAAGCTTTGCTAAACAATTTTCCAGCTGATTCCGTGAAGTGATTCTCTTAAACGAAGTAAGAGACTGAGAGCGGAAAAAGTAGCTTCTCCTGATTCTATGAAGTAATTATGATTTTAAGAATTTATGATAAAGAATAAAAAAGAATCACTTTGAACCATAGAATCAATTCTCTCAGAGAATCGGCTTGCATAGAGAATCAAAATCAGAGTCCATTCTTCGTTAAAACTAAGCACATATACACTAAGCTTAAAAGTTAAAGAAGGGGTCATAAAATAGGAAACTTGTCGGTGTGGCACTGATCCAAAACGAAATGGAACCGTTTCCATCCGACTGGATGGACTTACTGAAACCTAAATCGGGTAGCGGGTACTTATTGAGACCTAAAGCTGGAGACACACATGCCCACATGAGCACAAGCCTTGCATTGGCGTAGCTCCACCTCCACATGCAATTGCACATGCGAGTGCCTGCCATCTGCCCTGCTTCACGGGCACATGATCACCCGATAAGCCAGCGCAGGCGCGGTCACATGCCGGAATCGCATCCCCGGGGGCCGGGGCCACCCCCCTTGCGATCTGCGTGCATGTCTTGCCGACCTGTGCAGTGCATGAGTGAGGTAATGTTACAAAAGAACAATGATTCCTGCCTCGTTTCTAACTTCCATGCACATTAGGAGCAAGTTTTTAAATCTCCCGCTATAGCTGCCGCTATATCTAGATATAGCTGTTTTGTTTTTATATACAATTTAGCCGCTATATATAGCCCACTGTTAGTTGTTTGATGAGGGAGGCCGCTAAATGGATTAGCCTGCTATTTAAAACACTCATTATGAGGCAGAACGGGATTCTGAGCTCACGTACAATATTATTGCTCAAATAACTGCAGAGTGACGTCTCACTCTTTCGTAGCGTTCTGGAGTATCTAGTGTTTTGCAATTTGCAGGTGTAGAAAGATCATGGCTCCGAAAAGATAGCAGAGTGATCAAAATCATGGGGACGTCAGTGAAAAACTTATGTTAAACTTACGGGCTCTTACAGTCTTACTGCATGAGCAGTCCGCGATTACTACAGGTGAATTTCAGTCCATGATATGGTCGGTGGATGCATGCTGGATGGAACAAAGGTCTTTGGCATCGTCATTCCCTCTCCCTCACATGGATAAGAGTGCTCATAATTGGCCATAGGCCAAAACCACCACTTCCACAGGTTCAGAGATCAAGCGAGCAAACTAATCGCAGAAAAAGGCTCAGATTGTCTGTTGCGCTGCTTTTGATCTACAGACCGCAGGCTTTGTATATCATTTTTGAATGGAGGCTTTGTATATCATCACCAAGACAACAACAATGTAGTATTGTAAGATCAGTGCTTGAGTCTCGACTCTTGGCCATACCCGCGATGTTAAAGGCCAGATTTCTCACTGAAAACTGAGTTCCGAAGCAGAACTCACGATGATGTTGATGTGCACAGTTACTGTAGAAACTGTCCCAAATTGAGAACATCTGTACATCAGTTTTAGCATGAATAACCGACAGTACTTATATGCAGCAGAGACCTAACCATAAATGATGACCTGTCCAAAAATGAAAAATAAGCCACAAAGGCATACCGATAAGGCAAGGTCGTCTTCACTTTGAGGATCTCATCTCATGCCAGGTCACTCATGAAGCTATTTCGCTTCAGATCTACCTATATAAAGCCTGACACCTCCTATATGTAATGTCCGAAAGATCTACATACTTCCACAAGCATTCGTAATATGACGAAACTGAACCCAAAAATGGGCAATACCGACATGTCGATTTTTCCTGACGGTTTGTCACTGACTCACACCTCAAACTTTAGCCTTAGGAGAGTGATCATCCAAAGAAAAAACAATTCAGAACTATAAGGTGGAATCTTGCCCTATATTATAAGTTATAAGCTGAGGCCTGCAAATTGATTGCATTTTGTTTCAGCAATAAGAAACGTTACTGATTGATCTCGAACATGGACTCATGTTCTTGACCCTGCCAGATCATGAAGACCGCACGTTGCAGGTTCTGACAGAACTGAACCTTGCAGAGGTAACTCCTTTGTGGCAGAACGGTTAATTGCGCCAAATCGAGGTGCAGTCCCGGAGGTCGCCTCCCACTCCATTTAAGCACCGCGCCTCTCCTCGCTCCGCTGGAGGCCAGCCACATTGATCGATCAATCGATCAGAAGTCAGAAGTTCGGAGCAACACGATTCGAAGTGCAGAATCTGTTCATCTCTTTAGATCAAGAGCAAATTGGAGCAAGATGGGAAGGTTAGCCATGGCTGTGCCGGTGATGCTTCTGCTGCTGTGCACGACGTGCAGACTGACGCTCGGAATTACTGACGGTAACGTAGTTGATTTTGATTCACAGTCGTTGTTCCGATGCGATTGCCGTTGGGTGAAGTTTCTTGGCGCGATCTCTGATTGATTTTCTGCCATGGAAATGGAATGGAATGCAGGTCTGCTCCCGAACGGCAACTTCGAGCGGGGTCCGCTGCCGTCGCAGCTGCGTGGGACGCGGGTGGTGGGCGCGTCGGCGATCCCGTCGTGGCAGACGTCGGGGTTCGTGGAGTACATCCCGTCGGGGCGGAAGCAGGGGGACATGGTGCTGGTGGTGCCCGAGGGCGCCTACGCCGTGCGGCTCGGCAACGAGGCGTCCATCCGCCAGCGGCTCCGGGCGCGCCCGCGCGCGCGCGCTACTCGCTCACGTTCAGCGCGGCGCGGACGTGCGCGCAGGCGGAACAGCTCAACGTGTCCGCGTCGGGGCAGTCGGGCCTGCTGGCCATGCAGACCATGTACAGCAGCAACGGCTGGGACTCGTACGCCTGGGCCTGGGTCGCCGACGCCGACGACGACGTCGACGTCGTCATCCACAACCCCGGCGTCACCGAGGACCCGCCTGCGGCCCGCTCATCGACTCCGTCGCAATCAAAGCGCTCAACCCGCCTCGCCGCACCAACAGTAAGCACGCACGCACACCCTGAGCTGCCGCGCTAGCTGCATCATCGATCAGGCGTGCCGGCCGGCGGTGGCCTGACCTGACACGACGGTGGACGTGTCCTTAATTTTGTATGCCCTTCTTGCAGAGAACCTGGTGAAGAACGGTGACTTCGAGGAGGGCCCGTACATCATCCCGGGGACCAAGTGGGGCGTGCTGATCCCGTCGCGGGTGGTGGACGACCACTCGCCGCTTCCCGGGTGGATGGTGGAGTCGCTCAAGGCCATCAAGTACATCGACGGCGACAGCTTCGCGGTGCCGCGGGGCCGGCACGCCGTGGAGCTGCTGGCCGGGAGGGAGAGCGCCATCGCGCAGGTGATCCGCACCGTGCCGGGGCGGCAGTACGCGCTGTCCTTCACCGTGGGAGACGCCAGCAACTCCTGCCGCGGCTCGCTCATGGTGGAGGCCTACGCGGGCCGGGAGTCCACCAAGGTGGCGTACGAGTCGGCGGGGAAGGGCGGCGTCAAGCGCGCCGTGCTGCCGTTCCTCGCCGCGTCCGCGCGCACCAGGCTCGTCTTCTTTAGCTCTTTCTACAGCACCCGGAGCGACGACCTCAGCTCGCTCTGCGGGCCCGTGCTCGACGACGTCGCCGTCGTCAGCGTGCGCACTACCAAGCGCGGCTAGAGAGCAAAAGCCCGGTGGTCGGAGGAGTGGAGCTCGGGCGTGCGTGCGAGAGGGAGACGGAGGATTTTTTTTTTCTTGCTGTTCTATCGCGCGGTTACTTGCCGTGTTTGTAGCTGCTCGTTGGGGGCATCAGAAAATTGTTCGAACCATGGGAAATTGTCGTTTCAGATATATGGTTTCGACCAGTACTTTCTAGAGCTTTTTACTTTTATGACCCTAAAAAAATACATCTTTCTTATACGTTTTGTTTTTTAACTTGTATGGCTCCAAAATAAAAATTTTCTTCGCCTAGATATTCCAATACCGCCGCATGGTACCGAGACCGAGCGGAAAGACTAGAGAGCGAGCGAAAAAAAAAACGCGATGGGGGAGGGCGCCGCCGCCGGGACCTCCGGCCCCGGATCCGCCGGATCCGGCTCTGTCCGGCCCCACTCCCATCGTTCCTCGCCGTGGGGGAGGCGCCGCCGCCCGCCTGGTGCAGCGCGCGCGGCCGGGGCTGGTCCGGCGCGGCCGCCACCTCCAGCGGCCAGCCCGGCGGCCCCTCCTCCAGCGAGCAGCCCGGCGCGGCCCCTCCAGCGAGCAGCCCGGCGCGGCCCCTCCTCCAGCGAGCAGCGCGGCCGCCACCTCCAGCGAGCAGCCCGGCGCTGCCGGCCCATCCCGCAGCTGAATAAGGGCATGTTTTTGTTTGGCTACATGAATTTGATTGATGACAATGGGGACAAGCAGGTTGAGGAATTGACTGCATTGCAGAACAAACGAGTAAAATTTGCCTGCGACAAGTACGTGTGACTTTTGCCACCTTGATCTTTAGCATTAGTATTTTTGTTTTGAGTAAATTGCACCAATAGACATCTAAACAAGACGTAGCATCACTGTTTTCTTTGATATGATGTCCATGTGAGTGGTTATTTGCAAATACCCAAGCAGAAAGTTATATGCACATGGGTGGGCCTGTTGCAAGCGGTAGAGTCCTTCCGGTCGTGGTCTCCTCGCATTTGCACAAAGTGAGGAAAACTTGCCACTCACACCTTTTCTCGGATCCCGCACATAGCGGGAGCTCTCTGTCCTGGGTAATATGCACATGGACTTGGTAAGTTCTGTGCTTCTATTTTATAGTTCTATTCCTATCATGGTAGCATGGCGATGACACGATTCTGTGGTTTGCACATGCAAGTCAGAACGTGATCCTTCTAGTTTTATGTTTTAATACAATTTCTATAAAATGAACCTGTGCTTCCTTTTATTTTCTGTAAGATCTTCTTAAAGAATTATTATGCTGTCTTGGGTTGGAAATATATCATCACAGAAACAAAAGGCAGCCTGCAAAGCCTTTCTTTTATTTGTAATACAGAGATTATGCAGGTAAGCTTCTGTTACTGATTTATTCATCTTCCTCTAGGGTGCTGAGTTTGAGCTTGATAGCATCAAGAAAATGTCAAAGGAGTATGCAGAAGCAAAGGAATTGGCCCTTGCAGGTGCCTGTCATTTTTCACTGTTGGATATGTGCATTTTCTTCTCCTTTTATGTAAAACTCTGGACAAACACTGTTCCTAACCCAACTGCTATTTGTTTGCCCCTATCACCTGGACAGAGGCAAGCCAAATTGTGGAAGTTGAAGATGCTAAGCACCTCCTTCAGAGTGACAAGCTGTTGGGTGACAAGATAGATGAAGTCGTCAAAGAATGGGATTCCCCGAATGAGGGGTTCTACCAGAGAACTGGATTATCCCGTGGCGATCAGCTCATGGTGATTGACAATGATGAATCAGGAGTACAATATTATGAGGACGGATCCCGTGGCAGTCAGTTCATGGTGATTGACAATGATGAACCAGGAGTACAAAATCACGAGGACGATGACTTTGATGAGTTAGATCAGCTGCTAGAGTGAAGAACGTCTCGTGAACTTTTACTGTCGTATAACCCTGTAATTCAGCGTACTACGAGATGAAATCCTTGCTCGTCTTTACTATGGTTAATTACAATGCATTTGTGAAATTTTTATGCATTTGATAAGCTCATTTTATTGCAATATATTTATGTACTTGATTATGTGTCCTATTATGTACTGTTATATGTGAATTTATTTGCTTAATATCAAATATACAACAGACAAACAAAACTTTGCATTTTATTTTTTCTTCGCCAGGGGTAAAACGGACATTTTACTTTTGACTTAACACCATCAAGTAACAAAAACGGACGGAAGGCCATAGAAGGAAGGAAATTTCGTTTAGGGGCCATACAGGTAAGTTAAAAAAAAAAGCCATACAAGGAAGATGCATTTTTTTAGAGCCACATTGGTAAAAAGCTCTACTTTCTAATGTTTCCACATGGTGCTGTGTTTTTTTGGGAAGAAATGCTCCATATAGTGTTTTTTCCCTAAAACATTGACAAGAAGTCAAGAGTGCGGTGTCCGGATTAGAGCGTGAGTGAGAAATATGAGAAAAAATTGAAACAAAAATTTGATGAAAGTTTCAGGTACTCCGGCGTACTGGGGTCTCACGTCATATATGTGCTACTAGGACGAAAGGCGCGCTCCGCTGCGCCCGTAAAAAAAAAGTGCCCGTAACCACATGTTGTCTCATCATGGTGTACCATAATGATCTATTGAGGTTTTCTAAAAATGAACCTAATACCAATAACATAATAGTCCTGGTAATAGATAGAACTATAGATTAGTGGTGGGCAAGCAAACAATTAAGGGTGGAAATATTATATTGACTGAAATGATGTCCCAGGGACTACGAATTCCATGGTCAAGGCAATATGCCAAGGAATTCGTAGCCCGTAACTAAAACATAGTACAATCGTTTGGAGTACACATATATGGCATATATATGCATGCACTCTATCACATATACAGACACCAAATGGTCTTCCAATATGTGACGAAAGGCAATATGACATATGGATCGTCGCTGATTATAATGGCCACCATTGTTGGGCTGCAGACTCACAAGGGCACTGCTGAGTTGGGCATGATGAAGAACCTGAGAAAAATGTTGCCACAAGGGTTACATATTAGATTAGATCAGGAAATCCTCTATGGTCCTACACATGGGTACCAATTCTGAGTAGCAGTCTTACAGGGGTCAGTGGCAAATTCAGTAGCAGGTATGTTCAGTGCAGGACAGGAAGGTCATGTTAGGGGCATCAATTTAAAAGGCATGAACACGCATCCAATGAAAAAATTCACTTGAAAGAAATACATATAAATATATAATAACTCATATGAAAAAATGGAACTCATATTTATCCCTGTGCAAGCTAAACACGTGCAAAGATTCTGCTTCCCTGATATGCTGCGAGGCTATTGATACAGTACCGTGTTCCAAGTTTATTAATGCATTGATATGCTGCTTATATTTACAATCTTCAAAAAGAACAATGTATATGCTATACAAATTCATACATAAGAAAGGAAAGTTCTTATGTGCAACTAAGGTTACCTATGTAGCTATCCACTGGCATCTCTGTCTCGATCGAACCTGCAGAAACATATAAAATCCATAGAGCGTGAAAACGAAACAGTTTATCGCCTTCAAAGCGCACAGGCTGGCTAGTGGATCGCTGTCACAATGGCAATGGACAGGGAACTGGTGGCACATATTATAGAACTCTAAATCTATCGAGCAAAGTAAAAATGAGGTAAAATGCAGAGGGAAATAGCGCAAAGGCATGTTTAGAATGCCTCAAATGGTATGAACCTGATAGATGATGCCTATTCTTGAGCTGAAGCTCCAACTGTCTTTCATAGAGTTGTGATCTGGGTTGGCAAGAACGCACGAGGTCCACCGTCACAAGCAATTACTGCACTGTTCGGTATTTTCAAGTAAAATTTTCAGATATTCTATCGAAGGAAACCAACTGTGTGGTACATGGATCCGCTTCGTTTGCCGGGACTGTATGTTCCGCTGCAACGATGGAAAGGCGATACATACCTGTTCAGTAAGAGGAACAGCGAAATGAAAGAAGCGACAGGAATTACTATCTGTGTGTATGGAAAATTTATGTGATGAAAAAGGTGACATGGATCCTCCACCTGTGCCTACTACCAGAGCATTTTTGTCCACCACACTTGAAAAATTGAGATATAACATGCAACCTGACTAATAAAAAGGAAACCGACTGGTTCACAAGATGCCATGTCCATATATATAGTATTCAACATTCAAGTTGGGAGCCCTTTGCTGCCAAAGAGCAATCAGAATCGTGTGTCCGCAGTATTATAATCAAGGGAATAACAATAAAAGAAGTTCTATAGAAAATAATCTACTAATTGCAGCAGAAAATATACCATATGATTTTTTTGAACAATATACCTTTGATCAACAAGATGCACATTGCAAAGTGGGTTTGGTCCTGCCTTGATCTTTTTGAGTCTTACATGAGTACAACTCGTCACAACACCAATTGTATTTGTATCTGCAGATACAACTTATATATGAAGCAACCAAAAGACAAATAGTTGTCAGGTAGAGCTTCAACATCGACATAGTTGGATATACACATAGAAAATTACAACTAAAGTAAACTAAAATTTGTAGAAGTATGTAGCAGAGCAAAGCAATAAGCATGCTTATGTAAATGAGGCACCATGGTTTTGATCCTATATACCTTTGTATGGGCAATGAAGCTTATATCAGATAAGGGTGCTCAATAGTTGAGTTCTATGTGTGAGCATTGACAGCCTGAAAAATTGAAGCGTGGTATAGAGTCCCTTCTTTTAGCTGGGGCATGGACACTGTTATGTATGCTTCCATTGTTGTATTATGTGAGAGCAGTAGTGCCTAGAAATCAGACGACCTCAATAGATATAACATAATGAACACTTGGGCATTTCTCAGAAGCATCCTGAGTCCTGACAGCTAAATAGTTACCGATTGCATTGACAACAAAGAGAAATTTCTTTGGTCATGCATGCATAGTGTAACATGGTTTCCAAACAAAAGAAGCAAAGAGAAGGACCTTAACAGTGTGCCTTTGAGAATAAGGTGACTTACTTGAAACTGCTGTTGAGGTTCACTAAGTCTGTCTGCAACAGCCTTGAGCTGCAATGGGAGAAAAAAAACTTGTTTTGGGATGATTGATGTCTTCGCATTAGGAAATCTGTGTGTGCCCATGCAGACCAGCAAAGTCCTGTCAAAACACATTGGTGAGTAACTCGGCATCCCTTCAGCACCAATATTGAAACTGAAAGCAGGGTGCAGAAAATTAGATAGTACTAAACGAACCAGGGTAGGTGTTGGTTGAGGCAACGAAGCAAACACATGGTGCGCGCTACGGTCGCGTTCTGTGAGCAGCACCTGCAGGGAGGGCACTGCTCATGGACAGCGTCGAGCAGGCAAGATACACGATCTGAAACACAAAGAGCAAGAAATATATACACCAATCCAAGAACAGATATATACATCCCAAGACCGTGGACGAATGAAGGCACAGTTAGGCAGAGCCGCAGAGGGATGGGGATGCACAACCTGTGTATCGTCCTGGTTGGCAGGTAGTGCCGGAAACGAACGTGCAAGCCGCCGACGCCAGGGGATGCGGCGTGAGAGATGACGACGCGGTGACGGGCCCGCCGTGGCCCGCGGCGGTGCAACAGGCAAGCGGAGGAGTCGAGGAGCGTGCGCGACCCGTCCTCTGGCCGCCGCTCCCACCCCCGCCTGACGTTGCGCACACCGGAGGCGTGAGCCGACCCGCGGAGCACCGACGCCCCTGCCCTTGATCGCTGTGCGCATCTAACCTACGTCTCGCCGCGTCTTCCGAGCTCGACCGCGTACCGCGCTGGTGGTCATATCCAGATGCGGGAGGAGGCGGCGGCGGCGGTTGGAGCAGGTGGGGCGACGGCGGCGGCGGAGAGAGCGGCTTTGACGGACGGAGAGAGCGAGGGTCAGCAGGAGGGCCCGCCCAATTAAACGAAACGAAGCGAGACCAAATCGAGGACTACACACGCACGAGTCCACGTGGCTGCATACGATTGGTGAATAGCAAGAAAACAGTAACCAGATCGCTCTCAACGCGCGGATTCAGGAGCTATATGGAGTTTCATATTTCTGATGTTGGGCTAGTGCTTGACCAAGGCCCTGGTCTCTAAATCTAGGCCTAGCCCTATTGGGTCTGGTATGTTTAGAGTGAAAAAAGCCCATCCTGGAAATGGAGGTGCTATCGAGTCGAGTAAGAAAAAGGCCTATCCCTCAAGGCGGAGCCCTATAAGAGAATGGAGGCCCATGCAAAAATATGCACCCCAGGGTTGAGCCTAATCTTGATCCATCTGCCTGAAGGCTCATCGTGTATAAACCATAAAATCGGCCAGCCCATTTAGGTACATGGGGCTTCTTTTTCTGCTTATTCATTGAAGCCAATCTCAAGTCCCCTGCAAATTTACAGCCATGGAAGGTTGAAATAAGGAGCTAGAGGTAGAAAATTATGAAAGAAAACCCCTTCCAATAGTTGTTTCTAGATATGTCCCTAGTTGATTCGACATCCTTTAAGAGTTTGTTTGGATCAGCTAGCTAGGATTAGTTATTAGTTGGAGCTAAAATTATCTTAAAATTTCCTTATATTAACAACTAGGTGTAGCCTTGACTAACAAATTAGCTGACCTATTAGCCCCATGTTTAAATGGGTTAGGGCTAATTTTTAGTTGGCTAACAATTAGACTTGGCATTCATATAGGTCCTAATTCTTGTCTCCTATCTAATACTCCACCCCTAACCAAAAAATTAGATATCTTACACCATAGACTATCATTATGGTATCAGATAGTTTTTGAGGTAAGATATATGGTTTTGTGGTTGTAATATGAAACTTGGACTTGCCAAGAGTTAGAAGGGCGTCGTCCAATGTACTTCCTTTTGTTTCACTGTTTAGCAGTTTTGTTCCAATCTTTGCTTTTGAGCTTAGCAATTTTTGCGCTGTTAAATCACTCAGGATGTTTAATTAATTTCAGCCATGGTTTTGTTTTCACCGAGGCTCAAGATACCATATATTCCAAGATCCACCGGTAAGGTCCATTGACGGTCTGTCGGTCTTGATCATGAAGTTGTTGATACAAGAACGAATTCGATGGCACGGGTGAGCGTGCGTAACATTAGCATCAGTTGGCTATAAAGTTATGAACCCATGCATCCGTGAATTGAACGTAGCTCATCAGCTGTTAATTTCATTGTGGTGAAATCTATCCATTTAGATTCAAGTTCTCATGACTTGACTAATACAGGATTTAGGATGACAATACACTAGTATCAAAACATTAGTAGAGGCGGTCAAATAATATTTTCGGAGAGAAGGCAGCAGCTATATATATTCTAGCTGTAGCTAGGTATGGAGTGGGTTTTCAATTAATAGACCATGAGCCTTTTGACATAGGCCCGTTTCTAAAAATGAGTCATATGTTCAGTGGTGGACCTTTTAAAAAAAATCTGTCTTTGTTAATCAGTGTTAAGAGATGGTCATTTATCGAACTGTTTCTATAAATCAGCCGACTGTCTCTAAAATCAATTCACCAGCTATTTCAGAAGACAATGCCAATTTATGACCGCTTCTATAAATAAAAAGGCATGTCTTCTGAAATCAATTATGCGGTGGTACGGTGATAACCGAAGTTGTGCAAAATTATACTGCATGTACATTTCTACCGTACCCACGCATGTACTGATGCACACTTTTAGTTTAACGAGGATCGAGGATAGTGTAGGTATCCACACAAGGATACACTACACCCCTCTGGGTCTGCCATGCCTCGCGCGCGGTGGGCCGTATGGCAGCAGCCAGCAGACAGACATGAGACATCCGCACGCGCGCCGCCGTGTCGGGTACATACCTGCCTGCGCGCAGCGCGCGTACCGGCCGGCCGAGCTTAATTTGACGACGAGCGCGCGCGCACACACTGCACGTACGGTACGATGTGTTTTGTTTACGTGTACGCGACGGGGGAGCACCGGGTCGAAGGACCCGACCACGTGGACGTCCAGAGAAAACATCCATCATCATGCATCAGAGCATCGTCTCATCATAACCTAGCATAGCGTATGTACGCACGTGGCGAATTCGCCAGCTAGCTTCCATGGGCGCGCTCGTTACCTGGGCCGTGATGGCTGGCGACGCGGACCGGACACGGACACGGACCGCAGGCCATGGGCCAGGTCCGGGTGGCAGCGGGCGAGCCGACAGGGGCCGACCGCGGGGGATGATGGTGGGCGGGGTGTGCCGCCCTGTGTCCGGTCCGTGGGCTACGCGTGGGCCCGCCGCCGGTATCCATGCATGGAGGAGCCAACAATATTGCAGAGGAAATCAATCAATCGCAAACCGAACCCTGACGCGCGCCAATCAGCCTGCTGCCTCATAACTGCATCACCAATCAATCAGCTAAAGTCGAGTTACTACAGTGTCATATGATGTCCATCCGTTCATTTTGGCCACAAGTGGTTTATATTTATTATGTTCTCTATAAACACGAATTCTGGGTTTAAATTAGTTAACCGGCAGATAAACAGAGGTAGAATTGCACTTGACGCACGCACAATGTATTTCATATTTGTCATTATTCCATTCCATGGGAACGCGAGACTAGCTAAGCTGTCGAGAAAAGCTTGCGCTCGATCACCTCTGACGCCACACCCAGAAAGGCAAAAGGCCCCTGACACGCGAAGCTTCAACGACTAACTACGCGTGGCTTCCCACTCCCACGGGGCCCTCCTTGAGTTGAGTTTGGCATTTTGCTGTCGCGCAAGCGGCACAGCACGAGTCGGTCCGTCAGGTAGTGGATTAGACAACGGCGTAACCACTTTCTGATGTCTCCCCTCCATGCATCCGCATCCGCCTGCTGCTTCTGTGTCGTTTCACTCGTACATGGGCTCAGCTCAGCCGCTGGACAACGCGTGATCGACGATCGCCATTGGATCGGGCCGTGTCCGTCAAATGAGAGAACAAAAAAGGGGGGTCGCAAAAGACCTCCGTCCACTAGTAGAATAATAGATAGTACTACGGGCTTGGACTTGTTGTTGCATCGATCTCGATCGGACAGACACGGGGTCGTCTGGTGGTCATGCATGGGGATCGACATCCGTATTATGTTTCAGTTTCTGTAGTGCAGGTAGGTACGACATCAAAAAGGCATGCATGCAGCAGCCATACATGCATGGTATGAAAGTGCTTGGTTGAAACCTTCTTCTCCAAGAGATTAGTTTTTTTTTCCTTTCAAAACTTTGATCAGTTTATTATTCATACCAAAAGAGTTGGTGTCGTCGTCGTTTCTTGCATTGTCTCTTGTAACGGAAAAGTTCGACGGCATTGTATAATTTCATACGCCTTTTTGTAAAGAAACCAAATATCATATCCGTCAGCGAAATTAATCAGTGTCGTCGTCTAGATATTTTATTTGTTTATTCCTTTTAATGAAAAACGGGTTGAACACCCAATCCAGAAAAAAAAAGAGAGATATTTTATTTGTTTCCTCCCGGCCCGGTCACTAAACGAAGACGCGGCCCTCTGGTGGTGGTGCAATGCAACGTTGCCTTCTTAAGTTCTGATTGACGTATGAAAACGAAATAGTAGTATATATAATCCTCCAGACGGCGGTGACCGCATGCTTGTCTATATATGTTTTAAGAACATAATAAACCCGCAAGATTAAGGCCACTATGAATAGTGAGAATAATATTATATATGTAGCACTACTTTGTATTAAAGATATCTCATTAATTAATTAATCCAACACCACAAAGTTATACGCGATTTAGACCACATAAATAAATTATATATTAAGAACATCAAACTAGACTGCAAATTAAGCGATATCTGCCCCTGCGCTGACTGCTGTCAACATCTCTCCCTAACGAAGAACTAGCCCAGAAGACACGTATAGTAAATAAATAATCATTCAACGTCCGATCTGCATGAGAATTAGACTATGGACGTGGCCTCTCAGGACCGTATTTGTTGCCAACTTTTTCTGTAAGTACATATATTAGTATTAGTAATTTATTATCTTTTCAATTCAACGCTGTATGCTTTGGTCCAGTCAAACACGCAAAAATCTATACTACTTGTTACACATCACACACGTATGACCATTGTCCCCAATGATGGAAAATGTCAACCAAGTCCATCTGATAATATATTTCAACGGATAAAAGTATATAGCTATTAAGTTTTTTCTAGTCAACCAAATCCATTCTGCTAATAAAGGCCTGTGTGGGGAAATTGTTTTCTATACTAATAACAAAATAATTTAACATAAATCGGGATTCGTGGCCTAATTTTTTAGCTCATCATTTTTTTTGTTTTTTCCCAGAAGCCTTCTAGGCTTTTCTATTTTGCCGACCTAGGTTATTTTACACTATTATACTTTTTTTGACTGAATACACTACTATTCTTTTTAATATATATATAAGCCACATCCCTGTTTTAAAGAGATATGATAGCTGATCGTGTATACTGGCTGAATGAATGAGTGAACTCTGAACATCTAAATTATCAGCATAATGAAAATTTCAGATACGTTTTTTGTAAGTTACGGCATATATATGATGTGCACATACCAAGAAATCCAGAAGACACGTAATTATTCAACGCCCGATCTGATTGAGAATTAGACTGTATCGTTTGGTCTAAAGGACGTGGCGTCTTAGACTAACGACGACCACGTGTTCGATAACCATGCAGCGTCTCAGGACCGTATATGTTTGTCAACTTTTTCTGCACATCTATTAGTATTATTCATTTATCATCATTTCATCGCTGTATGCATGCTTTGGTCTAGTTAAACATGCAAAAAAAATGTATACTTGGCCTTGTTTAAATCCAGGATATAAAGTTTTGGGGTGTCACATCAGGTGTTACATGTGGTGTCGTATGGGGTGTTCTGATACTAATAAAAAATAAATTACAGAATCCATCAGTAATCCGCGAGACGAATTTATTAAGCCTAATTAATCCGTCATTTGCATATGTGTTACTGTAGCACCACATTGTCAAATCATGGCATAATTAGACTTAAAAGATTCGTCTCGTAAATTAATCACAAACTGTACAATTAGTTATTTTTTAGTCTATATTTAATATTCTATATATGTGTCAAACATTCAATTAGATAGAGAGTAAACTTTAGGGGGAGGAACTAACCAAGGCCTTACACGTCACACACGTATGACGACCATTGTCGTCCCTAACAAGGATGGAAAAATGTCAACCAAGTCCGTCTGACAGTGTATTTCACGGATGAAAATAATTATTTAGTTTTTTCTAGTCAACCAAGTCCATTCTGCTAATAAAAGAGAAAATTAACATAATTAATTTAACAAAAATCGAGATTCGTGGCCTAAATTTTTATTAGCTCATCATTTTTTCCCCAGAAGCCTTCTGGCCTTTCCATTTTCCTGACCTATATGTTATTTTACACTATTACTCTTTTTAATGTATATACAGCCTGTTCGGGAGGCCGTATCGTATCGTGGATTATTTACTGCTGGCTGGTTTGGTATGAGAGAAAAACACTGTTTCTGGCTGAAAATTTACGATCGTTTACGAGCAAGCGAACAGGCTGATAAAAGCCACATCTCCGTTTAAAGAGATATGATAGCTGATCGTGTATACTATATTATATACAAGAGTATCAAAGTATATATGTCCCTGTTGGCTGAATGTATGAGTGAACTTTGAACATCTAATTAAATTATCAACATAATGAAAATTTCAGATATGTTTTGTGTAATAAGTTACTGCATGTGCAGATACCAAGAAATCCAAAACTCAAGTCACATGACGCTTATATACAATTGTACAAGTGGGAAAGGTGTACCAGAATTTAGCTTAAGCATTAATCATTCCTTATAAATTAAACTATAACAATGAATTCATGCGATGATTGCATAGATGACCGAAAGCGTACAACCTTTCTTAAAACTAAAGTGAGTATGACCAAAGAAATTATTAGCGGAATCGGACCGGCGCGGAGGCCCCTAGCTTTGGACTGATTCCATGTCAAGCAACAAATCCACTGTGTCCATTTCAACCGGCGGAGATTAATCCTTTTCTTCTTGTTGGGTGATACGGAATAGATGATGAGACTTTTGTGACAAAGACATTTCTTTCTACATTTTATATATACTCCATTTTAATACCACAAGTTAGGCATCATTACCGTATCAATGTGTGCAGCTCCAGCTACGACGACACTGCATCATGATATATGTATTAGGAAGTTGATCTGGGCCAGTACGCTATTACCTGCCTGCAGGTTTTCTCTAGATTTTTTTCTTAACGAAAAAGGCATTTATGAAGAATTTAATAAAAATGAAAATTTCGAGAATCAGCTAAGCATTTTTTTTTGCGAGACAGCTAAGCATTTTTTTAAGGTGCAATGAAAAATATAATTTAGAAAACTAAAACACCCGTATCATTGGTAGAAATAAATGCTCAAGTCTCACTCCTGAGCCATAGATAGATTGCAAGGAAAACAAAGGGAAAATTAAACTATACATTATCCAGAACAGATCAGAAGACTGAGTGAATTAGATAGTGACATTTTAACCGCTCCCTCATTGTGATTCACAACCAGAACTGATTTGTAGAGATCATTAATGATAGATAACCATTACGTGCAAAGGAATTGGATTCTTTGGAAATGCTTTGCCATCTTTCAACACGGAGAGAGTATATTATATATGTGCGATCTTACGAATCCTGCAGATGCATGGCCATACTCATCAGTCATCACTCATATTGTAACTAAGTAGCTACCAAATTTGCATCCATTCTCTAGCAGAATCAGTCTATCAGATGAAAACTGATAAGAAAATGCATCTCGACTCATGAAACTCATGCAAAGTACAGGACCTCCACCTAGTAGTGGCGTTTCCTTTCTCTTGCCCTTTTGAATGATTCTGCAGTTAAGCAAGAAGAATGTGACTTTTAATATCAGATCATTTTGTGCGCATATGAAATTTTGTTTGGAATAATAGAATCGCACTTTGGCTTCCCACCATATGATGTTGTGCTCTTTTTATCCATAATAACCACAGATGCATGTGGTGACAGTTGGTTGTTGTTGGAGAAGGGAGATTCAGTTGATCAAGAGGGGAAACTTGAACCGTAAGGTTTATATGATCTACAAAAATAGGCGCATATATACATATATCATGGATCATGGACTAACTGATTAATTATAATTAATTGCATACTTCCATGCAAACGAGAATCGTCTTCCACATATCAAACATAAAAAAGAAAAAGAGAAAGAAAACCTAAAATGCTTCAGCGCCTTTTGCATAAAAAAGTTTTTTTTCTTTTCTAAATGCTCTTGTCATTTCGAATGTGCTCTAGCTAGAAAAAGGAATAGTTTACCTCTGTGACCCAGAACCAAAAATTGAGTTGCTTAAACTTGGCTCTTGAACTCAGATTCGACATATAAAAATGGCATATGTTGACAAGTAATTTGTTAATTTACTAGCTAGGATTCATATATAAACATGTTTTTCTCAACTGATTTTGAGTCGTCTCATCAATGCGACAAATTAAAGAAAGTGTCGAAGTTGTAACTCCATAATTAGCTAGTAGCCATGTTACTGTACTATATGCTGCTTCTAGTTGTGTTTGTTTCAGTTTCTGGAAAGTGCTTATGCTATCAATAGGGAACACCGACCAGACGAGTGAAATTTGAAACTGCTTTATTAGAAGCCGTTGCTTTCGATTAGTATAATTTTTTCAGCACCTTAATTCTCCTGCTTTTGGCCTTTTGCTTTGGAAATATAATAGACTTATTTCAAGGGAGATAGAGAGGTGATGTGTTTCATAGTTATTTGAACCAAATAGTTTATAGCTTTTTCACATCTGCTTTTCCACAGTTTACAACCCATAACAGATTTTTCATAGCTTACTTACATCTGAACCAAACAGATCCGGTATATAATAGTAGACACATTCGATCATCTTTTTTTAAGAAAAAAAAGAAAGTATAATTATATATCACTCCAGCCACGTATTTACGCAAAATTAAACCACGGTCCATTGTGGTTTTGATATGTCGATCTAATATAAGATGTCGACCGACTGATAGACACGGTCGTTCTCGTATAGTTACGGCCCTGTTCAAGCCATCATCCATCGTGAGCATAGTAAGATGATATACACGCTGAAAACAGCTCAAAATAGTTGTTAACCTCCCCCGCATGTGAACGAGACCGAAATTGCCCGGACTACTGCCGCTGACGGGGATGCGCTATCTCCTCGGCGGCACCACCACCAGAACAACGGACACGGGCGCTATCGTGGCTACTGTTACCCCGCGCACCTTTCACGCACAATTACGAGCAGACGGAGGAGCCACTACCAGAATGCACAGGTTTGCCATGTGCCCATGGCACACGGCGAAGATAAAAAACACTTGACAAAGATTTTGCCGAGTGTTGCACTTGACAAACAGCACTCGGCAAACACAGACTCGACAAAGTTGTCTTTGCCGAGTGTTTTTTGTCGAGCACTCGACAAAGACGTTGCCGAGTGCTAAATCCGACACTTATTTCAAAACATATAAAAAAACCCACCACCGCCCGCCCGCGGCTCGTCCTGCCGCCGCCGCCACCAGTCTTCTTCTCCATGACAGCTTCTTCCCCAACTCCCATGGCGACCAAGTGGGCACCAGCCGCGCACCTTGCCGTTGGGGACCATGCCAGCCTCGTCTCTGCAGGTAGGCAAGTCCACGCTACATCGGAGGTAAAGAGTGAATGTTGGAGTCGCAGTTGGAGGCCAACACCAAATGGTCCGCACCATCGGAGGTCCTGTTTGAGACAGATAGATCGAATCGAATCAAATCCGTCTAGAGAGACAAAGACAGAAGGTTGGACTCACAATTCGTGGGCACACCAACTGATCCGACGCATTCGAGGTCGCGTGCACCAAAGGGTGCTCCCGTTCCGCTCCCCTGCCGTTCTTGAACCTGGGGTGGAGTTCCGTGGCCGGGAGCATGGACACGTCAGGAGAGGGAAGGACAGAGGTAAAGGCGGAGTGGACGCCCGACGAAGAGGCGTCGGGCGACGCGAGGGGGGCCAGGCGCTGTGGGGGCCACCGGCGAGGGTCGCCGGCACCGCGCCGCGTCGGGAGGCGGGCACCGCCGGCGCGCGTCCGTGCGGTTACGCTACGTCGCACAACCAGAGAGTGGCACCGGGTCGTCCGCTTGCAGCGCGCGGGGGTGGACGCGCCTAGCGCCTCCCGCTGTGGCAGGGATTTTTTGGTGGGCGTCGGTGGGTCTGGGGAAGGGATAAGGCCGTCAGTGGGTCTGGGGAAAGGATAAGGCCGAGCGAAGGAAGCAGGCGGGGCGCAGCGGCCGCACGGGAGCGTGGTGGGCATCCAGCGCAGGAAGAAAGGATCAGACGACCAGGGATGGTTTACCATGGATGAACAGGATTCTGAGTCTATGAGCCGAAGCGGCACTGTAGCTATCATCTAAATTTGCCGAGTGTCAGATCACGACACTCGACAAACTTATCTTTGCTGAGTGTTTGCACTCGGCAAACTTATCTTTACCGAGTGCCTATCTTTTGCCGAGTGTTTTCTTTCTCGTTTATCGAGTGCCAAACTTTGGCAAGTGTTTTTTTTCCTCTTTAGCTGAGTGCAATTATTTTGCCGAGTGTTTTTGTTACAACACTCGGTAAAGAGCTTCTTTATCGAGTGACCGATAAAATACACTCGCTAAATATTTTAGCACTAGGCAAACAACCAGTTTCGGGTAGTGAGCGAGCGGTGCAGTGCATGGCACGGTGGCGACCACGAGGAAATCACGTATGGGGCGCGGGATATTCAGCCTGTTCGGGAGGCCATATCGTATCGTAGATTATTTACTGCTGGCTGGTTTAGTGTGAGAGAAAAACACTGTTCTCGATTGGAAATTTACGATCATTTACGAGCAAGTGAACAGGCTGATTGGTCGCGCCGCAGGCGCAGGGGGAGCACATGGACGATGCAGGCAGTGGCCAGTACGTGGCAGGTGGCTGCGGCCTGCGCGGCCGGAGGCTGGACTGGACTGGACGTCGCGGTCTCGTCGATCCGTGCCCTGCTGCTGCCGGCTGCGCGCGGCCCGACCGATCGCCGTGGCGTGGAGCGCTGTCGATCGACGACGCGACGGCGCGGCCGGCGCTCGCTCGGGAACGGGGAAAGCGATCGAGCCGCCGCGCTACGCGCCATGGGGGACAGGTCCAACAGCGCCTTTGGCCGTTGCCCCTGTCCGTGCTCCACCACTTGCGGCGGCTTTCCATTGCCAACCTGATCTTGTCGCCGTACCAGCCGATGGCCGGATCTCCGGCCTCAAGCTTCGTGCACTCACTGTGGATTTTGGTCTAGGAGAAAGAAAAAAAATCGGTTGCTGCCGTGTTAATTAATTTCGCTTTCTGCGTTTAGTCGTCGCGGAACTAGTGAAGACATGCATTTGAACTTTGTTAGCACTTAATCCATGCGAGGCCAAAGATGTACTATATTTATATTTATTATATGCGTAGCTTAACTTTTCTTTGGAATCATATACCTACTTCTCATTAACAAAGAAAATTCCATTTTGTAGATAGATTTGATGAGCTTCCTCCTAATCATTAAAAGATACTCCGAT
This sequence comes from Miscanthus lutarioriparius, assembly GCA_904845875.1. Taxonomy (NCBI): domain Eukaryota; kingdom Viridiplantae; phylum Streptophyta; class Magnoliopsida; order Poales; family Poaceae; genus Miscanthus; species Miscanthus lutarioriparius. The sequence goes on from CAJGYO010000008.1 coordinate 72,458,181, forward strand.
CCTGGAACATTAGCCGTACTTATGAAACAATAATTAATCTGCTCAGCTATAAGTGCCTGATAAGAGTATATATGGTTTTTTTTGTCTTCGTGGTCTTGGTGAAACGTATGTGAACCTGCCGCGTCTAACTACTGTTCATGGACGCGCTTTCAATATTATGTTACATTGAATTTGTTTTTGTCTTAATATGTATAATACATATTAGGGTAGTTCGTTTAACAGCTTTATCTGCCGCGGATCAGCAAAAGATTTGCGTATGTAAACGTACGTAGCTCAATAATTTAATCGGCGTGCTAGCGCTTGGACGTCCGAACGGACGCCCACGCCTACACTCCGTCTCCCCACGCACCCGCTTATGCGGGGCCCATGCCACCTGACTACACATGGGGAGTCCCCACTCGCGCCCGTCCGCTTCTCGCGCGCATGCACGTGGCCAGCAGCTGTAGCAGCGGCAGTATTATCCTAAACGCTAAACAGTCGGTCACATACCGTTTAGCCCATTATTCGGACAAAACGGGTGTTTAAACGGAAAAATTGTTGCTTAAACGGTCAAAACAACCGATTATACAGAAACAGTGTACCACCGCGTTTAAACGGTGTGTAAATGGGCTAAACGGTCGTTTAGACGAACAGTGGCAGCAGGTGGCTACGCCAGCATCTCGAAGAGGGGGAGGGGCGACAGATGCCCAGCCGGCGCCGGGAGCAAGAGGAGGAGACACCGAGGTCAGGTGAGACAACAGAAAAGCGAAGACAGAGATGCAACACATGATCTACTTTTAAAATATCCAGATGCAACACTTGCAACATACGTCTGAAGGCAGATAAAACACAAGAAACATGCATCTGAAAACACTAGCTGCAACACCAGACCTACTTTTAAAACATCTAGATGAAACATTTGCAATAGGCGTACGAAATAGTTGAAACACTCAAAACATGCGTATAAAACACTTGCAAAAAACACCTGAGGAAAACACTTGCAAACATATGTCTGGAAAACAAGATGAAACATTTAGAACATACACTTGAAACATACGTCTATAGCCACTACAACATGTGCAATATTCCGATCTACTTTTACAACAACAAGATGAAACACTTGTAACATCTAGATGAAATATCTGAAACATTTGAAACATACTCTTGCAACATGGGCTTTGCTTGGACGAATGGAGGCACGCTGACGCGGAGGTCGATGACGGCACATGGACTTGGCTGTGCGGTAGCGGCACGAGCAACTCACCGGCTTGCGCGGCGTCACACGAATCTCGTCTCCCTCGCCTGCTTGCTGGAGCATCTGTCGTGGAGGCTCACTGGCTCGATGGAAGCGGCCATGGCTCGCTAGCTCGATGGAGGCGATCGTGGCGAGCGGGCCAGCCATGGCGTGGTGGCAGCGCGGGGAGGCAGCACGGAGGAGGCCGCATGGGATGGGGCGCAGCACTGCGGGGGACCGACGGTAGTGAGGCGGAGTGGGGTGGGCAGATGCATCGAGGCACACGAACGGGACGAGAGGATAGGGTCACTAGGCGAGCGGTGCATGTGGGAGTGAGCAGAGGGAGTCGTCCGTCTGTTCGGACGTCTTAATTATATCATTACCGAAATTTAATTTGTGCCTGCCCATGCAAGTAGCTATTTAGGTATAGTTGCAAAAATGTTGTAACACCTTCGGTGTTACATCCTAAATCATTTACTAAAACATGTTATAAGCATTATGTTTATGTGTTAGTGCATGTGATGGAATGTGCAGATAAATTTTTTGTAACTTAAAATGATCAATAAAAAATGCTAAATGAAAGTTGATTCAATAGCTCATGTATATAAGTAGGGTTGAAAACCAATTTTTATTAAGCAAAATACTATAAAACATGTGTGGGATACTTAAATAAAGTTTGAAGTACAAACTTTGTAGATTACAGTGAAATACTTGCAGTTGAAAAATGATATTACTAGCTAATATTTATACTAACATAGAAATTATAAATTGAAATCAAGTTCAACTCAAAAACTTTAAAAATTTTTAAGTTTGTCAACAGCTAGACATTGCTATGTTTAGCTAATTATTTTGAGAGATTGAGTTAAGGGGTGGTGTAGTGTTATAGCTCGATTTGGTAGTTTCATATGTCATCTTGAGCATGATGAAGATGGTTTAGGTCCATAAGCAACTGTTTAGTTTTTATATGCGCTTTAAAATTCGTACACGGCATGTTCTCGGGCTGGCTCGCCGGGTGGACATGGTCACCAGGCTCGGGCGCTCGGCGTCACCGCGCTGGTCGCTCGTGCGCGCACTGCTGGCCCGGCTGCGTCCGACCGCTGCTGGCCCCGTCGCGCGGAGCCACCGCCGCTGCCGCCTGCCCCGCCCCGCGCCGCGACGGAGCCACTTCTGGTGCCATCACCTCGCCATCGCGTCCGCACTGCTACCCTGCCTCGCATTGCCGCTACCGATGCCACTATGATGCTGAGCTACGCTGCCACTCTTCTTGTCCTCACACGTACGTGGGCTGTCCCGGCTGCCTCGCGCCATCGCCTCGCCTTAATGGCACAGCGTCCACGCATGCCGCGCCCCCACCTGCCTTCGCGCGTGCACGTAGTCTGGTGCACGTAGTCTGGTCGCATTGTCACGTAGCGAGTGCGCAGACGCCGCCTCGGGTCCGGCCGGCTGCTTGCCGCCAAGGCGAAGACGAGGCGAGCTAGACCTGCCCCTCCCTCTCTGCCACCGCGACCGGCTGACCCCGCTCGCTTAATTTAGCATGGTTGAGTCACCATTGCTCGATTTATCACATCCCTGGATTCTCCATTAAGCCACCCGACCCTTGACCCCCACCTAGCCTTGAAGCGAGCATGACCTAACTCCAATTTGGAGTTTTCCCCGCCGCCGTGCCATTAAGGCCGTGCTCGGCCATTGTCGAGAGCAGCCCTCCTACCATCACTCTCGAGCCAATTCGCCTGCACCACTAGCTTCGCCTTGTCTTTCTCTCCACCTTGCGTACGCCAGCGGAACCACTACCGCCTCCCCATCATCGCTGACGTGACCTTGCCGCCGTGGTGTATCACCACACGGCTCGGCCACACTTGGCCAGCCTTCTTCCGTCATCTACCGCCCCAACTGTCATCTTGGCCTGGTTCATGGTAGCCTCTTGATGCTCACGCGCTAACCAATTAGGCCTGTAGCTCCCCCAGCTCACCGGAACAGTGGCGCTGCCGTCGCGGATGGCCGCACGCCGCTGCAGCCTTCCCCAGCCGGCCATGTCACCCCACACGGCCACCTATCGTAGCCGCTCAGGTCAGAGATGGTGACCGGCCCGTTAGGTGGTCTGTCGTAGGTCCCTGGTGGCCGGCGTAGCCGCGCTGTGTCACCGGCCGCCGCGTCGCCGTGTGCTGAGTCACCGGGGGTGCGCGCGGGTGAATTAGGGAAAGACTAGGGGGTTAAGTGAGAAGGTTTGAGAGAGGGGGAAATAGCATTAGTACTTAGTTGTGATTCGGGAGGAGTGCGAGGTCTATTTTGCAAAAATACCAGCGCGCGCGGGATTTCCCCACCACGGGCCGTCTCCACGTGGGCCGGCCTCGCGTGGGCCGCACCGTGGGCCGTCGCGCACTCGCGCACGTGCGCGCCGCGTGGGCCGCGCTGGAGAATTCGTTTTTCTTTTTCATAAGGAATTAGAAATAGTTTTCTAATTTAATTTTTGAGCTGATCTTTGGTAAATCATATAAAATCATATAGGTGTTCAAAAATTGTGAAACAAATTTTGTTAGGTTCCAAAAATTGTACTATATCTGTTAGTGTTTTTAGTTCATATATATACATGTTGATACCAGGAGCTATTAAATCATTTGAGAGTGCTTAATATTATTAGGTTAAATATTGTAGAAAATTTTGTGGTAAATTGGTGATAGATGTAGTCTTGAAATTTTTATGGTAGCTTCATTGTATTATTATATGCTCACTGTAATTTTTGTAGCTTTAGAATAGACTATGAATTAGGGTAGTTAAATGCTCTTTGTGTCAAAGATACATTAAATCATTGGTAAAAATAAAGATATATCCTTCATTTGTAAAGCTAGGTGTTTGTTAGTTGAACCCAACACTTTGCTTGGTAAATATGATAGTTGGTTTTGGTACCTTAGTCATTAGAGCTAGCTTAGTATGTTAGTATGCGTATTCTTAGTTTAGGAGTTGCTATTACTTAAATGCTAAGTGTTGCATCATCATCGCATGCATGTAGAGAATGAGTTGACGGAGATCGTGATCACCAGCGATCACGAGTTTGAGAAGATCATCGAGGAGTACGAGGAGATTCTTGTGCATGAGGAGGTCCCGAAGCCACCACTGACTGAGTCAGCTGACACCGCGCCTACCCAAGGCAAGCTCTGGTGCATAACCTCTATTTTATAATTCGCCATATATAAATATATTGTGTATTTACGTTACAGGAATTTTATGGAAACCATATGCATAGATACACTTGTCCTAAGAGTCTTACTAGTGCAGGTTCGAGTAGATGCTATGTTTAGGTCATTGGTAGCGTGATTCCTGCCTTTGCTCACAGTAGGGGATTATTATTACTCTAATAATAAAATGATGAAAGGAAAAATGGAGACTTGGCTGGGATATGGTATGGTTATTGGTGGGTGTAATAAGTTATGTCCCACGACCAACGGGGTTTAGTTTGGTTACACTATTTTCCCTGTTCGTGTCGATTAAGGACCATCCGTTGCTGTGGGTAGTAGTCAGGTCACAGATTTATTATCCTGAGCACATACTTGCTTATGGGAGTGGGAAGGCTCGTTACGTTTTTGTCGTAGGTTCTGGCTCTTTTCGGACCGACTGATTGGAGATGAAAAAAGGTAGAGGTCTTAGCACCATACTGAGACCAGGTCTCAAGTGTGGGGGCTTAGAGTCTAAGTTTGGACGGGGACCTGGATCCTGTGACAAGAGTGGAATGGGTTAGTCTTGTTTGTGCCTGGGGTACAAACGGAGCGTGTATTTCAGGGTACCCAGCTGGGATACATTGGTTTGTGAATCGCTGTTTTCGTGAGACAGTACGACTTGGCTATGGTCTAGCACCGTAGTAAGAACTGTAAGATGAAAAATGGTAAAATAATTCTGATTGTCAACCCTTGCTTGAAAGTAGAACAGGTGCTTACCTAGAATGGTTAGCTAATGAAGTAATCATGACTTCTAATTAAACTTGATCTTAAGGACTTACTTCTTGTAATGCTTTTCACAAACAAAAGAAAACAACAAACCCATATTGCCTAGCATACTCATTGGAGTCGGGAAACTATGCCCACTGGTCGGGTAAGTCTTGCGAGTATATTGTGTACTCAGGGTTTATTTTACCCCTATTGCAGGTGCAGCTTGAGGAGTAGCTCTTGTGTGGATGATTCTTCTGGTGGACACAGACGGATCCTTGTATCGTTTCTGCTAGATGTTTATTTTATTCCGCTGTTTAATTATCGCACTCTGAACTCTGGTATTGTAATAAATAATTTCCAAGAAGTCTTGTTGTATGAAATGGACTAAGTATTGTAAGCTCGTACTCATTATTGAATTTTAAATGTAAAATGTGAATTGTTTCGAGTTCTTCCTTGGGGTGTGCTCGACGAAACTGTCAGAGGTAGCTAACTTTCGGGGTGCTTAGTGTCTAGTTAAAGACGAGTGCCTCCGAAAACATGTTATTTCGGATAGTTCTGCCACAAATGCCCATGTCTAGTAATAGAACAACTAATTTGTTACACGGTATCCTAAATATTTTGCAAGTTTAGAGGTTTATTCAACAATCGCATTATGTATCTCAATTCATCTTGAATCAAACTCCATATGATGCCTAGGTGCGTGCTGCGCTCTAACTTTTGTGGGTATATATATAGGAGGCTTGGAGATATATCGTTACGTCATCATATTCGTTTTGGGATCGAACTTAGCATTGTGCCTCTTATCACTCCATATGTTCCAATTCGTCTTGGAATTGGATTTCGCACCGTCTAGAATTATGCGCTTGAAGAATTATCCAATGTGCTATGCATTCTGATTCATCTTGGAATCGAACTCCACATTGTGCCTGAACATGCCGCTCTAACACATCTTTAATATTAGGTATAGTGTATAGATATAGATGGCGAGTTTAAATGTGTTTGTATACATTTTATTTAATAACCTATAATATAGTACTAGCAGAATAAACCGGCATGGCACTTCAGGTTATGATACTGGCTTAGACATAACCCTCTTCCAAAATTCTTGCAGGGTAATGTTTTAGCTCTTTTTTCTGTTAGGCCTGGCTGCCTTGTACTTTTGCTTTCTTTGCTTTTTTTGACATAAACATTCTTTCATTTAATTGAAAAAAAAATAGGTAGAGGATTCCCCGGCTGATTCGGTCAAAAAACAACAACAAAAATTATAGTTCCTTAGATGGATTGGCTTATGTCATAACCACTCATGACTTTCAATGGCCCCGTTCGCTTGAAGGAATTTGGAGGAATCTAGATGGTTTTGGATGAATCTGGAGGAATTTGTGAGAGGAAAACACTGTTCTGGATAAAAAAAAAGTGGATCAAGCCGGGTTTAAGGGCACACGAACCGGGCCAATATGTCAACGCACACATCAATCGTATAGGCGCATAAATATTGACAGGTGGTCCACAAAGACTTGAGAACAAACTCATGACATAATCCAATCATCTAATCGATTTTTTTGAGTTCTTATGTATCGTCGTTTGACCCATGCAGCAAAACTAATAAAGACCATACTCAATCATGTTCCAAATATCAATTTCCTTATTCAAGGTTGGTGTATCCTCTCCCTTTAATTTCTCAAGAATCATGATGATGGATGAGCTAGCCAACTACTGGGCACTGGTGGCTTGTAGTATGACTGTATGAGTGTGAGCTATACTACATAGCAGGTCACATCAGCAAAATGTTGCAACTCCTTTTTGAAACCAACGTAATACCAACTTTTCTAGTACTAGCAGTCTTACCAGGTCCAGTTCTTCCAAGATAAGAGCCAAGGGCATTACGACTTCAAACATTGTCATTCGTTTCTTATTAATTTTATGAGTGATGTTAGGTTTTGCATTTGAAAGACGACATGTAATTGCCAATTTGGTCTTGTGTAGGTGCAGCTACTCTCATTCACTGTAAACTGAACCTCCACCTTACTGCTGTGAGTGATTTCAGTGGGGACGAAAAATGGTCTTTCTGATGGGACACATAAGGAACATTCTTTAAAAAAACACGGCCTCGTTCTCTAGGTACATCATGGGCGGCCACATCATAAATATGGTTGGTATGAAATTTCACTAAACACTAGAGTTAGGCCTAGAGGAAGCGTTGATTGTGGTCTAAACTAACCTAAGCATGTCCTGGCCCCATACGCTACACTTGGGTGGGCGAACGTGATTTGGCATGGTGTGGCTGTACGAGTGTGGTGGGCACAAGCAACACAATGTGGGGGAAAGGGATGGACCAAGATGGAACATTAATACAAGTTTAGGGAGCTAGCTGTGTATTTTGAAAGTATTGGGACCGAGCTGAAAACTTGTGATAAGTTTAGGGAGCTAAATGCGCAATTTAAAAGTACTGGGACCTGGACGAGAACTCGGGACAAGTTTTGGGAGATAAACGTGCAATTTGAAAGTACCGTAACCTAGATGAGAACTCGAAACAAGTTTAAGTACCGCCAGTGAAATTTACTCAATAAATAATATAAGTGACTCAGAAAATTCATTTTTAGAGTTCACATGAACGGCAATGCCCGTATAAATTCAAGCGCCCTTGGTGCATTTAACTTAATTACAATATATTATACTCAGAATGATATAATAACAGTACATGGACACATGGGTTCTTGATCTATCGGAATTAGACTGAACTTAATTATCTAGTTTGTGCATTCCAAAACCAATCCTGATTGCCCTTTTTGCTTGAACTACTTTTCAGCCAACGAATAATGTTTTTCTCTCACAATAAATCAGCATAAGTATCAGCATAAGCTAAATTTCAGCACAAGCGAAAAGGTCGGGTGACGCTACGAAGAATTGTTGCCTGATCATTGTTACAAACTACACAAGAAGCTAGCTTAACTTGCACGCCTCACCTAGCTATCACCTGTAGCTAATCATATACCACCATGAAACCGTTGTCTAAATTAGATTAAAAATAATAGGTTTGGCGTGCGATCGACAAATTACATGCATGGGTGGCTTTGTTTCGTCGTGAATGGTCGTTCATACAAGTCTCTTGGCAGGTGGACACAAAGCTTGACGTTACATGCCTCAACAAGTCAACGCATGCCTTTCTAAATTCTACAATGGGTCTGTTCGCTGGTTGGTGCTGGTGCTGGTTTGGACTGACTGGTGCTGGTTTTTTGTGACAGGAAAATACTGTTGGCTGGCTAGTTTGGGCTAGCTGAAACCAACAAGCGAACAGGCTGAATGTAACATCAAGCATGTTGAGATATGATCGACCATGCTGTCAAGGAAAGTTGGAAGGAAATCGGCGGTTTCCTATTTTGAAGGTCGTGACTCGTTGAGAAGGTCGGCGAATGAAGCAATGCACACTAAACCTGCCACTATCAATTAGCTAATGCTTTCCGCTGTCTCCAATGGATGACTCATATAGAGACCTAAATCCAGGTCGTGGATAGTACTGTATCAGTCTCCAACATAATACCTATATGTGAGATATATTTTGGGTTACAATAGAGACACAATCCAAATATGAGTATTATCTCTTCTGAAGACTCATTTGCAGAAAAGGGTTCTCTTTTGGGTCCTGTTGTTGAAGAAGATAAAAAATAGGTATTGAACCCTTTACCTATAGCGCTACTCAAATATAGAATGAGTCTTGTATTTTAGATGATGTTGTTGGAGATAGTCTCATATGTATACGTCATGCATATGCGCAAATGCCAAACCCAGTCATAATTAATGAACCCTTTGATCCAAAATATGGACCACCTCATTTTGTACAAGTAATCATAGAGGGATTATATTCGTGGACACGCGTGCTATAATCGTCAGTAAGTAGGTGCTAATGTAACCAAACAGAACACATTTTCTTCTTAAAAATCTATAACTATATTTGACACGTGGTGCAGCAAAGTACAACTTCGTCCGGTGCTCATATTACTGAGAAGTACAACCATTTTTACATTTTATTTTCATAAAATAACTCCCTACATTTAGGGAAAAGTTATATACGATAGTGTTGCTTTAGGTTTTTAGTAAGACGCCGTCCAAGTGACCACCATGGCACCATGTATCCATACTTGGATGGCAGATTCGACCCATGTTGTAAATCCCACCCATGCATGTGAGGAGAGCGAACCCTGAGCACTCGGGCCTGGTTTGATACATGTGTATCCACTTCAATTCATATGTGTTGAAGTAGATTAAAATAAAACTTAATTTAATTTCACTCTAATCCATTTCAACACATATGGATCATAGAAAAAAATAGCGGACCATAGCGGCGCTATTGCGGTCGGAGAGACTCAACACACTAGTAGAGAAACGAGCTGTACTCTCGGTTCTCAACTCCCTTCAGTCCCGGTTTTGGAACCGGGAGCATGAATCTGGAACTAAAGGGCCCCTCCTTTAGTCCTGGTTTCGCGCCCGGGACTAAATGTCCACCTTTAGTCCCGGTTGGTAATACCAACCGGGACTAAAGAGGACTCCCGGCCCGGCCACGTGGGTCATCCCTTTAGTCCCGGTTGGTATTACCAACCGGGACTAAAGGTTTTCTTTTTTTTTTCTTTTTTTTTGTTTCTATTTTTAATTGATGATTCGTTTTGGTTTTCGAATAGGTTTTACGAATGCGCATTCTACGCTGCTAATAATATACGTATTCTACACGTTTATGATGTTTGAATATTTTGTACAAACTAAAGTATGAAACTAACGTATATATTACATGCATATACATATATTGTACGTAATTTTATGTACATATAATATGTATATATATATTACAAATAAAGCTTGTATTGTATATTCTATCATATCTTTAGGATAACAAATTCACTCCATCTGGTTTGGCTTTCATGTTTCGTTCACGTCATTGTAGAACTCGCCGGCTGGGTTTAGGACCTGGTCATTAAGAAATCCTGCTATGGTCTCTTGAATTGCTTTCAGTTGGTCACGTCGAATGACTTTTTCCTTCAACCATAGAGTCTTCAATAAAAGTTAAAGGAAAAGTATTAATATATATATATATATATATATATATATATATATATATATATATATGTTGGTCACGTGATTACTTATATATATATGAGCAATAAAAGAAATTGTGAATATATGAATATATTTATATAACGTACTTTGAGGTTCTCTTCCGGAGTTTTTTTTGAGTACGCCATGATGAACTCGCAAACATAGTATCCACAGTAGTTGTTCCCCTGTTCTTGCCTCATAACCCACTTTTACGAGAAAAAAGATCCGGTGAATTGAAGCATGCATGGTGTTAATTGAATTATAGATATAAATGTAGCTAGTACTTACTTTGTGTGAGATTACATCCAGTGGCGCTTTGCAATGTTTCATGTGGTGTTCCTCAATGAAACTTTTCCAAACACTGCGCTCAATAAAATAAAAAATTAATTTGGCCTTTAATAATTGTTGCAATTAAGAGATCGGGGTATATATAGTTGTTAGAGAGACCAAATTACCCTTGGATAATATCTATCATGTCTTGGTACTCTGTTTGCTCTTTTCTTAACGAGTCTAAGATGCTCAACCGATTATTGGCCATATCGATGACCATCAATATACAGTGATTGCTGCATATATTTTTATACACAAATATGATCGACATTAACTAGAGTCAACATATATATATATATATATATATATATATATATATATATATATATATATATATATATATATATATATATGGGAGATATCTTAGCTAGTAAGCAAATAATTGAACAAATGTTCATATGATCGACATGAATTATTTAACACTCACTTGAAGTTGTAGGGGAAGAGTATGTCCTTGTTTTGTTGGTTCACTAAGAACCTCATGAGATTTTTCTCGAGATCAGCTTTCCATTGAGGCGGGGGATCAGGGTGTTTGAATATGACATTTGGATCAACGAAACCAACATCATTATCCATTCTCTTTACGAGTTACATCATCTCATATCTCATATATATAAAAATATAGTGTGAGGATATATAATTTATATATATACATGTAGCTTTATATATATACACTTTAATAGTAGCAAATAATCACACTTACAGACAATAGCAGCTAATGATACTTTTGTCGAGAGAGTCCAGGTGGCATAGTTGGTGTAATTCTAAAAACTCGACATATATAACGTCATCGCCACGGAAGTAATGTTGGTTTCTAACTCTGACAGAAACAAAGTTCTCTCCCCGTTCACACGCCGCCATGTACCACTTGTTTAGCAGGTACATTTGCATACCCAGTTCACCTAAGGCCTCAGGGTTGTATAGACTCTTTCCATGTTCAAATTTCTTCCAAGGATCCACTTTCGGAGCAGATGGTCCTTCAGCGAGCACTTGGGTAAGGTCCAAACCGGTATCCTCATAAAACCGAACCATTTCCTCAAAATCGACGTCCGGTAAGTCTAAGTTTCAACCATATTCATTACGAATGACAAGAGGGGGGACTGATTGTTGCGATTGTTGTCCGAGTTGTGTAACACCTTTCCCTACTCTAGTCTTTTTCTGTGCCCCCTCAAATGACTTCGTGAGAGAGCGGTCGTAGTCCGATTTTGGCAGGGTCTTTTGAGATTCCCGCTTTTTCTGGTTCACCTTCTTTCTTAGAAGATCTGGAGTTAGGTAGAAGTACGGTTTCTCCGGGTTCTCCTTCGCTTGTCGTTGCTTTCTTACATTTTCGAAGAAACTTTTCACTTCTTTTTGTACTTCAGCCTTTAATTCCTTTTCACTTTTCTCGTAAGATAGTTTTTGGGGAATAACTGGATTAGATGAGGCTTTCTTCTTTGCCGGCTGGTGGGCCAACGACTTTGTTTGTGGGGCGGACCTCTTAGGAGCTGGAGACCTCCTTGGAGGCGTTGGAGACCTCCTTGGAGGTGGCGGCGGTGGCGGCGTTGCATAATCATTCCCCGGAGCACTATGATGATCTAGAGATTGAATAATTGGATTTAGGTTGGCGGGGGCCCTGCTGTGTGATTACAAAAAAGAATAATTAGGTTTAAGAAATTGTTATTATTAATCATGCATGTCAATAGAAAATTTGTGAAAAAATTGTTTCGTTCACTTTTATCCGCACCTATTGTCTGGCAGTTGAGGAGGCGGTGGTGGACTAGAGACCCTGAGAATAATGATGTAGCACTTGCGCCATAGTATGAATGTCTTCTCTGCTTCTCCTAGAGTCTTCTCCCCATCACCTCCTGGAATGTCAAGAGGCAGATCACTAAAACCTTTGTTAACTCTATCCACTGAGACGCTAACATATCCAGGTAGTATTATTGTCCCATGGATTCTTGGTGTCTTGGTAGGATCTGGAGGAGAAAAACACCAAGAGCCACCATGATTGTGGCATTCTCTTTTGGAATATGTAGCTCACATGATGTAAACGGTGCAGTGATGTCATCCATAGGAAAACGTAGCATTGCGTCATCTTGATTTGGCAACTCCGTGGAAGCGCAACTGCTTTTCAACTGATCAGGGGGGCTAATAATGTTGATTCCTGGATCTGATCCCTGCCTTTGGGCACTCATTGCTATTTGCACTTACTTTCTGATTTCGTCATGCATTCTAGCTTGCATGTCTTTTTTGTGCTCCTATGCTTGAAGCAACGCCTCCCATGACTCACGAACCAATTCCTCCAACCTACTGATCCACGCTGCATCCTCATCCTTCCTTCTCTGCCAGCTTCTATAGGTATCTCTGTCATCAGAGAAACCATGCTTCCAAGAAATGTTCCGTCCCAAACCTCTTGTTCGGCCACTGTGTTCAGCGGTCCTGAGGGCATACGTCAGTTCATCCTTCTCTCTATTGAGCCTGAACGCACCAATAGCTTTAGCTTGTAGAGCATAAGACAATCTTTGTGTTGCTCTTTCGAGTTTTGTGCCATGAACCAGCTTCCCGGTCTCTAGGTCCAGTCTTCCCCCATGAGCGAAAAACCAATTCTTCGCGCGCTTGGGCCAATTGAGTGATTCTGGTGTGATACCCTTGGCAAGAATGTCCGCTTCCATTTTCTCCCACTTAGGAATGGCAGTCGCGTAGCCACCTGATCCCATGCCATGGTGGTATACCTTATGTCGGGCATTCTCTTGGTTCCTTCTCACCCGTTCCTCACCCTCTTCCGATGTCTTGTACTGTACAAAATCATTCCAGTAGGGCCTCAACTTCGCGAGTGGGCCGCTAGTATTGAAATTGGACGTTAGGTTCTTCTTGACGTATTTCATGTATAGGGTTTTCTTTGAAGTCTGGAATTGTGTGGCCATCTTCTTCATAGCCCACTTTCGAACTAGTTCCTTCAATTCATCATCGTTGATAGCATCATAATCATCCGCTTGCAACGTGAAATGTTGAAGGATATCATCCTAAATTAAATTCTTATCAAGATCAGAGACAAAACTAACATGAGGCTCGTTGATCTTTTGCTTCCATTCACGGGCACTGATTGGAAGTATGTCCCTTACAAGGTACCCACAACGTTGCACGAATTTCCTTACATGTGGACCAAGTAGTTTGCCTGTCTCGATATTGAATTCCGATATTATGTAGCGCCCCTCCAATGGATTTTTCGGGCCTCGAATATTTTTGCTTTTCGCCGTTGTGGTCGTCGATCTAGAGGGCTACGTATAAAAAAAGAATAAATAAATATCATGTGTATACATAATAGATGATAGATGTTCAAATATATATATATATAATATTCAAATATATATATAAATATATATAACTCGCCAGTATTTTCTTGCACAATATTTTCTTGATTATCTTTAAGAGCCAGGTATTGACTCCCATCATCTACATCCTGCTGGTCACCATCGGCAAATTGAGTGCCGGTGTTGATAATATCCATCATTTCTTCATCCATGTTGTCTCTCGGGACAGCCATCTAACTTTTACTCCACTAGATATATCTACAAAAAATAAAAAACTATATCTATAAAATGGACTCCTGCAGGACGTGCCACCTCGAGGATAGTAACATTTGTAGATGACATTTGTAGGTCTGAAGTTATCATATATCCATCAAATTCTAGCTCAAAAACATGTTTAAATAAGTAACCATCCGTACTAGTTGACCTTGCTTACGTGATCATCTCGGCGAGCATTTCTCCACCGGATGGCACCATACTTGGCCACGAAAGAGCTTTGTTTCTACGAGGAAGGGAACATGGTCTTCCACAACCGTTGCCGCTCTCCCTCGTAGAATCAAAGCTCCTCGACGTCCGTTACCGCTCGGCAAAGAACATGCTAGCCGAGATGAACACGGTCCGCAAGTTCAACTAGTACGGATTTTCTACAATTTTCTGTATTTTCATATTTTAAAATATAGATTCTAAATCTTATACTACATTCTTAATATTTATTATAACCAGTTCATCAATCCATGTTTTTGCACGGCCTAAAATCTTAGGACATCAATCCATCTTTAGTATGGATTATTTGAACCCACCTCTTACTAATAGGTGGTTGGATAATTGGCTTATGTATGAGCTATTAGGACCTATTAGTATCTCTTCACCAACTAATGATCACCATCACATGCTAATATATAGTTAGCGGTCTATATTTGTAGACTCCTCAGGCTAACTATTAATAGATCAAACTAATGATCACCATCACATGCTAATAGATCAAACTATTTTCAGACTCCACAAGGTTGTTATAGCTTTTGATCCTTGAACATGCCCTAACGATTTTGTGCTCGCTATGCTACTGACATACTCTAAGTTTGAAGGGTCTTGATTGTTATCTTCTACACTCGACCTATTTGAATACCAAAGGCTAACTGTTAACTAGCTTAAAAATAGTTAAAATTAGTCACAACACATTTAAACAGGAGAGCTAATAGGTGGACTAATTTTTTAGCCAAGTCAACCTTAGCTAATTTGAACTGTTTTTTAGCTTCAACTAGTAACTAGTCATAATTGATTAAAACATTCTCTATATCAATCATGTATTGAAATTGCCATGGAGAATCAAAGTCCTTTGCCAAATTTTTTTGTTATATCCAACTCCAAAATCCTGGCTCCACGGCCATGGCTGCCACGTTCAATCATGTGCGTCGGCATGTGCAGCAAGTGCAGCCCCAAGAGCACACCGAACCGGGCATATTGCAAATTGGAACTTTCGTTCGACGGGCCCAAGCGCCAAGTCTCAAAAACCGCTGCTCTACGCTGTGCACGGCAAGACACGAGGGCACGGTGCGAGCGTGCGGCAAGGTGAAGGCATGAACCAAACACGCCCGAAGTCCTCCAAAGCTGTACTCCATGGCCGCCCCATTCCCCTACTCCCTCTCCATGGCCGTCGGTCCGAGCACACACATACACAAATAAAATCTATCTAATTTTTCTATGTGCACACACTCATACACACTATTGCTGACGAGGACGACGAGGGTGGAGGACGACGAGGATGGCCAGAGGTGATCTCTCGACGACGAGGATGCGACAGGGACGACAACGAGCGCTCTGACAAAGGGGACGACGATGAGCGCTCCGGTGAAGGGGACGACGAGCGCACGGCGAGGCGTGCGAGCGCGTGGAACCAGGGACAAAGCTGGCGATGACGGGGACAAAGCCGCGGTGGATCCAAATCAGATCTGGGCGAGGGCGAGGATGATGGCGGCAGATCCGGGTCTAGGCGCCGCGCACGAATGGGAGAGGCGCGAGCTGGGCCGCTGGTGGAGATGGCGAGAGATGGCGCGTGGAGGCGGCTGGAGGCTATGGGGAGCGACGGCGGCGCGGTGGCTCTCGGGCGAAGAATGAAGACGATGGATGGGAGAAGAAGACGAGGCGATATATATTAGGCCGATCTTTAGTCCCGGGTGAAGCCACGGCCCAGTATTAAAGGACCTTTAGTCCCGGGTGATGGTAAGAACCGGGACTAAAGCTCTGACCTTTAGTCCCAGGTGCATCCATGACCCGGGACTAAAGGTATTTTTTTGGCGGGCCGCGAAAACGTAGCCCACCTTTAGTCCCGGGTGGTTGATCGACCCAGGAGTAAAGGTGGGCTGCAGTTGTCTTCTTGCCGGTTCTAGAAGTTTTTCCTTTTTTATATATTTCTTTTATATAAATATGCAGACAGTTATTAATTGCCTAATAAATAAAATATCATCCAAAAAATTATAATAAATATTCCTAGACTTGGTTTTGCATTATTATACACAACAAAAATTTGTAATCTATACTCTTTTGTTTTACTGTATAAATATTTAACATAGTGTAAATAATAATTACAATTTGCACCATGCAAAAATATACTACTTGATTAAAATCATTAAAACTATTACTTTTCGATAGGAAATAAGTTTTCACATCTTATTAACGTTGATCATTTGTTTTTTCATCACACATTCTCCACGAAAAATCCACCGTCAAGCAGAAAATTCATTTAAACCATAGAAAATACGAAAACACGACAAAAAAAATCTAAAGTCACAATTATTACATAATAGGTCTAACACATCACTATATATATCATGCAGGCACAGTAGTGAACTTCTTCTTAACGTATATCCCTGGGTTATGATCGAGCCGTAACCATGGAGTGTCCTCATCATTTAGCTGGATGCTTAGGTCTTTATTCACTGTGAAGGGTGGAATTCGGTCATCCTTTTCATCATCCTCTGATATGTCTGACTTGTCTTCAATTCCGACGATGTTTCTTTTCCCTGAAAGAACTATGTGGCGCTTTGGCTCAATGATTGGGTCGTTGTTGTTTTTCCCTCTCTTCGGTTTTGTAGACATGTCCTTGACATAGAACACCTGATTCACATCCTTGGCAAGGACGAACGGTTTGTCTTTGTACCCAATATTGTTGAGGTCCACGGTTGTCATTCCATACTAGTGGTCGACTGCTACCCCGCCTCCAGTCGCCTTTACCCATTGGCACTTGAACAAAGGTACCTTAAAAGTAGGTGCATAGTTTAGTTCCCATATCTCCTCTATGCGGCCATAATATATTTGCTTATTTCCATTAGGGTCGGTGGCATCTATGTGGACACCACTATTTTGGTTGGTGCTCCTTTTATCTTAGGCTACTGTGTAAAATATATTCCCATTTATCTCATACCCTTTGTATGTGAGGATATGCCATGATGGCTGCCTAGCCAACAAATACAGTTGCTCATCAATACTCTCATCACCTTGACATTTTTTTCGCAACCAGTTGCTGAAAGTTTCCATGTGCTGACGCATAATCCAAGCTTCAGACTTCCATAAAAACTCAGATCGGAGCAACTCTTTATGTGTCTTGATATACGGATCCACCAAGGAGGAGTTTTGCAGAACTATGTAGTGTGCTTTATTAAAATAATTGTCCTGCATACCACCGAGCACGGTTGTGAACATATTTCTTTAGGACTCCCATGAACCTCTCAAAGGGGAACATGTTGTGCAGGAACACAGGACCGAGAATGCTAATCTCCTTGACCAGATGAACTAGGAGGTGTGTCATGATATTAAAAAAGGAAGGAGGGAACACCAACTCAAAGCTGACAAGACATTGAA
This sequence comes from Miscanthus lutarioriparius, assembly GCA_904845875.1. NCBI lineage: Eukaryota > Viridiplantae > Streptophyta > Magnoliopsida > Poales > Poaceae > Miscanthus > Miscanthus lutarioriparius. The sequence goes on from CAJGYO010000008.1 coordinate 72,475,874, forward strand.
CCACATCATTCTGTAGTTTAGCTAGATCTATTGGATCGATTGCCTTCTGAGAAATTGCAATGAGGAATGCACATAGCTTCACGGTGGCTAGACGTACATTTGGAGATAGAATTCCTCTTAATGCAACTAGAAGCAATTGCGTCATGAGCACGTGGCAATCATGGGACTTTAAGTTTAGGAATTTCTTCTCTAGCACAATTATTATACCCTTTATATTCGAGGAGAATCTAGATGGTACCTTGATACTTGCTAGGCATTCAAACATGATTTCCTTCTCTTCTTTGCTAAGAGTGTAGCTGGCAGGACTTAAGTAATGGCGTCCATCATCTATCTTCTCTAGATGTAGGTTGTCTCATTCTTTCAAACACCGTAGGTCCTGTCGTGCTTCAAGTGTGTCATTAGGCTTCCCATACACACCCATGAAGCCTAGCAGGTTCACACAAAGATTCTTCATCAGGTGCATCACGTCGATCACGCTACGGACCTCTAGGACTTGCCAATAGGGTAGCTCCCAAAATATGGACTTCTTCTTCCACATCAGCGTCGTTCGAAACAGGTTCGCTGTCATGTGCCTTTCTAAATACTACTTTGACATCCTTGACCATATTGAGTACATCCTCACCAGTTCGGTTGCCCGGCTTGGTCTGGTGGTCTGCCTTACCTTTAAAATGCTTGCCTTTCTTTCTTAGGGGGTGATTCGTAGGAAGAAATCGACAATGGCCAAGGTACACGACCTTTCGATATTTTTTCAAGAATATACCTTTAATGTCATCGAAACAGTACGTGCATGCATTATATCCCTTGTTTAATTGTCCTGAAAGATTACTTAGAGCAGGCCAATCATTGATTGTTACGAACAACAATGCTCGCAGGTCAAAGTGCTCCTGTTTGTGCTCATCCCACACACGTACACCTGGTCTGTTCCACAAAAGTAGAAGTTCCTCAACTAGTGGCCTCAGGTACACATCGATGTCGTTGCCAGGTTGCCTTGGGCTTTGGATGAGCACTGGCATCATAATATACTTACGCTTCATGCATAACCAGGGAGGAAGGTTGTAGATACATAGAGTAATAGGCCAAGTGCTATGACTACTGCTCTGCTCCCCAAAAGGATTCATACCATCCGTACTTAAAGCAAACCTTAAGTTTCTTGCATCATTTGCAAACTCCAGGAATTCTCTATCGATTGCTCTCCACTAGGACCCATCAGCAGGGTGTCTCAACATATTGTCTACCTTACGGTCTTCTTTGTGCCATCGCAACAAATTTGCATGGTATTTGTTTCTAAATAGATGTTTCAAGCGTGGTATTATAGGAGCATACCACATAATCTTGGCAGGGATTTTCTTCGTGGGACGTTCGCCCTCAACATCACTAAGGTCATCTCGCCTGATCTTATACTGCGATGCAGGACATACCGGGCATGCATCTAACTTCTCGTACTCCTCACCACATTAGAGGATGCAGTCATTAGGACATGCATGTATCTTCTGGATTTCTAATCCCAAAGGGCAGATTACCTATTTTGCTTCATACATAGTGACGGGCAATTCGTTATCCTTCAGAAGCATCTTCTTTTGGATTTTCAGTAACTCCCCAAATCTCTTGTCAGATACACCATTCTTTGCCTTCCATTACAGCAATTCCAGTGTGGTACCCAACTTTTTCTGTCCCGCATCACAAGTTGGGTATAGCAATTTCTTGTGATCCTCTAGCATGCGCTTGAACTTGATCTTCTCCTTTTCACTTTCGCATTCTCTTTGTGCGTCACGAATGGCCTGACCAAGATCATCAGCGGGCTCATCTTCTACCACTACCTCTTCTTCAGCTTCCCCCATTGCAGTATCATTGAAGGCACCATATTCAGCAATAATATCATCATCGTCCCATTGTTCTTCTTCACCTTCTTCTATTACAACCCCGGTTTCTCCGTGCTTCGTCCAACAAATATAGTTTGGCATGAAACCCGACTTCAACAAGTGTGAATGAAGACTCCTTGAGCTAGCATATTCCTTCAAATTCTTACATATGGCACATGGGCAGCACATGAAACCATCATGTTTGTTTGCCTCGGCCACATGTAAGAAAGAATGCACGCCCTCAATGAACTCTTGAGAGCGGCGATCTGCATTGTACATCCAATGCCGGCTCATCTGCATTACATGACATACATACCATATTAAAACCTAGAACATAATTAGTTAATTATATGACATGCATGCCACCACACAAGATATTAATTTATGAAAGTCTCGCTATAATGTAGACAATCCCAACTACCAGTAAAAAAACTAAAGCTAAAATGCACTTCAGCAGCATAAGGATTTCGCGACCAATCCCAACTAAAATAGATAGATCATGCGTTTGTTCAACATCTATGGGCTTCTTCCGCAGGATCACTGCCTTATCAGCCGCCGTAGCCACATGTGCAAGAGAGTTTTGCACGTGTTCAACATACTCTTCCTCCTAGTACCAGCCTAAACATCCAGTGCCATCCCACTAAAATTAAAACAAAAAATTATTACTTTAATCACAATCATCATGAAAATAAGTATAAATTAACCATAATCATCAAATGCGACAAAATAACTTACATTGCGATCTAGATACTTGTAGAAGATACGACCCTTGTTGGGACACTCCTTCCTGACCCGGTACTCCATCACAATCTTTTCCTCACACTTGCCGCATGCAATGAGAGGGAGGTCCGGCCTCAGTCGCTTTGGAACCCGATGAGAGGCCGAGGACCCAGAAGCAGTTGCCATCTACTCTTTATACTCATTTTTAATATAATATAAATTTCTCATTTTATAAACAAATAAAATTAAAAAAACTCTAAAATTCTCTATATATCTAAACCATGAAGTTTGCTATGCATGCTAGAAATGAAAGCTGAATACTAGTTTTGAATAACTACTTTAACCTTCCTTCATCCAAATATGCAAACTTTAAAGTGATTTTGAGCTTAAATGGCTTACAAATAAAAAAAATTCCACCATAAAAAACTACATATATCTAGTCCACAAAATGAGATATGCTACTGATGAAACATGAGAGTATAAAGTTGGTAACCTTTATAACCGAAGAATCGATGGAGGAATCAAAGAAAATCTTGTGATTACCGGCGATGAGGAAGAAGAGAGGCAGGCGATGAAGCAAGAAAACACTGAGCTCGAAGTGGCTCAGGCTCGAGGAGGAAGAAGGGTTATATAGGAGGGGAACTATAGTCCCGGTTGAAGACAGCAATCGGGACTAAAGGTCCCTTTCTAATCTTGGACGGAGCCTCCAGCCGGGAGTAGACTTTTACTCCCGGTTGGAGGGACCAACCGGGAGTAAAAGTTAACCTTTAGTCCCGGTTGGTAGCTCTAACCGGGACTAAAGGTCTCCTGTAGCAAAAGCCTACTGCAGTAGCCGATGGGCAGGGATCTTTAGTCCCGGTTGGAGCTACCAACCGGGACTAAAGGTCTCTCTAGTCCCGGGCGCGAAAAATACCAGGACTAAAGCCAAATTTTGAGGTGGGATCAAAGGTCATTTCTCTACTAGTGACACTAAGCTATTTCTATTTGTGCCGCTATGCCAACTTTAACCGCTATTGTGTGCTATAGTCCTGCTAATTGCATAGCTTTAGCATTCAAATAGCAGCGCTATTTCAGATTTTGCCATCACTAATAGATTTTGACAATTTAATTTGTTATTTCCTACTTATCATTTTCTACTAATTTGGTATTTTGGATAATTAAACTGGACTTTCATGAACCATGTTGTTGTAAGAAAAATGGACCCTAGGCCCATTTACTTTGTATTTTGGTGTTTGATGACCAACACAACCTAATTGGACTAATGAACTTGCAAGTAATTATTTTGTAGTTCAATAGGGTACAAGACGTGACTTGTACGAAGGCGACATGATGATCCCATGATCAACACCATAATCAAGACCCTAGAAGCACAACAGAAGACCCAAGATATCAAGCAAAGTCCAAGCACGAAGATGGAAACCAAGCCGGACGCAAGATCGCGAAAAAAACAAGCTCGGCAGAGGTGATCGGACGCGGCCCTATGAGGACCGGACGCGTCCGATCAGTTGCTCGGTAACAGCAGGCATCAGCAGCAGCGACCGAATGCTGAACGAGGCAGTGACTGGACGCACGGACTTCACTGTTCATCGTCAATGGCTATAACACCCTAAAATTTGCATGATTTTGAAATAGATGAATTTGATTTAATTATGCATTTTGTGAGCATTTAAATGTAGAAAAATGATAACTTATTTAAAATTGAAAATCAAATATAAGGTTTAGCAACATTTTTGTGTATTTATGTCATTGCAATTTGTTTATTGTGATGAGTGGTTTGATCCAAAATTCAAATTTATTTAAAATGTTTTTGAAAATGGATTTGAAAATAGAATTCAGAAAAAAGAAAAGGAAAAACTCTTCTCCCTCTCTTCTGGCCTAGCCGGGCTAGCTCATCCTCTCCCGCGCGGCCCGCTTCTCTTTTTTCCCCTCACCCCGCGCCCCTTCCTAGGCCGGCCCAACCAAGCCACGTCGCCGCGCCTCCTCTCCCTCGTCTCCTCTCTCACTAGCAAGTGGAACCTGCGTGTCAGCGCGCCACCTTCTTTCTCCCCATGATGTGTCCGCGCCGGACTCCGTCGCGCCACCTCTGACTCCGCCACCGCCACGCCTCCTCCCTTTGCCGTGCTTCCCAAGATGCTCTTGGCCATAAATACCGGGCGCCCTGCACCGTGCCGCTTCCATCCCTAGCCTTGGAGCCGCAGCCAAGTCACTGAGTCAACGCGCCGCCGCGGAACCCTAGCACCGCCGTCCACCGAGCCGTGCACCGCCTCTGTCCACTCCGCATCTCCCTCTCTTTCTCCCCGTGCTTCCGGTTTGCTCTCTCGTGGCCTCTAGGGTCGTCCCTGTGAACTCCGGCAAGGAGCCGAGCTCCCCGACCATGGCGTCGCCGCGCACAGCGCCGCTCCGTCGACCCCCATTTTCCCATTTGATCTGCACCGCCCGATCTGAGATCAACGGCCTAGATTAGAAGATACCACTTTGCGAGTAATTTTGCATAAGAGCTCCTGCCCATTTCTAGTATAGAATCCACCGTCCCTGTAGTTTTTCTTAAGAGCCCCTGCCTCTTGATAAAATAGTATCTGCAGTCCTTGGCTGATTTAAAATCTTATTTTAAATTTAAAAATCAAGTTCCGTCTATTTACAAAATTGCCACTATCTTTAATAGGCCATAAAATATCCGTTTTAACTCCGATTTGACCCATTCAAGTTGCGTTAGATTCATAATTGAGTAATCTACAAGTTTATCTTACTATTAAATATAATTTCAACTTTTAAAATTCAAGGTTAGATTTAATCTATTGTTTTAAAGAAAATCTTGTTTAATTCATAACTTTTTCGTTATAGCTCCGATTTGAGTGCTTTTCGCGTCTGTGTGTTCGTAGTAACGTGTAGAACGTCTTTAAAACCTTTTTACTTGCTGTTTCATATGTTTAGTGTACTGTTCTAATTTAGTTCTATTGTTTGCTTCGTATATGATTGCTTGGATGCTTGTGTGGTGCTTTATAATCATGTCCAGTCGGTGAGCTTTGTGTTGGTGACATAGAAGTTGGTGATCCAGAAGAAGTCCTTTGGAGGTTACAATTCAATAGAAGAAGGATCTGAGTTTAAGGTAAGTATAGCATGGGATCTTCCTTGTTGTCCTATTCACCTTAATATCACTTTAATCATATGCATGTGTCTACCTTGACAACCGTAGTAAATTTCCCTAGCTATTTGATATCTTGGATTCCTTGTCACCTATCGGTTATTGCATTGGGTAGTATGATGCTACTGCTCTAGTACAACCATGATATTGTAACTTGACTAATGGTATATGCAATAAACATTAAAAGATGCTTTTTAACAACATGGAACAAGGGGGTTAGAGCATTGGGTTGTTTTTATGGTGCTCTAGATTCCTCTCCCTAAGAACTTATCTGTAAGTGATCATCTGAGACTTATAGTACAACTGTGAGGGCTATATGGCTCTAGCTTTAGCTCAGTATGAGAACATTTTCTAGCTTGTTAGTGGTTACCTTTATTGGCGTAAGAATGGCTTGCTGAATCGGGTATAGGACAACCTCTACTCTTATGTGTATAGCCGTGATAGAATTGTGCCATTCGACAGGGGGTTCCTATATCTGTTTGTCGAGTGAATCTAATGGCCCTAACTCGTTAGACAAACCTTTAAAAGGCTTCATAGTGAGTCCTGCCGACCTTCCTTGGTAGTGGGTCAAGAGGCTGATCACCCTGGGCGAAAGGGTAAATCACTTCTCACAGTGAAAGTGTACAACCTCTGCAGAGTGTAAAACTGGTATATCAGCCGTGCTCACGGTTATGAGCGGCCTTGGAACCCTTATGAAATAGATGATGAACACTGATGATACTGATGATAAAGATGCTCATTAATGGTTAATTATTTATGCTATTCATTATTCATGTTTACCTGATCATGTGTTTATATGGGCATGTGAATAAACTTGTTGCCACCCAATTGCTAAAAGATGACACATTAAAAGCTAATCGTAGTTGAACCAGTGTCAGCCTTTTGAGCCTCATGAACCCCATGTTATATTTGTTGGGTACGACATGTATCTACTCTTGCTTTACTTTTTAAATATTTGGAAAAATCCTGGATGGAGTTTGGAGAAATTAGGCTTGTGATCAACCAGTCAGATGTCCCTGTGGAATTGGAGTCTTCACCTGAAGATTGGAGTTATCTTTCCGCTATTTGCTGTCTAAGGTTATATCCTTTATACTATGTACGTTATATATTGAGCATTGTCTTTTGTTATTACCCTTATTTGTAGCTATATGTGAGATTTGACTTCCTGGGCTTATATATGGTGTGTATCTGGTTTTGTTCTTAAAACTGGGTGCTACAAAGTGGTATTAGAGCAATGCTGACTGTAGGACACAAGCCTAGTAGAAAATGGTCATTCTAAGGTTTAGAAGTTGCTACAAAAACCCTTGCTCTATGAACCTTGATATTTTCTTTATTATATCTCTACCCTTGCTATTCATCTCGACCTTGGTGCTTATTTTAAAGTCTTTGTTCTTATCTTCACTCGTTGGTTTGATATGCTTTTAGAACTGTTCCTCACCACCTTCTTGCGTAATCTAAAGATGAGTCTTAGGATTGTTACCCCTAGTACAATGAGGATGATAGTATCACAAGTTGAGTCAATGATTGAGTTGTACACCTTTAGTGCTTTGTTGAATTGTCATTATGCTTCTGCTTGTTTTGAATCTTTGTAATGATTGCAATGATCTTGTTGGGTGTTCCCACAATTTCATTTAGTTTATAGGCCTAAGGCATAAGGATTAATGAAATAACTAGTTGGGTTTTGTTTATCTTCTGTTTTCCTCTATCTTGTCTTTCGGAGCAACCTGTCTTTATCGACTTATATATCTATTCTTGGATGACAAAAAATCATGAGAAAATTCTGTACAATAGTGGACTTCAACATCTTTCGCTGACCACAAGAATCACCCTGATAGCTATGTTGGTTATGGAGTTATGAAAATCACAAGACGATGCAACCGCTATGTCTAAAACCTGGAGTAATTTCTGTTGTGCACTGTTTTCGACTACCTGAACTGCAGAATTTGGAAAAGTGTTCTATAAGGAAGTTGAGGAGGATTTTAGAAGATTTACAACGGTATAAGCTACAACTTCATTGGATTAACAAAATGAGAGTTACAGCTATTTTACTACACTACTATTTTCTGCTCGCGAGAAATTTTAGATTTCTTGTTCTTGCCCATACATGAGAGTATCATTGGGATGTCATAACGTCTTGATACTAGTCAGCTCATTTGGAAGAAGGTGCAAGCTACCCTTTTTGTGTCCCCTAATTGATCTTTTCTTAAGGGAGTAGCCAAGTTAAAGGATTTGTAAGATGAAGTTTCTTACATTCTAGCACTTCGTTTGGAAGTATTAGTTATCTCTGGGGTGTGGTCTTCTCTTGTCTCTATTGCCATGAATCCTATCTTGTCATCTCTTGAATCTACAATTAAGGATGTTAGGAACAACGGAGTTCTAATTCATACATGTTGAAAACAGATGGTTGCTACCTTGAGAAGGTGCTTTTTCGTCCAGCCAACTCTAGGGCACAACACAAGATTAATGGGAGTCTTACCAGTATGGACGTCCCAACAATGTTGGACAGATCACCTGAAAGGAGTTTAGCGGGAGCTTCAGGTCGTACCACACTCCCATAGGTTTGGTAAAACTCAAGCCACATGAGTTCCGGGCTCTCAAGCAAGGATCTATGACTGTGTGTGAGTATCGTGACGTGTTCACTCAGTTGTCGTGCTATGCTCCAGAAGAAGTGGATAATGATGCTAAGAAACATAAATGCTTTTTGAAAGGATTGAATGATGGATTTCAATTGCAGTTGATGACTATTGTGTATCCTGATTTTCTAAACATTGGTGGATAGAGGAATTCTAATTGAGAACAAGCGTCGAGAGATGGAAGAGAAGAAGATAAAACGTAACCTTCAGCGCTGGTTAAGAAACACTCATCTCTGTTTTGCTACACAACCGAAATGTCAGTCGCGCCCTATGAATCTGCTTGGGAGTACAGATCAGGATCAGTATCAGCAACCCAATGATGAAGTGTAGCTTTTTAGCTCTCAAGAGCCCTGTCTGTCACCTCCTACTATCACCTTGATGAAGACAAATACTTCTACTAGTGAGAAAGATTATGATTGTTGTGAAATTGAACATTATGAGAACGATTGTCTTGAGAAGTTTGCTGAGAGTAATCAAAGTTAGAATCGACAGCAGCAGGAGCTAGAACAGAACATCCATAAGAAGTAGGTGCAAGAAAATAAATTAAAGTGAAAGTACATCCCTGGAAGTCTGAACAATGTGGACATGATTACCACTCAGAACGTTGTTTATGGTTTGATTATAGTAAGCTCAGCCACTGCTATGGGGTTGTTGACCCTAGTGCTTCACATTCATTCATGTCTAGGGAATGTGTTGAAGATCATAAGATAACTATGCTTCCAATGAGGAGACTGGTGATAGTTAACTCTCTAGGAGGAGAAAAGAAGGCAAACCGCATATGCCCAAAAATTAGTCTTAACATAAAAGGGAAGAACTTCGAGGCAAACCTTGTTGTTTTAGAATTAATGGACATTGATGTTATCCTTGGAATGGGATGGTTGTCTGCACGCAAAGAAGTGATTAAGTATGCCCAATGTTCGGTGCTTCTAATAACATCGTTAGGAGAAAGAATTGAGTATGAGGGTATTCAACCTGCACCTAAGGAATATGAAAATGACCTATTAGAAGGTGTATACTCAAAGGACATATACCACTTAAGGGCTTCATTATCCAGAGTAAGTATCCTTTGCTCGGTTGATAAGTTATTAGATCATCTATGTGGAATGGATGCATTCGTCAATATGACTCCGCAATTCGAGCTATCCTTAGCTGGGAGTCCAATCTTCAACATACCTAGGGCAAGTAGGCATTGATGACATAGGAATGAGATATCTAATAACTACAGATGATTCTATGGAGTCTTAGGAAATTCCAATGATATACTAAGCATGAGAAGAAGGTTTGGGATTAAAGAAAGTTAATGATATGATTGGAATCCACTAGAAGATGTGAGCGAAATTCAGAGTTTTAATAATGGGATTTGGTTAGAGGTTCAAGAAAGGTTTATCCAAGACCATCAAGATATTGATAGAGTTACTGGAGAAGGTTTCAAGTTAGTTGGGATCAAGAAAACCTTATGTAGGTACTTAATGGAGTCAGAGAAGAGGTTGAAGTAAAACCTATGTATTAGCTTGGCCAGATCCGGACAAGTGCTTTATATCCACTATGATGCACCCTGTCAAAGGTGTGGGATGTGTCCTTATGCAAGAAGAAAAAGTAGAGGCTTATGCAAGAAAACATGAGATGGAACATCTGACGTATGATCTAGAGTTATCCATTATGGAGCATGGAGATGCTATCTACTTGGGCATAACAAGTGACATCTACGAGGATCATAAGAATCTATAGGACATCTTCACTAAGATGGTCTTGAGCTTGTGATATCATTGTTGGAATGAAATTGATTATGACTTGGAAAAGTGCTATCACTTCGAGAAGCAAAGTCATGGCCGATGCCCTTAGCAACGGAGAATTGTGCTAAGAAGGTCCGGGTGACACTAAGGACTAAAAATTGTATTCCAAGTTTGAGCAACTTAACTAGAATCATTAATGTTTTGAAGATTGGTAGTAGATTCTCTTTCTAACCAAGAAAGTGAGAAGGCTCCGTTGGAAGGTGAACATATGAAGAAAGAGGTCTAATAAGTATGGACTAAAAAGGAAAGATGGGCTAGTGATTGGAGATACCTGAGAGTTGTTCAAGGTGCCTGTTAAAATCTTGGAATTAGTTGAGCAAGTTACTTGGAGTAAGGTTAACAGGTATGCAAAGTAAAGTGGGATCCTTATCAAGACGATGGAACTACACGAGGAAGTAAAGAAGAATCCAAAGACAGAGTATCTCTATCTCCTAGTTGACGTCTTCCAAATCTCGAGGACGAGATTTATTTTAAGGGGGGTAGAATTGTAACATCCTAAAATTTGCATGATTTCAAAATAGGTGAATTTGATTTAATTATGCATTTTGTGAGCATTTAAATTTAGAAAAATGATAACTTATTTAAAATTTAAAATCAAATATAAGGTTTAGCAATATTTTTGTGCATTCATGCCATTGCAATTTGTTTATTGTGATGAGTGGTTTGATCCAAAATTCAAATTTATTTAAAATGTTTTTGAAAAAGGAAAAACTCTTCTCCCTCTCTTCTGGCCCAGCCGGCCCAGCAATTTGCTCGACCCAGCTCCTCCTCTCCCACGTAGCCCGCTTCTCTCTTTTCCCATCACCCCGCACCCCTGCCTGGGCTGGCCCAACCAAGCCGTGTCGCCGCGCCTCCTCTCCCCCGTCTCTTCTCTCACTGGCAAGTGGACCCTGCGTGTCAGCGCACCGCCTTCTTCCTCCCCACGCTGGACTCCACCGCACCACCTCTGACTCCGCCACCGCCACGCCTCCTCCCTTTGTCATGCTTCCCAAGATGCTCCTGGCCATAAATACCGGGCGCCCCGCACCATGCCGCTTCCATCCCTAGCCTCGGAGCCGCAGCCAAGTCGCCGAGTCGACGCACCACCGCAAAAGCCTAGCATCACTGTCCACTGAGCCACGCACCACCTCTGTCCACTCCGCACCTCAGTAAGTTGTCTAGTCGAGTTCGACATCTCCTTCTCTTTCTCCCCATGCTTCCGGTTTGCTCTCCCGTGGCCTCTAGGGCTGTCCCTGTGAACTCCGGCGAGGAGCCGAGCTCCCCGGCCATGGGGCCACCACGCACAGCGCTGCTCCAGCAACCCTAGTTTCACCATTTGATCTGCACCGCCCGATCTGAGATCAACAGCCTAGATTAGAAGATACCCCTTCACGGGTAATTTTGCATAAGAGCCCCTACCCTTTTCTAGTATAGAACCCGCCGTCCCTGCAGTTTTTCTTAAGAGCCCCTGTCTTTTGATAAAATAATATCCACAGTCCTTGGCCGGTTTAAAATCAGATTTTAATTATTTTAAATTTGAAAATCAAGTTCCATCTATTTACAAAATTGCCACTATCTTCATTAGGCCATAAAATCTCTGTTTTAACTCCGATTTGACCCATTCAAGTTGCGTTAGATTCGTAATGGAGTAATCTACATGTTTATCTTACTGTTAAATATAATTTCAACTCTGGAAATTCAAGGTTAGATTTAATCTATTATTTTAAAGGAAATCTTGTTTAATTCATTACTTTTTCGTTATAGCTCCGATTAGAGTGATTTTCGCGTCTGTGTGTTCGTAGCAACGTGTAGAACGTCTTTAAAACCTCTTTACTTACTGTTTTATATGTTTGGTGTGCTGTTCTAATTTAGTTCTATTGTTTGCTTCGTGTATGATAGCATGGATGCTTATGTGGTGCTTTATGATCATGTCCAGTCAGTGAGCTTTGTGTTGGTGACATAGAAAAAGTTGGTGATCCAGAAGAAGTCCTTTGGAGGTTATAATTCAATAGAAGAAGGATATGAGTTTAAGGCAAATATAGCATGTGATCTTCTTTGTTGTCCTATTCACCTTAATATCACTTTAATCATATGCATGTGTCTACCTTGACAACCATAGTAAATTTCCCTAGCTATTTGATATCTTGGATTCCTTGTCACTTATCGATTATTGCATTAGGTAGTATGATGCTAGTGCTCTACTAAAACCATGATCTTGTAACTTGACTAATGGTATATGCAATAAACATTAAAAGATGCTTTTTAGCAAGATGGAACAAGGGGGCTAGAGCATTGGGCTGTTTTTATGGTGCTCTAGATTCCTCTCCCTAAGGACTTATCTGTAAGTGATCATCCGGGACTTACAGTACAGCTGTGAGGGCTACATGGCTCTGGCTTTAGCTCAATATGAGGACATTTTCTAGCTTGTTAGTGGTTATCTTTATTGGCGTAAGAATGGCTTGCCGAATCGGGTATAGGACAGCCTCTACTCTTATGTGTATAGCCATGATGGAATTGTGCCAATCGACAGAGGGGTTCCTATATCTGTTTGCCAAGTGAATCTAATGGCCCTAACTCGTTAGACGAACCTTTGAAAGGCTTCATTGTGAACCCTACCGACCTTCCTTAGTAGTGGGTCAAGAGGCTGATCACCTCGGGCGAAAGGGTAAATCACGACTCACAGTGAAAGTGTACAACCTCTACAGAGTGTAAAGCTAGTATATCAGCCATGCTCACGGTCACGAGTGGCTTTGGAACCCTTACGAAATAGATGATGAACACTGATGATAAAGATGCTCATTAATGGTTAATTGTTTATGCTATTCATTATTCATGTTTACCTGATCATGTGTTTATATGGGCTTGTGAATAAACTTGTTGCCACTCAATTGCTAAAAGATGACACATTAAATGCTAATCGCAGTTAAACCAGTGTTAGCCTTTTGAGCCTCATGAACCCCATGTTATATTTGTTGAGTATGACATGTACCTACACTTGCTTTACTTTTTAAAGCTTTGGAAAATCCCGGATGGGTACCAGATTGCTAGAGTTTAGAGAAATTAGGCTTGTGATCAACCAGTCAGATGTCCCTATGGAATTGGAGTCTTCACCTGAAGATCAGAGTTGTCTTGCCGCTGTTTGCTGTCTAAGGTTATATCCTTTATACTAAGTACGTTATATATGGAGCATTGTCTTTCGTTATTACCCTTATTTGTAGCTATATGTGAGATTTGACTTCCTGGGCTGACATATGGTGTGTATCTGATTTTGTTCTTAAAACCAGGTGCTACAAAGGCAACGTCCACAATGTGACCGAACGCGACGACAGGATGACCAGATGGACCAAGAAGTAGCGTCCGATCATGTCTAGAGAGGTATCAGAGCGGCGTCAGCGTGACCGAACATGTTCGATCGAGTGAGACCGGACTCGGCCCAGAGTCCGTTCAACATGCGCGCTCAACGGTCACGACGGCCGGATGTGTCGGTGTTTTGAACAAACACCAACGATTAAATTTGTATATTGTGCGTCTGACCCAGATGGTGTGCTAAGAAGACACAAGGATTATATTGGTTCGAGTCAAATGTCCCTACGTCCAGTTTTGGGCTGCTCATGTTACCAGCACTGAGTTTGTAGTAGGGGGTTACAAACTAGCGAGAGAGGGGTAGGTCCCAAGTCTCTGGTGGAAAGAACGAATGGGTCCGAGAGCTTGGTCGCTGCTCAACTATGTGCTTGAGGTTTGATGCTAGTGCTCTTGGTCTGATGCGGTGCGGTGAACCAATGCTAGTTTGATGTGCGATGCCCCTTAGCGGGACGTCCTGCTTTCCCTTTTATAGCCCAAGGGAAAGCAGGGGTTATAGCCGAAGGGAAGAGGGAAAAAGAAAGAGAAATAAGGCTCCCGGAGGTATGCCATCCTCCTCTTCGTGTGGGTCTCGCTGACCCGGTAGATCGTGGTGGCAGCGGCATCGCACCGAGGTCCTGTTGGCCGCTACAGCATACGTGCGGGCGTCGTGCGTCATTCTTGTCTTCCATCCCATCCGAGCGGACGGAATGGTCAAAGGGTCCCTGACAAAGGCCATACGGGGGGCTGGTGGTACAGTGCCAATCAACTGACACCGATCGACTAACGTTGGACGGTGGCCAGGCAGGGAGTTGGCAGCATAGTGCTGGCCTATTGACGCGATGGACGACGTGAGTCTCCTAGCATGGCCTAATGCGTCCGCCAGTCATGTTAGGATACGCCCGAGACATGCTCCTGGGTGTGTGCCTCCAAGCCGTAGTGGTTGAAGCGGTTCGGGTCCTACCCTGGGGCCACTGCTTTTGTTCGGTAGCAAATCCGACCCCCAAGGAATGGGCGAGGCAGAAATCTCGCCCTAGGTGCCGGGCGAGATGGAATCTGACCCACGGGGTCGGACGAGGTGGAGCCCTTCATGTGGGACTGAACGACTCAGAGCCCACGCCTTGGGGTCGGACGAGGTGGAAACCTTGTCCTTGGAGTTGGAGCCCACGCCTTGGGGTCAGACAAGGCGAAGACCACGTCCTTAGAGTTGGACGAGACGTGGCCCGACCCCTAGTTGTCGGAAGAGGCAGAAACCTCATCCTTGGAGTTGGATGAGGTGTGGCCTGGCCCCTGGGGGTCGGACAAGGTGGAAACCTCGTCCTTGGAGTTGGATAAGGCGTGACCAGGCCCCTAGGGGTCGGACGAGATTGCAGTTGTGTCTTTAACCATCGGATGAGGCGATGTGATGTTCCTTAATCCTTTGGGTCGGATACCTGGGTATAGGTATCTGATAGGACGCGTTCGGTCAGGATGACAACAGTGTCCGATCAGTAGCAGAAACCTGGGTTTCGTCCCCAATGGCTACTTTCTCTATGGGACTTATAAATAGACCCCCAATCGGCCATTTGAGGTGTGGAGAGTTAAGGAAACATAACAAGGGTGTTGATACACTATTTTAGTGATCTCCACTTGCATACTGCTTAGTGATTCATTAGGTGATTAGCGTAGGTGCTTTTGTGAGGTGCTTAGGTTGATTAGACCACCGCTTATACGCTTGATCTAGGTTTAGGTCTAGTGTTTAGTGAGGTTTGCATACCTCTTACCACTCGGTGCTTGTGCGCACCATTGTTGTACATCAGAGGGGCTTGTAGTCTTACGAGATCACACCAACCGCGTTTGTGGTGTGGCCGCCACCGTGTACCGAAGGGAACAAGGCCCGCGTCGTTTCGGTCGGAAGCTTGATAGTGAAGACGGTGGAGAGCGGTCTGGGAGAGGCTTTGCCATGAGTGGCTTAACCAGAGACCCGCTTGCGCGTGGGGAAGGCCTGGAGCTATCCACGGAGTTACCCGATCGGGAGCTTGGCCCTTGCACGGGATTCCTTGCGAGGGGCTCCAACGAGGACTAGGGGAAGCTTGCGTGCTTCTTGATACCTTGGTAAAAATACCGGAGTCATCGATGAGAGTTTGCATATCTCTACCGTACTCTTTAACTTCCGCATTTATATTATTATGCATAACTCTTTTTGTAGTAGAGATAGCAACACACTAGCAAAACCGTAGTTGCACATTTAAATAGTTTATCTTTTGCATAGATTTTTGCTAAGGATAGAAAAAGAGGCCATATTTTAGAGTTAGAGTTTTAAGTTGCCTAATTCACCCCCCTCTTAGGCGTCATGGTCCCTTACAAGTGGTATCAGAGCCGATTGGCTCAATTTGGACCTTTGGCTTCACCGCCGTTGAGCCGACGCTATTTAGAGTGGTTGGAATAGATACCTCTAGGCTCTGCCCTTTGACGACACTAACTTCTTCTACTATAAAGCTAGAATGGATTGTCACCTTGAGGTGGTAGATTTGCGTGTTTGGAGAGTCACTCGTGATGGGATGAAACCCATTAAAAATCTCGATAAACCCACAAAGAGTGAAAAAAAGAAATTCATTTCAATGATAGAGCTAAAAATTGTTTGTTTGAATCTTTTCGCATGGATGTGTTTAACCAAGTGTTCACTTTAAATACAGCACATGAAATTTGGTTAAAACTCCAAGGGCACCATGACGGCACAACTAATGTCCGTGAGCAAAAATATTATCTAGCTAAACAAAATTATGATTCCTTTAAAATGAATGATGATGAGCTTGTTCGTGATATGTATTCTCATTTGAATCTAATTATCAATTAGTTCCATTCAATAGGATTAACAAAGATAGATGATGCATACATCGTGAGGAAGATCATCTCCGTGCTACCACAAAAGAAATATGCAAGCATCATCATCATCCTTCACAACATGGAGGACTTGAGCACCATGACCCCAGCCATAGTCATTGGCAAGATAGTGGCATTTGAAATATCATGGAAGATGGGTCAAGAAGAAGCCTCGTCATCAAACAAAGGCAAAGCTCTCACATGTAGTGAGAAAAAAAGATGAAGGGCAAGCAAGTTGAGACAAGCTCAAGCTCCTCAAGTTAAGATGAAGAAGACGATGAGGATGATGATGATGATGATGATGTAGATTCAAGTGATGATGATCAATCTTCCTCCTCCACCTCTGACCTTGATGAAGAATCAATAAAACTTATCAATAAGGTGGAGAAGATGACCCAAATGCTCAATGTCAAGGGTGTGCCCATCCAAATTCAAGATTTCATCTTCACCAATCAAAGAAATGAGCAAAGAAAGAAATGATGCTATGGATGCGGCGAGTTGGAGCACTTTGTGGAAGTTTGTCCAAACAAACCCACACCCAAGACAAAGAAGAAGGCGTGCAAGTACAAAGCCCTCACATCAATAAGGTCATGTGATGATTCAAGTGAAGAAGAAGACCATCATAAGAGGCAAGCACTCATCATCAAGCTCTTCTCGTGTGTGCCTTATGGCATGAGGTAATAAAAGCTCATTCTCTAGTGAGAGTGATAGTGATGATGAAATGCCTTCTCTTAATGAACTTGTGTAAGAAAATCTTAAATATGCTAAGGCTTGCACTAGCTAACAAAAGAAGCTAAAAATGTTGCAAGAAAAGCTAGATAGTTCACAAGAAGCACATAAAACCTTGCTTGAACAATATGAGACATTTGCTATTCTCAATATTGAACCATCTACTAAAATTGAGGAACTTGAGGCTAATGCAACAACAAATGCATGCACAATCAATGATGAGCAACTTGTAAAGAAAAATAAAAAATTTAAAAAAAAGTTAGCTAGCTCACAAGATGCTTATAAAAGTTTGCTTGCTAAAATAAAAACCATGTGCAAACATTGTGATGAGCTAACTAATAAAGTTGCTAATCTTGAAGCCATCGGTACAACCCTCACCAAGGCACCTAAAAAGAAAAGTTCTATCTTTGACATGCCTAAAAAGGATGCTTCTGCTTCTTGCAATGATTTATGTTAGACTCACCCTGTTAACACTGGATTTTGGTCAACTTTGGAAGATGATAGGTGGGCCCGCATGTGGGAAGAAGGACATTCGACAAACAAAACGAGCGGTCGGCTAAATGCTTGTGCGGTCGGTTACTTCAGAAGGTGGTGACTCTATTCGGGAAAGCAGAAGATGGCAAGCAAAGCCGATCGAAAAGATGAAAGTTGTAATAATAAAGGACTCTGAGAGTTTAGGGCAAGGAATCAAAGTTTCCAAGTTTGTTTAAGAGTTCCTTTGTAAATCGTAGTCTTTTAGGACTCGTGTTTTGTCTAGGGTATAAATATTGACCCTCGACCATTGTAATAGGCGTTCACAACCAAATCAATACAACCGGCCCCGTGCCTACTTTCGAGTCCTTTTGTCGTGTCGTCTAGTTCTTCGAGAGGAGTCATCGATCCGTCGACCTCCGTAAGTTCCGACAACCTTGTTATCATGTTTAGTATCATGCGGTGGATTTAGACGTGATGCAAGTAGTCTTGTTTGTTTTCAATGATCGTGCGGTGGATCTTTGCTTGACAATCAAGAAGTCTTTGCTTATGCTTTGTTTATGAGTAGATACCGTATGCGTGCGTTTGCTCAATATGCTTAGTGAAAGCAAGGCAGGTTATCGGCTCTATTAGATATGGCAAAATCTAAATAGATTCATTAAGTTATCCTGTGTTGCATGTTTTAAATATTTTATATATTTGTAACACACTTACGCCCAATCTAGATTGATATTGTTGGCCCTCTCCTATGGTTTTTTATTAGGTGCTTCAATGATCATTACTTTCATATTACCTTTGCAAATAGATAACATGCTCATAATGGCTGAATTATTTTAATCTAGATTGTCACATGTTGTGGGTTCATGCATGTTAATTACGTTT
Organism: Miscanthus lutarioriparius; assembly: GCA_904845875.1. NCBI lineage: Eukaryota > Viridiplantae > Streptophyta > Magnoliopsida > Poales > Poaceae > Miscanthus > Miscanthus lutarioriparius. Next base: position 72,494,283 of record CAJGYO010000008.1, read on the forward strand.
AAGCTTTGACGAAACTAGGTGTCGTATGCGGAATCAGAGTTTTAGATTAGCTTAATTGTGTTTATTTGCACGTTCCTTCTTCATGGACCCCAACTAAATTTGGATCATTGAGCTTGGATATGCATTAACGCATAATTAATTTCACTTGTTCAAACATGTCTTCCCATGCACATGCATTCGGCAATCGGATCTTTACGTGTGTTCATCTTATGATTAGCGAATGGTTTATAAACTTGTTGGCGCATGACTTCCTATAGTCTGTATGTCATTGTAAGTGGCTTGAGGTCGTATATATGGGCTATCTGGTCTCACCCGACATGTTCGGTTTGACATTTAATTATTTTATCCCTTGTTAGTTTTTTTTCAGGTCAAACCGGTATGCACGTTTCGGATCACGAAGCACCGGGCACCCGATTGAAGCCACGCTTTCCGGCTTTGTCGTGTGTGAGGCACAAGGCGTCACATTTTTTGTGTCAACACTTTTTTAGTACGCGACGGTGGGACCGTCTGTTAGTTCAAGATGGCGTGCGAGATCAACAATGATCATGTTCGGATGTGAGCATGGCGGAATTGCCGAGATAATTACAGGATTTAGTGCTACAAGCATGTGAGCAATACCAACGGAAGTGTTTGATGTCTTTTTCCAAAAACAAGAGCAACAAAGTGTTTCAAAAGCGAGTCAATGCCAAGTGTTCTTCTTCCACATCAAAGCTGATTACATCAAGAGGAGGATGCTCATAAGATGGCAGCCACGGTTTATAAAGCTATGGGAGAAACCATGACAAACCATCACACGACTTTTACGAATACCTTTCGGGCAATCATGATTAGTACTTTTGGTCCAATGGTTGATAAATACTTTGAAGAAAATGTTGGCCCACTCGGTGGACCGACACTTTTCAATGTTCCAAAGCATCAAGAGAAGCTGTTGGAAAAGAAGGAGCATCGACTTCAAATATAGGTGGATTGACTCACACTAAAAAGCAATCACATCCCACCTATGGCGGGTAACATTTGGTACCACGGGAGAAGTGCCACTTTCAGCTTATAGAGTTTCTCCAAACATCAAAGCAGTTTGCGAGAAGAATATGTATGGAGATGGGTATCAAGAATTTCATCGATTACAATGCTATCAATCTTTGTGCCAAATCCGAGGTATAGGAGTGCTTGAGGATTGCCTTCTAGAGTGCGGTACAAGGAAATCGGATTCGAGGGCATTGATGTTTTGATGCACGGGATGGCTGATATGATGCGAGAATCAGTTCGACTTGAAGCCAAAAAATCAATCCTATTCATACAAGTCTCCTTATCGAGTGGTACTGTGAGTGGCGTTACCTCCAAGGGTGAAGCCTTCAATGATTTGACCAAGTTTTACGGTCAAGATGATACTAGTACCATAGAAACACGTCGATTCGGTACTTAATGCAACTTGGAGAAACCGCTTGAGATGAAGCTTGGAGGATTCGATATTTTCCTTTGTCTCTTACAGGACCAGCTTTCACGTGGTTCACGTCTTTACCGACTCATTCCATTAGTGCATGGGGCGAGCTAGAGCGAAGTTTCATTCATATTTCTACACGGGTACTAATGAGAAGAAGTTGGTCGATCTCATGAGTCCGAGGATGAGAACAAATGAGACACCATTGGAATATCTTCGCAGATTCAGTGGAAACCAAGAATATGTGTTATTCTCTCGAATTTACCGGATGATCAACTACCGGAATAGCTATAGCGAGGAATGTTGTCGAATATCGGGGAGAAGTTGTTCGGCATGGAGTTTGATGATCTTGGCCAACTTGCGAGCGTTTAGCGACTATGAGTAATCGGGCCCAAGGATTCGGGAGAGATAATCGCTTTCGGAAGAACAATGCCACTAATGAGGTGTATCAAGGTTTTACGGAGGAAGCGAATCGAGTATATTGATGAAGATGAGATAGCTGCAAATTTGAGTTGAATTGGGCAAAGGAGCCTACTCAAATTAGTCAACGCTGGTTGAAACAACAAAGGGAACCTATGATTTTGATGTTACTAAGGAGACAAGCTTTTGCATTATTGATGAAGGAAGGACGCATCAAATTTGCGCGGAAGGACATCCCATGCTACGTCTGAAGGAGTGAAAGACAAAAAGTATTGTGGCTTCCATAACACTAATTCTCACTCTATCAATGATTGCCGAGTGTTCAGAATACGAATCCAGAAAGCTATCCAAGAGGGACATTTGAAGTTTGATGGCAAGATGAGAATTGATGATCAGCCTTTTCCACAAAATATGATTTCTTTCTCTGTGAATATGGTCTCTGCCAATGATCTCAAAGGTAAAGGCAAGATGAAGGTGTTGACTTCTGATAGAGCAAAGAAAAGTGGTGCTGTTGACCCGGATCGGCAAGTTACCAGTAGAGAGCTGCAGCAACGAGTTTGGTTTCAGAATAGCCGAACCGAGAAAGGTCAAACTTCCAAACCGAGAGTTACATCACGTATTTTGCTAAACAAGTGGCAGAGAGAGCAAGAGAAGGGATACTATAAGAAGCAATGGTTTATGGAAGAATGCCGGAGGTATGAGGAAGAGGTATGCCGAAGGGAACAAGAAGAATACATGACAGAACAGGAGCAGTCTCATTGGGGTTGTTCATTCTTTAGGCATTGTTGGAATGAAGGCTTGAGGTTGCCTGCTAGAAATAATTGTCCGGAGTGTAGTGCTCAGTACTCCGAGTATAGGCAATCTCGAGTCAACCGCCGTCCCATCTATGAAAGACATGGAACGAAGGTTCCTGAAGATGATCGGCGCTTAAAAATAGATGATTTTGAGAATCAGCAAAGGAAAAGATTTGCAGGTCAAGGTTGGATTCATGATAGGGTGCATGATGAAGAAGCTGATTCCTATAGATACGTATGGCAAAAAGACGACAAGTGGTGTCCTCCGGGCCCGAGGAAAAGTCGAAAAGAAGAGTTCAGCGGTTGAGGAATAGGGAGTTGAAACAGGAAGTTACCGAAACAAAGCAAATATGGCGTCCTAAGAAGAAAAGCGATGAATGTGGTCCTTGCTGATGCTTGCATGGCTTTCTTCCTCCCATCAGAGTTTATAGCTCCCAAAAGCCAAGATGTCCAAGAAGAGGTGTACTCTGATTTTGATGAAAGTGAATGTCAGGATTTGATGGCCCAGCTTGTATTAACACAGCAGGCTGTTTTTGACAAACCAATCAAGAATTGTCACTTGAGACCACTCTATTTAAAGGGATATGTCAATGGCAAGCCTTTAACTAAGATGTTTGTTGATGGAGGGGCTGCTATCAATATCATGCCTTATACTACCTTTAGAAAGCTTGGGATGACTAATGAAGAATTGTTGAAAACTGACATGGTGCTTAGGGACTTTGCTGGCAACCCTTCCGATACCCGAGGTGCTATCCATGTCGAGCTAACTATTGGGTCGAAAACTCTGATTACTACCTTTTTTGTCATTGATGGCAAGGGGGCATATAGTCTACTCTTGGGCAGAGATTGGATCCATGCTAATTGCTGCATTCCTTCAACCATGCATCAAATTCTCATTCAATGGATTGGAGATGACGTTGAAGTTGTACATGCTGATGATTCGGTAAGTGTTGCTGCCGCAGAATCTACCTACTGGGAATATGAAGGCATCGATTGTTTCTCTGGAAAAGTGTGGAAAGAAGGTCCTGTAAATGTTTTCAGCGAGGGCCAACAGCCGATCCAAGCAGTCGGCTCTCATAGTAATTTTTAATGGGAAATCCTGTCGATGGCAACAAAGGAAAGTTGGGACGTGGTTTTATGTCGGCTGATAAGTTGGAAGAAATTGATGTTGGTGATGGTTCTAAGCCGAGGCCGATGTATATTAGTGCAAAGTTAGACCCAGAATATAAATCAAAGTTGATAGATCTGTTGAAAGAGTTTAAAGATTGTTTTGCTTGGGATTACACGGAAATGCCTGGATTGGATCGTTCCATTGTTGAGCATCGATTACCCATTAAACCTAGATTTCATCCTTACAAACAACCTCCACGGAAGATATACAAAGAAGAGGTATTGGCCGATGTGAAGAAGGAGGTTGAAAGATTAATAGAAGCAAACTTCATTCGGCCATGCAAGTATGCAGAGTGGATTTCAAATATAGTACCTGTATACAAGAAAAATGGAAAAATGAGGGTTTGCATAGATTTCAGAAATCTTAATAAGGCCACTCCATGGATGGTTACCCAATGCCGATTGCCGATTTACTAGTAGATCTGAAGACGAGTTATGAAGTCATTAGTTTTATGGATGGTAATCTTTGGCTATAATCAAATTTTTATGGCAATGGAAGATATTTCAAAACTTGACCTTCGGATGTCCTGGTCATATTGGTTTGTTTGAATGGATAGTCATGACATTTGGGTTAAAGAATGCCGGTGCAACTTATCAAAGAGCTATGAATTATATTTTTCACGGTGATCGGCAAGATTGTAGAGATCTACATCGATGATGTAGTGGTCAAGTCTAGAAATCATGAAGGACATTTAGCGATTTAAGAAAAACTACGGAGTGCACAAGAAAGCATGGCTTGAAGATGAATCCAAACAAATGTGCCTTTGGAGTTTAATTTGGTGAGTTTTTGGGATTTTAGTTCATAAAGGAGGAATTGAAGTTGGGAAAAAGAGCATGGAAGCAATAGACAAAGTTGTGCCGCCAACCAATCTCACTGAATTACAATCATTGTTAGGCAAAATCAACTTTGTAAGAAGATTCATATCCAATCTATCGAGAGAGAGTTTTACCCTTTTCTCCTTTATTAAAGCTCAAGAAGGATCAAAAATTTGTATGGGGTGACATACAACAAAAAGCTTTTGATGAGATCAAGCAATATATGAAGGCACCACTGTCTTTGGTACCTCCACAACTTGACAAGCCTTTTAAGTTGTATGTGGCGGCCGATAGCCTAACGATAGGATCGGCCCTTATGCAAGAATTTGAAGGAAAAGAAAGAGTCATAGCTTATCTTAGCGAAAAGTCGCTAGACCCGGAAACAAGGTATTGACTCTGAGAAAAACTTTGCTTGTGTGTGTATTACTCATGTACCAAATTTCGGCACTATTTGTTGAATGCCGAATGCGTGGTAGTTTCTAGTTTTGATGTAATCAAACATATGCTATCAATGCCAATTTTGAATGGAAGAATTGGCAAATGGATTTTAGCATTGTCGAATTTAATTTAAGGTGCGAATCGGCAAAGGCGGTAAAGGGTCAAATTATTGCCGATTTTATTACCCAACATCGGGATCTTTCTGTTGAGGCGATAAGCATTGTGCCTTGGGCCTTGTTCTTCGATGGATCATCTTGTAACAAAGGTGGTGGTGCTGGTATTCTCTTGATTTCCCCACAAGGAAAAACTTTTGAGTATCACGGTTCCTATTGAATTTCATGTTACTAATAATCGGCAGAGTATGAAAGCGCTGCTTAGAGGGCTTCGACTTCTTATAGAAGTAAAGGCCGTTCTTTGTTGAAATCTTTGGGGATTACGAGTTGGTGATTAATCAATGAGTGGTCGATATGAATGCAAGAACAATGTGTTAAGAGAATATTATGAGGAGTGTAGAGAACTTTTGAAGAATTTTACGGTAGTAACCTTGCATCATATCCCTAGAGAGTACAATGAAGAAGCAAATAAGTTAGCTCAAGTCGCATACGGATATCGAGAGAGTCGGGAAGTTTTTTGCTATAGAAGAAGGTGTTTTAAATCTTGATCAAGTAGATGGTGATTGGAATCTGAAATTACCAATTATCCGAAAGGTCCATTTCAAAAGTTTCCGAAAACTCGGTACAAAGCTCTCAAATTTGTGTTCCTTGATGATCAGTTATATTACAAGTCCATCGATGGAGTATTGCTCAAATGTTTAAGTCAAGAAGAGGCCAAGAAGGTGATGTATGAGGTTCACGAAGGATTGTGTGGTGCACACCAGTCAGCTTATCGGATGAAGTGGATAATCAGGAGAACTGGTTATTTTTGGCCGACTATGTTGGAGGATTGTTTTGAATATTACAAAGGGTGTCACAATTGTCAAAAATTCGGCAATATTCAAAAGTTCCAAACATCTCGCTATGAATCCCATAATCAAGCCTTGGCCGTTCGAGGAGGATGGGGTATAGATTTAATTGGTCAGATCAATCCTCCTTCTAGTAAGGGACACAAATTTGTACTCTTGGCCACGGATTATTTTACCAAGTGGGTTGAAGCTATCCCTTTGAAGAAGGTAACGTCAGAGAATATGATCAGTTTTGTTAAGGAACATATAATTCACAGATTCGGGATTCCTCAAACTATAACAACTGATCAAGGAACTCAGTTTACTTCTTCAGAATTCTGTGATTTTGCCAAAGATATGGGGATTAAGTTGTATAATTCTTCTCCTTATTATGCACAAGCTAATGGCCAGGCAGAAGCATCAAATAAGATTATGATTAAAATCATCCAGAAGAAGATTGATGAAAAACCAAGGAGATGGCACTTGGTTCTTAATGAAGCATTGTGGGCTTACCGAATGGCTTGTCATGGGTCCACTCAAACGTCTCCCTATGAACTGGTTTATGGGCATCATGTTGTATTACCATGGGAATTACGGTCAGGTTCAAGGCGAGTTGTGTTACAGAAAGAATTGGTAGAAGAAGATTATAAGAATCTGATGATGGATGAATTGGAAGATTTACATTTGATTCGTCTCAAGGCATTGGAAAATATTGAGAAAAATAAAATACGCGTTGCCAAGTATTATAACAAAAGGGTTAGGCTGAAGCAATTCGCAGAAGGAGACTTGGTTTGGAAAACTATATTGCCAGTTGGAACAAAGGATAGAGCGTTCGGCAAATGGTCTCCAAATTGGGAAGGTCCTTTCCAAATAGTAGAATGTGTACCTGGCAATGCATACATATTAAAGACTTTATTTGGGGAGGAGTTTACCAGAGCTATCAATGGAAGATTTCTTAAGAAATATTACCCCAGTGTTGAGGTTGGTTCATGAACGTAGATCAGAAAAGCCGATAAAAGGAAAATCGGCTTTAGCCTAAAAAATAAAACTGAGAATAGCCGATATTGTTCATATCGCCTTTAGCACAAAATAGCCGATGCAGTTTGCATCGCTTCTAGCACAAGAATGTTTATGCAAGACCGGGGTGTTTTCAGCATTTTTCTGACAGTCGCAGGCAGAATTTTACCGAAAAGAATCAAAGAGGAATAAGTCAAAAGAAGAACGGGAAGATCAAGTGGAAATTGCCGAATATAAGTGAAGTTTACCTCTGAAATTTCATCCTGGGTCACCATTGAAGATTGAAGTGGGTCCGAGGTTCTTATTTGAAAGCTTGAATTTTTGGACGGTAATTTGCGGTGTTGAAGCAGTGCTGACCTAGGAGGAAGAAGGAGCTTGTGGTCAATTTGAGAATAAAACAACTTTTATCCGAAATTGAGGGGCATGTGTTAACTCTTGGATTTTGGTCGACTTTGGAAGATGACAGGTGGGCCCGCATGTGGGAAGAAGGACATTCGGCAAACAAAATGAGCGGTCGGCTAAATGCTTGTGCGGTCGGTTACTTCAGAAGGTGGTGACTCCATTCGGGAAAGCAGAAGATGGCAAGCAAAGCCGATCGAAAAGATGAAAGTTGTAATAATAAAGGAAGGACGAGAGTTTAGGGCAAGGAATCGTAGTTTCCAAGTTTGTTTAAGAGTTCCTTTGTAAATCGTAGTCTTTTAGGACTCGTGTTTTGTCTAGGGTATAAATATTGACCCTCAACCATTGTAATAGGCGTTCACAACCAAATCAATACAACCGGCCCGTGCCTACTTTCGAGTCCTTTTGTCGGTCGTCGTCGAGTTCTTCGAGAGGAGTCATCGATCCGTCGACCTCCGTAAGTTCCGACAACCTTGTTATCATGTTTAGTATCATGCGGTGGATTTAGGCGTGATGCAAGTAGTCTTGTTTGTTTTCAATGATCGTGCGGCGGATCTTTGCTTGACAATCAAGAAGTCTTTGCTTATGCTTTGTTTATGAGTAGATACTTGCAGGCTGCGGCGTTTGCTCAATATGCTTAGTGAAAGCAAGGCGGTTATCGGCTCTATTAGATACGGCAAAATCTAAATAGATTCATTAAGTTATCCTGTGTTGCATGTTTTAAATATTTTATATATTTGTAACACACTTACGCCCAATCTAGATTGATATTGTTCGGCCCTCTCCTATGGTTTTATTAGGTGCTTCAATGATCATTACTTTCATATTACCTTTGCAAATAGATAACATGCTCATAATGGCTGAATTATTTTAATCTAGATTGTCACATGTTGTGGGTTCATGCATGTTAATTACGTTTAAGCTTTGACGAAACTAGGTGTCGTGCGGCAGATGCAAGTTTTAGATTAGCTTAATCGTGTTTATTTGCACGTTCCTTCTTCATGGACCCCAACTCAATTTGGGCTTCTTTGAGCTTGGATATGCATTAACGCATAATTAATTTCACTTGTTCAAACATGTCTTCCCATGCACATGCATTCGGCAATCGGATCTTTACGTGTGTTCATCTTACGATTAGCCGAATGGTTTATAAACTTGTTGGCGATGACTTCCTATAATTTGTGTATGTCGTTGTAAAGTAACTTCAGGGCCGTATATATGGGCTATCTGGTCTCACCCGACATGTTCCGGTTTGACATTTAACTGTTTTATCCCTTGTTAGTTTTTTTTCAGGTCAAACTGACTGGCACGTTTCTGGATCACGAAGCACTCGGGCACCCGATTGAAGCCACGCTTTCCAGCTTGCTGTGTGTGAGGCACAGTGCGTCACATTTTGTGTCAACACACCCTTATGCAACCAAGTTTGTGTTGAGAAAGTTGTTGTAGATACATGCACACAAGAGGTCACAATGGAGAATGATCAACTCAAGCAAGAAGTGGCTCGCCTTACCAAGGACTTGACTCAAGTAAAAGGCAAAACGGGGCAAGCCCAATATCATCAAGATAACACCGTTAAGGGAGTGAAGAAGCTTGATGAAGGACAAACCATGGTTTGCTACGTGTGCCACAAGGATGGCCACAAGTCTTATGAGTGTAAGGTGAAGAATGGGGGAGGAGCTAAGAAGAAAGAGAAAAATAAAAAGGAAACAAGCAAGCTCTCCAACACCTACACCAACAAGGTGGACAAAAAGGCCTCCACACCTTATCTCTTGAAGAAGAAGAAAAATGACAAGGTGGTGGCCATCAAGGTGAACAAGCAAGCCAATAATGGGGCCAAACACATTTGGGTGCCAAAGGAGATCATTTTCAACATGAAGAGCACCAAGAAGGTTTGGATCCCGAAAGAGAAGTGAGAAGTCCGATGGACTTCGGGGAATTTGGAGACTTGGCAAAGTATGGGTGCATTTCATGGGGTGCATCATTATGGACAAGGTAATTGCCAAGTGGGTTAGTGAATACTATGGACCCAAATTTCTCTTCCCATGTTATGTAAATAGATTTAATTTCTTGCAATTTCAATTAGCATCTAGTTTCTTTTCATGCCTAGGTTTGCATTTGTATGTTTAATCTTCTGTCTTGCATACACTAGGTATACCTTATGGTAGGCTTGCTCGGTTTCACTCTTAAACCTTGGAGCAAACCTACATGGTTTAAATTGTTTAGGAGCACGACACATAGCTTGTTTTACAATTGTTCATCTAATATGTGCCAAAGTCCAAATTGTAGATAATTTCTCCCGAATATCACTTTCAAAAATGATTCTCACATTCATGTGATGTCATCTTTCAAGTGGTATTTTTATTCTAAAATCAATGTGCATGTCTCCTACAAGTATTCCATACTTGTATGCACAAATTTAGGGGGAGATTACTCTACAAGTTGGATGCTTTGAGACTAACACCTTTTCAAGCTTATTATGTGTGTAGTAGTCTCATTGCAAGGAAAATGGAGTCCCCGGAGTTAAGCATCATACTTCAAATATCCACCATCTATTGCAAGTGGGATAAATAAAATTGGTTTCCACATGTGGTATTTCTAAATCGATATCATCATGTTGATTTCACTTTGGTATTTATATGCTTTCTCCATGCATTATATAGATTAAACTCCCTTGAGCATTAATCTACCAATTATGCATAAACTACATTCTCCATCATATGTATGCATATATTTTGGGGATCTTAGTCTATGTAATGTGAGAGTTAAATTTTATGACCTATTCCACTCCACATACAAAGGATCAGAAAGTTTGACCCTCCCTTGTGCTACTAATGTCTTCCTTTTCGGTGTTTGATTCAAAGGGGGAGAATTTGTAGGACCAAAAGCAAGCCCGATCATAATAATTTACAAGTGGTAATGGTCGGAGAAAGGGAGGATAGTGGATTATGGAGTTAGGGGGAGGCTTAAATCCATAATGCTACATGAGGACATTTGCAAGGGCAAGATAAGTTTTCAAAGATGTTTACATGTGGTATCTTTTATCATCATATAACCTTGCCCTTTGCATTGCATCCTAGCAAGTAAATAGTTTTTAAATTCCAAATTTTTTATTATTTGCTTGCTTTGGTCGTGTTGTCATCAATCACCAAAAGGGGGAGATTGTGAGGAAAATGGACCCTAGGCCCATTTACTTTGGATTTTGGTGTTTGATGACCAACACAACCTAATTGGACTAATGAACTTGCAAGTAATTATTTTATAGTTCAATAGGGTGCAAGATGTGGCTTAGACGAAGACGACATGATAATCCCATGATCAACACCATAAGAAAGACCATAGAAGCACAAGAGAAGACCAAAGATATCAAGCAAAGTCTAAGCACGAAGATGGGAACCAAGCCGGACACAAGATCGCAAAGAAACGAGCTCAGCAGAGGTGACCGGACGCGTCCGATCAGTTGCTCGGCAACAGTAGGCGTCAGCAGTAGCGATCGGACGTTGAGCGAGGCAGTGGTCGGACGCACGGACTTCACTATTCATCATCAACGGCAACGTTCTCAGCGTGACCGGACACGATGGCAGGACGACCGGACGCACCAAGAAGCAGCGTCCGATCATGTCCAGAGAGGTTCCAGACCGGCGTCAGCGCGATCGGACACGTCCCATCGAGTGAGACCGGACTCAGCCCAGAGTTCGATCAATGCGCGCGCTCAACGATCGAGACGACCGAACGCGTCCGGTCAGAACGATAGCAGCGTCCGGTCAGTAGCAGAAAGCTAGGTTTTGTCCCCAATGGCTACTTTCTCCATGTGACTTATAAATAGACCCCCCCCAACCGGCCATTTGAGGTGTGGAGAGTTAAGGAAACATAACAAGGGTGTTGATACACCATTTTAGTGATCTCCACTTGCATAGTGCTTAGTAATTCATTAGGTGATTAGCGTAGGTGCTTTGCGAAGTGTTTAGGTTGATTAGACCACCGCTTATACGCTTGCTCTAGGTTTAAGTCTAGTGTTTAGTGAGGTTTGCATACCTATTACCACTCGGTACTTGCGCGCACCATTGTTATACATCGGAGGGGTTTGTAGTCTTGCGAGATCACACCAATCGCGTTTGTGGTGTGGCCGCCACCGTGTACCGGAGGGAACAAGGCCCGCGATGTTTCGGCCGTAAGCTTGATTATGAAGACGGCGGGGAGCAGTCCAGGAGACACTTTGCCACGAGTGGCTTAACCGGAGACCCGCTTGTGCATGGGGAAGGCCCGGAGCTATCCAAGGAGTTACCCGACCGGGAGCTTGTCCTTTGTGTGGGATTCCTTGCGAGGGGCTCCAACGAGGACTAGGGTGAAGCTTGCGCGTTTCTCGATACCTCAGTAAAAATATCAGAGTCATCGATGGGAGTTTGCATATCTCTACTTTACTCTTTAGCTTCTGTATTTATATTGTTTGCATAACTCTTTTTGTGGTAGAGATAGCAACACACTAGCAAAACCGTAGTTGCACATTTAGATAGTTTATTTTTTACATAGGTTTTTGCTAAGGATAGAAAAAGATGCCATAGTTTAGAGTTAGAGTGTTAAGTTGCCTAATTCACCCCCCCTCTTAGGCATCACAGTCCCTTACAGTTGTAATGTCATATTAGTAATGTTACCTAGATTTGTGGAACCTTAGAAACATATTTGTGTTCATCGAATTTTATATTTATCATGTTTTTTCATCAATTTTTGGTGTTTTTCATGTTTTCTTTATAAAACGTTATCTGTCATAGCGCCGCTATAGTGCGTTGTAGCCTCATAGCTGTTGAAAAAAAAGTTACCGCTATTTCCAATAGCCCGTTATTTAAATCTATGATGTGGATTGAGATAAATACATGCGCATTTAAACCAGACCTCGGCTGGTTGTTCGGCACTTTGGCTGATGGAATGCATGTTGGGGTGAGGATGCCACATGGAGATTATCGGGACGGTGTTACATGGAAAGCCTATGTAGCAGCGCTGCACTAGCTTGGATGGTTCAGATGTGCAGATGCAAATAGTGTTTTGTATGACTTTTAGGCTCAAATTCTCTTATAAACCGGGCCAAATTTCTCCTTGTTATAATGCACACTGGAATCCAAGGTTTCGAATCTTTTAAAAATGATAAAATATTAAATTACTATATAATGAAAGTATATTCTTCAATTCACGATAAAACAAACCACCAGTCCAATTAGTTTGACCTAAAGGTATTGTCATTGTACGTACTCTAAGGTATGGTACATTTCAAAATAGAGAACTCTTTTTTATTGTACTATGGAATAGTCACAATTTCATGCAAATTTGTTGAAAACAAAACAGAGGTAATACAATTTTCTCACCAGACCAGAGGCCAACATTGCGCGCCCACATGCTATAGAGGCTAGCTATTGTGGTGTGTCCCGTGGCGAGAAAGCTGCAGTATTAGGCAACCAAGTGCCAAAATACCTAAGGGGCGTTCGCATCCTTTCATTCGTTGGAATTGAAATCTACTCAATAAATTAGGCTATTTTGTTTGGAATTTGACATTCCATAACTTTTTAAAGTTCACATATATATAAGCCTATCTCAAATTCATAAGGTAAGAGATGGAAATTGATTCTATAGATCACCATTCTATGTTTCTACTTTGTCATTTATAATGCGCTCTTCAACTCGCTCCCCTACGGTAAAAATACAACATATGAGTATCTCTCTCGTATAGCCAACAATAATATACAAATATAATCTATATACAACTATATTAACTTAATTAATATGTGTTTAAATTATGGTTATTAAAATGAATTCAATTCCAAAGATCCAAACACGCCAAGGTTATTAATTGCCTCAACGTTCAGAATACATATAAGTTGTGTGTTTGAACATGTGTCAAAATATTTACAGGTTCTCTAAAATTTACTACAAAGGAATATGAAAGCCAAGGAGAGCACTGACAGGTTCACTAGTACAAAAAAGTTCTTTTTAGAGGTGGTTAAAATATGTTTTCAGTGGCGGTTTGAAAAACCGCTATAATGCCACCGATCGTAAAGACAGAGCGCGTTTGTAGCGTCGGTCATTTTAACCGTCCCTAGAACGTTCCAGATGCATTGGAAGAAGCTGGCATGCATATACAGAACTCGCACTGATCACGCACCGTGTACAGAGATGCATGCAAGATGCAGCATCGCTTATGGGTGCACCGAACGCGTGAAGTGGGCAGGCAGGCAGGCACTACACTACGTCGTCAAACGGTGCACTGATAGACGCAGCAGCATGCAAAAAGGATGACGTATAATATACGAGAAAATCCCCGCCATTCGAGCCATCCCGGCCGATCTGGATGGAGTCCTCCCTCGGTCGTCAGGACTGAGCCGAGGACCATCCATCAATCCGGTGACCACGCACGTCCACCACCACCTTTACCCCTCATCTCGTCGATCCACCCGGCCTGCCCGTTCGTCCTCGTCCAAAAGGACGAGCAAAAGCCAGTGCACGCCAAAAAGTTGCAGACGATGATAAAGAACGTTACATTTTCCCCATAGCGTGGGCCTTGTTCAGCTCGGCACTCACCCAGCGCCTCAGCTGTATGTACTCCACTCCGGCCGCATTCCTCTGGCTCGAGAAGTCTGCCGAGCCCGAGACACGGACCGGGACCGGGACCGGGACCGGGACCGAGCGAGACTGCCAAGGAATGTCCGTCTGTTGTTAACGTGCACGCGATGCGCCGGTGCTGCGGCTGCCGCTGCCACTGCCGCCGCGAGATCGATCGAGGGAGGCGCCCGCGTGCGCGACGAGGCCCGGGCGCGCGGGCGGGAGCCCGAGCATCGTGCTCCGCCCGTGTGTGTGTGCGCGCGCTCTGCTCGCGCCCCCGTGCCCCCCACCGGGCCGCGCGCCGCGATGTGCCGTGCCGTGCCGGCAGCAGCCGAAGTGCCGCCGAAGACCCGCGCGCGCACGGCGCCACCACTCGGTGTCTCGCTCGGTCTCCATATGCTCTCGCTCGTCGTTCGTTTTCGCCTGGGGCCGCGGGCGTCCAACCGCGACCCGCCCTGGTTGGTTGCTTGCGAATTGCGATCGCGCGCTAGCTAGCCGCTGCGGGCCTCGATCGCTCTACAGGCTACAGCTGGATTTTTCGTGGATCACCCTCTGCCGCGCGCGCGCGCGGTTGCATTGCTCGCTCGGGTTCCCATACCATACTGCCTGCCGACGACAGACGGGGGCGGCGGCCGGCGGGTCTCGATCTCGATCGCGGGAGCTGCAAAGGCAACGACGACTTCTGCAGCTCTCGTTGGGCGCCCGAGACGTGTTGTTCTATCTGCCGATCCTACGCGTACGTACAACCGGACGTCCTACCAACTCGTGTCCTCACCTGGCCTACACGTACGACCAATAATAATCGTGTCAACATTGAATCTGCGTTTTCTGCAGATTCTTTCTGTTCCTAAACGTCGTTTGTCACAAACATAGCAGCACCACAAAGTCCAAAGCTGTGCCGAAACGTGTACGAGCCAACGTTATACATATGTTCCAGACACGCTTTGCTCCTTTTGAAGGAACCGAACTAGTACATGCATTATGCATCGGTCTCCGGAGCAAGTCGTGAGTGACCGACCCTAGCTGGCGTGACTTGTACGGCTTTCATTTGGCGAAACCAAAGACCAAACCACTCGCCCACTCGGACTCCTACGGTCTACGGACGGGGATACGCATGATCGATCGATCGAGCCAGCCAGCAGAGCGAGGCGCCTCCTGGCTGGCACGTCACGTCCATCATCTCTCCTTCTCCCTCTCTGCTTTCAATTCTGACCTTGAGATAGAGATTGGTTTGTCGGTTGCAAGAGAAGCTAGTGCTCGTTTCTCTTTGCATTGAACCCATGTATACGTATGTTTTGACGAGCCCATGTATACGTATGTTTTGACTTACTTAGCCAGTTCGCTGGTTGGTTTTTAGGCTGATAAGTCCGGCTGGTGCTGGTTTGTTGTGAGAGAAAAATACTGTATCATGGCTGATAAGCTCTGGCTGAAACCAACAAGTGAACAGACTGACTGGGGAATTTATAATAGTAGTACTACCTTATTGTTAATTTATTGCGTTTTCTTGGGCTCTCTGTACAAGTTGTTACTGCTGCAACAACAGATGATCCACTGACTGACACTCTACATTCTACTATATGTATATATGCTGGTCCCTGCTTATCCCTGACCTGCTGTTCCAGGTATGACGAAACAGAAAATGGAAGACGAGCACAAGCTGCTAGGAAAAAGTTTTCTGTCCTGGGACATCTAACCGTCTCTTGGTTTGCCAAAAAAGAACATTTTGAAATATTTTTCTTAATGTCTTTGCAATTTGGAAGTTTGACGACAGGTTCGGAAACAACCCTTTCGCATAAAAAAAGGTGGAAGGCGGTGTTGTATGCTTTCCACGCCTGACACTGAGTATTTTAAAACCATGCTCTCATAGACCTCGAGATGATCAATCCTGATGACATTTCATTTTTCGATATTGATCACTTGCATTCTCGGTAGAGTCGATCACAGGTGGAACGAGTGAAGAGATAGAATGAGTGAACGAGTAGCTCAGTAATAGACATCTTAACTTTAACGTTACTAATTAGAAGGTATTAATCCTACACACTGACAAAAACATAAATTGTAGAAACTCTTAAATAATCAGAAACATTTATCCTTTAATTTCATAAACATCAATTATCATCACCAATAATAGCCATATGATACATTCTATTTTTAAAAATTACCTATGACACTATGAAAAAATACATAAAGTAGCCTCCTAAAGTTTCATCTAAATTACTCACCTCTGTTGTTACGAAAGGTAATTTAAATAATCCTCTAAACTTAAATTACCAACCTCTGTCATTATTATAGATATTGCAAAATAACCCCCTAAATTTACATGTAAATTATCCATATCACATTTAAATTATCCATATCTACTGAGTATGAGACATATTACAAAGTAAACCTTAAATTAACCAAATATGCCATTGTATAATATAAAATTATCCCTCAAATTCTTATCTAAATTGCACATCTTAGTCCTTATAAAAAATAAACTAAAATATCCCTTAGGTTTATGTCTAAATAAAAAATGTAAGTTATTACAAAAAATAAATGAATAACCAAAAGTATGCTTTATATGTTTCTATATTACAATAGTTCTATGATCATTAAACTAAAAATAAGTATAAATAGTATGTGCCACCATTAGGATATTACTGTGGCAAAAAACATTGTAAGATGTTACTTTAGATGATTTATACATTTTCACATAAACATTATGTATAACAATATTGGCAACTTAACTTTTAAGCACTTTATGTTTTTATATAACAATAATACTACACACAAAATTCTTGTATATGACAAATTCAACATTATAAGTGGCATGGTGCAGATTGAAACAACTATTTATGATGCCATAGTAACTAAAAGTGTAGTCTAGAACATAGAATCTAAATTTCAACAAAATAAAAATGGAAAAATTTGGATAGAATATACAGTAAGCACTAACGTTTCAACTTAACTTGTGGATATAGATTCTTGATGTTACATAAAAAGGATACAATAAGAACAGATATAACTTAAGCTTAGATTTCAACTCATATATTAATTTTACTAATTGGAGGACCTCAATGGAACCTCCTCTTTAATCCTCACAAGAATAATAGTCATTTTATAAACCCTAGAAATTTATATAATATTCAAATGGTCATTAATTCGCCAACTCTAATCTCCATACATAGTCATAGAGAATAATAGTTATCGAATCAATTCCATTTTCTTGAATAACTTGCCCACTTTTGTCGCCATGAAAAATCATAAATAACCTCATAAATCTACATATAAACTATCAACCTCTGCCATTATGAAAGATAATTTAAAGTAGAACCTTTAACTTGCTTTCAAATTACTTGCTTATGTTATTAATTATGAGATATAATATAAAGTAACCCATTTGATTTGTATCCAAATTATTCACATGTACCGTCATAAAGAAATAAACTAAATTTTCCCTCAAATCTGTATCTAAATCACCAATATAAGCTTAAACAAATTAAATAACTATAAAGTACATTATAAATTAACCAGTTCTACCATAGTTAAATTCAAAGTAAACGTAAATGCTATATATCACCATCCATACCAAATATACATGCTTACATTAACGAATAGATATTTATTTTATACTTTGTCAATTGTGAAAAGACATGTTCCATTAACAAACCTCATAACAATGATATTGACAATTCATTTTAAATATTATTGAACTGTTAATTTTGTATGTTATTACTTAAGAGAAGTTTATACATTTTGGCTAAAACATTAAGATGTGCCAATGCTTGTTGCTTAATAGTAAGCACTATCTTTTATTAAACAATATTACTACATATATATAATTATTTCATAGATGAAATTCAACATCATAAGTGTCATGGAGCAGACTGAAATGAATAATTATGCCATTGTAGTAACTAAGAGTGGAGTCTAAGACTTAGAATCCATTTTTAGTAAAAAATAAAAAAGAAAGTTTTTGAACACAATATGCAACAAACACTTGAGTTTGAACTTAACATGTGAATAAAAAATGCAACAATTAAATAAAGTATATAAATATGTGTTTTGTTAGACAAATGAAGCCAGATACTAAAGATAAACAATTTTGATTAGTTGTATGTACTGAATTTATAAACGGATCTTTAATACTCATGTAACACAAGATTCTTGGCATCGTTGATGGGCTACTATTACTAGTATGCGTATACTGCACCCATTTTTAGATATTCCATTTTAAATATATGATATTTAGGTTTTCATATAAACTAATTAATTTATCCTAAGCGCCAAATATTTAAAACCGAGGGAGCATAACGTCAAAAGAACACCTATAATAACTCAAAGTAAAGGTGAGCTGACCTGACATGTGCAAATTAAAGTATGTTTTTTAGAGTGTCGTGCCAGTTTAGGTCTTGTTAAGAGCCTGTTCGGCTGGTATTAAAGCCAGATGATAAACCGATTAAAGCTATTTTATTGTGAGAGAAAAATACTATAGATTCTACCTGTAAAGGTGGTGGGCTACAATCATTGTGGTTCATCGATCAGGTCAGCCCAACAGGGACAGTAGCCACTATTCCAATCCATCTGTTTCGCTCCTGGTGCTAGCTTGCAGAGGGTCATCAGAAACCTAGATGGCTACATACATATATACATCAAGATTAATTGGGCAAGCGAGCATTGTTAAGTATCAGAGAAATCGAAATGATGTTTGATTAGTTGTCCTCACTACATACACGTATACGTATGTACAGACAATCATGAGATTTTCCGAGAAATCATATCAGAATATATGTGAGAGAACGACGACACTAATCAATGGAATACAGTATGTAGCCTGTTGTTCTTAGCATGGCATGATCTGTGTATACAGCGATGTATGTGTATACAAAGTTCTTGCTCCACTGAGCATATATTATATACTCCCCTCCGTTCTAAATTATACGACGTTTTGGCTTTTCGAGGTATATCATTTTTGCTATACACTTAGATATACACTATGTCTATCTAGACGTATAGTAAAAACAATGTATATTTAGAAAAGCCAAAACGTCTTACAATTTAAAACATGTCCTAAGGTGCCGCTAAGAAAGTATATATTGCATGGCTAAAATGAAAAATTTAATTTCTTCGGGAGTTAACTCGGTACAAAATTTTCTAATGATATTGTCTCGACCCTGTATGTCTTTTTTTTAAAAATACATATATGTACGGAATATATATATATATATATTCTTAAGAGATATTCTTATGGAAAAGCTGATGCATAAATCTAAGCTTCGTAGACAGTTAGGTTCGTTTAAACAAAAATAGGTAAGCTGCAATATTTGGAAGAAAGAAATAGAACTTTTAAAATGGAGGCACTAGTGTCCGGACGTTCGGCGCCAGCAACGCGTCCACACGCAGCTCCCAGTCCCAGGCAACCGAACCGTGGCCCACCAACAGGAGCATCCCATCTTAGCATCCCCACGTAACAGAAAAAGTGAACCGAAGCGTTACCTACCGCGTAGCAGAAGACGAGGAGACACCAAGGCGAGGAGGGAGGTGCAACACCCGATCTATTTTTAAAACATCCAGATACAACACTTGCAACATACATATGAAAACTTATGAAACGTTTAAAACATGCATCCGAAACACTTAAAAAACACATGAAACAATTGAAAAAGCATTGCAACACATACACAATATCCAGATAAAACACTTACAACATATGTGTGAAACATATGCAATATCCAGATAAACACACTTGCAACGTACATCTGAAAAAAAGATAAAACATTGGGAACCGACGTTTGCAATATAAGTGTACAACCATTGTAACATATGCAATATCTCGATCTACTTTTGCAACATCCATACGAAACCCTTGCAGCATACCTCTAAAATAACTGAAACACTTAAAACATACGCTTGCAACATGCGCTTTCAGCGCAATGTCACCTTGCTGCTTGGACGAATGGAGCTTGTTGTTGTGGAGCTCGATGCCACAGAGTACGCGAAGGTTGCCGGTGCGGAGCTCGGCGGCGGCACAGACCTCGGTAGTGGCCACAACAAGCGGATGGAGCGTAGCCATGACGGGAGGCGCGAGTCCGGGCGGGGCAGACATGCGACGTGGGTGGGCGGCACGTGCGGGGGAGGCGCCGGCGAGTGGCGTAGGCGGAGTCCGTCCCGTGCACGGGGGCGGCGCGGGCGAGCGAAGTCCGTCCCGTGAACGGGGGCGGCGCGGGCGAGCGGAGTCCGTCCCGCACGAGCGGGAGCATGCAGCGCAGAGCGGGCGGGCAACGCAGGCGGGGTACGCGGATGAGTGAATGAGGACAAGCCATTTATGGATTGGAGTCGTCACGGGACGGTCTCATATCATTATCGCTTTTAAAAAGACTATGTGCAAGTTTGTTATTAGGTGTTAAAACCTTCATGCAACATAAGGCCATTCTTCTTTTATTCGTTACTCGTTTTCGTTCTCATCGGACGGGTGATCGTATCTTTCATTGTTTCTTCTCTTCAATGAATGGCAGTGTAGTGCTCTTGTCCTTTTTTGAGAAAACCAATAATAAAGTTAGGTTGAGAGACTGCTATTTGCATTTGCAATGTTGATCAATCCACGTGTACATCCTTATATTTCCATGGCTCCGATTGAGACACTGTGCAAACAGTTCAATTATGAGAAGCACGGCGCATAACAAACCTTAAATCGTCGATCATACAAAGTGTCTACTGCCCTAGCTATACCACGGATAAGGATTGCTCTACTTGTCTGCATTGTGCTTTCGCTATCAGTCTTGAGACAGCTATACCCTGCTGTACAGTGCCAGCAGCAGGGGTATATGCGCTGTATTAATTGGGTAGGAACGAAATCATACTGTATACGTACTGTTCTATATATCTGGATCATCATGTATATCTGAAAAGTTCAGGATGGCGTTCACTGTATAACAAATATTCTTGTTTGTTGCTAAACAGGGGAGAAATTCCTCACGGCAATGCGACTGTAGCATTATTTAATCTGGCACAAACTTCCGTACATTTAGGTCACGTCCAGAAATATAGGGAATGACCTAAATGTACACATGGAAAATGGTTCCCTATATTTACATATGCCTGTATAGAAATTAATCGTTCACACATAAGAAGTTACTCCTCCGTCGTAAATTTTAAGTCATTTTAATTTTTTTAGAGTCAAAACATCTTAAGTTTGATCAAATTTATATAGTAAAATAATGGCATTTATGATATTAAATAAGTGTCATTAGATTTTTTATTAATTATATTTTCATAGTTTATCTATTTGATGTCATAAATCTTTATGATTCTTTCTAAAATTTTGATCAAACTTAAAATATTTTGACTCTATGAATGACTTATAATTTAGGACGGAGGAACGAAGTATATATATCATCAGTCTCTGTGCAGAAGAAGTTCACACAGAAGTTCAGGAGGTATCGTTGCATTGTCACTCAGTCTCTGTGCAACTATGCCTCCAAAGCATATAGCACTGCACAACGCAACTATCGAAGTTCAGGTGCTAGCTAAAGTGCTGCAATGATCACCCCTCCTCCTGCAGCTTTGCACCACCATCACCGATGATCAGATTGATCAGGGCATCATCCATCTCCCCAATGGCATTATCTTCGAGGTTGGAAAGGGTTGTGAGTGCCGTGATCACCTCTGTTGGTAGCGGGCCATTGAACATAGCCATGAACTCTTGCAAGGCTGCCTCGACCGGTTCAAGCTCATCATTAAGGATGCCCAATTTGCGATTGACTATCTTAGTATTTAGGGTATATGTTTGGTTTTTGCCAAACATTACCACACTACATGGTACTCATGTCATAGTTTTTTAGACAGTTGTCTGGTTCATTGCCGCAACTATAGCATACCCCTCTTTTTTAGCACCCTGTTCCACGCATTTTGACTTTTTTTTCAAACTTTGCCACAAATGTGGTTTCGACTTTGCTCATTAAAAGGATCGTGACGCCTAAGAGAAGGAGGGTGAATTATTCAACTTAAAAACTAATGGCCAACTAAAACCTACTTATCAAAGCCTATGCAAAATAGCTATCTAAATGTGCAACAAAGGTTTTACTAAGTCAGGTAACTCCGTGGATAGCCATCGGGCCCCCACGTGCAGATGGGTCTCCGAGATGGCCTCTCACGAACCGCTACCAATAGTCTATCGAGCTTCCGGCTCAAACATCACGGGACTCGTTCCCTTCCATACAAGCTAGGCAGTCACAACACAAACATGGTTGGTACGATCTTGCAAGATTATAAGCCATTAATGTACAACAATGCTGCACAAGCACCGAGTGGTAAAATGTATGCAAACCTCACTAAACACTAAGTCTAAACCTAGAGCAAAGCACCGAGATGGTGATCTAACTAGCCTAAGCACTTTGTAAAGCACTACGTTAATCACCTAATATTTTCTTAAGCGCTTTAGTGGCTAGAGCACTAGAGATGAGCCTCAACTCATTAGCAACAATCTTAGCTCCAACAACACTCAAATGGATGGCTTGGAGTACATATAACCTCTCCCCCCTCAAAAAAGAATAGAGCAGTTGGAGACAAACTAACTTCTGCAGTGATCATCATAATTCTCTTCTAACCCATCGGACCCTTTCAGTGATGCCACTTTGTCGGCACGAAAATGTGTCTCGTGCCGGGCACACGAGCAAGACAGAAGGGTCTGCTCGATGGAGCTAGAGATCCGCCTGGTTTCAACGCAGGGATGATCGATCCTGCGTACTCTTCCCGAGACGTGCCAGTCAATTTGACCCTACAATTGACAAGGAGAGAAAGTTTATCAGTAATTTAAGGCGAAACATGCCGGTCTATGCCCAGACAGTTTCAAATGTGCCGCTTCGGGAGCAGCCATACAGGAAAAGCGACTAAATAGCCGATCCGCATAGAAATCGGCTGTTACGGACTATAAAACTCGTAGGTAGCGATTGATTTTAAGTTGACAGGTACAGTACACGCATATGTAAGTGAGAACATCAGCTAGGCAGATATTACTAGTATAAAACATTAAGTTGATGAATCTAATTATAAAAAGATATAGCACACGGACGAATCGACTATCTGATACGAACGGATCTACAAACGCTCTGAATCTAATATGTTACCACCAACAGTGAGGTTCGATCGGATCGATGGCAGCTATGACGATAGTAACAAACTAAAACCAAAGAATCCGTAAAAACATCCGTACTTCAATAGGCTTTTCGAAAGATATGCTATACGTAAAGGTTCGGATGAATCGGCTAAAATAGCCGATTCATGTGAAAAAGACTACAGCATGTGGACAATCGACTATTTCACATAAACAAACTATAGACTCCTCTGACTCAACCTGCTGTCTCTAACAGTGGGGTTCGACCAGATCGATGCAGCCGTGAAAAGGACAACGAATCAAACCCTTAAAGTACATAGATCTATCCACGCTTAACAGAATCATGGACGCACGCAATAGGCGTTAACGCACAGGCGATCAGCTATTTAGCCGATGCAGGCATAGCAAATAGCTAAGGTCACGCCTAACCAGGAATAAATCTTCTAACTAGCATCCTCCAATCTATAGTGCTATTAGTGAGAATCGACCGGATCGTTACATCCATAATGGTGGACTATAAACTAGACTCAACTAGCCAACAAACCTCTTCAAGATTATTCATGCCTTAACCGCGTATTATGCACGATCAAGATCAAAGCAGAAACAGCCGATGAAACGTAATCCGTCGCTCAAAGTAAAAAGGGGTTGTGTAGTAAAAGCGAATGATGGACTGAAAGGATATAAGGCCGATCTAATTCGATCTCGACCGGACGAATTGATGTTGCTGTAAACTAATGATGATAAAAACATCAGCAAGATCGGTAACTTAATGAATCTACCCGAAGGACGCCACCCTTAGATAGAGCCGATAACTTGACCTTAATCTAGTTCGAGCAGTGGAGGTCGACCGGATCGATGTAGCCGTATTTGAACTAGACAAGAGTCGATAACTAGCTTATACCAGAGTCACAGTGGAGGTCGACCGGATCGATGCAGCCGTACGAACAGAAGTATAAGCCATGATGGTACTTACAAAAAAGCCGGAGGTCAGCCGGACCGATGTAGCCCTGCTCGCTGAAGAACTCACCGAGATCTACTCTACTCCTACTCCTAAGGGTTGGCTGGAGCCGAAAAAAAGTAAATGACTTGTATTTGATTGATCATGTCTTTTACAATAGTCGAGGTCCAATATTTATACCTGGATCCTAAATATGAATCATACTCGAATACGACTCATTACAAACTTTGGTATAGAAGAAAACATTCCTATCTTAAGATAACTTAGACCCTAATCTTTCCCTTTTTTTAGAGTCCGATATGTAGTTTCCTGACGCCAACTGTTCCTCATCATCGTTATCTGCCGACGTCATTCAAAGAGAGCCGATTCCAGTGTTACGTTTAAATTAGCTGATATCGATCCTTATGCAATCGATTTCTTGATTGACGCAATCTTAGAAGCCTTTGAGTTCTCACGTTCTTCTCCTAAATTTTGGTGTAAACACACTTCCACTAACCACTAGAGACTGTAGCAGTTGCGACCGTTAGACGACCCTCTTTCTCCGGTGGTGTCACTCCGGTGACCACCGAAGGAATCCGATGAGTCTAGGAGCTCTCTGTTTCCTACCTAGAAAGCACCAAAACCTTCCATCGCCCCTCACCGAAACTTTCTCGTGCCTCAGTCTTCGCTCTACCAAAAGTTCCAACCTTCTCTAGACCAAACCTCTAGTACCTGATCTCCAGTGACCATCGGAAGGTAAGGTGCCATCTTGTGCTGTCTGCCTACGAACGGTGGATGACCAAAGCTCTGGTGCTTTGTCTCCACTGCCTCATCGAACTTTTCTGATGAGTAGATGGCAATCGGACTGCGCTAACTGAGTAGATGACAATCGAACTATGCTAACTTCTACCCTGCTTCTTCTTCTGATGCCTTCACAGAGGCATCACTAGAGTTTTCTGGTGCTGTCTACAGTTCCTGTTCAACTTCTTTCCTTCGCATCTTCACGTTTGAGCTTCAATCACTTGTTGCCTTGGTCTGTTTACAAGTCTTCTATGGTCTTCAACTAAGCTCCTTGGTCTTCCTTGAGGTGTTGATCACTTCATCTTCACATTCCCTTTGTTCAAGTCCATCCTTGCATCCATTAGACTAAATACAGTGTATACTAGCAAGCCACATTAGTCTAATCGATTATGTTGTCATACAATCACCAATGCAAAATCACAGATGGCCCTAGCTAGCTGCCATTTTTCTTACACTCGCCACACTTTTCGTGGCAGCCATAGTTCTTCTAAGGTTAGGTGTGGCAATGTTTCGCAGCGAACCAAACAGGCCCTAGCTAACAAAAAAGCCTTTAACTTCACTCCCAATGCTATAAACTACACACATTATTAATAGGAGGAAAAAAACAAATAGCAAAAAAATTATCTACCTTTGGTATTATGGAAAAAATAAACCCAAAGTACTCATATAGTCATATGGTACCTACCTAAAAGTTACCAACTAGTTTACCAATATGAAAAATTTATGGTGAACCCATATACATGTTTGTCTATGATAATCTATTTTAACAGTGGGCTATATCAGCACTATAGTGTTTGGGAGTAGTTGCCACTATGATACTGCAAATTTTACCTCTACCAATAGATATGTCCATGCATTGCAACGGAACATACATCTTGTGTCATCTGTTCCAATACGTTCTGGAATTGGACTTTACCATGGCTAGACGCGTCCTATTCTAACCCTTATAATCATGGGTCGTAAGTTCATGTCATGGACCATACAGTAAACCAATTAGGACTCTTATCTCTAATTCATTACTTACTAGTACTCTTAGTAAAATTGGACATAACTCTTACTCAAGGGAGTGGAGGGATAGCGTACCCACGAGAGTAGAGGAAGGAAATTTGAGAGGATTTTTTTTCTCTTATACCATTACTGGGGACATAACTCCAAAAGTATCTCTAAATTTCAATCTCTATCTCTATTTGGAGAGTCATCCCATGAATATTCTCTCTATATGTCTCTTCTGTCTCCAATGAACTCTACAAGTTCTGTTCTCTATACTTGTTGGTATTTGTTAACTTGTCACTTGTTTTTAGTAGCCACCTAATATATTTTTACATCTCCTAACATTACTTTACCAGGTTATCATCCCTAGTGATGATGCCAGAGATGTGTGTTGGTACTACTTAGCATTACTACTAGAATACTAAGTAGCACTTTATTATTTTATGTGACTAGGAAGAATTTATAGATATGAATGAAAGGGATCTGCAAGCGCACAGATAATATACTATTGTAATACTTCACCCAGGAGTATTCTAGATATCGTTATTTATATTTTTACCACAGGGAAGGTCTTGACAAGGACATGCATTGATAACTTATACGATTGATGGAGAAGTAAACCATAACCAATATTCTACTCATAACAGGGGTAAGTCAAGAGATAAATGTATATGAATAATAAATAATAACTAATCATTGATCACTCAAAGTACACCTATCTATAACATTAGCATGATTAAGTAGAATATTAGAAGGATAACCCCTAAGTCATTCTTAATTACAAGTCAAAGCATACATTGATTAGTGCAATTACACTTAGTAGTCATGGCTAAGATCATCTTCATATCTACACATAAGGGATATTACTAAGGAAGATTAAGAACAGAGCTTGTCTTCTTTCGTAACTAGATCCTACTTGTATACCTATATTCAGAGAGTGGACTACAAATGACTCAATGGGAGTGTCACATCCGCGATCTACCACATGACCTGGAATATAGGGTGTATCCGTAGGTAAACAACGTATAAGCACCACGCTTACACAATGTCGACCACTTACCCCCTGTACACCAGGGCGAGCGCTATACGAACTTATGCATGAATATGTTGATAATCCAACTATACTAAACGTATAATCAAAGTAGACAATGAACATGATAACTAGAAACATAAACGATATGAATAATAATGTCATAACAATTGTAGCAAACATATAAAAGTAATGATAGATACAAAAGAGAGAGGGGTACAAAGATTATACCAAACCATGCTCTTGACATGATCGGGAATCCAAGTGAAACCTGCTTGCCTCCCTCTAGACCTAGCCTAACTAGCTATGTCCTAGAATATGGTGGAGCTCTGAGGATGATTAGGGTTTCTGTCTTCTCAAATGACTTTAATAAACGACAAGGGCTGGTATATATAGGCCAGAGCGTCAATCCTGAGCCCTTGGATCAAACCGACTTGAATAAACGGAATAGATGCAATCTAGGAGGCGGTGAATAACCGACGTAGCAACGAGAGGCTGATAGGTGGGCTCTAGGGGCCGGCTGGCCTACAGGTGGGGCCGGGCCCACCTGGTGGCGCCTTGCCCTCCGCTTTGGTATGGTGTCCTCTCGAGTTTTCTAGAACCTTCTGGGGTTGTTTTCACTGTGGATAAACGCGATTAAGTCTGACATCTAGATCCACCTTGACAGTTTTCTAAATAAAGCCTGTAGAAAATACAGATTCACCAAAACTCGTGGAATTTGTTAGTTTAAACTCCTAGACCTTTGTTGGTGATTACTTTCATGCCCTTATACATGTTAAATTGACGGCTTATAATGCTTGCTAACTACCATCAACAATACTCCAATAACTCATCATAATTTTCCTTGTATGAAAAAATCATGAGAAATTAAACTACCATATATTGGATTTAGAGAGTGATCTAGCCGCTTCATAAGTGGAGAGCAAGAAGAATGATTCTGGAGTGCCGAAGATATGGAGAATGGTTTAGAGAGTCTATTGAAATTTGATTTTTTTTTAGTTGTTTCTTAATTTTATGATGAAGAGCCATAAAAAAGGCTTTTGGTGATGCTCAAGGTAATGATATTATTAGACCTATATAAGAGGATGATTGTTCTATTGCTATCAATAAAAAAATAAGGGTACGGCCACTAATAAAATAGAATGTCTTATCTCCTCACACATAATGAAGATGGTTCAGTTGGCTGACGCTACTTATGAATTCTACAACATTACCATGCACTACCAAAATGGTAGAATTCTCATAGTGTTTTTAGTAGTAATAAAACACTGTCACTAGTCATAGCACATGGGAATCCTCACTAGGAGGCATTTGGTAGGGAAAGTTCATACTAAATTTTGAATGCTAAAACATTAGGAGAAACCCACATCACTAGAAGAAGTCTAAAATTCTAGTTGTGATGTGTGTGTTGAGTGGGAGGACATGGACCCTAAAAAATGTCACAAAATGCTAAAAATGCAATTCACCTGCATGGCAGATGACCGAGAAGAATGGAGATCCATGTATAACCACCAGCCTCAATAATGAAAACCGGATTACTACACAGGATAGACGTGCTTTGAAATGGCTGTAGTCTTGTTATTTTTTATATACGTGTGCAATCTAAAAACACGAACAGATATATAGTGTACGTATTGCAACCCTCAACTATTTCATGGCTAACTGGATCGAGTACCTTTCTGTACAAAAATCGGTTACACGGAACTTCAGAGGTTACATGCAAGCCAGCAAAGAGGTGATCATGCAGCATCAGATCACAGCAACGCACACCACAAACACATTGCCGTCCTCAAATGTACACGGAGTATCGCAGGGCTGGACATCAAAATCGTTCGCCATCGGACAGCCCTGATCACCAAGAGCTCGTACAAATAGTAAGCTGTCACCAGCAGGCCATATACAACTATACAAGTGCTAAAAAAGACGGCAATCAGACGTTCATCTTCGTCGCAGGACAAAGGGCAGTCCGCCGATAGCTCACCGAATCCCAAAAATCTGTTATATTACAAATAATGATATTTTTCCATGTTTCCTAGGTGTCAGGCGACTGAATGTTCAGTCGACGTGCCTGCGTTATTCTTCAATCTGTGCAGCATCAATACAAATAGATTGTCGCCATTGGATGTTAATCTAGTGCGCGCTAGCTGTTGTCTGAAAATAAGTTAGATTTTAGGCACCAGAAATATAGCATATCCCATATTTTTCATCTGCTCCGGTGGTCCCAAATAACTCTCAATTTTTAGTCACTATCAATATTTCCTCTATCTCCCCTTAGATAAAGGGAAATTGCATCTTCACCAATAGCGGGACTCACCCCAGCCATCATTTTCCAACCATGTTTTCCTCCACATGCTTGTGGGCTCCACCTTTTATATGGTTGTTGGGAGAGATTTGGGGTACTGCTGCAACAACTCCTCTAATATTCACAAAAACAAGATGTACTGCTGCAGCAACTATAAAGAGAGGAAATATTTAGTTGCAACGATTATCTAGTGTCACTAAGTATAAATTTCATTTGCATGTGTGTTACGCTTAGTGATGTGGTGAGGTGCAATAGAAATCCTTTTTAAAATTGTTTGTGAAATGCTAACTCGCATGCACAAGTTGTCGGAACACTTGAGGAGTTAGCACATCTGAAAAGGGGGATGAAAACAAGTTGATTGGGATGTTCCGGTGGGCACCAGATTGGTCTGGTGGTGGTGTCCCGCCAGAAACACTAGACTATAAGTTACGCATGGGTTGTTAACTGTGGCTAGGGTAAGCCACCGGATTGATCCAATGGTTAACCTAGGGGTCACCAGATAATGCGTTAGCACTATTCCAAAGAGGGCTTTGTGTTGAACTCGGATTAGTCTGGTGCGGAGCACCTGATCAATCCGATGGCCTGAAACAATTCTAGAACCTATTTGTGTTGCACCAGGTTTGTCTGGTGCTTCACTATAGCACGGTCACTGGACTATGTGCTACATATGATGATTGGAGGGTTCAAACGGCTAGTTCACGGTGTCAGGGAGCATTGGATTAGTCCGGTGATAGCACGGAACCAATCCGGTGAATGCGCCAAAGCTGCTGCTTGTTTCCAACGGCTAGTTGATTGGTGGACTCTATATATACTTGTGAGGCTAGCTCTTTTGAGTCTCTTGGAACCCTTGGCTGATATTAGTGCATACATAGAGCTCAAGCAAACACTCCAACTCACATGCTAATAACTTTGGGATTGCATTTATTTGTGTGTGATTGGGAGTGATCTAGTGCTTTGCATTTGAAAGATTGCATTTGGTGGCACTAGGTGGTCTTTGTGACTCTGGATTTCTTGTTACACTTGGCGATTGCTATGACCTAGCTAGCTTGGTGCTTGTGGAGAATTGTTAAGGGGCTCTTGATGGTTTTTGCCGCCTTGGATCATTGGCTATTGCAAGGGCTTTTGTGATCATCCCGTGGGAGATTCACAAAGGAGTAACTCTAGTGAAATCAATCGAGGTTTAAAGAGGTCCTTGGTGATTTATCATCTTCTTAGCGAAATGGTGATCTAAGGATCCACCTCAATAGAGACGTAGGTTGCCGGCAAGCAATTAAACCTCGGGGAAAATTCTGTCACTTGGCTCCATTGGTTTTCACACTCAACACTTGTAATTTCATTTCATATATATTGTGGTTGTGTTGTTACTTGAGTAGTACGTAGTAGCTAGTTTGCTTGTTAAGTTGCTAGTTTATCTTTACTCCCTTGGTAGTAACTTTGTTTAGCTAGCTCTTTAGTTGTTTAGTGTAGCTTTTAGTTTGCTTGTGTGCTTGTGTGTTTAATTGTCAAGTTGGCAACTAGAATTGTGTAGGGGCTTGATTTGTATTGACTAGGCTAGGCAAGTAGTGGCTACTAGGATTGTCTCTCTTAATAACATACTTTGCCTAGTGTCTTTGAGTTTGTAGAAATTTTATTAGGCTATTCACCCCCCTCTAGCCATCCATAGATCCTTTTAGTCTACATAACCCCCTTAACTATTGGCGGTTTGTGTAACACCCTAGGCACCACAAAAGCCCAGGATGTCACTAATGTCCCTTCCTTCATGCCAGAGTATAACACTCAGCAATAGAAACCCCTACACAAACTATAATGCGGAAGCAGCAACCAGAAAAAAAGTTATGATTAAGATAGGTTCCAACATAAATGTTTTAATAAACCACAAATGGTGACCAATCTAGTTAATTCTAAGTTTATTATAGCGAGACAAAAGTATCATTATTATCACTAAGTGGATAATAGAGTGAAGGTATGCTGCTAATTCCATCCTTTCAAGCTAAGCATCCAATCAGCACCTAAAAACATAAGACAGGTGAGAATAAATCTCAGCAAGCAAACTGCCTAAACATGTCATTCAAATTACAAGTTAATTAGACATCGATCTAATATGAAAGATATAACAGCATAAGAAAATAAGTTAATAATCAAGTTATTTATCTAATGAGATTCCATAAAAAAGAAAATAACACTATGTAGGATATCCAATAAAATTTTCATAAAGTATAGGACATGAGATACAGTAAATAAACCACCTCCACATATAAATAAAACAATACTCATCAAATTCACCATCAAGGCAACATAAAACTTCAATACCCATAAACTCAAAGAGTGCAAATGCAATGCATATGTATGTCCACTGCCTCCATACCCAACAAGGTATGAAGCTACATTGAACCCCTCCTCGGGCAACGTACAATGCTGTATCGGTACGATCGTGGCCAGCAAGTGGTGACATGATCCATAAGAGCACTCCAGAATAGTCATATAACTTTCACACCAACCTGGCTCAAGAGCACTCTAGAATACTTACATGACTTTCTCACGGACCTGGCTCGATGCATATGCTCATAGCAAGAATGCACCTGATGCAATGATATGATGCAACTGCAAGCATACTCATCTGTCGTATTCATCCACGCTCAAACATACCACTTACCTCATGATGATAGACATGACAAAAGATTGAACAATAAAGATCATATATAAGTTACATTAAAGGATAAGTGAATTCATACTTAGATATATTATCTTGATTTAGTTAATGTTATGACAAAGGGTAGGTAGATTAAATAACATGCCAAGCTGTAGCAAACCACTGCTACGTTTACTTGTCTTCATTGAAGATCAAACATGTTTGCTAAGAATGATCCATAAGCACACCACCTGTTTTAGAACAATGAACTCAACACAAATACTCTAAATATCACTCTTAAACAATATATGAAGCGTTCCTATGTTCAAACCAACAACTAGCTAAAATAGACCCATTTGGCCCTGATAAAACAGTAGCAGCACTGTTTGTGGTTTTTGTATCTTTAATACCATAACATCGATGATAGCAAGTAAATACTCCACACAAGCATCTACACAGAACAAGCTACATCTTTAGTATTCAAACAAAGTTTAACTTTCCTCATCTAATACTCTTAAATCAACGTACAAACTGACAGACATGTTCTGTCTTTGATAGCAGCGACATTTCAACCAAAAACCATATCTCCCAAATCATCCAACCAAAAACAGAGTTTAAATACTCGATACAAAGGTCATACAACGTACTACAAAGAACCATACAGTGTAGTTGACCAAATTAACCTAAAAGAACTCTTAAACTAACATCTAAAACTGAAGGTCAAAATTGAACTCTAATCTGACAGTAAAACAGGACAACCAGCTTCAAAAATTCATAATTGGACATTTATTGATTCAAAAATTATAAACTTTATCAATCTAGAAAGGTTAATAAAAATTATAAAACTTTTGTGTTATAACTTTGGAGTTTGAAGAGCCTAAAATATACAAAACAAGACAGCAAAACAACTGAACTTTTTTTATGATGGAACAACAGACAACAATCATAACTTTTAGACTTCTTGTTTGATCGTTCGTCTTATTCAAAATTTTTGTATAAATATTATTTGTTTTTTTATAAATTATTTTATCATTAGAGATACTTTGATAATGATTTATTTATTTTATTATTTTCATAAAAATTTTGAATAAGATGAATGGTCAAAAAAGAAGTCTAAAAGTCAAAAATGACAATTCCTTATATGCACGAGAGATGAAAGGCAAAGAAGTAGAGTATGAACCTGGATGTCATGAAGGCATTCATCAATTACTAGTAACTTCAACCATAATAATAAGAGTTACTAGTCCGCAGCCATAACCATGACCGTTATAAGTCCAACCATCAACCACAATCAACCCGTCATTAAGTCTCTATTGCACCTAGCATTTAATTAGGATGTTGACATTTCTTAGCATGATGCCAGAAATACATGGTTGGTAATTATTAATGACACTTGTAAACTTAGAGAAAATTATATATGTTAAAGTAAAGTATCCACAAGCGCACAGATAATATACCATTATAGAATTTTATTCGAAAGTATACCGAGTATCGTTATTTATATTTTATCCACAGCGAGGAGCTATGGGATTGTTGGCTGAAAGGATCAAGATGCCCAAGAGAGGGGGTGAATTGTGCTAATTCTAAATTTTTTTGCAATAATTAAATCATACGGTTAGCCCAATTAACCCCTTGTGTCTAGAAAGTGTTTCTAATTGTTCTACCGCACAAAAGACTTGCAACCTATGTTTCACTCCTACTCTAGCATGGCAATTCTAAGAATATAAATGACAACAATTGAATTGCTCAAAGTAAAGAGAGAAGGAGGAACACGACGATGTTTTGCCGAGGTATCGGAGAGTCGTCACTCCCCACTAGTCCTTGTTGGAGCACCCGCGTAAGGGTGTAGCTCCCCCTTGATCTGCGCAAGGATCAAGTGCTCTCTACGGGTTGATTCTTCGACATTCCGTCGCGGTGAATCATCCACAACCACTCACAACTTGAGTTGGGTCATCCACAAGCTCTCCGGATGATCACTAAGCTTCCAATCACCACTAAGTCATCTAGGTGATGGCAATCACCAAGAGTAACAAGCACGAACTTTCACTTAACCATGACAAGCCTAATAAGAAGGGTGGATGCACACTTTGCTACTCTTGATCTCACTAATGAGGGCTCTCTTTGGGATTCTGAAATCTCAATCACCTCACTAGAATCTTACTCTTTTTGGCACTCTCTAAGGTGTTTCTCAGCTATTGAAATGAGCAAAGGTACCCCCACACACGAGTGGAGGTGGTATTTATAACACCGGCTGAAAAACGAACCGTTATGTGTCTCTACAGGGTGATCGGACGCTCCGGTTAGTTCTCCCCGAACTCCAGTGTTTAAAGTGCGACCGGACGCGTCCGATCATGATTTTCTATCTCTGGAACCTTACTGGAGTCGACCGGACGCTGGCTCTCAGCGTTCGATCACTTCACCTCTCAGCATCCGGTCGTACCAGACGAAATCACCTTGGTCAAATGAACTGACCGGACTCTGCGCCAGCGTCCGGTCAACCCGGAAACAGTGTCCGGTCAGTATTTGACCCTCCATTCACTTCTAACTCTCGATCATACGTGAATGAAGTTTGCTCCATTAGATCTAAGGGCTATTTGGAGCTACCTAGTGCTAGTTTTAACAAGTGTGCACCACACCTAACTCACTAGGCTCACCTAGGTCAAGCTACCCGTCCATACCCCTTTAATAGTACGACCAAAGGAAAAACAAAGTCCTAAACTGCACTAAGTATCTCTTCAACACCAAACGACACTTAGAACTAGTCCATCCTTAACCTTATCGTCCATCCTTTGAAAACTGAAACGATTTCCATCGTATGGGCATGACCACCATGATTGCCCAATCGATCTCCATTACCATGACCTAACTTAATTATCTTTACAAAACACATGTTAGTCATAGTAATCATGTATTGTCATTAATCACCGAAACCCAACTAGGGGCCTAGATGCTTTCATTGGCAAAGAGATATTGATAAACATATATACTTACGATAAAACCACTCTCATGCTATGGCAAGGGTAAGTCAAATGATAAATAAATGATAAGTATGAAGCATTGATAATAATCCAGAGATAGAAATAGAAACTCATAAAATATAGTATGGCTAGGCAGGAGATTCAGTAAAAGCAAAAGATTCCTAAGTCATTCCTTATTTACTAATTCTTTTATACACCTAAGTATATACACTCTCATCTATGGCATAATTAACTTTGAATCTATGTATAAGGAACATTACTAAGGAAGATCAAGAACAGAGCTTATCTCCTTTTGCAACCGTGTTCTACTTGCTTTACAAATGGAGAGTGGACTACAAAGGACTCAACGGGAGTATCACATCCACGATCTATCACATGACCTAGAGTGCAGAATGCATCCACAGGTAAATAATATCTAAGCGCCATACTTCCATAATGTCGACCACTTTACCCACGCACGTCTTAGGCTAAGCGCTTTGCGAACATATACATAAACTCATTATCAATCACAACTATATCAAGTATATAACTAGAGCAAACTTGGAACATAATAAATAGCAACATAATATTAAAGTAGCACAAAATCATAAATAAAGAGGTACAATGGCTATACCAGTATCCAGATGGTAGATCCGGAATCCTGAGCAATAACCAACACTTTACTTGAACCTCGCTAGCTAGCCTATACTAGAAACTTGAAGAATTGGAGCTCTATTCTCTTCTCTCTGGATACCCTAATTTCTGGTCTGATCTTGACTTATTGCAGTGTGCTCTAGAGGGGGTAGGGACTGGTTATATAGGCTAGAGCGTTAATCCTGAGCCCTCGGATCAAACCGACTTGAATAAACGGCGTAGATATAATCCTTAAGGTGGTGGAGAACCGACATAACAATGGGGCACTAACAGGTGGGACCAGGGGGTCGGCTAACCTACATGTGGGGTCAGCCGGCCCCACCTGTCATCCTTTGTAGGTCTGCTTTGGTGGCGTGACTTCTGGTGTCCTCTAGAACCTTCTAAAATAGTTTTCGCTGTGGATAAGCACAATTTTATTTGACGTTTTGGTCCTCCTTGACAGTTTTCTGAATAACTCCTATAGAAAATATATATTCACCAAAACTCGTGAAAATTATTAGTTTAAACCCCTAAGTCTATGTTGGTGATCATATTTATGCCCTTATACATGTTTTATTAACGGTTTATGATGGATGGTAACTACCATCAACACTGGACCTTAGAATTTATTTGATTTTAATTAAAAAAAATAGGTCAAGCCTAATAAAATCCAACACAACAGACTATATCTACTGTGCTCGAGAGCATTGTTGATTAGATACAGATATGGGTAATTTAAAAGAAAATCTTGGGGTCACTTAAAATATCTTTCCTAGTGCAAGATGTGATTAATTCAACAGAAATTTGACAATACTTTAAATTACTTTTCATAATGGAAAAAGTTGGTAATTTTTTTTAAAATGAAATAAATCCAAATGCTATTATTCTCAGTAATTATTAGTCACATCGAATTAATGGAAAATATTTCTAATTAGTATGATAATCAATTTTAATTTTTTGAAATGTGGCTTATACTGTACTTTTGTGTCGGCTCCATTGTGGACAATAATATGAAGATTTGTGTTATCAACAATATGAAGATTTGTGTTGTCATCCTTTGCATTGAATCTCTTCCGTGATACCATGAGTATATATATAGACTTTAAACTTTTGATATTTTTAGGTAGCATTTGATTGGGATCTAGAATCTTGTAGAAAAGCTCGGATCTCGATTCTCTCAAGAAATGTTTTAGGAGATGAATCAGAATCACCTTATGAAACAGTTTGGCTTTTAGACTGGATTATGATTCATAAGAAAATATATTTTCTTGTTAAAAACTGTATATATAAAAAAACATTTCAAAATTAATCTACATTTTTATATGTGAAAAGAACTTAAATACAATTTATTTTAATTTGTTGCATTAAAAAGGATTATAATTAAAATAAAATAAAAATGATAGCATGTACAAAGGCAAAAAGAACTGAATCAGAACACTGCAAAACTACTGTCAGGGGCGTTTAGGAGCCAAGGTAGAGACAATGAAATGCTTCTTAGCTGAAAGGTTTCTCGCTTC
Organism: Miscanthus lutarioriparius; assembly: GCA_904845875.1. Lineage (NCBI taxonomy): Eukaryota > Viridiplantae > Streptophyta > Magnoliopsida > Poales > Poaceae > Miscanthus > Miscanthus lutarioriparius. Next base: position 72,531,190 of record CAJGYO010000008.1, read on the forward strand.
TCTCGTTTGGTTGTGTTTCTCATGATTCTAAGAAGAATTGAATCGGTTTCGCGTAACCAAACGGTTTTCTATCTAAATTCTATGACTACTGTATTTTTATTTAAAATTTTCTTTTATATTTTATTAAAAACATATTCTATATCCTAAATTATACTCTTATTTACTATGGTACGACCACGATACTCAAGTTGTTAAATTTTACATTGAAGAATTTTATGTGTAGTAGTATTATTTTATAAAAACATAGAGTCCTAAATATAAAATTATTAGTATTGCTATGGCATAATGTTGTATCAAAAGTGTATACACTTATCTAAGGAACCACATACAGTTTTTGTTCTTATCGATTATTAACATAATTTAAAATATATTGAGAGCGTCATTAGGATGTAGTTCATTAAGAGAGCAATTCTATGCTTGATAAACTATTACAATAAATATTTGTACTAATATATTCATGTCTACTTGGTGTCATTTAGCACTATGTTTACCTTTTTAAATAGTCATAGATGTGTACTCTCTTTGTCCCATTGAAAGTGTCATTTTTTTACTTTTAGACTTCTTATTTGACTGTTAGGTCTTATTTAAAAATTTTAAATAAATATTATTTATTTTGTTATGACTTATTTTATTATTAGAGATACTTTAATCATGATTTATTTACTTTATTATTTACATAAATAATGTGAATAAGACGAACGGTGAAATAAGAAGTCTAAAAGTTAAAAACGACACTTTCTTATAGGCACGGGAGATGGAAGGCAAAGAGATAGAGGATGAACGTAGATGTTATAAAGGCATTCATCAATTACTAGCAACCACAACAATAATAACAATGGTTACTAGTTCGCAGCTATAACCATGACCGTTACAAGTCCAACCATCAACCACAATCAATCCGTCATTAAGTCTCTGTTGCACCTAGCATTTAATCTAGATCTTAGGATTTATTTGATTATAATTAAAAAATTTAGGTCATGCCTCATAAAATCCAACACAACAGACCATATCTACTGGTGCTCGAGAGCGTTGTTGATTATATAAAGATATGGGTAATCTAAAAGAAAATCTCAGAGTCACTTATATTATCTTTCCTAGTGCAAGATGTGATTAATTTAAAAGAAATTTACCAATACTTTAAATTACTTTTCATAATGGCAAAAGTTGGTAATTTTTTTTAGAAAATGAAATAAATCCAAATGCTATTATTCTCGGTAATTATTAGTCACATCGAATTAATGGAAAAATATTTCTAATTAGTATGATAATCAATTTTAATTTTTTGAAATGTGGCTTATACTGTACTTATGTGTCGGCTCCATTGTGGACAATAATATAAAGATTTGTGTTGTCAACCTTTGCATTGAATCTCTTTCGTGATACCATGAGTATATATATAGACTTTAAACTTTTGTTATTTTTAGGTAGCATTTGATTAGGATCTAGATTCTCATAGAAATGCTTGGATCCCGATTCTCTCAACAAATGTTTTAGGAGATGAATCAGAATCACCTTATGAAACAGTTTGGCTTTTAGACTGGATTTTGATTCATAAGGAAATATATTTTCTTGTTAAAAATTGTATATATAAAAATGCGTTTCAAAATTAATCTACATTTTTATATGTGAAAAGAACTTAAATACAATTTATTTTAATTTGTTGCATTAAAAAGGATTATAATTAAAATAAAATAAAATTGATAGCATATACAAAGGCAAAAAGAACTGAATCAGAACATTGAGAAACTACTCTCAGGGGCGTTTAGGAGCCAAGGTAGAGACAATGAAACGTTTCTTGGCTGAAAGGTTTCTTGCTTCTCTGGTTTGGCTGTGTTTCTCGTGATTCTAAGAAGAATTGAATCGGTTTCGCGCAACCAAACGGCCTCTTAGTTGTTGAATTTTCTATCTAAATTCTGTGACTACTGTATTTTTATTTAAATTTTTCTTTTATATTTTATTAATAAATATATTCTATATCCTAAGTTATACTCTTAATTACTATGGTATGAATAGTCATTTCAGCGTGCACCACGATACTTGAGTTGTTAAATTTTACATTGAAGAATTTTATGTGTAGTAGTATTATTTTATAAAAACATTGAGTCCTAAATATAAAATTATTAGTATTGCTATGGCATAATGTTGTATCAAAAGTGTATACACTTATCTAAGGAACCACATACAGTTGTTATTCTTATCGAGTATTAACATAATTTAAAATGTATTGAAAGCATCATTAGGATGTAGTTCATTAAGAGAGCATTTCTATGCTTGATAAACTATTACAATAAATATTTATACTAATATATTCATGTTTACTTGGTGTCATTTAGCACTATGTTTACCTTTTTAAATAGTCATAGATGTGTACTCCCTTCGTCCTATTAAAGTGTCGTTTTTTACTTTTAAACTTTTTGTTTAACTGTTCGCCTTATTCAAAAAATTTGTATAAATATTATTTATTTTGTTATAACTTATTTTATCCATTAGAGATACTTTAATAATAATTTATTTACTTTATTATTTATATAAATAATTTGAATAAAATGAACGATCAAACAAGAAGTATAAAAGTCAAAAACAATACTTTCTTATAGGCACGAAGATGGAAGGTATAGAGATAGAGGATGGACCTAGACGTCATGAAGACATTCATGAATTACTAGTAACCGCAACCATAATAACAAGAGTTACTTGTCCGCAGCCATAACCATAACGGTTATAAGTCCAACCATCAACCACAGTCAACCTGTTATTAAGTCTCTGTTGCACTTAACATTTAATCTGGACCTTAGGATTTATTTAATTTTAAAAATTAGGTTAAGCCTAATAAAATCAAACATAATAGACCATATCTACTAGTGCTCAAGAGTGTTGTTGATTAGATAATGATATGGATAATTTAAAAGAAAATCTTAGGGTCACTTATATTATCTTTCCTAGTGCAAGATGTGATTAGTTCAAAAGAAATTTAACAATACTTTAAATTACTTTAGGGAAAGACAAAAGTTGGTAATTTTTTAGAAAATGAAATAAATCCAAATGCTATTTTTCTCGGTCATTATTAGATTATATCGAATTAATGGAAAAATACTTCTAATTAGTATGATAATCAATTTAGATTTTTTAATGCGGCTTATACTATACTTATGTGTAGGCTCCATAATGGACAATAATATGAAGATTTGTGTTGCCATCCTTTGCATTCAATCTCTTCTGTAATACCATGAGTATATATATAGACTTTAGACTTTTGATATTTTGAGGGTGCGTTTGAAAGGGATCTAGATTCTCGTAGAAATATTTTGGATATTCTGATTCTCTCAAGAAAAATTTTAGGAGATGAATTAGAATCACTTTGTAAAACCATTTGACTTTTAGACTAGACTATGATTCATAAGGAAATATTTTTTTTCTTAAAAATTGTATAAATAAAAATATGTTTCAAAATTAATCTACATTTTTATAGGTGAAAAAGAACTTAAATACAATTTATTTTATTTTTTGCATTAAAAAGGATTATAATTAAAATAAAATAAAATTGATAACATGTACACGAACATAAAGAAGTGGAATTGAAACGCTGCAAAACTACTCTCAGGGGGATTTAGGAGCCAAGGCGGAGACGGTGCAACGTTTCTTGGCTAAAAGGTTTCTCACTTCTCTCATTTGGTCGTGTTTCTCGTGATTCTGAGAAGAATCGAATGGGTTTCGCGCAGCCAAACTGCCTCTTAGTTGTTGAATTTTCTATCTAAATTCTACCGAATACTATGGTACAAATAGTCATTTCAACGTGCACCGAGATGTTAAATTTTATATTAAAGAGATTTATATGTAGTAATATTATTTTATAAAAAAACATAAAGTTCTAAAAATAAAATTATCAGTATTCGTATGGCATAATGTTGTATCAAAAGTGTATAAACTTATTTAAGGAACAACATACATGTTTTGTTCTTATCTAGTATTAACATAATTTAAAATGTATTCAAAACATCATTAGTATGTAGCTCGTTAAGAGAGCATTTTCAATGCTGGATAAACTATATATATATATATATATATATATATATATATATATTCATGTATTCATGTTTAGTTTGTGCCATTTAACATAATGTTTACCTTTTTAAATAATCGTAGATATCGTCCCATTGACTGTGTCGTTTTTTACTTTTAGACTTCTTGTTTGATCGTTCGTCTTATTTATTTTGTTATAACTTATTTTATCATTATAGATACTTTAATAATGATTTATTTATTTTATTATTTTCATAAAATTTAAATAAGACAAACGGTTAAACAATAAGTATAAAATTGAAAAACATCACTTTTGTTATAGGCACGAGAGATGAAAGGCAAAGAGGTAGAGGATGAATCTGGACGTCATGAAGGCATTCATCAGTTACTAGTAACCGCAATCATAATAACAAGAGTTACTACTTATTAGTCCACAGCGATAACCATGACATTTATAAGTCCAACCATCAACCACAATCAACCCGTCATTAAGTCTCTATTGCACGTAGCATTTAATTTGGACCTTAGGATTTATTTGATTAATTCAAAAGAAAATCTTGGGGTCACTTATATTATATTTCCTAGTGCAAGATGTGATTAATTCAAAAGAAATTTAACAATACTTCAAAATTACTTTTCATAATGACAAAAGTTGGTAATTTTTTATATAATGGAATAAATCCAAATGCTATTATTCTCGGTAATTAATAGATTACATCGAATTAATGGAAAATATTTCTAATTAGTATGATAATTAATTGAGATTTTTTAATGGAGCTTATATTGTACTTATGTGGTGGCTCCATTGTGGACAATAATATGAAGATTTGTGTTGTCAATAATATGAAGATTAGTGTTGTCACCCTTTGCATTGAATTTCTTCCGTGATACCACGAGTATATATATAGACTTTAAACTTTTGATATTTTTAGGGCGCGTTTGATATTAAATTATCAGTATTGGTATGTCATAATGTTGTATCAAAAGTGTATAAACTTATCTAAGGAACAACTTACATTTTTTGTTCTCACCGAGTATTAACATAATTTAGAATGTATTGAGAGGGTCATTAGTATGTAGTTCGTTAAGAGAGATTTTCTATGCTTGATTAACTATTACATTAATTTCTACTAATCCATTCATGTTTACTTGGTGCCATTTTGCACTATGTTTACTTTTCATAAATAGTGGTAGATGTGTATAACTTAGAAACATAGATAGCACATTTATTAAAGATATAGAAAAAATAGTGGTAGATGTAGCACATTTATAAATAGAAACATATATAGCACATTTATTAAAGATATAGCACATTTATTAAATAGTAGTAAATGTGTATAATTTAGCACTATATGCTTATATTACTATTTAGATGTTGATTTGAGTATATAGAAAAAAAATAAAAGGTTATTAATGTAGATATGAATTAAAGGGTTTTCTTAATTATCTTTGATAATAGCAGAGGTGAATAATTTAGGGATTACTTTGTGTGTGTTTTATAATGGTTGAAATGGGTAATTTTTTTCGTAAACTCAAGAGATTCAATAGATATTATTAATGATGATGATTAGAGTTTATCAAATTGAAGACAAGATGTTTTTGATTATTGAATTTTTTATGATTTATTTATCGTTTTCCCTTAGCATGTGTGGTGAGGGCTAACATGGAGTCTCCTCTAGAAGTTCCATAGTAAATAGTGAGATTGTTGGCACATGGGTTTTGTGTCCGAGAAATGATTTTGCTTGTTTTTAAACCACAATGGACATGAAAAAAAACTTACAATGGACATGAAAGTTTTGTTAGGACTAAACATGAGTGAAACTTTTAAACATCCCAAGCCACACACACCATCCATCCAACATGGTCAATTAAACAAAGTGGCGAAGCCCACCTCGTTGACCCTTACAACCCACCAGCTCCAAAACAAAACTTCTCCCTCTCGCTCTCTCATCAGTCATCCCTCCCTGCGCTCCCTCCCGGCCCCATCACCCGCCGGAACGGCCTCTCCCCGTCGACCTCCCCACCACTATATAACCGCCCTGCCCTGCCCTTCCCTCCCTTGCCTTCCATTACCACCACCCTTTCGTTCCGAATCCTCTGTCTCTGCGTGCGTGGCACACAAAGCGCACGGCCATTACCAGAAACCCAGCTCCGCCCTGCTCGGTTCCATTCCAAGAAGCAGCAAGGGAGGAGGAGGAGGAGGAGGCAAAGACGACTCAGACTGCAATGGGGGAGCAGGAGATGGACGCGGGCGGCGCGGGCTGGCTGTCGTGGCGAGCGGCGGCGGTCGCCGTGGCCGCGTGGCTTGCGCTGCACGTGGCGGCGCGCGTGGCGGACGCGCTGTGGTTGCGGCCCCGTCGCCTGGAGGCGCACTTCGCGGCGCAGGGCGTGCGAGGCCCGCCGTACCGGTTCCTGCTGGGGTCCGTGAAGGAGATGGTGGGGCTCATGGCGGAGGCCTCGTCCAAGCCCATGTCGCCGCCAACCTCCCACAACGCGCTGCCCCGCGTGCTCGCCTTCTACCACTACTGGAGGAAGATCTACGGTGCGTGGCCTCTCTCCCTCCCTCCCGGCTTCCCCACCTCTCGCTTTCGCCCATGTGTTGCGTCGCCGAGCATGTGTCCCCCGGCCCGTTCCGTTTGATTGCTCACTCATATTTTTGGTTGTGTCTCCGTGATCTGTTCCCTCCCTGTCCGCTAGCTTTCCGGCGCCCCGCTCTCTCTCTCTCTCCTCCCGCAGAATTGCTCCCTTCCCTGTGCATGTCTGTTTGCGGCCAGGGGCTCAGCTTTTGTCTCTTGTTGTCAGCACAGCACAGCGCAGCTTCTCTCTCTCTATCCAATACTCCCTCTTGGGCTCTTCTTCCTTCTTTCTCCGGACTCATCACTCCCAGAGACATGTCAATAATCTCACCTCGGTTGCTGCCCTGCCATACTGCAAGCTCTTGTCCTTCCTCTGCTCGATCCTGCCCTTCTGGCTCTTGCATTCAATGGAGCTGGGCTTTGGATCATGGGCGGAGCACATGGGAGAAAACTAGCGCAGTACAAGTCCAAAGTCTTTTTCTTTCTTTCTTTTTTCTATTTTCCTCTGGTTTCTGTGTTCTTGGCAATTCGCGGTTCGTCGATCAGTTGGTTGGTTGATTGATCGGCGGCGTTGTCCACATGTGCAGGACCGACCTTCTTGATCTGGTTCGGGCCGACGCCGCGCCTGACGGTAGCGGAGCCGGAGCTGGTGCGCGAGATCTTCCTCACGCGCGCGGAGGCGTTCGACCGCTACGAGGCGCACCCCGTCGTGCGCCAGCTCGAGGGCGACGGCCTCGTCAGCCTCCACGGCGACAAGTGGGCGCTCCACCGCCGCGTCCTCACCGACGCCTTCTACCCGGACAACCTCAACGTAAGAGCTAGCCTAACAGGCCGCACCGCGCCGCTCTGCTCTGCTCTTCTTGGTTCGCCGGCCGGTGCGGTGTGCCTGACGCGCGCCTTCTTTGGTTCTTTGCAGCGGCTGGTGCCCCACGTCGGCCGGTCGGTGGCGGCGCTGGCGGAGAAGTGGCGCGCCATGGCGGCCGCCGCCGCGAGCGGCGAGGTGGAGGTGGACGTCGCGGAGTGGTTCCAGGTGGTCACGGAGGAGGCCATCACGCGCGCCACCTTCGGGCGCAGCTACGACGACGGCCGCGTCGTGTTCGCCATGCAGGGCCGCCTGATGGCCTACGCCTCCGAGGCCTTCCGCAAGGTCCTCGTCCCCGGCTACCGGTGCGTCTCATCTCCGTCTCGGATTTTTCTTACAAAGACAGGTAGCGGCTGACCGAAACGTTACTTGCAGGTTCTTGCCCACCAAGAAGAACTGGCAGTCGTGGAAGCTGGACAGGGAGATACGGCGGAGCCTGACCCGGCTCATCGCCCGGCGCAGCGCCGAGGAGGAGGAGGAGGTTCAGGCGGCCGGCCAATCCGGCGGCGTCTTCCGCGACCTTCTCGGCGCCATGATCAATGCCGGCGAGAGGAAGACCCCGGCGGCGATCCCGGTGTCGGACATGCTGGAGGAATGCAAGACGTTCTTCTTCGCCGGGAAGCAGACGACGACGAACCTCCTGGCCTGGGCCACCGTGCTCCTGGCCATGCACCCGGAGTGGCAGGAGCGCGCCCGCCGCGAGGTCCTCGACGTCTGCGGCCCCGACGAGCTCCCCTCCAAGGAGCACCTCCCGAGGCTCAAGACGGTGAGTCGTCAGTCCCAGTGCCACATCACCGCAGCAACTTCTTTCCTACCGGCCAATTTCTTTTCGAATCTCCTGCCGTGGGCATTTCCGTCATCCAAGTCCCGCCGCTGACACGCACTGTTTTCCTCGTGGCATTTCCATTCCAGCTGGGCATGATCATCAACGAGACGCTGCGGCTGTACCCGCCGGCGGTGGCCACGATCCGGCGCGCCAAGACGGACGTCCGGCTCTCCGACGGGTGCCTGATCCCGCGCGACACGGAGCTGCTGATCCCGATCATGGCAATCCACCACGACGCGCGGTTCTGGGGCCCCGACGCGGCCCAGTTCAACCCGGCCCGGTTCGCCTGCGGCACGGCCAGGGCCGCCAAGCACCCGCTGGCGTTCGTCCCGTTCGGGCTGGGCTCCCGGATGTGCATCGGCCAGAACCTGGCCCGCCTGGAGGCCAAGCTCACCGTGGCCGTCCTGCTGCAGCGGTTCGAGATGAAGGCGTCCCCGAACTACGTCCACGCGCCGACCGTCCTCATGCTCCTCTACCCGCAGTACGGCGCGCCGGTGATCTTCCGGCCACGTCCGGCGCCGGCAGCCTCATCATAGCGCAGATGGCAGATGCTTCGCCTGTCTGTCCCGGGCAAGCCCCACATTCTTTTGTCGAAATTGGCGGAAATGCCTGCCGCAGGTCGGTCTGCCTGGTGCCCGGACGGACATGTGCAGAATGACCGAAATACCCCTCTCCCCTGTGTATATGCCAACAAGTGATACTAGAAGCCAAGAAGCACTAACTTTTTGTCCTAGCCTGCTGCTGCGCCTCGGGGCCTACCCAGGTTGGCCGGAAATGCCCTCGTTAACAGACCGGATCCGGCCCAGCCTTCTTTAAGATTTGATGACACACAAGGAGGGGCCGGACCCACACCTCCTCCCCTGTTTTGTTCCCTGCTGCCCCGTGGCGTCTGGTGTATGTATTTGTATTTATAGAGGTTTGTTATTCCATCTTCTTCTACGTTGTTATTAGTAGAGACGAAAATGCAATGGAGAAAAAAAGAGAGAGAGAGATTGAGATGGTAGAGTAATGAAATGGTATGTGTGATTTGTCGGCCTCTTTCGGTTAATTTGTCGGCCCCTTTGCAACAATCGCATTGCATTTTGTGACTGTTGATCCGGTTTTACGTCCTACACGAGTTTTTGTCGATTCTTCTTCTCATCAATCAGTGTGTCATTGTGGCCCAATATTAGGGTCTAGATTAGATCACGGGAGATAATCTGGTTCCCATTCCCATGGACGCTAAACTACTACTTTATATGAAACTACTCGCATTAGTTGGGCACGTATATGCTCATCATGAACCAGTAAAACCACGTTTTACACGCCTTTCCATACGAGCTTAGCCCAGCTCGTACAAGCAAAGATCCTATCTGTTATCCAATCAGAACAAGAAGTTTTTGAGGCAGAATGTGCAGCCATCACTAATATAATACTAAAAAAACTGAGCCATTATTTGCAGCCATATGCAGATATACCAGCTAAATGAGCCCAGCGGCATGTCGCTGAAACAAACAAGCAATTAACCCATGCAGAAACCAGGTGGTGAAGCGTTGGGGCGCGCGGTAGGGGACATGTCGCGTGGGGACGCGGCCGCGCGGGCCGGCAGCAGCCCAACCAGGGTGGGGGGGCCTGGGGGCGCAGGCGCTCGCGGCGGATGCGAGACCCGCAGCAAGAGGCGGGAGGCGAGAGCGGCGCGCCGGGGATTGGTGTGCGCACCTGCCTGTCCGTCCTTTGGGGCTAGCCTAGCAAGCTGTCACTGCCGCAACGAGCATTCGAGACGGTTACAGTACCAACGGACAACGCCGCAAGATCCACGGCGTCCACGCCGTTTTTTTTCTCTCCTTTTCTCCCTGTGGGCCGTCTCTCTCTTCTAGAGGTGGGTAGATTAGTGTATACACCCTCCGTCCTTAGATACAGTTTATTCTGACATTTAAAATTTATGATGAAATATAGTGCATTCAGAGAAATACAAAAGGTTCTTGTTTTTTTCTTTCTCCCTATGGACGCTCACTCTCAGTCTGTCTCTTCTAGAAGTGAGGGCAGTTACGGGTATAAAATTACAGATGTGGGTTTGTTTTCATTCATTGGTGCTTGACATATACAAAGTTCCATCTAATCTAACTCGTGGATGTGAGTTCCCACGGATATCACAAGGTGCAAATGTTAGTTCAGAATGTTACATGTAAGTACATGTATGGGTATAAAAATTTTGCCTGTTAGTTAATTTGTCACGCACTAGTCCCTTCAAGCGTGTTTCTAAGGCATAATGGCTTGTACTCCACGTACCAAGGTGAGATTAACTCTAGTGTCCCTAAATCAGCATGCATAACTCCCCTCAATGTGACCGGACTTGGACCTCACGTCGCTCCGACAGAGGTGACTCAGGCGGTGGCGCACCGCACCGTGTCTCCACCACCAGCCTCGCTGCCGTTGGAGCGCCTCGCAAAAAGTCCTTGTAGGTACAAGGACGGTGGAGGCGAGGCTCCCATCTTCTCCTCCACTCGCCTTTCCTCCTTGCCTCCCCACTTGATTCCTCCCCTGTTCCGGCGCTAGTGGGCGCTGGTGGCTGCACACCGCGGTGCTCTTGGGACCGACCGCTGTTGAACTGCCCCTTTGTGCGAGGATGAGGGGGTGGTGCTAGGCGAAAGCCTTGGTGGACTCCTGTTGGAGTCGACGATAGTTGCCTTCCATGGAATCATCGTCATATGCACCACTTTGCTCAGCTTGTGGGTTCATATAGAGGAAACTATGCTTGGTTAGCCCGAGAGGGTGGCGGTGGCATGTAGCGTCACTTCCTCGTTGGGGGTGTCGCCTTGGAGTTCTCACTTCGCCTGGTGGTTGGTTGGTTCACGTGCGCGTCTCAATTCTCTTGCAGGCTGGGTTATTTTGGCGAAACCGTGCCTCCTCGGTGCCGTTGCTACTTTGCAGTGCATTGTTGTCACTCTTAGTTTGAGCATGCAGGGGCGAAGTCGGAGCTGGTCCCTTTGGGATGCAGCGATGCTAAGCAACGATGATGTGTTGCTTTCTCCTCCTAGATGTGGGGCTTGTGGTGGTGGTGGTGTTTGTAGGCGGCGGTGCTTTGGGGGCTCTGACTGATGTTCGACTTGTGGAGTCGGAGTTGTTGGTTGCTTGTGTGACTAGCTTAGCGACGATGACACACGTTGGGCTCTGTCATTGTATTCACACTGTTTGCTTGTGAAATACTTAGGGTTTATTCTCTGGGCCTTCGTTCCTAGGTTTTTGTGCAGTTGTTTCTCGTAATAAAGTGTGTGACTGTGAAAATTTTGCACCTAGTTTCTCTTATAAACCGGGCCAATTATTTTCTTCTTAAGTGAATTGCATGAGCTCCCTGCCCTCTTCTCTCACGCCAAAATTCAAGATCTCCGATAGTGAACTCTAAGGTGTAGGCAGGTTTTACTTTTTATTTTGCTATATATATATAATATAATACAAGTATATACATGTTTCGTTTTCTGTGGGAATGTGTGTTGTAGACCGTTGCAAGTAGGCGAACTGCCTCTTTGGACGACTTGACTGTAAACATTTTCTTCTATTAGTTGCTGTCGTCGACGATCGACGTCGTTATCGTGCGCCTTTCTGAAACAAAGTATGCATACAGAGAGTCAACCCGTAGTTTTCGGCCGGTTTGCCCATCATCTTTTCTTTTTCTTTTTGTAGCCATGCTACCGTACCCAACACTTCGAGATTTGTATGAACTCAGCCCAATGCAAAGCACACAACTGCGGTCGTGACTCGTGACTTGCATGCAACCGTGTGTTTGGTCCAGCACGGATTTTTGTTCGTGTTGTCGTGTTGACGAAAACGGAGCAAAACGCTAACGAGCTGTGCGTAAGCACGCAGCATCTTCCAGCTCTTGAAGTGGCACCATATATGCATACCAAAGCTTTACTGGTTCCGGCCGGCGTCGTCGTCTATTGCCTTCAAACACCCGACTTTTTTTTATAACTTTTTTGAAGATTTTTTTATATAACTTGAGACACCAGATTTTGCTGTGTCGTTGAATAATCATCGCCAATGGTGACTGCAATGCAAAGTCATGGCGAGAAAAAGAAATGTAGGGCCTGAATGGCATGACAAATTTCGTCCAAATCGTCTTAGCATCTCCTAGTATATGGACGTGCTTGATCCAAATCACCACTCCAAGTATCTGGTACTCGTACTAAGCTGCTTTGCCATCTCTTCATCTTCATACACAAAGAATTCTTATCGTGAAAACACAGAGACAAAGGCCTGGTCTTTGAAATGGAAAAAGAATGGATCCGAATGTCCCAAATCAATTAGCTTATTCCAAAAAAGTCTTCTTCTTTGAAAGATATGTCTCGTGTCTGGTACTGCATTGTTCCACTCTGCAAAAAGTCCGAATCAGTCTCTTGCACCTCGGCAATAACAAATTCAAATTCCGGACTATTTAAGCATGGGACAAAAAATATATATTCGATGATTTTCATGAGGAAAATAGTCAAGCATGTGCTGATGAATAGTTCCAACTCGCTCTTTATGCAAGTGTCCAATTTGTTGGCTCTTAAGATCGTCTAGGCATAGATCTAGTGGGTGTGTTATTTCAATTCGGGATAAATAAGCATGTAGATCATCCTAGAGCACAAACCAGAGAGAGAAGGGAGAGAGAGAGAGAGGTAAGGGTACCGACCATCGGCGGGCTTGCGGAGGTGGAAGCCATGTCGTCGGTGGCGTGGAGTGTTGGTGCAGTCCGGCGGTGTAGACGTCGGGCTCGCGATGTCCGGCGAGAGCAGGGGCAACGAGATCCAGTGGCGACACCGGTGGAGCTTCCCGTCGCCTTCAGCGCTACCCTCTGGATCGGATTAGGGTTTAGGTGGGGTTCTGTGGGTGGCAGCGAACCTCGTGTCACGAGCCCCCCCCAGCCCCCACCTCCTATTTATAGCGTTGCGCGACGGGGGGCCACCAGCCAGGAGTGCGGCTGGGCGCCCTCGATCAGGGCGCGAATCAGGGTTCGACTCGGTCGTTGGACCGAGCCGGATGGAGATCAATCAAACATTCTCCCCCTTGATCTCACCTTATGACTTAAAACTTAGTTCACTTTATCTTTCTCCCCATTCTATCACAGATTAGTGCATAGAGAATGCATCGTCATAACAGTTAGTACCGTTAGATTAACAGCTACAATACACCTCTCTGTTTTGAAATAGATTCTCAACTAGGCCTTTAGTATCCAGAAATAATAGGCTCTCCCATAAACCCATGTCGACTGTGTGTTCTCTGAACACACTGGGTGGTAAGCCTTTGGTAAGCGGATCCGTAAATACTTACTCGGTGCTTATTCGCTCAAATGCTTTCAAAATGATTCTGGATTTTCTCCTTTACAACATGTAACTTAATGTCAATGTGTTTGACAGCAGACTTGACCTGTTGTCATAGGAGTGATTTACTTTAAATGGTTATTGTTGTTGTCTACCATTGTTAATTCCGGGTACAAATTCCCTTAACCACTTTTGCCCGTCCCTGAAGCCTCATAACAAGCTATACTATGGGTATGCATCATTGATGATACAAGAACTATTTCTTTGGAGCTTTTCCACAATAAAACTTCAACTGCGAGTGTTAGCAACAACTGTAAATTTCACTACACATCTCGCCAAAGTTTAACATTTATACCCACAACTATTTGAGATTACTTATTCTTTCTTACTCAGCATGAGGCCTTTAACGTGTTGCAAAATTGCAAGACATTCTTAACTCTATTCCAGTGATCTATATCTAGACTGGACTTCTACCAAAACATTCAGGACACGTGAACTACGTTAGGGTAAGTTCTTACTTGTGCACTCATTAAGCTTCCAACAGCTGAAGCATATGAAACCATATTCATTTGATCGATCCCATATTGGTTTCTAGAACACTGAAAGTTCCCAAATCTATTAGCCTTGACTATAGGAGCAGGCGTAGGTTTACTGGCATGCATACTTTATTTCTTTAGAATCTTTTCTAAGTATGTCTTTGCTATAGTCCTAATACCCTTTTCTTCTATCTCGGTGAATTTTAATTCTTAACGAATGACGCTTCACCAAGATCATTCATATTAAAACTTGAGGATAAGAACTTCTTCTTCTCCAATAGTAGATCAACATCACTACTGGTGAGTAGGATATCATCTATACACAGGATGCGGAAAATGAATTTTCTATTCTAGAACTTTGCATAAATGTTATTGTCCTTCTCATTCTCTTTAAACCTAAACTTTTTTATTGTTTCATCAACTTTAAATACTCCTGTCTAGAGGTTTGTTTTAACTCATAAATGGATTTTCGCAGGCGCATCCCATACGTTCTTTTTCTTCCACGACAAAACATTTGGGTTGTGCCATATAAACGCTTTTATACAAATCCCTGTTGAGGAATGCTGTCTTTACATCCATCTGATATAACTCTAAATCGTAATATGCCACTAACACCATTATGATTCTGAAAGAATCCTTACATAAGACTAGAGAAAAAAACACTTATTGTAATATATTCCTTCTCTTTACGTGAATCCTTTCGTCACAAGTCACGCTTTAAATCTTTCCACATTCATTTTGGAGTCATATTTGGTTTTGTAGACCCATTTACAGTCTATTGTTTTGACTCCTTTAGAAAAAATTTTCTAAGTCCCAAACATCGTTGGTGCTCATTGATCTCATTTCATCTTCCATGGCTTCAAGCCACTTCTGCGAGTAATCGTTTCTCATGGCTTCTTCAAATGAGGTGGGATTACCCTCCATTTAAAATTCTTCACTAACATAGACTTCGTAGTCATCAGAAATGACTGATTTTCTAGCTCTTTGAGACCTTCTGGGGCCTTATTAGTTGGCACTTGTTACATATGGGGCTGTTGTTGCTCTTCCTTATGTGTGACAATGGGCTATATAGGATCCTGAAGGACAGGTTCCTCATGTTCGTTTATTGTCGCTATGGGAGAATCAACAACAGGTGTTGTCACTACAGTGTCTTGCACTGTTGATGCAACAGCAACAGGTAATGAGAAGAATGGCTCCTGAACTATCAGAGTAGGCACGTATGGCCGCTTCTCCTCAAGGTTAATTTCTCGCGCTACCATGCCCTCTGACCATCTCATCCTCCAAGAACACAGCGTGCCTTGTTTGTACAAACTTCGTATGTCTGTCAGGACAATAGAAGTAATAACCTTTTGACTTATTTAGATAGCCAATGAAATAACAACAGACTCTCTTGTAGTCTAGCTTCCCTATATTTTGGGCACTGACTTTCTTGATACTCGATTAAGAATATGAATGGCGGTTTTTAATGTCTCCATCCATAAACTTATCGGTAAAGTGAAGTAACTTATCATACTTCTTACCATATCCGTTAATGTACGGTTGCGTCCTTCAGCTACACAATTCTGTTGAGGATCGCCCTGTGTAGAGTATTGGGCAACTATACCATTTTTCTGTAAAAACTTTGCAAAAAGTCCAGGAACTTGGCCATATGGGGTATGTCGGCCGTAGTAACTCCCCCACGGTCGGATCTTACTATCTTAATCTTTAGATTGTGTTGATTTTCTACTTTAGCCTTGAATATCTTAAATTTATCCAATGCTTCTGATCTTTCTTTAATTGGATAAATATAGCCATAACGAGAATAATCATCTGTGAATGTTATAAATGAATCATAACCATCCACACTTTTCATAGGAAACGGATCACAGATATCTGTGTGAATTATTTCTAAAATTCCTGAGCTTCGTTTGGCGTCTTTCTTTATTTTCTTAACATACTTTCCTTTAATACAATCAATATATTGTTCTAAATCTGAAACTTCTAATGGCGGAAGAATTGCTTTCTTAATCAATCGTTCTATTCTCCCCATCGAAATATGGCATAAATGACAGCGCCATAATTTTGATGATACATCATGAATTCTCTTCTGCTTATTTCTTGCATTCATAGACGATGAGGCATTCTCATTCTCAGTATTCACAATTTTCACATTCTCACAAAGTGATAGCAAATAAAACTCGTCTTATCGGAAGGCAAGACCAACATATTTATTATTAAACATAATTTGACTAGCCATTACTAAAATGGCAATCAAATCCATCATCGTCTAAGACTAAAACTGAAATTAAATTCTTCTTCATAGAGGGTATATAAAAGATATTTCTTAAACTAAGTGTGAAGCCGCTGTTAAGCTCTAATGGGCGTTGATCAATAGCTTCCTTATCAACTTCGACGCCATTTGCGACTCTTATTGCTTTGTATCCTTTTCTTGGATTAATTATATCCCTGAATCCCTTCCTTTTCAAGCAATTCTTTAAGGAGAACACAGTCCCTTACGCAATGGCCTTCTTTCTTACAGAACTTACACTTTTCATCTTCTGAGTCACAAGTACCCAGCTTATTTTCTTTACTGCCTTCAAGAATGGAAGCATGGAGATCTTTGTCTAAAAAATATTAAACAATAATCAACAATAATGAACATGAAAATAATCCTACGTTGGTCTGGTTAAAAACATGCACATTAAACTTTTAAATCTTTCAATTCTATTCTTTATCACCGATGGGCAGAAAATAGAATAAAACATCATTCTTCTACATTAATTTTACATCACCGTTGGACAGAAATATAATTAACACATAAAACTCATAAATAAAATTATAATGTTGCTATTAACAACTTTGGTCAGAACATTAGCAATATCAAAAATTACTAAAAAATTATAACTGCTCTTCAAATTAAATCCTCTCGTTGGTTCGAATTTAATTGTAAGATAATAAACATAAACTTTACAGCGAAAACGTGAAAAATAATCTTAAAATAATATTATTCAGAAGCATTTTTCTATACTCATCTACTCTTTGAAAAAATTATTTCGTTGGTTCAAATTTTGACATAAATTTAAAACTTCAAAATCAACTAAAATTCATTCTAATTTCGCTTCTTAAATGATAAACAAAAACAAAAATCCATTACGAATTCGCCCGAAGGCCCTTTGGCAAGACCGCTTGGCGTTCCTCGGCCCAATGCTTGTCATTGCAAGGCGCTATGCGGCCCAAGCCAGGCTTTTCTTAGTGGCGAAGCAAGTGGCCCTTCATGGAGATGGCCCAACACCGCTGTGGCTCTCCCCGCGCCTAGGCATAACGTGGGCCTGGGCCAGGATTTTTCTTCCCTGCCTGGGCCAAAAGTGGCCTGGCCGATCGTGGCCATCCATTTGCATCCGACGGTCGAGCGACGATTTCGCGAGATCAAAACTCGCCCCCCGGCCGGCGTTCACCCAAACCCTAGGTTCATTCTCTCCCTTACCTTCTCTCTCTGCGTCGCACCGAGCGACTATGGTGCGTGGCGGGGCACGGCCGCCCGAGACCATCGACGGCGGTTGGCGGACAAGTCCCGACCGGCTCCCCTTTTCTTCGTTTCTTGCTCCCATTTCTTCTTCTCCAAGCCCGTTACCGAGCGAGTGCTATCTAGGGTTTTTGTGGTCGCTCGTGGCGGCCGGAGGGATGGTGGCGCCGCCATGGGGCCCCTCGCGGCGCGCGCGCTCGCCGGAGGTTGAGTGTGCCGTCGTCGAGCGGCCCTCGGGCGGTGCCCTTGGCCCGAGCCCGAGGCGGAGACCGCATGACGACGAGTCCTCACCCCCACGGTGGCTCGAGGTGACTTCCCGTGCGGCGTCGAGGCGACGGCCAGCGGTGGTGACAGTGCGGGCGGTTCCTAGGTACCCTTCCTTTCCTTTCTCTTCGTCTAGGGTTAGGGTTAGGGTTAGTCCGAATCTCCGAATCTCAAATTCGATCCGTCTCCTAATTTCTTCCCCAGTCCAGATCTAAACGCTAGTGAAGGCTTTGATACCATTGTTGGCTCTTAAGATCATCTAGGCATAGATCTAGTGGGTGTGTTCTTTCAATTCGGGATAAATAAGCATGTAGATCATTCTAGAGCACAAACCATAGAGAAAGGGAGAGAGAGAGAGGTAAGGGTACCGACCATCGGCGGGCTTGGCGGAGGTGGAAGCCATGTCGTCGGTGGCGTGGAGTGTTGGTGGAGTCCGGCGGGTGTAGACGTCGGGCTCGCAGTGTCCGGCGAAAGCAGGGGCAACGAGATCCAGTGGCAACACCGGTGGAGCTTCCCGTCCCCTTCAGCGCTACCCTCTGGATTTGATTAGGGTTTAGGTGGGGTTCTGTGGGTGGCAGCGAACCTCGCGTCACGAGCCCCCCAGCCCCCACCTCCTATTTATAGCGCTGCGCGACGGGGCCCACCAACCAGAAGTACGGCTGGGCGCCCCTGATCAGGGCATAAGTCAGGTCTGACTCGGTCATTAGACCGAGCCGGGTGGAGATCAATCTAATACAATTGTCTCATCGACCGATTGTTCAGTGGGAAGAAAGCGTATTTTATGATGGACCATCTCATGACAATGAAATTAGTAGTTTACTGGTCCAACCACATGACGAAGAAGTGGTGCATATGTGACTCTAATTGTCTTGTAAATTGCTAGGTACCCCGTTAGACTAGCAGAATGTCGTGTACGGCAAGGGCTAACACCGGCCATTCTGGTCGTTGCAAAATAAATCACAAGCTCCACGTACATTTACAAATGTTATTTTTCCAAAAAAAAATGGCCTCTTGATTATTCATATTATTATTAGTTCTTTTGACAACAACTATTTTTATAGCCAAGTTAAGGAGGTGTTTGGCAGAGCTCCTCCTGAGAGATTTGTGATTCCTTCAAAACGGCTCCGGTTTCTTTATTTTTCATTGAAAAATGACTTTTCCAGCAAAACATTAGCCGGGGAGAAGCCCTTCTAAATCTGTTCAAGACAAAAAAAAAAGTTAAAAATGGAGAGGAAACACAATGATCACTAGTTCACTACTAACAGATCTTCTCAGGAAATTAAACACTGACACTGATTCCCCTTATATCACCACTAGGCTAGGAGCACTGGAGCAATATGACAAATAAATAAACCTATAATATCGACAAAGTATACACAGTGTAGGCATGCATAGGCTAGTCTGGATTGCGATGTTTCTGCTGGATAGGCCTGACAAAACACGAACGGTCCCAGGATAGGATTGCCCATATTTGCTACAGCTAGGAGCGGAGCCGGGCGGCCAGCCGGTGGTGAGACCAGGCACCACCAATGTGTATCATGGATCATGCAGTACACCGGAAAAGTACATGTCTTTCCTGGCATTCCAAACCACTGGTCCAATGGAATGCCAAATCCACCAATTATTGACGCACAGAGGCACAGCGGAGCTAGCTAGCTGGGGGTGATATGCAGTAGTAGTGCACAGTGCATCAGTGGCCGCAATGCATGCACTGGCTCTGGGCCTCTGGCTCCTGCCCTCGAACCTGATGATAGGCACTGACTGCACTAAACACTACTCCTACAGCATGTGCAATTCAGTTACTGCTGCAGCTGCTGCTGCAGCATATCATGCTTGACATCCCCTCAATTCCTTGTGAGTGTTTGGCTTGGATGCAAACGTTTTGGCAAGGGGGGTCCCCCTGCCTGCCTGCCGTCCTCTTGCCTTTGAGCCTTGAAGGAATAGAATCCCCAATAATTTGGTTGCTCAAATGTGAGGTGAGATGGAGATGGGATGGGATGAGGCTTCTTGTTTGTCATGTGGGTTAATTCTGGTCCCATGGGAAGGCGTGTGTGTGTGTGTGTGTGTGGGGGGGGGGCGGAGGTGGAGGTGGAGGTGGAGGAGGGATTCCTTGTTACTTGCAGTTACAGAGGTGGAGGTGGAGGTGGAGGGAGGGATTCCTTGTTACTTGCAGTTACAGCTCTTGCAGCTCCCACTGCATAAAATAGAGGAGGGAGCCATGTGACCCAGGCCTCTAATTATTGTTTAGCTGGTGTACTAGCTTCAATGTGTGTGTGTGTGTGTGTGTGTGCAGTCTCTGGCTCTGGGTCTCCATGTTTAAAAGGTTCTCAAGAGGGCAATGCCATTGTCTTCTTGTTCATGGTGGCTCTGTCCTCCGCCGACATCGACATCCGTAGTAAGGCTCGAAAACAAGAACAGAAGCACGCCTTTCTTTTTTTGTTGGCAACGGTAGCCTGGAAAGATGTGGGGGGAAAACAACAGATTATGCTTATGTAGATTGTAGGTGCGTCAACTTTTGTTCAGGACAACAATCTGAAAGGGTACAGTTTGTACTTTATTATGCATGGCCTCTTCCTTTGTTTTAGGGAACAGCCCTCTTAAAAAAAGCATGATCTTGCAGTGAAAAAAAAAAGGTAATGAGGTGGTGAGGAGGACAAATCAAGGAAAGCATCTCTGGATGCATTATTGTTCACAGTTCGCATAGGAGATAGGGTGGTGCTTTCAGATGCAATGCAAACTAACCCTTGATGGCAGGGAAGGGATGGCTGGTAGGAAGCAGGAGCTCACTCTGGTGCCTCACAGGCAGGTACTAGGCATTTTGTCCTACTCACCAGTCACCACAAGGGGGCCATTAGTATAATGCTCCCTCTGATTGTGTTGCTCCTTGAGGCCCCTACACCATCACAACCCTCTGCACTTCTATATTTGGAGGGCACATCTCGTGCCTATCCCAAAGTTCAACTGTGGCAGATCAGAATATAGGTGGATGGATGATGCTAATATTCCATGATTCCATTTCAGCAGCTCACCGGTATCCCAGTTATATATATGTATGTCTGAAGATATATATGCACAATGCAGTGCTATGACATGACATATACAAACAGAGGCATGAATGACGCACAAGTAAAATATTCATCAGACAGCTCCAATGAATATAGAAAGCCATGCAGCATCACAGTGAGTCACCTTGCATCAACTGACTAGGATCCTCCACTTGTGCAGAATTCAGCAAACAGAATGACACCTATTGACGTACTATTAAAGATATTGCAAATCGCATATAGAAAAATATTTTGCTATGAAGGCTGTCAGTAATTCCAGGGGTACAGAAGTCTTAGCTTCCTTCTGCCTTCTGAGATAGCAGTGCCATCCTCACAACATCAAGGAGGCAAGGCAAGCAGCATTTGACTCCCAAGATATTTATAAGCAACATAACCGGCAAGGCAGCATGTGCAATTAAGGAGTTAGTTGTCTTGAGCACATTGTTTTTTTTTTTCAGTTGTAACTTCCAGTCTAATCATCTTCAGAAGCAAGTTCTGATGCATATGCAGAAATGGAGGACACACAAAGCCCAGGTGGCAATTGACATGATTCACCAGCAAGCAACAGCACACTGACATGCTGCTGGGATCGGTACGCTTAGTCAGCACACCAAAGACCATGAACTGGCAAAGCATCATCACCGTGGAGAAAGGAGGATTCTGAATCACTCAAAACCAGCCCATGGCATTGAAAACCGGGATTCCGTAGGTCAACTCTAGGAATCATTAGCGACGATAACTATGGTATTAAAGGATCGCATAGCCGATAAAAGTTGGAGGTTGACCCCCTATGCTCAAGCTTGATTTGGTACTAGAACATATTGAGCTGGAAATGCTTCAATCAGAGACAAATATTAATAACTACTCCCTCCATTCTAATCGTTTTGGTTCTCCTAAATATATAACTTTTACTAGGTATCTAGACATAATGTATATCTAAATGCCTACAGAAAAATTATATATTTTAAAAAGCCAAAATGACTTACAATTTGAAACGAAGGAGGGAGTAGTAACTAAGGACAGAAAGTTTGGTTAAATTTACTCTACTTGATTTGAAGAAAAAAGAATGAGAGTGCTAGTGTAAAACTGCTTGTACGTTACTATAGGTTAAAAGACGAAATCCATGCTGTAAGTTTGCTTGGGTTCTAGAATATAGAAAGTTAGTTTATCCTGTTTCAGATTTTTCCATTGTTGTGAATTGTAGGGCTTTTTTCCCCCTCTTATATGTCGATGTAATTCATTGTCTACAACAGTCTTTCACATAGATTAAGACCAGAAGAAAACAAACTCTTTATATTATCCAGGGCAGTGTATGCTATGGAAACCAAGGAGTTGTGCAAACTATGCAAACTCTAATCTAGACCACTGGACTCTAATCCGATGGTTAGAGGTAAAGGTGGATTATTTTAGCACTTAAACCCCCCCACTCATCCCATCTAATCCAAGATTTTGCAAATCACCCCAGCCCCAGCGCCTATACGGTTCCCTTCCGTCTCCTCGCGATCCCCCTACGGCGCGATACAGCGCCGCGACGATGCCCGCGTCGAGGCCTAGCCGCGCCGTTTCGTTTACGGCGATTGTTTACGGCGCCGCCGTCCCTCGCGTTAGTATACAGCGCGGTTGACTCGAGGAGGCAATCGAGGAGCTCGACCCAGCAGCCGCCGGCGCCAGCGCCGGAAGCCTCTGCGGACGGCAGCGGCCCGGCCTCAGCGAAGCGCGCGGTGACGGCGACCCCCAGTACCTGCTTGTCTTTGGCTGTATATATTGATCGATCGATCAGCTGGCCGGATCGTCCACGACAGTATGTACACGTACGTATGTGAACACCAGATCTTTGGCTTAATTTGCTGCCTGGCTTTCTGACAGTATGTACGATCTAATCTAATAAGGTGTGCTGCACTAGTATTCGTTTACATGTAATCTAATAAGGTGTGATGCACCAGGTGTGCCCGCTGCCGCCATGGAGACCGACCAGGGCGACGCAGGAGAAGGAGCAGGGCTTCCTGGCCCCCGTGCGCGACCTGTGGCGTTGGAGACCGCCGCTGCCGCTGCCACCAAGTCTCAGGTCGCCGTTGATCCCGTCATCGCCGTTGATCCCGTTGTCGCCGATGATCATGCCGTCATCACGATCGACGCGGTCGACGCCGGAGTTGGAGCCCACCTTGAACAGCCAAGCACACCTAAGCCGAAACCTTCTCCGAGTTTAGTAGTAAGTTGCATAGAACATATGGTTTTTTTGTTTGCAAAGAACTAGTTTGCCTGGTCTGTTGCTCATACAATTTTACACTTGTATAGGACACAAATTGCAAAGAACATTTGAAGCCTGTAGTTGGAATGATCTTTGATACTCTCACATATGTGGAAACATTTTACAAATCGTATGCACACGAAGTTGGTTTCTCTGTTCGTGTTGGTCAGCACAAGAAGGAAAATGATGAAATATTATTCAAGTGGTATTGTTGTTCAAGGGAAGGGTACAGACAGGAGAGCGTAAAAAAAGTTAGTGGTGAATCCGGAAAAAAAAGAAAGTCACCAAATGTGATGGAATCCAGATGTGGTTGTCAGGCGCATATTGTTGTCAAGCTTGACAGTGACAAGAAGTATCGAATATATTCAATGGTTGAGGCACACAGCCATTGTTTTGTGTCGCCAGATAAGAGGCATTTGCTACGATCCAATCGAAATGTCAGTGAGAGAGCAAAGAGTACTTTGTTCAATTGTCATAAGGCTAGCATTGGCACATCACAAGCATATCGACTTCTCCATGTCAGAGAGGGTGGGTTTGAGAATGTTGGGTGCACAAAGAGGAATTTGCAAAACTATTTCAGTGACCTCAGAACAAAAATCAAGGATGCAGATGCACAAATGTTTGTGGCACAACTTGAGCGAAAGAAGGAAGTAAATCCTGCCTTCTTTTATGAGTTTATGGTGGATGAACAAAGACGACTTGTTCGTGTATTTTGGGCAGATGCTATATGCAGGGAAAACTATAGTGTTTTTGGTGATGTGATTTCGGTAGATGCAACATATACTACCAACCAGTATAACATGAAATTTGTGCCATTTACTGGAGTCAATCATCACTTGCAAAGTGTTTTCCTTGGGGCAGCATTCTTAGCAGATGAAAAGATCGATTCATATGTATGGTTGTTTAAGACCTTTCTTAAGGCCATGGGTGGAGTAGCACCTCATCTAATCACAACAGATGAAGATGCGAGTATGATGGCTGCTATTGCTCAGATTCTACCAGATACAGCTCATAGATTTTGCATGTGGCATATCATGGAAAAGGTACCTGAGAAGGTCAGGCCGTCTATAAGAAATGATGAACAATTTTGGGAAAGACTAAACAAGTGTGTTTGGGGGACTGAGAATTCAGATGATTTTGTGTCACAATGGAATTCTATCATAACAGATTATGAACTCATGGAAAATGATTGGTTTTCCAATAGGTTTGCCATTCGCGAATCATGGATTCCGGTATACTTTTTGGACATACCTCTAGCAGGAATGCTTAGGACTACATCACGATCAGAGAGTGCAAATTCTTTTTTTAACCGTTTCATTCATAGAAAGTTGACCTTTGTTGAGTTCTGGCTAAGGTTTGACACAGCTTTGGAGTGCCAGCGCCAAGAGGAGTTGAAAGCCGACAATGCAAGTCTTCACAGCACTCCTAAATTGATGACACCATGGGCCATGGAGAAGCAATGTAGAGGGATATATACACATGAAGTTTTTAGTAAATTTCAGGAACAACTCGTAGCTGCAAGAGACCATTATATTATTCAAGGTATTTCAGAGTGTGAAGATATAAGATGTTTCACCATCAGCAGCCTAACTGGAAAAGATCGAGTTGTTCATATGAACAAGTCAAACATGCTTGGTAGGTGCTCCTGTAAATTATATGAGTCATATGGCATCCCGTGTCGTCATATCATACAAGTGCTTCGAGTCGAGAAACAAAATGAGATACCTTCAATTTATATTATGAAGAGATGGAAGACAAGATGTAAAAGGTGTGTACTGTACATTTTTTTTCTATGCCTATTTTGTTTCCTTCTGTATAGGCCAACAATCCTTCTGTTTCGTTTTACAGGGAACTATTCTTTGATGAGGAAGATAACCTACTAGATGAAAAGCCTAAGGATCCCATGGAGGCGGCAATGCGGAAAAAGATTTCAGAATCACGCAACAAGTTTGAAGATCTTATCCAAATGGCCAAGAACTCAGAACAAGGGATAGACTTTTTATATTCTAGTTTATCCAACCTAGTAGAACCTCTCCAACAAATCACGCCTGCTATGAGAGTTGATAAACATGAGGAATATGAAACTTTCCTGGGTAATAAAATTCCAAATGAAGTCGATATACATCCACCAAATGATATCAAGTCAAAAGGGAGATGCAAAAGAATTAAGAAGGGCAAGGAGAAGAAGGCTGGAAGTGGAGGTCAGGGTAAAAATAAACGGAAATGTCAAAAATGTAATCAAGTTGTGGATCATGATGCACGCAATTGCCCAAACAATGTTGTTGGCTGATATTTTTTTACACTTGGAATGTTGTTGGCTGTCCGACAACACAGAGTTTGTTACCTTTAGTTTGTTTTTTTTTAATTCGGAAGAACCTATGTTTGATTGATCAGTACCATTGTCGAAGTAAATGCGCAATTCTGAGAATTATTTGTCGTTAATTATTGTCCATGTGCTATTGCTAGTTCATTTTGCAAGCTCGTGTGTGCAATTGTTGATCGCCGTGGACGTGCATGCTACTGTGTGCATGCTCCTGTTGTTTGGTTGCGGCACCAGGTGACTTGTGTTTGGCTTGCGTATATGCATGTCAGGTTGTCAGGATGGGGAGAAAAAATGTAGTCATGTCAAGTCTGAATTGTTATCTTACAGGCGCTGGGACTTCTGTATCGCGCCGTACGGGGATCGCGAGGAGACGGAAGGGAACCGTACAGGCGTTGGGGCTGGGGTGATTTGCAAAATCTTGGATTAGATGGGATGAGTGGGGGGGTTTAAGTGCTAAAATAACCCACCTTTACCTCTAACCATCGAATTAGAGTCCAGTGGTCTAGATTAGAGTTTGCATAGTTTGCACAGCTCCTTGGTTTCCGTAGCATACGGTGCCATTATCCAGAGCCAAGATATGGTCCTCAGACAGAGTGGCGCTTGGATGAGAAAAACGACAACAGAGATCGGACTAGCGTGCAAAAATCCTCTGCAGTTCTGCAGACTGAGACTTCTCACTTTTGATCTTCTCAGCCTCCCGTAGCACGCACAACCTTATTTCACGGTTCTTAATGGAACAGGGAGAGATATGGAGTGCATGCAGATTATAATTCCAAGCTCACCGATGTCAACTGAAAACATCGCTGGCTGCTGAAGAGTCAACCATTAAACAAGCTGAAACCACCAAGAACACAGGGCTGCAGACATGTACTGCAGCCGTACGACTTGCCACAACATGTCCTGACGAGTGACGGCTTAAGAAAGAAATCTGCACATTTCACTTGCGTTTTCTCGAAGCTCGAATTCGTCTCGTGTTCTTGATCAAGTACGCGTACTCTCTCTCCCCTTGGTCTGAGCTAGCAGCCTAGCTAGCACTGTACTTTCAGAAGGTTTTTAAAACTCCCTCCATAGCTGTCCGCCTCAGATGTTCTTCCTCCCTCCTCCCTCGAGAAATGAGACTCGATCGAACAAGTTGCCGCGGGCGATCGCCGGCCTGCCTTGGAAGCCCCACGAATCTGTACACGCTTGCTTGATCGCAGCAGTACGTGTAGTGCTGCCACTGCCACTGCCACTGCCAGGAGATGGCAGCTCAGAAGCTTCCGAGTGCAGCCAGCCAATGCATGGCATGCTTCGTGGAAACTGTGTAACATAAACAAACTTACCCGTGGCTACATCGGCGAATACATTAACATCTCTCGAGGAAATCGATCGAGATCCCAAATCAAGTTTTTCCACATCCCCAGAACAACATCCATCCATGGCTAGCTCCTCCTAGATTGCAGAACAACATCCGTCCATAGCAGTAGTAGAAATTTGGTTCCATCCATAGGAGTAGTAGAAATTTGGTTCTGGTGAAGTACTTCCTGAACTTAACAAGAACCACAACCTTGCCATGTACTGTAATTTTAGTGCTTGTCTGTCAAACAGAACAATGGGAGAGGATAATCGATGCACCGTGGCTCTTGTATCTGCCAGACAGACGTCCGGGCAGCGGTGGCGGCGCATGCAGCTGTTGGGATCAAGATCGACGGCCGGCAGCGGCACCGATCGATCCCCGGCCGGTAGTTGCGTGCACGAAGGCGTACGTTGCCCACGGAATAAGGAAGGGTCCTCTCTCGGCACATGGCGCCAAGCGGGCATGACACAAGCAGCTCGGCTAGCTCGGGCGCTGCACCCACCCCTCATGGTTTCCAGCTCGGCATGAGAGACATCCGAGGCCCAATTAATAGGCCACATGAGCAGACGCTAACCACTTGATTACGATCGATCGCCACGCCACGCACTAGCTAGGTAATGGCACGGCACAGCGCCCCAGGTAAATCCCTCTCCACGGACGTCTCACTCACCATCTGTTACTAATGCCATGCCCAGGCATGGCTCCATCTTCTCGATCAGCTAGTGGTAGTGAGCTAGGTGCTGGCCCTTATTTGTGCCGATGAATCTGCCCGGGAAAGCGCGGCAAAAGCGTCGGCTCTGCTCCGATCCTCGCCCTCCCTACGATTTGAATTTAAATAACAGAGCTGCAATCCTATGGAATGAGAAGGATCCATACCATACTGCTATACTAGAGATATCTCGAGATATACTACTATAGCATCTGGGTTTGTGTCACAACATCCACACTCGCTCTTCTTTAGAGGGAGGGAAATCTGGTAGTTTACTTGGCCAGAGATTAGAGAAGACAAAGCCGATCGTCGGGGACTGGATTGACAGCGAGTCGGATCAAATAACCTAATCACTGCAGCGAGAGCGAGGAGCGTGATATAGGATTTTTTTTCCTCTCGATCGATGCGAATGCGTCTTTGTGAAGAAATTAAGAATGGAAGGACAGTGAACCTAGGTGCACAGCTGACAAAACATTTGATATGCTGGGGATGAACTACTGCTACTAGGTTCTAGTAGTACTAGTTTCAGATTTCCAATGGATGGAATGCTTGCCACCCTAGATGTATGTCTGTGGTGCCACCATATGTCTACTTTTATTAGTCAGTTATTAATCTTAACCGGTTAGTTAATTAGTTAGTTGGTTAGTTAATCAGGTGCAACATGGACATGGACTGGCAGTTAACAGTCTGTTCGTTTATTGGTTTCAGCCAGAGCTTATCAGCCAGCCAACAGTGTTTTCCTCTCCCAACAAATCAGCATCAGCCGGACTTATCAGCCTAGAAACCAACCAGCGAACAGATCACGCACTGGAAGTTAACATCTGCAGTGCAGTGCACAGCACAGCTGCTGTCCAGCTGAGCTGCCATTGCACATTTGCACCTGGTCAGTGCTGTGTGATGGCGCAGGAATCTTAACTGAAGCAAGCGCTGGCTCATCACCAGATCGGACTTGAGAGCGTCAGAGATCTGTCTGAGAACTAGACAGAGCGGGGAAGGACGGACGGACGGACAGCAGCACATGGCTTGCGCATCTACTGGAAATCTTGTGGGCACTACTACTCCTACCGAAAAGGCAAGGCTGCAGCTGCCAAAACGCCAAGCCTGTGCAGGGCAAGATGTGATGTGATCGATCCCAAGGGCAATCAAAAGTGGAGGCAGCGTCGTCGTAGCAATGGCAAGGCGCCTGCCTGCCTGCTGGCTGGCTGGCTGGCTCTTGAGCAGCCGCACCGCACGTCACTGCAAGGGTGGTGGCTGTCTCTCTGCTGGTGACTGTACCCGAGCTGTGCTGAGCTGAGGTACAGGTACAGGTACTGCCGGCAACGTACGCCATCACTCTCGCTCGCTACTGGCGAAAGGGAGGCACGCTACGCTACGATCAAGGGTGGAGGAAGCTGAATTATTGAGTGAGAGAGAGAGAGGTCGTTGTTGGATTGATGGATGCCATGGCATATGGCTGGTAGTGGCTAGAGGGCAGCAGATCGAGGACACGGCAGGCAGCACTGCTAGCTGCGTCCTCCTCTCTCCAATCTCCATGCGGAGGAGTACTACGGCATGGGTGATCATCGTATTGCTAGCAGTGGTACTCGTTTAGCTCTATCTGTGTACCATTCATATGGTCCATCACATGCGCAGCACATTGTCCTGTTCGCTTGGCTAATAAGACATGACTTAAAGTACTGTTGTCTGATTTGTTATGAGAGAAAAATATTATTCATTGGCTGAAAAAGTATGACTTATAAGTCAAGTCCTGTTCATTCCATTTCCCCTCGGGCCTCGGCATGCATGCATGTCGCCGTGCCAGCGTACCAGTACGCGAGGGAGGCACACGCCACTCCAGCACCACATGGAGATGGAAGTGCAGTGCAGTGAAGCAAATGCAACCTCCTCATCGATCTCGTGCATAGCTCAGAGCCATGAATGTGGTCATGGCCGCAGGCAGCTGGCTGGCTTCCCTGCAGGTAGGCTAGCTATCCTTGCTACTGCCTACTAGGCCGGACTACCTCACTCACCCTCATCAGTCATTAGTGATGCAGCCAGCTTTTCTTCTCCATGGCACAAAGATGAGGATGAGGATGAGTTGATGCAAATGCACACAGCACACACACACTCCTGACATGGTACAAGCTCTGCCTCTACTGTCTCAGGTGCAGAAAACTACACATTCACCGCCAGTAGAGTAGGTACAGATGAACAGAAGATTCATGTGGGCATGACCAGGTAGTACTTGTGCCTATCTATCCAAATCCATGACCCTCCTCCATTCACCGCCAGCCAGAGGCACTGAAGCCGCCGTGATGAGGCAGCACCGCAGCCATGCAAGCACACTAGCACAGCAATTGCTTTACGTTGCGTCAGTGATCAGAGAGATTCAGCAGAGCAGAGGCAGAGCATCTGCTGGCCGGCTGCTGCGGCGGGGCGGAGCGGAGGCGGGCCGCGGTCGGGCGGCACCAAGCGCCTAGCGGAAGCCCATGCAGGGGCCGGCAGCCAGGCAGGGCGGCCAGCGGCAGCCGGCACACGAAACAACGCAACACGACGCGACGCGACGGCAGCGGCAGCGGCAGCGGTCAGGGGCAGTGCCATCATTCAAGAGGTTCGTTACGCTGGCTGGCATGGCAGGGAGCGGCAGGCAGGGCGGCAGGCGCCAGTGGCTGGTGAGCGTCCATGTCTTGGCAGAGGAGGGGCAGGGCGGGGCGCTAGGGCGTCGCCTGGTCCCCGGCATGTAGACTGTTTGTTTGGCTGTGTCCGTAAATTTCCAGTTAGAATAGTATTTTTCTCTCACACAAACCAGCCAGCAGTACTTCTTCACGAACCAACGACGAAACAAAACCAGCAACCGAACAGGCCGATGCTCGGTCGTGTCCGTCGTCTCTTGTCCGTGTCCGCCCACCAAGTAAACTCCAAACTCCAGGCGACGCCTTTTAGCACTCTCACTAATAGCAAACAAATTGCTGTATATAATGATGATTTATTTAGTAGAACATACATACTCTTGCATGGTATACTCTAATCAATTGAGTACTCTGATCACCATTGGTACTTCTAAATTACATGTCTCTTCTGTCAAAGTGGCTAACCTAAAATACCTTTCTAAAAATATCCTTGGACGAGATGTGCTTGCAGTTTACTAGTTAGAATTAGTGTTTAAATCCTCCGGCTAAACCTCTTAATTGTTGTCGTTCGCAACAGCTAAGTGTGGCTATAGCCAGCTAAGACATTTAGCTTTTTTTTGCAAAAATTGGAAGAAAAAACATAGAACCTTGGAATTGATCTAGATCGCTCGGACGTTAAAATGCGCAGTGAAGAAGACTCTGACCATGGGAACGAGGTTCTTGTACTGAAGTCAAGAAAAGGACCTAGTTCTCTAGTGTTGCCGCTTCATCGGGTAGTGGCTCTATTGAGAAGTTTTACAAGCTGGCTTCTATAGAAGAGTATGTTGATAATAATGGAAAGGAGTTAACCTCAACCAAAAGGTTCAAGCAAAGCTAACCGCTTAGAAAAGAGAAGAGAGGAGGAATAGAGTTTGTGAGTACATACGGTCAATTATTTTTATGAAGCTAATATTGCGCATAATACAACCCTTCTTCCTAGATTTGCCCATATGACTGGGGCCATTGGAGCCTTTGGTGGAGGTTTGAGAGGGCATGCTCCCTATGAGATGAGTGGACCATTTTTTAAGAAAAGGAAGGAAAAGGTGTCAGATGGATTCAAAAACCATAAGGAATCATGTGGCAGCTCACAGGGTGTACGTTTATGATAGATGCATGGACAGATAGGAAGGCCGGGGGAGTAACGAATTTAGTTGTGCATAGTGCTCATAGGTTTTGTTTCTTGGATTCTATGGACTAATCTGTTGTCAAGAAAGATGGGAAATACGTCGTTGACCTTGTGGACAAATGCATTGAAAAGATAGGAGAGGAAAATGTCCAAGTGGTCACTGACAACGCTAGTGTTGATACAATGGTGGCAAGTCTACTAGTAACAAAGGTACCCTCCATATGTTTGAATGGATGTGAAGCTCATTGTCTATATCTCATGTTGGAGGATCTTGGGAAGCTTGGACCAATTAAGCAAACAATTTCAAGTGCAAGACAAGTGACTTTGTTCCTCTATGCACTTACAAGGGTGTTGGATTTGATGAGGAAATTTCTTGGTAAAGACTTGGTTCACTCTGGAGTTACTTGGTTTATCACTGCTTATTTGAATCATAAAAGTTTGCTAAACAACAAGAAGGATATCACAAGGCTCTTCAGATCAAATGAGCTCAATGATTTGGGTTACTTGAAGACGGCCAAGGGGAAGAAGGCCAACGAAGTGGTGAGATCTAGAGGCTTTTGAAAACATGTTGACATGACTATTAATTTTGTTGAGTGAGCAGTTGGCTAATGTGCAGAGAAGAATGGGTAACGATGTGCGTGCAATGGGAATCTTCCTTGGGTGTATGCTTGAGGCAAAGAAAGAAATTGCTCAGACTTTTGACATGAGACAAGCTACAAACCTGCTTGGGATACATAGTTGACAAAAGGTGGGACAACAAGCTCAAAACTCCACTACACCGAGTGAGCGCAGTAGAGCAGGTCTTCGGAACATCTAGTCCTTGAGATCCTACACTAAGAGAGGAGGAATAAGATCTTTGAGAAGCACTTCGCATGACTGCTCACATCCTTCAGCATGAGATGTCTCCCGTCCAAGTCAGGTGGTGTTGTGTACCGTCATCTCCATTGTCAACTGCTTTGACCTGTTCTTGTCTCTAACATCATCGTCAACAACATCGTTTTCCCACTCTTGTCATGACGACTACATTTTCAAATGATTAGTATGTGTGTTGTGATCCGATCTACTATCAAAATTTGTTTGTTGATTATGTGGTGTTGTCATTCATGTTGTTTAATTCATATAGTATGTTAGAGAATTACATGCTAGAATGTACTTTTATCATGATTTATGCTTTGGAATTAATTTGAAATTATCTAAATTTCCAACAAAAATATTATCCATGTATGATTCAAACCAAATAGCGCATTAGTCACATCTAATCCAAAATCATAGTCACTCCATGAAGTTATATTATCCATGTACAATTTGGCATCAAATAAAAGTAAGAGTAACATCTTTGGATAAAAAAAGAAGGCGAGTAACATAAAGATTTGATTATGCTCCAAATATTTGGGTGCTTTGGACAATAACAACCGGTTCACCGAGTACTTGAACTTTTTGAATCTTCCGGTGAAGTCCTGTAAAATGGTGGTATTAACTGTCCCAACATTTGCACATCTTTTTTTTTGGCACTCGTGTTTTTAGTGGTTAATTTGATCAATTTATTTACGTACAAAACACTTTACAAATAAAAATACTTATTGCACGATGCACGCTCACCCCTATAAATACATCCAAGAGACTAAATTGATATATCTTAAGATTGACAAAATTATTATAGGCGTTGTCGACGGACATTCCGCTTATATTATTGAAAGAAAAATGTCTTCACTTTGGCCCCGTTCGCGTGCCCTTAAACCCGGCTTGATTCACTTCTTTTTTCATCCGGAACAGTGTTTTCCTCTCACAGAATCCTCCAGAATTCCTCAAAACTATCCAAATTCCTCCAGAACCATACCATCCGAACGGGGCCTTTGTGCAGTAGATCCATGAAAATAGAAGCATACCCGTCAAGTCAATGACCTAACCTAAGTGAGCTTGTTTCACCACAAGAAACTTGCTCCTTTTGCTATTGGAATCAAGATGCAAAACCATAGCTTTATTAGCATATGTGACATTGGTCTAAAGTAAAAGGTATTAAGATATTTTTGGGGGAAAAAAAACAGGTATTAAGTTCGCTGAAACGGGCAAATTCGATGATATTCTTTCCAGAGTTATGTTGTCTCGCTTGATAGGACATGAACAGGCCAAAGATCTCTCTAGAGTATCTCTACTAACTTTATTCAGTGGTCTTTTCCTTTTCCTATCTAGTGCTGCTCCTTTTGTGATAATCTGAACTCGGAATCTTGCTGGCATATATCTGATTTAAATGACGTGAATACGCGCACATCTTTTGCTGGAAAACGACATGGCTGTCAAATCCAAAGAAAAAGGGAGTGTGGCTAGTAAGTTAGCTCAATAATTGCACATCTTACCTGCAGGCTGCAGGGGCCCCATAAGCAATTATAAGATCGAATCAAACCACTGATATTGCAAAAGGTGGAAGGCTTTGGCATGCCATTCATGGAAAACGAAACTGTAACTGTTCTTGTTTCT
Organism: Miscanthus lutarioriparius; assembly: GCA_904845875.1. NCBI lineage: Eukaryota > Viridiplantae > Streptophyta > Magnoliopsida > Poales > Poaceae > Miscanthus > Miscanthus lutarioriparius. The sequence continues at coordinate 72,564,964 of CAJGYO010000008.1, forward strand.
TCACTAGGCATGGAATGGATACCCGATACAATCATAGCAAATTCCAAAACAGAACTGTGATCGCCTGAAAAACAAAAGAGTAGATGTCAACACATGGCAATGAATGTCAGTGTGTGGCTTAGCAAGTTAGCAGCTAAAGAGATACAGAAGGCTTAGGTTTTTACCATTACACAAACTAGTGCTCTACAATGAAGAAAGAGATGAAGAGAATGCCAAACTCATGGCCTCTGTGTCACCATCAGAACCATCAAATGCCCTTCAAAAAAAAGAACCATCAAATGGATAAGTGACATGCAGCACACAAGGCCAAAGCCGTCTTCAGGTCAGGATTCCTACATAGCAAACAGGGAGAAAATCTTTGCCTCTGAACACGCGCATCACGGAGGCATGGAGCCATCAGGCACCGCACTGAAACCATGTGGTGGGGAAGAAGAAGAAGAAACGGCCAAGCAGTACACTGATGCCTACCTGAACCTGATGGCTGACTTCACAAGCGTCAGATCATAGTGCTTCCCAGCCATCGGGCACATCTCCTTGGATCTGTCCACTAAGGGTCTGTTTAGATCCCTTCCAGTTTAGAAAATGGACACTGTAGCACTTTCGTTTGTATTTGGCAAAAATTGTCCAATTATGGACTATTTAGGCTTAAAAGATTCGTCTCGTCAATTACGGGCAAACTGTGCAATTAGTTATTCTTTTTACCTACATTTAATGCTCCATGCATGTGCCGCAAGATTCGATGTGACGGGGAATCTTGGAAAATTTTAGATTTTGGGTGGGATCTTTATCTGAATACCTGTGCTCTTGACATGCCAATAGACGATGCATTCAAAAGGGGTGTTGTTACATGGTGAACAGGGGCCACTTCAGGTGCTCTGCTAGACTGCTACCGCATCAAAAGAATGGACTCTGCCACAAGAAAACAAATACAAAGATAAAGCTGATCCTAAGAAGTCGTGTGTGAGAACTGAGAATTGAGCAGGAAATGCCATGCCATACCCATAACCCATGCATGTGGAAATTGAGAAAGGGAGGCGCCTACTCCCTCCGTCCCATTGAGTTTGTCGTTGGAAAACCGTGCCCCCCTCACAATCCCGGTTCCCGAGCGACAAACTCAATGGGACGGAGGGAGTACTTCAGTCGGTTCTGACTTCAGGTTATGCCATGCGAGAAAAAGCCTGCCAATGCGGTTACCAACACGCACTAAAATGTGCTGCTGTCAAGCAGAGCAGAGCAACCAGCAACGCCACGATAAAGTGGGCATCGACTTTGTTACGACGACAGTCGACATGTGGTCTGAAAACATACAGAAAGTGTCTGTTTTGCTGTTACGGTATCCTGTTCTTGCTAGTTGCTTTGCCAGTCGTTGATACCAATTCAGGTCACATATTTGCAGAAGTGAGCATGCTCGAGGCCACACACTGCTTAGCACGCAGTGGGGAGGAATCAAAACAGTGAGGATGATCAGCAGCCGGCCGTGCGCAGGAAAACGTTTGTTTTTTTTTTGTCAAAAAAAAAAAACTCACCAACACCTCCCGGAAGACCCCTCAGGGAGGGGCACAACGAGGTTGTCGTAGGATCGGCAATGCCAAAATGCCAACGAATCTCGTTGAGAGAGGTGTTGAGCAGCAGAAGTTGGAAAAGCTCAAAGGAAAAAGAGGTATAGATTGGTTTTTAGATGGATTGTGTGTTGTGCCACTTCAATCGATCCTGATTCTCTCATATACAGAGGGGGTGGTCTTATCCTAGTTAAAAACCTTAATAAAATATGATATGCAAGTTTTCATGAGATTGGAAGAGATTGCATCGAATTCGGGATGAAACAGACTCAAATCGGCAAAACTACTTAATCAGACTGGGCCGATTTACACAGCAGCAGCGCCAAATCAGCTAAAAACCAGCCTGGACCCGTTTACACTGGACTGATCCGAAGCCTGGGCCGGTTTTTCCAGGGTACGTCCAATTTACTCCAAATTGGCCCAAATTCATTCCTTTTCTCTTGTATTTGATTTCTAAGTCCGAATGCAACCTCTATAACCCGTTTTTGCTGTCAACACTAGTAATCCCAAGTAAAAAACAGTTTCACATCACTATGATCTATTTTACCTGTTTCTTCTGAGAAAAATTTTGTGGCAAGTTTGGACGGTAAAGAAGAGTAGGGTTTTTGGCCAAAGCTCAAGGGAGTCACACCATCAAAGAGGAAAGCTTGAGATCACATCTGGGAAGCAGTACTCACAGTATGGCCGAAATATCGGCTGTTACTGGTGTCACAGTTTGTTTAACGTACTTGTTCCCTGGTGAGTAGTAGAGAATCAATTCTTTTTTGCCTTGTTCTATCGTGCAGCCGAGCTACTGAAGAGGAAGAACAATGCTAAAAAAAATTGGCTGTCCACATGTCCTGCCTAAATGGATTGCACTTGAACAGTTCATTTTCTGCAAAGAACTAGGAAAAACTCCCAAACCGCCCCCCCCCCCCGCCCCCTTCCCATATAAGATCTAGTACATGGGCAGTAGTTATAATTATTGCATACACCTGCTACATGATTATATATTACAGATCTGTTACTTCATTGTAGGATATCAGAGTAGCTACGGATCGCAAGTCATTTCCTTTCGGTAAAACTGCTTTGGTAAAATATCAGATGAGCTATGTATGACAGATGCTGGATGCACAACTGAAATTATAAATGCTGAAGGTGAAACAATTAGTGTAAAGTTGTCACAGAAGTGGGAGCTGCACATCACTCAGCTGGCCCATTCCTCTTCAGTAGCTTGGCACTGGTTGAGTTAGACGTGTCTTGGTCACCATGGGGCATTTTTTGTCGCGACGAGTTCAACGTCTTCCCTTTAGTAGGGTTGGCATCAAGGCGACTCGACGCATAAGCTTCTCCCATCCTCTTTCTACACTCTTTGCTTGCAGTCTCATGATCAACCACTGTAAAACCAAACCGATGCAAAATATAAACTAATTATCAGTAACCATAAAGATGGAGAAGCCTTCTTTACCATATTGTCCTTCATTTTTACCTGGTTTTGGGTAGTCTTTGCCAATAATACAATTGGCTTTCTTCTGGATGCTAATGGGAGCAGTCCAAGGCTCGTAAATGTACTCCCTTGGCATGTCTAAATTAGTAAAATGTAGAATTGTGCAAAATAATATTGGTTAGTCCTCTATCTGAAGGGACAAACAATGCTGACTTCTGGCTTCAGAAGACTATTTATGTTGTCGTTGAAATGTTGTTCCAGAAGTACCTTTCAGCACTGGGATGAAATGCCTAATGTAGTTCCCATTAGGATCATACTTCTTCCCGAATGTGATAGGGGAGTAAATTCTGTGGTACTGTTTTGAGAAATGCACGAGAAATGTAAGCTAATTATTAGTATGAACAAAAATGTCAATAATAAGTGCTATGTGAAGGATGCGCATTATCAGTAACCTGATAGAAGAAGGATGAGCAAGAGAGCCACAGCCAATTGCCGTTGTTAATGGCCCAGTCAGAATCTATCAGTAGCCTTTCAAAGACATCACGTCCTTTTTCCCAGTGAATAAACTTTAAAAGAAATAGGTTCAGAAGTTAGTATAGGCAATGTAAGGTAGTTTGGAATCAGTCTTTAGAAATTTCTTCAGATGCATAATGTCAATTGTCCACAATAAAAAATGTCCCAGAGAACGTTAGGCAAGTAAATCTCCAGATTCTACCAGCACAATATTGACCCCCACTAAATAGCTCATCTAAACAATCCAATAGCCATATTTTTCAATGAAGAGACTCATCTAGCAAAACAAACAGCTCTTATTGATTACCTTCTTGCTTAACTAGAACTCGAAAGTTGCCAAAAGAGCAAAATTTACAATTATTACAAACATACATATTCTGTAAAGCAGATTTCAATGTAAATAATTCCCAACAGAGTTCTTATTCAATGCAAGCTTTACAGATCACAGAACATACCATATCACCACGTGTCAAGAAACAAGCAACCGAATGGCGTGCAAGGTGATGCATCCAACCCCACTTCCTCAGCTGGAAGACAAACACACAAAGAAAGCTATCAGATACTCTTGAGAGCGACACGACACAAATGAAGGAACAGAAAAGTAGAACAAGAAAATAAATAGCAAAGTGAGGTTCTCTGGTAGATATTCATTTGAGAAAACCTGAATCATGATAGCATCGATCCACGGATATCCTGTTTGGCCATCTCTCCATGCAACAAATAGCTCCTCGTTCTCGCTCCATGGAATCTAAACTAAATGGGATTTGGATTACAACTGTGCTCATGAAAAGTGCACCATTGTAAAGGAGAATGGTTCGGATCAAACAGAGTCACCTGCTTGCATATTTTGTTTCCTTTCATTCGGTCAAAATTAGGAGTTCCATAAGACACTGTGTAGAAGAAGTCTCGCCACAGCAACTGTTACAAAAACATGAGACATGAACTCAGAACTAAAGTAAAGAAGCCGTGTAGCCAGATTGTTCTTTCATGTCCAACAAATGCAGTTACAATTACAAATCACCTGTCCTATCAATGAAACAGGTGGTTTTGTATGGTTTCTGACGCTCTTGTACACATCCTGAATGCAGTGGTAAAAATATCTGGAAGACAGGCACCCAGACTGCATAATAACAGCATGACAATCCGTTTTTAACACTTTATAATCTAAATAAACAGCTAGCTGCATTGAGTTATTGACAAAAAACATACCTTCAAATACGGTGACAAGACAGTTGTGGAAGGTTTCAGAAAGGCAGAGGGGTCACCCTTTGGTTTCTCAAATTTGGCAACCCATTCCTACCCAAAACAACACAAAAGAATGAGGTCATCAGTCATCACTTTCATATCACCTGTAGAAACAGCAAAGAATAACAAACTTGATGGATGTCAGAATGTTGCTATTCCAGAAGCAACCACCTTATTTTGAAGCGATTCTTTCATTCTCCTCAGAGCTTCTGTCTCTCCACCACGGAATGGTGGAATCTCCTGCGAATGGCCATCCAGCAGTTCAGAGAGACCGATCCAGTCCAGTAGTAACTGAAATACTAGTTCATTGGAGCAATTGCCACTCCACCCTTACCTGGCTGATATCCCCATACCCAAGCTCCTCCACTGTAGGCACGGGCAACAGCTCGTATTCCCCTGTGTCTCCGAGCGGTGGGAGCTCGGAGTATTCCTCCATGGCAGGATCTGGCGGCTCCCCAGCAATGGAGACAAAGGATTGATATGTCAAAGGCGGGCGGCCACCGTTCTGCAAATTGGCAAAACCAGAATCAGTTAAGCACATTTGGTTGTCAGTAATGAGTCATGAGTTCACAGGTACTGAATACTAGTATCCTAAGCTTTCCGAGTTTCGAACACCTTCTTTATGATTTCTGCTGGGTCGAATAGTGTGTGGCTGACAGGCGTGAATACCTCGATCCCGGACGCCAATGCAAAATCCTAAAATTACAAAAATCTTCGTCAGGAAACATCACCCAGGGAAGATACGGAGAGTGGAGAAAAATGATCTTAGCAGCCTCACCGTGACTTTCTTATCGCGAGCCTGCGCGTACGGCTCGGTGTCGGACTCGAAGCACAGCTTGCCGATGTTCCACTGAACGCAAATGAACGAAGGGTGAACCCAGGATCTCGTCATTGTGTAGCCAATGGGCAACGGTTGAAAAGGCAAAGAAAAAAAAGATACTAGTACTAGTAGTAGGCTTTGCATCCAGGGCGGAAGAGATAGACGGATGCTTACGTCCTTTAGGGCCGCGCAGACCGCGTCGGCGACGTCGTGGCGGGCGCGGAGGATGAGGAGGCGGGACCCGAGGCGGCGGAGACGAGCGTCGAGGTCGCTGAGGCTCTCGAGGAGGAAGCGGATGCGGGCGACCCCGGCGCGCGCGGAGCCCGGGGACGCCGCGACGGGGTCCGGGCGGAGGTAGCGCGGGTCGAGCACGAACACCGGGTACAGCAGCCGCGCGGAGGCGGCGCCGGCGCCGGCCCCGTAGCGGCGGGCCGCGTCGAGCGCCGGGTTGTCGTGCACGCGCAGCCCCTTCCGGAACCACACCATCGCCGCCGTGGCGGCGGTTGCGGCCTCCATCGCGGGCGGGGGTCGCGGGGTGCGGAGGAGTATTGGGGGATTTTGCCGGCGGCGGTGGAGTTGGGAGTTAGGAAATTGGGAGAGATGGTGCGGGCCGTTGATGGGGGATCGGACGGTGGAGGTTTGAACAAGGGAGTGGTAACCGTAGCGAGTGGCGCGGGAAGTGGCCACGTCGGTTTCGTATTGGCCGTTCTTGTCGTGCCACACGGGATCCGGTGCGGATTGTCAAATGTGGACAAGCAGCTGCGGAGGGGAGATGACCTAGATCCATTCACGCGGGCGTTCTCTCGATTCTCTTGCCGGTTGGCTCACTCTTGTTTGGCTTACCAGATTGTTAATGTTATTATATATTAATTAATTATTGTGAATGTTTCTGCCCAATTATTACCTTACGTGAACGCGGTTTGCACTCTTTTTTTTATTTTCTACTTTTTTCCTTTACATTTTTATTTTCTTTCCTTTTTTCTTATTGTTTTTATTTTTATTTATGTTTGTTTTATGTGTTTTTCAGTATTATTTTCGTTTTTTACATGCTTTATCCTTCTAATTTCTTTTTGGCAGCGTTGGCAAGTTATACAGAATAACTTATATACATAAGCTGTGTTTGATAACGTTTACACCTATGTTGTGTTTTATAGCTTTTGTGTTTTTAAGTTTTTTTTATCAGATGTTTTCAAGTTTTAGTATAAGTTATAAGTTAATTCGTTCCTTTCTATTTAATAACTTTTGTGTTCAAAGTTTTAGCATAAGTTATAAGTTAATTTGTTCCTTTGCGTTTAGTAACTTTTGTACATAAGTTATGTTTCATAACTTTGTGTTTTCAAGTTTCGGCATAAGTTATAAACTATATGTTATAAGTTATACGTTATAAGTTACTCCCTCCATCCCAAATTGTAAGACGTTTGACTTTTTTTGGCCCCAAGTTTGACCACTCGTTTTATTCAAAAAATTTGTGCAAATATAGTCAAATTTAAGTCATTCTTGAAGAATTTTTATTAATAAACCAAACCACGACGAAAGAAGTGATATTTTACACAAATTTTTGAATAAGACGAGTGGTCAAACTTGGTGTCAAAAAAGTCAAACGTCTTACAATTTGGGATGGATTGAGTATATGTTATAAGTTAGTACACATAAGTTGTTACTAGAATAAAATTCTTTGAAACATATGCAAGTGAGATCTAGTTTTGTTTGCCTCGTCGTGCAGAACACACCGGTGCAGACGGCATTGAAAATGGATACACCGTTCAGCGGTAGTATTTTGAAATAAATGTTTTGCTTTTTTTTTTCTTGCATCATATGACGTCACAACCAGTTGGAAAAGCACGCAGGATGCATTGAGCGCATGCAGGGAGCACGGAATGGGCATTGCCGAATAGGGAAAGCTGTGGGATTTTAAAAAAAGAAAAAAGAAAATTACTTTATGTCCAAGAATTGTTCGCTCGTTTTGAGTTGGATGACCGCTCGCGATTTAGTGGCGTGGCGTCTGCTCTCCTCCCTTTTTTTATTTGCTTGTCTTTCATTATCAGGTGACCGAAGCCTCAAACATGATGAGGTGGGCCCCATTCGGCTTGTTGAAACTTGGCTGAAAAATACTGTTCTGGCTAAAATGTTGTGAGAGGAAAACACTGTTTTTGCTAAAAAAAAGAAGTCAAACAAACCGAATATAAGATAAGTCAAACGGAGCCCATATACGAACGTCAAAGTTACATGCCACATCTTCGAGCGATGCGAACCTGACACTTGTCTAGCTAAAAGCATGCGAACCTGACACTCCTCTCCTCCCGTCTTTCACATCCTGTGATCAAACACACCGACACAGCACAGGGGCAGAGAATCCGGTATACGTGCTCGCCATATCATGATTTTATCTCCGGTGCTCTGCAGATCCACGAGCCACCGATTCTTCTACCACTTCGGTCGAATTTGCTGGGAGTGTGAGATACAATAGGTAGAAGGAGGACACTGGGAATTTTTTTTTTGAAGAAACTAGGAAAAAATAATTTTGCCTTCAATATGGACAAACTTAACATTTTAGTTTGGCCATCTGCGTCTGCCCTTGTATCTAAGAGCATCACTAAAATTCTTTCTAAAACTTATTATCTAAATTATTATTTAGAGAGTCATTTGAATAAAAATCATTTTATATATCTTTTTACCCTCTAATAACTTTTCTATATCTTGTGTGCGCTCAAAAGAGTCATCCTTAATCTCCATATTTGGCTAGCAAGAAATCTAAAATAGACAATGTCTATATTTTTTTCACTGAGCAAGGGGCTATGCACAAGTGGAAACACGATCTAGCGTGCTAGTGGCTATATTTTTTTCACTGAGCAAGGGGCTATGCACAAGTGGAAACACGATCTAGCGTGCTAGTGGCCACATGTGGTAGCCACACAACGCCCTAGTAGCACACGAAGGAGCGGTGCCTCCATCGATAGTGTCAGCATGGATTGGTCTGAGCAATGCCAACACTGGCTGCAATATTTTGTTTTTAATTAGTGGTTGTCAGGATAAAATTAGTGTTAGTGCATCTTTATTAGTGTATAATGAGTTGCCATTACTTTTTAAATAGTAAAGTAATTAGTTAATTATTCTTATCTCATCCATTGTCATCCATCTAACAAAGAAAAAACTAGCTCGTCTCATCCATCCAACCAAAGTAGCATATATATCTGTTTTCCAAATTTTATGATTGGTTATCTTCTATCCACCCTTTTCTTGAAACCAAACACATCCCAAGATGTCGACTCTAAGTGAGATGAGATGGGAGATCACTTAAGGGCATGATGGTCTGTTACATATCGTGTGTTCATGCTAGTAGCTAGCACCGCAAGTACAAGTGTAGACAATTTATGTGTAGGGACGGATCCATCAGGGTTTGGATCCGCCATCGTTTCCGCCATCAAAACTGCTAGCGCCCGGACGTCTGATCCGGATGCTCACGCTGCTGCCCCTGCATGTGCGCCCGCCCGCAACCAATCCGTTCCCCACACACATGCATGCGAGCCCGCTTCCATCGGGATGCCCCCACGCACGCCCGACACGCCCGCACCTTGCGCCCCTGCACCTGAAAGCTCTAGTTTGGTTTTAGTGAATTGATGAAACCCTAAGTGCTAACCTAGTTTATCAAGTGACTATGAGATAGGTAGCACATTCCAAGTGGTGAAGCAAATGAAGATCATGACATGATGATGGTGTTACCATGGTGAAAGGTCCTAATGGCTAGAGGGGGGTGAATAGCCTAATAAAATTTCTACAACAACACTTAACAAAAGGATTAGACAATTATGAGGCGAAGCGAGTTATGCGTTAGCCTACCAAAATGCAAGCCACCTACCATAATTCTAGCTTAGATTAAGTATATCCACACAATAGCTATATCACTACACTAAGTTAGTGTGCTCTCAAAAGCTAACTAAAGAGCCACACTAACCAAACTAACAAGCTCTCACAACTAGTTACACTAAAGAGCTTGACAACTAGTTTGCGGTAATGTAATGAGTAGGCAAGAAGGTTATACCGCCGTGTAGATGTATGAACCAATCAATCACAAATGTGGATAACAATAAAGACCAATCACCTCGGAATCAATGATGAACACAATGATTTTTTACCAAGGTTCACTTGCTTGCCGGCAAGCTAGTCCTCGTTGTGGCGATTCACTCACTTGGAGGTTCACGCGCTAATTGGCTTCACACGTCAAACCCTCAATAGGGTGCCGCACAACCAACACAAGATGAGGATCACACAAGCCACGAGTAATCTACTAGAGTACCTTTTGGCGCTCCGCCGGGGAAAGGTCAAGAACCCCTTACAATCACCACGATCGGAGCCGGAGACAATCACCACCCTCCGCTCAACGATCCTCGCTGCTCCAAGCCGTCTACGTGGCGGCAACCACCAAGAGTAACAAGCAAAATCCATAGTGAAACACGAACACCAAGTGCCTCTAGATGCAAACACTCAAGCAATGCACTTGGATTCTCTCCCAATCTCACAAAGATGTTCAATCTATGATGGAAATGAGTGGGAGGGCTTTGGCTAAGCTCATAAAGTTGCTATGTCAATGAAAATGGCCAAGAGAGTGAGCTTGAGCCGGTCATGGGGCTTAAATAGAAGCCCCCATGAAATAGAGCCGTTGTACCCCTTCACTGGTACTGATCGGGCTGACCGGACGCTCCGGTCCTACTGACCTGACGCTGCTCCTCAACGTCCGGTCGCCCGATGGCGGCCACGTGTCACCTGCGTTCAACTGTGAACGTTTGATCTCAACGGTCGAAATGTTGACCGGACGCTCCGATAGAACTGACCAGACGCTGGACCCTCAGCGTCCGGTCGTTTCCAGTAAGGGTCCAAATCCTATTTTTGCCGACCGGACGCGTCTGGTCATGCTTGATCGGACACAGCCCAGCGTCCGGTGCTTAACCCAAATCACTGTGTCGTCTGACAGCTCGACCGGACGCAGCCTTTCATCGTCCGGTCGCTGAGTGACCTAGCTTCCGGTCAGAAGACCGACGCCAGCATCATTGCGACCAACTCCATTTCACCTCTAACTTCTTCATCCTTGATCAAATGTGCCTTCTTCAACTTGTACACATGGTCGGGCTTCTTGTCATCTTCAAAACCGGGAGGTTGCTCAACATATACTTCTTCATTGATGTAATCATTGAGAAATGCACTCTTAACATCTATTTGATAGAGCTTGATGTTGTGGGCACAAGCATAGGCTAGCAAGATTCTAATTGCTTCCAATCTAGCAACCGGGGCATATGTTTCTCCAAAGTCAAGACATTCAACTTGTGTATAGCCTTGTGCTACCAATCTTGCTTTGTTCCTTACTACTATCCCATCTTGATCTTGCTTGTTTCTAAAGACCCATTTGGTTCCAATCACATTGTGTCCCTTTGGTCTCTTTACTAATTCCCATACTTGATTTCTTATGAAATTATTCAATTCTTCATGCATAGCATTCACCCAATCAACATCCTTTAAAGCTTCATCTATCTTCTTTGGTTCAACGGATGACACAAATGAGAAGTGTTCACAAAATGATGCCAATCTTGATCTAGTTTGCACACCTCTTGAAATATCACCAATGATAGTGTCCAATAGATGATCTCTTACAACATTGATTGGTTGGAGGATTGGAACTTGATTGATTGCACTTGCTTGATCATTGGATTGAGATAATGTACTAGCCACTTGATCTTGTTCATTGTCATGAGAGCCACTTGTACTAGCTTGATTTGTATCATCTTGCACATTTAAGTTAGAGAGCACTTGCACTTGATCATCTTCATCATCATTCACTTGCCTAGGCCTCAATTCACCAATATCCATGTTCTTCATGGCATTTGAAAGTTGAATGCCTCTAACATCTTCCAAGTTCTCATTCTCTACTTGTGAACCCTTAGTTTCATCAAATTCAACATCATGAACTTCCTCAAGAGTACCACTATCCGAATTCCAAACTCTATATGCTTTGCTTGTAGTGGAATAATCAAGTAGGAATCCTTCATCACAGTTCTTGTCAAACTTGCCCAATCTAATGCCTTTCTTCAAGATATAGCATTTGCAACCAAAGACCCAAAAATATACAATGTTGGGCTTTCTACCATTCAAGAGCTCATAGGGTGTCTTCTCTTTCAATTGGTGACAATAGAGACGGTTGCTACAATAGCAAGCCGTGTTGATAGCTTCGGCCCAAAAAGATTGACTCACATTGTACTCACTAAGCATAGACCTTGCCATATCAATAAGTGTTCTATTCTTCCTCTCAACAAGGCCATTTGATTGTGAAGTGTACTTAGCCGAGAATTGATGCCTAATTCCAAACTCATCACACAACTCATCAATTTTAGTGTTCTTGAACTCACTACCATTGTCACTTCTAACCCTCTTGATGGTTGTTTCAAACTCATTGTGAATGCTCTTAGCAAATGATTTGAATGTTGTAAACACATCACTTTTATCCACTAGAAAGAATACCCATGTGTATCTAGTGTAATCATCCACTATCACAAAGCTATATTTGTTACCACCAATGCTAGTGTATTGTGTTGGCCCAAACAAATCCATGTGCAATAACTCAAATGCTTTACTAGTGCTCATCATGCTTTTCTTAGGATGGGTGTTTCCAACTTGTTTGCCGGCTTGACAAGAGCTACAAAGCTTATCCTTTTCAAACACAACATCTTTCAAGCCTTTAACTAAGTCATGCTTAACCAATCTATTCAATTGTTTCATTCCAATATGACCAAGCCTCCTATGCCATAACCAACCCATGCTAGACTTAGTGAACAAGCATGTAGATAATTTAGCTTCACTAGCATTGAAATCAACTAAGTATAGATTCTCATATCTAAATCCTTTGAAGATCAAATTAGAGCCATCTACACTTAGGATCTCTACATCATCTACTCCAAATATGCATTTGAATCCAAGATCACACAATTGAGCCACGGATAGCAAATTGAAATTCAAGCTCTCTACTAGCAACACATTGGATATGCCCATGTCATTGGATATTGCAATCTTACCAAGCCCTTTGACCTTGTCTTTGCCATTGTCACCAAATATGATACTATCATATCCATCATTGCTATTGGTGTTGATTGAGTTGAACATTCTTGCATCACCGATCATATGTTGAGTGCACCCACTATCAAGAACCCACTGCCTTTCTCTGGCTTTATAATTGACCTACAAAAGAAGATCAATTCTTTTTAGGTAACCAAACTTGCTTGGGTCCTTAAAGGTTAGTCACTAGACTCTTTGGCACCCAAATGGCTTTCTTCTTCGAGCCCATCCATGGTTTGCCAATGAACTTAGCCTTTACACCATTTATACCCTTAATAAGCATATAGGAAGAATTAAGCTTAATGGAGGATACATTAGCATTTTTGCTCTTGTTGGTGCATTCATGCACTTTATGACCCGCTTGCTTGCAACTAATGCAAAACCGACCATTGTTCTTCATAAAACTAGTCTTGTGAGGAGCAAAGGCATCCTTGCCTTTCTTGGGGGTATAGCCCAATCCCTCTTTGTAGAGAGAAGCTCTTTGGCTACCCAAGCACATAAGCAAGCGGTCCTCACCACCATAGGCCTTAGCCAACGTGTGAGTGAGCTTGTTAACCTCCTTTTTGAGATTTTTATTCTCAACCACTAGTGAGGCATCACAAGTGAGACCGTCACCACTAGATGAGGTGGAAGTAGAAGTACTACAAGAAGGATTAGTAGAAGGAGCAATGATAGGCATAGATAGTGATTTATCAATTATATCACAAGTTAAACCTACATCACAAGTATCAACATGCTTCTTTTTATTTTGCTCATCAAGCAAAGAGGAATGAGCCTTTTCAAGATTTTTGTGAGCTTTGCCAAGCTTCTCATTGGCTTCCTCTAGCCTCTCATGAGATGCATTGAGCTCATCAAAGGCTTGCTTAAGGGCTTTAAGTTCCTTACGCAAGCTTTTGCATTCCCTTCTCTTGATGTCAAAGTGTTCTCTAGCATCTTCTAGCATGTCAATTAATTCATCCTTAGTAGGTTCATCATCATCACTATCACTATCATTTTCATTTTTATTTTCATTATCATCATCATGTTCTTCATCACTTTCATCATCACAAGTTTGTACCTTAGTGGCCTTAGCCATGAAGCATGATGAAGAGTCGAAGAGAGAAGGCTTTTTATTGATGGCAATACTTGCTATAACCTTCTTCTTGGTGGTCTTGTGATCATCACTATCATCATCATCATCATCACTTGAGGAGGCATCACTATCCCAAGTGACCACATATGAACCACCATTCTTCTTCTTGAAGGCCATCTTGTCCTTCTTCTCTTTCTTTTCCTTCTTGTCCTTCTTCTTGTTCTTCTTGTTGTCATCATCATTGTCCCTATTGTATGGACATTGAGCAACAAGATGATCTTTGCTTCCACACTTGAAGCATCTTCTTGACTCTTCCTTGTTCTTGGATGAAGACTTCTTTCTTCTAGCACGATAGCCCTTCTTCACCATAAACTTGCCAAATCTCTTGACAAAGAGAGCCATCTTCTCATCATCATCATCATCCCATGAATCATCCTCTTCACTTGATGTTTCTTGCTTGGCTTTGCCCTTGGATGATGTGGCCTTGAATGCCACTCTCTTCTTCTTGTCATCCTTCTTATCATCTTTATTCTCCCTCTTTTCTTCCTTCTCATCATCATCTCTATATGTATCATCGATCATTATGTCTCCCAACACTTGGTTTGGTGTCATTGTGTCCAAACCACTCCTCACTAGAATAGTGACCAATGTTCCAAATCTTGAAGGCAAACATCTTAAGAACTTGTGGGAGAAGTCATTGTCCTTCACCTCTTCTCCAAGTGCTTTGAGATCATTGACAAGCACTTGAAGCCTATGGAACATCTCCGGCACACTCTCATCCTCCTTCATCTTGAAGCTTGCAAACTTCTCTTTGAGAATGTATGCCTTTGCACCCTTCACGGCTTGAGTGCCCTCAAATGATTCTTCCAACTTCTTCCAAGCCTCATAAGCCATTTTAATATTCTTGATTTGCTCAAATGTTCTCTCATCAATTGCATCATGAATGGCACTTAGAGTAATGCCATTGTTTTGGAGAAGCACTTCTTCGGTCACGGTGGGATTCTCCGGATCTTTAATCTCAATTTTTGTTTCTACCACCTTCCACACCTTTCTATTGATTGACTTAATATGTGTGGTCATCTTTGACTTCCAATAAGGATAATTTGTGCCATCAAATTGGGGTGGCTTCTTAGTGTTGTTGATTTGAGTCATTTTTACACCGAAGGTTGTTAAGCCTCAAATCACAGTGACCTTGGCTCCGATACCACTTGAAAGGTCCTAATGGCTAGAGGGGGGGTGAATAGCCTAATAACATTTCTACAACAACACTTAACAAAAGGATTAGACAATTATGAGGCGAAGCGAGTTATGCGTTAGCCTACCAAAATGCAAGCCACCTACCACAATTCTAGTTTAGATTAAGTATATCCACACAATAGCTATATCACTACACTAAGTTAGTGTGCTCTCAAAAGCTAACTAAAGAGCCACACTAACCAAACTAACAAGCTCTCACAACTAGTTACACTAAAGAGCTTGACAACTAGTTTGCGGTAATGTAATGAGTAGGCAAGAAGGTTATACCGCCGTGTAGATGTATGAACCAATCAATCACAAGTGTGGATAACAATGAAGACCAATCACCTCGGAATCAATGATAAACACAATGATTTTTTACCGAGGTTCACTTGCTTGCCGGCAAACTAGTCCTCGTTGTGGCGATTCACTCACTTGGAGGTTCACGCGCTAATTGGCTTCACACGCCAAACCCTCAATAGGGTGCCGCACAACCAACACAAGATGAGGATCACACAAGCCACGAGTAATCCACTAGAGTACCTTTTGGCGCTCCACCGGGGAAAGGTCAAGAACCCCTCACAATCACCACGATCGGAGCCGGAGACAATCACCACCCTCCGCTCAACGATCCTCGCTGCTCCAAGACATCTAGGTGGCGGCAACCACCAAGAGTAACAAGCAAAATCCACAGCGAAACACGAACACCAAGTGCCTCTAGATGCAAACACTCAAGCAATGCACTTGGATTCTCTCCCAATCTCACAAAGATGTTTAATCTATGATGGAAATGAGTGGGAGGGCTTTGGCTAAGCTCACAAAGTTGCTATGTCAATGAAAATGGCCAAGAGAGTGAGCTTGAGCCGGCCATGGGGCTTAAATAGAAGCCCCCATGAAATAGAGCCGTTGTACCCCTTCACTGGTACTGATCGGGCTGACCGGACGCTCCGGTCCTACTGACCTGACGCTGCTCCTCAACGTCCGGTCGCCCGATGGCGGCCACGTGTCACCTGCGTTCAACTGTGAACGTTTGATCTCAACGGTCAAAATGTTGACCGGACGCTCTGATAGAACTGACCGGACGCTGGACCCTCAGCGTCCGGTCGTTTCCAGTAAGGGTCCAAATCCTATTTTTGCCGACCGGACGCGTCCGGTCATGCTTGATCGGACACAGCCCAGTGTCTGGTGCTTAACCCAAATCAGTGTGTCGTCTGACAGCTCGACCGGACGTGGCCTTTCAGCGTCCGGTCGCTGAGTGACCCAGCTTCCGGTCAGAAGACCGACGCCAGCATCATTGCGACCAACTCAATTTCACCTCTAACTTCTTCACCCTTGATCAAATGTGCCAACCACCAAGTGTAACACCTTGTGCACATGTGTTAGCGTATTTTCACAAACATTTTCAAGGGTGTTAGTTCTCCACTAGATCCTAAATGCATATGCAATGAATTAGAGCATCTAGTGGCACTTTGATAACCGCATTCCGATACAAGTTTCACCCCTCTTAATAGTATGGCTATCAATCCTAAATGTGATCACACTCTCTAAGTGTCTTGATCACCAAAACAAAATAGCTCTTACAAATTATACCTTTGCCTTGAGCTTTTTGTTTTACTCTTTCTTCTTTCCAAGTCGAAGCACTTGATCATCACCATGCCATCATCTTTATCATGCTATGATCTTCATTTGCTTCACCACTTGGAGTGTGCTACCTATCTCATGATCACTTGATAAACTAGGTTAGCACTTAGGGTTTCATCAATTCACCAAAACCAAACTAGAGATTTCACATGGTGATGATAAATTGCTTGGACTTGGAAAAGAATAAAGTAAAACAAAAGGTTCAAGGCAAAGGTATAAATGGTAGGAGCCTTTTCGTTTCGGTGATCAAGACACTTAGCGAGTATGATCACATTTAGGGTCGATAGCCGTACTATTAAGAGGGGTGAAACTCATATCGAAATGAGGTTATCAAAGTGCCACTAGATGCTCTAACTCATTGCATATGCATTTAGGATCTAGTGGAGTGCTAACGCCCTTGAAAATATTTGTGAAAATATGCTAACACATGTGCACAAGGTGATATACTTGGTGGTTGGCACATTTGAGTAAGGGTGAAGAAGATAGAGTTGAAAAGAAGTTAGTCGCGTTGGTCACAGAGTGACCGGACGCGTCCGGTCGCCACACCGGACGCGTCCGGTGTGAATCAGCAAAGTTGCTGGTGTGAATCAGCAAAGTCGATGTTCAGTATAACAGTTGATCGGACGCTGGGAGCGTCCGGTCAGCCCAGAGCGGCTCTGGGAGCTCTCTGGACTCGACCGGATGCTGCGTCTCAGCGTCCAGTCGTTTCTAACTCAACGTCTGGTCGATTATAACAGAGCGTCTAGTCGTAGATTGAATATGGCATCAATGGCTACTTCATTTTGAAATTGGACACATGGCGGTTAGGTAGCGACTGGACGCGTTCGGTATACACGACCGGTGCGTCCGGTGCATACGACCTGCGTGTCCAGTCAACGCGCAGTCAGCCCAATAATTGAGCCAACAGCTCTATTGTTTGGGGTGCCTATAAATACCGTTTGGTCAGCTCTAGCTCTATCTCTTGGCCATTTGCATTGACATAGTAACCTTATGAGCTTGGCCAAAGCCCTCTCACTTATCTCCATCATTGATTCATCATCTTTGTGAGATTGGGAGTGAATCCAAGTGAATTGCTTGAGTGTTTGCATCTAGAGACACTTGGTGTTTATATTTTGCTGCAGGATTCGTTTGTTACTCTTGGTGGTTGCCGCCACCTAGATGGCTTGGAGCAATGAGGATCGTCGAGCGGAGGTTGGTGATTGTCCCCGGCTTCGATCGTGGTGATTGTGACGGGTTCTTGACCTTTCCCCGACGGAGAGCCAAAAGGTACTCTAGTAAATTACTTGTGGCTTGTGTGATCCTCATCTTGTGTTGGTTGTGCGGCACCCTATTGAGGGTTTGGTGAGTTATGCCAATCAGCTCGTGAACCTCCAAGTGAGTGAATCACCACAACCAGGACTAGCTTGCCGGCAAGCAAGTGAACCTCGGTAAAAAATTATTGTGTTCATCATTTGATTCCGAGGTGATTGGTATTCATTGGTATTCATTCTTGTGATTGTTTGGTTCATTCCTCGACTTTACGGTATAACCAACTTGCTCTCTCTCTTTATATTACCGCAAACTAGTTGTCAAGCTCTTTAGTGTAGCTAGTCATGAGAGCTTGTTAGTTTGGTTAGTGTGGCTCTTTAGTTAGCTTTTGAGAGCACACTAACTTAGTGTAGTGACATAGCCATTATGTGGATAGAGACTATAGAAACTAGAATTGTGGTAGGTGGCTTACATTTTTAGTAGGCTAGCGCAACACTCGCTTTGCCTCATATTTGTTTAACCGGTTTGTTAAGGGTTGTTGTAGAAATTTTTAATAGGCTATTCACCCCCCCTCTAGCCATTAGGACCTTTCAAGTGGTATTAGAGCCGAGGTCACCATGATTTGAGGCTTAATAACCTTCGGTGTAAAAATGGCTTAAATCAACAACACCAAGAAGCCACCCCAATTTGATGGCATAAATTATTCATATTGGAAATCAAAGATGACCACACATATTAAGTCAATCAATAGAAGAGTGTGGAAGGTGGTAGAAACCAAAATTGAGATTGATGATCCGGAGAATCCCACCATGGCCAAAGAGTGCTTGTCCAAAACAATGACATTGCTCTAAGTGCCATTCATGATGCAATTGATGAGAGAACATTTGAACAAATCAAGAATATTGAGATGGCTCATGATGCTTGGAAGAAGTTGGAAGAATCATTCGAGGGCACCAAGGCAATAAAGGATGCAAAGGCATACATTCTCAAGGAGAAATTTGCTAGCTTCAAGATGAAGGAAGATGAGAGTATGCCAGACATGTTCCATTGGATGGAAGTGCTTGTCAATGATCTCAAAGCACTTGGTGAGAAGGTGGAGGACAAGGACTTCTCTCATAAGTTCTTGAGATGCTTATCCGTAAGATTTGGCATGTTGGTCACCTTGCTAGTGAGGACCGGTTTGGATACAATGACACCAAACCAAATCTTGAAAGATATCATGACCGATGATGCTTATAGAGATGATGATCAGAAGGAAGAAAAGGAGAAGAAAGATGAGAAGAAGGATGAGAAGAAGAAGAGTGTGGCATTCAAGACCACATCATCCAAGGGCAAGGCAAAGCAAGAATCATCAAGTGAAGATGGAGACTCAAGCTTTGATGAGTTTGATGATGAGAAGATGGCTCTCTTTGTGAAAAGATTTAGCAAATTCATGGTGAAGAAGGGCTATCGTGCAAGAAGGAAGAAGTCATAGTCAAAGAACAAGGATGAAACAATGAGGTGCTTCAAGTGTGGTAGCAAGGATCATTGTGTTGCTCAATGCCCAAACAATAGCGTCAATAGTGATGACAACAAGAAGAACAAGAAGAAGGACAAGAAGAAAAAGAAAGAGAAGAAGGACAAGATGACCTTCAAGAAGAAGAATAAACATGGTTCATATGTGGTCACTTGGGATAGTGATGCTTCCTCAAGTGATGATGATGATAGTGACAATGACAAGACCACCAAGAAGAAGGCACTTGCAAGCATTGCTATCAATGAGAAGCCTTCTCTCTTCGACACTCCATCATGCTTCATGGCTAAGGCCACTATGGTACAAACTTATGATGATAGAAGTGATGAGGAACATGATAATGAAAATGATAGTGACAGTGATGATGATGAACCCACTAAAGATGAATTATTTGGCATGCTAAAAGATGCTAAAGAACACTTTGATATTAAGAGAAGGGAATGCAAGAGCTTGAATAAGGAAGTAAAAGCCCTTAAGCAAGCCCTTGATGAGCTCAAAGCAACTCATGAGAGGCTAGAGGAAGCCCATAAGAAGCTTGACAAGGCTCACAAGAAGCTTGAAAAAGCTCATTCCTCTTTGCTTGTTGAACAAAATAAAAGAAGCATGTTTAGACTTGTGATGTAGGCTTAACTTGTGATATAATTGATGAATCATTATTTATGCCTATCATTGTTGCTCCTGCTAACTCTTCTTGTAGTACTTCTACTTCCACCTCATCTAGTAGTGATGGTTTCACTTGTGATGCCTCACTAATGGTTGAGAATGAGACTCTCAAGAAGGAGGTCAATGAGCTCACTCACACCTTGGCTAAGGCCTATGGTGGTGAGGACCGCTTGCTTATGTGCAAATTCATATTCATTATAACTGTCCAAGTGTTCCATCAACATTACTACGATGAAGTCACTCAAGTCAAGTGCTCACTATCCAGGAGCATTGTCGATTCGAATCGATTCCTAACCAGCTGGTGATTTATTCCTTACACAAACCTCACTCATCCGCTAAAGTGAGGTATCGGTCACCGAGTCAACTATCCAGGAAAATCTCGAGTTTGCCAGGAACCACATGTACCCGGGGGCCGACCGACTGCCTTTCGGTCTTATCATCGCACCCCCGTGTCCTACCACACCTGCTCCGGTAAAGTGCGCTGTGGGCAATCTACTCGGCCCGAATAATCTCCCAGCTTCATGGTCGAAAGGTCCTTTATTCGGCCAGCTAAATGTAAGGCATGCGTTCAACATGACTCGAGGCCCAACAACGGTCGATCCTTAATCGACACAGACGGAAAGCACTACAGTCCAAAACTCTGTAAGTCTCCATCCGGTCTCAACTTCAATTAACACTTAGTATACCATGACTACATAGTTATCCAAGCAGATCCAGGTAACCACCTATAGCTCGCAGGTGACAGGAAATCACCCGACTTCTACCGATCTAAGCCAGCTAAGCATTGACTCGACAGCGGATACCAGGGTAACAAGGATATAGTATAGCAAAGGTAGACAAGGTATAATGCAGCAACGGTTGCAAACAACTCCTAAATGTAATGCATCAATTAAAGTAAAGCATTTAATTAATAATTGCAAACCGGGGAGAAAAATGCTCCGGAGCTTGCCTCTCTCGAAGGAGCTCGGGCGGTGATCGGGGCACTCCAGAAGTTCCTCAACGTCCTCCTCGTCTGCTTCGGTCACTTCCTGCGGCTGCACCTCGAGCTGCTCCTCGGGCTCCTCGGGTATGACGACTGGGCTCTCGGTTTGTGATCCTATATGATGCGGGCGCATAAGTGCTTATGCAAAAGGTGCATCGGATGAAATGAACACAATGAATATGCTTGAATGCAAGGTAGTCAACATCATCCAAGAACATGTACTACAAGCACATGTCATCTACTGTATTCTCTTCTACTACTAATATGCTAAGTCAACACATCTCATTAAATGCTTCAAAGATACACCAAAGCTTCACTAATTTCTTAATCATATATAAAGCAACATTTGATTAAACCCTAATTAATAATAGGTTTGAATAGCAACATCTATTTTTATAGCTTAGAAAATCTTAGAAAATTACCATAGCACAGTACTACCCTAAGTAGTCTACCATTAAATTTTTATGGCATTTGGATAAGTGGATTAGCCTACATAAAAATAACAAGCTATGGCATAATTATGATCATGAAAATACTTTGTACTGTGAAAAGTGTCAAACAACAGATGTAATATTTTTTCTATGTTCTACACAGTAAATAATCACTGCACAAAAATTATCACTTGCAGGTTTTATACAAATTTTGCTCTCTAGCAAAAATAACAAAAACCAGCCATTAAAGGCACTTGAACTACATCTCATAATTTTTCTACAGGACATGCATGGCATATATTTTTCCTAGAAAGTAAATTACACCAGAAGAGTAACAAACTTGAAATCATATTTTTCTGATCTTTCTATGATTTATTATGCCTTTCTCAAGAAAACAGCAATTTCAAAGATTAACTAAAGCCCTATATAAATGTATCCCAAAACTTACATGCAACATTTTTATATTGTAGATCTAAGAATAAGAGGCATACAGAAATTTGTTTCACCAAAATTGGGGCACCACAGCAGCAACTATGTATTTTAGAATCCTTTAAAAGTATTTTCCAGAAATATTTTTCTTTTAAAACGAAAATCCAGCCGGGTGCAATATTTGGTGCACCCAGTCTTTGTGCAACCGGAGCTACCACCGCCCCATCGCGGGCTGGGCCTCATGCCCACGGGTCGAGGACCCAAAAAGGGGAGGAGCTCCCGACCAAGTGCTCACTGGCGGCGAAGCTCCCCGGTGGTCAAAGTGGAAGTGCAGGTGTCTCCACTGCCGAGCCGCACCGACGGGAAGGGTGGGATGGCCCGACGACGTGGAGGCCCACGCGACCGCGGCTGTGCTCTCACCGGAGAGAAAGGGGGCGGCCACGCTCGGCCCTTACCTTGACGACGGCAGCCGCGAGTGAGCGCAAGCGAGGCAGGGGTCCAAGGCGGAGCTGCTGGCAGCGGGAATCGAGAAATGGGGTGGCAGTGAGGGAGCTAGACGCCGGCGGAGCGCATCGATGAGCTCGGCAGCTCGGGCGCCCGCCCGCGATTTTGAAAAGGAGAACGAGAGGGAGAGAGAGCGAGAATGGAGAGGGAGGCTCGGACAGGGGTCTTGAAGGCGGGCGGGCCGGGTCCGAAGCAGTAAGGCAGGTCGGCGATGCCACGCTGGGCGAGCTCTCATTGGCGCATGATGGCCACGCAGCTGGCGTCTGGCCTCGACGCTGCTAGGCAGCGTCTTGGCGTGCAGACAGGTGCGGGCTGGGCAGGGAGCAGGGCATGACGCTGAGGGCAGGCGGGCCAGGCCACTGTCTTGGTCAATAAAGCGAGGTGGCGGCCCATTAAGGAAAAATGAGATTTTTCAAACTATTTTCAAATCCTTTTTCATTCAAACGAAATTTTGAACTATTTCAAAGCAGTTTTCAAAAGTTGGTGTAAAAATGAAAGTTGTTCCATTTTTCAAGATCTACAACTTTGCTTTTATGACCAAAGTCAAATTCCAAATAGATTTTGAATTACCAAATTAAACTCAATATTAATTCAAAACCCTAATCTTGAATAATTATTTTTAAAAGCAAAATTTGGCAAAAATTCAAATATAAACTTTGCTCCAAATTGTATCCTAAATATTTATAAGCTGTCCTAGTGATCAAAACAAGACTTCATGGCATCCAAACATGAGCATGGCATTTCACATTGTTTTAAACATAATGAATTTCAATCAACTTAAGCACCACATGAAATGATACTTCATTTCTTTCGAAATGAAATGCATGCATGATGCTTATGCATGAGGTGATGATGATTATGCTCATGGGATGAAATGGTAATGCACGCTTAACACCGAGGTGTTACAAACAAGAACAAAAATGCTTATGTATCCTCCATTAAGCTTGATTCTTTCTATATGCTTACTAATGGTGCAAATGGTGTAAAGGCTAAGTTCATTGGTAAACCATGGATAGGCTCAAAGAAGAAAGCCATTTGGGTGCCAAAGAGCTTGGTCACTAACCTTAAGGACCCAAGCAAGTTTGGATACCTAAAAGGATATGATCTTCTTTTGTAGGTCAATTACAAAGCTGGAGGAAGGCATTGGGTTCTTGATAGTGGATGCACTCAACACATGATCGGTGATGCAAGAATGTTCAACTCAATCAACACCAATGGCAATGATGGTTATGATAGTATCACATTTGGTGATAATGGCAAAGGCAAGGTCAAAAGGCTTTGTAAGATTGCAATATCCAATGACATGAGCATATCCATTGTGTTGCTAGTAGAGAGCTTGAACTTCAACTTGCTATCCTGGCTCAATTATGTGATCTTGGATTCAAATGCATATTTAGGGTAAATGATGTAGAAATCATAAGTGTAGATGGCTCTAATTTAATCTTCAAAGACTTTAGATATGAGAATTTATACTTGGTTGACTTTAATGCTAGTGAAGCTAAATTATCTATATGTTTGTTTACTAAGTCTAGTATGGGTTGGTTATGGCATAGAAGGCTTGGTCATGTTGGAATGAAACAATTGAATAGATTGGTTAAGCATGACTTGGTTAGAGACTTGAAAGATGTTGTGTTTGAAAAGGATAAGCTTTGTAGCTCTTGTCAAGCCGGCAAACAAGTTGGAAATACCCATCCTAAGAAAAACATGATGAGCACTAGTAAAGCATTTGAGTTATTGCATATGGACTTGTTTGGGCCAACACTATACACTAACATTGGTGGTAACAAATATGGCTTTGTGATAGTGGATAATTACACTAGATACACTTGGGTATTCTTTCTAGTGGATAAAAGTTATGTGTTTGCAACATTCAAATCATTTGTCAAGGGCATTCACAATGAGTTTGAAAACAACCATTAAGAGTGTTAGAAGTGACAATGGTAGTGAGTTCAAGAATACTAGAATTGATAAGTTATGTGATGAATTTAGAATTAGACATCAATTCTCGGCTAAGTACACTCCACAATCAAATGACCTTATTAAGAGGAAGAATAGAACACTTATTGATATGGCAAGGTCTATGCTTAGTGAGTACAATGTGAGTCAATCCTTTTGGGCCAAAGCTATCAACATGGCTTGCTATTGTAGCAACCACTTCTATTGCCACCTATTGAAAGAAAAGACACCATATGAGCTCTTGAATGGTAGAAAGCCCAACATTACATATTTTGGATCTTTGGTTGCAAATGCTATATCTTAAAGAAAGGCACTAGATTAGACAAATTTGATCAAAAAATGTGATGGAGGATTCCTACTTGGATACTCAACAACTAGCAAAGCATATAGAGTTTGGAATTTGGATAGTGGTACTCTTGAGAAAGTTCATGATGTTGAATTTGATGAAACCAAGGGTTCATAAGAAGAGAATGAGAACTTGGAAGATGTTAGAGGTATTCAACTTTCAAATTCCATGAAGAACATGGATGTTGGTGAATTGAGGCCCAGGCAAGAGAATGATGATGAAGATGATCAAGTGCAAGTGCTCTCTAACTCAAATATACAAGATGATACAAATCAAGTTAGTACAAGTGGATCTTATGACAATGAACAAAATCAAGTGGCTAGTGCATCATCTCAACCCAATGATTAAGCAAGTGCAATCAATCAAGTTTCAATCCTCCAACCAACAAATATTGTAAGTGATCATCCATTGGACACTATCATTGGTGATATTTCTAGAGGTGTACAAACAAGATCAAGGTTGGCTTCATTTTGTGAGCATTTCTCATTTGTGTCATCTATTGAACCAAAGAAGATAGATGAAGCATTGAAGGATGTTGATTGGGTGAATGCTATGCATGAAGAATTGAATAACTTCGCAAGAAATCAAGTATGACAATTAGTAGAGAGACCAAAGGGACACAATGTGATTGGAACCAAATGGGTCTTTAGAAATAAGCAAGATCAAGATGGGATAGTAGTAAGGAACAAAGCAAGATTGGTAGCACAAGGATATACACAAGTTGAAGGTCTTGACTTTGGAGAAACATATACCCCGGTTGCTAGATTGGAAGCAATTAGAATCTTGCTAGCCTATGCTTGTGCCCACAACATCAAACTCTATCAAATGAATGTTAAGAGTGCATTTCTCAATGGTTACATTAATGAAGAAGTATATGTTGAGCAACCTCCGGTTTTGAAGATGACAAGAAGC
The DNA here is from genome assembly GCA_904845875.1 of Miscanthus lutarioriparius. Classification (NCBI taxonomy): domain Eukaryota; kingdom Viridiplantae; phylum Streptophyta; class Magnoliopsida; order Poales; family Poaceae; genus Miscanthus; species Miscanthus lutarioriparius. The sequence continues at coordinate 72,590,558 of CAJGYO010000008.1, forward strand.
CCGACCATATGTACAAGTTGAAGAAGGCATTGTATGGCTTGAAGCAAGCACCTATAGCATGATATGAGAGATTGAGGGACTTCCTACTCTCTAAAGGGTTCATGACGAGCAAGGTTGACACCACTCTTTTCATCAAGAAGATTGAAAAAGATTTATTTGTGTTGCAAATCTATGTTGATGACATCATATTTGGATCAACCAATCAAGACTTTTATGAAGAATTTGGAAAGATGATGGCTAATGAGTTTGAGATGTCCATGATTGGAGAGTTAAGTTACTTCCTTGGTCTTCAAATCAAGCAATTGAAGAATGGTACATTTGTGAGTCAAGGCAAGTATATCAAGGACATGATCAAGAAGTTTGGCATGAGTGATAGCAAAGCCATTAGTACACCAATGGAAATAAATGGCAACTTGGATAGTGATGCAAGTGGCAATATGGTGGATCAAAAGTTGTATCGGTCTATGATTGGAAGCCTACTCTATGTAACCGCATCAAGGCCGAATGTCATGTTTAGTGTATGCATGTGTGCAAGATTTCAATCCTCACCAAGAGAAAGTTATTTAAAGGCTACAAAGAGAATATTAAGGTACTTGAAGCATACACAAAATGTTGGTTTGTGCTATCCCAAAGGAGCAAAGTTTGAGCTAGTTGGTTACTCCGACTCGGATTATGCGGGATGCAAGGTTGAAAGGAAGAGCACCTCGAGCACATGTCAATTGTTGGGAAGATCACTTGTTTCATGGTCATCAAAGAAGCAAAATAGTGTTGCATTATCAACCGCCAAAGCCAAATACATATCCGCCGATAGTTGTTGTGCACAAATACTTTGGATGAAGGCCACCTTGAATGACTTTGGAATCAAATTCAAGAAAGTGCCATTACTATATGACAATGAGAGTGCAATCAAGTTAACCAACAATCCGGTTCAACATGCAAGAACAAAGCACATTGATGTCCATCACCATTTTATAAGAGATCACCAACAAAAGGGGGACATTTGCATTGAGAGTGTAGGCACCGAAGATCAACTTGCCGATATATTCACCAAGCCATTGGATGAGAAAAGGTTTTGCAAGCTAAAGAATGAGTTGAACATATTGGATTTCTCAAATATGTGTTGTTGCACCCCCACTTATATGGCATGCCTCTCCTTCGAGCATCTAAGGTAAAAGTTGATTGTCATGGTATACATCCTTGCTAAGGACATGTTTAGTGCATCTAGACATCTTTCATATTTAAGAGGCTCATTCATGAAAATCAAATGAATTTGATGATTATATGGTACCACTATTGCTTCTATGCTTAATTTGGTCTAGTGGTAGCATATGACATGTTTGTGGGCTTGTAAACCTAGTGTTTGATCTAGAAAATGAGCTCTAAATGTTTAACTCAACATGGTACAAGATAACCCTTATTTGGAGGTGTGAAGAAGCTTATCCTTGGATCAAACTGAGTTAAATGTCTTTGGCAAGTATTCTAGATGGAACCAAATTTAGGAAAATGATCCTCACCCCATTGATTAACATTGATAATATCAACCTATCTACATTTTGAACCTTTGTGGTTATTGATAACAAAGGGGGAGAAAAACAAAGATATTAGTGCTATGGGGAGAAATAGAAATAGTGTACTAAGACAACAAAGGGGAAATAAATTAAGATATAAGTGATAGGGGAAGAATTTGACATAGGGGGAGAGATATGACAAAGAAAGGGATCAATTAAAATTTTGAGCACACAAGTCGGGGAAGCAAGCTCATGAACTTGTATGGTGCATTTAAATATGCATTTCATATGTTTGCTTGCATGGCACAAGTTTTTAAATTTCAATATCCATGCTTGTGTGGTGTATGCTAGTTGTAGGTTTAAATGATGAAATGGAAAAATAGCATGCATAGGTTTAAGTAACTAGACTCATGCTCACATTATAAAAACTAGACCCTTACTTCTAATGTTGATCTCACAGGGTATTCTAGTTTTTGTGTATGTTTAGTTACTAATGGTGCTAAGGATGGTATATTGGTGCACTCCGATTGGTATCACGCTTTAAAGGTTCATCTTTTATACCTTAGTATCATTTGGTAGACATTGTCTCCTATATTTCCTATCTAAGCATATGTGCAAGCTACAATCCAAACTCTTAGCACATATGTAGGGGGAGCAATAGCTACCATTTGGGGTTCATGAAACTTGTCCATATCCTTTTACACATAGTAAATATGCTTGGGCAAGCAACATGGATTCAATTGAATTTTAATTCATATCTTTGTGAAAGGGTTGTTATCAATTACCAAAAAGGGGGAGATTGAAAGCTCTAGTTTGGTTTTGGTGAATTGATGAAACCATAAGTGCTAACCTAGTTTATCAAGTGATCATGAGATAGGTAGCACATTCCAAGTGGTGAAGCAAATGAAGATCATGACATGATGATGGTGTTGCCATGGTGATGATAAATTGCTTGGACTTGGAAAAGGATAAAGTAAAACAAAAGGCTCAAGGCAAAGGTATAAATGGTAGGAGCCTTTTCGTTTCGGTGATCAAGACACTTAGCGAGTGTGATCACATTTAGTTTCGATAGCCGTACTATTAAGAGGGGTGAAACTCGTATCGAAATGAGGTTATCAAAGTGCCACTAGATGCTCTAACTCATTGCATATGCATTTATGATCTAGTGGAGTGCTAACGCCCTTGAAAATGTTTGTGAAAATATGCTAACACATGTGCACAAGGTGATACATTTGGTGGTTAGCATATTTGAGCAAGGGTGAAGAAGATAGAGTTGAAAAGAAGTTAGTCGCGCTGGTCACAGAGTGACTGGACGCGTCCGGTCGCCACATCGGACGCGTCCGGTGTGAATCAGCAAAGTCAATGTTCAATATAACAGTTGATCGGATGTTGGGAGCGTCCGGTCCGAAGTGACCGGACGTGTCCGGTCGGCCCAGAGCAGCTCTAGGAGCTCTCTGGACTCGAACGGACACTGCGTCTCTGCATCCGGTCCGGAGTGACCGGACGTGTCCGGTCGGCATAGGAACTTCTGGACTCGACCGGACGCTGTGGCTCAGCGTCCGGTCATTTCTAACTCAGCATCCGATCGATTATAACAGAGTGTCCGGTCGCAGATTGAATATTGCAGCAACGGCTACTTTATTTTGAAATTGGACACGTGGCGGTCAGGTAGCGACCGGACGCGTCTAGTCTCCATACCGGACGCATCCGGTATACACGACCGGTGCGTCTGGTGCATACGACCTACGTGTCCGGTCGACGCGCAGTCAGCCCAATAATTGAGCCAACGGCTCTATTGTTTGGGGGTGTCTATAAATACCGTTTGGCCGGCTCTAGCTCTCTCTCTTGGCCATTTGCATTGACATAATAACCTTGTGAGCTTAGCTAAAGCCCTCCCACTCATCTCCATCATTGATTCATCATCTTTATGAGATTGGGAGTGAATCCAAGTGCATTGCTTGAGTGTTTGCATCTAGAGGCACTTGGTGTTCGTGTTTCGCTGCGGGATTCGCTTGTTACTCTTGGTGGTTGCCGCCACCTAGTGGTTTGGAGCAGCGAGGATCGTTGAGCGGAGGTTGGTGATTGTCTCCGGCTCCGATCGTGGTGATTGTGATGGGTTCTTGACCTTTCCCCGGCAGAGTGCCAAAAGGTACTCTAGTAAATTGCTCGCGACTTGTGTGATCCTCATCTTATGTTGGTTGTGCGGCACCCTATTGAGGGTTTGGCGGGTGATGCCAATCAGCTCGTGAACCTTCAAGTGGGTGAATCGCCATAATGAGGACTAGCTTACCGGCAAGTAAGTGAACCTCGATAAAAAATCATTGTGTTCATCATTTGATTCCGAGGTGATTGGTATTCATTCTTGTGATTGTTTGGTTCATTCCTCGACTTTACAGTATAACCTACTTGCTCTCTCTCTATACATTACCGCAAACTAGTTGTCAAGCTCTTTTAGTGTAGCTAGTCGTGAGAGCTTGTTAGTTTGGTTAGTGTGGCTCTTTAGTTAGCTTTTGAGAGCACACTAACTTAGTGTAGTGACATAGCCATTGTGTGGATAGAGACTATAGAAACTAGAATTGTGGTAGGTGGCTTACATTTTTAGTAGGCTAGCGCAACACTCGTTTTGCCTCATATTTGTCTAACCGGTTTGTTAAGTGTTGTTGTAGAAATTTTTAATAGGCTATTTACCCCCTCTAGCCATTAGGACCTTTCAGCACCTCATCCCCATCTCCACTCCATCCTCATCCCCAGCCCCATCCGTTTGCCTCGCCCCCGCAGGAGCACCCCACCCCGTCGTGCCCCCGACGACGGCTCCGCTCCCCAACGCACTCCTATTCCCCCCATCCCCAACGCACTCCGTTCCCCCACCGCGCCACTGTCCCAAAAGATCATGAAACACTTCTACTGCAACATTGCAAAAACGTATGGAAAACTATGTAGTGCAACATCGGGTTGTAAATACTGCAACATCGAAAAAATATGTAGTGCAACAATGAAAAACATGCACTGCAACGCATCGAAAAATATCTACTGCAATAACAAAAAATATGTACTGCAACATCAAAAAATATGTAGTACAACATTGAAAAACATGCACTACAACATCGAAAAAATTCTACTGCAACAACAAAAAATAACTACTGTAACTACAAAAAAATGTGTACTGCAACATTGAAAAATATGTATTACAACATCGAAAAAACATATACTGCAACATCGAAAAATTATATTGTAACATTCGAAAAAATGTACTACATCTCAAGCAGTAGTACTGCAATATCATAAAAACATCTGTTACAATGACCCAAAAAATCCCATTACAACATTCGAAAACATATGTTGCAACATCAAAAAAACACATTGCAACACGGCGAGATCTGACCCGAGCTTGCCGGAACCCTAGCCACCACCGCATCCCTCAGATCCGAAGAAGAGAAGGAGGAGGAGGGCTCAGATCCAGATCCAGAGGATGAGGAGCAGGGCTCAGATCCAGATCCCTCCGCGACTTACCTCGTCGGAGCCGCCGCCGTCGTCCTTGTCTCCGGTGGGGGTGCGGGAGCCGGGTCGCAGGGAGCGTGGGGTGCATGGAGGTCGCGGAGGGGCGAGGGACGGAGGGAGAGAGGGAGCACGGGCGAGCGGGGGGGCGCAGCGAGCTCGCGTGTGCGGGCGCGGTGTCCCCGTCCCGGGGACGGCCTGGAGAGCGGGCAGGAAAGCGGGGGGAGAGCGAGTGCGGGGGAGCAGGTGGAGTGCGAGGGAGCGGGCGGAAGTGCGAGGGCAGAAGAATGGCCTGTGGAACTGTGCGTCCGGCCGCTCGCACGAGACCCGGTCTGTATCGTTACCGTAACTACACCGATCGTCTCTGGGCATTTTCTCAGCTTTTGCGTTGCCCATCCTATCGGCAAAGCCACGCGTTTTGTATTCACCAGCCTCTGTTTGCTGCTTCGACCTGATAATCCGTGCTGTGCTTAAAGATTGATGCCCTTTCCCGCAACGATGTGCTGTGCTTAAAGATTGATAGCCCTTTCCCCCAACGATCCGTACAAATATAAGTTGGTTGATTCCATGATCTGATGCTGGAGTTGTGCCCCAGATCTATTAGCACCAATTACTGTTTGATAGGAAATTTCAGGTTTCTTTTGGGGATGGGCAATTGGACACAGAAGAATCAGGAGGTGTTTGTCGTGTATAAGAATTTACAAACAAATTACCATTGGAATGTCAGCGCGATATAATTAATGAATAGATGCAGGTACACTTGTATTGGATAGATGCATAAGGAAAAATAACTATTAATTATACATGTTATTGCCATCCGAGATCAAAATATTATTGTAATGATTCTCTTTGCGTCGCACCTTGTAACATTCAAATTCCACCAATGATAGCTACACTGAAACAGTGCTACATGTTCAGCAAAAGCATAACCTAAGCTCAGATTACGACAGTCTTAAGATAACCAAAGGACATCGCTGATCATCCCAAATATAGTAACAGTTCTACAACGATAACACCAGGCCAGGGGGGGGTGCTCAGTAAAATACATTTCAATGCCCCGGTGGAAATCTATTTCCCAGCTGAATCAGGAGAGCCATCCCCGTAGGAAACCAAACCTTTCTTGCCTCCACGACTAGGGCTACCAGACAGTGACCGACACCGGGACGGGGACTGAGATTTCTCATCACTTGCACGCTTCAGAGATGGGGAATCAGGTGGGGAGGGATGACGCACTGGTGGAGACCTTGACCTTGAATCAGAAAGGTGGCTCCTGGAAACTGACTGTGCACGATCACCATGTGACCTTGGTCTGGGAGGGGGTGAAAGGCTCCGTACAGGGCTTTTGCTGTATCCACCTCCCCTTCCTCTTTCTCTGTGGACAGGGCTGCGTGAGGCACTTCGGCTCCTCCTCCTGTACCTACTACGCCTCAAGTGGCAAAATAAAAGAAATCATGACAGAACCAACCACAAGAATGAGCTATGCATACCGATTGAAAAAAAACTTCAAATAAAATTGCTTCAATCATTTGCAAATAATACGTTCAATAATAAGCATCAAACAAAAATGACTGCCTGTTCAAAATTGGTTCACTGACGTGCCATCACAAATGATAATAGAAGCTGGTACCTACAGAAAAATAACGAGCTCTTTAACTATCACATATAAACAGTTCATTTACCTTGGCGATGACACTCTGCCTCTGGGTGGGCTTCTATAACGTCGAGGAGGTGATCGATGGCGAGAACCCCGGTAACCCATGTATCTACATAAGGGGGGAACATAATTTAAAACTCTCAAACAAATGAAAACAACAGATCAAACTTTGATTCAATTACCTGTCACGGTCATTTCTTCCGCCATAACGATGCGAGCGATCAGCAGAAGGTGAGCGATATTGTCTTGCAAATGAGTACCGCTGTGTAAAACCCCGTCCACGTCTTATGCGTTTTGGTGACCCATCAGGAGAATCACTCCTGGATGGGCTCCTTCCATTGTTTGGTGGTGTTACTGCCCTGCGATGTGGACTGGGACTTCTGCTAATGTTCCTGCGAGGTCGACCACCTCTTACTGGGCTTCTGCTCACACTTCTAAGTGTTCTCACAGGGCTCCTGCTGAGGCTTCTGCGAATGTTCCGTCGTGGACTTCTCATAGGGCTTCTTCTAGAAGGCCTATGTGGGTTCCTTGAAATCCTAGCTGGGCTCCGGCTAACACTTCGCAATGGAGATATCACAGAGGTTCGGGTAATGCTTCTTCGCTTCTCCAATGGTGGGCTTGGGCTGACACTTTTTCGTACATGAGTTCTCTCCAGGCTCCTGCTTGGACTTCTCTGTTGCATGGACCTAGCTGAGCTCCTGCTAATGCTTCTTCTGTGAGCTTTAACAGGACTCCTGCCTATGTGGGGGCTTCTGCTTGCACCTCTGGGTGAGCTCTTGCTGAGGCTCCTAGCAGGGCTCCTGCTGATGCTCTGCCGTCTGGCTGGACTACTGCTCTCGCTTCTTTTGGGAGTACGGACAGGACTTCTACTGCGATTGTGGTGAACAGGGCTCCTGCTAACTGACCTCTTCGGGCTGGTAATTGACCTTTTCATTGGGCTTCTTCTTGGACTGATACTCATACTCTTGCTCATTGAGTGATTAGCACTCATGCTCTGGCTCCTGCTTATCAATATCAGATGAAACACCGCTTCCAGAAGCAGTAAGCACAAAGAATGATTTATGTATGAAGAAGTATAGGAAACCTAGATTTGCTTCGATTGCCAGTTAGAACAGGCATGACAGCTGCATTCCTTTCAATTTTTGATTCATTAACACCATTTGTATGGATTTCCCCGTTTTGCAGGGGGGAGACATCTTGTGCTGGACTCCTTGGTATTCCACTCTTTTGTTGAGGTGATGTGGCATCCTTCAAAGCAGCCACTGCAGCAAGATTTTCCTCTGAAAAGGTAAGTGTAGATTGCAATCATTAGTTGAACTAAACTAAATATGTACCACATAAACCAAGCAAGAACTATATATCCCTTACTAGATGGCCAATCAGTACAGTTGTTCATGCAAGACAGATATAACAGAACAATACCACCGATAATACCATGCAATCATGATTTAAAGATAAAAAGACATATCCAGCCAATCAGAACTTCCTGTTTTTTTGGACATGGCATGGTCTACCTTTAGCCATTATTCTCCACTATAATATATTTATATTTTTATAAATCCAATAAAATTATGACAATATGACAGTAAGTTTAAGACAAATCTAAGTGAATGGTTCTCATAATTCCAAAACAACTATCTGTATCTATGAAGTCATTGATAGTCGGTTTCGCAAGTTCGACCAGATCTTTGTCCACAACACAAGTATTTGTGATGGGTAAATAAACAGTGAACCAATAAGGCATCCAAGCATGCAAGAAATTGAACTCTATCTTTTGTGATGTCCCTTGATTGTGCTTGAGTAGCATTAGCTACTGTCGTTGCATAACCTTGTCAGGTTTGACCTATCAGTTTCTTGAAATACAATGAAGTACTTAACCAGATATGGTATCCTATTGTGCTTATACAGTTCATCAATGATGATGAATGCCCCCCCCCCCCCCCACCCACACACTCTCTTAAGTTACAAAGGATTGGCTGATGTGGTACATAGCACAAGTTTAAGGGCATGTTACTCCCAACTTTCAGAGTTCATGAACCTAATAACTGAGAAATCAGAACAAAGTTCAGGAACCTATGCTTCAACTTACTTGGTATTAGTGAAATACAGAAGCTCAACATACATTGTGGTAAAGAATATATAGGCAAAAAGAAAAGAAACTACCAGAAACTTGAGATGATGCCTTGGACTTCCGCCCACGGCGGTGTCTCTTGCTTCTAGCATCTTCAGAGCTGCTATCGCTCGTACTTTCAGCTTCATTATCACCCTTTATTATCCTGCTAATAAAAGAAAATATAAATATATTACAGGCCAAAGGTCAGGAATGTTCAATTTGACAATGTTAACAGACCTTTTTGGCTTCTGTTTTGATTTCCTATCACGCTTCCTACGCCTTCTTTCGCGCCTATGGTCACGCTTTCTTCTTGAACGCTTGCGTTTATTTTTCTTCGAGTGTCTCTTTCTGCACCTTCGCCTGTCATCACTTGAGCTGCTGACATCAGATGAGTCACTTGAGTAAGTATCAGAATCGCTCTCAGAATCAGATGATTCAGTCTCCGACTCAGAAGAGCTATCTGATTCCGAATAAGAATATCTCCTCTTCTTCCTTCTCCTTTTTGAAGATTTGTTACGACGTCTCTTGTGTTGTCCTTCATTACTTTCGTCATCAGAAGATATATCCTTTGACAACTTTGATTTGGCAGCCCTCTTTTTATCTGTATGACCATTATCACATCAAAAGGACGTTCAAAAGGTAAATACAAAAGTGACCAACTTTACCTAAATGCCCCAAAAAAAAGCTTAAATCCTTATATTAAATGGATCAATAGGTGCTGCAAAAATTCCAATCAGTTGATAAGCATTACCAATTTCTATAGATCCAACATCTTTGCGGTCAGTGAGCTCCCCACAATTTACTATAGTAACCGGAACAACAGGAGTTGAATCAGGGGATTGCACATCTACTTGCTCGATCCTCTTCAGAACATCACTTCCAACAACAAGCTTGCCAAAAACTGTGTGCTTCCTGCAACACAGTAGAATGTCATATTATCAACAAAACTGTACTAAGTCAGAAAACCATGGAGTTCACAAATGAAACTGAACAAGACATTATAGAGGCTTGCCCAGTTAACAGTTTATGCCACAAGCCTTCCTATAACATAGTAAAAAGCCAAACAGCAAAACCAAAACTAAGCCTCACTCCTGTCCACATATGCATCAGTCAAACAGGTTTGCTCCTACCCTCACCTCCTATTTTCACAACCAAAAAAGAGACATGCATACCATAGGAAACGAATTTCCACAGTGCAAAATTCCACACATAGACATAGCGCAAAATTAATGCAACATGCCAATTCTAATAAACTGGCAAATGGTGCTATAAAAAGAACTGAATCAATTTCACATATAATACAGAACTACATCAAATTCTTGTGATTCAACAAGCAGTTGCTCATTTTGAATTGGGCAACAACGGAGATCCAAAGACACTACAAGTGAACAAGCAAAAGAAGTAGCAGAAAACTATTCTTCTGTAGTTCCAATGCTTGATAAAACAGATAATTAAGCAAATGGTGTTGTATCAGTGACTATGGCCGTCAGACGCTTAGAGCTTTAATTAAGGATGAGAAAAAAAATCAGTTTGGTACTGGAAATAAGCATCGATCTGAGACAAATGTCCAGAGCTTAGGTTCAATTCAACAACGCAAATGGATGTAAGACTAGTCCCCATACATGTCTGAAGATATATTTTGTACAAAACTGAAACACACTGTCATTCAAATGGAATTGATCAGAACAAACCTGTCAAGATGAGAATTAGGCTTGAAAGTAATGCAGAACTGGGAGCCACTAGCTTTGGAACCAGTATCTGACGTTGTCAAGAGACCGCGATCATCATGAGGTAGAACACAAGTTTCATCTGAAATGCAAATAATATACTGTCATTACAGATATACTGTTTGCTTTCGTGCTTACCAGAACAGTTGGATAAGATCTCCAGTATTTCCAGAGCAAAGCAGCCAAAAAGATCAAAGCAGTAACTTGTACTAGATTATTAGAATTTGGACACACTCCTAATGTAGACAGTAGACAAATAACAACACTGCATTTGACTCTGTATCTGGTAGCCAACATTCTAAATCCTCAAATAAAAGGTTGCAAGGTTATTCCATTATTTGCATTCAATGTCTCCACTACATAACAGATTTCAAACCAAGCTAAATGGTTAATACCTGCAAATTTTCCACTATACATGCTTTCTCCACCAGACCCTGTAACACAGTTAAAATAGTAGTCATTTCTAAAAACAAGATGTAACACAGGAAGCTGCAACTATACATGCAAGGTAGAATTACATCAAACAAACAGAACTAATGTATAACAGAAAAAATATTACCAAAAAAGTAAAGATGGTAACATGCATCACCATACGTAACATTAATAGACAAAAATACAGCAATCTATAAATGCTGGCACGGTATACATCTGGATCTTGGAACAAATCATTGCATATGAAAACAAACTAACCCTAATCAAATTTGAAAATTTTGATACCCGAATTAAGGCCATTATAACTGTATATGACAAGAAAAGACTGCTAAACTACTCCAGTTAAAAAAAGGCGTATGAAACTTAAGAACATCGAATGCTAGCGTGGAGTGCACAATATAATCGTCAAATCAAAAGGTAGGGACATTGTGATAACATAGAGAAATGAAAACAAAAACCATCAAAATTAGCATAAGTAGGCCATAACTGCACAACTTACAGGGAGTGCTATGTGCATGCAAGCCCTTTAAGTAGACGTACACAAGAACATTAGTTTATAAGAGAACACAAAAAGATGAAAAAGGCCATGGAAGTGGGGAGGGGAATTGCTGCTTTTTTTCCGGGAAGGAAAAGAACTAGAAAAATGTAAAGAACTAATTGTGCAAACTCACCATTTCGTTTTGCAATGTCACCTCCCTGAAAAAAAAAACAAAGCACCCTCAGCAGTTATGGCTAAGAAAACAAATAAGTTTTCCACTCATTATTAGAATAGCGAACATAGACAATACTGCATACAACCTTAAATACTATATGATAAGAAAAGCAGTCGATATCATCTGTCTTGCATCCTACATCATGAACAAGGAAACAAGGAACTGACTAATAAAAACAGAACAAGACAAAGCTAACCAAATTCTAACCACAAAATACAAACATCGTAACTTAGACAGAAGAAAATGCATAAATAAAAAACTACAGAAAAGAAGAAAAACTAACTTGTGCCATGAACCCCTTGATAACACGGTGGAACAATGATCCCTTGTAACATAATGGCTTCTTAGTCTTCTGTCCAATTCCCAGCTCACCTAAAGCGTGCAACATCAATTAGCAGAGCAATGGGAGGAGTTTTTTAAACTCGGAATTGCATATAATCTGTACATTCGACTATGCACAAGGTGGGCTGTGGCAAAAAGAACAAAGGCACCCACTACATTATCAGAAGATTTCCAAAACGCATATTAGTACATTAACGGCTCAACACCAAATTAGCTTTTTTATGGACAAATTAGATTGACAGCTTAGAACAGAAGATATGGACTAGAAGTCTACAGCTCAAGTTATAGTAACTACATGCGAGTATGTTTGTGTTTACTGATGTACACAAGTTCAGAATCTCCATTCCATATCCTAATTTCATTTGATGCCATAACCTGAAGAATATTATAACAAATTGTCTGCCAGAACATAACTGTCAAAGAAGTAGAAACATCAGCCGCTGTATCATGTATCCAGTTTTACTTCAAATCTGTAAGAGACTCCCTTGTAGTAACATCATCGCATTGCTCAAAATTTCAAGATGAATTTAAAATTTAAAGAGAAATTATAAATTTATAAGCTAAATATATATAAAGATATAGTTAAGCATTAAGCATGAGAATTACTTTGACAGGAAATTAACTAAATTCCTAGGAAGCAATGAACATCTAAATATGCATTGTTAATCATCACAGAAAGAATAGATTAGGTTCTCAGATTTCGGAAATATTGAAACAGAACCACAGAATGGCATATTGGATTATGGCTGAAAGCAGATGAGAGAGTTCAGGTTTGAATAATATTCCAAAGAGCGTTTTTAGGCAAAGAACAATAAAAATCATTAGGACTACCAAATGCCGACAAAAGGACTAGTACCACCACAGCATTAGTGACCGTTTCTTAGTGCAGATAATTAAAATAATTAGTAAGAGCAGTAATAAAATACATTATTGTGGTATTCTTCCATGTTGCAAAGAATAGCAACGCACTACTTCCACTGAGCACAAGTACAGGTCCATTTAGGTTTGTCCTAGGTCAATCTTTTTAGCTCCAGACATCAATATCTAAAAAATTCACATTGATTTGCAGCAGAAGATCACCATTAGTAGATTCATCGGGCTAATTATTTTCAAAATACAAATCCTTTTAATTTATACTATCTATTTTTTTCTTGATATTGCTAGTCAACAGAAGTATTGGACACTGTGTCAATGTCCTAATGGGTTTGTATGAAAATATTTCTTCAACAACTGGAATCATTGGAGCGAAATTAAATAAAGCAGAAAAGCTGTGGCCCTATTTCAATCAAAGGGCAAAATTTCACAAGCACCCCAAAGTAATTAAAAGAAAGCTACACTTGAACTTGAACCTAAACTTGCAGTTTCCTAAAGTTAAAAAGAATTACAATCTTTAGCACTGGAACATTATTCACCACAGAAACTCTTTCAGTGAAACAATTTTCATTGTTACTGTTTGGATGGGGCATCAGCAGATCTAACCCTCCCTGATTAAGACCCACATCTAGATAAACAAGGGCGATATAGCATAACCCTAGCAATTTGGTGATAACATCACATTCCCTCATAAACAATATGACATGATCTGCACATGGTTCCTAGCACCATGTCATTAAGTGGCCATTGTAAGCATGGTCTAATTGTCCAGTGTGCTTGAGTGCTTGACGACTAAGTAACCTTCAAGCACTAAATGAGTGTAGCTCTAAAACTGTAGGCAATAAAAAGTGTTGTTTGTCAAAGCAAGTTCTTGAAATTGTCAAATTTTCAATAATTTCGGAAGAGTAAGTGTGGCTTTGTGAATTTACTAAATTTGCATCATATCATACTACTTGAAAGTAATGCTACTTCAAATACTTAATAGTTTGAACAGATGACAACCAAAACTTCAATATTTTGATGGACGCATTACATGAGACCACGACCATTAGAAATCTAGAGCAACATGTCCAATTGCCACATAAACCAATTTACAAAATAATATGTAACACTAACTAACAGATGAATTTTTACTAATTTAACGAAAAGGAAGTGGAGAGAAGATTACCTGTGCATAAAGCTCTGAAGTTCTCAGTCGTAAGGGGTGCAACATCAGCGAACAACTGCAAGGAAAGGTAACTCATGCTATTAAACAGATCAAGCAAACTAAGACACAGCTACAGCTCCTGATCTTTAACATTGCACAATCTTAGTCACGCTTGCACTATCATCTGAATACGAATTTGAGAAACAGTAATATCAAACATACCTCAAAGATCATTCTTTCATCTGGCTCATCACCTACAGATACATCCAGAAAGACAATGGGGTTCCTCTTTCTCCCCATATTCTTGAATAGACGCAATCCCTGAGCCAACAGGGTAGCTTCACAATGAATAATTGAAAGGTATCAACAAAGTAAGCAATTGGTAAAATAAGTGGTAAAAGTATGGCATTGCTGCCCTAGACAAAATTTAATATTACACGTATTGAAACCCCATATAGTTTATAAACATCCTTTTCAAAAGAAAAAATGGCTATATGACTTCAAATTTGCATGCGCTTACATAATAAAAATAGCAGCAGAAATATACTTTTCCTACTACTCACACAACACATAAATGCAATTTATTTTGCAGCCTTCTAAAAGAAATTCGCAAGCATGGAGTAGAGAATGTGCAGATGCAACCCAATTCTACTAGCAAAAACCATCTTTTACAATAAATACCCATTGCAAACACGCAACAAGGAGGCAAGACAACATGAACACCCGAAAACATTCATCTGGCAGTCCCCGGCCTTGTTGCAAATCACCTCATAATAATAAATCTTTACCTATATATCTACATACTATTATTATTATTATTATTATTATTATTATTATTATTATTATTATATTAAAAAGTGAAAAAAATTCTTCCTCCAAATTTTGGTCCATCACAATCTCTCTTGGTCAGTCTGTCCCTCCACTCCCCCAAGCAGAGTCCTCACCAATTTTACTAAGAGTAGTAATACGGGATAAATTAAAGACTACAGTCCTAATTGGTTTACTATCCCATACGTGACCCGAACTCACGACCTCTGGTCCTCTGCTCATACGAGTTAGAATAGCGAGGGTCCAGCCACACTACATAGTCCAATTCCAAACATAAGATGTACGTACCGTTTGCAACACACGGGCATGTTTGCTAGTTAACAACAATATATCATTATGCAAGTTCAAGCTCTGTACATCTGTTCCACAGCCAGCGATGGATCTAGGATTATATGATTATGGGGCCCAACTAAGTTAATCCATGAACCAAATATTAAAACACGCACTAAAGTTCTTGTTGGTCTCAAAGGCTCAATGAAAAAGGATCATGGCTCAAAGGCTCAATGAAAAAGGATCATGGGGCATCCATTCGGCATGCCCCCTGGCAGCCCCCTACTGACTCCAAACTTAAGTAATCAGTAATCACGCAGAGCAACATCCAAAGTGCAACGCCAGGAATCTAGGCAAACAATCCTGGCCCGCAGATCAGGATCCGTGCACCACACCGCAAACCTTGAAAGCCCCTACAAACCCCCAAAACCCTACCGCAAACACAACCCCAAACCCTAGAACCTCCTCGTCCCTATCGAAACCTCAGAGCCCAAACGCGCATGAAACGCTCTGGCCACGCAGATCGAAACGCGCAAGCTAGGCCCGCGGCGCTCGATCCAGCGACGACGAGGTAGAGGGGAGCAGCGCGGGTAGGGAGAGAGAGAGCACGAACCGCAAGGGGAGATTCGGGTGGCTCGACGGCGCCGATCGCGTCGGAGCGGTGCGAGGGTCTCGTGCTGGGGTGGCGAGGATATTTGCTCGCTCGGGATCGGAGCGCGGCCGCAGCGCCGCGGAAGGCACCACCACGCGGCCGCACAAGCGGAGTCAGGTGGGGGATAGGAGAGTGGAGGAGCGCAGCGGCGGCCAAGTATTACCCCTGTGCCCCATGCCCTATGCTGGGAGCCCTGCGATGGGCCAAGTACAGTTTTGCCCCCGTTACGTGGAGTGTTGAATGCTAGTCCTAGATGCAGTGCATGTGGGCCAGGAAGGATGGGGCCCTGATAGCGGTGACAGTGGACGGTCGGGCGACGTGGGCTCCGGGAGCAGGATTGGAGGTGTGAATGGTGCCATGGATATTTTGTTTTCACATATCAGACGGGCCGCAAAAATGGCCCATTGGTCCTCCGCCTCGTGCAACCAGTCCAGTACTAGGATTTCTTTTACGAAAAAGTGACCCCTTAATGATTCCATGGTCCGATTTAGCTTTTTCAACTAAAAAATATGTTTTTTTGCAAATAGAAGGGGTTCTATTGAAACTCAACATATTACATACTATACCTCAGATCACACATCTGCAAAAAATGAAATATTCTATCTAGATTGTTCCATCGTCTTCTCCCACAATGGCTTTCGTCGATACAGAAGGGCCTTGTTGAACACCGAAGACAAAGTGTATTTCTTATGCTGAATAAACGATTAACCCCAAAACATTGGAGAGGCCACAAGATTCAACATTCCGTAATCGATCCAAAATACATCTACATCGATGAAAGGACATCAATTGTATCGTTAAGTAAAAAAAAACTTAGACTGCGGGGGTAGACACCCAGAGCTATTTTAGCTTAAGTACAACATAGTTTGCGGATTCATCACCTTCCACCCTTGATTCCTCATGTATGTATAAAAGGATGGCATTGGTTAAACACAGTATGCTATGCTCAAGTTGTTATTTATTAGTGGTAGCACGATTAAGTGAGCATATGATGATCAAACAAACAAATAATTAGATTGTATTGCTCTGTCTACTCTAAAACTAGAAGTAAGAACAACCAAGTTCGTCTATAGACGTTCAGTGTCATGGATCCGTAACCACGACTAGTGATTAACTTTGGTGATTAGCACTCGACTACTCAAGACGCAAGAGGGTTTATCCTGGTTCGGGCATCAAGCCCTTTCATTCGACTAGGTTGAGGCCCGTGGCTTTGGATCGACATCCTTCCGTGGATGGGAAGTACGTCAACCCAACTTCTAGGTTGGGCGATGTCTGAGCTCAAACCGGCAAAGCCTAAGTAGGCCCAAACAATCTCTTGAGTGTGTTTGGCTTGGGCCCGCATGAGGCGTTCCACTTACCCAACTCGTCATGGGCCAAGCAACTGGCTCATAGCTTAGATGTCTCTTGAGTGCCCACCCGCATCGAGGGGTTCGGTGGCAGTTTTATCGACTCAAATCTACACATCGCACAACGGTGAAAGCCCTAGTTTGGTTTTGGATAATAGATGAAATCCTAGGACTAACCTTTGATCTAAGTGTGTGAATTAGATAAGGTAGTTCAATCCAAGTGATGGAGCTAGATGATGGTCATGGTGAAGGTGATGGCCACAAAAGAGATGATCAAGTGCTCCAACTTGGAAAAGAAGACAAAAAACAAAAACCAAGGAGATTAAGACAAATGTATCAAACATGTTTTTATTTGGGTGATCAAGACACTATAGAGAGTGTGATCATATGTAGGATAGATAGTCATACTATAAAGAGGGGAAATCTTTGGCTAAGCAGTTATCGAGTGTCACTAGGTGACATGATTCTTGCATATACATTTAGGGACCTAGTGTGCTAACAATTAACCCTTAAAATGCTTGAAAAATGCTAACTCACGAGGACACAAGTTACACACTTTGTGGTTAGCAACTTGGAAGCAAAGGTGAAGTGGTTGAGGAGATAGAAAAAGAAAAGGAGGTGCTGGTCTATGACCGGACCCTGGCCAGCCTGAGTCCGGTCAGTGCTATGCTACGATCGCAGGCGCGTAGTGGTGACCGGACCCAGCGTTGGAGTGGGACTAGACCTGAGCGTGAGAGTCTAGTTGTGCTGACTGTTGGCGGCGTGGATGCGTGGCGCATCGAGGAGAACCGAACTCGGTCCAAAGGTGTTGGGAGCTTTCTATTAGTTTTTGCGCGCGATCGGACTCGGAGTGACCCTAACGACCGGACCCGCTCCTTGGTGAGTCTAGTCACTGACTCGGTGGCACGTGGTGCCTGGTGTGTGAGAACCGAACCCAGGCAAAAGTCCGGTCATCAGTTTTGGACCGAGTTCGGTCATGTTTTTGGCACTCGGGAACTCTCTGGAGTTGATCGGACCTAGGGAACGCATAGCGACCGGACCCAGGGATCAGAGTCCGGTCTAAAAGGCTTGACCTCACGTTGACTACTTGACCGTTGGAGATCGATGGCCGGAGTTTGAAGGGACACCACATGGCGGCCATCCAAGGATTGGACCCAGTCGACCGGATCCTATCCAGAGTCCGGTTGGCCCTCCGAGAGCCCAACTGCTCTTTGAGCCGAGGGGGCTCTATAAATAGAACTTGGGCGCCCTGGGCTCACTCTTGCACATTTTAACCTGTGATACATCCTTGTGACCCAAAGCAAACACCTCCCACTCATCTCTATAATTGATTCATCATCATAGTGGGATTGGGAGTGATTCCAAGTGCATTTGCTTGAGTGATTGCATCTAGTGGCACTTGAGGATCGTTGTGGCTACGAATTTCTTATTTCTCTTGGTGGTTGCCGCCACCTATGTTGGCGGTCCTTAACGACCATATCTGACCACCAAATAATATCCAAAACGAAAGAAATAAACAAACTTTTGACACATGCTTTTACTATTGACATATTTCCACATGTATTGGATACTTAGTGTTTTGCAGGACATATACATCAAATACATGGGAAGTATGGTCAAAATGCACAATCTAGAAAGCGTAATGCAGATCCTACATCAAAGAACCAAGCAAAGGCCCATCTAATCATCAAATCTGGGCCGAACACCAATGTGGCAGCCATCTAGGCCCAGCCAGTAGCCCACTAGAGCAAGGCGGTGGCGAGTGAGCTAGCCTAGGGTGCGGCCACACCCTGGTTGCGCCCGCACCGCCCCTAGCTCTGCTCGGGCCCAACTTGCTTTGGCGGTTGCATGGCGACATGCTTGGTCAGTTCCCGATGGTTTCCAAAAATACCTGCCCCAAACCGACCATGGATTAGTATAAGTAGGAGGGTGGAGCTCTCATTCAAACACACCTCATTTGAGCCACTACACCTCCACTTCTCTACTTATACTTTTTTTACCTTTTAGTAGTATTTTGGAGCTAGCAAGAGCTATCAAGGAGGGCTTGGCTCCTTGGGAGAAAAGAGAGAAAGCTTGGTATGAATGCAAAGAGAATTTCTTCCAAAGTCATGCTCTCATATTATAAATATAGTTGTGCTATAGAATTAGAGTATAGTTTTTATGTTATGATCATGACATATGAACTAGCATATAGTTTAACATGTAGAACTTTATGCTTAATCATTCACATAACTTGTATGATTAGAAGTAGACCTAAGTTGATGTGGCGGTTCATCGTTCCTTCGATTTTGCCCATGTCTTATGCTTGTTGATCCATAGGGTTGGAGTCCCGAGGGGATGTGGATAGTTTCTTTATACACGGGCGTGGTGCCCGGGTGCACTGAACCTTCGGATATGACGATACTCTATGGTTGAGGGGTAGGCGGCAGATGGTGACAGCCCTATCCGTCCCTTATAATCCCCCATGTTCGGGTATTGTGTAGGAGTCTTAAAGTCTCCTTGGCTTGCTGGTAGACTAGTGCCCAGAGATATCCCCGTCCATCTTATACTTAGTTCTAACTCTAACCACGTAATTTATATGATCATCAACTGTTCTTTGCACGGCTAAATTAGAACAAGCCTGCTCCACTTAAAAATATTCTTTTATTCTTTATTTTCCATTTATCCTTGAGGTTGGCCCAGATATGTGTCCACTATCCTTGAAATACCATTCTACCCCTATCATATACTATTGGTTTACTATGTAGGTATGTAATCTTGTTCATATCCATGCTAGGCTTACCTTGCCCTCCTTTGAGAAAATATAAATAACGATACCTTGAATACTTTCGGGTGAAATGCTACAACGATAGATCCGTGCGCTTGCGGATATTATTTCTGTAATCGCTAAGAACTATCATGTTGATGTTCCTCGGCGGTGTTGCTAAGATTTATCCAAATCTTAGTGATGGTGCTAAGAAATACCAACTGGCATTTCTAGTTCCATTGCTAGGGATGAATTCCATCTCCATACTTGGTAGTGACACTAAGAAATGCCAACAAGCATTTCTAGCGCCGTTGCCGGGGAGGGCATAGGTTAAAAGAATCTAGTAGGACATGATCATGATCACATGCATGTAATGGTAGCCATAGTTTATGCAGGCTAACTCTACTTGTTTTTTTCCTGTTGTGGATGAAAATAGGATAGTGTATGACCGGACACAACCTACTAGAAAACTACACCGATAATCCGGAGGCACTCCTAAGGAAGAGCTGGTCTCATACCGTGTCGATAGAATATCATCGGCAGTCCTCCGAGGGGTATCCCATGAAGGTAGATTGATCGGCAGGGGTACGTGTAATCAAGAACAAGAAGGCAATAGAGACATAAGAGTTAGACAGGTTCGGGCCATCAGCACGACGTAATACCCTACTCATATGGTCTGTTGGTTTGTATTGGCTATCGTATGATATTGCGTGTGTTTTGAGGGGGTCCCCTACCCGCCTTATATAGCCGGGGGTAGGGTTACAAGTCCTTTAGATCTAGGAGATAATCGGTAAGTAATAACAGGGTACAGGAATCACGGGATTGAGCATATCCTAACAAATATCGTAGCATCTTTAGGATATCACCCTTGATGTCTTGCGGTACACGTCGAGCAGCACCGTGCACCGTAAGTCTTCGTCTTGTGGGCTGGACCGCCCCTGGTAGCATAGCCCATGTAGTCTGTCGTGGGTATTCGGGTCGTACCCCCCACAGCTAGTCCCCGAGCGCCTTGTATCCGCTATGCAACGCCATCTTGAGCTTATCCGAGCAGGTGTAAACAAAGCCGAACAGTCAGACTCATAGTCCGACCACCATAATGAGTCATCGAGTAGTTGTGGACCGTAACCGACCTACTTAACAGTTCGGCCGAGCTTGGGCTTACCCAAGTAAGGCTTTCCAGAAGGATGTAAGGAGCTCAAGTTCAAAATCGAAAATTTCATCACCGTGAACCAAGTGTGCCCACTTAGAGTTCGACCACGAGAAAGGGAGATAATCTTCTTCAACTTCAGGAGACATGGAGTCTTCCAATGAACCGATTAAAGAAAACACACTCACCGCAAGGTGAAGTGTGCCCACTTAGTCCCCGAGCCTGATAGTAGGTGACGTGGTCACATGGTGCCAGGGTCAGAAACAACAGTAACCAGGAAAAAAGTTCCTAGTATGGTGAGAAATTGAATCATAATGATGACATAGTCCCCGAGCCACAAGTGAAAAACTCGGATAAATCAAGAAGTGCCGATTACTCAAATCATGGAAAAAAAACCCAGAGTAATGACTATATAGTAGAAATTACTGAGCCTTGATGGTATTGCGGAGAGGTCGGCGAATATTCGGTGTGCAGTATCGAGTTGCGTCGAAAAATGGGAGATATGGGCCGTAGTTGCGCGAAAGCCCAGATAACGGCCCAGCACACCGCTTTGGGGAATTTGGAGGGTGCAAATCAGCATGGTGCGGTTTCCCAAAAACCCTTGAATGCAAAAAGTCAGGAGGGTGTCTTTATAACTTCATCGCCACACTCCGTGCTCCCACCTTTGCCACTCTGTCGCTTCATCTTCCTCCTCACCCTCACTCTCCCCCATTCGCATTCACATGCGCTCCACTGCTAGAGCTAAAAAAGCTTGCGTAAAGGGACCAATCCCGATCTAGATCTGAGTGATGGCGCCAAAGAGAGGAGGTGGTAAAACGAAGAAGGCGGCCACCGGGGCGAGCCGCGACAAGGAATGTGTACCGTCACTCATGGGGGAGACGGAGCTCAACGAGATGGTGGAGGCGGGCATTCTTCCTGATCGTGTCACCGCCAGATGGCGTCCGACCGACGGTGAGCCCTATCCGATGCCACACACCAACGAACTCATTGTATTCGAAGATTACTTTTGGCGTGGATTAGGGCTTCTAGTACATCCTTTCTTGTGAGATCTATTAGAGTATTGGGGAGTGAGCTTATGTAATCTTCATCCAAAGACTATTTTGCACATTTATGTGTTTATCCACTTCTGCGAGGTTTATCTTGGCATTCTTCCCCATTTCAATCTCTTTTGACACTTTTTCTGGCTCAAGAAGAAAGGAGGGGGCGGTTCCAAAGTTATCGGTGGTGTGTATCTATAGCTCCATGATGGGATGGTGAGCGAATACATTCCTTTGCCGCTGAATACCTCGTTGAAGGGGTGGAATGCCAGGTGGTTCTATATGAAGCAAATTGATTCTGCCATCCTATACGATGTCGACCAGATTCCGGAGAATCAAAGGAGCTAGTCGGAGAAACCGACCAGTGCCGATATGGAACAAGTGAAGGAGCTCCTCGAGCTAATGAGGGGCATGAAGACGAGTGGAGTGGTGGTGGCGGTGAACTTCATACTATGCCATGTCCATCCTTGCAAGGAGAGGGCTCATCTGGGCTTTGACTTCAAAGGAGATACTAACAGCACCCGAGAGAGGACAAAGAACCTAACGAAGGAGGCTGTGCTACACCGGGCCGCTGAACTATTCGCTCCAAACGTGTTGTACACCGTGCCAGGGCAGCCGAAACCCTTCAATTGTTCGAACTCACCTCCTCAGGTAAAAATCTTGACTGTTGTTCCTGGTGCTTTTTATCCCGTGCCGGCACTGAGCAGTGGACTAATTCGCTTGTGGAAAGATCCATTGGCAGGAATGGGCGGCGTACTTCTCGGTCGTGCCGAGGAGAGATTGGCCAGAGGTAGTGGATGCCAGGCCGACCACTCAGCCGAAGGAAGGTGTCATTAGCACCTTGTCTGAATCCAGAGGCGAAAGTGCTGGTCAAAAGAAGAGTCCCCCTGGTATCAGAGAAAGTTTGGGGGAAAAGGGTGGCGAAAGATGAGCTGGATCAAAAGAAAAGAAGAACGGCGAATGTAGCTTCCCATAAGGCGGTCGGCATCTCATTTGGTGGCAGTCAGATTGCTCGAACGTAGAGTGCGGCGATATCCGAGTGGTCGGATGACGATGAGGCTCCAGTAGCTCCCCATCCGAGCACTAAAGCATCATCATGCAACACGCGCGTGGAGGTGCAATCGAAGGAAGGGGAAGGAGTCCCCGAGCAGTAGGTGGAGAAGACACTGACGGTGGGGGCCGCAAGACCTCCAGCCCAGGACACGTGGGTTGACCCCAGAGCAGTGCCTAGGAGCTCGGGGAGGTAGCACCGGTTTAGAACCGTTCATCGGGAAGCTGATGTGTAAGTATCTTTGCCTTGGGATCGGTAGCTATCCGATTTTTATAGTTGCGGTGATCGATGAGCTAATCTGATGCATAATGGGGCACACAGAGGATCTAAATCCTTCAGGCCAGACTGGCGAGCAGCCAAGGGCTGGTCACAACGTGGAGACATTGTAGACAGACTCCATCCTAGAGTCCCCGGGCGCTTGTCGGTTTGCGGGGGATTCAACCACCGCTGCCGATAGAGTTAGAGGTGGAGAGCAGTCGCGCGACAATGATGGGCGATTCGATGGAGACGCCAAGAGCAACAGCGAGAGCCGCTGAGTCTTCGAAGGCAAAAGCTGGAGCTATGGGGCTATGCTGGAATCAGGGGGCACAGAGGCCGGCAGCGTCGGAGTAGCAAGTGGCGCACCCTGAGATGCTGTAGGGCGTGGTCAGTTGCTCCATGCAGCCACCGAGCCCCTAAGGAGCACCACCGGCTTTGGAGGAAGAAGACAAGGTCATGGAGATCAAGCGTGCAGGATCATGACCTTAGACCATCCGCATCTTCCACAAACGAGGGGAGGAAGTTGTGGTCATAGAAGAGGACACCAATAGGGAGGTGAAGAGGCTACGGTCCACCCTTTGCACGGCTATGAAGCAAATTGAGGTTAGTTTTGCGTCAGCGGTGTCCGTCTTTGGCATTGGAGAATATGGTCTTTTATAATCTTGTTGCTTTGTAGGGCATAGCATGGACTGCCAAACAACAGCAGCAGTTGATCAAAAGGATGGAGCCCCTTGTCGAGGAGAACGAGAAACTGTGGGAGGCAATGAAACTGATGGAGAAGAACGTCTAGAGGGCCCAACGCAAAAGGGATCTTGCTGAATCAAACACCAGGACCTAGAGTACCAAAAGGGCATCTTATTTGAGCAGTTGAAGACCGTCTCTGAGCAGCTGGAGCACACCTCCGAGCAGCTGAAAAGCGTCTCCGAATAGAAGAAAGGTATTGTGGATCAGTGAATTTGTTCTGCATTGCCAAACAGTCTTGATGTTGTTGTCGACCGTTACATTTGTAGAGCAAGATGCAAAGCTCGGCCGGTTGCGTCAAGTCATCGGTCAACTCCAAGAGGAGAAGGAAAAAGCATCTAGGCGAGTGGAGAAACTAGCCGAGGATCTAGAAGGTGAGTTGTTCATGGTTGGGGGTGTTGCTAATATGGTTTCTTCGTTTGATGAATCCTTTTGGTGTTTGTAGAATACCATTGAAAAACCAAGGCACAGTTCGATGCGCTGGAGCTGGAGACAAAAATCCAGAGGGGAAAATTTGATGCCGTGGTGGCTGGAGTCAGGCCGGTGCTCGACTGTATCGATATGGAGGTAGCTCCTTAGCCCGACCTATCCGGACACCATCATTGATAGATGCAAGGCGGCGTGGGAGAACTTCAAAGGCTTCAACCGAGACACAGCTATCTCCGTCGTGACGCATGCCCTGGCGGTGGTCCGGTCTCACTACCCTACAATCAATCTTTGAGCGATAGGGGCCAGATTTGCCAGAGGGATGAGTGCGACGAAGGAGGAGCAGCTGACAAATGAGGTGGAGGACGCGGCGAAGAAGCTGGCCAGCGATGTCGATCTGTTTGGAGAGAGGGACGGTGATGGCTAAGCTCAATAGCCTGAGTGGGGAGGAACCTATATGGAACAACTAGAAAGGGGAGTTAGATGCACGAGGGCCTAAGCAAACATTTGTGTATTTGTATAAATGTTGTAAGTTGACGTCGTATGCGTGTTTAGGCGGCTTGCTAGCGTTTGCGGTGAAAAAGAGACGTGTTGTTAACCCTAACGTGTTTATACATGATATAAGTAGCGTCCAAGCAGTTAGTTCTTTACTAGGCTCTTGGCCTTGGCTAGCCCATATTCCATAACATCGAGCGCTAGAGCCCATGCACGTGTAGGGGGAATAGACATGACCGAGGAACCACAGCCGACCACTCATAACACAGAGCGCTGGAGCCCGTAGCATGTGTAGGGAAAGGTCGGAGACAGGGTTTTCTCCAAAGAACATAGAGCAGAACGTTTGCTGCTCGATGGTTGGCAGAATGTCTTAAAGATATTTTAGTATGGAGAAACAGGCTGAAGCAATTATGGGGATCACGTATAATTGTCGGAGTTTGTTAAGGAGTAGCTTGGAGCTGGTAATCGTAAATGGAGATTAAACTAGAGTGGAGAAATAATGGAGACAAATTATGGCAATAAAAACTTCATTCATTATGGAGTGAAGAGTACATATTCGGAGCGTTTTAAGGATAGAAACGTATAAGGTGCTCGATGTGCCATGAATTGGGGATATCGATTCCCTCCATGTCACATAGCTAGTAAGACCCTGGTCGGGTAACCTCTTTGACCATGTAAGGCCCTTCCCAGGGGAGGAGAGCTTGTGCATCCCTTCGGTTTTCTGCTTTCTATGGAGAACGAGGTCGCCGACCGCAAATGAACAACCTTTGATATTGCAATTGTAGTATCTTCGCAGACCTTCTAGGTATTTGGCTGTGCGGATGCAAGTGATCAGGTGTTCTTCTTCGACTCTGTCGACATCCTCTATCCGAACAGCTATGGATTGCTCTTCATTATAATGCTCCACCCTAGGTGCTCAGAAGGCAATGTCCGTAGGAAGTATGGCTTCTGAGCCGTAGACCAAAAAATATGGAGATACGTCGGTGTTGCGACTAGCTTGAGTTTTTAGCCCCCAGACCGCAGCTAAAAGCTCTTTGAGCCATCTGCCTGGATGCTTTTCCTCTTTCTGGTATAGTCTCTTTTTGAGGGCATCGAGGATCATGCCGTTCGCTCGTTCGACCTGGCCATTGGCTCTAGGATGGGCAACAGAGACGTATTTGACGGAGATGCATCAGTCTTCATAGAAGTCCCAAAAATTATGACCAGTGAATGTAGTTCCGAGGTCGGTGATAATGTTGTTCGGGAGACCGAATCTATGGATGATATCTTCAAAGAGCTCGACTGCCTTCTTTGCAGTGGCCAAAACAAGCGGCTTGTATTGGATCCACTTGGTGCTTGGCAAAAAATTGGCATCCTTCACATTGTTGGACGAGGTCTTCTGCATCGGCGATGGCCATGGGCCAATAAAAACTAGCTCATAAAGCTTGGCCAACCAGGTTTCTGGAGGCCACATGATTGCCACAGGAACTAGAGTGAATTTCAAGGAGTAATTTTGCACCCTCTTCTTGGATGATGCATTTCTGTAATATCCCTTCCTTGGTGCTTTTCCTCATCAACTTCCCGTCTACCAGCATGTAATGCTTGCTGCGATGGATGAGGCATTCAGTTTTAGTCTTATCGGTGGATACATCGGCGCTGGTGAGGTACTTGATGAACTGTTTCCTCTAATCTACGATCGGCGAAGGTACTGTAAGTACCAACTGCTCGACGGGGGGAACTTCTTAAACTTCCTTCTCTTTCTTAATAGACGGCATAAAGAGGTCTTGAACGAAGACCCTAGGTGGAATCGTGGCGTGAGAAGAGCCTATCGTAGATAGGTGGTCGGCAAGCTGATTTTGGTCTTGTACCACGTGGTGGTACTCGATACCGTAGAACTTTCCTTCGAGTTTTCTGATCTCGGCGCAGTATGCGTCCATCTTCTCACTGGAATAGGACTAATCTTTGTTGACTTGGTTGATGACCAGCGTGGAGTCTCCGTATACCATGAGGCATTTGACACTGAGCTCAGTAGATATACAAAGTTCATGGAGACAAGCTTCATATTCCACGGCATTGTTGGATGCTGGAAAATGAATTTGGAGGACGTATCGGAGCTTGTCCTTAGTAGGAGTAATAAACAAAATGCCAGTGCTAGCACCATTGATGTTGAGGGCACCATCGAAATACATTATCTAGTGCTTAGGGCAAGCAGCGGGGATGGGCTCTTGGATCTCAGTCCAGTCAGCGACGAAGTCAGCCAGCGCCTGCGACTTAATGGTCAGCTTGCTTCTGAATTCTATGGAATAAGTGCCAAGCTCTACTGCCCACTTGATGATGCGGCCATTGGCCTCTTTGTTATGGAGGATGTCCCCTAGGGGGAACTCGGTGACCACGGCGATCTTATAGTACTCGAAGTAATGGCGGAGCTTGCGTGATGTGACCAGAATGGCATATAACAGCTTCTAAACCTGGGGGTAACGAGTTTTGGACTCATTAAGAACCTCACCGATGAAGTAGACCAGATGTTGCCCCTTATAGGTGTGTTCGACCTCCTCATGCTCGATGACGATAGCTGTGCTAACGACACGAGAGGTAGCGGCGATGTAGATCAATAGGGTTTTGTCTGGTTGAGGCACCGTCATGATCGGGGGCTACGTTAAAAACAACTTGAGATACTCAAAGGCCATATCAGCTTTCTCTGACCAGGAGAAGTGCTCGAAGGCCTTGAGTAGTTTGAAGAACGGTAGTCCCTTTTCATCGAGGCATGATATAAAGCGGCTGAGAGCAGCCATGCACCCTGTGAGCTTCTGTATATCCTTTATGTAGGTCAGCCGTTTCATATTGGTAATGGCGGAGACCTTGTCGGTGTTGGGTTTGATGCCACGGGCGCTGACGACGTAGCCCAGGAGTATGTTGGATGGAACTCCAAAGATGCACTTTGAAGGTTTCAACTTCCATCGGTATCTTTTCAGGTTGGCGAACGTTTCTTCGAGGTCGGCGATGAGATTATCGGTGGTTTTGAATTTGACGACCACATCGTCGATGTAAGCTTCAACGTTGCAGCCTATCTTTTGGTCAAGGCACATCTAGATGGCCCTTTAGTAGGTCGCCCCAGCGTTTTTGAGTCCGAAAGACATAGTGGTATAGCAATACGCAACAAAAGGCGTGATGAACAATGTTTTGATCTGGTCGTCCTCTTTGGGGGATATCTGGTGATAGCCGGATTAATAGTCGAGGAAGGAGAGGAGTTCGCAGGCGGCGGTGGAGTCTACACCTCATCTATCTGAGGCAGTGTTTGTTGAGATCAGTGTAATAAAGGTAAATTCTCCATTCTTTATTCTTCTTTTGAATAAGAACTGGGTTTGCCAGCCACTCAGGATGATACACTTCTTTAATAAATCTAGCTGCTATGAGCCATTTTATTTCTACCCTAATAGCCTCCTTCTTATCTGGCGTGAATCGTTGAACTTCTACTTGATCGGCTTGGCGGTCGGCGAGACATTCAAGGAGTGCTCGATCTTCTCCCATGGTACCCCCGGCATGTCTGTAGGTTCCCAAACAAACACATCGGCATTGGCACATAGGAAGGAGACAAGCGTGCTTTCCTATTTGGGGTCGAGATGAGCCCCAATCTTGGTGATCTTGGTGGGGTCGTCGAGGCCGAGGCCAACCTCCTTCGTTTCCTTAGACTTGGCGGAGGCACATGGAGGCTCCAGCGCTGGGATCTCCATGTCGTCGGTGGGCACCGTCTTGGCATCGGTGACCATACTAGCCATATGGATGGAGAGGTCGGTGGCTTCGGTGAGGGAGAGACTCTCTATTTTGTAGGCGTAGGTGATGGAGAGGTTGGCCCGTAGAGCCAGAACTCCTGCAGGCGTAGGCATCTTTAATACTAGATAGGTGTAGTGCGGTATGGCCATGAACTTGGCCAGAGCTAGCCGATCAAGTATGGCATGGTAGGCGGTGTTGAAGTCGGCGATGTAGAAGTTGATGTGCTCGACATGGAAGTTGCTAGCCATGCCGAATTGTACCGAGAGGGTGATCTCTCCAAGCGGCCAGGATGCCCTGCCAAGTACCACCCCCCAGAAGGAGGAGTCAGAGGGAGTGAGGTCTTCTACTCCAAGTCCTAGCTCCTTTAGGGCTTCGATGAAGAGGAGGTCCAGGGCACTTCTGCCATCGATGAGTACTTTCCTAAAGAGTACTTTCTTGATGGTTGCATCGAGAACTAGGAGGAAACGCCCTATGTAAGGGATGTCCACCCACTGGTTGGCCCTGCTGAAGGTGATGGGGACCTCAGACCAGGGGCGATAGCTAGGGTCGGCGATAGCGTCTTCTGTGTTGACGGCGAGCACCCGTCGAGTGGTGAGTTTTCGATCTCTTCTGTTCTCAACGGTGGACCGAAGATAGAGGCAACCACTTTGTCATGATCCTAAAAGGCGTTATTGTTGTCCCCAGGTGGTCGGTGACCCCTGGCTTCGTCGTCGTTGTCATCATCCTTCATTTTGGCCTGGAACTCCTTAGCCAAGCCAAGGTAGTCCTTCATCTTGTGCTTGCTGTTCTTGTGGAGGGGGCACGAGCCTTTGAGGATTTTCTTGTACTGCTCGTCGTAGTTATATTTGGCGCGAGGTTCATCAATAGTGACGACGATGTTGTCTGGTCAGTGGCAGCGATACTGACCAGCTTTAGACCTTTTCGGCCGATCGCGGCCACTATTCTGATGGTGACCGCGGTCATCGTAGTGGCGGTCACCGTGGCATCATTCGTCGGGTTGCTCATCGCTGCGGCAAGTTGGGTGGTGAGTGCTTGCATCCTCGTTGAAGCGAGCTTTGGCCTCTTCAACATCGGCGTATTGATTGACCATCGTGATCATCTCGCCAATCCCCTTTGGTGGCTTACGATTGAATTTGGAGCGGAGGTCGCGGTGATGGAGTCCTTTGACAAAGGCGGTGATGATTTCTGCTTCCGTGATTTTGGGAATAGAATTCCTCATCTCAGAAAATCATCTGATGTAACTATAGGGGAGTTCGGATAGTTTCTGATAAATGCGATTCAAATCATGCTTGGTGCCCGACCGAGTACACATAGCCATGTAATTGTCGGTGAAGACCTTCTTCAACTGTTCCCAAGATTCGATGGAATCTGGGGCGAGGCTTGTGAGCCAGTTCATTGCGGTCGGTGTGAGCATGATGGGAAGATAGTTTGCCATGACACTAGTATCTCCCCCGGTGGCATGCACATTGGTGTCATAAGCTTGTAGCCACTGTGTGGGATTCATCCGCCCCGTGTAGGGCTCGACCCTGGTGATTTTGAAACCACAGGGCCACTGGAGTGTTTGGAGTGCTCTCATGAATGCCTAGGGCCCTTTGGGATCATCACCGTTGGGATCAGGAGCATTGCCGACGTTAAGTGGCTGGAGGGCTGCATCCGAATTACCGAATTCTTGCTCATATTCTTGACGCCGGCGTACTTCCTCCTCATGCCGAGAGAAACGGCGCCCATCGATATGACATCATGCATCCCAGAGGTTGTTGATGTGTACTCGGACATCTTGATCGACTTCTTGGTCGTGTTGGTGAGGGTTGTTGATATGTTTCCCCTAGCTCCCCCTAGAGGGGTTGTCTATCATCACGATGTTGGTTGGCGAAATGGCTTCTGCTGGGGTGGCAATTGGATCTTGGCGCGGCGGATCGGTGATTTGAGCTTGTCGAGTAGGAAGGTCCCTGGTCCTAGTGAATCTTGTTGACCTAGCAGTGCGCAACTTTAAGCATTGTGGCGACCTTGGTGACCTCTGTTGTTTGTTCGAGCCGAGCGAGCTCGTTAGCGGCCATGGCCAAGTTGGCGCTTGGAGTCTTGTAGACATCATGGCCATCAACTTGGATAAATTCATCATTGAGGTTGCGGTGGAGTGGGCGTGGCCTCCCTTGTGAATCGAGTTGTTCTCCGTTGTGAACAGCCTCGGCTAACACAATGGTGGCCTCATTCGCTCGGCGCTGCGCACGGTTGGCGTTTCTATTGACGCGAGCTGCGTGGTCCTCATCGGTTTCTCCATCCCATGGAGGGCTATCGATGCTGACATTAAAAATCCCACCTCCTCAGAAGGGTGGAAAAGGAGGTTGGACGGCAGCAGTTTCAGCGACAATCTTTGTAGAGCCCTAGGACTCAGAGTCTGGATTTTCCTCCAGGATGGTGTGGAGGGATTCTTTGGGATGTTGGCCGATTTGCAGCATATTAACAGTCAGCGAGAGCTGGTCGGTGATCGGGTCGGTGAGAGGATAGATAGCTCTAATCTGGTCAGCGAATTTGTCCCTTAGGGCGTCCTGATGGATGGTGGCCTTATCCCTCGAAGTTTCTCGATCGGCTTTCGATAGATCAGAATCAGAAGGTGGTCATCGCCGAACCAGAGTGGTCAGAGCCGATTTCATGAGGGAGAGGTAGTCGGCGAGCTTTTGGCCGACCTGATCGATGGATGTGACCAAATCATCGTTGCCGACCTGCTTCCTCGAGTAGCGGGGCAGCAAGTGGCGAGTTGTTGGCAAAGATGACCTCAAAGGCGGTTTCGAGATTGGATCTGCTATTGCAGGAGTTGGTGTGGTTGGCGTAGAATCGATCTACACCAGCTTGAAAATCTCTCCGTCTCCGTCAGCATTTATGACCCAAGAGATTGATCCAACCATAAAGATCTGGCTGGGCTTTAGAGAGGATGAAGAGCTTGAAAAATGTACCATCTTGTTTGCCATGGAAACAGCATGCACACCCCTACCTAGCACGCCAACTATCGACAGAATATCATCGGCAGTCCTTCGAGGGGTATCCCACGAAGGTAGATTGATCGACAGAGGTGCATGTAATCAAGAGAAGGCAATAGAGACACAAGAGTTAGACAGGTTTGAGTCATTAGCATGACATAATACCCTACTCCTATGGTTTGTTGGTTTGTATTGGCTATCGTATGATATTGCGTGTGTTTTGAGGGGGTCCCCTACTCGCCTTATATAGCCGGGGGGTAGGGTTACAAGTCGGTTAGATCTAGGAGATAACCGATAAGTAATAACATGTTATAGAAATCATGGGATCGAGCCTATCCTAACAAATATCATACCATCTTCAGGATATCACCCTTGATGTCTTGCGGTACACGTCGAGCAGCACCGTGCACCGTAAGTCTTTGTCTTGTGGGCTAGACCACCCCTAGCAGCGTAGCCCATGTAGTCTACCATGGGTATCCAGGGTCGTACCCCCCACATACCGCTTCTTCTGCTACTCCGCTGGTAGTTGAGCCAGTTGTTCCCTCTCTATCCGCTACTACCACTATGGCCAAGTCACTCCATGAGTACTCCACCCCCACTGTTGCCAATGTGCCCGTTGGGCCTGTTGTCAACATAGGAGCTGGAAACTTCGACCTTTGCACTGGCCTGATCATGATGGTGTAGGCAAACCAGACCAGTTCTGTGGTTTGCCTAGCGAGGATGCAAGTGCACACTTGCAACACTTTGAGGGGGGAAAATTTAAATTTTTAGTAGACTTCAATGGAATCCATCCCTGAGACATGGAAGAAGCTACATGATTACATCCAGGCATGCTCACACCATGGGATGAAAAACTGGCTCATGCTCTAGAACTTCTATGAGGGGCTTACGCCCATGTCAAAGGGGCACATAGATGCCACTGCTGGAGGCGCGTTTCTTTCCCTCACCATCAATGGAGCCACAACTCTCATTGAAAAGATGGTGGCCAATCAAAGCTGGGGGGAAGAAAGAAAATAACAAAAAGACATGCATACCATGAAGGAGACGGATATGCTTGCCACAAAAATGGATTTGTTATTGAAAAGACTGGACGAACGGGCCCACGAAAAAAAGATATGAAGGGCTCCGTCCAGGCCATAGACTCGCAAATGACTTGCCAAGTTTGTGGAAATATCAGACACTCAGGGAATGATTGCCCCGAAACCCATGAAGATGCCGCATACATTAACAACGGGTTCTGACAAGGTAACAATAATGTGTGGAGCAATCAATCCTGCTCGCAAGGAGGTAATTTGAATTTCAATTCGAATCAACCTACCTTTAAAGACTTGGTCTTAGGCCAAGCAAAAATAAATGAAAGTCTTACTAAAAAACTAACATATAATGATAAAATGTTGGAAAATATTAACTTAAAATAGAAGGTCTATCTTCCTCTGTTAAAAATTAGCTGAGCTTCAATAAAATGATAGAAACACAGTTGGCTCAAATTGCTGCCGCCATTCCTACTAATAATGAAGGAAAAATCCTGAGGCAACCCGAGAATTCCTTTGAAAAAGTTAATGCGGTGACCACAAAAGGTGGTAAGTCCACTCGTGATCCACCAAACCCTAACTATAAGACAGGTAAAGCACAAGAGCAACAAGAGGAGGGATCTTCTTCATCAACAAAAACACAAAAAGAACAAGAAGAAGAGGAAACGTCACCGCAAGACTTCATCGACACCATCTACTTGCCATTTCCTACTAGAAACAGAAAGCAAGCCATGGACAAGAAATTTGCTTGTTTTGTCGAGATGATAGAGAAGATACATGTGAGCGTCCCCCTAATGGATGTCCTACATGTGCCTTCCTATGCAAAGTACATCAAAGACATCATCAACAATAAGCAACCATTGCCATCCATGGAAGTTGTCAAGCTGATGGAAGAGTGTAGCGCTGCTATACTCAACCGCCTACCTAGAAAGAAAAAGGATCCTAGGTGCCCCACCATCACATGCTCCATTGGCACCCAGCAATTTGATCATGCCTTGTACGACTTAGGGGCTAGCATTAGCGTGATGCCCAAAGTCATGTTTGACAAGTTGAACTTCACACACTTATCACCTACACGAATGATGCTCTAGCTAGCAGGCTCAATGGTCCGTTATCCGGTAGGGATTGCTGAAGATATTCCGGTGAAGATCCGGGGTTACTTCATCCTAGTCGATTTCGTGGTGTTTGATATGGAAACCACGAAGGAATCACCCCTCATCCTTAGACGACCTTTCCTCAGCATCGCGGGAGCACAAATTGATGTTGGAGCGGGAGAAATCTGCTTCAATATCAATGGTAAAGAAGAAAAGTTTGACTTTTGGCCTAGACAAGAGCAATGCTCCATGATCCGCATCAAGTATGGGCCGAATCCACAAGGCATTAGAGAAGTTGAGATACAACCTCAACTGGTGGACAGCCTCATAAAGAAAAACAAAGAACATAAAAAGAGGCTGGAACAGAAGAAGAACAACCCAAAGCAAAAAGAAGAAAAGCCAAAGGTTGTTCCTGCACCACCCAAGAAAATGGTGTGGAAACAAAAAGAAAAAGCTCCAAAGTCCACCACCACACCACCAAAATCAAACAAAATGGTGTGGAGACCGAAGAAAGTACAGTCATCCATGTCCACTTTTGTAACACCCTCGGTGTTACACCATAAAGCATCTACTAAAACATGCCATGGGCATCATATTTGTGTGTTAATGCATGTGGTGAAATGAGTAGATGAAGTGTCGTAATGTAGAAGGATCAATAGAATGTTAATCGAAAAGTTGTTCCATGATTCGCGTAATTATCAAGTAGGGTTGTAAACCAATTTTTATTGAGAAAAAATATTATTAAACATATGTGTGGCACCTTAATAAAGTTTGAGGTACAAACTTTGTAGATGATAAAGCAACTCTTGCTTTAGAAAAATAATACTTCTAGCTAGTTTTGGTAATAGTTTGGAAATTGAATTCGAAATTAAATCAAGCTTCAAACTCTAGAATTTCTCTGTCTAGTAATGTAAAGGCAATGCTATCTTTGAGAGTTAATTCATGTTAATTTGGCTAAAAGAGGGTACCATGTTTTGGCATTAGTTGATAGCCCTATAGATCACCTATGTCATGGTTTGGATGGGGGAAACCTAAATTGAGTTAGGTTAGTTTTTATACACGCTTTAAATTTTGTGCGTAGTAGCTTTGGGCCTGCTTGGTCTGGCTTTGGCCGACCTCGAGGCGATTCTTCGCCTTGCCGGCTAGCGGTACAGTAGTCGCTGTCGCGGCCACCGGTCGAAGCTAGCCTTAGCGCCGCTGCCACAATAAGCGCCCCATCGCCTCTTCCTTCGCCGCGATGTCGCCGCTTCTCGCCTCCGCCACCCCCACCGTAGTAGCTCTGGCCGCTGCTACACGCTTAGCTTCTCGCTGCCGTCGCGTTCACCGGTCTATGGGTGTTGTCGCACACGCATGTGTGCCCTCACTATGATGGCACATGGTCGTGTTGGCCGCTATTGTGCTTCCACGTGCACCGCACCATCGCCTGGTCGTAGCTCCCCCAACCACCCACCTTAACTTGCGTCGTGTCGAGACGAGCTACCCCCTCCTTTCCTATTCCTTTATCGCACTCACCATCGCTGACGCTATGGCCATTCAGTAGGGCGATGTCACCCCCGCCTGTTGCCTGGCACCTCTGACCCTGCCTTGAAGTTCTCTGTCCGCCCAGTCACGTCTCGCCTTGATTCGGGAAGCCGCCAAGCCGAATCGGAGCTTTCCCTTTGTTGGCCATCTTATGGCCGATTTGGGGTCACCCTGAATTACTCCTTCCACGCAGCCTCCTCAGTTCTTCCAATTACGCCACTAGCACCACCTTAGCATCCCCTTCGCAGCGCGCACTCCCACTCAGCCGCTGCTGCTGCCCCGCGCCGCCGTCGTGGGCGTGCTCGCCTCGGAGCACCACCGCGACCATTCGGTCATTCCTGGCTAGCCCGTCACAGCCTTCCTCTATTTCAACCGACCCTACGGCTAGGTCCATAGTAAGTTCCTGGTGCTCATGCGTCGGACGATTGATTCCATATAAATGGTCTTGTGTCGCCGGAGTGGCTGCGTCGCCGTCACGGGCGGCTGCATGCCATGGCAGCACTTGCCTGTGAGTCCCCATTGCTCCCGCGGTCGCTTAGTGTTGCCGGTTAGGTCTAGGGTGGTGGTCGGCCCACTGGATGGGCCGACGTGCATCTCCGGTGGTCGGCGTGGCCTCCTGTGTCGCTGTGCACCATGCCGTCGCGTGCTCAGTCCCTTTGGACATGTGCGCGGAAATTTGATTAAGGGCAGGGGGGTAAGTGAAGAGTATCAATGAGGGTAGGGAATAGTGCTAGGACCTAGGTGTGGTTTTGGGCAAATGTAGGGTCTCTTTTGTAAGATCATCGGTGAGTGCGAGCTCCTTCGCCGCGGGCCATTTCATGCACGGGCCGAGCCCGTGTTGGGTCGCGCTAGGCTCTTTTGCCCTTTTCTTTTTCTGAAAAGAATTAGTTAGTGCTTTTCTAATTTAGATTCTGAGCTGAACTTTGATAAATTATAGTAAATTCTGTAGATGTCCAAAAATAGTGAAACAAAATTTGTTAGGTTCATAAAAATGTGATCTATCTATTGATGTAGTTAGTTTACATTTATCTGTTAGAATGTTAGGTCCATTAATTTATTTAGGAAAGCTTAGCATTATTTAGATTAATATTTGTAGGAATTTTTGTGGCAAATTGGTAATATCTTTGACCATGAAATTTATAGTAGGTTCATTGTATTATTATGAACTCACTATAATTTTTGTAGCCTGAGAATATGTTGAGAAATATGGTAGCCTGAGAATATATTTTAGTTGCTAAGTAGCACTTGTAGGTGAAACCCTACTGGTTTGATGGGAATGATGATTAGCTCAGTATCTTAGTCATTAGAGCTAGCTTAGTGGCTTAATAGATGTCTTCTTACTTTAAGAACTGTTGTTGCCTTAATATTGAGTGTTGCATCATCATTGCATGCATATAGAGAATGAGTTGGTGGAGTTCGTGACCGCGGGCGAGCAGGAGTATGAGGAGGTGATTGAAGAGTATGAGGAGGAGATCCTCGTTTAGGAGGTCCCGGAGCCACCATTGACTGACTGAGCTGACACCACGCATGTCCAAGGCAAGCCCTGGTGCATAACCCTTATTTTGAATAATCACTGAATATATATATATGATGTGCATTTATGCTATAACAGTTATATTGAAACTACATGCATAGATATATCTACCTATGAGACCTACTAGCTTAGGTCGAGTAGCTGCTATACTTAGGTTTTTTGATAGCGTGAGTAACCTGCCGTTACTCACAATAGATGATTATTATTATCACTGTCATGATAAAATGGTGAAAGGAAAAATAGAGACAGGACAAGGATATGTTACGGGTATTGGTGGGTGTAAGATGTTGTGTCCCACGGCCAATGG
The DNA here is from genome assembly GCA_904845875.1 of Miscanthus lutarioriparius. Lineage (NCBI taxonomy): Eukaryota > Viridiplantae > Streptophyta > Magnoliopsida > Poales > Poaceae > Miscanthus > Miscanthus lutarioriparius. Next base: position 72,627,771 of record CAJGYO010000008.1, read on the forward strand.
GGCACAACTTGGTTACACTATTTTCCCTATCCGTGTCCGTTAAGGACCGGCCATTACATTGGGTTCTAGGCAAGTCATAAACTTATTTTCCTGAGCACATACTTGTTTATGGGAGCAGGGAAGGCTCGTTGCTCTCTTTTCATGGGCTCCGGCTCTTTTCGGACTGACTGATTGGAGGTGGGGATGATGGAGGTCTAAGCACCGCACTGAGTTCGGGACTCATGTGTGGGGGCATGGAGTCCAAGTTTGGACAAGGACCTAGACCCCTTGATAGGAGAGTGGTGGGTTGGTCCTGCTTGTGCCTGGGGTATAAGCGGGGCGTGTGTTTCGGGGTACCTTGCTGGGCACATTGATTTGTGAATCGCTGGGTTAATCCGGTACGGCTTGTGTAACAACCCAAAAATCCACACACCAAAAATCACAATTTTTTTTGTTTAAACCCTATGTGATGTTGAGTGACATATGTAGAAGCCAAACCCTAGTTTTGGATTAGATGTGACCCAACTAGGTTAAAATCATAAAGCATAGTTTGGTTTTATGCCACATATGTAATTAAATTCCTAAATAAACAAATCATGCATGCATCCTTAATTCCACTTGTGATTTGGATTCTTTTGCCTTATGTGATGTTTAACTAACCTACTTAATATTTATGATAAACCCTAATATATGAGATGTATTTTGACCACCATTTGAAACACCTTGTGGGACCCACAACATAACTCGAAGCTTAAGTTTAAACTCTAACGAAATTTGAATCGAAGCAAAAGAAATAAAAGAGAAAGGAAAGAAGAGGGAGCAGCAGCAGCCTAGGCCTGCTCGGCCTTGCGAGCCAGCCTGCCTCGACCGGCCCAGCTAGCCCCGCCTGCCCTTTCACGTGCGTAGCCCACGAAGCCAGCCCAGCGTCACCGCCCACACGCGCATAGCCGCTGACAAGCAGGGCCCACTTGGCAGCCATCACACGCCGCACGCAGCCACAACGCGCCAAGCGCCTGACGACCAGACCCCACGCGTCAGCCACCCCAGCAACAGGATCATATTCCTCCCCACGCCAACCTCTTCCTCAACCGGGGGCCGACCAGTGTGGCAAGCGCGGGCCAGGGGGTCACGCAAGAAGCATGACCCTATTCCCCCTTGCGCCGTGCCTACGCTACCGCACGTAGGCCGTCGGATGCGCCGCACGCATCACCACCACCCGATCGCCATCCGCCATTGGAGCCCTTGGAGCTCGGCTATAAAAGCCAACGCCCGCGAGCCCTAACCCTCAGCCCATTCGTCGTCGCCGCTGGTGGCACAGCACCACACCGAGTCAAGCCAAGAGAGAGGGAGGAGGAAGAAGCAAGGAGGAGAAGGAAGCCGCTGTGGAACTGGACCTCGCCAGAGCCAGGAGCGTCGCCCCGATCGGCTACAGCGACGTAGCTGCTTGGCATGGCACTGCATTGCCTCATCACGGCCTCGCCTCGCCACCGCACTGCCATCCTACCACCACGAGCCCTACGGTGAGCCACGTCGTTTGCCGCTCACCGCGCTACCCATACTTGCCATGAACGCCACCGTGTTCCCGCACCTAGGGGATGTAGAGGTGGAGCATTCCTGCTCCTAGACACTGCACACGCACCGCACGCGCACAAGCCCAAGGCCTGGCCTCATCGACCCCTAGCGGATCGGGAACACCGGGATGACCACACCTAGCCTCTTGGACGCGATGAACAGACCATGTCGGAGCATGAGCTCTTGCACTAGCTTAGCCAACCGGTAGCATAGAAGGACCACCACGACCCTCTTGTTGAGCCAAACGGAAACGTGAAGCAAAGGGGAGAAAGGGGGCGACGTCGAGCACTCTGCTCATGCCATGCATACGCATCGCACGCACGCACGCGCTCACCATGGCCAGAGCACAACCATGGCGAGACCACCGCGTATTCTACGTCGCGGTAAAGGCGACGTTGACACCCCGACTGGCTCCACCATGACGAGAGACACACCGCGCTCACCTTAGCTGAGGATGAAGCCCACTGGAGCCCTGTGTTGTCGCACCGCACCTCATTGGAGCGCCACCGCCTCTGCTTTGCCCAGACCATCGTGGCCGGAGGCATTGAGAGCTCCCGGAGCCCCTTCGACCTGCTCGCCATGACCGTAGCAGTGTCGGGGAGCTCGTGCGCACCACCAATCTCCGGTACCGCTGCCACAGTCACCACACCACCGCTCGCCGGTGTACGAGGACCGCCACCACCACGGCCAGCCAACTAGAGACGCCTAGCCACCACATTAACTTCACCAGGGCACCCGCCATGGCATGGGGAAGCTATTGCCTACCCTAATCGCGCACCAGTATCGCCCGAGGGGCTCGCTGATGAGCTCACCACTAGCAGGAGCATGCCGGGGAAGAAGATGGGGATTTTCCCCTCGCCGGCCACACGTCCGTGCACTTGGTGCACGTGAACCGATCCCTGGGAAGGAGTAAGTGGACCAAGTCCTTCATAGACCGGCTCTGTGGTCTATGGACCAACGTAGGCGGGTTCACCATGAACCGCGCCTCACCTGTCAGTCACCGTTTGACCCCGAACCCACCTGTCAGTGACCAACCGAGATGATGACGTCATGCTGACGTTAGCGGGACCCACCTGTCAGCCGCGGTTTAGCTTTGATGATGTCATGCTGACGTCATGCCAAAGATGAGACCACGCCAGCATCGTGGACTTCGGCAATCTCTCTGACCACTCGGCGACCACTCCGACCACCTCCGCGATCTCACCGACCACCTCAGCGATCTCACCGACCACCTCGGCGACCTTTTCGACCACTTCGGCGATCTCACCGACCACGTCGGCGAGCTCTCCGACCACTTCGGCGATCTCTCCGACCACCTCGGCAACCTTTCCGACCACCTCGGCGACCTCTCCGACCACCTCACCAGCTAATACACCGCTCCAAGTCCCTACATGCCACGTGAACCAGTCACAGTGTGACATGTGTCAGCCCTGAATTAATCAGCCTTTATTATTTTCAGAAATGGATTTAATCTTCAGAAATTCATAAATAATTCATACGACCTCAAAAAAATATGAAATTAGGACCAAAATTCATCTAAAATCGAGCTCTACGCAATGAACCCATGTTTGAGTGCATTTGGCTCTTTTGAATTTTCATTGCTTCTTTGTGCTATTCTATAGACGTCGCTAACGCGACTATAATGCGATCGTTTGCAGATTCGGAGGAGAACCAGACGGACGAGGACCGAGAGTACCGTGAGGAGTACGGAGATGACTACACTGAAGGTGCCACATCCCACCCAACCTCGTAGCACCTATTACGCATGACTAATATAGAGTTGCTATTGCTTTACTTTATTGTTATACTCACACTAAGATAGGACTTGCGTGGTAGTATTGCGATGGTATGGTTGTGATGAGGTGATGATGTGGAGATGGTGGTATATCGATCCTAGGATCGAAACCTGGCTTTGGACGGGAATGGGTGTGGGAATGGTGTTAAAACTTGACCAACTATTATTATATACTTGATATGCTAAATACATAGGAAACCCCAGCCTTATAGGTTCCTTTTGATTATATCCAACTTGCATCCAATTTCCACAAAGCAATGCTCATAGGGTGGGAGTGGCCAGTACAAATCGTACTGATAAATTTTGGCACACAGGTTCTGCTGAGGAGTATAGCTCTGAGGAGTTTGATGGTTGAGGGGTTCGTTCCTACGCTCGAGTTTGACGATCTTATCTTCAAGTTGTTCTGAATGAATGTTACTTTTTGATTCCGCCAATGTGGCGATGTAATAATTTATGTAATTCCGCACTATTTGTACTCTGATATTATTATTGTATGGATGTGGTATTCGACTGGAATTTGGGTATTATGATCTACAACGGTCATAATACACTTCGACCCTGTGGATTTCCCTTCGTGGAAATCAGGTTGCTTCAGTTTGGTATCAGAGCCATACTTGACCCTAGGACGAAACCCTCAAAAACGGACGATAGAATAGGACATGAACAACCCTTCTTTCGGTTATATACCGACCCTGCATTTACTTTTATGCAAGGCTTATCTATTGTTGACCTGCTAACACCTAGTTCCTTAAAACATGCAGATGACAACGAACGTCGAATGGCTGCCTTTAGGACTGCTACCTCTGGACCACGCCAAGCTTACCTTTGACCTACGTGAGCTCGGAGGTTTTGCACAGACCCTCTGTCGAGTTCTCGTCATGTTAGGAGTCCCTGACGAGCTAGTCACGGTTACCTGCACCGGGAAGTCGGCTCAGGAAGGAGGAATCGAAGGACCGATTGTCACCTCAGTCGAGTTCCTAGCTAGCACTACCTTACCTACTGTCCCAGCTTTCATTGAGTTGACTATAGAGGACACAGTTGAGGAGGGACTGCGAGCTGTCTCACGCAAGGCACTTCGAAGAGTGATGAGGGACCACTATGAGCACCTGAAGACGACAGAGTTCCGTCTACTTCCCCAGGCCCTCGACCTTAGCCTTACCCCTAGTGAGCAGAGTTTCGCAGCCGATAGAGTTATCCTTGCCGAGGAGGACAGATGCCTTCGCGTCTCGGCTATCCACCTACTAGAGTAGGATAGGTACGTGACCCATCTTGAGCAGAGGAGATGTTAGGACCGGGCCCTTCTATGGGAGTACCAGGAGTGAGACTCGCAGGGAGCACATGAGCGAGCTAGTCTACTTGAGACAGTTGCCAAGCTATAGGACGAGCTCAACCGTCGTGAAGAAGTCCACAGAGCCAAGGTCACTGACTTACAGGATAAAGCCACCAACCTAGGCAACAGGAACTGCTACCTCGACAGCAAGGTCTTGGAGTTGCAGAGAGAGTTGGATAACAAGAAGGCTGAGTTCAACCGCAGAGGAGATAGAGAGAGGTCCATGGGGATTGATATGCTGAAAATCTAATCTTAGAACAAGACCATGACTCAGAAGCTAGAGGAGTTTAGGAAGAAGGCTGTTCGTAACCAGGGCCACTTGATCGAGGCACTCAGGCAGAACGAGTACCTATAGGACAAGTGTGAGAGGACTTGGCAGGCTTGGTAGAAGTCTAACAAGAAGCGCCTCAGGGAGATGAAGGGTATGTGGGATCAGCTACCCAGGGAGATTCGCAGCAAGACGAAGCCTAGGGTAGGGGAGTTCAAGTTAGCCCTGACTCACCTCAACCTAGACGCCTGCCCTACCCTACCTGGAGCCAAGCCTACTGAGGAGCTCGCCGAGGCCTTGAAGTACGTGTCCCGACTTCACAAGTTTGACGAGGAGATCGAGATCGAGAACAGTCGTATCGCAGCTGCGGTGTACGAGTTAGAGTAGATGACTCTGTGTGGTCATGAGTCATGTCAATGGCTTCCCTAAGTTGTACCCCATGATGTACCCCTTATGAGATGTAATACGAGACACTATGCGTAGTACAATTCTCGCGAGTCTTCAAGTGTAGCTACTGAAGATGATGCTATGTAATAAAACCCATGTAATGAATGTTTTGGATCTTATTGCTTCTTTGTAATGAGTGTTGGATAGTATAAATATTTTTCTTTAAATCGTCAAAATCATGTAATCATATTGAATTATAAGCACTTATGGCACAAACACTAAAATTCCTATGATCCGTGTTGTAGATGCCGAACCGCCGATCTGCTCACCTAATGAACCGTGGACGTGCGCCCACCCCTAAACTAGTCGAACCAAACGGGGGGCGTGGTGGCAACAACCGTGGCCGTGGACGTGGAGGGATACCCTTCAACCTGGAGAATACCCTGCCGCCTGTTGAGGAGAACATTCCACCACCACCACCACCGAACCTAGCAGAAGTAATGGCGCAACAGACCCAGCTTCTTGCAGCTCTTGTTGACGGAGCAAACCGTCGCCAGGGAGGTCAGCAGAATGATTTCCAAAGGAAGCTGGAAGGATTTCTGAAGCTGAGGCCACCTACCTATGATGGCACCGACCCTAACCCGCTTGTAGCCGATGACTGGCTCAAGGAGGTGGAAAAGAAGCTCGACCTCACCACCTTCACCGACGATGAGTGTGTTGGAGCTGCCACACACTAGCTCACAGGTGCAGCACGCACCTGGTGGGACAGTTTCAGTGATTCCCATGAGGACCCTGCCAACATCTCGTGGGATGAGTTCGCCGAAGCATTCACTGAGTATCACATTCCCAAGGGTATCATGGAGGCCAAAGCCGAGGAGTTCCACAACATCAAGATGGGAAAGGACAGGGTGACTGAGTACACTACTTGTTTCACCAACCTTCTACGCTATGCACCTTCCTATGTTGTGAACTCTGAGAAGGAGAAGCTGTACTATTACCGCAAGGGACTTAACCCCACATCAAGCTAAAGTTTGGCGGTATTGAGAGTAGCACACTGCGTGCTCTAGTGGATCGCTGCCTCTAGATTGAGAAGGACTATGCTGAAGCTGGAGAGGAGTACAGGGAGAGGAAGCGTAAGCCTGAGGAGTCCTTCTGTGGCCGTTATCGCAAGAGGTTCTGCAGAGATGCACCATCTAGGGAACGCTCACACCACAACAGGGATGACAACCCTAGATCGAGTAGGGGTGGTGGAGGCTACACCACCAAATACTCCCGCCCTGCTTAGGATCATTACACCTGGGACTGTTATACTCAGAACCGTTTCAACCATTCCCACTCAGCGAATGAACGCCCAGCATAGAATCGCTCCGCACCAAGCACTGGAAACTAGAAGGCACCCGCGCCAACCCCTATAGGCGGTGCACCTTTCACCTGCTTCACTTGTGGCCAACCGGGTCACAAAGCCGCTGAGTGTCCTTAGAACTCAGCCGCTCAGAAGTCTTAGTTCAAGGGATCTGCTACTCGTGGATGTCTCAACCATCTGGACACCGAGGAAGCACAGGCTGCCCCTGACGTTGTGTATGGTATGTTTTTAGTTAATGGCAATACTGCATCAGTTCTATTTGACTCTGGAGCAACTTGTTCTTACATATCATCCAAGTTTGCACGAGAGCATGACCTGCCTGTAACCCCACGTGGAAAGCCTATCATCACTAGCTCACCTTTAGGAGACCTAAAGTGCACCCACATCTGTAAGGAAGTGAGTCTTACCATTGAGGGTCTTATCTTTAAAGCCGACCTAACCCTGTTACCTTCCACGAGCCTAGATGTCATCTTGGGTATGGATTGGCTAACCATTCACCGAGGTATCATATCATGTTCACCTAGATACGTCCAAGTGACCCATCCATCAGGCCAAGTTATTAGATGTGAACCCCAGTCCAAAAAGTCCACTTCTATCCTATGTGCCCTTAAAGCCAGTTCAGAATCACAAAAAGAGGAGAAGATAGTTCATGATGTGCCTATGGTCAGAGACTATCCCGATGTATTCCTTGAAGAATTACCGGGTATGCCACTAGACCGTGATATAGAGTTCATCATTGATCTTTTGCCGGAAACAGGACCCATTGCCAAGAGACCCTATCGCATGTCAGTTGACAAACTAGCCGAGCTCAAGAAATAGCTTGATGAGCTCACCTCGAAGGGATATATCAGACCCAGTGCTTCACCCTAGGGATCCCCTGTTCTGTTTGATAAGAAGAAGGATGGCTCAATGAGAATGTGCATTGATTACCAGAACTTGAACGCAATCACCATCAAGAACAAGTACCCCCTACCAAGGATCGATGATCTGCTTGATCAGCTTCGAGGTGCCAAGTATTTCTCTAAGATTGATCTTAGATCTGGCTATCATCAGATGAAGATTCGAGAGAGTGACATCCCGAAGACAGCTTTTGTGACTAGGTATGGGCAGTTTGAGTTCACTGTGGTGTCCTTTGGACTCACGAATGCTCCCGCCTACTTCATGAACATGATGAACAAGGTTTTCATGGATGATCTAGATAAGTTCGTGGTAGTATTCATTGATGACATCCTTGTCTATTCACCCACCGCTGAAGAACATGAACATCATCTGAGAACTGTGCTTGAGAAACTAGCCCAACATCAGCTCTACGCAAAGTTCAGCAAATGCGAATTTTGGCTACAGAAAGTTGCCTTCCTAGGACATGTACTATCAACTGAAGGTGTCGCGGTTGACCCAGCCAAGATTGAAGCTGTGAAAGAGTGGGATCAACCCCGTAATGTGATAGAAATCAGAAGTTTCTTAGGATTGGCTAGATATTATCGCCGATTCATCGAGAACTTTTCCAAGATAGCCCGTCCAATGACCAACCTTATGAAGAAGACTAAGGAGTTTGAATGGACGCCCGAGTGTGAACAAAGCTTTCAAGAGTTGAAATTGAAGCTTACCACAACTCCTGTGCTAGCATTGCCTGATATCAGTAAAGATTTCATAGTCTATTGTGATGCATCTCGTCAAGGACTTGGTTGTGTATTGATGCAAGGTGGGAGAGTGATAGCTTATGCTTCTCGACAGTTGAAAGAACACGAGAACCATTACCCTACTCATGATCTTGAGTTAGCAGCAGTTGTACATGCATTGAAGATCTGGAGGCACTACTTGATAGGCAACAAGTGTGATATCTATACCGATCACAAGAGCTTGAAGTACTTTTTCACTAAAGAAGATTTGAATATGAGGCAACGCCGTTGGCTAGAGTTGATTAAAGACTATGACCTAGAAATTTACTATCATCCGGGAAAAGCTAATGTAGTCGCAGATGCTCTCAGTCGCAAGAGTTACTGTCACACTTTGATCACTGAATCCATACCACCTGAGCTCAAGGAAGAGATTGATGATTTCCAACTTGAGATACTACCGCATGGCTTGTTGAATGAGCTCCGCATACAGTATGATCTCACAGATCACATCCGTCAAGCTCAGAAAAATTGTGAAGAAATTGGGTATCTCCATGGTCAGATGAAACTAGGCTACAAGACCAACCACCATGAAGATAAACAAGGAACCTTTTGGTTCAAGGATAGAATCTTTGTACCTTCTGATCCAGCACTACGAGAGGAAATTCTGTCAGAAGCTCATGATTCTAAGTATTATATTCACCCTAGAGGTTCAAAGATGTATCAAGACTTGAAGAAACACTTTTGGTGGAAAGGCATGAAGACAGATATTGTGGGACATGTGGCACGATGTGACACCTACAATAGAGTCAAGGCTGAACATCAAAGGCCTGCAGGATTGCTAAAGCCTCTTGACGTTCCTGAGTGGAAATGGGAGAGCATATCCATGGATTTCATAGTCGGGTTACCCCGTTCACAGAAAGGCAATGATTCCATTTGGGTGATTATAGATCGTTTGACCAAGGTTGCTCACTTTGTACCCGTTAAGACCAAGACCGATGCCGAAAAGTTAGCAGATCTATATGTTGAGCATGTCCTTAGACTGCATGGAGCTCCCTCTAGTATTGTATCTGATTGTGGTCCTCAGTTTATGTCCCAATTCTAGGAAGCCCTGCACAAGTCCATTGGAACCAAACTTGATTTCAGTACCGCTTATCACCCATAGATAGATGGACAGACTGAACGAGTAAATTAGATCTTAGAGGACATGCTCCATGCTAGTGTACTGAATTATGGCTCTGATTGGGAGAAATGCCTACCCTATGCAGAGTTCTCTTACAACAACAGTTACCAAGCCAGCATCAAGATGTCGCCGTTTGAAGCTCTGTATGGTAGACCTTGTAAGACACCCTTGATGTGGTCCCAACCAGGAGAAAGATCGTTCTTTGACTCCGCTAAGATTCAAGATGCCAAAGAAGGAGTTGCTCAAGTAAAGGAGAATTTGAGAATTGCTCAAAGCCAATACAAGAGCTATGTTGACAAAAGAAGAAGAGAACTTGAGTACAATGTAGGAGATTTCATCTATCTCAAGGTATCCCCGCTACGTGGAACTGTCAGATTCCATGTGAAAGGAAAGCTTGCCCCTAGATTTGTTGGCCCATACAAGATTTGCAAGAGGATTGGAAAGCTCGCCTACAAACTTGAGCTACCTGAGAAATTGGCAGGTGTACATCCCGTGTTTTATGTATCCCAGCTACGCAAGTGTTTGAGAGTGCCCGATGAAGTGATCCCGACTGATACACTTGACATTCAAGACACTCTCGAGTACAAGGAACATCCTATCTGTATTTTGGGTAGCGACACCAAAGAGACCCGAAGCAAAACTATTCCTATGTGCAAGGTCCAATGGAGCAATCACACTGAGAGAGAAGCAACATGGGAGAAAGAGTCTGACCACCGGCTACAATATCCTTATCTCTTCGAAGGCTACGTTACGCTTTAATCTCGGGGACGAGATTCTGTTAAGGGGGTAGGACTATAACAACCCAAAAATCCACACACCAAAAATCAGAACTAAATTTTTTTTTGTTTAAACCCTATGTGATGTTGAGTGACACATGTAGAAGCCAAACCCTAGTTTTGGATTAGATGTGACCCAACTAGGTTAAAATCATAAAGCATAGTTTGGTTTTATGCCACATGTGTAATTAAATTCCTAAATAAACAAATCATGCATGCATCCTTAATTCCACTTGTGATTTGGATTCTTTTGCCTTATGTGATGTTTAACTAACCTACTTAATATTTATGATAAACCCAAATATATGGGATGTATTTTGACCACCATTTGAAACGCCTTGTGGGACCCACTACATAACTCGAAGCTAAAGTTTAAACTCTAACTAAATTTGAATCGAAGCAAAAGAAATAAAAGAGAAAGGAAAGAAGAGGGAGCAGCAGCAGCAGCAAAAGAAGTAAAGGCGACGTTGACACCTCGACTGGCTCCGCCATGATGAGAGACACACCGCGCTCACCTTAGCTGAGGATGAAGCCCACCGGAGCCCTACGTTGCCGCACCGAACCTCATTGGAGCGCCACCGCCTCTGCTTTGCCCAGACCACCGTGGCCGGAGGCGTTGAGAGCTCCTGGAGCCCCTTCGACCTGCTCGCCATGACCGTAGCAGCGTCGGGGAGCTCGTTGTGGCAGAACCTCCTAAATTATAGGGCCCACATGCACCTGTCACTGTCCAACGACCTTTGACACCCATGCATACGTTCCCGATAACTTAAGAAGACTGTCGGGTGTCCTTGGGGAACCCCGAATCATCCACGATTTCCGAGCAGGATCACATTACAGAGTTAATGCAGTATTACAACACTTTATTCAAATAGATACACTAGAATAAAATAGCGGAAGTCTTACAATAACTTAGTTTATAAAACAGTAGTTTCAAACCTTACAAACTAAGTTCGATAATTATTACAAAACATAGTAGTGGAGTGGCATTATAACATAATACAAAACACACAATGAAACTGCCCTACCCAAAGGCCACACATTATAACAATAGTCATGCACCACGATCCAAAACAGATCTGCTCATGAGGCTCACCTGCAACAAGGGTCAACGAACCCTGAGTATAAAAGTACTCAACAAGACTTAACTGAAATAAGAATTAAAAGAACGCAGGAATGCAGACTCATGGAATTCAAGGTATGGCTTTAGCAATAATCAAGGTTCTTTTGCGTAAAAGCACTTTAACAAAATTCTTTATATCAACATTTAAAACTTCATAAAGATCATATACAAAGCTGACATCATCCGCATTGAGATCATGAAACTTCATAACCAACACCTTCTCAAACCATTCTCAAGTTCCAGTTATTAATATTACGATGATGAACAGTGAGTTGAGTCTCCATAACCGAGGAGCAACGACGATTCAAACCGATTAAACCCAGCTGGGAATTCCAGACCACATGACATATGTAGGTCCCCGACTTACATATATCAACCTACCCTCGGATCCTCTAAACAAGAACGGGTCTGCGCCACTCGAGAATACAGTACTCCACCAATCTAGCCCATAGCCACGTGGGTACACGCTGTTCCCACCATCTCTCCACTCCCAGTGCGTGAGTAGCCATTCTCGTAATAGAATAGCCAAGTTAAGGCTTACCGGAGTATGTGGTTAGTACTACAAAGTCTCACCTCATGCAATTCAACAACGGACGGGCCTTAATCGACATAGGCGGAAAGAACCCGCTCACAAGACCTCCATGTCTTGTGGCTCACACACATCGAGTCCGCCCGGTCTAGATTTATTACTCCACATCCCCATATCACATGATAACATAAGTAACCAAAGTTCTATTTAAAACTTGCAGGTGACAGGTAATCACCTAACTTTCATCGTTCTAAGCATAGCTAAGTAAAACTAGGCATATACGAATTTAAAACTGGTAATATGGTAAATATGGAATAACAAGGTTGGTAGTGTACCAATTCGGTTTTCACTTGACTCCTAATCACTTAATGCAGTAAAAAGAAGCAAAAACAAAATAAATTTGTAAAATACAAGGTAGGGTTGTATGCATCCGGGGCTTGCCTTCGTTGACGGAAAAGTCTGGGTCCAGAGTCGTTCTACCGATATCAACACCAACCTCCACAGACGGATCAACCTCCTCAACCACTTGATTAACTACCACGTGCTCACCTTCGTTCACTACACATAGTAACAATGCCATGTTTAATATGATGCGGAATACGAAACATGATGCCAGATGATGGATGCAAAATTAACAACTTGAATACAACTTTTCTTCGTGAAACAGTTACAAGTTAAACTAACTAAATCATTTTCGTAACACTCACATCAATTGCCAAGGATCATTACCAACTAATGACCCAAGGACATCACTTAATAAAAAATTCAAACAAAACCTAAATCACTAAAGGTTACTATTTGCTTTTATGAATGAATTAATTAATTAAGTATTATGAAATAAATCAACTTGTTCCAATTGAGCTCAAAATTTTTGTAAATGTTCATCACATGATAACTAAGTGGCAAAACAATTTTCATCATTTTTGGATACATAAATAAGCCTAGAAAAATCCTAAAAACTCATTTATTAATTAATTGAGCAATTTTTATCACATTCAAAAAGTACTGAAAAACAACATTTCATATTTTTCTTAAATAATATACATCACAGAGAAGTCACACGAAAATTTTAATAATTTTTGGAACTCTAAATAATTCTATACAAAAATAACAAATTGCATCACTATTCATTCATTTCTAAAAATAGAAAAATCCATTTTGAACTACACAGTCGCTGACACCCGGGTCCCACCTGTCATTCCCAACCTCTAGATTTGACCGCGACGACGACGGCGTTGACCGGCGCTAACTCGCCGACGGTGAGTCCAACGGCTAAGGCAAAGGCACCAACATGCTCCCCACGACTACGCGCATCAACTGACGTCCTTAATTGCAACGATTGCGGCACAAAAATGAGCACGGCACCGGCCATGGTGGACACGGCGGCTCGGTGGTGCTACGCCGGCGAAACGAAACCAAAAATGGTGAAACAAAAGGCACAGGAAGAATCAGGAGCTCACCCTGATCACGTTGAAGGCGATGGACAAGCCAGAGGAACAACAGAGAGGTGGGTCGACGTTCACGGTGATCACGGCGAAGCAGAGATCGTCGGCGAGGGCGTTCCGGCGACTGCAGTGGGCAAAACGACCTAGCAACAACGGATTAAGTACCACAGCATCGAGACGAAGCTGTAGGTACACTGATCACGAGCAACGGCTCACCGGAGAGCGCTGGCCACGGAGAGGTGGAGCTCGGCGACGCTGCGGACGGCCGCGAAGAAGAAGGGTTCGCACCGCGGATTCCCGGCAAAATCAGTCGACCATAGTTGGCTGGGTGAATGCGCAAGAAGGAGATGGAGCTAGAACTGGCTTTAGCTACGAGGTGGAGCACTACCGCGACGGTGCGAGCTCACCGGAGATGAGCAAGGCCGACGAAAAAACAGAGCAAGGGAAAAAGAAGAACGACGACTGCTCCAGAGCTTTATAGGACGGCCAAGGAAGCAAGGAGAAGCCACAACGGAGTCTTTCCCGTGCCAACGCGATGCTAAGGCTGCCACGCGCGCGCCTGGAACGCCGAAGATTGTCGCCGGCCATGTAGCAAGAGCGGTGAACACTGTTCATCAAAATTACAGAATTGCCATCCAGTTTGAAACTCAAATTACTCCCAAATTTTTGTAACAACTCAAAAATCTCCAAAAATAAAAGTTGTTCAAAACCAAAGTTCTACAACTTTGCTTTTATAACCAACCCCTAATTCGGTCTATATTTTGAAATGCAAATTTGAATTTGAAAAGGGGACATTTAAGGAATTTTGCCTTTTCAAATAACTTCAAATTTTACTAAACAACTTGGAAAACTCCAAAAACAAACTTTGTATAACTTGACAAGATCTACACTTTTGCTTTTAAGCTCAACCCCAAAATGTACTTTGATTTTGAAATGGGTTTTCAGGGTAGGATTTAAATATTGAAAATCAGGGTTTTCGGAATTTCAAACCAATACAAAGACTTCGAACTTGATTCAAACAATACCAAGCAACACTTATAACATAAATGTAAACTTGTTTTAGTGAATGCATATCAAAGTTTGCAATATGACCAATGCCTTGCAATGCATATGATAACATGTCATGTTTTTAATATTTAAACTCCCGGGGTGTTACACTCGTGCGCACCACCAATCTCCGGTACCGCCGCCACAGTCACCACACTGCCGCTCGCCGGTGTACGAGGACCGCCGCCACCACGGCCAGCCAACTGGAGCCGCCCGGCCACCACGTTAACTTCACCAGGGCACCCGCCATGGCATGGGGAAGCTATTGCCTACCCTAATCGCGCACCAGTACCGCCTGAGGGGCTCGCTGATGAGCTCACCACTAACGGGAGCACGCCTGGGAAGAAGATGGGGATTTTCCCCTCGCCGGCCACACGTCCGTGCACTTGGTGCACGTGAACCGAACCCTAGGAAGGAGTAAGTGGACCAAGTCCTTCATAGACCGGCTCTACGGTCTATGGACCAACGCAGGCGGGTTCACCATGAACCGCGCCTCACCTGTCAGTCACCGTTTGACCTCGGACCCACCTGTCAGTGACCAACCGAGATGATGACGTCATGCTGATGTCAGCGGGACCCACCTGTCAGCCACGGTTTAGCTTTGATGATGCCATGCTGACATCATGCCGAAGATGAGACCACGCCAGCATCGGGGACTTCGGCAATCTCTCCGACCACTTCAGTGACCACTCCGACCACCTCCGCGATCTCACCGACCACCTCAGCGATCTCACCGACCACCTCGGCGACCTTTCCGACCACTTCGGTGATCTCACCGACCACGTCGGTGAGCTCTCCGACCACTTCGGTGATCTCTCCGACCACGTCGGCAACCTTTCCGACCACCTCGGCGACCTCTCCGACCACCTCACCAGCCGATACACCACTCCAAGTCCCTACATGCCACGTGAACCAGTCACAGTGTGACACGTGTCAGCCTTGAATTAATCAGCCTTTATTATTTTTAGAATGGATTTAATCTTTGGAAATTCATAACTAATTCATACGACCTCAGAAAAATATGAAACCAGGACCAAAATTCATCTAAAATCGAGCTCTACGCAATGAATGCATGTTTGAGTGCATTTGGCTCTTTTGAATTTTTATTGCTTCTTTGTGCTATCTATAGACGTCGCTAACGTGACTATAATGCGATCGTTTGCAGACTCGGAGGAGAACCAGACGGACGAGGACCGAGAGTACCATGAGGAGTACAGAGATGACTACATTGAAGGTGCCACATCCCACCCAACCTCGTAGCACCTATTACGCATGGCTAATATAGAGTTGCTATTGCTTTACTTTATTGTTATACTCACACTAAGATAGGACTTGCATGGTAGTATGCTTACTTGATGGCCTTTATCTTGACGCAACCTTACCCGTACTCACCCTGTTGTTAGGCTAGTCACACGCTTGCTGCTATATTTCATTGCTTATTACTTCTACTATGCTTGTACTACATTGATGCGTGGTGGAAACTGGTGTTATCTGAACTATGGGGAGAGTGTTGCGTGTGTGACTTGGGTGCGTGGAGGGTGAGGGTTGTGTCGACCAAGTTGGAGTATACGATGAGCCTGGGGCAAGTCTTGCCGTAGGGTGCTACCTGGGCACCCCTAGAAATGGATACCTGTGGTGGGTATATGGTATATGAGGTGGCCCTAGCTGTGAACCTGTGATGGGAGGAGCCCGGGGTGGAGGTGCTATGGTGGCACGATAAATGGAAACCCTGATGAAGACATTCTAGTTTGGTCACCCCTAAGGACTTACTAGTACTCAGATTCACCGGAAAGCCTTATGTACCACTCGCCCTATATGGTACGGGACGGCCGGACTACTTGGTAGGATATTGCCACTACTGCTAGGTTGATAGCGGACAGTGCGAGGGAGGTACGGGGTGCGGAGGATCCCTCCACACCCTTCTGAGACTTCATGGAGACCTTGTGGACCCGACTCATGACTCATAGTTTTAGCCACCCCAGACTAGACTTGGGGTGTACCAGGGCTGAATGGTAGAGTGGCATTATCCTAGGCTAGCAAGTGGCCGAAATCAGCCCAGTTGACGACGGTTAGCGAGGAAGGCGGATCTTGTGGTTATGTAAAACCTCTGCAGAGTGTATGGTTGATCGATCGATACATATGCCGACTTGTTGGCTATGGACCTTTCCTGGGTTTCGCTTAAACTAGATAGTGAGATGAGTCCTCTTCTCCCCCTAGGAGTGAGTGTTCGGACGTAGCCAGGGGCTACGGGCCATGAGATAGTGCCGAGAGAGAGTTGTCCTGTCGACTGAGCGATGGCATGGTTGTGATGAGGTGATGATGTGGAGATGGTGGTATATCGATCCTAGGATCGAAACCTGGCTCTGGACGGGAATGGGGTGGAATGGGTGTGGGAATGGTGTTAAAACTTGACCAACTATTATTATATATTTGATATGCTAAATACATAGGAAACCCCAGCCTTATAGGTTCCTTTTGATTATATCCAACTTGCATCCAATTTCCACAAAGCAATGCTCATAGGGTGGGAGTGGCCAGTATAAATCGTACTGAAAAATTTTGGCACACATGTTCTGCTGAGGAGTATAGCTCTGAGGAGTTTGACGGTTGAGGGGTTCATTTCTATGCTCGAGTTTGGCGATCTTATCTTCAAGTTGTTCTGAATGAATGTTACTTTTTGATTCCGCCAATGCGGCGATGTAATAATTTATGTAATTCCGCACTATTTGTACTATGGTATTATCATTGTATGGATGCGGTATTCGACTGGAATTTGGGTATTATGATCTACAACGGTCATAATACACTTCGACTCTGTGGATTTCCCTTCGCAGAAATCAGGTCGCTTCAGCTTGTCTACAGTCTAGCACCGTAGTAAAAACTGGAAGATAAAAGATGGTGAAATGGACCTGTTTGCTCAACTCTTGCTTGAAAATGGAATAGGTGCTTACATAGAATGGCTAGATAATGAATTAATCATGACTGCTAATAACAAACATACATAAGGATCCACTACTAGGAATGCTTTTTGCGAAAAGTAAACCCAGCAACCCATAAAGCTTATCATATCCTTTGGAGTCGAGAAATTATTCCCACTAGTCGGATAAGTCTTGCGAGTACATCGTGTACTCAGGGTTTATTTACCCCTATTGCAGGTAAAGTTTAAAGAGTACCTGTTGTGTGGAGGATTCTTCTGGTGGGCACAGATGGATCCTTGTATTTTATCGTTAGATGTTTATTATAATTCTGCTGTTTAAATGTCGCACTCTGAACTTGGTACTGTAATAAGGTATTTATAAAAACTCTGGTTGTATGAAATGGACTAAGTATTGTAAACTCGTTCTTATTATTGGATCTTGGAGGGAAAACGTGGATTATTCGAAATCCGCCCGATGTAGCTTGCTTTCAGGGTGCTTAGTGTCTGGTGGAAGATGAGCACCTCCGAAGGTGTGTTATTTTGGACGGTTCTGCCACAACTTCTCCGGGCACGGATGTCGTCATCAAGCAAAAAGTGAAGGGAAAAGAGTCCTGTTCATTGGACTTTAAACAATGAGCCCTTGCCGAAGGTAAATCGGTAGTTATCCTTTACAACTATAATTTGCTAAATAAAAGTTGCTTAAAAATTCCTATATAATAAAACTGTAGATTACACATTAATTATGCTAAAAATAATAAAAAGTTAAAAGTTCACCTTTCTTTACCTTTAATCCCAGTTATCCCACCATGTACTTAGAAGTACTTTTTGGTTTTGGGTATGATTTCTAGCGAGCATACTTTCACAGGCTTTTCAAATTAAACATGGTGCTTAGGTTGATTAGCCTACCTTGATCAAACGTCTAATTTGATCATTGTACTTGTTGATGCAAAAGTGGATCTGCAAACACAAAGGGCTAATATCCGAATCGATATCCAAAGCGTGCCAGTCGATTTGACCTGTTAATCGACAAGGATGAAGATACGAGCACTTTGGTCCTGACAACAGCGATACGCCCGGAAGTCACGGCCAAGAGGTACTCACGCGGAACTCGAGAATCGCCGAAGGTCGCACTGAAGCGATGCAACTCGCCGAATCAATGAGAACTCGTAAAAATAAAAAGAAATATGCAAATTGACGAAGTCGCCGAAAAGTAAGTAGATGCAAATAGGAGTAAAAATTGGTTTTGATATTGATTGATTTTTATTACATTGCCCCTCAATCTATATTTATACCCTGATCTAAAGAGACATAACCAAATACGACTAGGACACCAAGTCCATATCTAAGGAAACACGTGACTCTTACATGAATCATACTCTAACAAATATAGAAAAGGAAATCAACTCCTATCTATTTCCCTGTCCGCCTCAATTACGATGGAATTCTCACCGACCTCCTTTCCATCGGCATACTTCCTGTTTCATCGGTAGTAGTTTTCAAACCTTCCTTCATCGGTATCGACACTAACATCTCCAATCTTATCGGCAACGCCCGAGTCTAAATCAACCTTTCCATCGATCACCACCATTCATCGGCAACCATCTTTACAAGCTGATTTTCATCGGCTGTTAGCGTATACAGTAACTTTCCTCCTGCCGATTAGCCCACTCTGATCATTTTGACACGTGCAAAAAATGGTGTCAACACATGCCCCCCAATTTCAGAGTATAAAACCATTAATGCTCTGAAATTTACTCCAGATAACGTTTGCCTTCGCCCAATTACCGTAACTCATCCTCCAAGCCAAAACTTGATCTGTTATCAAATCTAATCAAATCTAGTCCTGATTCACGCACCTCAGTAAATATCGCACAATTTCCAACCACTCTTGCCCTGATTATGGTTAAGATACCGAAACAATAATCCATCGGCAAGATCCTAACATAATAATGCCGCCATTTTTAGAATTAAAATATCCTGTACCGAGATCTCTTCCAAGTCATGATTACTTGCCATCAAATCATCTGTACAATCCCTTGATTATCGTGTGAACAGTTACCATATCCATCTGAACCACCTCGACCCACATGCGCGCGGCATAGAGATAAGTCCGAATACCCCTATTCCAAGCGGCTTATAAATAGATTTCTCGGGAACGCTCGTCTTCTACCCTCGGACTCCAATCTTTGGCATTCTCTCTTTCCGTGGCGACTCGACGAACAAGCTGCGACCTCAACCAACAAGAACTTTTCTCCGGCGTCAACCTCAAATCTCCGGCTCGTGCCCCATCTACCTCAAGATAATGGCAATCAACTTCGACGTCCCTGCGGTTCGTTCCACTTCCGTTACTTTTTACCTCGATTCCTCCGGTCTTTGCGAGTTCATACGAGTTGGTAATTTTTCTTTTCTTTGTTCTTGGATCCTCTAAACTTAGGAACTTCGCAACAAATTAGTTATTCCAACCGATCACCACATTTCCAATGCCTAGGACCAATGGGCAACCCAGATCCAACCGATCCGATTAATGCGATGGTTAATGAGAATCCTTTTAGAGCCCAAAATTTCTCTCTGAATTTATGGAAAGATACATTCCGATCTTGGCCCAAAACCACCAAAGGGTGGAAAGATTGGTACATGAGGGTCAACAGGTCGATGCAAGTACACTGGGCAGAACGGAAGCTAGACCAATGCATTAGGCTATCCATTGCCGATATGCAAAAGAACGAGTCAATGATGATTGCAGCTGCTTACTTCTGGTCAGACACAACAAACACTTTTATGTTTGGACATGGCCCAGCTACTCCCACACTTGCCGATGTCTACATGCTCACTGGCTTGGACATTTCAACTACCGATGAAGGCTCCATCTATGGCAGAAAATCCGAATATAGGGTGAATACCCGCAATATCGACGGTTGGACGGGATATATTCAAGAATGCCAGAGGACCGGGACAGTTAACCAGAGGGAACATGCCACATTCTTGAATATGTGGTTAGAAAAATTTATCTTCTATGGTCGATCAGTAGGACCAACCAACGCCTTCCTCCCCGTGGCTGAACTCTTGGCCAATGGTGTAGGGTTCCCTCTTGGCCGATACCTTCTGAGCTCCACTTATCATCTTCTTCATCAAGTGTCTCAGAAACTTTTGCTTGGCGAACCCATCGGCAACTTAGGAGGCCCGTGGTGGTTTATCAACATGTGGCTGAATGCCCATATGCACAAACGTTTGCAATGGGACTTCTTTGCCCAACAATTCCCACGAGAAATTGCTGAAGACCACGTGCTTGGGGATGAGGAATCAGCAACACGCTCACCCCTCAATTTTGGTGAAGCCATAATTGTCCTCCCTGGAACAGAGGCCAATGAAGACCAGATCGGCAGATTCTTCCAAAGCTTCTACAATGGTCTTTCTCGTGATCATAGGGCCTGGGTACCTTATTTTGACGAAGAAAACAGATTCCCCTTCTTTTCAACTTTGCCGATGACACTCTGAATCAGGATAATGAACTCATGATGGCCATCATTACTCCCAGGGCAATCCCAGTGAACACATTCGGTAGCGGGAAAAACACCAATATCACGTATGAATTTTACAATCCATCGGCAGTATCCCGTCAATTGGCTTTTGGGCAACTGCCAATCAAACTTTGTTTTACCGATGTGATCAAACCCAGAGAAACAATCACCTGCGGAACAGATTGGAGCAGGGTAGTACGACTCTCCCCCAATGCCGATACTACAGATGTCGATCTATCCATCTGGACACCAGCATCTTTCATCATCGAATCATATAAGCAATGGTGGTGAGAGTGGAGGGAACAACTGTTTGCAACATCTGCTCACACATATCGGCACATGATCGACCCTGAATACGCTATTCCCGATGATGCGATAAGTTTTTTTTTAACTCCCTCGCTTTTTCCTTTCATATATCGGTAACTAACTTTCTCGTGACAGGTTAACAATCCAGCACCATCTATGAGCAAAAGTGGGAAACCCTTCGATCTTCGGCCTGTTTCCCCAATATCACCGATCAGCTATAACGCCCCCACCTTAGCTGCTTTGACTCACCAGAAGACCTGTGCCAAGACCATCACCTCCAAGTCCAAATTGGCTACAGCTAGGGCCACTCCATTGGCTGCTGCTACAACCCTGATCAAGGCATTCAAGGTAACAACCCTGTTTATTTCTACTCATGCCGATCACAAACTATATTAACATTAATCATCGGGGGTGTAAGAGCAGCATTTTGGATCGTCATCGGCAATTCCTCCGACATCAGCAAGCACCACTACCTCGACAAACCTTCAGAGGTATTCCTTTGATTTTACATTTTATCTCATTAAATATCATACCTTACACTTATTTTGCAGCAACAAATGGGTACATCGGCAAGCGTGCGGATGTTCAAGCTCCACAACCAACAAGTGCCGATGCCCCCACCAGCTGCTCTTTGAGGCCCAAGCAAAGCGCGAAGCCTTAACAGATGCCGAGGCACAGCCAAAACGATAGAAGTCCATGCCGATCCCCACATCTGCCCCAACGTCTGCAAGCCGACCAGAATCAGTCGATGCAACTGAGCAAGCAGTTAATCCTCCTGTATAGGACATACCATTGGTCATCATACCCCAAGGGCCAACCACCGATGAGGCCACAGAGGATATCCCATCGGCAAGCTCAGCCGATCCTCCACACGGCATACTCCAGGCTATTTCCTCCAGCCAAGTACAGGAAATTGCCTTGAAACAGGTAAGCCGATTGACCTAGTCGATTTATAATATTCATACTTATCCTAACTAACCTCTTTTTCTTTTTCTCAGGAACAAGACTCCCCAAACAACCTATTTTCCTTTGCCATTGACGTTTTTGACGATGATGGAGAGGAAACAAGTTCTTCCCTTGCACTGGGAACAATATCGGCAGAAATTAAGTCCAAGTTGGAAGCTCTCCTGGACTTGTTACAGCAAGATACCGCCCAACTGGTAGATGACTCGGACCCCGCAAAGGCAATTTCAAAACAATCCGTGGCCAGGTCCCTACCGATGTTGAAGAAGCACTCTTCCCAGCAGCCCATTTAGAAAGCCGCCAACTACAATATCAACGGGCTGCTCAACGCATTGCCGATAGAGCAGCTCAGGCTCAATTCAAAGAAGAGATGCTACACCTGAAACAGATTGCCGATGAGAAGCACAAGGGCATCGGCAACTTGCAGACTTCGGGCGCTGAACTTAAGCAGAAAATCTTGGATCTATCGGCAAAGAGGATGGCTCTATTGGCTGAATTGAAAGAAGTCGAGGCAGCCTTAACTCATGCCCAACAAGAAGAAAGCCAGCTACCCGATGCCATCAAGGCCCTTCAGCAAGAAAGAGACATCCAGGCTCACAAAGCCTTGGCCATGAAGAAAAAACTCAAGCCTGTGGAGGGTGCTGCCGATGAAGACATCAAAGAAATGAAGGAAGCCGACCAGATTCGCCTGCGTGCGATATTGGCTATCCAATCCTTGTTAAACTTGTAAATCTTGTCTATTGTATTGGCACTTTATGAGACATTGACATCCTTGTATAATTTTAGCCGATAGGACTGTTATCAGCACTTCTACTTTTATGCATCCATCCAGATACTAGGGTAATATTTCTTTAAATATTTTCCATTTAATGCTCTGGGAAACACAACCCCTTCGAGGGTTTCTAGAATATATGCGTTACCAGGAACAGACTGATTTATCCGATATGGACCTTCCCAATTAGGAGACCACTTTCCAAACTTTGAACTTTTAGTCCCAATCGGTAAAATCAATTTCCAGACCAGATCTCCATCGGCAAACTCCTTTACCTTCACCTTCTTGTCATACCATCTGGCTACTCTTTTCTTATTTTCTTCGATGCTAACTAAAGCCCTTAACCGATGACCCGCCACATCTTCCAACTCATCCTTCATAAGAGTATCATAATCATCGGCTGTCAGCTGATTTTGAGAACGTATTCGCCTAGAGCCAGTTTTAATTTCCCAAGGCAATACTGCGTCGTGTCCATATACTAACTGATAAGGCGTCACTTTGGTTGTACCATGACATGACATCCGATATGACCACAAGGCTTCATTTAATACTGTATGTCACCTCTTAGGATTTTCTTTAATTTTGCGCTTAATGAGTTTGATGATCCCTTTGTTAGAAGCCTCAGCCTGACCATTAGCTTGAGCATAATATGGAGAAGAATTTAAAACTTTAATTCCCATACCTACAGCAAACTCATCAAATTCTCTCGATGTAAACATAGTACCCTGATCGGTAGTGATAGTTTGAGGAATACCAAATCGGTAAACAATATGCTCTTTCACAAAATCGATCATATTAGCCGATGTCACCTTTTTTAAAGGAATTGCCTCAACCCATTTTGTGAAATAATCGGTAGCAAACGAATAAATTTATGTCCTTTGCTCGATGGCGGATAAATCGATCGATGAGATCGATAGCCCATCCCCGGGCAGCCAAGGTTTAATTATAGGGTTCATAGCCGATGCAGCGAGCGCTCTTTGAATATTACCAAACTTTTGACACCCCGACATCCTTTAAAATATTTAAAACAATCTTCAAGAATAGTCGGCCAATAGTATCCATTCCTTCTGATCATCCACTTCATCTTGAAAGCCGATTGATGCGCTCCACACACTCCTTCATGAATTTCACCCATCAAACTTTTCGATTCATCACTGCTAACACATCCGAGTAAAACTCCATCTATAGTTCGATAATATAATTCATCATCGAGGAGCACATACTTGGTAGCTTGGAACCTATATCGTCTTTCAACCTTTTATATGGATCCTTTAAATAATCGACAATCTCCTTTCTCCAGTCATCGGTATCGACTGCCGATGTTAGCACTTCCTAAATAGGCTGATACCCTGAAGCATGCTGAGCTAGTCGATTAGCCTCCTCATTATGCAGTCGAGAAATATGTTCAAGACGAAAATCTCTAAACCCTTTCAACAATTGCAAACATCTTTCATAATACAAAATTAAAACTTCACTTGGCATTCATAAATCCTAGCCAATTGATTTATAACTAGCATAGAATCACCAAATATTTCAACAAAGACGCAAGACGTATCTCCTTCAAAGCAATTCTAACCCTTTTATCAAGGCTTGGTATTCAACTGATTGTTTGTCGATGTAGCAACAATCGGCAATGAAAACTCATACTTCCTTCCTTGAGATGAAATCAACACAATGCCGATACGCTCGCTCCTTCACCACATGTGGACCCATCGAAGAAAAGTGTCCAAGGAGCAACCTCCAGAGAGTCCCTCAGTATTACAATCTTTGAGTGACAAAATCAGCCATAACTTGCCCCTTAACCGCCTTTAGTCGATTCGTAACGTAGTTTAAATTCGATAATGCTAAAATCCACTTGCCGATTCTACCACTTAATATCGGCATCGACAAAGATATACTTGACTACGTCGTCTTTGCATATGACCGTACATTCGGCAGATAACAAATAATGTCTTAATTTGACACAAGAAAAGTATAAACACAAACATAATTTTTCGATGGCCGAATACCTTATCTCAAGCATCCACTAATCTTACGCTCAAATAATAAATAACACGTTCTTTTCCTTCAAATTCTTGAATAAGATTTGAACCGATAACGGTATCATCGGTTGACAAATACAACTGAAAGGTTTCCGTGTTGAGGTGGAACTAGCAATGGAGGATTTGTTAAATATTTCTTAATTTCATCTAGGGCTAGCTTCGCCGCTCGGCTCCCCATACAAATTCTCGATCGGCTTTCAATTTAAGTAATGGATGAAAGCCTTGATCTTACCCGACAGATTAGATATGAATCTTCTAATGAAATTAATCTTACCGATCAAAGATTGCAATTCAGTTTTATTGGCAGGAGCAACCACCTTGTTAATTGCATTAATAGACTTCCCTCTTGATTTCGATGCCCGTTGATGCACCATAAAACTCAAGAATTGACTCGCCGATACACCAAATGCACATTTATTAGGATTCATCTTCAATCCATGCTTCCTTGTGCACTCCAAAGTATCTTTTCGTAGATAGGCTAGATGTTTTGTGATATCTCCAGACTTAATAACTACATCATCAATGTAGATCTCCACTAATGTGCCGATGTATTCATGAAAAATAAAGTTCATAGCTCTTTGATAAGTAGCGCGGCATTTTTTCAAACCAAACGTCATGACTATCCACTCAAACAACCCTACATGACTGGACATCCGAAAGCGGTCTTGGGAATATCTTCTTCACCATGAATATTTGATTGTAACTGCATTACCATCCATGAAGTCGATAATTTGATGTCCGCCACAAAGATCAATCAACAAATCAGCAATCGGCATTGGATAGCCATCCATCGGTGTGGCTTTGTTGAGATTCCTGAAATCAATACAAACATGAAGTTTTCCATTTTTCTTATAAACAGGAACCACATTAGAGATCCACTCTGCATATCGACATCGCTTGAATAAACTTTGCCTCAATTAATTTAGTTATTTCGGCCTTAATGTCGAAGTATATTAGGGTTGCATCAATGCCACAAGTTGGTTGATGTGGCCGAAATTCAGATTTGATAGGTAACCAATGTTCAACTATCGATCGGTCTAATCCAGGCATCTCAGTATAATCCCAAGCAAAACAATCTTTATACTCTTTTAACAAATCAGTTATTTGTTGCTTACACTTGGAATCTAACTTAGCACTAATAAAAGTAGGTCTTGGCCTATCGCCATCACCAATATCTACTTCTACTAAATCATCTGTTGATGTAAACCCTTGACCTAATTTTCCATCATCGGCAAACCTATCCATTAAAACTCTTCTTCAGAACCGACTGCTTGGATCGGTGGAATTTCATAATCAGCAACTCTAAGGAACTCTTTTTCCCAAACTTCTCCTGATATGCATTTAGTTTGCTCATAAGTATCTGATTCTGTCGATGCGATGATATAAGAAGAATCACCAGGGACAAACTCAATCTTATCCCCAATCCACTGTACGAGGCATTGATGCATTGTAGAAGAAACACAACAATTAGCATGAATCCAATCCCTCCCTAGAAGCAGATTATATGCACCCTTGCCATTAATAACAAAGAACGTCATCGGCAAGGTTTTGCTGCCGATGGTCAATTCAACGCATACTGCCCCTTTAGCCGGTGACACATTGCCTTCAAAATCCTTCAGCATCATATCGGTTTTGGTCAAGTCTTGATCTCCCTTACCAAGTTTCCGATACATCACATAAGGCATAATATTAATCGCAGCCCCTCCGTCGATAAGTATCTTAGATACAGGCTGCCCATCAACTCTGCCTTTCACAAACAAAGCCTTCAGATGCTGTCTCTCGTCATTGGTAGGTTTCTCAAAAACAGCCATCATTGGATCTAGTGTCAACTGAGCTACTTGATCAGAGAGAACAACTTCTTCCTCATTATCAGATAGTGTCAAAAACTCCATCGGCAACATGAATACCATATTAACATCTACCGATGGACCCTTATTTTTGTGTTTTACCTGCCACTGCTGATGTCCAGACCTCTTATTGGAGGAATTTTCCTCTCGGTATAAATCCTCCTGATGCTCATGTTGCATCCTCCTTTTCTGTGTCTTTGTCAGACCCTCCGGGCACCATCGAGGAAACTTGGTTTTCCAAACCGGCTGATAACAGGTCCCAGTTGATTCTACACGGCGTATATTAGGGTCTCTGTAGAATATTTCTTCATCGGGAACTCTTGCGTTTGTCATCTTCTCAAGCTCCTCTTGATTCCTTGGAAAATATCCGGTAGCGTTTACCAAGCCTCTCATGTACACTAAGTACGCTCCCACCGATCATGCATCGATGTTACGCCTCGATCGGCTCATTGATAAATAAACCACGATTGCCGTGTTGAAACCTCCTTTCTGACCGATTGACCCCATAATAACCATTGCACTCAGGGCAATTTTCAACAGTTGGCAATTTAATACCTTCTTCCCAGCAATGGATGAAAAACGGGCACCTCCAATGATCTTTATGCCGATACCATTCTTCCCGGCGTCTCTCTTCTTCTTTGTTGTCGATATCGGTCCTTATTACCGACGCCAACCCTCCTGCGCCTTCGATGGGTAATCACAATGCCAGGTCGAGGAGGGTTTTTGGAACTACTGCTTTCTCCCAGCAAACCCTTACTTTTTGCATCATCGGTAGTTATCCGATGTTGGGGATCCACTGATGCGTTTTTTCTCAGTAACCTCTGACGTCAATACCTTGGTCTTCCCTTTGGCCTCCAACATATTTTCTTTGGAAAAGGGTGTTGATCAATTTTCATCGGCTTCGGGCCTTGGAAGTACCAAACTTAATTCTCCAGATTCAATAGCCGATTGTAATCGCTGTTCTGAACACCTTACACTCATTTGTCTTGTGTGAAGTTGCATTGTGCCATTGCAGTACAAGATCTTCTTCAACTCTTCTGCCGATGGGATCACATGATTAGGTGATAGCTTAATTTGGCCCTCTTGAAGCGAGAAGATCAAATATCTTGTCGGCCTTGGTGATATCAAAGGTAAACTTTTTCGGCTCTTTTCGACCAAAGGGACAAGATATCGGCTTTTTATTCTTAACCCACTCACCTAAGCCGATAATCGGTTCTTCATCGTAATCGAGAATCTCCTACTTCTTCAACAAATGATACTTTTTTACTCCAATTCTTTTTAGGTTCAAAAACCCTAGTATCTTGATCAGAGATCCTTTGCATAAGATGACTGAGGCTTTCAAACTCTTGAGAAGCATATCTATCTTTAAGATGTGGCAATAACCTTTGAAAGCCAGATCGGCAAGTCTGCCGATCATCCAAAGACCAAAGTCAGTAGCACTTATTTTTACATCTCGTAGCCTTTGCACAAAGCTTTCTACCGATTCATCATTCTGTTTGTCTCAATTTTATTAAATTGGTAAGCTTCTTTTCATGGATTCCAACAAAGAAATACTTATGAAATTGTTTTTCTAGATCAGCCCAAGTAATAATAGAATTTGGTGGTAATGAAATGAACCATGTAAATGCCGATCCGCATAAAGATGATGAAAATAATCGAACTCTTAATTCATCTCTCGCTAACCGCCTCTCCACATTGAATAATGAAGCGATTGACGTGTTCCATTGTTGATGTATCATCTTGCCCAGAGAATTTAGTGAAATCTGGTACCTTGTACCGATTTGGGAGAGGAATTAAATCATATGCGAGGAGGGTATGGAGTCCGATAAGAATAAGTATTGACCTTGGGCTTTATCCCAAATCGATCCTTCATAATTTACGCTATCTTATCGCCAAAAAGCATCGACCTCCTGCCGACGATCTGGCTGAATTTCTACAGGAGGTACCACGATATCCCTCCACATATCTTTGTGGCTCACGATCTCTCAAAGAATCGGCATATTTGCCATTACTTGTGGTCCATTAACTCTTTGGAAAGGATTCATCTTTGAGTGCCGATGCTTGATTCTGAAACCAACTTGCATATGACCTTGTTGAATCCTCGCAACAACTGCTTGATTTTCTTTGAATCGTATGTTGAAGCAGTAATCTGTCCTGACCAACCATTATTAGAACTCATCGGTACAAAACTTACCGATGGCTGGTAATTTGCTGACATTGTTGGATAATTATAACCAGCTTGAGGCATGAACTGAACCCCAGTTTGACTCATAGCAAGGGCTTTTTTTTTCACGCATCGGCGATAAGCTTGCCGATGGACTTGAATTGGGTGTTTGAACCAAAGGCATCCGGAAAACTCCCGGAGTTGGTTGCACGGTAGTTCTTTGTGGCATATTGAGGAAGACTTGAGCCATCGGTGAAAACGGCCCGATGGTATAGGAGCTTTTCCCCTCGTGCATCAAACACTTGAGGTAACCCAGGATTGAAAGCACATGACTCGGAGGCATACCATATCCCCACCAATTAGCGTGAGGAATCTGGCTATTACGAGACATGGGCTCGATATAGCCGATGCCGATAGATCTCGTATTAAGTTGAACTCGCCCTGGTAGTACCAGATCGATCGTATCGGTGTAGATTGAATATTAGGTAAGCTTCGCCGACATCTTTGGAGGAGAAGTAACTTATGTACCCTAGCGGCCGAGGGAGCCGATGGAGTATTGATGATGCCGGCTACGGTTGGTGATAGGCGAAGCCCAACGTAATGCGGTGACGCTTGTCCTTCTTTGAGAGTTCGAACCACAAAGATTATGAACAGTATTGGATAGCACATTGGAATGACTAATCAAAGCATGATTTACTGCAGAATTAACCATCTCTTGAAGTTTACCAGGATTGGAGTCAAAGGTAACCTGCCGAGACAACGGCAAATCTTGCTTCTGGATGACTTGTCCACTCTTATTCAGGCTAAACGATCTCAGATAAAGCTGCCTGTATTCTTCTATAGCCTTTTCCATGGCCTGCCTCTACTCTTCCTTAAGATCTTCTTCTGATACCGCGATAATGTTCCCTAAATCGATCTCAGGATTGATCATATTGATTGGATTGATTGGTCCCACTGGGCGTGCCAGAAGATGTGTTGATGCAAAAGTGGATCTGCAAACACAAAGGGCTAATACCCGAATTGATATCTAAAGCGTGCCAGTCGATTTGACCTATTAATCGACAAGGATGAAGATACGAGCACTTTGGTCCTGACAACAGCGATACGCCCGGAAGTCACGGCCAAGAGGTACTCACGCGGAACTCGAGAATCGCTGAAGGTCGCACTGAAGCGATGCAACTCGCCGAATCAATGAGAACTCATAAAAAGAAAAAGAAATATGCAAATTGACGAAGTCGCCGAAAAGTAAGTAGATGCAAATAGGAGTAAAAATTGGTTTTGATATTGATTGATTTTTATTACATTGCCCCTCAATCTATATTTATACCCTGATCTAAAGAGACATAACCAAATACGACTAGGACACCAAGTCCATATCTAAGGAAACACGTGACTCTTACATGAATCATACTCTAACAAATATAGAAAAGGAAATCAACTCCTATCTATTTCCCTGTCCGCCTCAATTACGATGGAATTCTCACCGACCTCCTTTCCATCGGCATACTTCCTGTTTCATCGGCAGTAGTTTTCAAACCTTCCTTCATCGGTATCGACACTAACATCTCCAACCTTATCGGCAACGCCCGAGTCTAAATCAACCTTTCCATCGATCACCACCATTCATCGGCAACCATCTTTACAAGCTGATTTTCATCGGCTGTCAGCGTATACAGTAACTTTCCTCCTGCCGATTAGCCCACTCTGATCATTTTGACACGTGCAAAAAATGATGTCAACAGTACTAAAACTACTAAGTATAGACATTAGTAGGATAAACAAAAAAATATAAACCTATAAATAAAACCATATGCAATAAAATAAAGCTACCTCGGAGGCATCACCAAGCAATCTTGAACCATAAGCCTCGAGCTAGCTTAGGGGAGGACCCCCGTAGAGGTACCTTGTATCTTTTTTATATTTTAAAATTTTGCATTTATTTATTGATTAGCATTTAAAAAAATCTAAAAATTAAAAATACCAAAAAAATAAAATATGATAAAAATATCAAAAATATGAATTTCACTCTCATATGTGTTTTAAGAATGTTTAGTTTCTTCTAAGTTGAAATGATGAATAGTTACTATGTCAATAATTCATCTGTGCCTAGGCTGTAACTTAGTATTTTCTATGATTTAAGTTTGTTGGCTAAAATTGTATCATCCAAAAAGCTTAAAAACTTGTGGGTTCCTAAGTTGTTGCGAGTTATGATATTATGCAAATAGAATTTGCTATGATTTTGTTCTAAGAGAGACTAGACATCCGAAGGTTTTAATTTCAAAATGCTAAAACTCAAAAGTTCCTCAATAATTATGAATACATACTAAGGCCATATGACATAATACACTTGCAAAACCTTAGTTATATGCTACTTGTTATTGCATTGAGCTTTGTCAAATTGTTGTGACCCTTATTGAGATTCTCGTTATGCGCCCATGATCAAGACACACGTACACCCACAAATAAAATGCTAACTCTTACACTGAGAGTTACACAAAAACATGCTTTTTCGTCCACTAAATAATTACTCCATTCATTTATCATGGATCTCTCTTACTCTAAAGTTTCATATGCCAAAAGAATAGTATGGACTATGCTAAAAAAAGAAGAAGAAAGAAAAGAAAAATATCCATGCCAAAAGGCATGAGAGAAAAAAAATACATGCCAAAGAGCATGAAGAAGAGAAAAGAAAAAGAAAGAAAGAAATAAGACAGCCCATACTTTCAAATAAAAGACATTCATTCAAAAAGAGAGAGATTCATGATTCAAATGAGTTTAAAAAAATTAGAATTAGAAAGTTATAAAAATTCCACACACTTGCACGTCTTGATAAAAAATATATGACTTGCATCTCCTTGAGGTCTGATTTTTGACTTAGCAAAATACGTGATGCAAGTATGTCTCAATTTCATACCTACCCAAAACTCCACAAAAAGCATTTAGTGGTAGGATGAAAAAGGTGGCAAATATCAAATGCCTTGGTGAGGTTTCATACACATTGAGCGATCGAGAGAATCATTTGAGAAACTTATATTTATTTTACAAAATTCATAAAACCTGCAGATAGATGGTTAATCAAGGAATGAATGATTGATGATTCTGTTATAACCATTCTATCTTGCAACTGCCCAAGAACTTGAAAAAGTTATACACCCCATAGGGATCAAGGTAAAGGGTGGATAAAAATGCTGACTTATTTAAATTATGGAAAAATACTTTGTTATAGGCATGGCACTTGTGAAATATATTTGGGCATAGTAGCAACTCCTGATCAACAACCAAGTAGTTAGCTATTTGCTTGGGACGAGCAAAGGTTAAGCTTGGGGGATTTGTTGGCGATCGTTAACGACCATATCCGACCACCAAATAATATCCAAAACAAGAGAAATAAACAAACTTTTGACACATATGCTTTTAATATTGACATATTTCAACATGTATTGGATACTTAGTGTTTTGCAGGACATATACATCAAATACATGGGAAGTATAGTCAAAATGCGCAATCCAAAAAGCGTAATGCAGATCCTACATCAAAGAACCAAGCTATCTGGAGGTTTGAAGGGACGCCACATAGCGACCGGACCCAGGGATCCGAGTCCGGTCCGAAAGGCTTGACCTCACGCTGACTACCTGACCGTTGGAGATTGACGGCCGGAGTGTGTAGGGATGCCACATGGCGGCCATCCAAGGACCGAACCTAGTCGACTGGATCCTATCCAGAGTGCGGTTGGCCCTCCGAGAGCCCAACTGCTCTTTGAGCCAAGGGGGCTCTATAAATAGAACTTGGGCACCTTGGGCTCACTCTTGCATATTTTCACCTGTGATACATCCTTGTGAGCCTAAGCAAACACCTCCCACTCATCTCTATCATTGATTCATCATCATAGTGGGATTGAGACTGATTCCAAGTGCATTCGCTTGGGCCTAGCTTGCTCTGGCGGTTGCATGGCGGCATGCTTGGTTTGTTCCCGGTGGTTTCCAAAAATACCTACGCCAAACTGACCATGGATTAGTACAAGTAGGAGGGTGGAGCTCTCATTCAAACACACATCATTTGAGCCACTACACCTCCACTTCTCTACTTGTACTCTTTTTACCTTTTAGTAGTATTTTGGAGCTAGCAAGAGTTATCATGGAGGGCTTGGCTCCTTGGGAGAAAAGAGAGAAAACTTGGTATTAATACAAAGAGAATTTCTTCCAAAGTCATGCTCTCATATTATAAATATAGTTGTGCTATAGAACTGGAGTATAGTTTTTATATTATAATCATGACATAAGAATTAGCATATAGTTTCTATGCTATGATCTTAACACGTAGAACTTTATGCTTAATCATTCATATAACTTGTATGATTAGAAGTAGAGCTAAGTTGATGTGGCAGTTCGTCATTCCTTTGGGTTTGCCCATGTCCTATGCTTGTCTATTCATAGGGTCGGAGTCCCAAGGGGATGTGGGTAGTTTCTTTGTACATGAACGTGGTGCTCGGGTGCACGGGAACCTTCGGATATGATGGTACTCCACGGTTGAGGGATAGGCGGCTAATGGTGACAGCCCTATGCGTTCCTTGTAATCCCCCACATTCAGGTATTGTGTAGGAGTCTTAAAGTCTCCCTAGCTTGCTGGCAGACCAGTGCCTAGAGATCTCCCCGTCTATCTTACACTTAGTTCTAACTCTAACTATGTAATTTATATGATCACCAATTGTTCTTTGCACGGCTATATTAGAACATGCCTGCTCCACTTATGAATATTCTTTTATTCTTTGTTTTCTATTTATCCTTGAGGTTGGCCTAGATGTGTGTCCACTATCCTTAAAATACCATTTTATCCCTGTCATATACTATTGGTTTACTATGCAAGTATGTAATCTTGTTCATATCCATGCTAGGCTCTTATACCTTTGCCATCCTTTGGAAAAATATAAATAACGATACCCTAAATACTTCCGGGTGAAATGCTACAACGATAGATCCGTGCGCTTACGGATATTATTTCTGTAATTGCTTAGAACTACCATGTTGATGTTTCTTGGTGGCGTTGCTAAGATTTATCCAAATCTTAGTGATGGTGCTAAGAAATACCAACTGGTGTTTCAGGTTCCATTGCTAGGGATGGATTCCATCTCCATACTTGGTAGTGACGCTAAGAAACGCCAACAACCTAGATGGCTTGGGGCAGCGGAGGAGCATTGGCACGAGTTGGTGATTGTTCGTGGCCATCTCTCGGTGATTGTGAGGGGTCTTATGCCTTCACCTATGGAGAGCCGAAAGGTAACTCTAGTAAATTGCTCGTGTCATTGAGTTACCTCACTTGTGGGTAGGTTCTTACGACATCTATTTGTTGGACTAGGTTTGTGAAACACCTATTAGCCACCAAACCACCAAGTGTTGGTCGACACAATGGGAACTAGCATGCCGGCAAGCACGTGAACCTCGGGAGATAAATCTTAGTGTCCATTGTGATTGGAATTCTTCCGGTGATTGATTTGGCATTTATATTGTGATTATTTCATTCCTCTACATGGCAGTATAACCTTCCTACTCACTCCCTTGCATTCACTTTGATTAGTTGTGTAACAAGCTCTTTAGTGTAGCTAGTTTTGAGAGCTTGCTTGCTAGTTTAGTTTCTCTTAGTGGAGCTCTTTAGTGTAGCCTTGTTGAGAGCTCTTAGTGAGTAGTGACTTAGCTCTTATTGTGTGTAGTGATCATAACAACTAGAATTGTTTGGATAGGTGGCTTGCAACCTTTGTAGAGCTTGAGCAAAATTGCATTTCGCCATTTCACATACTAACAAATTGCTCTAGTGATCTTGTAGAGTTCTTGATTGTGGCAGAACCTCCTAAGAAATCGGGCCCACGTGCACCTATCGATGTCTTAACAGACCTCGAATAGCGTACACGAGTTCCCAACAACTCAACAGGTCTATCGGGTGTCCTCAGGAAACCCGAATCATCCACGATTATCTTTTCAAACAGGATCCCAATCACAGTCATTGCAGATTACAACAGTTTATTCAAATATATACCAGAGTAAATGATAGCGGAAGTTTTACGATAACATAATTACAAACCAGTTGTTTTCAAACTTACAATACCATAAGTGTTATACAACCATAGTAGCGAGATAATATTACATTAACATTATTTATTTCACACAAACTAGTGCCTTGTCCAAAGGCCATTCATCATTCCTCATCGTCATCGACTTCATACACTGACATGCAGCAGGGACCAAAACAAGCATGCGCATGTGACTCACCTGCAACAAGGGTTAACAAACCCTGAGTACAAAAGTACTCAACAAGACTGACCCGACCAAAAAGGGCGAAGGTCTTAGGGATGCAGGTGTTGGGTCAAGGTAAGGATGTAGAAAGATTCAAAAATTCTTTGCTAAAAGCTTACTATTCTTGATCCTAGTTTCTAGTTTTACCACTAAGTATTTTAGTCCAATATCTCCAACTAAGTGTTCATATCCCATGTTCCAATCCTGCTCATTCCATTCTTTTTCTCATGTTTTAGTAGTTCACCAGTCCTACATTGCTTCTATAATGAATCGAGTCTCCATATCCATGAGCACCGCAATTCGAATTGATTCAAGTCCCATTTGGGATTCCTTATCACACGACATATATGCAGAACTTAATCTTGCATATATCAACCTTGCTACCGAATCCTCCTATACTAAGCCGTCTCCACGCCACCCGAGAGCACAAGACACCTCAAATCCGCCACATTCAAGCCACGAGGGTACACGCTTACTTCTCCGCCATCTCACCACTCCCGGTCGTGGGCAGCATAAATCTTAGTATCGGATTAGCAAGTAGGCTTACCGGAGTATGTGACCCGTACTACAAAGTGTCTCGTTCGGAAGATCCACAATGAGTGGCCTTTAAGCGACATAGTCGGCAACATTACCCAACATTCAAGATAAGTCACCCGACTAGTCTCTAGTTCATTCTATCCTCTTTCTTTCTTTGGCCAAGTATGCCATCTTTGATTGTATCAAAACTTTTACTTTGAAAGCCTACCATAAAGCACACTAAGCAATTCACGCCTTTGTAAATGAAATCATCTTCAAGGATGGTAAACAATTAACAAGGTAGGCAATGCAAAGCAATTAGGTAACATTTGAATTAAACAACTTAATGCGATAAGTAACATAAGTGATAAACTTTTCAAAGTAAACAAGGTAATGGTTTAATGCATAAACCGGGGCTTGCCTTCGATGACGATTTAGGTTTAGGATTAGTACCACAATTATCAAATCCTGCGACAACCCGGGATTCTTCCGAACTTGCTCAACTAGAATCGTTTCATTCTCGGGTTCTACACGAAATGATAACATATGCTTTAACATGATGATAATGTAAACATGATGCTTTCACGGTACATGAAATGTAAAAACACCATAAATGATTTTATTTCACTTGATGACGTTGCAAGCCAACAAAACCAACTTGCAATCCTACCATTAAGAACCATACATGTGACTTGACCAAATGGATCTTGGAACCCTACTAGTCACACTACATGACCCAAATCAAGATCAAACCCTAAACC
Source organism: Miscanthus lutarioriparius (assembly GCA_904845875.1). NCBI lineage: Eukaryota > Viridiplantae > Streptophyta > Magnoliopsida > Poales > Poaceae > Miscanthus > Miscanthus lutarioriparius. The sequence goes on from CAJGYO010000008.1 coordinate 72,664,272, forward strand.
TACACTTAGGGTTTACCTTTATTTATTTTTGAATTAATTTAGAATTAAGCTCAAAATGAACTTGCTCCAAATGATCTCAAACATTTACACAAGCATCCTCATGATAAATTAGTGTACCAAAATAAATTTCATAATTTTTGGAGTTATACAGTGGCCTACAAAAATCATGGAAATTGCATTTATTAATTAATTGACTGAATTTTTGAACATTAAAAATTTATCCAAATTTCAAATTTCAAATTTTTAAATCATACTAGAACATGTACAGAAGCTACACAAAAATTTTCAGAATTTTTGGAGCTATGATTATTTTTCTACAAATTTCCAAAGATTCAGTACTATTCACAAATTCGTAAAATAAAAATTTTCACTTTTTTTTTCTTCCTCACTCGACCGACAGTGTGAATTCTAATCGGCTGACTCAAGCAACCACGGCGGCGCTACCCTCACTGACCAGCCACAAAACGCGCCGGTGGTGACTCTCCGGTGAGACGGACTTCACCAAAACGATCTACTACATTCCCCGAACCGAACCCAGCTATCAGGAAGGAACAAGGTGCACAGGAGACACTTCCACGCCGGGCATGGCGGCTGAGCACGTCGGTGAACGGCGTAACCATGGTGACGGTGCAGTAGGGACTAAAGCGAAACGGTCTTCACAATCAGGAGCTCACCGTGATCACGTAGGTAGACTCGGTGAAGGCAAAGACGCACTGGATCGACGGGACCAAGTGAAACCGAGAATGGCGAGCTCCGTGGGACTCGGGAAGACGACGTCACGCGGTGGCGCTGGACTTCCAGGAGCGACACGATCAGGCTTGGGAGGAGCAAGAAGACGAGGCGGAGCTTCTGGCCAAAGCAATTGGCCCTAGGCACTACGTCGAGAACGAATTGCATGAGCGCAGGTAAGACACCGGCGGCGAGCAGTCGACGCGAAAATTCCGATTGACGACGGCGTACTCCTATTTATAGCAAGATGGAGGGCGCACGGTGATGACAGCACACGGGCGAACTCGCCACGGAGGTTTGGGCGTGTCACTGCATGTGAAAGCGGTGAAACCCGATCGGCGGCGACCTCCGCGTGGCGCCAGCGGCAAGCAGTGAGGTGGAGTTGATTTTTTTTTTTTGAAATAATTACAGAACTGCCACTGCTTCCATTATTCAAATTACTCCCAAATTTTCTAAAGAAGTTGAAAATCTCCAAAAATGAAAGTTGCTCAACTTTTCAAGTACTACAACTTTGGTTTAAGAAACATTTTTAAATTCTGCCTCCATTTTGAAATTCAAATTTGGGGTACATTTAAAGATTTGAATCATTTCAAAATTACTCCAAATTTTATATGTAATCTTGAAAAACTTTGAATACCAAAGTTGATCTACATAAAATAATCTCCAACTTTGCTTTTTGCCTCAACCCCAAATTCCTCATGAATTTTGAATTAGTCAAAAGGGGCAAAAAGGACTTTTATAATTTGAAAATGAATTCAAATTTGATTTGTCTTCCTTTTACTTAGATTTTGATTTTTGACCAGTAACATGGCCAATTAGGGTTATTTGAGTCAGATGACACATGGCCTCACATGAACACATGAAATTTGACCCTTGTGGTCATGATCTTTGTTTAAGGTTTTTGAAACACATCACATGAAATAACAACATTATGAAATAAACCTTATTTAGTGAATGCATTCAAAACTTTATACTATATGAATGCTTTGCAATGCACATGATGACATGTCAAATTTTAGTATTAGGTCAAAACACCAGAGGTGTTACATTAATAAGTTATTCACCCCCTCTAGCCATATTATGACCTTTTAAACGGTCAGGCACTCCACGCGCCTAAGCTAAGACCACTAGTGGGCCATCATGGCATGCTTATTGCTAGTTCCCCTAGTTTAGAGATGGCCACGCGTCGTTCGTCGATTAGTCTTTGAACCTCTGTTTTCATAGGTCAGAAGGGCTTGTTGCACCGTTTAGCAGCACTTGCTCTTTTGGGGCTGTTCTACACTGTCTGAGGGTGTGTCACGCCAAATTCCTTGATCCCCATCATCCACTAGATGTGGAGGAGTCAAGAGGGTGTGATGCTTTTGGGTTCCGCGTGGAGCGTGCCCTCCTTAAGTTCCAATCCACACGCGTTTGCAGGTGTGACATTTTCAATTCGTAGATCTGGGACGTCTGTCTAACATGGGAAAGCCAAGGGGTGTGGCACCTTTGGGTTCTACATGTGCGCGTCAGACTAACCACCTCACTAAGAGGTTGTCACGGCATGGCACGGGACACGACAATTTAATGCCTGAACTATAAAGATGGGGAGAGGGAAGTTGGCTCCTTCCTCCATGTTACTCCCGTCTTCCTACTTCCACAATCCTATTTCTTGTTGCCTTCGTGTTGTTTGCTCATGCCACTGGTCGCCATTTCCACCATCTTAAATCCTTTTTCTTCATGTTCCTCAAAGAGATGGTGGTGGTGTGGAAGGAGTCGAAGCGGACACAAGGAGGGTGGACCTCCTCACGTCATGTAAGTTGCTCCTAGGGAGGGATTGTTTGGTTTACACGTATAAGCTAAGTCTATATTGCAAATTTGTTGTTTGGTTGCCTATGGTTGGTGATAGGATGGTCTTGTACATGGAGGAGTTACCCAGAACACTAACCATGCCACCTTCTTCCTCCTACACACCTACTCCTCTAGCCTCTTTTCTGCCACCGTAAACTCCATGTTCCTCTAAATGAATAGCGAATGCACATCATTTCATTTGTATCCAAGTGACAAGCACCTCGCTGGTTGAATAGCGAGGAGGAATGATTCTTTGCCTCACCTATCGGTGCATGAGATACTTTGATTCTAAAGATGAGGTTATTTTTAGGGTGAAGATGAGGTTCTTATAGGCCACTTGACGAGTGTCTTCAATCTAGGTCATCGATGGCCATGCCCGACACCTCCCCCATCCATCGCTACAAACAGAGGCATCCTCATCCGCCAACCATCGACTTGGCATGAAGTAGAGTAGCATGGGGGCATCCACCGCTATTGCTGCCACCAGGGATGGCCGCCGCAACAACGAGGGTTAAGGGAGGTGACAAGATCTTTCTCGATGGCCACCGACTACTTGGCCTATCGAAAATAGCCGCGTTCCATGTTTTTCCTAATCCAGGTTAAGGGGTGTCAATGCATTAGCTTGACATGGCTATGGGCCTAGCCAAGTCAACCAGACATTCAGGCACACGCACATGAAGGCAAGCAAGCCTAAGCTGGAATTAAAGATGGCAATAGAGAATTCCCCATCAGAGAATGAGTGCCCATGCCTGTCCCCATGGGGAGAAAATCTCCCCATCCCCGTCCCCGTCCTCGTTAATGGTCATGGGGAAGTTCTTCTCCTTATCCCCATCCCTGCGTGGGAAAATAATCCCCATGGGGATCCACAACCACGCAATAATTAGCCAAAACCAATTTACGTATATAATATATGTGTCGGTGTTTCGAGTAAACACCAACGAGTAAATTTGTATTTTTGCGCGTCTAGCCTAGATGGTGTGCTAAGAAGACACAAGGTTTATACTGGTTCGGTAGAATGTCCCTATGTCCAGTTTATGGCTGCTGCTCGTGTTACTAGCACTGAAAGTTCATAGTAGGGGTTATAAACAGTCGAGAGAGGGACAAATCCCAAGCCTCTGGTGGTGTGTTGTGATGAGTTCCGATCGGTTCGGATGAGTTCGGATGTGTTTGGATCGAGTGTCCATTGTGCGATGGTTCATTTGTCCCAGGCCCCTTAGTGGGGTGCCCTGCTTTCCCTTTTATAGGCCAAGGGAAAGCACGGGTTACAGCGGGAGAAAAGAGGAGAATGAGACAGAGAGACAATCCTTTAGGGTCCCCGGGCCTTCCTTTTCCTTTGCATGTGTTCCGCTGACATGGCAGGTGGTGACAGGGATAGCCCCACACCGGGCACCTGTCCACTTGATGATGCCATGCTCTGCCATTGTCAGTGGGTCATAACGTCCCACTCTGCCCCGGTGGGCGACGCGGCGAACCAGCATGCTGATCAGTGGTCGTATAGGGAGTAGGCAGCACAGTGACCACACGTCCATCACTGTGGGCGATGTGAGTTCCCTAGAATGACATGTTGTGGGGATGGGTCATGTTGAGACATGACCACTCCCTGCACGATGCTAGAAGTTTGACCTTGGGTTGTACTTTCTAGCCCGTAGTGGTTGGCGATGGCGTGAGCTTCCCTTAGGAGCCGTGCCTGAGGGATCAGACGAGGTGGAGCCAGCCCTCAGGCGTCGGGTGAGGTAGAGCCCACCCTCGGGGGTCAGCCGAGGCGAGAGCCAGCCCATAAACGTCGGGCAAGGCGGAGCCTATCCCTAGGGGTCAGCCGAGGTGGGGCCAACCCTCGGGGGTCGAACGAGGCGGAGCCATCCCTCGGAGGTCAACCGAGGTAGAGCCAACCCTCAGGGGTCAGACGAGGTAGAGCCCGTGACCTCGGTGGTCGGACAAGGTGGAGCCGTGGCCTCGGTGGTCAGACGAGGCGGAGCCATCCCATAGAGGTCAGCCGAGGCGCAGCCAACCCTCCGAGGTTGGATGAGGCAGAGCCCATGAAAATGGTGGTCAGATGAGGTAGAGCTGCGGCCTCGATGATCAGATGAGGCGGAGCCCATTACCTTGGTGGTCGTATGAGGTAGAGCCCGCGGCCTCGGTGGTTGGACGAGTCGGAGCCCGCGGCCTCGGTGGTCGGCAAGAGCTGTAGTCGTGCTCTTGACTGCTCAGATGAACCAATGTTGATGGTTATTAGCTCCTCCTCTTTGGGTACCCTAGTATTGGTCCCCGACAGTAGCCCCTGAGCCTGCGGAGGAGTGGAATACTTCTCCGAAGTTTTTTCTGAAAGGGAGGACTCTGAGGGCCCTGACCTTCTTTTGTTGCCCACGGCGTGTCCTGGGGACGGTGATTCCCTCTTGTAGGGGTTGGACCCTTTGCAGGTATAGCCATGAGATTTGGTGGTTTGTTAGCTGGCTAGTTCAATTGGGGTCCTGGCTTCCTGTTCATGGGGATCCAGATAGGGTTGGCTTGGTGACTGACTTTAGTTTCTCAGTGGTCAATCCATATAGTTCTTGGGTCCGTTTGATTGCAGGCTAGGATGCCCGTGGTGCTCATGCGCCTGGGTACTAGCAACTTGCGGGCCCATCCCCTTCCATCCCTTATCCTAAGGGTGCCTGTAGTAGTTGTTGAACACATTGATGGGCCAACCTTTGAACTCCTAGGCCTAGATGGGTCATAGAGGTGTTTTTTGGATTCGTATTCCTCTTACTTGGGATGAGTCGTGGCCGACCTAGAGAGGCAAAACATCCGGCAAGTTTTCCAAGGGAATGGATAGGGATTATGTGCACATTTCCCACGGCGTGACATTGTGGTAGATCATGGTAGACGCAGAGATCTAGGCGGGCGGTTGGTTTCCTCGCGCCCATCGCCCCTATAAAACCAAAGGGTTCGCCCCCGGGTTTCATTCCTTGCCTTTGCATCTGCAATCGCTGCCACCAATCTCCTAGGCTTCCTGCATCCATGTCCCAGCCACCATCGAGCTCGCATCCACCTGCCCCCATCTTCAAATGGATCCATGGTGCCGCTCTGACATCACCTTCCAGCGTATGGAGGGCCTCGTCCATCGCAGCCTTCTCTGTGCACGGACCTCGACCGAGGAGTGGTTGTTGTCCAGCGAGGAGGAGCTGCCATCACCGCCCGACGGCTATCTGGTGTTGTTCTCCCACTTCCATGAGCATGGGTTTGTGACCCCCCGCCCACATATTTCTTTGGGGGCTGCTTCATTACTACAAGATCAAGCTGCAGCACCTCAATCCCAATGGGATCTAGCATATGGAGGCATTCATCGCCCTGTGTGAGGGATTCCTAGGGATCAGTCCCCACTTTGATCTATGGTGGCACTTCTTCACCGTCACCCTCCAGAAGAAGAGGGAGAAGTGCAGCAGGCAGGAGCTGCATATGCCGATGGGATGGGTCGGCATCCACCTCTAGAACAACTGGGTCGGTGAGTACCCATCGATGCGGCTATCGACCTCCAACAAGGGGTGGCATTCGCAGTGGTTCTATCTCAAGAACGACGCAGATGCCCCCCTGTCGGAATTCACCGGGCGCCTAATCGAAGAGGCCCCAGAGTCATGGAGGAAGTGGAGTGTCCTGGAGAAGGACAAGAAGAAGATCTAGGACCACCTCACCACCATCCGCATCCTGAAGGAGAGCGGCCTGAAGGGGTTGGGCATCATCAGGGCCTACCATGCGAGGAGGGTGGCGGTGTTGATGAGACGCGTGCTCTCGCTGTATGCGATGGTGCCCGAGTCATGATTTGACGGGACAACGCTTGTCGAGGGAGTGCTCTCCCCCTCCAAGATTGCATGGCGCATTAAGGAGGCGATGGAGCCTTCGCGGAATGATGTAGGCGCCCCCTCGATTTTGTCTACCCGGTGCTAGGACATTCTCCGATGCGGCCAGAACCAGGCCATGTCATTTCATAAGTTTTCCCTCCTCATATCTCCTCTTCAATTGATTTCCTGACCTCTTCATACTAACATTGAGAGGGGCAGGACCAGCTGAGGGACCTTGTCCTCATGGATCACCCGGCTCCGTTGCCAAGGAATGCGTCCATGAGGGCGGCGAATTGTGCCGAGGGCGAACGGCTGAGGAAGGCGAAGGAGGACAAGAGGAAGAAGAGGCAGCAGAAGCCGCAAACGTGGGAGCGAGGGGAGGACACTGACAGTGATGATGATGATGATTAGGAAGACGATGATAAGGTAGTCGATGACATCGAGTGGGATGATCTAGAGAGCGAGGATGTGCTAATAGGTATCGACTTGTCCTTGCAGGAGTTGGGACCCTTCTCGTTCTATGGAGGGGAGGGCGCATCTGTGAGGCCAGTGGATACAGGCCAGACCATTGGCCTGCCCCAGGAGCCAATAGGGGCGGGCGGATCTGCCGCTGCTCCCAAGGTGCTAGCGGTGGTGGGTTGCTCCGCCGTCGCACCCCAAGATGCAAGGGGAGCCAGCCTCTCTGCCCGGGAGTAGCGGGCAAGCTCGAAACGGCCCCACCCCGATGAGGTGGAGTAGGGGTCTAGGGGTTCGCCCCCCAAACGTATATGTTGCCCAACAACACCGATGTAAGTCATCAGCTCCTCGGTTTTTCTCTATTTTGGTCGGATTTCATCGTGACTTATGCTTTTCGTTTCTTGCAGCGTCATGAGGCGGCGTAATCCTTTGGCGCTGGCACCAAAGAAGAGTGTCGCCCTTCAAGCGGGGCAGCAGCCGTCGATTGGCGTTGCACCTATTTCGGGTGGGAGCGGCACCGGTGTGACTATGTCACCAGCCGGTCAAGCGCCACCAATGGTGGCGCCCATGCCCTCAGCGGGACAAACAGGCGTAGGGGCTCAAGGCATGCCTTCGGAAGTCGCTGAGCAACCGACAATGGAGGCGATACCGCTGCCGACGACGAGGCGGACGGAGCTGCCAACCACGCTCATGGCGCCAACCGTGGCGGGCGCGATGTAGCCGGTCACGGCACCACCGATGTAGGCAGAGGTGGCAGCGGCTGTGACAGGCAGGCCATAGACGGCCGCAACCGTGGCGGCGCCTGAGGCAGCGGCGTGACCCGTGCCACCGGTGGCTCAAGCGATGGCGCCTGACGTGAGTCGGATAGAGGGGGACGTGGCCGAAGGGTCCCCGGACGCAATGGTGGTGGCAGGGAGGACTGGAGTTGAATTGTCCCTACCCTTGATGTCGGTAGGCAGTGACTCACCCGCGTGGGCGAGAGCCTCGCTCCGGTGGACAAATCCACTGGAGCCGACGTCGATGCCAGGGGTGCCTTGCCCAACGTGGGGATCGCATCTGTGCTGGAAGCTTTGGACCACTCTAGGCGTGCCTTGCATGAAGTTGTCATTCCCTCTGGCCAGGTACTTGCTTGATCCTGCCTCTCGCCCTTTTCTTTCTTTATGTATTTTTTATGTTCTGACCATGATCTCCTTTTAGTCCCTTATCGCTCGTAGCCGAGGGAAATCTCGGTTCCTTCGTGAGTAGAAGGAAAACTAGGATGGCCTCAGCAAGGAGGCATGGCTGCATGAGGAGGTGAGTGCCTAGCTTCTTGCCACCCTGTATAGGGTGGCCAACCTGACTCCCCTAGCCGAGGAGGCAGACAATCTCCGATTGCAGGTGGTCGAGGCCCGTCGGCATGCGAACGAGGCCGAGAGGGTGTTCAAGGCCCTATTGGCGAGATCATGGATGGATGACGAGGAGGCCACCAAGGTCAGGAGGGAGTGGGATGAGCTGCTCCAGAAGGACGCCGAGACCCATCGGTGGATCCTCAACCTTCTAGTCGAGGTTGAGAAGAAGCGAGAGATAAAGCTGGGAGCTGAGGAGAAGCTCGCGGCACTAGAGAAGAGGGCGAGTCTAGATGTCGAGGTGGTCACCTGGCTGCACAAGGAGCGGGATGAGCTGCTCCAAACTATGGAGAGGCTTCACTCGAAGCATGGCACAGCTCGCGAGGAGCCTGACCAGGCCCTCTGAGAGCGCGACGACGCGCAGCAGAAGGTCGGCTCCCTCCAGGCTGAGCTTGGAATCATGATGACCTAGAGGCTAGAGGCCGAGGGTGTCTCCGCCATGCTAGCCATGGACCTCGCCGAGGCAAGGAGGAACCTTCAGGCAGATAGCGACGAGCTTAGTATCCTGAGCACCACCCTTAGAGTGGTCTACGATGACATAGAGGTAGTGTGGTTGGAGGGGACCAGTTCACTCACGGCCCGTGCCGTCGAGATCATAGCGCGGGTGCGCTAGCTCAAGAGGAACGCCCTTTGTGCTGGGGTCAACCAATCCTTCGCGATTGCTCGTTCTCATTACGGGGATAGCATCGACCTAGAGACGATGAGCCTCGGCTTCGTACTTGGCTACGAAGCCCATGTGCTGGATGAGATAGAGATAGCGGTGGCTCCCCTTTCGTGGGACCTAGCGGACAAGATAGAAGACAAAGTTCTCCTCCAGAGGGGTTAGTTAGTCAGATAGGTCAGATGATCATTATTGTAATCAGTGGACAAGTGCCGACCCTTGTGTATCATAAAAACAATCTTGTCATTTCATTTCGTTTGATTGAATTTGTTTTTCTTCCCTTTTTGTGAGTGAAAGGGGCTCATGTGTTCTGACCCTTCCATTTGTTAAGACCATAGCGCCCGAGGAGCAAGAGGGAAACTCTAATTACGCTAGTAAGCAAGAGTGCCATAGCCGTTGGGGCGTAGGTTTCTTCCAGTCCAACCAGATTTTCTCAGTCGTTCGTTTCCGCAGACCTTGCCACCAGGTTTAATGTGAGGGAAAGGTCAGGTGCAGCGACTATTTTAGAAAGGGTGTATTTATACCCTAATCAGCCCCTCAGTAAGATCTGACCCCTTGCCGTTGCTGGGGTCAGGTGTCACTAAAGATCGAGGAGAGGATAGCGAAATTAGTAGGAGAAAACATCTCTTGTTTTTTAGCGTACCCCCTCCCTAGGATATGGGCTATTGTTCTGTGACCACGCGTTCCATCTCCTTGCAAGTCCAACTTTCCTCGAGCCCTCGCGTGTAGCAGGGGTCCGGTCGAGGGTCGGCTCGTCTTTATGATCGTCGCCCATCTGTGGTTTTCGCAACCGGAGGGGTTGAGCTAACGTCACTTGCCTCGATGGCTCAAGTGACGCGCTCGGTGAGCTCACTAATGGGCATGTTCGAGTGGGATCCGGGTCTATCATTCGTGACAGGGTCGGCAAAGCCCTCTTATGGCATTCCACTGCTCCTTAACCCGCCTTCCAGCAGATGTCCCCTCAATGGGGATTCTGTGGGCTTGGCTAGATGTTAGGATCGAACGAGATGGTTGAGATTGTCGTAGAACCGACCAATTTATAAGAGCACAAGTACAATGGCAGCCCGCAAGTGGTCGCACTGTCATACTTGAGCCCAAATAAACCCGGTAGTCCGTCGAGTACCACAACAGGTCTCGATTAACAATCCACATACAACCAGGATCGTACATGATTCAACATACATGTCACATGTTACATATAGTTCACAGATACAGTTCATTCATCAGAGTATAAAATAAGGTTATTACAAACCAAGTTCGATAGATAGTAGCGGAAGCAAATTAAATTTCAAAACTAGCTTTTGCCAACATAGTTCAAATACAGTGCCAACTCATGATCACAATCCACAAAAGCATATAAGAAGGATTATTAAAGATGCCTGCCTAGGGCTCACTCCTCATCCACGACGGGATAGAAGCAATGCTTGCAATAGCCGTGATAAACTATACCATCTGCAACAAGAGGAATAAAACACTGAGTACGAGAAGGTACTCAGCTCGACTTACCCATCATAAACCATAAATATATTGACTCCAAGGATTATGTAAGGCTTTATAAGTGGAGGTAGCTTAACAACATTTTGCATAAAAAGCGATTAACTCAGTTATACAATTATACTTTGATCATAAAGTTAATTATAGCTATTCATCTCTAGATTAGCAACTAACCTGTCCCAAACATGTGGTATATCATTTAAGAGTATACAATAGTAACCATAGTCGGTGTAGTAATTCCATGTTTATCTGAACCATCACATTCCATAATATAATTACTACGATGTTGGAGCTAGCCAAGTTTCTCACTATCCGGGAGAGACGGCGATTCAAATCGATTTCAACCAGCTGGGAATTTATTCCTAACATAAACCCAGGCAGACCAGATCAACGGTCACCTTAGGTCACCTTTGGTACAACTCAAGTCCATATTTCGCGGGTTCGCCCAGCGCCGCACAATTAGGGACAACCAGCTACCAGGACGTTCAGGCCCGGTCTGCCCTTGGGCTCATGTCTGGCTCCCCGCACATCCTTACTACCATCTAGAGTGCGCACTTCTACAGAACGGGGCCTGGCCTGAGTTGAGCTACTCGGTTTCATGGTCGGAACGAGTTATCCGACCAGCTAAGTGATAGGCATACATTCAATCTTGTCAGAAGTGCCAACAATGGTACGGTCCTTAATTGACATAGACGAAATCACATGAGTCAACCTACACATAGACTCCGCCTGGCCCTCATTTACATTACCCCATGGTTCTTTTCCACGATAGCAAATGTAGTCAACCATGCTTCGGTATCCACCTATATCTTGTAGGTGACAGGAAATCACCCGACTTCTACTGGTCTAAGCATGGCTAATCATATATTCAATCTTGGACCTACACAGGGTTAAAGGTGTATGTAACTGGACAAGGTAGTTCTATGCATCAAGTGTTTCCAATCAGCTCTTATAACCTAATGCATCAAACATAAAGGACTCAAGTACTATTTTGTAAAACATGGGAGACTTAAAATGCTCCAGGACTTGCCTTTGAGGAAAGAAGTGGGTCGGTGATCTCGGCACTCAGGGATCTCTTTGGGAGTCTACTCCTCTTCTCCTAGAGCTGTGGCTTGAGGAGTCTCCTGTTGATCCCCTTCCTCTTCTTCATTGAATTCCAACAGTGTTATCTCTTTGGATGATCTTATATGCATGAGCATTAAATAAGACATCACGAATGCATACACGACGACACGTATAATATGATATGACGTGATGAATGCATCCTCATAAGTGTTTTCAATAGCATGGTATTAAAGTGATAACAAGTGCATCTTATTCTACTGAGTAGGTGTATATCACTTCTCTATTACTTAAGCAACCATTTCTGTAATTTATTTTTTGGGCTACAAGACAACAGCTACTTGTTTTAACCATAACTAGAGTTATATACATCAAAATAATATGGTTGTGGACATTATGGAAAGCTTATGAAATTGTCTACAACTTTATTTTAATACCCTTGATGTGATTCAATAGTTATCTAGGTAAAATAATTCAGTTAATCAAATCTATCCAGAGAGCAAGCATTTCAGACAGCAAACTTCTAACAGCCAAAACTCTTAAACCCAAAGATCTATGACTATGAAAATTTAACACATGGTAGATCAGTAAGTTATCTACAACTTTGTTATTAAAAAGTTTTATAGAAAAGGCCATTATCAACATGAAATTATCAACTCAACCGAAACAATACATGCATCCATTTATTTGAATTATAAAGCAATAATTAATTAGTTGCATACAACCAATTGCTTCTAAGCATTACTATTAACATCAACAGTTCATATGTATCACAATCACAATAGAAAACATTATGGTCAAGCACAATTTATTTATTTAAATACCTTTATTAATTTAATTAGTTAATTAGGTGAAATAACAAATATATACCAAATGTGCACAATAAATTCCCATAACATTACAGTAGCTTCCAAGTGCTCCGAATACACTACTATAAAATTTTCATACCATTTGGACATCTATAACATTCTCTACAAAAATGACAAGCTAGCAAGGTTTATTTTAGTAAAAATAGTTAACCCTATAGAAAAGTGTCAAGCAACAGATTCTATATTTTTCTTAGCACCATCCTAGTGCCATAATACTTTACAAAAATTTGCATGGCAATATGTCACTTATTTTTATCTCTATAATTTTCTTCAGAAAACACTATTTATTAATAAATAAATAGAAAGACCCTATTTTAATCAATTTTACTACAAGTTTATTATTTTTCCTAGCTAGAGCATGTCAACATAAGACCAGAAAAATTGAAATTATAATTTTATCACATTCCTAGCTCAAGTTACACATTTTACAAAATTGTAAACATTCAAAAAGCACTTATCTAGCTATAATTTATTCACCTAGAAAAGTACTAGAAACAATACATTTCATATTTTTATAAAATACTACACTTCATGAGGAATCCAAAAAAATTTGGTTCACCAAAATTGGACATTCCTAACTCAAGATATGATTTTCCAAAGTTAGTACGTAAATCTAGAAAATAAATAGCAAAACCCTAAACTGTACTTGCTGACATAGGGGACCCATGGGTCAGCGGACCCCACATGTCAGTGAACCGAAACAAGGCACGGTGGTTGACCAGCGCTATCTCACCGACGGTGAGCTCTCCGATGAAACCGACCCCACCTAAATGTTCTACTCACTAACCCACGTCGACTGGTACCGATGGTGGCAGCGTGGACAAACCGGAGTGTGCTCGTCGCCAGCCATGGTGGCACGGTGGCGCTGCGTTGAGGTACGCCGGCCGTTACAGGCCACGACAAGGCCCGGCGAGAAGCGCACGAGCTCCGCGGTGACCGAGCGAGTCTACCGAGACTACTTAGGTGAAGTGGGAAATGCTGACGGGGTTTGTCCGCGTGCATGGTGGTGCGGCGGTGAGAGCGCGGCGGCGCTGTGCGTCGTGTTCCATGCCGGTGAGGCAAAGATTCACCATAGCGTCACACCCCAAGCTAGGACACACCCTAACCAAGCCCTAACGTGAAGAAGACGAAGGAATGTGCAAGAGAGCCGAGCAGCGGCGAGCTCACCGTGAAGGCGGCCATGGAAGCCGAGGTTCCGGTGAGGACGAGAACGGCGATTTCGCCCTTACCGTAGCTCGCCTGGCCCAGTTACTGTGTCGAGGAGGTTGAGAGGAAGATGGCACAGCTACTGACAAGATGGAGGCGGCAATGGTGCGGGGGCGCAGGCTCTAGGCGATGGCAAAGCAGCGCTGTGGCTCGGCGACGCTCGGTGCTTTCACGGCGAGCACGAGAGAGAGCAACAGAGAGGGAGAGAATACGAGCGCATGAATGAAATGAACGGCGTGGCTTCTCCTTAAGCGCACGCCAACCCACTGCGATGAGGGCCCGACGCCGGCCATTGGCGGCCACGTGGCGGCCAGGTCCTATCCGTGGTCGGCCACGACAGCGCGATGCCGCGGCCATCAGAGCTCCATTCCAATGTCTGACAACGCGATTTGACAATGCTTAAACGCCTAATCCACGGCTAATTAGCGAAAACTCTCTTAATAAAAGTTGTAGATCTACATACTAGCTCCAACATTGCTTAAGTGAACAAGGTCTAATTCTCAAAGGTTATGGAGTTAAATCATCACAAAGTCAGGCACATCAACACTGTCAGAGTAGTTAGACTTAGAAAATTTTCCAAGTTTGAAAAACAACACTGAATTAATTTTTGTGATCCAAATTCAAGCATGTTAGGAGCTGAACTAGCCTATGACCCAAAAATAAAAGTTGTTACACTACTTGAGTTCTACAACTTTGTTTTAGGGTACACAACCATGCAAAGTTCCTAAAGTGATGTTCAACTCCAGTTAAACATACAACTTGCATATGATGATTTACACTATAGCTATGACTTAGAGACCAAACTAGCCTTAGTCATGAATACCAATGTTGTTTCTAGTGACATTCTAAACATGTTTAAGGTATTCCTAAGGTTCCACAATCATTTCATACATTGGTTACATGTAAACCCTAGCAAATGAAGGCATTTAAGTGACAACACATGCAATATGAGCCAACATAGAGATAAGAATTGAGATGCTCATGCTCATAAAGGATCAATGATGCTTATGCTCATGCAATGCCTAGGCTAAATGCAATCTTAACATGTAGGGTGTTACAGCCCCTCCCCCTTATAGAAATCTCTTCTCGAGATTTGTAAGACCTACCATTCTTGGAAAAAGGCGAGATAAACCTCACGTAAATAATCCTCCTGTTCCCACGTGGCATCTTGTTCACTGTGGTTATTCCACACCACCTTGTAGAACTTAATGACCTTGCTCCGTGTTACTCTTTCAATCTCTTCTAACACTCGGATTGGTTTCTCTTCATATGTCAAATCCGATTGGAGCTCAATGTTGGTGGGTGCAATGGCTTCCTTTGGTATATGAAGACATCTCTTCAACTGAGAAACATGGAAGACATCGAATATAGCACTCATCTTAGGAGGAAGTTGTAACTTGTAAGCAACGTTTCCTTTCTGTTCAGTAATCTTGTATGGCCCTATATATCTAGGCGCAAGCTTTCTTTTCACTCCAAATATCTGTACTCCTTTAATGGGTGACACTTTTAAGTATACATAGTCTCCCACTTCAAAAGTCAGTGGTCTTCTTCTTTAATCAGCATAACTCTTTTGTCTTAACTGAGCTACTTTCATATGCTGTTGAATAATGTGCACTTGCTCTTCAGCTTCAGTGACAAAGTCAATGCCAAAGTATCTTCTTTCGCCGGGCTCAATCCAATTCAAAGGAGTTCTATATTTCCTACAGTACAAGGCTTCAAAAGGAGCCATCTTGATGCTTGCTTGATAACTGTTGTTGTAGGAGAACTCGGCTAAAGGTAGCCATTTCTCCCATGAACCCTTGGACGATATAACACAAGCTTTCAACAAATCTTCTAGGATCTGGTTTACTCGCTCAGTCTATCCAGAAGTTTGTGGATGGTATGCTAAACTTCTGATTAGTTTAGTCCCCAAAGCTTGGTGCAAGTTTTCCCAGAGATCAACCTAGAGGTAATGAGCCATGGCTTCGCGCCTGTTTATGAAGATGCTGAGCTAGACGAGATGGAGAAGGTGGTGGTGAACATGCTAAAAGAAGAGGTTCTCCCTTGCTCGGAACCTGGCGAACAGGCTAAAAGAAGAGGTTCTCCCTTCGCGGAAGTAGTTAGTTGAATAAGTTTGATAAACACTAATATGTGAACAAGTGTCGGTACTTTCGTGTCCTAGAAACGGTTTCGTGGATTTGTTTTGTAATTTTTGTTTCGTTTGTTCGGTCTTATCTTCTTCCCTTTTTGTGATGAAAAGAAGTTTATGTGATCCGACTCTTCCGCTCGTTTTAGACCGTAAGGCCCGAGGTGTGTAGGGGAAGTTTTGATTGTGCTGGTGAGCAAAAATTACCATAGTCGTCTGGGCGTGGATTTCTTTTAGTCTTACCTATCTGTTCCCCCGAACCTTGCCACCAGTCTTGATGCGAGGAAAGGTCTGTTGTAATGACCGTTGAAAAAATAAAGGAGGTACCCATACCTTTATCAACCCCTGAGCGAGATCTGACCCCTTGCGGTTGCTGGGGTCTGATGTTGCTGGAGACTGGAGCGAGGGAAGCGAACTTACGTTTGTATTTGCTCGTACCCCTTACTTAGGATTTCGGTGATCGCTGTGTGACCGTGCGTTTGGTTTTTTACTGCTGGCTCGGCCTTCCCTAAGTCCCCGCGTGTGGTGGGGATTTGGCTGAGGGCCGGCCTATTTCGTAACGTTCGTCCCGTCCACAATTCTTCACAATTTGGTGGGATTGGGGTGGTGTCATTTGCCTCGGTGGCTCGAATGACGTGCCTGATGAGCTCGCTAACGGAGGTGTTCGGGCATAATCCGATCCCGTTGCATTGCGACAGAGTCGGCAAAGCCCCCGAGTGGCATTCCGTTGCTCCCTGCCCCACCTTCCAATATATTCCCCCTCAATGGGGTTTCTATAGGCTCGGCTAGGGGCTTGGTTTGAACTAGAAGATTGAGATGACCCTATCCGCCTCAATGCGGGTTGGGCAAAGGCCACTGAGGCTCATCCTCATTTTTCTCCCTTCTCTTGTTCGACGCGAGGCGGCCTCGGACCTTTTGTGGGTCAGCCTTTGAACCTCGTTCTTTCAATCTTGGATCGAGCAGCTCGAATCCCCGAGCCCTATTAGGGTCTAATAGGGGTCGACCGTGTTTTGCGCGTTACCCCATCCTCGGTCTCTGCAATCGGAGGGGCTGAGTTGACGACACTTGCCTCGACGGCTCGAGTGCCGCGCTTAATGAGCTCGCTAATGGGTACGTTCGTGTGGAGTCCAGGTCCATCATTTGCTGACGGGGTCGGCCGGGCCCTTAGGTGGCACTCCACTACTTCTTAACCCGCCTCATGGCAGATGCTCGAGCCATTCGATAGGCTCAGGTGGCCCGCTGGCCTCTCCTCGGTGGAGACTCTGTGGGTTTGGCTTGGGGTTAGAATCAAACAAGAAAAGGTCGAGATGTCCCTGTCTGCTTCTGAGTGGGGTCGGGCAGGGCCGCTGGGGCTCATCTTAGTTGTTTCTCCCTGGCTTTGTTTGACACGAGGCGGCCTCGAGCCCTTTGTGGGCCAGCCTTTGAACCTCGGTCATTTGTCATTTCGTATCGAACGAGGCGACTGCCACTTCATGACGCGACACGAAGCATTTGGGATGCAACAACTGCATGAGTTTAATGTACGATTTAATTTGAAATGAAAACAGGATTACCTTGGTGATATGAGCGATAGGAAGCTCCTACCAGATGTGTCCATGCGGGGTTCGGGCCCTGATGTTTGCGACGAGGTTGGAGTAACCTGCATAAGAATCGCTATTCTTTATTTTTGTCTCTCGGCGGTGATCCGAGCCGCACGATTGATTTAGTCGACCTGACAGCTTCTCCTTGAAGGAGGCTCTGTAGGGGGACCCTTCCGAACCCTTCTTGGGAAGGCGGGAGCTGAGGTTTGTGGTGTGGGGAACTATGAGCATGATTATCGCTGGTGCACAAAAAACACCATAGCCATCGAGGCGTAGGGTCTGGCAGTTCGTCCAGTTGTATTCAAAGTTTTATACCCACACACCACACTTCCAGTTTCAAACGTAAGGAGGGGTCAGGTGAAGAGGGTGTCTAAACGAATAGACACCCTCGGCAGCCCCCGAGCAATGTCCATGCCCTTGCTGTTGCTGGGGTCGGTAGCTCGGTGAAGAAATTATCACCTAAAGTAAGTAAACAGAGGTACTTATCTTTTCAGTGGTCGTTCGTTCGTTGTTTTACCTAGGCTGCCCGATTGGCCCGGGAGGCCCGCTGAGCTCTTTCTAGACGGAGGTTCCGTCGTTAGGTCGTTCCACCATCCTGCCTGGGGAAGCGAAGAGTCGCCTGCATGTGGGCCTGCCCTGGTTCTTTGCGCCCAGGACGCATTAGTGGCGGGCCATGCCCAGGCAATGTCCTATCTGACCAGGCGACGTCTTGTCGACCAGAGCGCGTCTCACCGGTTCCGTTGCGTCCCCTCGGCTTTCTGTTAGCATTGATTTCGCATTTGCATTGAATAAGGGAAGGCAGAGAGTTTTTTGTCCCAACCTTTCGCCTTTCCTCAGCTGTTGAGCCCCTTCTTTAAATAGGGGGAGGAGGGGAGTTCTTGTCCCACTTCCTTGCCAGCCTCTGTGCCGCCACTTCTTCTCCTTCCTTTCCACCGAATGCAATGGTTCCTAAGTAGGAGAGGGTAATGCCAGGGAGAGAAGAACTCACAGATCCGCTCGTGAATCTGGGGGGTGATGTCAAGCTGGAGGTCATCCAACGTAGATAAGATGGTGTGGGTCGCCTTTGCCGAGAAGGGGTCGCTGCCGTCGAAGGAGGAGGGGCACTGGAGGGTGCCGAGCGTCGTTGGCCTCGCCGTCGTCTGTTGCGGCCTTCCTTGTGTTAGCGCCCCGTTCAGACACCGTTGTCGGGGTTACGGCTGATGACGATGGCGTAGTCCCCGGATGCCCCGGCAGAGGTGCCGTTGTTAGGGTTGCGGCTGATGACGATGGTGTAGTCCCCGGATGCCCCGGCGGGGGGGGGGCACCACAGTCGCCGGTGCGGTGCTCGACGTTGCAGATGATGGCGACTTTGAGGATCCCGTAGAGCGGTGGGACGTCGCCGATGAAGAGCGTGGCGCGGTCGCCGATGGAGAGCGTGGCGCGGCAACCGCAGTAGACGAACTGGCCAGTGTACATGCCAGGACGTTACCGATGGAGAGCGTGGCACGGCGACCGCAGTAGTGCTTGTAGTAAAGCTAGGCAGAGACTATAATTGAATAAGTTTGTGGGGGTGCCCCCGAGAAAATAGACTTTTGAATTTAAGAGTACATTAGTCCTTTTTGTGATGAAATCACCTTGTAGGTGGTGAATTTGTGTAAAGATTGAA
This sequence comes from Miscanthus lutarioriparius, assembly GCA_904845875.1. NCBI lineage: Eukaryota > Viridiplantae > Streptophyta > Magnoliopsida > Poales > Poaceae > Miscanthus > Miscanthus lutarioriparius. Next base: position 72,683,126 of record CAJGYO010000008.1, read on the forward strand.
CAAATTTTCATCTTTTGTTACGGCAAACAGCTTTTCATCTTCCTCTTTTTTTTGTGGAAGAGGTTTCGGTGCCCTCCAACCCTTCCCATGGCTCAAGTTGTAAGAAACTAGGAGTGCGGGCGAATTAATTCTGATCATGCTGGTGAGCAAAGAGGTCGTAGCCGCTAGGGCGTGGGTCTCCCGCAGTCCTACCAGTTGTACTCAGAATTTGTTCCCGAAATCTTAGTCCTTAGGACTTGTTATGAGAAGAACGAAAAACTTAGAGAATGTTTGCAAAGATAACACAGGAAGTGTTTGCAAGATAAACATACTTGTATCATTTGTATCAGCCCCTGAGCGAGGTCTGACCCCTCGCAATTTGCAGGGGTCGGACGTCACTAAAGATCGGGGATTTGTAAAGACAAAAACTGATAAGGAAAAGTATGTGTTTATTTAAGGGTAAAAATGATGTAGATGTTCGATGTTCCAGGCGTTGGTGAAGACCTTGCCGTCGATGGTTTTCAATTTGTAGGCACCTGGACGGAGTACTTCCGTGATGACATATGGGCCTTCCCATGGTGGGGAGAGCTTGTGGCGGTCTTTGTTGCTTTGTACGAGGCGGAGAATAAGGTCCCCGATGTTGAAGGCTCGGTCCTGCACCCGTCGACTGTGGTACCGCCGTAGTGCCTGCTGGTACTTGGCCGAATGGAGGAGGGCGATGTCGTGGGCTTCGTCTAGTTGGTCTATGGCATCTTGGTGGGATGCCTCGGCTCCCTGTTTGTCGTATGCTCTGATTCTTGGCGCTCCGTAGTCGAGGTCCGTCGGGAGGATGGCCTTGGCACCGTAGACCATGAAGAAAGGAGTGTAGCCAGTGGCCCGACTGGGAGTTGTTCTTAGCTCCAGAGTACTGCGGGGAGCTCGGCGACCCAGTGTGCGCCGAATTTTTTCAATCGGTTGAAGATCCTAGGCTTGAGGCCCTATAGGAGCATGCCGTTTGCGTGCTCGACCTGCTCGTTTGTTCGGGGGTGCACGACGGCGGCCCAATCGATCCGGATGTGTTGTTCATCATAGAATCGAATGAATTTCCTGTCGGTGAACTGTGTGCCGTTGTCTGTGATGATGGAGTTTGGTACTCCAAAACGATGGATAATGTCGAGGAATAACAGCACAGCCTGCTTGGATTTGATCATGGAGATCAGCCGAGCCTCGATCCATTTCGTAAACTTGTCTATGGTGACAAGTAGGTGGGTGAAGCCCTCGGGCGCCTTTTTGAATGGCCCAACCAGGTTGAGCCCCCAGACCACGAAGGGCCATGTGATGGGAATCATCTAGAGTGCCTGGGCTGGGAGGTGAGTTTACCAAGCGTAGTACTGACACCCTTCGCAGGTGCGTACGATTTGCTCGACGTCGGCTACTGCAGTGGGCCAGTAGAAGCCCTGTCGGAATGCGTTTCCAACCAAGGTCCTCGGCGCGGCATGGTGACCATAGACCCCACCGTGGATGTCGCTTAGGAGAAGTCTTCCCTGTTCGTTGGGGATACAGAGCTGTAGGATCTCGGTGTGGCTTCGTTTGTAGAGTTCACCCTCTATAAGAACAAAGGACTTGGCGTGATGTGCGAGCCGTCGAGCTTCCGTCTTGTCCATCGGTAGTGTGTCGTGGAGGAGGTAGTCAAGGTAAAGCGTTCTCCAATCATTTGGAGGGTCGGGCTCTGCTGCTGGATCCTCTTCAAGCTCCATGACCTCAGGGTCGAATGGAGCAGTCGGCGGGTCGGCCCTTGGGGCCGGATTAGATGGGCCATCATTGACCTGTTCCAACCCCTCGTAGCGCACTGAGGGTTTGTGTTGATCACTAGCGAAGACACCAGTCGGCACTGGCTCTCGGCCGGACGCTGCTTTCGCGAGCGCGTCGGCCGCTTCGTTGAGGCGCCTTGGGATGTGATTGAGTTCGAGGCCGTCAAATCTGTCCTCCAGCCGTCGGACTTCTTGGTAGTATGCCACCATTTTGGTGTCGTGGTAGCTTGACTCCTTCATGACTTGGTTGACGACCAGCTGGGAGTCGCCCCTGATGTCGAGACATCGGATGCCCAACTCGATGGTGATTCATAGGCCGTTGATGAGCGCTTCATATTCGACGCCATTATTTGATGAGGGGAAATGGAGCCAAACCATGTACCTCATGCGGACCTCGAGGGGTGATATGAAGACCAGCCCCACGTCGGCGCCCTTTTTCATCAGCGACCCATCGAAGTACATCATCTAGTACTCTTGATCGACGACCGCCGGTGGTATCGAGACCTCGGTCCATTCCACGATGAAGTCGGCCAACACCTGGGACTTGATCACCGTTCGGGGTGCATACGCGATGCCTTGATCCATCAGCTCGAGTGCCCATTTTGTGGTTCTTCTCGTGGCGTCCTAGCTATGGACGACCTCACCAAGGGGGAATGACGTCACGACTGTCACAGGGTGTGACTCGAAGTAGTGGCGTAACTTCCTCTTGGTGATGAGTACGGCGTATAGGAGTTTCTAGATTTGGGAGTAGCGGGTTTTGGAGTCGGACGGTACCTCGCTGATGAAGTACATAGGGCACTGTACCTTAAGGGCGTGCCCCTTTTCTTCCCGCTCTACTACCAGGGCGACACTGACCACTTGCGTGGTGGCCACTATGTACAGCAGGAGGGATTCCCCATCGCTTGGAGGAACTAGGATCGGGGGTTTTGTTAGAAGTAGCTTGACCATGTCAAGCGCCTCCTGGGCCTAGGCTGTCCACTCAAAGCGGTCGACTTTCTTCAGGAGTTGATAAAGGGGGAGTCCTCGTTCGTCGAGGCATGAGATGAATCGGCTGAGGGCGGCGAGGCACCCTATGATCTGCTAAACCCCCTTTATGTTCTGGATCGGACCCATCTTTGTGATGGCTGAGATTTTCTCTGGGTTGGCTTCGATGCCGCCCTCGGAGACGATGAAGCCGAGTAGCATGCCCCTTGGGACCCCGAAAACACATTTCTTGGGATTGAGTTTGATGCCATTTGCCCAGAGTCTAGCAAAGGTTTGTTCTAGATCGGCGACAAGGTGGCCAGCCCATTTGGACTTAACTACGATGTCGTCGACATAGGCCTCAACGGTCCACCCGATGAGGTCCTCGAAGCAGTTGAGCATACAGCGCTGGTAAGTTGCCCCGGTGTTCTTCAGACCGAACAGCATTGGGATGTAGCAGAACGATCCGAAGGGGGTGATAAAAGACGTCATGAGCTGGTCGGACTCTCTCATCGTGATTTGGTGGTAGCCGGAGTACGCGTCAAGGAAGTAGACGGTTTCGCACCCTGAGGTAGAATCAACTATTTGGTCTTTGCGTGGCAAAGAAAATGGGTCCTTTGGGCATGCCTTGTTGAGACCCATGTAGTCGACACACATCCTCCATTTCCCACTCTTCTTTCGTACAAGAACAGGATTTGCTAACCACTCTAGGTGGTGTACTTCCCTGACTAATCTGGTGGCCAATAGTTTTGCTATTTCTTCACCGATGGCCCTGCGCTTTTCCTCGTCGAAGCGGCGCAGGCGTTGTTTTACTGGATTGGAGCCTGGGTGGATTTTCAAAGTATGCTTGGCGACCTCCCTCAGGATGCCTGGCATATCCGAGGGTTTCCATGCAAAGATGTCTTTGTTGCCACGGAGGAAGTCGATGAGCGCGCTTTCCTATTCGGAGGAGAGCGTGGTACCAATGCATACCATTTTACCCTTGGAGCCGTTGGGGTCTATGAGGACCTCCTTGGAGCCCTCTGCCGATTTGAATGACCCAGTTGATTTCTTCGCGTTGGGCGTTTCTTTAGCGACCTCCTCCTTGAGGACGGTGAGCTCCCCGGAGGCGACGATCGCTGTGGCGTGGCCGCAGCACTCGACCTCGCACTCATAGGCCCATTGGAAGGAGGTGCCGACGATGATGACCCCGTGTAGGCCCAGCATTTTCAGTTTGAGGTATGTGTAGTTGGGGATGGCCATGAACTTCGTGTAGCACGGTCGTCCTAGGATGGCATGGAAAGTTCCGAGGAACCCTACCACGTCGAAGGTGAGGGTCTCAGTCCTGTAATTGGACCGATCCCCAAAAGTGATGGGCAGATCGATCTGTCCCAGTGGCACAGCTTGTTTGCCAGGCACGACTCCGTGGAAGGGCGCTCGGATGGGATGGAGGTTCGTCTGGTCGATGCTCATCTTGTCGAGCGTCTTGGCGTACATGATCTTGAGGCCATTGCCTCTGTCCATCAGTACTTTTGTGAGTCACTTTGGGCCAACGATCTAGTCGACTACAAGCGGGTACCTTCCTAGGTGTGGGACGGCATCCGAATGGTCGGTCCAGTTGAAGGTTATGGCGGATTCTGATCACTAGAGGAAGGCAGGCGTGGCCGGTCCGGCCATATAGACCTCGCGGCGCACGACCTTCTAGCGTCATTTGGAGTCGTAGGCCGTTGATCCTCCAAAGATCATAAGGGCGCCATTCGGCGTCGGGAAGGCGTCGTCCTTCTCCTCGGCGTCGTCTATGGTGGGGGCAGGTTCCTTCCCCTGCTCCCCTTTGTTGGCGCTTCCGAGCAAGAACTTCCGCATGAGGCCGCAGTCTTTGAGCAGATGTTTTATAGGAAAGGCGTGGTTCGGGCACAGCCCTTTGAGCATTTTTTTGAAGCGGTTCGGAGTGCCCTCCATGGGCTTCCGGCCACCCTTGCGGTCGGCGGCGGGCACGAGCGAGTCATCGCGCCGTTGCTTCTTATTCTTTCTTTTGGAGGCGCCTTCACCAGCGCCCTCGTCCCGCCTTGCCTTGCCGTCAGAACGGTCGAAGATCGCTCCAACCGCCTCCTATCCTGAGGTGTGGCTGGTGGCGATGTCCAGGAGTTCCTTGGTGGTCCATGTCCCTTGCGTCCCAGCTTATGAACCAAAGACTCACAGGTGGTCCCGGATAGGAAGGCTCCTATCATGTCGGTGTCAGCAACGTTAGGGAGCTCGTTGCACTGCCGGGAGAAGCGCCGGATGTACCCGCAGAGGGTTTCATCGGCCTTCTAGCGGCAGTTCTTGAGGTCCCATGGGTTCCCAGGGCGCTTGTACATGCCCTGGAAGTTCCCCACAAAGATTTCCATCAGATCCGCCTAACTCTTAATGGCGTTGGACGGTAGGTGTTCCAACCATGCTCGTGCTGAATCGGCCAAGAATAGTGGGAGATTGCGAATAATGAAATCATCATCATTCGTGCCACCGGCTTGATAGGCAAGCCGATGGTCTTCGAGCCAAAGCCCGGGGTTTGTTTCCCTAGAATATTTAGGGATGTTGGTAGGTGGTCGATACCATGGCGGGAAAGCGGCATTGAGGATGTGCCAGCCAAAGGCCTGAGGGCCCGGTAGGCCGGGGCTTGGGCTCCGGCCCTCGCCGCAGTCGTAGCGTCCGCCACGCCGAGGGTGGAAGCCGCGTCTAGCTCCTTCTCTTGAGTCGTTGTAGGCACATTTGCGGGCATCGATGGTGCTGTGTGCGTCGTAGTTGTGGCCGAGGCGTTGATGCACCGGGACAACGGTGTACTGCCTGCCGCCTGGCGGTGTCTGGTGAACCGATGCATCCTTGGTGGGGCATACCGAGGGCGTGCGCTGGCTGGTGTCGAGCTCGCATCGCCGAGACAACGAGCTTTCCGCCTGCTGCGTCGCCGCACGCTCGAGCAACGTGCGAATTTCTTGGCGGGCCCGTCGATCCTCGGATGTTGTGGCCTCTGGAAGGCCGTGAAGCCAGGCCGTCGCAGCGGCGATGTTCTAGCTTGCCCAAGCGAAGTGAGGGAGGGTTCCGTCGTCGGTAAGGATCCTTTGGTGTACATCACGGGCCGTGGCGCGTGCGCGCCCACCGCTTCCACGGCGTTCAATCTCACGGTTGATCTCCACGTACTCCCGCACTAGCCCTTGTCCGGCCTCACCGATCTCCAGCTTCTGGGCTCTCAGCTGCTCCATCCTCACACGAGATGGGGCCGCTGCCTCTCCTCCGGTCCTGCCGTCGGGGTTGCCTGCCAGGGTAGCCTCCTCCTCGAAGACACTTTCGACGCGCCCCTCAGGGGTTTCCACCATGAAGCATCCCTGGGAAGGGTGATGGCTCCCCCTGCTGGAGTCAGAGCTGGAGGACGATTCTGGCTCCTTAGTGAGGAGCTTGTAGAGAGACTCCGTGTCGTGTTCAGTTACCCCCACGAACTCACTGTCTCGTGGGTGGTTGAACCATGTGTAGTGCCATGAGGTGGCCAGCGGTTGCCGTAGCGTTGCGGAGACCAAACGGAAACGTTGTCAGGGCGCTCCACACTTAGCGCTTCGAAGAGAGGTGCCCCTCTCCAGAAGGTCGTGCCACATCATCGTCGTTGGAAAGGGCGAGGCGACGCTGGCTCTCCCTGGACTGCTGGGGTCCAAGGGAGACGCCGAGCTAGCACCCAAGCCTCTCATGGTCGAGGCCAATGGAGGAGAGAGATTGGATGGTGGTGTACACCCGTACCAACTCTCCTCCCACCGTGATGATGAAATCTAGGCCCCCAAAGCGCATGTGTGCGCCTGGGACCCAGCTGATGTTGTGGTTAGCCATCCATGGCCTGGTTTGGAACGTGCAAAGACCCCTACCTGGCGCGCCAACTATCGGTGTTTCGAACAAGCACCGGCAAGTAAATTTATGATTGATGCGCGTTAGGCCCGGATGGTACGCTAAAGGACACAAGGTTTATACTAGTTTGGGTTGAATGTCCCTACGTCCAGTCTGTTGCTGCTCATATTATTAGCACCGGAAAAGGTTCGTAGTAGGGGGTACAAACGGTCGAGAGAGGGACTGGTCCTAGGTCTTTGATGGAAGGGTTGAAAGGATGCCAGGAGCCTGGTGGCGGCCTAGCTGTGTGCATGATGTGTTGAACCGAACTCTTTGTAAGTTCATCTGTGTGTGAGTTGTCCGTTAAAAGTCGGTCCCTCTAGCGGGGAGCCCTGCCCTCCCTTTTATAGACCAAGGGGGGAGCAGGGGTTATAGATGGGAGAAAGAGGAAAATACCAAGAGTATAGAAGGTCCTTCGAAGGATCCGGGTCTCCTTTTTTCCGCGCCTACCCTGCGTATCATGGCAGACCATGTCAGGAGTGGTGTGTTTATTGATCTTCGTAGGCCATGCCCTGGCCTCATTTAGCAAGTGGATGTGTCCCATCCCGCCCCCGCGAGCGGCATGTCGAACAGGGTTTTTCGATCTCCGACCCTGTGGGGAGCGGATGGCGTGGTGACTGCTCGTTCGCCACTGTAGAGGACGGGAGTCCCCCCTTGGAACGTAGTGGTTGTCGTATATCTATGTCGGGTTCTTCGCCCGAGGGCTGAAGGCGGTGCCTACAACACTGTAGGGTGGAGAGCACGTGCCTGCAACACTATTTAGGCTCTGCCACGCCTGGAAGGGTCTAAGCGCCCGTCCCATCGTGTCCTAATGGTACTTTCCTACAGGGGCACAGGGCATGGTCCTCGATACCGCGGTTGACCCAAACGTCATGTCTTACCCTATGCCTATCATCATGAAGGAGTGGGGTGCAGTTGTCAGGCGAGGCGGAGCCAGCCTTTGGACATCGGGCGAGGCGAGGTCCGGCCCACGGGGGTCGGTTGAGGTGGACCCAGCCCTTGGGGTCGGGCGAGGCGGAGCCCAGCCCTCGGAGTCAGGTGAGGCGGAGTCTATACCTCGGGGGTCGGGCGAGGCGGAGTCTTGCTTTTAGCCATCGGTCGAGGCGAAGTCTGGCCTCAGACGTCGGGTGAGGTGGACCCCGCCCTAAGCCCTTGGGTGAGGCGGAGCCTAGCCCTCAGCCCTCGGGCGAGGCGGAGCCGTCCTTTAGCCATCGAGCGAGGCGGAACCAAACTCCCGTCGTTTGGGCAAGAAGCACAGTAGTGCTCTTGTCCGTCCGAGAGTTTTTAATGTTCGATGGTTATTAGTTCCACCTCCTTGGGTACCCCGGTATTAGGTCCCCGACACTTGGTGAGCCGCTTCGTGCCAAAGATCGGGTCGACCACGAGTGGGTATCTCCCCGATTACGGGACGCTCTCCGGGTGGTCGGTTCAATCGAAGGTTATGGCGGACTCCGACCATCGGAGGAAGGTAGGTGTGGCTGGCTCAGCCATATAGACCTCGCAGCGCGGGAGCTTCTGACGGCGCTTGGAGTCATAGGCTGTCGACCCTCCGAAGATCATGAGGCAGCCATTCAGCGTTGGAAAGACACTGTCTTTCCCCTTGGCGTTGTCCATGGTCGGATCGAGGTCCTCCCCGTGCTCCCCTTTGTTGGAGCCTCTAGACAAGAACCGCTTCATGAGGTCACAGTCCTTATATAGATGTCTGACGGGGAAGGCATGGTTTGGGCATGGCCCCATGAGTAGCTTCTCGAAGTGGTTCGTAGTGCCCTCTGCAGGCTTCCGACCCCTCCCCCACGGTCGGCGGCAGCCATGAGCGAGCCCTCACACCGCTGCTTGTTCTTCTTCTTGATGGGATGGTTGGAAGCACCTTCACCGGCGTCCTCGTCCCGTTTCACCTTGCCCTTAAGGCGGTCGAAGATCGCTCCAATCGCCTCTTCGCCCGAGGCGTGGCTGGTGGCGATGTCGAGGAGCTTCTTGGTGGTTCACAGGCCCTTATGTCCCAGCTTGTAAACCAGGGACTTGTAGGTGGTCCCAGACAGAAAAGCTCCTATAACATCGGCGTCAGCGACATTAGGTAGCTCGTTGCACTATCGGGAGAAGAGCCGGATGTACCCATGGAGGGTTTCTCCGGCCTTCTGTCGATAGTTCTTGAGATCCGATGGGTTCCCAGGGCGCTTGTATATGCCCTGGAAATTCCCCACGAAGATCTTCTTCAGGTCTGCCCAACTTTAGATCTTGTTGGGCGGAAGGTGTTCCAACCATGTTCACGCCGAATCGGCCAGAAACAATGGAAGGCTGCGGATAATGAAATCGTCATTATTTGCTCCACCGGCTTGGTAGGCAAGCCGATAATCCTTGAGCCAAAGTCCGAGGTTTGTTTCCCCAGAGTATTTCAGGATGTTGGTTGGTGGTCGGTACCTTGGTGGGAATGCGGCGTTGAGGACGTGTCGGCCGAAGGCTTGAGGCCTCAGTAGGCCGGGGCTTGGGCTTCGATCCTCGCCACTGTTGTAGCGTCCGCCATGACGAGGGTGATAGCCGTGGCTAGCTCCCTCTCTCAGGTTGTCGTAGGTACGCCTGTGGGTGTCGAGGGTTTCACGTGCGTCACGGTTGCGGCCGAGACGCTAATGCACCGGGACCGCGGTGCGCTGCCTGCTGCCTTGTGGTGCCTGGTGGACTGACACGTCCTTGTCGGGGCGCTCTGAGGGTGTGCGCTGGCTAGCGTTGAGCTTGCATCACCGAGACAACGAGCTCTCGGCCTGCTGCGCCGCCGCACGCTCGAGCAGCGTGCGAATCTCATGGTGGGCCTGACGATCTTCAGGCGTTGCAGGCCCTAGAAGCCCATAGAGCAAAGCCACCGCAGCGGCGATGTTCTGGCTCACATGGACGAAGTGTGGGAGGGCTTCATCGTCCTCGACGATCCTCCGATTCAAGTCGGGGGTGATGGCACGTGCGCGCCCACCGTCTCCGTGTGCTCGATCTCTCGATCGAGCTTCGCGCGTTCCTGCTCGAGCTAGAGTCATGCTTCCTCGAGCTCTTGATGGCGGGGCTTCAGCTACTCCACCTGCAGGTAGGGTGGGACCCCTATCTCCCCTTTGACCTCATCATCGAGGTCATTCGTCAGGGTAGCCTCCTCCTCGTGGATGCTTTCGACATGTCCCTCAGGGGTACCCATCATGAAGCACTCACGAGAGGGATGATGGCTCCCCCTGCTAGAGCTAGAGCTAGAGCTAGAGCTGGAGGGTGACTCCGATTCACCTGTGAGGAGGTCGTGGAAAGACTCCGTGACATATTCGGTCATCCCCATGAACCCATCGTTTGCGGGGGATGAAGGCGCGTGTTGTGCCATAAGGTGGCCCTCGGTCTCTGCGGCGTTGCAGAGACCGGACGGGAGCGCTGTCGAGGCACTCTAGATGAGGTATTCCAAAGAGAGCGGCTCCCCTCCGGCAAGCTGCGCCATGACGTTGGTAATGAAAAGGCGAGGCGACGCAGGTCCTCCTGGGACGACCGGGGTCCTAGGAAGACGCCGAGCTGGCGCTCAAGCCTCCTGTGGTCCAAGTTGAGGAGCTAGTTGTTTTCGAGGGCACGGGCCTTTGGGGCGTGCAGCTGCAGCTCCTCGAGCGCCTCGGCGATTGTGTCGAGGCCAGCGGAGTGAAGAGGTCGGGCAGCGGCGGGAGCCATTGCCAACTCTCCCTCCACCGTGATGATAAAGTCGAGGTCTTCGAAGCGCACGTGCGCGCCTAGGACCTGCTGAGGTTGTGATTAGCCATCCAAGGCCTGGTGTTGATGTCGAGACGCGCAAAAGACCCCTACCTGGCGCGCCAACTGTTGGTGTTTTGAGTAAACACCAACGAGTAAACTTTTATTATTGTGTATCTGGCCCGGATGGTGTGCTAAGAAGACACAAGATTTATACTGGTTTGGGCAGAATATCCCTACGTCTAGTTCGTGGCTGCTGCTCGTGTTACTAGCACTAAAAGTTCATAGTAGGGGTTACAAACAGTCGAGAGAGGGACAGGTCCTAAGTCTCTAGTGGTGTGTTGTGATGAGTTCTGATCGGTTCGGATGAGTTCGGATGTGTTCGAATCGAGTGTCCGTTGTGCGATGGGTCGTTTGTCCCATGCCCCTTAGTGGGATGCCCTATTTTTCCTTTTATAGGCCAAGGGAAAGTATGGGTTACAGCGGGAGAAAAGAGGAGAACGAGAGAGAGAAAGAGAGAATCCTTTAGGGTCGCCGGGCCTTCCTTTTCCTTTGCGCGGGTTTCGCTGACACGGTAGGTGGTGATAGGGACAGCCCCACGCCGGGCGCCTGTCTGCTTGATGATGCTATGCCTTGCCGTTGTCAGCGGGTCGTAACGTCCCACTCCGCCCTGGTGGGCGGCGCGGTGAACCAGCGTGCTGATCAGCGGCCGTATAGGTAGTAGGCAGCACAGTGACCACGCGTCCGTCACTATGGGCGATGTGAGTTCTCTGGAATGACATGTCGTGGGAACGGGTCATGTTGAGACGTGACCGCTCCCTGCGCGATGCTAGAAGTTTGACTTTGGGTTGTACTTTCTGGCCTGTAGTGGTTGGCGACGGCGTGAGCTTCTGTTAGGAGCCGAGCCCGGGGGATCGGGCGAGGCGGAGCCAGCCCTCAGGCGTTGGGCGAGGCGGAGCCCGCCCTTAGACGTCGAGCGAGGCGGAACCTGCCCTCGGGGGTCAGCCGAGGCGGAGCCAGCCCTCAGACGTCGGGTGAGGCGGAACCCACCATCGGCGGTCAGCCGAGGCGGATCTAGCCCTCAGACGTCGGGCGAGGCGGAGCCCGTCCTCGGGGGTCAGCTGAGGTGGGGCCAACCCTCGGGGGTCGAAAGAGGCGGAGCCATCCCTCGAAGGTCAACCGAGGCGGAGCCAACCCTCATGGGTCGGACGAGGCGGAGCCGCGACCTCGGTGGTCGAACGAGGCGGAGCCATCCCTCAGAGGTCAGCCGAGGCGGAGCCAACCCTCGGGGGTCGGACGAGACGGAGCCCGTGACCTCGGTGGTCGGACGAGACGGAGCCGCAGCCTCATTGATTGGATGAGGCGGAGCCCGCAACCTCGATGGTCGGACGAGGCGGAGCCCGTGGCCTCAGTGGTCGAACGAGGCGAAGCCCGCGACCTCGGTTGTCGACGAGAGCTGTAGTCACGCTCTTGACTGCTCGGATGAGCCAACGTTGATGGTTGTTAGCTCCACTCCAGTCAGCGCGATGGCTCCCGTGCGTCGCGTGCCTGCCTGGCGCCGTGGTCCCTAGCAGCGATGCGACGCCCAGCTCCGGATATGAACGGAGACAGAGAGTGGATCTGTGGATGAGTGACGAGCCAAGGAGCGATTATTGCTGCTGAAGGGCATGCGAATGTGTACAGGCGGGTCGAGCGGTTGCGGCTGCGGGACGCGGAGGGGATTGGAATGGATAAGGGTTGGTCTAGGGTTCCATAATTTATAGGCCTCTCCTCAACCTAGGTTGTGTTGGGTCAGCCGGGCCTCATAGCAAATCAGCTTAGATCTCGCATTTTTTATCCAGCTAATCGGGGCGGCGGGGAATCAGGGACGGAGGACGTGGGATCGTCCCCGACCCCGTGAGACCCGACGGGGATCAGTTTCCCCCCGTTTTATTTTTCATGGGGCAATATTTACAACGATCCCCGTTCCGGGAATTTCCCGGGAAATCAGGGATGGGTTCCCGTTGCCATCTTTAGCTGGAATCCGGACAAGTCCTGTAGAGAGACCTGCCCGAGCCATGGCCCTGTTTAGGCTCCGTTTGGCAGGGCTTCACTTCACCAGTGAAGCCATTTTTTTGCCTTTAGCTCCACGAACAGTTCCACCGGTGGAGATGAAGCGGTTTTGGTAAATCGTTTGGCAAAATGGCTTCTCTGTGAGAGCATGTTTTTAGGGGCCTGGAGGAGGAGCCGGGAGAAGCCATTTTTTTGCTCTATTCCACCCCAAATCATTGTGAGGGCATGTTTTTAGGGGCTTCACCAGTGAAGCTATTTCACTTTACCCCGTTTGGCAGAAAACGACTCCAAACGGCTCCTGAAGCTGGTAGAGAAGTCCTGCCAAACGGGGCCTTAGTTGCACCCCAAAATACCAAATTTTTCAAGATTTCGTCACATCAAATCTTTGGACGCATGCATGAAGCATTAAATATAAATAAAAAATAAAAGTAATTACACAGTTTAGATGAATTCCACAAGATAAATCTTTTAAATCTAATTAAATTATGATTAAACACTAATTATCAAATAACAATAAAAACATTAACATAGCGTTTTGCCAAAAATTTTGACATCTGGCCCCATGTCCGCCTAGATCGGACCGAACGACGAATCTCTGCAGTCTGCTACTACTACCTCGGTACTGTCTGACCCGGACGCGCAGTCCAACGGTCCAACCCAAGGCGCATCATGTCCTCCCTAGCACTGGGCACGGCCGGCACCTGGCCGGAGGCCGTCATCCAGTGCCTCCTCTTCCTCCTCGCCGCCGGCATGCTCGTCGCGCTCCACTCCCTCCCCCGCCGCGCCGCCCTCCGGCTGCGCCGCTCCGGCGCCGGCGGCGGCTCGTCCGCCCAGTCGCGCCGGCACTTCGCGCAGGGCGCCCAGCTCCTCGCCCGCGCGCGCGCCGCGGCCCCCAAGGCCCCCGGCCCGCTCGCCCGCGCGGCCGTCACCGAGGCCGACCGCGCCATCGCCCTCGACCCCCGCGACGCCGCCCCGCTCATCCTCAAGGCCCTCGCCCTCGACCTCCAGGGCCACCGCCTCCCCGCGCTGCGCGCCCTCGACGCCGCCCTCGCGCCGCCGCTCGCCCGCTCGCTCGAGCCGCGCGAGCGAGGGGACGCGCTGGCCAAGCGCGCCGAGATCGCGCTCGCGCTCCACCGCCGCCGCCGCCTCGACCAGGCCGCTGCCGATCTCGCGGAGGCCGTCCGCCTGAGTCCCGAGAACGCCCGCGCCCATGCCCTTCTGGGCGAGTGCTACGAGAAGAAGGGGCTCGCCGCTGAAGCTCGGGAAGCCTTCAAGACCGCCGCATCCATCGACCCAAAGCTTGGCGCTGCGCTTGACGGGCTCCGTCGGTTAGACGGAGGCAACGAAGGAGACGAAAGTGACTGATGTAAGCAAACTTATAGCCTTAACAATTCCTGCTTTGAGCTGCTTCGTGCAAGATATTGCAGATCACATGTGGAACGAAGTAGTCCGTCATCATCTCACTCTTTAATTTTTTGATTTGGTCTGTGGAATGGAATCAATTGATCCATCACCTACCATCTCATTCCTAACAAGCTAACAAAGTCATTTCATTTCACTAAATTTGAGGAATGAACTCATGATGCATCAACCTATCTAGAATGGGTTGATTCCCTAAACCAAACACTCCATAAATATCTAATGATTTATGCCCTGGATGCTAAAAAAACATGTTCTTTCTCTGCAAACTAGCAAGCGTGAGATAAAAAATAAAAAGGACTATCTCACCATAGTCAATTTTAACAGTGGATGTATATCGGTTATAAGGAACAACAACACTATTGCACAAGCATGATAACAGCAACATCACTTGCCTGCAGTACCAAGTTCTATGCATACTTGCCTTTGAACACTTGGATTATGGAAGGAGTCCTTGTTGCCTCTGTTCTTGTTGGTGCTAACTGCTTTTGTATATGGTAAATCCAACAAGGACTCCACAGTCCACACCCAGTGACTCTTGTCCCATGTAGTTGCAACAACACTTAATCAACAGTTGACAGCACTCTCAAAAGAACGATCAATGCTTGGTTTTGGATGGTGGGCACTGAAATCTCTCCACACTGATACTTAGAGAACTCACAACGTTTTTTCACACTATCATGGGTAAGAGGATCCGTCTACACGCTTCAGATTTAGAAGGCTCCCAGTCTAGCTCTCCTTCTGCAATCTAAAAAATAATTTAAAAAGTATTCATATAATTCGATACCATGGGGAAGGCATGTTGTTCTCTTGCTGTAGTGAAATAAGTTTTGTTGTTCACATCTGGTGAAAATAGTCTTTGTTATTTCTTTATAGGTTTGTAGCATGCTTGCTATGTTCAACCCGAAGCTATAACTACATTTTCCTTTTCAGGAACCTGCTGCTGGTGAGCATTTTACGTCTGTTGTATATTTGTGGTCAAATGCACATCAACCTTCAGGTTCAAATTGGTAAAGGTGGTGTGTTATGTGGTGTTGCTGTAATTGCTTACCTTAAAGATGCCACTAACCATGGTTCACTGTTGTAGATTAACGCATTTTCAATCAAATGGTAGTATGACTCCATTGTTAGTTCTGTTGGTTATGATTCAGCTCAAGTATGCTCTATTTACATATTCCAGCAGTTTCTTTTCCTGAATAGTGACTCTATTATTGAATGAAACAGTCACATAGTCAAAGTACAAAAGTATATGCTCACATCACTGGATGTTCCTTCAATACACTAAGCCTGTTCGCTGGTTGGTTTCTGGGCTAATAAGCCCGGCTGGTGCTGGTTTGTTGTGAGAGGAAAACACTATTGGCTGGCTGATAAGCCCTGGTTGAAACCAACAAGCGAACAGGCTTACTATTTGACTGTTTCCATTCTCTTGAACTTAGTTACTTGTAGTGTGACACTTTATAGAGATGATTTGTGATGACCAACAATATCTTTTGCACTATAGCTCTATCATTAGCCTGTGATCCCATCATTATATATCAAATTATCTTATGTGGAGGAACTTTAACTATCTCAATAATATTTTTTTAAAAAACAAATACAGTCAAAAGAGGTACAATGAAACAATATAACAATCAAAAGGTACTGTGGGTACAAAATTAAACTTCTGGTAATAAGATAAGCCTTTCGTTAGGTGTCAGTGACCTGCCAACAAATGAATATATTGCCTATGTTATCAGTCACCCAATTGCATTATGTCCAGCTGAAACTTGTGACTGTTTTCATCTATGCAAGTGTTTATTTGATCAAGCTATGAGAAATGTTATCCATCCATCTATTCCTTCCTTCCTACTATAAAAAACAGGAGTGCAGAATAGCCCTGGTGAAATCTTATCTTGAATTTAGTTCTCAGATTCTGTTAGCATTGATTGATAAACTTGGCCTGCATAATAACATGATATTTTTGCCCCCTGCAATTATCTTTTTAGGGCCCAGTTTAGATGCCGAAATTTTTTGCAAAATGACACTTGTAGCATTTTCGTTGTTATTTGTCAATTAGTGTCCAATCATGGTCTAATTAGGCTTAAAAGATTCGTCTCGTGGATTTCGTCTAAACTGTGTAATTAGTTTTATTTTTTATTTATATTTAATGTTTCATGCATGCGTCTAAAGATTCGATGTGACGGAGAATCTTAAAAAATTTAGTATTTTAGAGGGGAACTAAACTGGCCCTAGGTATCTGTGTCCTCCTTTGGGAGGTCTCTAATCATGATCTGTACGGTTTTTTATATAAAAAACAGATGTGCCCCAAAGGGCAACTGCACGGTTGCACCCCTAGCCGGGGTTCTTGGAATGTCTGAGAACAACAATGTTCACCATGAAGACATGAAGTTGTGTACTAACTACTACATCCAAAAAAAAATGTAATTCTAGATTTGAACCAAGTCAAACTTTCTTAAGTTTAGCAAACTAATGATACCTATTTGATATCATAAATGTTAGCCATCTTTTGTATAAGTTTGGTCAAATTTAAATTGTTTGACCGTCGAAAAGTGAGAATTGCATTATATTTTGGTCGAAGTGAGTACTACGCAAAAGGTGAATTTGTTGCGACATGGTTTGTGCAGTGCAACCACAGCTTCAACCCTATGTATCTTAACTTTTTTTAAAAAAAAAAAGTGTACAAGTTGCACAATGGAAACTGTATTTTTGCAGGCAGTTCACTGATAACATGTGGATCATTTGTTTTCTCTTCGACTTCATAGTCTGCGGTATGCGTTATTTGCACTTTCTGGCGTCCCTGTACTAATGGAGAAAATTCTTTATTTGTCATTACAAGTTCAAGCGGTTCCTTATTTGTCACTAAGAAACCTTTTCGCCTTATTTGCCACTGAAAAACCTCTCCTTCTTTATTTGCCACCGACTCAAACCTTCATCCCTTACATGCAGTGGCGGATGCAGGATGGAAACAAATGGGGGCTAAATAATGAAGATTTAGGGCTAGAGCTATAGATTAATGGTGATTTAAGGCTAAGTAACCGTGGTCAAATGAAGAAATCTGGCTCACTAGGGGTGCTGTAGCCCCGGCAGCCTCCCTTTGGATCTGCCCCCGCTTACATGCCATTTCTCATGTGCTGTGTTGCTCTATATTTTTCTTCTTATCATGATTGATAGTTTCTACGGAGATGTTGTCAGATATAAAAGGTAGAATCTCGTCTACAAGACGTTTTTACCAAAGAAAAATACATTAATGAATTAATCTGTAAATATAAAATTTATATTTTATAAAGTAGTACTACTTCATTGAGGTTTGTTTCTGACAACACATTGAGGTTTAAGAGACTGAGGTTTGTAAGATGGGTTGGTAAGGGCAATATAGTCATTATGAAAAAGTCTGACATTCCCTAACAGAAGTTAATGGAATAGACATTGCAAGGGATTGAAAGTTTGAGTCAATGGCAAATAAGTAATGAGAAGTTCTTTAATTGCAAATAGAAAACCACTTTAACATTGAATGGGAAATAATAAATTTTCTTGTACTCACGCTGCTCATCGGAATGGTACTCCCATTTCTGGCAGAATCGTGCTTCCACTCCATTTTCCATTGGGTACCCTTTTCCATTTGGGCGCAGAAACAACCGGAAGTTTGGGCTTCGAAATCGATTTCTCAAATCTTTCTGCTAGCCAGCACGATTCTGATTTTTGAAAAGAGGGTGAAATTAATTGTTTTCTACGTGAAGAAAATCATAAATATATATAGGTTTCAAGAGATAAATTGTTTTCTACTGGCTAAAGAACAATTCAAAGGCAGCCAATTTTTAAAATATTTTCACTTGAGAGGAGATCGGAAAGCAAGAATCATAACAAGCAGGAACTATACCGTGTGATTCTAGTCTAGTGTAAAAAAAGTAAAATCACTCCATATTTGATTGTTTGATAGTGTTTAGTGATTTCGAAGAAAATCGAAACCGGACTCTTCACATAATAAAAGGCACTCATTTAAGATCATAGCATTGAAACATGAGTTTATTATAGTCATAAAGTTTTTTTTCATAAACCTCAAGGCTATACACGGAAGGTTTTGTAAATCAAGGGGCCTAATAACTTTTTTATAAATGGTGTCAAAGTGTCAATCCACTAATAATGAGTGCAAATGATATGAATATTTTCCGACCGTATTCGAATCCGAATTCGTTTAGAGGAGTTCAGATCTATCCGTATCTAAGTCCGGATATTCAATATCCGATACCGTATCTATATTCGATTACTTAAATAGCACATTTATGATATCGATATCCATTCGTGTTATATCCGACATAATTGATACTATCTGTATTTAAATCCGAGTAAAAAAAACTGAAAATAAATATAATATCAGGGACATCTATCAGTATTCGCCCTGTTTGTTTAGACTTGTTTGGCTTATAAGCTCTACTTTTTCAGACAACGAACAATATTTTTCTCTCACGCCAAATCAGTCAACAGTACTTTCAGCCATGGCTTATCAGCCAAATAAGTCCAAACAAATAGGACGATTGCATCCGTATGTGCCCCTAACTACTGAAGTAGGACTGATTGGCAGTAGAACAGAGTTTCACGAAAATCATGTTTACTCAAAACTTGAGGCTAGCGTTACGTGTTCACAAAATCTGTTGCTTTTGCTTCAACTTATCAACCCACCTTTATCAATTATGATATATTATTTTTTTCTTACAATAAATTAGCCAACAATATATATCAACCTGGCTTTTCAGACAAGCGAGCCAGACCGAGATAAGTCCATTTTCTTCGACAGCGACTCAAACCAGGCTCCTGGACGGCTGAATTATCATCCAAACGCTCCTGCCCAAGCACGTGCACGGTGCACCCCTTTCCGTGTGGGCCTAATAAATCGGCGGCCCACATGTCAGTGAGTCACAGATCACATCACCGGCTGGACACTTGGCTGCCACGAAAGCTACGGCACGGCGCGCGGTTTCCCGCTGCCACCGACGCGTGGGACCGGTGGACCCTTGCCCTTTGACCCGCCTCGACGTCGGTGCCTCGCGTCCCTTGCTCTCCCACCGATCAGGCGAACAAATACGCACGCGCACGCAAAAAAAAAAAAAAAAAAACTTTTGTTTTGTTCTTGCGGCGACGAGGGCGCGAGGCGAGGTAGGTTTTCGGATCCCTCTCCTCAATCCCCTCACGTTTCGTTTGGTTTGTGTTCTTCCGGCGTCGATCCTGACGAGATCGCTTCCTCTCTCTCTCTCCCCACGCGCCGCCATCTGCCAGTCGCGAGGAGCCGAGGAGGATCGGGGGTCAGGTACACATGTCCGTCTCCTTCCCTTGTTCGTATCATCGTCGTGGTTGGGTCCGTTGGATTTGTTGCTTTTGACGGCATCACGCGATCGGTTGTTTTTGCTTGATTTTTTTGTTATTTTTTCCATTAGGGTTGGATCGATCTGTAGGGATTTGGATGCAACACGTTGCGAATTCCGGCCCGTTGGTTTGGCTACAATCTCTCTCGTGCTCTCGCTCTCCCGTTGGTATCCTCGTTTGCGCGCGGTAAAGGTTTTTGGGACCGGGCACCGGGGTTGAGGGTGCGTGACCTTGAGATTCGTGCGGCCGCTGATTAGTCGACAGCTATGGCTATGGCATCTGATACGAGGAGAGAATCGGCGGCTTTTGCCGCCGTGAGCCGTGGGGGCAGCGTGGTGCTTGGTTCGCTGCTTTGATGCAATCTTTGTCGCCACTCGGAGTGTTGTCGTAATCAATGAAAACTTCATACAGCATTTGCTTTGAAAACTTCATACAGCATTTGCTTTGATGTCCCTGATGGGCCACTGTGGAATAGAGATCTTTATGTGCACCTCTATGATACCCCATCACTGAATCTGCATCGAGACTACACAAGAAAGCTGGTCAGCTAAACTGGCTGACTGACTGACTTTATCCTCGTCGAGGACCGATTACGTCATGAAGAAACTACAGGATTGCAAGTGTGCTGCATGATGCATGAACACACCACACATGCCATGGAATCTGTTGCACTCGATGGCTTGTGCATACAATCTGTAACAATATAATTAAAGTTCATGCACCATTGAACCTATTATAATTGCTCTTTGTCTTAGGCAGTGCCCCCGTTGTGGTCCACTCGTGTGCCGCCTCGTTGCTTTGTGGTTCAGTCAGGCAGGCAGCTCAAAAGGGAACGAAACAACCAATATATGTTAATCGTTTGGATTCATGTCAGTGAGGGAGTACAAACCAGAAAGAGGGTGCTCTGCAAAATTGTACCATGGTCTTTGGAATCCTAGATACAAAGATGTAGCATGCAAGTGCACCTAATGATTCATTTTCTAGGAAGGAGAGCGTACTTAAACCAATCCTTGCAAAAAGTGGGGTTTAAGTTCAGAAATTTCATGCCTTGGGACAGCAGTGGATTATTTCTGAAGGTTTGACTAGTATGCTGGCTCCAATCTAGGTAGTGGCTGGATGCAAATCATGGGGCACGGGCTGATGTTGTGCAAAGACGATACATATTTCTATGTACACATATACTTGGATATCTAGTAAGAAATAAACTAACATTTGGAAGATATATGTGCTATTATCATAAACATACCAAATTACTTTTGTTTATCTAGGTGTTGGAATACAATTTTGTGAAGGATCATTTGCCATCAACTTCTGCTTCAGTATATCTATAAAAAATTAGATCCAATCCTACTACAAATACAGATTAATCTTCAGTTTCAACTTGATAGTTTATCAGTTCATGGCCAAACCTTTCCATTGAAATCTGCATATTTTGAAGGTCTTGTTGGTCCCACCAGTCAAAAAGCACTTGGTAGAACATAGGGTTGTTGCTGAAGATTATTTGTGCTCTGTTACAAGTCTTAATTCTAATCTGAGTACGCTTGTTACCATAAAAGCTAAAGGCTCGAGCTGTTTCTTCTTGGTTGTGTAAAAGCAGAGAATCAAAGCATGTTAGGGGCTATCAAGTGATCACTTCCTTTGGGGTTTGGTCATGGTCATGCATGGAAGCACTTCCCTAGGAGAGAATCCAAACTAGCTTTTGGCCCCTCAGTTTTTTACACGACTCCATGATTTGTATCTGCTTCTCCTTTCACTTCACCCAAGAAAATGGAATGGAAGAGAAGGCATATCATCCTATGGTTTTGAAACCTATATATTCTTTGGTAGCATCTACTACCATGACTGCTAGTACTTGTAACTAGCACAGTAACATAAAAGAAATTAAATAGATGGAGTAGATAAAAAGCAAAAGCAAATCCACTAATGTAAAGCCTCGAGGATGAGCATGATAAAGGGCAAGGGAAACAACACAGGAGATGTAAAACACAACTGAAAATTAAAGGGTTGTTCAAAGAGTTCTAAAGACAGTGGTCAACGCCACCCTTGAGGGCTACTACCCTCTTGGTTTTGCCCTGTCTTTATTGGTATTCAGGCATTCTCACCAGTTATGCATCAGCTCCTCCCTTTGCTTTCTGCCCAGGAATCATTTTTCATCTCGTTTTGTGCTTGGGGTGTTTCATTATGAGACAATGGCATCTTTATCTGCATTCGAAAATTCCCTCTCTTATAACGAAAAAGATAAAGCCTAGTTCTCAACGCTTACAGCTCATCAATCCAATTGGCTAGCTATGTCTTGATTTGTAGTTTTTCCTTTTCTTTCTCTTCTGTCACTTTCACCTATTTAATTTTGTATCATATAACCATGTGACCATCTGCCAGTATGCTTTTGCATTTAGATTAGACAATGGTGTGTCTATCAGTAGCCCCTTGTTGATCAAAGTGAGGAAAAACCCTCGGGGCCGAAGTGGTATATCAATTCACGAGTGATTCTGAGTTTTGCCAAAAATAAGGTAGCGCAGGTTATTTGCTAAGCAGAAGTGGGGTAAAATGTATTTGCTTCTCAACCATATCATATTTGTTTAAAGACATTTGTTTTTATTTGCATGAACTGCATTATCGATTTTATTTAATCTTATCCAGGGGGCAGGAGTGGGGACCTTCTCTTAATTTTTCCTTTTTTTGCAAAGAAAAAGTTTCTCATTTGTTAGATTAACTTAGTTGAGAAGATAGTATGTTCTTTCTCTAGTGCTAATTTTGCTTTTTCACCTGCACATCCTGTTGTCATGTACTCCCTCTCTTCCAAACTATAAGACCTTTTGGCTATTCTAGATACATTTATTTTACTATCTCCTAAAAAAACATTGCTTTTTACTATGTATCTAGATATAGTCTATATCTAAGTGCATAGCAAATGCTATGTATCTAGAAACGACAAAACGTCTTATAGCTTAGAATGGAGGGAACAGATGTTCACGCTGTTGGTAAGCTATTGAACACTTTATGCCCCTTTCTCTCCTTGCATTTAGAATATTCACTTGTGGTGCAGTGTCCCCATATTCATACTTGTTCCTTCTTATCCAGAAAATTAGCTATTCCATTTCTGATCCATTCATTGGAGTTTGGCTGATACCTATTTTTCTCATTTTCTTAGAAATATTTCTCTAACAACTAATTATGGGACTTATTTTTCATATTAGTGATAGTATATGGTTCAGAAAATTAATTATCACCAGTTAATTAAGCTATATGTAAGGGACCTCTAAATCCATGGAAAAAGTTGTTCTGAGGCTTCGAGTTGAAAAAGGCTTGCTTACTTCAAGTTACGCTGAATAAATGATATGGATGGGCCATGATATTGTTGTAGATTGCTCGACAGAAATGGTTATAGCACTGAGTTGATGTGATTGTTGCTTGGAATGGATTCCGTGGTCTTTTCTCAATAATTGATAGTAAAGGAAGGCGAAGTTAGCATGGAATATCAGGAACAGGAATAGCATTTCTCTTAGTTGCAGGAATCAAAGGTTATATATTGATAAATAAGCATAGGTTCAGAATGATAGGCTCCATTCTCAACACCTCCAACACTTGCTTATTTCCATCGGAATCTAATAAGTGCTAATTTTAGGTTTTGCATTTCTTTCCATATATTTTGTATGATTCTTGATTAGGTTATCGATGCAGCGCAGCCTCCACAATTGCTCGACCTAGTGCGATAAGTTGTATTGTTGGTATAGATGTGTTTGTGGTTTTGGAACGAGGTAACTAAATGGGTGATGTATTATACCTTCAAATATAGGAAGACAGAGACAGAGAATCTGTCATTCAACAGTTAACTATATAAGTGTGCCATGAAAAGAGAATATTTTACTAATCACTAACATTTACTCTATTTTGGATGCTATACCAACCACCTCCTCAAATTCCATATTAGTGTTGCAGCCTTATATATTTTGGATGTGTTTCTGCTAAAACATATTCTGAGCACACCTACAACAGCTAGTGCATGCCATATTTCCTAAGCACAAGAATACGAAGAAGTGCACATCCCTCCATCCCATGTCTCAAAAGATGTTGCCAAGGCAGGCTAAGATGCAGGGCAAAGGAGGCATTCAAACTCCCCATAATTCTTTTCCCTTTAATGGCTTTCTCTTCTTTTCTTTTCTTTAACTCTCCTCTTCTTTCTAGTTTTACGTGATTCCCTTGTTCTTCGCGGGCCAAAGTGCACTAAGAATCAAAGGCACAAAGATAGCTCACCCTCGGTTTCAGCATCCCCTCCATACTTCACTATAAATACCCCTGCACATAGGCACCTTGCTGCATCACCGTTTCACTTCATAGCACTTCCTAGGACCCAGCAACACAGCAGCCGAGCTTTGTTTAGGTAATTTAGCTTTATGTTAGCGTGTAACTTCATATATATATCTTCTTGGATTATGTTTTTGTTCTAGCTCTTTGATTGTATCTCCCTTAATCTGGGTGCCCATTTTTTGCATGGTTTTGATAGTGTAACTACTGCAGGCAAGATGAACAGGAAGCCGGGAGACTGGGACTGCAGGGCGTGCCAGCACCTCAACTTCAGCCGTCGGGACATATGCCAGCGCTGCAGTGAACCACGTGGGGTCGCTGATCGTGGCAGTGGTGGTGGAGGTGACTATGCCAACTTTGGTGGCCGTGGTGGTTCCTCCTTCGGCGGTGGCTTTGGTGCTGGCTCTGATGTCCGCCCTGGTGACTGGTACTGCTCCTGCGGTGCACACAACTTCGCCAGCCGCTCCAGCTGCTTCAAGTGCTCTGCCTACAAGGAGGAGGCTGCTGTAAACAGTGGTGCTGGCGGCTTTGATAGTGACATGTCACGCTCACGGGGCTACGGCTCCGGCAGCGGTGCTGCCCGTACCAACCGCCCCGGTTGGAAGTCTGGAGACTGGATCTGCACCAGGTGCGTGTTACTTAACTTTATCCTTCTACCTTTGCTGAAAGATAAAGTTTGCTCTGTTCTATCTTATTTTCAGTTATGTGTATCTACAAACTTAGTAACTATTTCATGGACGGGCAAAGTATATCATTCTTTCCATGAATCCATGTGCTTGTTTTCTTATCGACTATGGATATACACACGGTCTGATGGTAGTTGCGACCTTGTGTATGCTTATATCTTCTTGTTATGCTATGCTTCCGTGTTTTCTGGCTTTATTTTAGAAAAAAAAGGATTGTTTTATCAGCAACATGCTGGAGTAAGAGACAACAGAATCATCTTATCTATGCTTTCTGTCTGCATGGATGATAGCAGTAAACTGCTTTTATATCTTCTCCAAGGAGTTGCTGATGTGTTGTATTAGTGGATGAGTATTGAGTAGGTACGTGTTTTGTACTAGTGGGTTTTGTGCGACATGTGAGGATTGGTTGTCCTTATCACCATATTTCAATGTCATAGCACTCTGCCAGCATGTATTTTCCATGTTTCAGTTAGTTATATGATTTGAGATTCTCATGTCCTGTGAATTCTGCTTTCTGCTAACCCTTGTGCGTGCCTGTCTGAATGTTTACAGGTCTGGATGCAACGAGCACAACTTTGCTAGCAGGATGGAATGTTTCAGGTGCAACGCACCACGGGACTCCGGTAGCGCTGCCATGACCTACGAAAATTACTTGTAAATTATCAAATCTTCCCTCCTTTTTCTGGCTGCTATCCATGATTCTGACCGAATGTGGGGTTGTTCCGTTTGCAGGCACTGAGGCGTAGGAGCCAAGTTTGCAGCGTCGACGAAGCAGAAGCAGCAAGAAGAGAGGAGTCCTCAGATCGTCATAAGAGAGTAGTAGATTTGCAAAAGACATCCTTGATGCTCTATTACTAGTTTTGTTCCACCCCTACCGTTTCTTTTAGATTTGGTTCCTTCTCATCCCCATTTGGGACAGTACCCCGGACCTATGTTTGCTGTTTTATTTCCGTTCGTTCATCTCCGCATGTTTGCGCTTGGATCGAGTCCTGTGATGTAACCCCAAAACGCTCGCTTCACAAGTATTAACTAGTACTGTTGCTTCTTAATATCTCGGGGCGTTCATCCTGTTCATGTGTATGGTGTATGGGTATTGGTACTTGGTGTGTGAATTGCTGGCACCTTCATCTTCATCTGTTGGGAGTGTGGCCTTGGCCGCGATGACACCGAGGACAAATACCGAAGGCTGTTGAGAAACGTTGTCTGGTGTAATTCATTTGATAGGAGTCAGGCACGAAACACCAATTCCAGCAGTTGAAGAATCCAACATGGCCTCAACCTCTGTAGTTGTGATAACGTTTTGTTTCCTTCCTTGAGCAGTAGCTGTGCTTGGTGGTTGCAGCTATGCACGTGCAACGCAATGCGTGGTGCGGCGAACCAACACCTCTCGGGAGTGTTCGGCTGGTCGAAAAGCGTCTCGTGTAAGCGCGCGCCAGCACGCACACACAACACAGCCTGGAGACCGCATCGGTAAAACCAGCGGCAGCTCGTCGTCGGTCTCTTTCTCTGTTTCTCTGTTATATAAAAATGCCCAAGTGCGTGTGGAATGCATTGCATTGGATGCTCTTTGAAGTCTTTTGCGCCCATGCCTTGTCTTTAGCTCTTTGCAGTTAAAGGCAGGTGGTTCACTGGTTCCATGTCTCCATATGAGCATGAGCTTCCCCTGCACGACGCCGCATCATTCACACGCATGTGCCGCCCACCCCGCCCTAGCTAAGCCCAAGTGATTTGCTGCTGGGTGCTGGCCGATAAGGCGCGGCGCGGTGCGCGCATCCTGAGCCTGAGCGGTTGAGAGAAAAGATCCCATCCCAGTCAAAAGTGGCCAGGTCGGCATCAGCAGAGCAAAGCGCGGCGGCCACGTCGCCGCC
Organism: Miscanthus lutarioriparius; assembly: GCA_904845875.1. Classification (NCBI taxonomy): domain Eukaryota; kingdom Viridiplantae; phylum Streptophyta; class Magnoliopsida; order Poales; family Poaceae; genus Miscanthus; species Miscanthus lutarioriparius. Next base: position 72,709,124 of record CAJGYO010000008.1, read on the forward strand.
GCGGCGGGGCATTGGCAGGCCGGCTGGCTCTCGGCCTGAGGGAGGGAGATTCCCTCTTCGATTGCCTCGACTCCTTTGAGCCCTTTCTTTATACATGCATGCACTGCCACTGCCACTGCCACTGCCCGCCTCCGCTTTGGCTAGGAGTAGCTTTGCCCCGCGCGGCGGCGCGGCGGCTTCTTTTCTCCCTCCCTCTGCCTGACCGCCTTTTATCGTGGCGACTGGCGAGAACCCTGCAGGGGGCTGGGGCTGGGGCATGCAGCGTTCAGCGGCAGCGCATCCAGACCTGACCAAAGCGCGGCCGCGGCCCGCAGGTAACTAAAGGCGGGGGAGCACTGGCGTTGCATGGCGGCTCGCAGCCTTTGGAGGGGAGGGAGAGGGAGAGCCCGCGAGGGAGGGAGGCTGGGTGGCCGTGCCCGGCCGGTACGGTGTTGGCCCTGTTTGGATCTATGAGTTAAAGCTAGTTTGGATGAGTTAGAGCTCAACTAGCCTTAAAGTAGCTAAACAGGAGGGTTAGAGTGGATTATTTGCAACTAGCCCACCCTAAAAAACTATTCCTCCAAAGAGGTGATTATTTGGGCTAGTTGGAGCTATTTAAGGTGGGGTCCACTGTTTTTTCTCTACTTTCATCCGCACCAATGATTTGGAAAGCATATTTATTATCATTTTAACCCTTATATCCAAACATCTCTTAGACTAAAGTTAGTTCAAGGCTAGTTCTAAACTAAAACTAACTCTAACCTCTAGCTGTGCTAGAGTATCAAACAGGTTGTCTGTTTTGCGGTGTCTCTTCTGCGGTTTCCTCACCCACGAGCACAATGCACGGATTTTCAAGATGATGGGAGGGACCGCGCCGAAGAGGATAGGACGGGGGTCGCGGAGGCTTTTCGTCTTTCGGGTGACGACCACAGCGCACAGGCAGCAGGGGCCGGGGCTTTGCCTTGCCGGTACCCCGCGCGCGCGTTTACCGGCCGAATCCATGAGGACCGTGTCAGTTGTCACCGTCAGTCCGTCAGTCCGTCAAGAGTAGCTTTTCGAAAGAAAAAAAAAAGAGAAAGAAATAGACAACCACAGAATCACTAAACCCTTGCTAGGGTGCATGTTTCTTACGGATGGCATTATGGTGAAGATCTAATTGTTGATTATTTTGCCTCCTTAAATCATACCATTGTTGTTGTGAAATGCAAGCTCCGTCGACTGTCATGAGCGCGCGCGCATATATATATATATATATATATATATATATATATATATATATATATATATATATATATATATATATATATGTGTGTGTGGAGAGTATACTCATACTCTGTAGCTGGTTATAAAATAGTTTATTCCGTAACCAGGCCAACCGAGCGCACCAGATCCGGCCGGCTAGCCCCAAAGCGTTACTGCTTTCCTTTCCAGCTGCATGCATGCGGGATCAACGCTGCAGGTAATTGCAGTAATTAATGACGCTGTATATTTGGAATAATTATTTTCACGCCTTCACACGGTGCCATTGCCATGCATGCAAAGCGTGTACAGATGTGTTACGAGAATACAAAAAGCTGGTGTACTAGTACAGCCGGTGCCATGCATGCAAGTATTACGAGAATACTAAAAGCAAATACAAACCTATCGTATTCAGTAAATGATTTACTATGTTAAAAAAAAGTAAATGATTTACTAGAAAATATATACCATTGATTGTGATTTACTAGAATCTATGCCTTGCTATCCTTGTGAATTTGACAACTATGATTTATGAGAATTTAGTGTAATTTACGAGAATGAAACTTGAATGTGAATTACGAGAACCGAAATAATTACGAGAATTCGAGTTGGCTTCATATGACAATTACATGATGAGTTACTTTGTTTAGGTTCAGGTTGTTCCATGTAACTAGTTGGCCAGTTACGAGAATGAATGAAGTCTAGAACTATACTATATTGTAACCGAGACAATGGTTTACCATGAAATAATTACGAGAATTCGAGTTTCTTGATATGAGAATTACATGAGAGTCAAATGGTTCATGATAAGTAGTTACTATAGTATTGAGCCCATTTTACCATAAGACAGTTACGATATTTCAAATGGTACATATTGTATAGCACCAGGTTGTACTGGGCGAATCATATATCTCAACATACAAAATGGTACCAAACCGCTTCGACAATTACAGACTATATTGTTTCTTGTTTCAATTAGGTCCATGTTGGCTGATAAGCCATAACTGAAAGTACTGTTGGCTGATTTGTTGTGAGAGTAAAATACTGTTCATTCGCTGAAAAAGTACGGATTATAAAACAAACGAACAAGAGGTCTTCTGAATTGATGAATCTTTGATGCAGTACCATCCACAACCTCTGAAGCTGGAAGCCAGGATCTATGCACCTGGATTTAGGAAAAAAAAATGAAGATAAAACTTTTAGCAAGATCATGAGGCTAATAGCATCTTCCAGAAAAAAAATTGTGAAAAATCAGAATCTATAATTAGATTAACAACAATGCAGTTTGATAATTAGAGAAATCCATACAGATTATTTGAATGTAGAGATAAATCAAGCGGAGGCATAGGAAAAAATACAGTTTAATCCTCACGGATTCGGATCAACAAATAAACAGGAGAAGGATTCCGATCAACAAATAAACAGGAGATGTCACACTCACCGAAGGAGAGGATGCAGTCTCTATCACGGAGCTGTCATCCACTTACGACGGGCATCGACAAAGACGATTCGCCTCAGGTCCGGCCGATGAGCCACCAACGACTAGGCTGATGCATCACATCGTGGCCAAGTCACGGTTCCGAGTCGACGAAGAGGACGGGCATAGGCCAACGGGGAAGGTGCCGCGCCGGAGATGACGAGAGAAGACAGGGAGGGGCCGTCCGAGCCCGGCGCCACCTTCACGGGGAGCGAGGCTGCCACCGGTCGCAGCGCGGGGGAGCAGGGCCGCCGCCGCTCGCGTCATCGCGGGGCCAGGCCACCGTGGCAGGGCCGCCGCCGGTCGCCGGAATCCCATGAGGATGATGCGCACCGCCGGTCGGGGAAGGATCAGATCGACGCCGTCGCAGTGTCCCGTGTGGTGGAACGTCTCCAGCAGGAAGAAGCAAAACGTGTTTTCGTGGCTGCGTTCTTGGGCGGCGAACCTGGTTTTCTCGTGGCCGGTGAAAGGAAAGAGAAAAATCTCGGGATTAAATGAATGCATGGATGCATTAGGATGGGGGAACACCTGAGTCAAAGCCAATCTCGCTCGGGAGTTAGGCCAGTCTCATTCAGGTTTTATTAGAGTTTTATGGATATTAAATAGATTGATGTGGCACGGGGATAAAACTATTCTATACTATTTTCAAAATATAAATACATTAGTAACAGGGTCATGAAATCTTCATTGAGACTTGCCTTACAATGGGTCTCGAGTTCGCAAGTTTTGGTCTGGCTATATAATACTCCCTCCGGTTCTCTAAATCAAGTCGTTTTGGACATCGACACGGTCTTTAAGAAACGACTTTGACTGCAACTTTTTGCTATAAAATATTTATAAAATATAGTCAATATATACTTTTATGAAACTACATTTCGAGATGAATCTACTTATATCACTTTCATATTTTCAAACTCAACCCAAAAGAAGTTATTTATAGTCAAAGTTTAAAATGTTTGACTTAAAACAACCTCAAAACGACTTGTTTTAGAGAACCAGAGGGAGTATGATATTCTGTAGCTAGTTATGGACTAATAAGTCTATATATATATATATATATATATGTGTGTGTGTGTGCGCGCGCGCGCGCTAATTAGTATTCAGCAGTGGCGAATCTAGAATTTTGGGTCAGGGTATGCTTCTCAAAAAATTTCATACGCAATTCAGAAAATCCACTTTCCAATTCGGTAATAAGGTTGTAATAAGGTTTAAAATCATGGATTAATTAGAAATCATATCCACTAAATACAATATAAATAGTTTCAAAAGCCAAACTGATAATTCAAATATATTCATATAGAGCACTAGAGACTTACAATGTTATCTTGTCGATGAGTTTATTCGACGTTAGAAGGGACATAAATGTCTCAATTATGTCATCTTCATCAACTTCAAAGAAAATATCTCGCTCAATGAAAGTGACGAGACAATCATCCGAAGACTATCTCCCATCTTGTTTCGGGTTTTGTTTTCACTAAAACCAATGCAGAAAATACCCTTTCAACACTTGCTGTTGTTGCCACGGTAGAAGCAAACACCAATTTGAGAAGCTCATAAACCATATCATACACTTTATGTCTCTTCGTTTGAACAAGCTTAGCGAGAGATCAACAATATTTTCTAGACCTTTGAATCTATCATCCCGCTTGATGTCATCAATATAATTATCTAGCTACAATTCAAGTCTGCGCAAATTATTTTTTGAGAAGTCCTTTGGGTAGAACTCAGCTAGAATCTGCGTAGCTTTCAAGCATCAAAAGACTCAAACGATTTAGAAGGATTGAATGCCACCATACAAGACAACAACTCCATATTGATCTCATCAAACCGATTATCAAGTTCTTGACTTATTTGATCAATGACACCAATATATACTTCTCTTCCGAAGTGATCATCATTGGTTTGCTTTCGAGCACGAGCTTTCCTTGTTGATTTTCCATAAGGAACATAAACACCATCCATAGCAGGAACATCAACACCATGTTTATCACAAAATGAGGTGACCTTCTCAAGAAAAGTATTCCAACCATCAGACCTCAATTGTTGCATTCTTTTCTTTGCCACATTAACAAGTGATATTGCATTGAGAATATCTTGCTCCCTTCTTTGTAGACACTCAGATAACTCATTCGTGTATCCAAGAATAATATACATTAAATGTACAAAGAAAACAAACTCAAAGGTCTCAAATACTCCCGTCACAAAATGTATTTTGGTCCAATCATCCTTATATGTAGGATCATCCCCAAGATCAACCTACATCATGGATTGATTCATACATAGTAAGGATCTTGCATATAGTTTTGTAATGAGATCCCCATCGAGTATCTCCAGGCCTAGACAAACCCATTTCTTGATGTAATCCAGTTCCAGATTCAATTTCACCACAGTCAAGTGCTTTCTTGATATTCTCAAGCCTAGCTTTTCTAAGCATGTCATGACGCTTACAAGAAACCCCAATAATATTCAATAAGATAGATACTTGATCAAAAAGGAGCTGCAATCTGTATTTCCCTTAGCAATGTACCACAAGAACCAATTGGAGTTGATGAGCAAAACAATGAATATAATAAGCGAAGGTGAATCTTGCATGATCAATGTTTTCAGCCCTTTAATATCTCCTTTCATATTGCTAGCCCCATCATATCCTTGACCACGGATTTGAGTCAAACTCAAGCCATGACTAACAAGTAAAGCTTCAATTGCACTCTTCAAAGTGATAGAGAGGTAGTATCATCTACATGAACAATTCCAATAAAATGCTCACATGGCCTTCCCAATTTATCAACATAACGCAAGCAAAGAGCTAGTTGTTCTTTATGTGATATATCACTAGACTCTCATCGGCTAAAATTGCAAAGGGCTTATCACCAAGTTCTTCAATTATTTTCTTTCTAGTTTCTAGGGCACGGTGAATAATTTGCTTTTGTATGTCCGGGCTAGTTAAGGTACAATTTACGGAGCATTGTCCAAAACATACTTGTTGACTTCTTCACTATTTCCAGCAAGAAATTTCAAAAGTTCAATGAAGTTCCCTCTGTTGCTAGATTCTTTACTTTCATCATGTCCACGAAATGCCAACCCTTGATGCAAAAGAAACTTGATACACCTAAGTGAAAATGTCAATCGTTTCTTATAAAGTCAAGATCCTCATCACTCCACTTCGAATATTATAATCAATTGCTACCTTGGGATTTATAAAGCCAATGTACCTCTCTTGAGCTGCAATATGTGCCTTGGAACCCAAATGTTTGAGAAGTGCAGGCTCTCCTATATTCCAATTATTCGACCATCAACGATAAATGCCTCCGACCCACGCCCTTCTTAAACAAGTAGCATATAAAGCAAAATGCAGCATCCTTCTTAATACTATACTCAAGCCATTCATGATTGTACATCCAACAAAAATTGAATTGGCGATTTTGTCCTGAAATCCATGTTTTCCGAAAATCATGTGCAAAGGGTTTAAATGGACCTTTAGTAATATATGCTCTTGAATTGCATCTTGATCTTAATGGATAACTTCACGAATGGGACGTCTTTCACCGGATCATGTGGAAGACGATTGATATCATAAACGGTTGAGTGAAGGCGGTACGTGGTCGTAAATGGCGGTGGCGGTACCACATTATTTTCAGAGTCTTTGTTCCACCATAGGTACAATCGAATTAGGAGAATGATTAGAAGTAGCAGCCGCCGCCGCTGCCTTCCTTTTTTGCTTCATGCTTCCGATAAAGAGATGCAATGTCCCGTCTCTCTTCATAACTCGCATGAATTTTACAAAGAACAACAACGCCAAATAATTTCTTGAGTGAACTGAATCAAAATTTGCATGGATCATCATTGCAAATTACAACTAAAAAATTGGAAGTCACATCTAATAAAATATACTTATTTGCGTATATATCCCTGAATATATATGCGTCTGAACAAACTTGCTCGATGCCCTGGCGATCCCGAGAAGACGAGAGCGATCTCCGATCGGGCAAGAGAGGGGAAAACCGAGCGAGAGAGAGAGTCAAGAGAGAATTGTACGAGACCTATCTGTTTCCGTTCTTTGGGTTGGGCCGTGACTACTGGGCGGCTCTGATGAGAGAGCGATAGATGCTACTCGCGGTGTTGTTTTCTCTTTTTTTTTTAACAAAATACGTATATTTACTCCTGTACATCGTAGCAACGCAGGGTATGCTGTAGCATATACAGCATACCCTGTAGCTCCGCCCCTGGTATTCAGGTTACTAAATATTATTCAGTACTCGAGCTCATTCCGTCACCCGCGCGCAGGAACGAAGCCTCGCTCACGATCGGATGCCCAGCCGCCCACCTACAGTCGTTTCCCAGCCGATTATTTTCTCTCTTTTTTTCATTCGGATTTTTGACCCGAAGTGACCGTTTATTTTCTTTTTTTTTTCTTTCGGATATTTTTTTTGACCCGAAGCAGTTGTATTGCTTGACCGGGTTTTTTTTACTCACGTCACACGTGTGGCTGCAATAACTGAGAACTTTTTTATGGTTTCAATAATTAAGTTTTTGTCCTTGCTTTGATGGCTCCCAACTCCCAATAAATGGTCACGTAACTTTGTACTAGTATTTGATTGTTGTTAGTTTGGTTAGAATCAAAACCGGCCTGTTTACTGATACATCAAAAAATATTGTTTCACAGGATCATATGAAACTTTTTTTAATTAGATCCAAACGACCAAAATGATAAATACTATTTTAATTAGATTTTTTTAACCACTAGACATGCACATACGACACGTATGTTTATTAAAGCCATATTACAATGTCAAAATCTTATTCTTTCTACAAATCAATTCATATATATGACAAACATACCACATTTGCACACGTTAGAGGAGGCTTTTTTTCTCGGAGGAACGAGTGAGCAGCAGTATTTACTTGCAGAACATTTTACAAAAAAAAAGCCCGCGCAAAGCATATACACAGTCTAATGATCACCCAATGTTGTGCAACGTAACAATCAAATGTTAACCATAGAACATTTTACAAAAAAAAGCCCGCGCAAAGCATATACACAGTCTAATGATCACCCAATGTTGTGCAACGTAACAATCAAATGTTAACCATCTATAGAATTATAGCTAGTAGGTAGAACACCGCTGTTCATGCCAGGTCTTGTCGTGAGCTTGTGTCTCAGCCCTCGGGTCTTGTGCAGCGCACACATTCTTTGCAATTATTTTTGCCTTGTTTATCTTATCACCATTTTGCTTGATCACCTCCTTTGCTAGATAGCTTCATTGTAGAGCTTAACGGCCGATATGCAAAAAAAAAATGTTGTACAGTGAGCCCTCCAGTTATCAAAATAGGATTGTACATAGACCCTTTAATTATCACCATGCAGAATGTTTCATATCACCGGAAGGATATGTCCCTGAATATGACTAAAGTCAGCGCAACCAAGAATTTCAATTAATTCAAGCACTCACAATATTTTGGTTACTAGACCTACATCAATATGATCAAGGCACCAAAAGGAAAATATTAGATTTATGCTATAACAAAATAATCGTATTGGCCCTTTCCTGCCCACTTTCATCAGTACAAAGCTACCGGATATTCTCCCAAGTCTCAACATAAGAAAAACACTCCCAAGTCCCAACATGGTAAAAAAACACACGATCTCATTCATTGCCTAAACATGAGACATTGCATGACAAATACATATAGATCAAAAATTGGAAAATTTATTACTAAATACTAATTAGAAATTATGATGAAAGCATATATATATATATTAAATTAGGAAAATTTATTGCTAAATACAAATATGTGCTTGTGTAGGAGCCCAGAGACTGAAGAGAAACATACAGGATAAAAAATATTATTATTAGGAATGATTTATAGCTTTGTTGAGAGTAATGCATGAATATGTTATCATTACTAGGTTGTGATTCACTTATCACATTGTTAGTTGAGGATGTTGTAAGTCAGATACTTGTTACATTATAGGCAGATGAGGATATGTACAGGCAACTAAGCCTGTGGACTTCTGCTTATAGGATAAAGGTTTTACATTACTTACCTTTGGGGCAAATCTTGATTACCAGGAAAAGATTTAGATGACTACATACTTGCTAAAGTTCTAAAATTTGATGTTGCTCTAGGAACATTATTATCTCAAGAACAGGTAAAGTTGCGCATATTTAGCAATGGCAGGGTTTTATTTAGGTTCTGATACTCTGACAAAAGGGTAATATACGATGATGCATGCAAAAGTTCAAATGGAAGGCTGGAGATCACATGACAATGTAGTAAAACAGCACAATACTTTTTGTCCTACTAACTTGAAATAGCAACATAATGGTCAATTCCAATGCAGTGTTGTTTCCACTATAGTTTGAGATTCAGACCTATTTACCTAGTTTACTTTTGCATCATATACAATAGTCAGGTGGCCAATATTCCACAAGGCTAAAACAAACAACAATGAGCAAAAGCTTCTAGCACTCTCAAACAAGAAGAGCAAAAGTTTCCAACAAACTTGACAACAGGAACCTGAATCTCTCATTTGACAGTATATTTGGTTCAACGAATTTCAAGGTAGTAAAAGGAAAGCAAACATGCATGCATTTGTGGCCATTTTGAGGAATAACAATAGTTTAAAAGCATCAGCCGAAACTGCTCATTTGATAGTTCAACCAAATTTGCGAGCACATTTCATTTCAGCTTAATTAAGATGGCTACAAACTCACAACCAAAAGCATTTAGACGAGAGGTTGGACAGCGTCCATCGCACACCCCATCTAGACAGCTCCTTGGTATCCAGAAAATGCTGCTTCCTTTGCCACGGGTAGGATGAATAGAAAAGGCAACGGAACAGTCAACATACCAGGTCTTGCATGACTCAAGTGTTAATTTAAAGGACAATCAGATTGACCAATTAGAAGAGTACACAGATATGGCTCAAAAAATGGTCATTAGTTATTGACTTATTGGAGAGGAATTTAGTAAGCGAGAGTATGCAAAAGGATCATAATGTGCAAAAACAATACCTTCTCTATGAGTGGTCCTGGGAAGTAGCCGTTGTAAGGTGCTTAGAAGGGGAACGCCTTGGATCTGAATACACAAGGAAAGAGCCAAAAGTAATAATAAACAACAAAGCATGAGGGAGTATATTAGATTTGTGCAATGTTTACCTTTCTTGCCTGTAACCAGCTGCACAGATATGTTGAGCTCCAAAACCAAACGAGATTAGCACGTGGACAGAGAAATCACTAGTTTGGAAGTGACCTGCATCAGATCCCATGCTACCAACTAATGGACATCGATGCAACGACACCCATATGAGTACACTTGCTATGACCCTCGGGAACATCCAGGCCGCGGCGACCTAATGGGATGAGGGGAGGACCGTGGTGCCGGGTGGACCCACGAGGACGGCAAGGCAAGGTGCCGAACCAGGTGCGGCGAGACTCTTTTGGGCTGATAGATGGATTGATAGTCAACAAGTGGAAGATATTGCACCACAAGTAGTTGCGCTAGTGCCCAAGTGGGATCAGCAAAAAAAACAAAGAGAAAGAAAAGAGGATAAATAACAATGATGAAAATATAACTCTAAGAAGAGGAAGCATAATTAATAATTGTTTACACCAAAATTTGAAAGAAGAGTCGCAGGGACTCGAAAGCTCCCAAGATCATATCATCAAGGAATCAATTGCGTGCAGATCGGAACCAGCTGATTCGGATGCAAAAACTGGAATCGACTTTTTTCAGATAGCGCCAGCGGATAACGACAAAGGCTGTGATTCGGCGCTAGGACGAAATATATTGGGCTCTGTAAAAGGGAAAGATTAGAGTCAAGTTATCTTAAATTAGAAATATTTTCTTTAGGGTCAAAAATTGTGATGAGTCGTGCTTAGACAGGAGTCGTACGTAGGCCCCGGGTATAAATATCAGGGCCCGCTATTGTAAAGAACAATCAATCCAATACACAATTTATTTACTTTTTCGGCTCCGGCCACCCTTAGGAGTAGGAGTAGAGTAAATCTCGGCGAGTTCTTCAGCAAGTACGGTTGCATCGATCCGGTCGACCTCCACTGCTTGTTGTAAGTACCGTCATGGCTTATACCTCTGTTCGTACCGCTGCATCGATCCGGTTGACCTCCACTGTGACTCTGGTATGGGTTAGTTATCGATTCTTGCCTAGTTCAAGTATGGCTGCATCTATCTGGTCGACTCCCACTGCATGAACTAGATCAAGGTCAAGTTATCGGCTCTACCTTAGGATGGCAGCCTTTGATAAATTTATTAAGTTACCGATATTGCTTATTGCTTTTATTATTTATCTATTTACAGCAATATCACTCTACCCGATTGGGATTGATCTAGATCGGCCTTATATCTTGTTTAACCCATCGTTTACTAATTTGAACTGATCTAATCTACACCTTAAACGATGAGTTATGTTTTATCGGCTGTTTTATGTCAATCCTGATTGTACATAGCGTGCAGTTAAGGCGTGTTACGCCTTGAGTAGATTTATTGGTTAGCGAGAACCGTTCCATGGCCCGTTATCACGACCTGTGTGATTCTGCCTTACACCCCACTGTTAGCACCGTGGAGTGTGGATCGTTATCTGGTAGATCTATTCTTGATAAGGCATGATTTTAACTGTGCGCTATGCCTGAATTGGTTGTTTAGCCGATATCGAGCGCTTTCACGAACAGTTCGCATCACGAGACTGTTGAAGTAAAGATAGGTTGAAAGATATGTTAGTCCCATGATCTTATTATTGTATTACGACCTGCATGATTCTGCCTCATGCCCCACTGATATTAGTAATGAGTTAGGGTCGTCAAGTCTATTGTTATTTCTATAGCCTGTATGATTCTGCCTCATGCTCCACTGGTCATAGCGATAGATGAGATCTAACATATTCATTAGATTTATCTTTACCAAACGGTTAAATGGTGTTGAATCGTTTCTTTATATAAAAAGGGGTTCGGTTACTTGTTATCATTGGCTCAGTACAAACAAATCATTGTTAACATTTTATTGCCATTGATTAATATATGTTCAAATAATGACATTTACCCTGAATGATAACCGATTCTTCTTATACAACCCAATGAGCTTTTATTGATTTATTCTCATGAATATGCTGGAATCGACTATTTAGTTGATCTCCTTTCATATCGGCTCTCATAGCCGCACATTTGGGACTGTCTAGCAACATCGGCAAGTTCCGCCCTTAATTACTGATGAACTTTCTCTCATTGTTAATTACAGAGTCAAATTGACTGGCACGTCTCGGGAGGAGTGCGCATGATCGACCATCCATGCGCTGAAGCTAGGCGGATCTACAACTCCATCGAGCAGACCCTTCCGGCTTGCTGCGTGTGTCCTCGGCATGGGACGAAAATTCTGTGTCGACACACGTTTCTGGCACACCTGGTGGGACCCAACAATCGTCATGGCGGTTCACAACAACGACGACATCCTTATGCTACATTATGAAGATCTACCTGATGGAGATAAGTGTATCATCAGCAAAGCTATAGAAGAGTTTCAGAACAAATGTTTGTTGTCCTACACCAAAACACGTGACAACACAATTGTTCAGAAATTTCTGCTACCAAGAGTTCTGTTACACGGGCAGACGGACACAACTGGAGCTAAAGATAGGCGTTTCTTTAAAGAAGTTGTGGATAAATCTATTCGTGATGTCATATCAAGCCATAACGAAGCTTTCGTGGACGTATTCCACAACGCCATGAAGAAGGCGGTTTATGGATTTCCAGTTGGTCAGGGTGGATCGGCTTATTACGACATTCCAGATCCATCGACCCAGGGGACCAATCAAGTCGGTACCAGCCATCAAGAAGCAGCACTGGCTGGTAGTGGTGATGTCCAGACAGTTTAGGGTTCATCTGAACAAACTCAAGGAACTACTGCAAATCAAACAAAGTACCATCCTGGACCACTAGTACAGCATGTGCAACAGCCAGCGGGGCAAAGCTAGAACCAGGTGATCAATTTTGGCACATCAGGCCACATACCATCATTGGCTCAAAAAATAGCACCATCAGTTCAGAGGATCCGTAGAGATATAGATCCTTATATCTATAATCAGAGACTTCAAGCAGCAAGCCAACAAAGGACCCAGCAGATTGAGATTCCACAAGGGTATTATTATGGCACAGATTATAACACCCTCCACATGATGCCAAAACCAGGATATCAAGGCACGCGGGATTTCAATCCACAAATGGGTTAGCAGGTGCAGAAGAATCCAAATCCACAAGCTGATGAATTATTGCTGAGGGTGACTGAGATGATGAAGAATCAGTTCGGTCTGAAGCCAAAAGGGCTGACCTTTTCATACAAACGTTCATATCCAGAATGATATGATTTGGTCGCTCTTCCAACCAATTATAGGCTCCTAGAATTCTCTAAGTTCACTGGCCAAGACAGTACAAGCATGATAGAACATATCAGTCGGTATCTTACACAATTGGGTGAAGCGTCAGTTGAGGACGCCCATCGAGTTCGTTTCTTCTCTCTGTTCTTATTAGGGCCAGCCTTCACTTAGCTTTCATCATTGCCAGTCAATTCCATCGCCAATTGGGCTGACCTGGAGAAAAAGTTTCATACATATTTTTACACTGGGACTGGAGAAAAGAAGATTACCGATCTAACAACTATAAGACAGAAGACTAATGAATCGGGCACTGAATTTCTTCAGAGGTTCTGAGAAACTAGTAACTTGTGCTTCTCCTTAAACTTGGCCGATGATCAACTAGCTGCTTTAGCTGTTCAAGGAATGCTGCCAATGTGGAAAGAAAAGCTGATGGGACAAGAATTTGACAACTTGAGTCAATTGGCTCAACGAGTAGCAGCGCTTAATAGCCAATTCCAGAGTATGCGTAGAGATATCCGATTCCAGAAGAGTACCACAGTAGCCAAAGCTTATGATCCATACTTAGTCGATGACGACTATGAAGATGAAGAAGAAGAGGTTGCTGTGGCTGAATGGAATTGGGGCAAGAAGACAGTGATGGTGTCAAATCCTTGGGGAAGAGGAGTCAAGGAGAGCTATGACTTTGATGTCACTAAATTAGATAAGCTCTTCGATTTCTTGCTTGAGAAAGGGCAGATCAAGTTGCCCGATGGTCATATCATGTTGCCCCCTGATCAGTTGAAGAATAAGAAGTTCTGCAAGTTCCATAATGCTACTTCTCATTCCACTAATGAATGCAGAATCTTCAGACAATATATACAGAGAGCTATTCAGCAGGGGAGGCTCAAATTTGATACGCCTCGGAAAATGAAAGTTGATGATAATCCTTTCCTAGGGGGTTAAAACATGGTTGATGCTGGGCTATTCAAAGGAAAAACTAAGGTTCTAACATCAACAAAATCAAAAGAAGCTGGAATAGTCGATCCCAAGATGCAAATATCAGCTGACGAGTACAGAGAGATTAGAAGACGTCGTGCCGAGCAAAAAAGCCGATACGAGCAGGGGAAGACGTCAAAAGCAGAGACGACAAAGCCGCGGGTCACATCTCGGATTCTGTTGAATAAATGGCAGCGATAGAAGGAAAAGAATTTTCAGCATTGGTTAAAAAATCAAGCGTACCAGCATCAACTGAAAGAAGAGAGATATGAAAGGAAACAAGCCAAATTACATTGGAATTGTCCTTTCTTCAGACATTGCTGGAATAAAGGTTTGAAGTTGCCTACCAGACATGATTGTCTAGAATGCAGCAATCAATATCGAGAGTATAGACAGTCTCAAACCAACCGCCAGTCTATCCATGCTCAAGATGCATATCATCATAATAACATGGATCGGCGCTTAAAAAATAAAAGTGTTCATGATCGGCTTGGAAAAAGAGTCGTTGACCAAGACTAGGCTGATCATGAAGAGGAAGGCAATGAAAGAAGATATGTGTGGTAGGAAGGCCAGTGGTGCCCAAGAGGTTTAACAAGAAGCCAGAAGAGAAGGGTGTAACGCCTAAGGAATAAAGAGATGAAACAGGCTCAGGCATCCGGTAAGACTAAAGTGTGACGTACCAAGCAAATATCTGATAGAAAGCAACCATCGACTAATATCCAAATGGCTTTTCTGTTGCCATCGGAATTCAGAGCTCCGGCAGATCAAGAAGTTTACTTGGATTTCGATGAATCAGAGTATGAGGAGATAGTTGCCAAGTTGATGGTTGTACAGCAAGCAATATTTGACAAACCAGTTAAACATCGGCATTTAAAAGCATTATATATGAAAGGTCTTGTAGATGGGAAGCCGATGAACAAGATGTTGGTGGACGGAGGTGCATCTGTCAATCTTATGCCTTATTCTACTTTTCGTAAACTTGGTAAAGGACCAAAAGATCTATTGGAGACTGACATGATGCTTAAGGACTTTGGGGGTAATACGTCTAAGACCCGAGGGGCAATAAACGTCGAGCTGACAATCGAAAGCAAGACTCTGCTCACTACATTCTTCGTCATTGATGGGAAAGGGTCATATAGTTTGCTCCTCGGTCGTGATTGGATTCATGCGAATTGCTGTATACCATCGACCATGCATTAGTGTTTGATTCTATGGCATGGAGATGATGTCGAACTGGTTCGTGCTGATGAGTCCGTGAGCATCGCAACAGCCGATCCAGTCTTTTGGGAACTAGGAGACTTCGAATGTTTTTCTAGCAACTCATGGGAAGGAGGCTTCATTAAGATCAGCAATGAAAGCCAACAGCTGATGCAAGCGATCGGCTCTAAAAGCTTGTTTTGGTAGAAAAATCACGACTTCACGTCGGCCATTGGATTAAAGGAAAAATAAGCTTGAGTCTTGGAGATGGATTTAGGCCGACGTATGTGAATGTTGAGTCAAAGTGTGAGTGTGATTCAGAGTTAATGGATTTCTTAAGAAGTTCTGTTTCGCTTAATAGGATGCTTGACATGGATTGATTAATCATTCAACTTTTGATATGAAAAGTTCTATGGTACGTTATCCTGTCACCCGGTCAACATTTGATAGCCGATTCGTTCTCGGCTCTAATAGCCGGTACCAGAAAGGTATCACCTTTAGTTCAAAAACGAAAATCTTTAAAGACAATAAAAGTCGATACGATATGTATCGCCTATAGAGCGAAAGCAAAAGATGAAAACAGTCATACACAAGAGCTTTGTACTAAGGTACATTCACGGAAAGAACAGGAGTCTTTGTTCATCAGATTAGCCTAAGTACGAACTAATCAAAGACCTTGTTCACCACATCCTGAGCGGGTGTGATGTTTACTATGGCCTCCGCTGCCATGGTGAATTCTTCAAGCAGGTCCTCATGCTCCTCAGGGCCATCGCCCATTGGGAAACCAGTCTCCATGGCGTGGAGCTCGTACCCAGTTCGGACTTGTGCCGCGGTCAGCGCCACCGCCGCACCATAACGAACGCCGTGGAGGGCGATCTCCCGAACGCAGGCCGGGACATCTTGGAGACAAGCACCGATAAGGGAACCCCGGGCATTGACGACGTTTAAGGCCACATTCACCGCCAGTTGGAGAGATTCCAACTGTGCCGTCAGGGCTGACAATCACAAAAACAAGAAGACGGTCAAGATGAAGATAATGGAAGTCAGAGTAAGGAACCTTCATGGAGTTCATCTTACCCACCACCATGGCGTCAGATTCGGTCAGCCGTGCTCGGACGGCGCTAGCCTCCTCCTCAGCCGTGTGAAGGTTGGCCTGAGAGACCACGAGGTGAATCTCCAGTTGACCGTTCTCCCAAGTCGCCTCGGAATATCGATTCTGAGCCATCCTCCACTCATGAAGGTAGCGCCAGGTGTCGTCGCCATTATAGGAGTCGGAAGAATCCGACGACGATGCCGGCATAGAAGATGTGGCGTCAGAAGGCCCGCCGACCCTAGGAAGAGGACGGAGACTGTCATTCACAACAAACCTGTAGGCGAGTCAGAACTGTTCATCGTCGCAAACAAGGAATGTCAATCTCACCTCATGCGTCGAAGGTGCTGGTTCATCGGCATATTTTCCTCTGGGATCTCCTCCGTCGCGCGCTTGCCTCGGTTGTCTTCGCCGACCATGAAGGATGATTGGATCTACAAAAGGGAGAAGGAAAACCGCTACAGGGTTTCGGCAGGCGGAGAAGAGCAAAGAAACAGTTGCAAGTGGAGATGTGTTCGTGGCCGAAACCACCGGCTGGTATTTGAAGACCTGAAGCGAAGAGGCGGACGCCTCAGGACGTGTAAAAGGTAACCACAATTAATAGAAGGCGAAGTGTCACTTCACTGATGCCGATGGAAGTACGGCGTTGAGCAACTAAAGGCAAGAAATCGAAGGGTTCTCTTAATAAGAGCCGTGTTTTCAGACTTGATTGGGTTAGAAGTTTGGGATCGGCTCTATCAAATCGGCTCTTTAGCCGAGAAAAGAAGCGTAATTAAATTGAGTATGATCAAATACACAAGATAACGGGATAACATATTTTCGAAACATCTATTGCTTTCAACATTTCATGAAATGTTGTGAGCTCCCACGAATTCAAAGACTTTTTTTTTACACCTATTGACGGAGCAATCAACCTAGAGAAAGATGGAGATGGATTGCCCTTTGGATTGAAGCGAGTATGGTTACCTAATCGGGAGAAACCTTCAAGGATCATCGTGAAATGAATGATATTACACTTTGGAAATATTGAAAGGAGAAGAGGAGAGCAATCAAATGGAGAATATTTGAAGGAATATTACCCTAATATTTGTTAACACTTGATAGCCAAGTTGATTTCTCTAATAGCCGAAATCGAAAGGAAACTATGCGAAAGAAGACCTAGAAGGATAAAAGCCGGTACAATGTGTATCGCCTGCTGCAGGAGCAAGGCAAATTGAGCAAAGTGATGGATGAAGTAAAATCATTGGAGCGAAGGAATTGTTAATGATATCACTTATTATAAGGAAAGGTGAAAACACATTTTAGTCATTGGCACAGGAGGTCTAGAAGCTACGAGAGTACGAGCATGTGAGAAGACAAAGGTGATATCCACAAGACTTCTGACTAAAGCTCCACGAGGAAGAAAGCGAAGATCGTGGCTAGAGTGAACTTTACTCGATAAGGCGCATAGCGAATGAAAGCGACACACGGTTCGGGATGTCAGGCGAACCCTATACGCGGTGCCCTAGAATTCTTCTAATCCGCTCAAGATCTTCATAGCGAAGGATAAAGGCATTGGGGTCGATAGAGTCTAAAGGATTTGAAGAAAGGCGGTAGAGGAGAATCTTGGAGAATAAAAGTTGAAGAAGAAAGCAGAAAATTATGGTAGGTTGGATAGACATTTTATATCCGGCCGGGAAGATGAATCCAAGTGTCCGTAAGAGGTGACGTTTTTGTAAAAACTTTTTGAGGCATAGGCTCATGAGTGGGCAGATCGGCAAAAAAAAAAAGCGTTTGGACCCTAGATCAAGGGAAGCGATCGTGGTGTGGACCAATCGGGGATCCTCGAGACATGATAATGGCGACAAATAAAATCTTGAGGATGATCCTAAAAATTGGGGGGAATGTGTTTACACCTCTGGGAAAATTTGGAAGAAGAGTTGCAGTAACTGGAAAGCTCCCAAGATCATGTCATCAAGGAATCAATTCTCCATGATCTCAAACCTCGTAAACAGATGCTATACTAAGGATGCAAAAGTTTGAGACAAAGTGGGTTTTCTTCGATCCACGGCCGTGACTCATATATATATATATATATATATATATATATACGAAAGCGAGAAGATAGATAAGTATGAAAGATTAAAAGGAGATGGAATGACACGCCAGACAAAACAGGGATGGGCTCGAAGAAAACATAAAGATTGCTTCCCCAAGTCAAGTTATCTTGAAAAATTAGAAAGATTTTTCATTTAGGGTCAACCTAAAATTATGATGGATTGA
Organism: Miscanthus lutarioriparius; assembly: GCA_904845875.1. NCBI lineage: Eukaryota > Viridiplantae > Streptophyta > Magnoliopsida > Poales > Poaceae > Miscanthus > Miscanthus lutarioriparius. The sequence goes on from CAJGYO010000008.1 coordinate 72,727,727, forward strand.
AGGGAGTCCGGGCCCCCACAAAAGGAGAAGGTCATCGTGAAATGAATCGACATTGGCCCATTGATAAATATCAAAGAAAGAGCTATTGTAAAGAACAATCAATCCAATACACAAGTTATTTACTATTTTTTCGTGGCTTCCCGGTGGGCGTTTAATGGAACAGACAAGGGAAAGGTGTCCACAGATTTTAGCCCTTGCAAGTTCTTCAATGACTTTTAGCATGCATGGTGAGAATCGAAGGTGATATCACAAGACTTCTTCTAGCCCGATTCTCTTACTCGATGTAGAATACCATCATGGTTATACACAAGAATTCTTCTAACCGCTCAAGATCTTCATAGCGGATAGACATTGAGTGAGTCAAGAGCACTCGAGAAGGCGGTAGAGGAGAAACATGACTCTAGTATGAGTTAGTTCGCTGTGGTCGGATAGACATTTTATGTCGGAAGATTCAAGTATGGTTACATCGATGACGTTTTCGAAAAAGTTTTGAGGCATGAACTGAGTGGATCAAGGTCAAGTGGACCCTAGATCAAGGTTCTCTACCTTAGGATGGCGACCTTTGGTAAATTCATTAAGTTAATTTTGGAATAATTACTTTTATCCAAAAATTGCTTTCATTATTTATCTATTTGGAAGAAGAGTCGCAATATCAAAAGCTCCCAAGATCATTGGGATTGAATCAATTAGATCGGATCGAGAATATGATTGTTTAGCAAAATGGAATTTGCTTAATTGAGAAAGCGATCTAATAACTACAAAGACTATGATTAAACGATGACAAAACATGTTGGGCTCAAAAGGGAAAGATTTTAGTCCAAGTTATGAAATTAAGAATGTTTTCTTTAGGGTTAAAAATTATGATGAGTCTTGAGTAGATTTATTGGTTAGCCTCGGTATAAATATCCAGCCCGGCTATTGTAAAGAACAATCAATCCAATACACAAGTTATTTACTTTTTACACTCCACCCTTAGAGTTGAGTAGAGTAGATCTCGGTGAGTGGGGATCGATATCTGGTAGATCGATTCTCGATAAGGCATGCTTGTTTAAGTACCATCATGGCTTATGCCTCTGTTAAATCGGCCGCATTGATCCGATATCGACCTCTCTTTGCGACTCTAGTATGAGTTAGTTATCGATTCTTGTCTAAATAAAGATATGGTTACATCGATGATCTTACCCCCACCGCATGAACTAGATCAAGGTCGCATGATTATCGGCTCTACCTTAGGATGGCCCTTTGGTATATTCATGAGTTAGGGTCGATATTGCTTATTGCTTTCATTATTTATCTATTTACTGCAACAATCTCGCTTGATTGGGATTGATCTAGATTGGCCTTATATCTTGTTTAGCCCATCGTTTGCTAATTCGAACTGATCTAATCTACACCTTAAACGATGAGTTATGTTTTATCGGCTGTTTTATCAAACGGTTAAATGGTGTTGAATCGTTTCTTTATATAAAAGGAGGTTTGATTACTTGTAATCATTGACTCAGTACAAACCAATCATTGTTAATATTTTATTGCCATTGATTAATATCTGTTTAAATAATGACATTTATCCTGAATGATAACCGATTCTTCTTATACAACCCAATGAACTTTTATCGATTTATTCTCATGAATATGCTGGAATCGACTATTTAGTCGATCTCCTTTCATATCGGCTCTCATAGCCGCATATTCGGGACTGTCTGGTAACACCGGCAAGTTCCGTCCTTAATTATTGATGAACTTTCTCTCCTTGTCAATTACAGAGTCAAATTGACTGGCACGTCTCGGGAGGAGTGTGCAGGATCGACCATCCATGCGCTGAAGCTAGACGGATCTATAGCTCCATCGAGCAGACCCTTCTTGTTTGCTGCGTGTGTCCTCGGCACGGGACGAAAATTCTGTGTCGACAATAATATTCAGAGTAAAGTGGTTTAAAAATAGGATGGGAATCTCTGGCATTTGACAAAACATCATTTCATACCAAAATCTGGTGGAACAATGTAGTTGGTTGGAATAGGGTAACAAATAGCAAATACATACATTCAAGGTCACAAAAAAATTACATCAGAACAGTCCGAGTGTAGATCTTTGAAACAAAAAGTAAGTTGCTAGTGATTAAAATAAATCTAAGTATACAATTTATCCTGTTGAGAAATTGAATTGACAAAAATTGCATTCGAACTAATGCGCACAAACAACAGAAATTGTTATGAGCGCGCTGTCCATACGCTGACCATAAATCACAAGCAGGTAGAATTCATAGATGTGACTACACAAAAAGGAAGTTGATTTGATGCTACAATCTCTAACTAAATAAAAATATGAATCAACAGCGTGTCCAAACAAGCCAAGCAAATAAAATAAAAGGGAAGACAACTTGGAGGACTAGAACAAATACAAGATCCAAGACAAGTAAAGAACTAGAACACCCAGGCAAATTCGGTAGTACAGGGCATGTACTGCTCCATATTGTCCAGGGAGAGAAAGTTGGACCAAACAGCACCATAGGCCAACCATGCCAAACAGGCAATCATGCTTCCCCAACAAAAATAAAAACATCACTACTTAACCTAACTAGCGGTCCCATTGCTGAGCTTCGAACGATTTCAAAATAGCTGAAATCAAAATTATTTCATTTAAATAACATTGTTGCACCTCGTCAAGCAGGAACACAGTAGTTCCATGGTCTATAATCTAAAAAACTAAGTTTGGGAATGAACTAATCCATCTCAAAATCAAAATATATAACGGATGATTATGACACCGATGTGTTGTTACCCTGAATATCTTCAATCGTCAGACTTTGGAGAAGGAGCTTCTTCTAGCATACGTGTCCAAAGTCCAAACCAAGAATCTCATGGCTCAGGTCTCATCACCTTGTTGCCTATATATTGCGCAAGCTGCGCGCAAGAGCTGTGCACTCAGAGCTTGTAAGTAAGTCTTGCGAGATCCTCTGCCGTTAGAGTTGTACAAGAGACGAGATACTCTTGGCATTTTGGCCAAAACTGTCATAGTGGAGACGTCGGGAAGCGGCCTAGGAGAGGCTTGGTAGACCAGTGGGGAAGAAGGCCCATGTATCCATGGAGTTACCCGTCTGGGAGGTTAGCCCTCGTGAGGGCATCCTTACGAGAAAATCTAACTATGATTAGTGGAAAGAGTGAGCTTTTTGATACCTCACTAAAAATATTCAGGTTAGTTGATAGGATTAAAACTAAGACCCCGTTCGGCTGGCAGAATCTTAGCTGAAACTGGCTGGTTATGTGAGAGAGAGACACTGTTTGGCTGAATGGATGAATAGTGCCGCGTGAGAGAAACCAGCCGGGTCTTCAGTCCAGCGAACAACCCCTAAGCGTACAATTTTTTAGCGTTAAAGATAACAACACTTAAAAAACCTAGTGCAAATCTTTATGCATGTACATGAACGTCAAATCTCCTTGCTCTTGTGGACAAAAATTCTTCAGTGGAACAATAGTTTTGCAGGAGGAACAAAAGTTTATACAAATGGAGCCAATCATGTAAACTCGCGGAATAAAGGTTTGTACACCTGGCTTGATTGATAAGCATTGTTCAACCGGAACTATTATCTGTAGAACAAAATTTCTGCAGTGGACATAAATAACATAAATAAGTGCATAAACTCACGGAACAAATGCCTACTCAGTTGGAACAAAAACAATATCTACAAGCGCTTGTGCAGTTTTTTTTTTTTTTGAGAAACGGTTGTTTATTTTTCTGGGTTGCCAGTTGTTGCCGTACGATATTGGGCTTGTGTGCTGTTACCGGAAGAATGCCAGCCGAACAGAAGCAGGCCTAGCGGCCCCCGCGTGGGTCAACCTGCTTTGGTGGGCCGTAAAAGAACCCCTTCCGCAACGCCGGCCCAGTACGCGTGGAGCCCGTCGTGGCGTCCGTCCGTAGCCAGTGGATGCGTTGGATTTTGGGTTATTTGATCACGCCATTATAATTCTTCAACTTTAGAGATCCGCCATTACAATTACAATTTTTCTTCTATCTGATACTTGCCATTTTCTACGTCTTCCGGATGTCTGGGCCCACTGTCAGGCCATATACGTGTACACATCTTCCGTATGGACCAAAACACCCCCTGTTGCTTCCCTCCCTCCACTCACTGACCACACGTTAGATTCTCCTTCAACCTCCAGCCATCCTAGAAGGACAGCGTCTGGCGAGATGGGAGGGGTGGGCGGACACTTCGAGCCCGACCTCCCGCGTGGGAGCTCCGCCCAGTCATGGCAAGACGCTGAGCTCCGGCAGCCTCTCTCGACGCGCTGCTGACCATGGGCGCAGACTCCCTTCTCGCTAACCCGCCGCCCGCTATAGCCGCTCGCTGCTTGCCGTGCTTGCGTGAGCGTGCCCTACTACTCCGGCGAAAGGCTATGGCTGGTTGCCTGCCATGCTCCGCGTGAGCGCTTGCGCGGCGGCGAAGAAGAAGAAGCCATGCCATTGCGCTACGGCAAATCCAAACCCATCCGTCGCGCCCTCCGTTCACGCCTGCCCTCGACAAGCCCAACTCAGCCGCCGCCTCGAGGCACGGCCGGAACAGGGCGAGCGCGGCCGTCGCCACCTCCCCCGCGTGCTATGCTAGGAACACGGCGAACGCGGACAACACCACCATCATGCCGAGCAGCATGAGCCCCACGAACAGCTTGAGCAGCATCTCTACGCCACCATGGTCGCGCGCAGGCGAGCGACCACCGCCGCCGCCGCCGCCACGCGGGCGCGCGAGCGTGCAGCCGCCGCCGCCCCTCCGGCCCTCCCCCTCGTTGGACGGTGGAGGAAGAGGAGACTCAAGGAGGAAGACGGCTACAAGTTGAAGGAGAATCTGACGTGTGGGTCCCACACGTCAGTGAGTGGAGGGAGAGAAGCAACAGGGGTGTTTTGGCCTAGATATCCGAAAAACGTAGAAAATGGTAAATATCAGGTAGAAGAAAAATTATAATGGTAAATTTTAGAATAGATGAATTATAATAGCAGAGTTTGAAGAATTACAACGGCCTGGATATAACCCTTGGATTTTTCGTCGCTGGGCGCAGTCCGGCAAGCGACTATCAATCAGTCAGCCGGGTGGAGACGGCACACCGGACGCCTCCTTTGTCACTCGTCGTCGTGTTGACCGTCTCGCCAAAGGGGCGCGTGCAGGGCACTGGGCATGACGAGCCCCAGCCTCCTTCGCTGAAGCTTCCTCGATTCGCCACGACGTCACCGGTGATGCATTCCGGCCCCGCCATGGCCCACTGACTTTGCGAATTCTCTTGTCGCTCCTGGGTTCCTTCAGAGTCACAGGTACCCGTACCAACTCTCTGACTCTGGCGGTCAAATCGATCTGCTCAGGCCGGCCGAGGAGGTCTCGGTTGGTAGCTGCGGGTGGACTGCTAGCGGTACTGATGCGAGCGGGGATTGGGATTCAGATTGGTGCTTGTGGGGGTGAGCGATCGGCTGCTTGCTTGCTCGTGTCTGAATCGATGGATCGAGAAATTGCGCTGCCCGTGTTTGCGGCGGTGGCCATGAGGATGCACGCGATGTGTTTGTGGAATTGCTGCAGCCTGCGCTGAGTCTTCCTGCAAGGGAGCGCTGCTTTTGCGGCCGTGATCTGAAGCGGGTTCTCGAAGCATGGACGTGGTGCAGGTGCTCGCCTCGGCGACACAGCTGGTCTCGGCGATGGTGTCCGCGGTCGGGGCACTGGAGCAGGCGGCGTCCGACCTCGCGGAGGCTCCGAGGAGGCTGCAGGTGCTGGAGGACTTCGTGTCCGACCTCGACGCGCTGACGGAGCAGTCGAGGCAGCGGCACGCGCACAAGCTGCACGGCCCGCAGCTGGACCGCCAGTTCCAGAGCCTGGGCAGGCTCATGGACCAGCTGCGCGGGAACGTCGCCAAGGCCAGGAAGGTCCTGAGCGGCGGCAAGGGCAAAGGGAAGGGGTTCGCCAGGCTGGTGCGGAGCTCCGTGACGGGTGACCCGCTCATGAGGTACGTCAGGCTGATCAGGGACGACCTCAACCAGTGGCTGGAGCTGCAGGAGCTGACCCAGAGCGTCGGCAAGGTCATAGCGTCGACCGCCAGGAGCACGCCGGCGCTGGTGAGGGTTAAGTCGGAGCATGGATACCCGGTGTCGAAGAAATGCAGCTATGTCAGGGAGCTGTTGGAGAGGGATGGGGCTCATCGAGTCGTCCTCATAGTCGGTCTCTCTGGTATTGGGAAGTCATGCCTTGCACGGCAGATTGCTTCTGATCCGCCTTTTTGTTTTGTGAATGGTGCGATTGAGATTGGTTTTGGGCGGTGGTGCAGCAGGGCAGCGTGTAATGGGAGCAGAAGCGAATACCATAAGCGCCTTGCTAGGAAGATCTGCACGTTCCTTGTGCAGATCGGCTCCATGACTGTTAAGGAGGAGGTTGGAAAAGATCTTGATGATGTGTGTTGCTTGCTCCAGACAGCATTGGTCGGAAGGAGCATGCTGATCCTACTTGATGATGTTTGGGAGCAAGACATTGTTGATCGCTTCACGAGACTATATGATAATGATTGCCGGTATCTCGTGACAACAAGGGATGAAGCTATCTACGAGATAGCAGAAGCTGAAAAGGTAGAAATATCCAAAGATGACATCAAGGAGATCAGCAGGGAAATTCTTCTCTATCACAGCCTTCTCAGTGTTGGAGAGCTTCCGGTATGCTTTACTCTTAGCCTTGATGGCCCTTCATTAGTTTCAGCTGCATATCACATCTCTTAGCTTTCTTTGCTGATACTAATTTGCATATGTTCATCTGCTGCTTTAACGAAGGCATCCCTGCTGCGAAAATCTCGACTTGTACATATGTCTGCATTTCAAGATTAATCTTATCCTGTTAACAACATGTTTTCTTAAGTAACATAATGTTTAGCTTCACGAATATGCTCATTATTTTTTACATACATATATGTTTTCATTTATTTAGTAGTTATGCTAATACTTGCAATTTGCAAAGTAAGACATGTTAGAAAAAAGATGTCACACAAGTTAGAATCACGACAAATTCCAAACACCATGAATTTTGGATGTTTAACTTCTCTGCTTTACTTCACAGCCTGCTGCAGAAGTCTTACTGGATCGTTGTGGTCACCATCCCCTTACGGTTGCTGTCATGGGCAAGGCTCTCAGGAAGGAGACCAGAGTGGAAAAATGGGAGAAAGCCATATCGAACCTCTCAACATATGCCACTTGTGCACCTGGTCCAGTTTCATACGTCAATGAGAAAGACGTGGAGACTACGTTGACCATATTTGGATCTTTTGAGTTCAGCTTAGAAGCAATGCCAGAAAATTCAAGAAGTTTTTTCATGGCTCTTGCAGCTATCTCTTGGGAAGAACCTGTTCCAGAGGCTTGTCTGGAATCCATTTGGTCAGCGCTTGAGCAGGGCGGCCTGTTCTCTCTCGTGGTTTCAAAATTAGTAGAAGGATCACTCATTATCAAACTGGAGGACCAACCGTTGTATCATATGCATGACATGGTTTCACTTTACCTGGAGAACAAAACAAATGATGTTGTTCATGCTCTTTTATCTGAATCAATTTCTTATTATGCGGCATTAGTGTCTCCTTGGCTTTTTGTTTTTGGCAAAGAGTGTATGAAAAGGCCAGCCGAACAGAAGATGGGATCATTCTTTTCTCTGCTAGAATTCACGGAGATCGAGATTTTATTGGTAAACACAACTCAAGCTCTCATGGCATGCAGATCCCTATCTGAATTTGAGGCAAGCAGACTTGGGTTCAGCAAAATACTTGGCCCTCGAATAGCAGAGATAATTGCAGTAGGGTCACCAGATCTTATTTTTGCAGTCACTACGGCAATTACAGTTATATTTTTCCAAGCAGACTACATAAATCTTGCTCAGTCTCTTGAAACAGCAGGTTCCATAGATAAATTAATTGATCTTCTTGGTGCCTGCGAAGATACTTCAACTCTAGCCAACTTGTCTTCTGTTCTGGCCAAGATATCTGAGCACGTTGATGCCACAATTGCTGATGAAATTTTGTCAAGAATTCCCATGGATCGAATCGCAGATCTCTTGTCTGTAGAAAATGAGCAGTGGCATGAAATTGTGTTTACAACACTTGCATCTCTGACAAAGGTTGGAAAATTGAAGGCTGTTGAGACCATGATTGAATCTGGAATTGACAAGAAACTTCTTGTGCTTCTGGGCAGTGGTTCTGAGATCTCACAGCACCACGCGATTATCACGCTAAAAACATTCTGTGAACTTGGTGCTCCACTCCAAGGGTGCATGGGGCCTGCAGTGCTGCTTCATTTGCCCTGGCATGCTCGGATCAGTTTGGAAAGATTTGTTTTATTTGACAAAAATGTATCTCAATCACCAAAGCCTCAACAATCATTTGAGGTGATTCTTCATAAGATCCTTCAAAGAGACAACAAAGATATCATTGAAGCCATCCAAGGTTTGTTATCTCTTGCTGAGAGGGCAAATGATACAAGGGTGCAAGATCTCCTTTTGGGAAGCAATCTGTTTGATAGGTTGGCTTTGCTGCTACAACGCAGAGAGGTCGAAAACAACCAAGTGAGGTCTCAGACCGCCTTTTTGGTGATGAAATTGGCCTGCACAGGAGGAGAGCCATACGTCCATAGGTTCCTGGAGCTTAATATTGTTCACGAGCTCATTGACATGCTGCAGTGCAACATCGACGAGCTCCAGGATTCAGCATACTACGCTCTCCATCAGATCGTCTTTGCAAAGGGTGGATCCCTTGTCTTGCAAAGATTTCTGCAACTAGGAACCATAGAAAAACTGGTGAACTTGCTGGACCGCAAGTCTTTGAAGACCAAGGATCTAGCCATGCAATTCCTGGTGGACATTGCGGAGGTTGGAACCAAGCCCTGCATCGAGAGAATGCTCGCTTCTCAAGTCGTCGAGAAGCTTGTGGCCCTTGAGAAAGCTGGCGATCCCTTTGGCGGTGCAGTGTCAAGGTACATCCAGGGACTCAACAGGTGCAAGAAGCTCCAGACTGCTGAGAGAGCCGTGATGAAGCAACATATTCTGAGGAAGGTGCGATCGGCAGTGAGAGGTCATAAGCTGGAGGCCAGCCTAGTTGCTTCTGTGGAGGCCTCCATCGCTGAAGGCTCCAAAGGAGCTAGTAGTAGTAGTAGGAAAAAGAAATAAGCATTTTGCTGCGCATTTCATCATCGCTGATGTGTTTCATATATGCTGGTAATTCTTCATGACCTTGTTGGCATCTGGCGTTGGTCTTTGTGAGATTTGGATTTTAGCACTGACAACTGAAGAAACCAGAGGTCATAAATGGAACCGAGTGGAACGTCTGCGCTCGCCCAAACATCCCTTCCTACCAACTCTGTATAAAAAATAATTAATCTTCGGCCGGTTTAGTGGTTTCCAGGCAAGCTCTTGCCCTGCTCTTTGCTTTCCTCGGACACCATCATTTGGCTGCTCCGATGTCTGCCACTCTGCCAACTTTCTCGAACATCTACCGCCCCTTTCTGCGCTATATATTGCCTTGTTTTGTTCGTCGGATTGGACGAGTTGGATCGATGATGGCTGGGCTGCAGAGATCGGCGCTGACCTTCAGGAGGTCGGGCTCGTCGGGGCTGGTCTGGGACGAGCGCTTCCTCACCGAGGCCGCCGCCGGACACCAGCAGCCGGAGCTGCGGCACTCGAGGAGCGTCGGCAGCGTCGCCATGCTGCGGCGCGGCGGCGAGGCGGATCGCGACGACAAGAAGAGGAAGCTGCTGGCGCTGGCCAAGCCGAATCACAAGGACCACCACCAGAAGCAGGAGGAGCTGCTGGTGCCTGGCACAGGCACGCCGTTCCGGACGAGGGACGTGGCCCCGGCCGCCGAGCCGCCGTCGCCGAGGGTGCCCGCCGGCTGCTGCGCGCCCTGCGCCATCTTCCGGGACGCCGGCGCCGGTGGCTCGTCGTCGTTGCCGCGGCGGGGCAAGAACAAGAAGCGGTAGGACGATCACCATGTCTTTTTTTTCTTTCTTTCATGATCATCATATCCTTGAGACGAAGTGTAACCGAGCGAGCGGTGATCGTGAGACCAAGTGGCTCGTGCGTACGTAGGATTTGAGGTCCATAAAATCTCTCTCTGTGATTCTGAATAAATTTGTATTACGTGGTGAATAATGTGTTCAACCAAGCCCCGATCGAGGGACGTACGGAACGTTGCTCTTCATCATGCGGTCATGCCTACATACTTTTGAACCATGCTTTAAGAAAACCGACTTCTCTCGTTGATTTGCTTGGAAGTTCAAGATTCGTGATCTCACATCCGGGACGCTTTAAGCGACAGGCAAACTGTTGTCCGGACCATTCGGCGTTCTCAATCTCACTCTCACTCTCGCTCTCTTCTTACCAACACCTAAAGTTCACATGGCGCGGAAGTCTGGTCACTCTCGCTCTCTTACCAACACCTAACGTTCACTAGCTTTTATCCAACAATAAACCTTTACGCCAACACTGTTAGATGTTGGAAGATTCAACGGCAGCCACGGCGCGGGATTATGTCCTTAACAACGTGCTGTTTCGTTTCGGAAAAAAAAAAATCGGTGATGACCATCCCTACCAGACGTGGTGAGGACTGTGCAGCTGATAGGTGGCCCATGGGGCATCTAATTTACCATCATATGTTTAAAATGATACTGTGGCACAATCCTCACCACGTGTCTTGGTAGGTATGGTCCCCACCGATTTTTTTTCATTTCGTTGGGTTGTCTTGGCTGTAAATAGTTCATGGTGGAAATAACCACGCTTACCGTTAGGGAACACATATATGGGGTTTTTATTTATCAAAAAGTATGGGCGTGTGTTTAGAACCTTCGTCAATACCATAACTGTGTAGCCTCGCCAAACGGAGATATAGATGAAAATTGCTCGTTTTGATCTCTTGCTAGATCATCTCGAGGCTTATGCAGACAAAGGTTCCTTGTCAACACATGAGAGCCAAAATGGCTTGCCCATCCTGGCAAGAATGCGCAAGGCAAGGTGAGGCAAGGTTGATAAAGAACCAGAAATGTCCTGGGTTTGACCAAAACTTTTGTATACAATTCAATAAAATTCATTTACTAGTTCGATAATAATTATAACATTTGCTCATAATTCGATATACAAAGTAATACCTTCGTCCCACAAAGAAACCCTTTAATAGCATTTAAAATTCGTTCCACAAAGTAAGACACTATATTTAACGTTGCTTACATTGTATGGCATTGTTTAGCACTTTTTATCCACCAGTACTATTAAGCGTATTATTTATATACTCTGCTTGATCACTAAGAGTCTAAGAGTCTAAGACCATTCTCAGTGGAGAGTTTTATAGCGTTGTTTTCAAAAACATAGAATGCAAAGAAACTAGCACTCTCAATGCATAGTTTCATTATTTTGTTTCATACGATATTTAATTATATGACTCAAATTGAGTTGGTAACCGAGCCAAGAGAATTTCATCCCCATGCATGAAACTCGTTCCTTCTCTCTATTCTTAAATTTTTTGTCACGTCATCAAAAATAATTACGTAACAGTCTTAAATATAGATGAAACTCCCACTGAAATTCGTCTAATATATAATACAGATCCTAGTGTCTTGCTTTTTATGACCGAGTAGACATGAGTGTGGTCTATATCATTAGCCTACGATACTCAATGTGAAAGCTTGATACTCCCTCTATTCCAATACGTTATCTAGTAAAAATTATAGATTAAAAAAATCAAAATAATTTATAATTTGGAACGGAGGAAGTACCAAACAATTCCATACTCAACGTGAGACAAACTCTAGTTCATAGATATGGCCAAAAATGATGAAAGAATTGAATCTCACTCGTTTGTTAACTAAATGTAGAGGCTTTTTTTTTTGTGACGCCGCCAAAGGAAGTCACTTTTGCATACGAAAAAGATACTAAGTAACAATTTTGTTAATTATACGTGAAGAGGCTTAAGACATATATACACGTTTGCGTACTGAGCATAATTAGCAGTTTATTTATTTTCATATATATACATTCGATTCCAAGGGAGGGTTCTAAATCTTCGATTCCGTGTGCTGTGATGCTGCCACTATAACTACAATGTTCCATGAGCGTGCGACAACTCCACGTCTCCACGCACGCTAGTGAGTACTGAGTACCCGTAGCAGTGAATCTTGCTGATGGCTGCACATCCCAGTCCCAGCGCTAGTTTGCTAATTTTGTCGCGGAGCCAAAAGCCCAAACCCCCTCTCATCGTCATCGGCGCAGCGCTGCACCTGCACGCGCGTCGACCGATCGAGCATCTGCGGGGATCTGCCTCCTCGGCTCCACCTCCACGACGCCGACGCACGTGATGGCCGGTCGGCAAAGTGCGCAGCAGCAGTGGCAGCGCACGGCACGCGCCGCCGCATTGCCGTCCACCTCACGCGCCCGCCCGCCGTGTGGGTTTTTCGCGTGGCCGACGACGGGCCAGCGCGCTCGGCCTCAGGCGCACGAGCACGGAGCGCCGGGGAGCCTCACGCACGCGAAAGCGCCGCGCGGCCGCCGGTCCACAGAAACGCGCGCTCGGCGCCGCCCGCCGCGGAGCAGCGTCACCGACGCGCGGGCCCGGGCTGGCGAGGTGGCCCGCGCGTCGGTGAGCCGGGTGGGGGCGCGCCCACGTAGCGGGGCTGCGCGCCTTGAGTTGGAACCGGCGAACGCGTGGTCTCGGCGGCGGCCACGCGGGTGGTGTCCCCGCCGTGCGATTTGTGAAGGGTGGACGGCTGGGTCGCGGTCGCTAAAACCCCCAAACCCTGTCGGGCAATTAATGCTGTCGCTGGTGCAGGTTTTGCAGGAAGGACCCTTCCGTTTGGAAACCTGTGGTAAAGGCTCCTACGGTTTGTGTGCTTCCTGTGCACGTGGACCTGGGTGTAAAAGTTGGAGGGTGCAGATGGAACTCTCGGGGCTGTTGAGGAGCTGAGTCGTAGAAACTTGTGTGGCGTCAAAAAGTAGTCTTGGTCCATACAAGCAAGCGACGAGGAGGGACAGACAGGAAGGATCGCAGGGGAGGAGATAGGGAAGGAGAAGCGGAGTGCGCGCGGCCAACTCTGCAGTGCCTGAGGCGGAGGTAGAGAGCGAGAGCGAGCAAGAATGCAGGAGCAGGCGGCGAGTTCGCGGCCTTCCAGCAGCGAGAGGTCGTCCAGCTCCACGCACCACATGGACATGGAGGTCAAGGAAGGCAAGCTTGCTATATACCTCTGCCACCCCTTGCCGTCGAACTATCCTCTGCATCTTCTTCATTCGTGTTTGCTCTTTTGGTTTGTCTTTATCACACTACTCTTGAGTTCTTGGGTCTCTGCTCGGTGCTCGTGCGGCACGAATCTTTTCATTTTTAGAACCTTGTTGACTCCAACGCCGCTTCCGATGGATTTTCGTTTCGTTTTCGCGTGCAACTGCAAACCATGTCGAGCAAGTCGACTCGCGAGCTCTCGCTCCAAGATCTTGACTCGTTTGCTGAACTTTACTGAGCCATGTGTGGTGTGATTGAGTTGCAGGGATGGAGAGCGACGAGGAGATAAGGAGAGTGCCGGAGCTGGGCCTGGAGCTGCCGGGCGCTTCCACGTCGGGCAGGGAGGTTGGCCCGGGCGCCGCCGGCGCAGACCGCGCCCTGGCCCAGTCGTCCACGGCGCAGGCCAGCGCGCGCCGCCGCGTCCGCAGCCCCGCCGACAAGGAGCACAGGCGCCTCAAAAGGTGAGTGAGATTTCCTGTAATCCTAGCATATATATACTAGCATCAGCACTGGCCCCGCTTCTCTTATAATACATCGTTTTTTTACTGGAACGATGTTTCTCTCCAGCAGCCGGATCAATATTTTAACTTATTTTTTCAGTAAAGCAAACAGTGTTTCGTTCGTTTTTTTCTTTGCTGCTAGAGAAAGAGTACGGAATTCAGTTTGTTTGGATGAAGGGATAGATGAGTGACCGCGTCATGGGCTAGCTCATTTGTTGACAAACTAAAATATCTTTGATAGCCATGCAAGTTTGGATTTAGTGTTAGTAGTGGACCATATTGTATCCACATCAGAATTAGGGCCCCTTTGTGGGGTTTAGATAAGAAACGAGTGCCTGTGGAGATAGGTGGTTGGAAGACTATGTTTTTTCAGAAACAGGAGTAATGTAATTGCCGGTATTGTTAGTTGCTAAGTAAGATCGTTAGACAGTGATGCTCAGTTTGTAATTTGTTGGGATTGTGGTTGTTGTTAGATAATCAACTGCTTCCTTGTGTGAACATACAGCAAGGGATGGCGGCGCTGAAATGGCCCTTGCTGTGGTACTGTAGCCGCTGCAGAGACATGCGCCGAACGGCTCACCTGCCGTATTGTAGCCACATGTAGGGGCAGGCGCCAGAGTCAGTCCTGCTGTGTTATCTAGTAACTGTATCAGCATGACAGTTGTACTAGGACTAGATGGATAGAGTTATATAAATAGTTTGCCACTGTAACTCAGTAAAGGGAGTTTAGATTTGCCATCTCCTCAATCGCGCTCCGACCAAAGCCCTGAAGGGCAAGACGCCGTTCGAGGCTTGGCATAGACGCAAGCCGAGCGTGTCCTTCCTCCGGACATTCGGCTACATCGGCCACGTCAGGAAGACGAAGCCGATCCTTACCAAGCTGGAGGACAGGAGCACACCGATGGTGTTCCTGGGCTACGCGGAGGGTACCAAGGCGTACCGGCTCTACGACCCACGGGGAGACAAGGTACTTGTCTCGCGCGACGTCGTGTTCGACGAGAAGGCGGCTTAGGACTAGAGCAATCCAAGCACGGGGGAAGCTAGCGGCTTCACCTGCACCTTCGTCGTCGAGCATCTGGTCATCCACGGTGGTGGAGACGCTGGGGAAGAGGTGCCGAGCACTCTGGGAGGAGTGTCGAGCACTCCTGGGGCAGTGCCGAGCACTTCGGGAGGGATGCCGGGAGGTTCTGCAGTGGTGGCGACCACTCCAGGACGGGTGTTGAGCACTCTCGTAGCAGAGCCAAGAGGTCTTGCAGTGGTGCCGACCACTCCAAGACTGAGGCTCAGCACTTCTACAGTGGTGCCGAGCACTGCAGGAGTTATGACGAACAGTCCAGGAGTAGTGCCGAGCATTGCATCCGGGGTGCCGAGCACTCCGGCGGAACAAGGAACTCCATCGATGCCGATCGAGTTCGCCTCACCTCCAAGTGACATCACTGAGTTTGTGGACGCCTTCCACGAAGGTGAGGAGGTGCGGTTCCGCAGGCTGGATGATATCGTCGGCGGCACAGGGCCCTCAGGCCTAGCTGGTCGGCTGCTCAATGATCAAGAGCTGCTGCTCGTCAGCGCAGAGGAACCACCCACGTTCGTGCTGGCCGAGCGCGATGGAAACTGGCGACGGGCGATGCTGGAGGAGATGAAGGCGATCGAGGAAAACGAGACTTGGGAGCTCGTCGATCCACCTCTAGGATACCGTCCGATCAGTCTGAAGTGGGTGTACAAGGTCAAGCGGGACGAGCTCGGTGCCATTGTCAAGCACAAGACGCGCCTCGTCGCCCGAGGCTTTGTTCAGCGCGAGGGCATCGACTTCAAGGAAGTCTTTGCGCCAGTAGCGCGTATGGAGTTGATCTGTTTGCTACTAGCTTTGGCAGCAGCAAAGGATTGGCGCGTCCATCACCTGGACGTTAAATCGGTCTGCCTCAATGGCAAGCTAGCGGAGACAGTCTTCGTCAGGCAACCTCCAGGTTTCGCCGTCAAGGGAGAGGAGCACAGGGTGCTCCGACTGCGCAAAGCGCTCTACGGGCTGCGGCAGGCTCCATGAGCATGGAACGCCAAGCTTGACGCCACGCTGGGCGAGCTTGGGTTCCAGCGGTGTGCAATCGAGCACGTGCTCTACACGCGGCGATAGGGGGAAGGAGGAGCTCGTCGTCGGCGTGTATGTGGACGACTTGATCATCACCGGCGCGCGTGCAGAGGACATCAACAGCTTCAAGCGCGAGATGGCGGCTCGTTTTTGAATGAGCGATCTCGGCGCACTCTCCTACTACCTCGGCATCGAGGTGAGACAAGGGAAGGAGGAACTCACGCTCGGTCAGAGCGCGTATGCCTGGAAGCTGTTGGAGCGGAGCGGCATGGCTGAGTGCAAGCCTTGCGTGACTCCGATGGAGGAGCGGCTGAAGCTGACGAAGGCTAGCCTCGCGGTGAAGGTAGATGCAACACTCTACCGGAGTATCGTCGGTGGTCTGTGCTACCTAGTCCACACGAGGCATGACATTACGTTCGCCGTGGGCTACGTCAGTCGCTTCATAGAGGATACTGCGCTACGTCAAAGGGACGGTGGATCAGGGGATCATCTTCTCCAAGACCGGTGGGAGTAGGCTGCAGTTTACTGTGTTCAGCGATGCAGACATGGCGGGGGACATCGACGGACGACGGAGCACCTCTGGCGTGCTGGTCTTTCTCGGGTCGGCTCCAATTTCATAGCTGTCGCTCAAACAGAAGGTGGTGCACGCTATCTACGTGCGAGGCAGAGTACATAGCGGCGGCCACAACGGCGTGCTAAGTTGTGTGGCTGCGCCGGCTGCTGGGCGAGCTGACCGGCGTGGAAGCTCACCCACCAGCACTGATGGTGGACAACCAGCCCGACTTAGCCCTCGCGAGGAATCCGGTTCTGCACGACCGGAGCAAACACATCAACGTGAAATTCCACTTCCTCAGGGACTGTGTCGATGGAGGACAGATCGTCATCGAGTTCGTCGAAAATGGTCGGCAACTCGCGAACGTCCTCACCAATCCGCTCGGACGTCTTCGACTCACGGAGCTGAAGGAGATGATCGGCATGGAGGGGTACAAGGGATAGCAGTTGGATTAGGGGAAGAATTGTTAGATAATCTACCGCTTCCTTGTGTGAACACACAACAAAGGAAGGCGGCGCCAAAATGGCCTCCTGCTGTGGTACTGTAGCCGCTGTAGAGGCAGACGTCGAACGGCTCACCTGCCGCACTGTAGCCACATGCAGGGGCAGGCGCCAGAGTCAGCCCTGCTGTGTTATCTAATAACTGTAGCAGCATGACAGCTGTACTAGAACTAGATGGATAGAGTTATATAAATAGTTTGCCACTGTAACTCAGTAAAGGGAGTTTAGATTTGCCATCTCCTATACAGGGCTCCGGCCAACGTTGGTGTCTCTGCCATGTGTGTATGCTCTGTTCTCCCTCTTCTTCTACCTCTGACCATAGTGTGTAGACAGCGTCTGTCGTGTTCGGCCGTAGTCGGCAAGACTGGTGAGTGGTCGACTCACCTGAGCTGGTGACCCTGTGGGCTAACATTTGTGTCTCTAGGGCGAACAGTAGGAAAAGGTGGCCGAAACAAATTAATAGCTTTGAAGACACCTGCTGAAATAAGTTAATTAAATGTGTTAGGCTATATATATGTGTGTGTGTGTGTGTGTGCGCGCGCGCGTGCGCACGTAGCGCGATCTGTTATTTGCCCATCATCTAAATAGTTTGGTGGGATACAAATGCAATGCAAGTGGAGTGGGAGAAGAGAAGCATAACAGTTTTTTTTTGACAAAAAGCAGATAACAGCTTTGGACATATCATATAGTTCCTTTATGCTTATAGCATCTGTGTTGGCCCCGCACCTCTTGTGATGGCGACATTGGAGTGGTGGTGTTTGTTTGACACCAGTGATACGGTGATACCTTTGGACACTGGGGGCATTTACATATTTACCACTATTACGGATGACATCTTACACTGTGTCACTGACACATGAGTCACTGACATGGTATTTCTTATACCACTCACATCGCCATGATGGTAAATATGTAAAAATTCTAGTGGTGACGTTGCAGCGTTTGTGTGATACTTCCAGAAGTACAATACAACACTGTTGTATTAATTGTTAGCACACTAATAATATTAATGCTTCCCTAAGCTAAGCAATGTTAATGCCATTAGAGCATATAAACATTATATTCCTAATGAGAGTTTAGCTGGTATGCAAGTGCATTACTTTATTTTAATCGATCAGGGATGGGAATTACTTTATTTTAAGAATGCTATTAATCGTTAGCACACTAATGCTAATGCTTCCCCTAGAGAAGCAATGCTACTGCACACTGATACAGCACTGTCGTATTAATTGTTAGCACACTTGCAAGTGTAGCATTTTATTTTAGTCGATCAGGGATGGGAATTACTTTATATGATCTCAAATTATGGAAAACATTGTTTGTGTGCAATTTGAACTCCTAGTTGAAATGGTGTTGCAATAATGTGAATTCTGGGAAAATGTCAAATTTGTCCTGATCCGGATTATTCTTTATTTTACCATTTAAGAATAACTCAACCTTCTATTTTTTTAGTTTACTGTTTTAAATTTGCAATGTACGTGTACTATGGTAAATCCTGTCTTGGGTCTGGAAGTTGTCTTGATTTGCTATGTTCGTGACTTGTGAAGATTACTGAGGAACCGGGTGTCAGCTCAACAGGCAAGAGAGAGGAAGAAGGCTTATTTGACTGATCTGGAGGTGAAGGTGAATGACCTGGAGAAGAAGAACTCGGAGATGGAAGAGAGGCTCTCCACCCTCCAGAATGAGAACCAGATGCTCCGACAGGTACATTTTATTTTGCGTTGGTTTGGCTATGTATTTGGCACATACAAATTTGTGTACTGTTTGATTATTTATCATCTTGTTAAATTTGTTTAGTACTTGCTATGCTTCATCGATCATGGACACAATAACGCTGTCTTTATTCTACATATACTGTTGTACCATCAGAACTGAAAACATTGTCTTATATTTGCAACATTCATTATATTGCTGCTTGAGTAGCTGTCGGTGCTCCAAAAAGATTTACTGGTTAATGGATTATATTCTATATTGCCATGGAATTTGGAGTTATATTGGGTTGCAATGTTTTTGTTTATGAAAAAATGTTGGCCAGTACCAGTAGTACTCTATTAGGGTGATGCAGGAATAAAACGAACATATTCTGATTTGGAGTTTTTCACCTTTTTGCAGATACTGAAGAACACCACTGTAAGCAGAAGAGGTTCAGGAAGCACTGCTAGTGGAGAGGGCCAATAGTTCAGAATGACAGGAAAATAGTAATGCATTATGCTAAAACATATGTTTATGTGGAGTGGATTTGGTCAGTTTGCTTTGTGGCCAAAGGAGAGAACCCCAAAAACTGGGGTGAATTTGTGCAGACAGTCATATTTAGTATCTCACTGTATTACTACGAAGTGCAGACGGTTCAGGGAAAAAAAAGAACTTATGGAATGCATTTAAAATATATCATACCATTTTTGGACATTTAACATGCTTTACATACCATCGTGTGCTGCTAGTTTTCTTAGAATGATGTCTGTGGATGAGATTGTGAATAGGAGTAATCAACATCAGTTCAAGGACTGTTGGGCAAAACTTGCAGAACAAAGCTACAGGACGTGCTTCCGCGGTTGTGTAATGATCAGTGACCACTGATCAGCTGTATTATTAATTACATCGTGCCAGATGCTGACGAAATGGGGAGAAGCTTAGGGCAATTGGTTCTGGTACAAATAAAGTGATCTACATAGACTAGGAAATGTTGACTACTATTCACACAATGCAAATTATCACTACTTGTGGATTTGCATAAAACTTTTGTTTTCATCATGTCTCACCTTTATTTTCTCTTTCTTCTTTTTTAGCATGGACTATTTTCTCTCTCCCCAAGCATACGTAGCTTCTGCAGGCCACTATAACTAGTATAGAACAATTACTTTTTTATCCGATCCTACATGGCACTCGGGGCTGCAAGCAAAAGCATAGCGTTGGGAAGGCCTGCGTGTGATTTTCCTTGCATGGTAAAGACAAGAGAAGTGGTGCCGATTTTTTTTGTGCAGTCTGACAAAGCCGACTATGTTTTCTTTTGCCCGGTTTCTCAAGTTCATTATCTCTGAAAGTCCAAACGGTAACACTGAATGTTTTAGCAGCAAGTAATTTTCCACATGAAAGATACAGATCAAACCAAGTCTTCCAGGGCTCGCCTGGCTTTTCACTTTTCAGTAAGAAAACGTCCATGTTTCTCTTTCAGTGTCCGGTATTAATTGAAAATCATTCAAGCGGGGCTTTCACCTCTCGGGTGACGTCTTAAAAAAAAATGTTTCTCTTTCAGTTTCTTCTCCACGCTGAGGGACAGGAGCTGACGTGATCGCTAGGTGATTGTTATATTTCACCAGATCAGCACTAGCTCGGATAGATACCAACGCATATGGCCCCAACCGCACGTATAGTCCATCAAGTTTTTAAACACACATGAGCTCCGTGAGCATTCCTCGCTCTAAGCGTTTTTTTTCTCGTAACAGATTAGCTTCAGCCGACTTATCAATCACAGAAACCATCGGCCGATCAGTGACGACATTGCATTGCTGACTGCTGTACTTTTCAGCAAGACGAATTGGTAAGCTCGATCGCGCTGGTCTGCCCATGCAGTAAACGTCATTTTGCCTTGACATCAAGGCACGTGCACCTTCATTAAATGAATGATAATATGGTATTTTAATATAGAAAACGGAAGTGGTCAGTTTGGGATATTTCTATATTTTAGCAATTAAAGAGTACAAAAAATGGTTGAAAATAGTTGTGAAACCAATTAAAAATGATAAATTTATATGTTTGGCGAAATTTGGAAACGGTATCATAATATAGAAAACGAAAGCGGTCGATTCGAAATATTTTTGTACTGTTTTTATCCTTAGTTGTGACGTATAATCGTTGGTCACTGTGTGCGTCCCTGTCCCTACGTCCCCGTGGTGTGCAAACCCTGGTGCATGAAAGGGATCAATCGATAAATAGATGAAGCAACTGTGTGGAAAAAGTTTGTTTTTTAGAGAAGAAAAACAAGAAACGTCACCTTTTTAACGGTGTTAGAGGTTTACTCCCGCTATGAAAATTGATGGTGGAGAACACTACACATATAAGAATATAATAAGATGGGACACATCTTGTTTCCCTGTAGCAGTTGTGTTTTTAGTTTTCAGTAGCTGGAGTTTTAAATCCTTATTGTGCTTTGTATTTGTGGTCGTTTTCTTTTCCCTCGTCTAATAAAAATCCGGTAAAGCTCTTGCCGCCTTTTTAAAAAAGACCCGTCATTTTTGGTTATGTCCCGATGCCTTGGTTGTGTGTTTTATTGGAAACCCGCCGGCCTAGGATAATGTTAGCCTTAGCAAGTTAGGATAATAGCCCCGTTCGGCTGGTCACATTTCCCGCTGGTTTGGGCTGAAGCTGCTAGGCCTTTCGGCTGGCCTCCTCTAGCCGTTTGGATGCACTACATGCATCAGCTGGCGCCCTCCTCACTATCCCTCTCCCATTCCCTTGCACGCTCCTAGGGTTCGGCTGCTCCTAGCTGCTGCTCCCGCCGCCGCCGCCGTTCGGTCTTCGCCCCCACCCCCACTCCCGCTTCGCCGCCGGCCGCTCTCCGTCCTTCTCCTGTATGAACCCGCAGGCCGGAGCCGGAAGCCGCCCTCCACCCGGCGCATCTCACCGAATTTGGTGCGGCCTTTTCGTATCAGATCCGCCACGTCGTCGTCCCGTCGTTCATAGCAGATCCATCCCCTTTCTCGACGACGGAGTCAACTCCGCCGACAAATCCGGTACGTACTCGAGTTCCCGTCCCTTTGTCGTTCGTACTTGCAGATCCGTTCGGTTAGGGTTGACGGTTCCTTGCACCCCTACTTCACTTTCAGGGCAGTCCGCCACCGAGCTCCTTAATGCCACGGATGCTTCAACGGGTGGCCGCTTGTTCCATGTCCTCCCGTTTCCATATCCGACCCACGGTCGCCGCCGTCATAGCCACCGGAACTGTCCCCTTTTCCTACTTGCTCGTTCCCTGCACCGCCGGATCCAGTACGTACTCGACTTTCTCGTCCCCTTTTTCTAACACTTGCAGATCCGATTGTTTAGGGTTAGGGTTCGTTGCCGTGGTTGTGCATACGAAACATTTACACATGGTTTCTATGTTTCTTCCGTACTTACCCAGTAAAACTATGGAATGTTCTCAAATCTTGAACTCTGACATCTACCCTTGTTCTGTTCTAGCTGTTCAGAGCACTCGAAGGACCTTGCAATTGCCGACCTCTAACAGTTCTCTATACTGGCACCGTCATCAACAACTTCTTGCTCACCGCCGGAAGCTACTCGGTACAACTTGCGTGCCAAACACGTGAAGCGAACAAGCAAGGCAAGTTACTGTTATGCACATTCCATCATGTCGTAATTTTAGTTATGTCGTGCTGGCCTTTGCTATGTGCGCCCTGATTGCTATGCAAAGACACAACAAAATTAGCCATTGAGCGTGCCCATAGATGCCATGCCCACACGCAAATTGGGACGACGCTGAAACCAAGCTTTTGCTGGACATGTGCCTTCAAGAGAAGGAAAAGTTCAACTTCAACCAGTTTGGTGTAATTAGGGACGTCTGGAACAACATTTACACCTACTTCCCCCAATATGATCGGAAACAGGTGAACAACAAACTAGGTGCCCTGAAAGCCAAATACCTAAAATGGAAGGATGAGCTATCAGCCACTGGGCTCGGTCGGTACACACAAACGGGGGGCATTGACGCTGATCCTGAGTACTGGGAGACCCAGGACGCTACCCAACCTGAGAGCGACGACAATACCGAGTGCGCGGTAAGTTCACTAACTATTGCCATGTGTTGTCACCTATTTGCCCTTGTAGTGCCTGCTGCCATCCTTCTCACAAACACTTGCCAATCTGTTTGTTGCAGGAAACAAGTGCGGCTGGTGCAATACGTGGCAGACCACCCCGCTTCCTGAATGAACTTGAAGCCCTCTATGGTGACTAGAACCGGAACACGGGCTCTTTCATGTCCGCTGGTGGTATTGGTGCCTCAACGCGTCCTCATGTTATGCGGCCGCAAGATGACCTCGGACCATCCAGTTATCACTCCGGTTCCAAAAGGGACACCAGGGATCATGTTGTTAATAGCCTAGAGAAGAAGTCTTGCAACGCGGGGGAATACATGGCACGTTTATCGGAAAGCATTGCTGCGAGGAGTACATCTCGTGATCGAGAACGTACCCATGAGCAGGCGGAGGTACCCATGAGCAGGCGGAGGTCGACGAAGCAATGCAAATCCTACGAGACGACGGTGTGCCAATTCCTTCAGACATGTTCTTCGAAGCATTGGAGCTGTTCAAGAACACTGTGTCCCGTAGAGAGTTTAAGAATTTGTTAAACTCAGAAGAGCGTATAGCTCACGTGGCACTTGAACAGGAACAACAAGTAGTCTGGTGGACGTCCTTCAGTAGCAGCGCGTGTTTCCGTTCTCGTTTGGTTCTGTTGAACTTGGATTGTAATATCGTTTGTTCTGTTGGAATTTTTGTACTGTGGCGAACTCTGTGTGTATTAATTTTGTTCGTTCTGTTGGACTTGGATTGTAATAATCTCGCTGCATGTTACGTTCCTGTCATTGCCTCTGTTCATACCTGCTATCATGCTTTCGTTGCTATTCTTCAGAACAGTTCAGTCTTTTACATTGTGGTATGCTGACCTTCCTTTGAATTATTTTCATGTAGGTGGTGCGGAAGGAGTTGGAGTGTACTAGAACACCATAATTGTCTTCAGGCTAGGAATTGTTCTTGAGTTCTGATTCAATGACGTTAGAGACGTAGCCATGTCATCCGACCGGAATTCCTTCACATGCGTGGCTCTTGCGTCGCTGGGAAGGGCAGTGAGGTATTGGCAGTGTTGTCTGCTCCTCGTACTGCGTTTGGGCCGAGTATTATCACTAGTCCCGTACAGGCCGCTGTACTCTGCACATAGGAGCATGTTGCGGCGAGCCGTGTCACAGTGTTGCAGCAAGTTACGCCTGGACGATGACGATCGTAGTCGCAGGGAGCTGAACCGCTACGGACGACGATAATGAAGAATTTCCCATCTGCGGCCTGATCCGTTGTGCTGCCGAGTACTCGGCGAGTTGGCGGAGGGGCGTGTTAATGTCAAAGATGACAACCCTGAGGTTGGCGTGCTGCTGCTTGAGTGCCTTATTTTGTCCCATATTGGTGGACGCAGCTTGACTCGGTGCAGCGAAGCGTGTTGACGTGAACTGCATCTAGACGCCGAGTTGCCATAAATATTTGTTGACAACAGATGACGTTGGCGAGCGGTGACTACCGCCGCAGGTGACCGAGCCCTCGAGCTTATTACTGACTAAGCTGAGGTAATAAACTAGCCCCCGAGCTTAGTGCTGACTAAGCCGTGATGATGGCCGAGTGGAAATTCGGCAGGTTGTAGTGCCCGAGTATAGGATGTCATGTGAAAGCCTTCCATCTTTACTTTGTTGTAGACTAGCTTGTAGCCTGCAGACAATGTAAGACCGTATTGAATCATCAATGGATTCTATTAGTCTGTTAGTAAGCCGAGTGCCGCAAAAGCCTTGACTTGTTTATGTAACTTTTGTTTATGAAAAGTTGTTTTAGACGGGTAATCTTTGGTGAGATTGTAATCTATATAATTAGACTCATTTTGCCTTGTTTTGTCCTTGAGAAGACGCATAAGACAAGTTAGCCGAGTAAAAGAGTAGCTGACGTAGTCATTATGATGAAAATCATGTTAGACCCTTCCGTCGGCGTTAAGTGTGTAATACCACTTGTATCAAGGAGCCTTTAATCGATTGTTCACTGTGAGGGACCCGCACCAGAGTGAAAGAATCAGGTGCCTTGCTTCCGGGAATCACCCTACCAAGGACGACGTGTTATAGTTTAACTAAATGTCGGTAGTCGGCATACACCAGCCGTAGAGACGTGAGCTGACCGAGTAGTCGGCGTATCTCGCAAGATGGCAACATAACCAAAAGTCCAGTGTGAGTAACTCGTTAAGGTTGCGTGCTGGGTGACGACGTCATAGTCGGAGAGATGTGCAGCCATATGAGTAGCCAATGTATCTCGTATAAATAAAGGGTAGTAGCGTGGCTACCCGTAAAAGGTGTGAACAACCGCCTGGTTGTGTACCCGATTGTTAGTCGGTTAGGACTTAGTTTGTATATGTCAGACATGTGTTTTATCGTCTTGTTAGGCCTAGTAGGCGCATAAGACGGTGTTATCCGAGTACTATTAGTAATTGACGCAGTCACAATGGTAGTGAGAAACCATGAAGGACCCTTAGTCGGCATTAAGTGCGTAAGGTAGCACTTGTAATCAAGGGACTTTAACGACTGTTTCTCATGAGGCGCTCTCGCCATGAGGAACGAATCAGTCGCCTTGCTTCCGGGATGCACTAGCCTGGTCAACATGTGTTAGCACATGCCTATATGTCGGATAGCACCGGTCATTAGTCACAGAGATGTGAGCCAGCAGAGTAGTTGGCGTATCTCATAAGGTGGCAATATAGCCCAAAATCCAGCGTGAGCAATTCGTCAAGGTTGCGTGCCGGGTGATGACATCATAGTCAGAGAGATGCATGGCAGCGTGATTAGCCGGCCTATCTCTGTAACAGACATAAGGTAGTAGCGAGGCCATCCGTCCGAGTAGTGGGAAGGAATGGCCGGAGCCATTGCATGTTGATGATGATGACCGCCATGTATGCTGATGATGAGGGATGGAGCCATTGCATGTTGATGGTGATGACCACCGTGTATGCTGACAACGACTGCCGTGTCGTGTTGACGACATGCCAGCAGCGCGGGAAGATGTCGACGTGCTGACGACGTGTCGATGGCACGAGACGACAGCGACAACGAGAGGCGCAGCTTGCTGGCTTTCTTGCGGCTTGATGCAGTCGGACAGCTCCAGAGCTTGCTAAATATTTGGGTTCATGTGAAATTTGACCTGTGTCGTTCGTGCATGCATGCATGTGTATGCACGTATAGGCACAATTAGCATGTTAACTGCTTTGCATGGCTCTTTGAGACATACGGACTCCATATTTGCTTTGCTTGCTGTTAATCGTAACTCATGACGAGTATGTCCGAGTACACCTCTGCTGCCAGCGCTGGTTTGCAACCCGAATCTAACTCTGGCTGCCTTTAAAGCCATCGTTGTAGTCGGAGACGGAAGCAGCGTTACAGTCCGACTTGGCGTGAGACGTTTCGTCGACTTGTTGTCAAGGCAGTCATGGACGTGTGTAGGAGTGGCTTTGAAGAATTAGCGCACGTAAGTGTCCTGCACGCTGTCTTGATAATCTCCGTTGGCTTTCTTGCAATCGTACGTGCATGAGCACGCTTGCACACATCTGATTGCTGCATGTCCATCGATCATGAGCCAGAAGCCAAGTAGTAATCAGACTTGATAGTAGGCTCAAATGGCAGTCGGATTTGGTCTGTATCTCGGTTGTCCACGGCTCATAAGCCGGCCCGGAAAACCTGGTCATGTCCGAGTTGGTGTGGGACGGCGAGTGCCGCCGTAGGTGACAACGAGGGTCGTCGTTGACGATGTCGGATGGCGTGGGTTGCCGTGTGATGATGACGAGTTAGAACGCGCTTCATGCTGTTTGATGAGGCACGAGTGAACGTACCGGCGATGCATGCCGTGGCGCACTAGCTACGTGAACCACAACGTGCTGATGACGGGGCTGTCTCAGGACGATGAGTCAACAATACGAGTGAAGTTAAGGGCCGACGGATAACGGCGAGGAACCCTCGCCCAGCAGCGTGGTCCAGATTTGGTTCCCTGCAAGAGAAATATGCAAAATTTTGTAGTTGTTGATATTCAGGATATCAAGTCGAGAGCAGATCTCATGCATGTAAAATAATAGGTCGAAAGTGGATCCTAGTATTATGAAGTGCATGTAATTTTTTCCCCACAACTTGCTCTTGTTTGGCCGTGTAATTTCCCCGAGTAGTTAACCCGTTATCGAGTAGTTAAAACAATGGAGATGTTGATTTGTAAAGATTTAATGGTGAAATAGCTTTTCTACAGTGATTTGGCTTATGGTCTTGAGGTTCATGCCCCCGTGACCTGGATCCGTGAGTTATGTGTAAGCACTTGTATCTCTGGTGTATGGTCTTGAGGTTCATGACCGTGACCATGTGAGCCATGCGAGTAAACAGTGCTTCACAAATATGAGTTCGTACTACTCAAGTAATTTCGCAACCGTTAAGAGAAGATTAGAGCAGTCGGTGCTGCGTGAAAAAGGAGAATGCGCGCGGAGCGCATGTTATACACCCATTGGGTGTAGTCCCGGCTATAAGCTCGGAGCTGTATGGGTAGTCAGAAACGTAACTGTAGTATGGCCGTGGAGACACATGTATAATATCCAGAGATATATAAAGATTAAATAATATTTAAAAAATATTAAAGCTTGACTTAGCTTGATCGATGGCGAGTGGAGTAGAAGAGTCGGTGAGCCATATTATCCGAGTAAATGGATGTGGGCTCGACAGCTAGCTTGTCGCTCAATGCAGTCGGACGGCTTGATGTAGTCGGACAGGTGCGCTTGCTTGGCTAGTCAGCTTGATGCAGTCGAACAAGGTGTTCTTTCTCGTGTATGCATGTAAGTCCTGGATATTATCTTGCTGGTTAAGCCTCCCTGATCGGACGCCGTTTTGTTGCATGTCTGATGCACTCTTATGCATGCAAATATCTCTCGTGGCTATTTTGGGTCATAGCTTGCATGTCTTGCATTGCATGGTGCTGTAGTTAATCCTGTATACCTTCTCTGATTATTGGCATGTACGATCAAGCCTTGACGTGAGCCGTATATTCTGTGGCGTACGACAATGAAACACCTTTTTGAATCCGATTGTTGTGCTGGAATAGACAACGTCAGCTTGTAGGGCCCTGGAGGTTGATCCTGCGTCGGAGCTCCTTAGTACGTGATCGACGTGAACTCGATTGGAAACCTAGAGGTTGGACGTTGATCGAGTTTTGTCGTGTTACGACGGACTCCGGGGCCGTAGTCTGTAGCTGAAGCGCCCGATGAAGCAGTGTTCCAGGCTGGCGAGGAAGGTCCTCAGGGCGGCCGGCGCAGGCACGATCCGGAAAACGAGGCAGCTGCGGCCCACGTAGTGCTGCAGGGCGGCGGTCCCGGTTGGTGCAGTGCCCGCCCTCTCGGAGGATGATGTTGGAGGAAGCGCTTGACGGCGTTGCCTGCGCTTCATTGTGCCTGGAGAAGAGGACGGACGGCTTGCACTGTTGTCATCTCTGAGCGAATTGTGCCGAACGGAACGGATCCGAGTAGATGGATGTGCAGCCGGCCGTGTTGATCTCAAATTGATGTTGACTTGATGTAGTCGACGAGTTGACTATGTATGACGACGGGGATCGGCATGGTAAGGCCGAGCTTCCGAGGAACTACGCTGAAGATGCATGCTGATCCCTCCGGGAACAAGGTGATGACGAGGTCCGTCGAACTCTTAGATCGTGAGGTCGTCGAAAGCCTCTACCGGGTACGTCAGTTGTCAGTGTTTAATGACCAGCAACTCGTCACGGGGTTACCTAAGACGATGGTTGGCGGGCTTGGCGTATGTAGAACTCGACGGTGAACGCAAAGTGACGAACGATTTATACTGGTTCGGGCCCTTGTGATCGAGTAATAGCCTTTACATCCAGTCGACGTGTAGTCTTTTGCATTGGATTGATTGGTATAATTGTGTGTTATGGCCTACCGATCTAGGGAGCTCTGCCCTCCTTTATATACGTCAGGAGGCAAGTCTCCGAGTCGGTTACAACGTAAGAGTCATAGTAGGATTACATGGTAACAATGTTACTAGAATTACATGTGGGGAATTCTAGTCAGACTAGATCTTCTTCCTTCCTTGTGGGGGTACCCGGGACTATGTCCCACAACCTTCTGTTCACATTTTGCCACATGACATATGTAGTTGAAACTGATTCAGTGTTGTTGGTTATGGGTGTGTAAGGTAAAGCGCTATGCTGAGTTGGAGATGACTGTGCTCTGCCACAAACTCAAGGCATAGCTGGCAGGAGAGTCCTTGCAAGGGACAATTGTTGTGAATAAGGTAATTCATTAATTCAGTCTCCTATTTTATGGCATTTTCATTTATTCTCTACTTTGATTGCTATCTTGCCTTCTCTGATTTACATAGGGTTGGTCTTTTTTTTTTGTTCCTGATGACGGCTTTGTGCAGACAATAAATTGTTAGTTTATCTGAGTTTTCTTTACTGATGACCGCTATCAGGTCTGATTTTTTAATGCATTTACACTTATTTTGGCGTCTAGATCATTGCAATGAAATAGCTATTACGGGGTACGACCCCGGATACCCACGGTAGACTACATGGGCTGCGCCTAGGGGTGGTCTAACCCACAAGACGAAGACTTACGGTGCACGGTACTGCTCGGCGTGTACCGCAAGAATCAAGGGAGATATCCTGAAGATGCTACGAGATCTGTTAGGATATGTTCGATCCCATGATTCCTATAATCTGTTATTACTTACCGGTTATCTCTTAGATCTAACCGACTTATAACCCTATCCCCAGCTATATAAGGCGGGTAGGGACCCCCTCAAAACACACACAATATCATACAATAGCCAATAGAAACCAACATACCACAGGAGTAGGGTATTACGTCGTGCTGACGGTCCGAACCTGTCTAACTCTTGTGTCTCTGTTGCCTTCTTGTTTTTGATTACGCGCACCTCTGCCGATCAATCTACCTTCGTGGGATACCCCTCGGAGGACTGCCGACGATATTCTGTCGACAGCTATCTTGTCTGCTTGCTGCATATTCTGTAATGCAGGCTGTTTGGACCATGGACAGAAGTGATGAGAAGTGAAAATTCTAGTGAGACCAGTTTCAACGAATTGGTTACTACAGCTATGACGGGAGGATATGCAATAATGTCCATGATGATGGTACCGCCATAAGTCAACCCTGGCTACCATCAGCCGGACCTCAATGGACGACAATGGGTAGATAACCTTTTGTGAGATCGTAGTACATGCTTTGAGAACTTTCGTATGCAGCCTAAAATTTTCCAACGGTTGCATTACATATTATCTAGCTGCTATGTTCTAGCATCCACTAGGCAAATTGATTCAATGGAAGCTTTAGGCATGTTTCTTTGGGATGTGGGATAGGGTAATCGCAGAGGCAAATGCATGAGAGATTCAGGAGGGGATTGGGCACCTGTAGCAAGATATTTGGCCTAGTGCTTAACGCCATGGTGCCCTTTGCAAATGCAGTGCTTAGGCCTAAGGACTACAATTATGCTGTAGTGCTGCATGAGTTGACAGAGTACACACTTTTTTTGATGGCTGCATAAGAGCCCTTGATGGAACTCACATAGAAGTGATTGTTGATGAAACAGTAAATGATGACTTCACTAATAGGAAAGGAAAGACAACCCAAAATGTGATTGTTGTTTGTGACTTCGACATGAGGATCACGTATATTGGCGTTGGGACAAAGGGCTCAGTGCATGACATGTGGGTGATAAAGAAGGCACATGCGGATCCCAAGTACCCGCACCCACCACTAGGTTTGTTTAATTAACAGACCAGGGTCCTAGGGGTTCCCCACGGGAGTTCTACCTGGATGGGCCCTAGGATGGACCACGATCTGTTGAAGGACGCGAGACAAGGTGTCATGGACTTCAAGCTATTCTAGAACAACTTAGTTGACTTACTATGAAAGCTAGATTCTGTAATAGGACTAGGACTCTTGTAACCGACTAGGACTAGATACGTGCTCTTACCCTCTCCCCTATATAGAGAGGTACGTCGCACCCCCTTGTAACTCTAACAATCATACAATCAATCCAACGCAAAAGGCTACACGCTGACTGGACGTAAAGGCTATTACTCGACAAGAGGGCCCGAACCAGTATAAATCGTTCATCTCTTTGTGTTTACTGTCGAGTTCTGCATACACCGAAGCCCTTCGAACATCATCTCGGGTAACCCCGAGATGAGTTGTCGGTCATCAAACACCGATAGCTGGCGTGCTAGGTAGGGGCTTTCGGCGACTTCGTAATCGAGAGTTTCCACGGACCTCGACAACATGATTTTCTCGGTGGGAACCACCTTCATCTTCGGCTCTTGGATCTACAAGGTAGACAACAATGGCAAGCTCCAGAGTCATCTCATGGAGATCCCGACGCCTCAAGCTTCACTAGATGTCTCGACGATCACACTGGATCA
This sequence comes from Miscanthus lutarioriparius, assembly GCA_904845875.1. NCBI lineage: Eukaryota > Viridiplantae > Streptophyta > Magnoliopsida > Poales > Poaceae > Miscanthus > Miscanthus lutarioriparius. The sequence goes on from CAJGYO010000008.1 coordinate 72,758,826, forward strand.
ACTCGCTGAGAAGTTTTCTCACCTCTCAATTTCTGATTCAACTCAAACTCAGGAGGTCACCATCAACCATGACTCCTACTTGGACACATCACTTTTGTTCGGGTTGGAGATACCATATGAAGTCCAACTCAAAGACCTAGTTTGTTTTCTACTCGAACTCAAGAATTCGGCTTCAATCTATCAAGATATGATCAGCCACCTTGTGCAGTCTGAGCAAGAAATCCCTCTTGCGGGTGCCCAAAGAGGATTGGTTCTATCCATCACACCCGAAGGAGGCATCGTCCATTGGCCGGGTGCTTGACCCAACACTTCTTTAACAGATCCATCTCATCTAGTTGGCATGATGGAGCTCTTGCCTTATCAGGACGACAACACTCTTCCAGCGGACAACAACGATCACAATTCTACAGAGATCTTGGACATTGCGACGACTGCAGAATCTAGAACTCACTTGGCCACGAAGCACTCTAGAGAAGTCCTCATGGTTGGGCAACCACCTCAGATCCCTATGCCTAACCCACCAGATATCTAAAATGGAGAGGAAACCTTGTCCGTCATCTCCCTGGACACTACGCCACCTAACAGAGAGACGGATGAACAGAAGATGGCTAGGGAAAGGAAGAATAGAGCTCTACAGGCTCGACATAACCATGCCCAACACTGCAAGGAGGAGTGGTAGCGGTATCAATTGGCTTGTCGAGATATTGAATGATGATGCTTGGCTGCAGAGGCAGCATATGAACAACATCTACGGGATGAAGAAGCAGAACGACAGCACCAGGACCGTGATGCCGTCAGAGCCTCCGCATCACGCAACCTTGAGCCTGAATTCATGGAAGTAGCTAGCCACAGGGTCTTTACCATGCCCTACGCCAATGTCTATGCCCTGGTAGAGGATATGGCGGCCATAGAAAACCCTACTCCAGATCAGCAATGACTCAAAGTCATTTTGGAATCAACAGCCCTTCAGATGCAGGCTGCAAAAGTGACATCTCAAGCTAACCCTTCCCAAGGACCAGAGGCGCGGGCACCAGCCCACTCTCGTCTTGGACCATAGGGTAACCAAGGAGGAGAACAGTGAGTACCAGTCCACTCCCTTCTAGGACCTTAGGGTAACCAGAACAAAAATTAGGGTGCCACGTAGTCAGCCTATCATGGGCACCAGTACAACAACAGGGAAGGCAGAGGCGAGTCCGAGTACAGAGAAGCCGGTATCCCGCCGGACAGGTTCTCATGTTTCTCGGTCAGACTACTCTCTGTGTGGCTTCCCTACAAATTTAAGCCGTCCAACCATACCAAGTACAACAGGAAGACAGAACCCAACCAATGGTTGTGCATCGACTCTCAGTCCATCGAGTTGGAAGGCAGCGACGATGACGACATCAAAGTATTATATTTTCCCATGGCACTCGACACTGTGCCTTTCGCCTGGTTTGATAGACTATGAGCCTGCTCCATTGATACTTGGGGACAGCTTCGGTGCAAATTCTATGAAAATTTTTGTGGTGTCCTCACCCACCCAAGTACTCGAAACAAGCTTAGAACTTATAAACAGAAACCAGATGAATCCTTCCAGCAATATTATCATCGCTTGGCTAAAATACGAGCCCAAGTCTTCGATATCACAAACAGGGAGGTGATAGATCACTTCGCCAATGGGATCAAATACAAGTGGCAGTTTGAAAAATTCTGTGACGACAATCCAGAGACCACTGAGGAATTCAAGCGTACAGTACAAAATATGATTGCATCTGAAGAGCGCACTCACGAATGATTCCCATGTGGCCCACAACACAAAGGTTACGACCCCAGAAGCAATCAGGGTGGACAATCCGCTAGAAAGAGAAGACCCGACAACACCCTTGCTTCCATAGATAGGTCCAAAAAGTCTAACAAGAATAACAAGAAGTTCGAAGACCTCAAGAATTTACCCTGCCCTTTCCACAAGAACGCCAAGCACACGGTGGTCGAGTGTAGACAACTCCAAGAACTGGGTTTCTACGCCAAAACCAACAAAGGCAAGGGTAAAACTGATAACAACAAAGATGGAGACGATAACGCTGACCCTGGTTTCCAACAGTCCAAGGGCCAAATTGCAGTAATCTTTGTAGGGTTACCGACTTCATCAATCAAGTGCTCTGGGAAGTTGGCTCTTTGGGATATCATGGCAGCAGAACCTTCAACACCAAAGTACCTTAATTGGTTCGAGTACCTAATCCAGTTTTCTAGAAAAGATCAATGGACTAGCGTGACTCCACTATCCACTTGTCTTGGGTCCAACAATAGTCGGCATGACAGTCCCCAAGGTCATGATCGACGGTGGCACAGGATTGAACATAATATTTACAAACATGCTAAAGAAGATAGGCTTGGATTTTACCAGCCTACTCACTCCCATTGATGTCCCTTTCTATGGGATAGTACCTGGCAAGGCTACCATGCCACTCGAATGGATCATGCTCCTAGTAACGTTTGGCACCCCAAACAATTTCCGAACAGAGTTCATCCAATTCGAGGTAGCTGACTTCGAATCATCATACCATGCTATCTTTGGTCGATCCGCTTTGGCCAAGTTCATGGCCATACCGCGTAACCATACCTCTTGCTCAAGATGCCGGGTCCCAATGGCATACTCTCCTTTCGAGGTGACCTCAATCGCTCATATGACTGCTACACAGAAGCCGTCCAGATCATAGCTAGAACACAGCAAGCCTATGAAGCACAGGAGATTGCCAACATTGCATAGCAGACTAAGCCAGAAGACATGGAGATTCTGACTAAGAAGGCTGGAATCATTGCCCCACCCTCTAAGATGGATACCATCAAGATTGATTTGGGTACTGGTGATCCCTCTAAGACGGCTATCATCAGCGCCCACCTCTCCAAAGAATAGGAACTCGCGGTCACCAATTTTCTCAAGGAAAACAAGGATATCTTTGCATGGAAGTGAGCTGATATGCCGGGTGTTCTGAGAGAGTTGGCTGAGCACAAATTGGATTTAAACCCCGGCTCAAAGCCGGTTAAGCAACAACTCAAGTCATTTTGGAATGAACATCCCTTCAGATGTAAGCTACGAAAGCGGCAATCAAGAAGGAAATCACCAAGCTATTGACAGCCGGGTTCATTAGGGAAATTCTTCACCCTGACTGGCTAGCCAATCTTGTACTCGTCCAGAAGAAGAACTCGAAAGAGTGGCGCATGTGCGTTGACTACACAGATATCAACAAACACTATCTGAAGGATCCCTTTGGCTTACCTTGCATTGATCAGATCATAGACTCCATGGTCGGGTCAGCTCTTTTATCCTTCCTTGATTGCTACTCGGGTTACCATCAGATTGCCCTCTGAAAAGAAGATTAGAGCAAGACATCCTTCATCACTCCGTTTGGTGCCTACTATTACACAACCATGTCTTTTGGGCTAAAAAATGCCAGTGCAACCTATCTGCGGGCTATCCAGGCATGCCTAATCGAACAGATCGGTCATAATGTAGAAGCCTACGTGGATGATGTCGTCGTCAAGACCAAGGATCCTCTACTCTAATCGTAGACCTAAAGCAAACCTTTGACAATCTTCGTGAGTACAACTGGAAGCTTAACCCAACCAAGTGTGTGTTTAGAGTTCCTTCTGGATAGCTATTAGATTTCCTCGTGAGCCATCGGGGTATCAAAGCCAGCACAAAACATATTCGAGCAATCACTCAGATGACTCAACCTCACTACATCAAAGATGTTCAGAAACTGACAGGGTGCATGGCATCCCTCAATTGTTTTATCTCGCAACTCAAGGAGAAAGGTCTGCCCTTCTTTAAGTTGTTGAAAAAGATGAGCAAGTTCAAGTGGACAACCAAAGCTGACGAAGCCTTCTAGAAACTCAAAGAGTACCTGTCCACCTCTCCAATTCTTACTCCCCCCGAGAAGCACGAACCACTCCTACTTTACATTGCAGCTACTACTACGGTAGTTAGCATGGCAATAGTTATGGAGTGGGCTGAAGAAGGGCACATATATAAGGTACAATGACCTATCTATTATATGAGTGAGGTGCTATAAGAATCCAAGGCCAAGTACCCACATGTGCAAAAACTCCTCTATGCCCTCTTAATTATTTCACACAAGCTACACCACTACTTTGACGAGCACAAGGTAATAGTGGTATCCGACTTCCCACTTGGTGATGTCTTATGCAATCGAGATGCAATAGGACGCATATCCAAGTGGCCAGTTGAACTCAGAGCTCAGAACATTAAATTTGTTTCCTGCAAGGCTATCAAATCTCAAGTCTTGGCTGACTTCATAGCCCAACAGCCTACTCCAACAGTTGTCCTCGACCATTGGAAGATGTATTTCGATGGTTCCCTCAAGCTAGGAGGTGCAAGCGCTGGCGTTCTCTTCATATCTCCGGATGGAAAGCAGCTTAAATATGTCCTACAAATACTTTGGCCTGCTACCAACAATGAAGCCGAGTACGAGGCCCTCCTTCATGGCCTCCGAGTAGCAGTCTCACTGGGCATCAAGCGTTTACTCGTCTATGGCAACTCCTCGGTGGTCATCAACCAAGTTAACAAGGATTGGGACTGCACCAAGGAAACCATGGACGCATACTGCGTAGAAAGTCCGTAAACTTGAGAAACACTTCCAAGGTCTAGAAATCCTCCATGTTATGCGAGATCTCAACATTGCAGCTGACGCTTTGGACAAATTAGGATTAGACAGAGCCTAGGTACCCCCTGATGTGTTCATGCAGGAACTCCAAGTCCCTTCAATCAAGCAAGATGCCTCCACACCCACCAGTACCCTGACCCCTGATGTCCAGGTACTAGTGGTTAACTCGGCATGGACGCAAGTATTTATTGATTACATCTGAGATCACAAGTTGCCTGACAACAAGGTAGAAGCAGAGCAGATCACGCGTAGAAGTAAGAATTACGTCTTAGTCGAAGATAGACTCTACCGACGGGGCACATCAGCTGGTGTTCTCCTCAAATCCACTCCAGGTGCTGTGGTAATCATGCAGCTTATAGGACTTTAGTCGGCAAGGCTTTTAGATCTAGGTACTTTTGGCCTACAACACTCCAAGATGCAGAAGAGCTAGTGCGACACTGCAAGGGCTATTAGTTCTTTGTCAAACAAGCCCACGTCTCAGCTCACAACCTTATCTGCATCCCTCCATCATGGCCTTTTTCATGCTGGGGGCTTGACATGGTTGGACCCCTCAAATGAGCACCGGGTCGTTTCGAGTACATCTACATAGCTATTGATAAGTTTACTAAGTGGATAGAGTACAAGCCACTCATCAAGTTCAATGCTACAAAGGTAGTCAAATTCATGCAAGACATTATGTACCGGTTCGGTATGCCTAATCAGATAATTAAAGATCTCGGCTGACCCTTTACAGCTATTGAGTTCATAAGCTGGGCTTAAGATTGTGGCATCAGCATTGACTATGCTTCCATAGCCCATCCTTAAGCAAACAGCCAAGTAGAGCGGGCTAACGGGCTACTCCTAGCCAGATTAAAGCCCAGGCTATTTGAGGAACTTAAAGACTATGGTGGCAAGTGGATATACGAGTTACCCAAGGTGGTTTGGGGATTGCGCACTCAGCAAAGCAGAGCGACAGGGTACTCTCCCTTTTTTCCTGGTTCATGGTTTAGAGTCCATCTTACTAGTAGATTTAATATGCAACTCTCCCAGGGTTGAACAATATAATGAAAGCGAAGCAGACGAAGCCGGTGGCTAGAAATTGATAGTGCTAAAGAAATTAAGCTTAACCCACTCTTCTAGTCTACCAGGTACTTGCAAGGCCTACGATGTCACTACGACAAGAATGTGCACCCTTGTACCTTTCAAGTCAGAGATCTAGTTCTCAAACGTATCTAGAATAACTCAGGACGCCACAAGCTACTCTGTCCCTAGGAAGGCCCCTTCATCATCTCCAAAGTTACCTGGCCAGGTTCTTTTGAGTTAATCATAGAGGACGATGATCCCGTGCCTAATTCCTAGAATATCAACCAGCTATGGAGATTTTATGCTTAAGTAAATTTAGTGTCCCATCATCTAAGGTTCTTTATTAATATAGAATCAATATTATTCACTAGATGAATCTGTCTTTTTTCTTTTTACACAACTTTTTAGTTGTCCCCTTTTGTTGAAGTTTTTACATCATATACAAGATATACAGCTGACTACTTGCGTGGCTACATATCTCTCAATATGATAAATTCACTCGACACACAGTTCTCGTTCTGTATACCAAGTACTAAGCTATGTTACACGAGATACACCTCCTACCCGGATGGCTTACATCTCCTTGGCCAAGAGCCAATTACTGACATTTAGTTTAACTATTGCATGTCATCCTAGGTAGGGTGATTCCTAGAAGCAAGTAACCTAATTCGTTGGCTACGGGATGGGATCCTAACAACAAACAATCATCACATGGGTTCCTTGAACAAGTGACTTCAAACACTTAACATCGATAGAAGGGTTCAACAAGATTTTAATCATAGCGACTACGTTGATCAACTTTTTACTCGGCTACTTAGTCTTACACGCCTTTCTAAAGGACTCGACAAGACAAATTTACAGCCTAAGTAGACTATAGTCTTATTTGAAAGATTACCAAGTCTAAATGATTTGAAAAACCCATCTTAGGTGCTCAAGTACCCTAACAAGATGGATCATATTCATAGCATACATGCTAATTATTGTCATTAAACTAACAAGCCTACACAAGCAAAAGAATATCATTTCTTACAACGTGCCTACCCGACACATGTGCTCAACAAGTTTTTTCAAACTTACATAGCCTATTCATCAGGCTTCTCCATCCTAAGGTCTAGTTCATTAGTTATGGTGGTGGCAAGCCCGTCGAGTTGCTCCTCAGTGTCTCCATGATAGCAAGGTGGCCTTCGTCGTCAAAGTTCATGGTTATTTGCTGAAGATCGATAGCCAGGTATAGTACTCAGAGCGTATTGAGTACATTCCGGACATAGACCTTGGCGGCTCCATGCACATAACCCTCGAAGCATTTGGGGATGTCTTTCACTATATCCATCCACCTCTTTTTGCCGTCTTCTGACTTATGGAAGAGTAGGGCGAGTGGCTTCACAGCTTCCCAAAGCATGTTCCGCTGCAACTATGCTCTCTCCAGCTGAGCCTTCATGTCATTCACTGACTTCAGAGCCTACATTAGATTATGATCAGCTCCCCGCTTTATCAGCTTAGCTTGAGCGAGTTCTTCACTCGCTCGTTTAGTTACCTCTTTAGATTGGTTGTGCTGGGTTCTCAGGGCTTCATTCAGCTTCTTTGCCTCACCTTCCAACCATCGGTTTCTAGTCTGCTCTTCTGCAAAAAGGACCACAAACGATCATCATCATGATCACCGACTACTATGTGTCATGAACTATAGAGAAGTTATACAGTTATTTTACCTTTTAGCTTGGTATCAAAGAGCTCAGCCTTCTCTGTCATTTTCAACAAAGAGTCAAATGCATCATTTTCCTTGCTTCGGCGGCCGCTTTTTGCTGCTCTGCCTCACCAATCTGAGAACGGAGGACACAAAGGGTCTCTTCATGGTGTTTCTATGTAGATTCCCCCTCGGCCTCCTTCGTGGCCTGCTTCTCCCTTAGCTTAGCAAGCTCTACCTGGATCTTTTGAACCTCAATAGAGCCTTTTAGCTCCACACCCTGAGCATATGACTATTTTCGGCATAAGAATTTGGAAGTTATTTAGAGCAGAAAATGACAAAATGTTTTTACTTACTGTCTGACGAAAAACGAGGTGTCTTCCTCCTCTTTCGCCTATTCCTCAACAACCTCATCTGCAGTAGCTGTTCATGAATCGGATTTAGCACAAGATAACAATCAGACTACTTAGAGATAGTTCAAATATCTTTTACCTGGTCTCAGTGTGCAGGCTCGATAGGGCCTTTTGGGCATCGTCCCGCTCCCGACGGCAACATCAGCCTCCAACTACCATTTCCTGCTAGCGGCTCCCTACCTAGCACTCAGGATTGCCTAGACTATGACGACGTCTGGGTTATCTTGAAACTCGCCCTTGGCTTCCCAGTCCACAGAGGAAGCGGAGGCGGTGCTTCCTCCGACCGCTCCGCCAGATGCCGCTCCGCTTCCACCAACTCCTCTAGAATCAAGACGCGGAGGACGGGCAGGAAAATCATTGAAATTCCACCTCAACTCTTATAATCAACACACAGGAGTCAGTTTTCCACAGTATTAAGATATTTACAAATTATAATGCCAATATACTTACAACGGCTAGCGGATTCTGATGATCATGCTCCGGGTACTGGTATGGTATCACCTGTACCGATGCAAGCACGTTCTGAATTCTCTCTAGAACTTCACCTTCTATCAGTTCATCAACGATTATCTAGGTTAGGTCCTCTAGGCTAGTGTACTCAAACCCGTAGTGGATCCACTCTTACAGAGGTTGTACTCGGCATCTAATGAAGCTGGCAACTACTCCAACTCCACTAAGGCCTTGGTCCTTCATGGCTCAGATTTGCTTGAGGAAAGGACGAATACCATCAAGTTCCATCGTACTCAGTGTCTCCTTATCCCAACGATTGTTGGACACTAGCACGGTGTCGCTATGGACTTCTAGGAGGGCCACATGTTTCCCGCATAAAACCACTCGTCTCTCCAATTCTTCACAGAATCCACCAGGGTACAGTGGATATACTCATTCTTCCTCCCCATGCAAAATTGAATACCAGCACCTCCCAAAACACTTGGATTTGCAGCGATCCGGGTGTGCTTTTAGTTTGAAGAAATAGCGAAAAAGAGTGATAGAGGGGGAATACCAAGGAAAGTTTCACAAAGATGAACAAAAATCGATAGATGCAGGATGGAGTCAGGGTTCAGATGATTTAGGGTTATGCTGTAATAATGCAAAAACCCATGTAAAAATGGACAAGCTGGCAACCCTAACCCATGCTGGATGAACGGAATAAAGAGCACAATTTCACCCGGCTCAAGATTAGGAATGCGGTGCTCACCAGGCGCACTCCATTCCCCTAGCTTTTGGTCAGGGAGATAGCCTTGATCGTAGAGCTTCTGAAGGTGTTTCGGCTTTATGCTTGGCGTCGGCCAGATCTGGGCAGCGGCGGCCATCTCCGGCACCTCCAACGTCCTCTTCTCGGCAACCTTCTTGGTGGCGGCGCTCAGGTTCTTGCCCTTACCCATCAAGCAGGGCTTTTTTCAGATCTAGGGTTTGAGGGAGACGGCACTCACAGCAGGCATGGGGGCCTAAGCAAAACACAGAATGTGATGGAGGAAGAAGATGCACAGGGTGGTTACCTTTTATATAGGGATTCCACTACTGCACAGCCTGATAATCACACCAACGGCGTGGCGTTTTAGTTTCCCTTCCATTTTAATGATGCTACGTGGTTTGATACGGCGGTTGCACGCCTTTTCATGATTTCCACACGTCGTAATGTGTTCAGACTTATCTGTTGGATTTCCTCCGTTTGGGTACTGACCATGATACGACTGATATCTACACGGCCACATCGTGCAGTACTAGGATGATTCTACTTGGACAATTGCTTGACAATATGCACTACACAGCATGGTACTCGGATGAAGATTGTTCATTCAACAATAGTACCATGGATAAAAGTTGAGCACTTTACAAGATTCAAGATCACCTCAGTACAAGATTTTTTCAGTCAATAATAAAGACAACACCTACTCGGATATAACAGAATACTCATACTCTATGTGCTTCTCAGTAGGTACTTTTCTACCCGATGCACCTAGATCCAAGAGAAGAGTCATGCATCTGGGTAGATAACAGAAGTGCGGTGTGTCCTAGCCTAGAACCTTGGGTAGACTGTCTAGCTACAAACATTTGTTGGCTGCCTACCTTTGGTAGCATAGCTACTGCAACAAGAAGCCTACAGGCTAGTATGTAGGATGAGCTACTCGCACATCTTGCCACCCTAGCCGATGCCATCTATACACATTCGGGTCTGGGTATGACCCTTCATGGATAGACATCGATAGGCACCCTAAAAAAACTGACACGGGACTACTAGATGTGCTACCCCACCAGCCGTCACAAGATTTCTTCTAGTTGCAGATCTAGACTACTCTACTATGCACAACTGTGGGTTTAGCCTACCTCTAAACCCTCTCACAAGAATTCTTCTAGTCACTACAGCTCTTGGCTATGCCAACCGAGTACTCCCGAGGGCTGGTCTACTTTGCTCACCACCATATTTGTAAGCTACAAACTCTAAGCCACTTCGCTTCTTCTACAATTGAGGTTCAAGTGCTTGCTAGGGGGGGTTTATAGGTATTTTGACGACGTCTATAGACCAGGTTCATGCGGAAACATAGACAAACTACGGACTCCTACATAGGTTCACGTGTTACACTACAAGGGTACAGTGCATCCCACTACACCTTTTTAGTGTATAGGCAGCCTTTTCCCAGCACATGTGAAGTTATAGTACACCCGGTAGCATCTTTGATGGCATATTCTCACGGATATACTAAGGATCTTTGGACCAACAGTACTAAGGCTTTGCAAATGACTTCAACAGGTCCTTCCTGCTTCTATACAAGCAGACGAGCAATAATTTTTACAGACACTCTCATCCTCGAGTATATTCTTTTTAGATCCTTGTTTTGAGTACAAGTACTCGGACACAGGCTCAGGGGCTGCAGGGTACATATTCTATATGGATGTTTTTTTTCTTTTAGACTCTCTAACTCTTTGTTTTGCAAACAGCAAGAGGCTTGGGGGCTACACTCAGTGAGTGCACGTCACTCGAAGACTTTACAGAGCACCTCATGGCTTCACTCACGAAAGCAGTCGGATTACACCTGTTTCTACTCAGCAATACCAGGAGGAACAAGAAGGCTTCTGAGTTCAACCATGACACACTCGGGGGCTTGATAGACCAGGGTCCTAGGGGTTCCCCCTGGGAGTTCTACCCGAATGGGCCCTAGGATGGCCCACGATCTGTTGAAGGATGCGAGACAAGGTGGCATGAACTTCAAGCTATTCTAGATCAACTTAGTTGGCTTACTATGAAAGCTAGATTCTGTAATAGGACTAGGACTCTTCTCTTGTAACCGACTAGGACTAGATATGTGCTCTTACCCTCTCCCCTATATAAAGATAGGTATGGCACACCCCCTTGTAACCCTAACAATCATACAGTCAATCTAATGCAAAAGGCTACACGCTGACTGGACGTAAAGGCTATTACTCACAAGGGGGCCCGAACCAGTATAAATCATTCATCTCTTTGCATTTACTATCGAGTTCTACATATGACGAATCCCTTTGACCATCATCTCAGGTAACCCCAAGATGAGTTGCCAGTCATCAAACACTAACATTAATTAAGTTGGCTTCCTTGTTCTATTGATGCAATGCTTGTCTTGTGTTGCATCCAAGTGTTTGTGACCTTGTGTGTTGGTATTTTGGTGTGCAGGGTGATATTATTTGGTGGATTCTGGGTACGCACTTCACCCGAGATATCTACCGCCTCATCCAAGAAAGAGATACCACATAAAGGAGTTCAAGAATAGGCCGACTGGTGACGCGCAGGAGGTGTTCAACCGCCACCATTCCAAGCTACGTAATGTTATAGAACAGACATTTGGGGCCGCAAAAGCTAAGTGGCAAATGTTAAAAGGCGTACCTCACTATTCGGAAATAAAGCAATCATAGATAATGATGGCTTTGTGTGCACTACACAACTACGTGCATGATCTTGAGGGACAAAAGCAAGTAGGGAGGTACATGCAACCTCAAGTACATGGCGGTTTGAGTTTAGTGGTAGCTTTAGAGTTAAGTGACCCCACGAATATGGAAGAAGTCTAGGAGTGGATCACTTACGAACTTGGACTACTTGGGAAGACATATGTGAATCTGTTATAGTTGTGTTAGAAAAGTTCTTCATTCATCAATCTCTTGTTCACTGACTAGTTGGGATTGAATAGGTTTTTATAAACATGCAGGTGAGTGTGTACTGAAGGAGACTAGTTGGAAGGGGAGTAGCTGATGGTAGGAAGAAGAGGGTTCTAGTTGGTTTGTGGATTTTGAACAATTGGGCTTCTTCTTCTTTGAAGTACCTAAAAGTGGGTACAAGTTTTGTATTATTGTTCCGCGTATGCACCCAATTAGATTTAGAGGACTCATGTCATTTGCACATATTTGGTTATGACCACTAATTAACTGCTGTAATGGGCTACTGTATACAAGAAGAGTGCATGTGTCATACTTCTTGTAGCAGCTGATCATGTGGCTCCTAGGGAACTACAAGTTTTGTAGTTGTGCCCACTGGTTCCATTTGTAAGATGTAAGGATAGGAGAGTACTTTAGTACTGTTCATCATGGTGTTGTATTGGACATGTGCAAATTTGATATGTGCATTTCAATGATTAGTAAGAGGGTGTCCTGGTTGTAATGAACTAGTGGTGTAGTTGAATGGGCTGGCTGTTGTTGTTTGAATTGAAATGCATTAAATGATGTATTTGGCGCCTTTTTTTGAATTGAATTGGCTGCAATTGCTATTCGGCTAGTGCTTAGCTGATCCTGGCTGGTTGGCTAAATCTTGGTATTGTTCAATGTGGCAGAATTCAACCATAAATTTTACCAATCGAACGGGGCCAATATCATAGAGGTAGTATGTGATCACTGGTATAATGAGTCTGTGCTAGATCTATTGCATGCTCTATGTAGCACACCATATGTGAGCCCAGGAAGTCAAATCTCACATATAGCTACAAATAAGGGTAATATCAATAGACAATGCTCAATATATAACGTACTTAGTATAGAGAATATAACCTTAGATAGCAAACAGCGGAAAGACAACTCCGATCTTCGGGTGAAGACTCCAATTTCACAGGGACAACTGACTGGTTGATCACAAGCCTAATTTCTCCAAATTCTAGCAATCTGGTATCCATCCGGGATTTTTTATCCAAATAATTGAAAAATAAAGCAAGCATAAGTACATGTCGTACTCAACAAATATATCATGGGGTTCATGAGGCTCAAAAGGCTGACACTGGTTTAACTGCGATTAGCTTTTAATGAGTCATCTTTTAGCAATTGGGTGGCAACAAGTTTATTCACAAGCCCATATAAACACATGATCAGGTAAACATGAATAATGAATAACATAAATAGTAATCATTAGTGAGCATCTTTATCATCAGTATCATCAGTGTTTATCATCTATTCCGTAAGGGTTCCAAGGCTGCTCGTGACCGTGAGCACGGCTGATATACCAGTTTTATACTCTACAAAGGTTGTACACTTTCACTGTGAGTCGTGATTTACCTTTTCGCCCGAGGTGATCAGCCTCTTGACCTACTACCGAGGAAGGTCGGCAGGGTTCACTATGAAGCCTTTCAAAGGTTTGTCTAATAAGTTAGAGCCATTAGATTCACTCGGCAAACAGATATAGGAACCCCTGTCGAATGGCACAATTCTATCACGGCTATACACATAAGAGTAGAGGCCATCCTATACCCAATTCGTCAAGCCATTCTTACACCAATAAAGGTAATATCTAACAAGCTAGAAAAGGTCTTCATACTGAGCTAAAGCCAGAGCCATATAGCCCTCATAGTTGTACTGTAAGTCCTAGATGATCACTTACAGATAAGTCCTTAGGGAGAGTTATCTAGAGCACCATAAAACAACCCAATGCTCTAGCCCCTTGTTCCATGTTGCTAAAAAACATCTTTTAATGCTTATTGCATATTCTATTAGTCAAGTTACAAGATCATGGTTGTAGTTGAGCACTAGCATCATACTAACCAATGCAATAACCCAAAGGTATCAAGGAACAAGATACAAAGTACTAGGAAATCCTTAGTGGCAGTCAAGATAGACACATGCATTATGAATTAAATGATTAAAGGTATATAGGACAACAAGGATGATCCCATGCTATACTAGCCTTAAACACCTATCCTTCGGTAAGCTTTAATCTTCAACGTTCTTCTTCATCTTCTTCTTGATCACCACGTATATCTCATCGACTGGACGTAATCATAAAGCACCACACAAGCATCGATATAATCATACACGAAGCAAACAATAGAACTAAATTAGAACATTACACCAATCATAAAAAAATAAGTAAAAGAGTTTGAAACACGATTCTATGCATCGCTACGAACACACAGTCGTAAGAAGCACTGTAATCGGAGCTACGGTTGAAAAGATACAACTATCGAGAGATTTGCTTTATACGTGGAAAAGAAAACTTTAGGATTCATTTATTTTATCTATATAAAATAATATAAATTGAATTAAGTCAATTTTAGATTTGAATTATAAAACTAAAGTAAAACAAATCATATTGTATTTATAAAATCTAGTTGCATAATTGTTAATCAGGATATGATTTAAACCATGAAATTTCAGAAATAGTAATATGGTAAACATTGTTACTAACGCGTAGATCTCATTGCTATGAATCTAACGCAACTTGAATGGGCTAAAACGGAGTTAAAACGTAGAAAGATATGAAATAAACGAGATTTCCTTTAATAGAATAATAGATTAAATCTAATCATGAATTTTAAAAGTTAAAAATATATCTAACAGTAGTATGAACATGTAGATTATGAAATTATGAACCTAACACAAGTTGAACGGATCAAATCGGAGTTAAAACGGAGAAGTTATGGCTAAAACAAAATTAGTGGCACATCTGTAAATAAATGAAAACGTATTTTGGATCTAAACCGACGAAACTAGGCTTTCCAAAGAAGAAAACGTAATATGTGACTGCGCTTTGGACCACGGGTTTGAAAACAGAAAACTGGAGGGGCTTTTTAACAAGATGGCCACGCGAAGGGGTATCAAGCCATATCAGTCGTAGGATCTAGATTGGACGACGGGGATTAGAGGAGGGAGGGTAGGAGGGGCGCGGCTGGCCGAAACAGTAAGGCCGGCGCGGTGGTCGGCCATTGCCAACGATGGAGAATCTCAGCGAAGCTTGGAACACGGCCTACGGTTCATGGTTTTCGACGGAGAAGACACGGGAGAAGAGAGGAGGTTGAGGCGAGTTCACCTAGGGGTATTTCGGCGACAGAGGAAGCACGGAGGTGACTCAGCGGCGTCGAGCTCCACCCAGCGGGATCCAGGCGGCGGTGCTGGCTAGCTTGGGGCAAGGGCGGCATGCTCTCGGGTTGGAGGCAGCGGGCGCGGGCGGTATTTATGGGGCACGGAGACTTGGGCGGCACGGCGCATGAGGCGTGGCGGGGTCGGACACGAGCAACGTCGGCGTGGTGATGTCCAAGCCGGTAATGAGACGGAGGAGGAAGGAGACCTAATGGGTGGGCTAGGTGCGTCATCGAGGCGGAGAGAGGACACGCGGCGTAGGCGTCTGGCTAGGCCGGGCGCGCTATTGGGCCGTGCGGAGCGAAGCGGGAGGGAGTGAGGCGGCCGACGCTAGAAGCGGGCCGAGGGAGATGGGCCAGCGCGGAGAGGAAGAAAGGCCGCGTGGGAAAAAGAGGCAGACCGACTGGGCCAAAAGTAGGGAAGAGGAGAGAAGAAACTTATTTTCCTTTTTCCAATTTTTCCAAAGCGATTTCAAAATGCAAATTTAAATCAATTTGAAATCTAACTTCAAACCCACCAATACAAAATATTATGCAACAACATGAATGCACATTCATGGTCGTTGACCTATATTTGATTTTATTTTGATAAAAATTATTATTTTCTAAATTCAAATGACCACAAAATTGCATAATAAATCAAATTCTCCTATTTTGAAAATGTTGCAAAATTTAGGGTGTTACACTCTAACAAAGAGTATGTGCTCTCATAGACTACACAAGTGATGGATCTAGAGTGTGGATAGGGTGGCCTACCTAACAATCTCTAGGACATTTAAAAAAACTCTAGGACAAAGGCCCAAATAAACTTGTCGTTAAATTCCAGACTTAATTCATTTTATAGCGTGATCATAGGACCTTACTATTAATATATTATAATATGATTTCTTAAGTTCATACTCCATATGTTGCTATTTTACCGTATTAATTAAAGCTTTTATGTTAAGTTGGACCACTCATGCCCAAATCCTACCAATGGCAAGGGGCCTCAATCCCCGGTTGCTCGCTAGGAATTATTTCTCTATTATGGGTCAGGAACATAGCGAATTTAGTCCTGCAGGGATTGAATTTAGTTTTGTGAGGACGGGGATGGTGAACACCCTCCATCCTCATGTACCTGCTGGTGCACTCTTGTGGCTACATAATCTGCTGATGTTAGTATATTGTTTTTATAAATGACATCTTTGTGGTGAGATATCGCGCCGCCCTTACATGTTAGGACTCCATAGCATAACTGATTCCCTGTGATTATATCCATTTACCAAATTCTGTTTACAAAATAGCATCTGTTTATTTTGGCTATCCTAAATCATAATTCTTTTAGCTTCGCTTAACATTTACAACATCAAATTTGTTTTTGATAGAACATTTATTTAAATCTAAACTTGTAAATATTATCAATTTATCTAGAAATTAAGTCAAAATTAGACAAACAATAATATAGAACTAGAGAAGTTTATGGTAAATAATATACTTTTTTATTCTAAATTATAAGACGTTTTGACTTTTTTAGATTTGTAGCTTTTGTTATGCACTTAGATATATACTGTGTCTTGATACATATTAAGAGCATCTCCACTACCCATTTCTGTTAGGCCAACATATGGCTACCTAATTTTTTTCATGTCATTGTTTCCACCTTGTGCCCACACCCATTTTTGTTGGGCCAACAAGTGAAAGGTCTTAAATGACTAGAGGGGGGTGAATAGCCTATAAAAATCTCTACAAATTCACTAGAGCAAAGAGTTAGAAACCTAAATGGCGTAATGCAATTTTGCTCTAACTCTACAAGGGTTGCAAGCCACATTTGACACAAAAATGTGGCGATGTGATCAACACACAGCAAGCTAGATGATCTAAGAGGAACGAGACTAGAGATCTGCTTAGCTTCAACACAAAACCAGCTGATTCTGAAAACCTAACGACGTGCCAGTCAATTTGACCTGCAATTGACAAGGAGAGAAAATCTTATCATTAATTTAAAGTGGAACATATCGGTGTTGTATCAGACAGTTCCAAATATATGGCTAGATAGCCGATTCAATAAGGCTATCGACTAAATAGTCGATATCCGGCATATCTATGAAATGATGATCTTTAAATAAAGGATTTTAGGCTAATATTAAATGATAATGATACGAATCAAAATAACCGATGCTCATAGATCATCAGAAAGCATCATCGGCTAAATGGAACATGATCGATATAAAGCGTTGAGCCGATAAGTTTGATGAAAAGATTATAACATGCGAACAAATCGACTGTCTACTATAAATGAATTTACAATCAGTTTAAATCTAATCTATTATCATTAACAGTAAGGTTCGATCGGATCGATACAGCTATGATAATGATAACAAACTAAAGCCAAAAAATCTATAAAATCATCTATATATTGACAGATTCATAAAAACATGCTATATGCGTGAGAGTATAGGCAAATCGGCTAAAATAGCCGATGCAGTCATAGCAAACAAACATAGTACATATCTTGATCATGAACAAGACCACTAATCGATAATTTCTAATCTAAAGTATTACCAGTGAGGTTCGACTAGATCGATGCAGCTATGCTAGTGTCATTAGATTAGATCTCGTTAACTAGTAAGTTTATTCAAGATTGAAACATGTCTTTGGATGCATACTATGTTTGATTGGAATAGAGATAAATCAGTCAATTTAACGGAATTAAGCCATCAATTATAAGATTTAAAGCATGACCAGATCAAAGGACAATCAATTAAGATGATATGATGCCGATCTATCTCTATCTCAATCAGGTGATTTGTTATAATTAATAAACGTTAATTATAACAAGATCGATAACTGGTGAATCAACTAAAAAAGCAAGGAAAATCTTACTAATCTTAGCAGATTCGATAACTGGTGATATTATATTAAACAATAAGTTATTTAACACAAGATCGATAACTTTGATCTATATTATGATTCGTAAGAGATCAATCAGCTAATGCAGCCTTACAAACTATGATAAAGATCGATAACTAACTTATATTATGGCTCATAACAGATCAATCAGTTGATGCAGCTTTACAAGCACAATACAAGTCGTGACGGTACTCACAAGCAAGCGGGAAGTCGATCAGTCGATGCAGCCCTGTTTACTGAAGAACTCACCGAGATCTATAGTACTCCTAATCCTAATGAGATGGCGAAAGCTGGAAAGATTGTATTGATTGAGTGTTCATTTTTTTATACAATAACCAGGGTCTAATATTTATACCCGGAACCTAAATATGAATCATACTCAAATACGACTTGTTACAATTCTTGGAATAAAAGAAAACTTCCTAACTTAATAAAAACTTGGACCCTAATTTTCCTTATTTGTAGAGTCTGACATATCTTTCTAGAGCCATTCAAGCATAGCCCATTGACGTCGTCTGCTGATGTCATCTATAAAATAGCTGATTCTAATATTGCATCTAAATCAGCTGATACTGATTCACATCTAATCGCTTCCTTGATGACACAATCCTACAAGCTTTGAGTTTTCGCGATCTTCTTCCTAAATTTTGGTGTAAATTCTAGTTGCTATGATCTCTAGGCACAAACTGTTGACATCTAATATTGTCCAGAGTGCATAATAGACATCATCATCATGTTTCTATCATCAAGACGACCAGAGAACATACTTGAATCATTGCATTTGGTGCTTGGGTGAAGAAAACGACTTTTCGGGTGTTGAACTAGCCAGAGCCGGCTTAGCCAAATCCCTAAGTTAGCTAAGACCAACTTCCTCAAATGCAATAATGGACTTTACCATTGCATTCCTCTCGTCAAGCTGATCGAAAAACATATATTGATCGTCTCGTTTGGAGTCCGAATGAATTAATTATGAATTTCAGAAGCTATTCACCCGAAATTCCCAACAGCCAGTCGGCTTAGCCGAGTCCCCCAGCCGGCTAAGTCAACTCTCCCTATTTTTAGCTCAGAATAGCGTCCCAGACCCGATGAAGACGGCTAAGCCAACTTTTCTGCTGCTTCTGAGCCGATTTGACCCCCAAGTCAGTTTTGGACCTATTTTGGACGTGGAAAACTTGGAGATTATGTTTGGGATCTGTTCCTTACTGGGATAAGATCACCCCACTCTATATATACAAGAGGATCATAGGCGATTGAGTTCCCATCTATCCAATCGACACAAAAACACAACAAATCAATCGACTACCTCTCTTTTATAGTCTCTTCTCCTCTACTTCTCGTTCTTTATCGGCACTGCATGGATGGTGGATCGATGATGGTGAAGTTCTAGAGCGGTCAGGCCAGCTAGAGTAGCCCATAGCCGCTGCACTGCCCAACGTGGTCCTCCTAGGCATGTGTGGTTTCGGGTATCAAGAGACCTCGCCAGCGTGTCTTGCGTATCGCCCTCTCGGCGAGGCTCCTCCTGTGACATGTCTTGTGTATCATGCTCATCGCTAGAGGGACAAGGTCTAGGTGTGGATATCATCTAGGTCGACCAATCTCAAAATCGGCTAGGCCCTACATCGAGCGATCAAGCTCCGTATCGAGTGTGTGACCTAATGAAGCGTTAACACACTTTTTGGTGACTTCGCTGGGGAAGATTGGTTCGGCTATCTCCTATAGTTGATATCTCTGACCTAGCCTTACTCCTCATTGATCTATATTTTTGAGCTCACCATTATCGTTGCATCTGGCCTAAAAGACCGATCACATTTGGTTTTGACCCCTTATGATCTTGTTTGCAACTTTGCAACGTGTTACGCTTGCTATTGGAAAATTCAGCAAGGCAGTCAAGTTCTAAATCATGGAGTACCAAGGTGGTTCATCACAAAACTACTACAATTACCCCCAGATACAACATGCAAATACATCCTATGATCCTAATAGTTATTTTGTAAGTTCTATGAACTCTCATGTTGATGTTGCTAGTCATAATCATACTAGATATGTTGCATCGGCTAATAATTTTGATAATGCTCCTCATCATACACATCATAATTATGGTCACGAGCCGATGCATGTTGTAAATTCTTCAAATTTTGATGCTACTAGCAACATACAACATGTAAATCATTATTCATAGGCTATAAGTTCACAATATATGGTTTCACCATAAGACATGTCGATGAATGATAGAATTGGCTATAACAATGCTAATTATTTAGCCAATTACTCTCAAAATTCAGCACCATATGCCAATGCTCCTATTCATAATTCGGCTTCACATGTTACTCCCAACTCAAGCTGAATTAATGAAAATTCAGCAAGGTATTTAAGTGCTAGTACTCATAATTCGGCCTCACGTGTTACTAGTAACCGTAGCCGAATTATGAGTAATCATAGCCCACAATTCGGCTTCATATTTTGCTCATGACCATAGCCAAATTAGTGAAATTTCAGCAAGGCATTCGAGTGCTAAAACTTGTGATTCAGCCCCACATATTGCTAATAATTATAGCCAAATCAGTGAAAATTCAACAATGTGTGCACATGCAAACAATCATGATTCGACTTTATATGGTGCTCTCAAATCAAGCCGAATAGATGAAGATTTAGCCCATGCTAGAAATCTATATGGCTCCACAAAATGGAAGGTGCCCACTTATCATAGACCGTACCCATTATGCTATGATTACTTAAAAACTCCTGATGGTTGGTGGGTACCTAATTTTTATGAATTTAGTGGTGAAGATGATAAGACCGTTGTAGAACACATTAGTATGTATCTCTCACAGCTGGGTTTTGCCGGTAAAGAAGATTATATGAGATTACAAAATTTTCCTTTATCCCTCACTTGTATTGCCTTTGCATGGTTTACATCTTTGCCCCGGTGTACCATTGGTTCATGGTCTCAATTAGAGGAGCAATTCTATAAATACTTTGGAAAGACAAATGAGAAAAGACCGATCATAGTTGAGTCATCGGTTAAAAGAGGATTGCTAGTGGGCATGAAAGAAAGAATTGTTTCGGTGTAAGCAAAGGTTCTGATACAAAAACCAAAACAATAAAATATCCTTTCCGAATCAATCACATCTCAAAAAACAAGTCTTGCTACAGAAAAGCATGAGAAGCGCAAGAAAATAGCTAGACTTGATTTTTCAGGAGCTAAAGGGGTTGTGCATTTATCTAGTGATTACTATACCATTAATGGAGATCAAACCCCTACAAGCAAGAAAGGAGGGCCACCTGCCTCCTCAGAATTGGCTGAGCCGACTGTTGCCTGCCCTAAGTCGGCTAGGCCGACTTCTCAGTCGGCCAGACCAACTGCCACTACTGCCTGCCTTGAGTTGGCTAAGCCAATTTCCCAGTCGGCTAGGCCAACTGCCTCTACCTCCTGCCCTAAGTCAGCTAGGCCAACATCCTAGTCGACCAGGCCGACTGCTCCTGCTGCTTTGCCTACTAGTGCCCAAGTCGGCTAAGCTAACTTCTAGTCGGCTAAGCCGACTTCCTCTGTTCCAGCAGTTGTTGAGGTGCTTCCGGGTGATTTGACCCCTCTTGTTGATTGGTTTCTGGAGATGAAGAGCAACGTCATTCAAATCAAGGATATGAACTTGTCTAGCCTAATCAACAAGGCACAAGGTACAAGTATTTTACCAAATTCCCAATCTGGTCATATTATTTCAATTGCTACATCTATTAGCGATATTCTTGCTAGTAGTTTTAAAAGATTGATTAAGGAAGGTAGTTTACTTGTTGATGATAAAATAAATTCAGATTCTATCAGCCAACACATTGTGCCATATGGCAAGGCTGATAGTGCTAGTTTGTCAAAGCTAAAGCTTCCCAAAAGCAGCTACAAAGATGTGGCCGAATGGATTGATGTTAAATCTGGTCCCTTCGTTTGCCTAGCTTTAAAGCCAACTCCACAAAAGAATCGGCTAAGGAAATCAAAGTACACCTTTGACTTTACTTTTTGTGATCATGTCTTTGATATCTTGCTCAAAAATAATTTTATTAGAATCATTAATCACAATGCTTTGCCATCTATTCAAAATTTAGAAGAGCTTATATATTGCAAATGGCACAATTCTTTTGATCATAATACCTCTAGTTGTAATATGTTTTGTTGAGTGATCCAATCGGCCATTGATAAAGGATGGTTGAGATTTTCTGAAGCTCAACAGATGGACCAATTGGATTCAATTGGTCTTGATGACAAACAGGTTTTGAATTGGCTTGCATTAGCCGATTCACTCAAAGCTCAAGGCTCCAATGCTCAAGAGGGAGATGTAGAGCCCTCAACTGGAGACAAGGTTGTTGTCCAAGAATTGCAAGTTGAAGATATTCCAGAGGACAACAAAGTAATCACAATTCCAGAAGCTACTAGGGGCTAGTGAAATCTCTCCAACTAGAACAAAAGCCGATTGATCCTGTTGAGCAAGGGGAATCGGCTAAGGATCCTCCTTTGGAGCATGTTGACGGTAATTACCATCCATCATAAACCGTCAATATAACTTGAATAAATGCATAAAAATGATTACCAACATAGACTTAGGGGTTTAAACTGATAATTTCTATGAGTTTTGGTGAATCTATGTTTTCAGCAGGGTTTATCCAAAAAAACTATCAAGGTGGATCAAATCATCAAATTAAATCACGCTTATCCGTGGTTTAAAGAACTTCAGAAGGTTCTAGAGGACACTCCACCGAAGTGGGGCATGAGAGGATGCCAGGTGGGGCCGACCGACCCTACCTACAGGCTGGTCGGCCCCCCTGAGCCCACGTGTTAGCCCCCGCTTTGATGTCGGTTCCTCCACCGCCTCCTAGATTGTATCTATACCGTTTATTCAAGTCAGTTTGATCTGAGGGCTTAGAATTGATGCTCTGACCTATATATACCAGCCCCTGTCCCCCCTCCCTAAGGTAATCGGTCCATAAGTCAAGATCAGATCAGAAATTAGGGTTTCTAGAGAGAAGAGAATAGAGCTCCAATTCTTCAAAGTTCTAGTATAGGCTAGCTAGCAAGATTTAAGTAGAGCTAGGCTATTACTCAGGATTCCGGATTCACCGTCTAGAGGCTGGTAAAACCATTATATCCCTTTATATTTTGACTTTGTGCTACTTTAATATTATGTTTTTATTTATTATGTTCCTAGTTTGCTTTGGTAATATACTTGATATAGTTATGATTGATGATGAATTTATGCATATGTTCGCAAAGCGCTTAGCTCAGCACTCGAGTGAGTTAAGTGGTGACATTATGTAAGCGTGGTGCTCAAAAATTGTTTACCTGTGGATGCACTCTACACTCTGGGTCAAGTGGTAGATCGTGAGTGTGACACTCTCGTTGAGTCCTTTTGTAGTCTACTCCTAGTTTGTAGAACAAGTAGAACACAGTTGTAAAGGAAGTCAAGCCTGTTCTTGATCTTCCTTAGTAATATTCCTTATGCATAGATAGAAAGTTAGTTATGCTATAGATGAAAGTATATATACTAGAGTGTACAAAAGACTTAGTAAATAAGGAATGACTTAGGAATTTTTTCTCTTAATTAATCTCCTACCTAGCCATACTACATTTATGAGTATCTATTTCTATCTCTGGATTACTATCAATGCCCTACACTTATCATTTATTTATCATTTGACTTACGCCTGCTATAGCATGAGAGTTAATGATCTTGTCATAAGTATGCATATTTGTCAATATCTTTTGCCACCCCATCGCTCCTCCCTATGGATAAAATATAAATAACGATACTTGGTATACTCCGGGGTGAAATGCTACAATGGTATATTATCTGTGCGCTTGCAGATACTTAATATATATATATATATAAATTTACATGTGTTCTCAATAATTATCAACAATGCATTTCTGGCATCATTGCTAGGGATGACAACTTAGTAAAGAGTGACGCTAAAAATGCCAATAGAGCATGTCTATCAAGATGGGGAAGAAAAGGAGGATGCTCACAAAGCTATTGGAGGTAAAGGCCATGACAAGCAGAAGAGTAGAAGGCCGAAGCTCAGCTTCGAGAACCTTCTAGCTAAATACAAGAAGATAGCAGAAGCAAATGTCACTAATCAACCAAAGAAAGTCCATCATCAAAATTGCCTCTATAGTGTAAGCCTCTAAATACAGCCCGCATATTTTTATCCTTATTCATCTTGAGGCTGGTTTGATCAAAAGGCACATGTTCCATCATATTTTAGGCCACAATATGTAGAATATGCAGCTCCTAGACATTCAGTGAGATCATCATGTTGTAAAGATCGATTTGATCAAAATCGGTTTAGAGCTCAACCAAAGAAGAAAGCGGCAAAGCAAGTTTACCGCGTGAAGTATGATGGCCGAAAGAAGAAGAGTTTAGATTTGAATTCAACTATTGAAAAGCCGATTACATTGCTGAAAAATCCGGTTATTGATGGCAAAGAAGTGGGGAAATCATCTATTGATATTCTAGGTGCTAAATCTGAACAAAAGAAGGTGAGAGTGCCTAAAATCAAGAAAGATTTGTCGCTGTCCAAAACAGAAATAAAACTGATATGCTCAATCGGTTTACCAAAGTGGCAAGAAAAGAAGTTACAAAAACTTAGTGCAGAGAAGCTAAAAGAAAAGGGCTTGGAGTGGGTTCCTAAAGGAAGTATTCAAGCTCAGAAGGATGATTCTCAAGCAAGTGGTGCAACAAAGATAAAGGAGAGAAGGAGATTCAAGAAACAATTGCCAAGTTGGAGGTTTGCACCAAATCATCAAAATCATTGGTCATGGCATCATACATACTATCTGCCTATGCCTATGTGAAATTCATCCCCTGGTATGCGTGGTTGTCCCTCAGCTCCTTATTTTGATCCTTGGTATGGATCTTTATGTTATGGAGGGTTGTCAAATTATTTTGCTTACCGATGATCAAGAGTAGAAATATTTATTTTGATTATGCATACTTTTATGGATGAATTCATATGGCCGATATTTTAATATCACCCTTAGTGTAAAAATATAGCCGATGAATGCTTGCAACTATCGTGCTATTAGAAAGGCCCCCATGGAATTTACTTTGATGGCTTTCAGGCCTAGGGGCATGATATATGCATTTTGATTTACTTCATGGATGTGACAATATGATTAATCGGCTTATAAATAAGGCCAAGGTGTTGGCATAATCATTATTTCTCACAATAGTGATGTTTAAGACATCAAGCCGATTAAAATTATATTTGCACCAACATTTGAGCCGAATGTGAAGTTTTCTTATTCGGCTTGGCCATATTGCAATCCATGGGGTATGACATGTTGAAGCCTTTGGTGATTCCTTGCTAGTGGCACAGCAAGTAGTTGATGAGTTTCAATGCCTAGAAGGATCACTTGATGCTCATCTTGATATGTGCCTTGATATAATTGCTTCTTTTGCCTAATTTCAAATTCGGCATATTCCAAGGCATGATAATTTTAAGGTCAACATGTTAGTTTAATAAGCGCACTGGCCTTGACATCAGTGGGCGTAATTTTCACATCAAAGAAAGGCCAATGCAAAAAAACTTTGCTGGTTTGTGTACTAGAGCAGCAGAGTAGGCTGAGCTGACTCCCTGAGTCGGCTGAGCCGACCAGCCGACTCCCCAGGTCGGCTAAGCCGACTCTCTTTTGGCTCACTAGGTTGGCTCGCCGAAAAATCCCCAAATCGGCCCATTTTGGTCCTAGTAAAGTTATGGCCGATTTGGATGATTGGAAGACTCCCATATTGCGGCATTTACATGATCCAAATACCAAAGTTGATGAAGTGTTCGATGGAGTGCAGAGTTTGTTTTGCACCATGAGCTATACCAAAAAATTGCTGAAGACTTGTCGCTGAGGTGTTTAGGATTTGACCAAGCAAGGATGGCTATGGGAGGAGTCTATGAACTTTGATTAAACTCATCAAGAAGAAAATTAGAGATAATCCATGGAGGTGGCCTGAGGCTTTGGATGAGGAGCAACAAGTTTGGCAAGAGGTCACCAAGTTGAGAAGGTCTTTATAGAGTAATCAAGTGATATTTGGCAATTCTTATCTGCTGGAGATGTTGCAAGGTGATAGTCTCCCAAGAGTAATTAATAGGAGGTGCTTGAAAAGGTACTTTCCAAGTATTTGGCAAGAAGCTCAAAGTGCTCTCCAAACAATGGTCGATACATGTATCGCCCTTAGAACAAATATGGCCGATGTATACATTACCCTTAGAAACTAGATAGCCGATGAGTTGGGTATCGTTGCTATTTAGTGCTTTAATTATGCATCTATGAGAAGATGATGAAAAAGTTGAGGATGTTACTCTGGATAAGTTCAAGACAGCAAACAGAAAGCATTGCTGAAATTTTCTACACAAGACTATAGCAATAGGACAATTTTGACATTGAAGGTGTTTTTTAGCACGCAAGCTTTACTAAAAAGCAAGGGGGCATATGTTGACACCCAAAATTGTCCAGAGTGCATAATAGACATCATCATCATATTCCTGTCATCAAGACGACCAAAGGACATACTTGAATAATCGCATTTGGTGCTTGGGCGAAGAAAACGACTTTTCGGGTGCTGAACCAGCTAGCGCCTAAGTCAGCAAAGCTGACTTGACCAACTTCCTCAAATACAAGAATGGACATCACCATTGCGTTCAAAAAAACATATATGGATCACCTCATTTGGAGTCCGAATGAATTAATTATGAATTTCAAAAGCTTTTCACCCGAAATTTCTAGCAACCAGTCGGCTTAGCCGACTCCCCCTATTTTTAGGCCAGAAACAGCGTCCTAGACCCGTGGAAGTCGACTAGGCCAACCTGGGAGTCAGCTAAGCTGATTTTTCTGCTGTTTCCGAGCCGGTTTGACCCCCAAGTCAGTTTTGGACCTATTTTGGGCATGGGAAACTTAGAGATTAAGTTTGGGATCTGTTTCCTACTAGGATAAGACCACCCCCTCTATATATACGAGAGGATTATAGTCGATTGAGCTCTCATCTATCCAATTGACACAAAAACACAATAAATCAATCTATTACCTCTCTTTTACCCTCTCTTCCCCTCGTTCTTCGTCGGCACTGCATGGATGGTGGATCGATGACGGTCAAGCTCTAGAGCGGTCAGACCGGCTAGAGCAGCCTATAGCCACTGCATGCCCCAACGGGGTCCCTCCTGGGCGTGTGTGGTTTTGGGTCTCAAGAGACCTTGCAGGCATGTCTTGTGTATCGCGCTCCTAGCGAGACTCCTCCGACGACGTGTCTTGAGTATCGCGCTCATCGCTGGAGGCACAAGGTCTAGGTGTGGATATCCCCTAGGTGCCGACAGATCTCAAAATCGGCTAGGCCCTACATTGAGTGATCTAGCTCAATATCAAGTGTGTGACCTAATTAAGTGTCGACACAAACAAAGGCTAAGTCACTACTCTCTAAGCTAGTGAGCTCTCAAAGACTAACTAAAGAGCCTCACTAATCATACTAACAAGCTCTCAAAGACTAACTACACTAAAGAGCTTGACTAGGCAAGAATGTAAACAATGTATATACAAGAGAGTGTGTAGGAAGATTATACTGCCATGGCAAGAGAGATCAACCAATTAATGAATGCACAATCAATCATCGAGAGAAATCCAAGAGACAAGTGACACACAATTTTTCTCCCGAGGTTCACGTGCTTGCCGGCACTCTAGTCCCCGTTATAAATCATAGCCATCAGATCTCAATGGCTATAACGGCCAGCGCCGAGTCAAAGAGATGATCCGACTCACCTTTAAAAACTATCCAAACCCAGGCACCCTAGAGTCCGATCACTTCTAAAGAGCTCCTAGAGCGCCTGAAATCGACCGAACTCAGTCCGATCGTGATGACCGGACTCTGGCTAGGGTTCAGTCCTTACACTGCTCACACCATGCACCACTAAGTCACGATCGGACTCATAGAGAGTCGGGTCCGGTTGTTCAAGACGAGCAGGGTCCAGTCACGATCAAATTCACACCGAGAGGTCCTAGACCCCTTGAACTGAGTTCGGTATTACATGATCGGACTCGCCTCCTAGGTCCGATCCTCGCCACATCAGCCGCGTCGTCTCTGAGTCAGGGTCCAGTTTCCACTCAGCGCTGGGTCCGGTCCTAGCTCAGCCCATGTGGCCAAGACCCAGTACTGACTAGACTCACCTCGGTCAGGGTCCGATCGCCCAACAATCAGGGTCCGATCCAAGAGAAACTCCTCCTTTTCTTTTTCTATCTCCTCAACCGCTTCACCCTTGCTTCCAAGTTGCTAACCACAAAGTGTACAACTCATGTGCTCGTGTGTTAGCATTTTTAAAGCATTTTTCAAGGGTCAAATGTTAGCACACTAGGTCCCTAATACATATGCAAGAACCATGTCACCTAGTGGCACTTGATAACCGCTTAGCCAAAGATTTCCCCTCTTTATAGTACGGCTATCGATTCTAAATACACTCACACCCTCTATGGTGTCTTGACTGCCAAAACAAAAACCTATTTGATACATTTTCCTTGATCTTCTTGGTTTTTGTTTTTCTCTTTCTTCTTTTCCAAGTTGGAGCTTGATCACCATCATCACATGTCCATCAACATCTCCATGGACCTCTCACTTGCCCCATCACTTGGTGTGTACCAACCTAGCTCATGATCACACTTAATGACAAGGGTCAATACACTAGGTTTCATCAATTATCTAAAACCAAACTAGGGCTTTCAATCTCCCCCTTTTTGGTAATTGATGACAATCTTTTCACAAAGATAATCAATGAAATCTTTTTGGATTCATATTGCTTGTTAAACCATTTTACCATGTGTAAAGGATATGGACAAGTTTCATAAACCTAGATTGGTAGCATTAGCTTCCTCTACATATGTGCTAAGAGTTTGGATTTGAAAGCTTGCACATATGCATGGATTAGGAAGTGTAGGAGAGTAATGTCTACTAAATGATGCTAAGGTGTAAAAGATGGACCTTTGAAGCATGATACCAATCGGAGTTGCCATTTGAACACCATCCTTAGCACCATGGTTAGTTAGATAGCATTTGCAAAACACAAACACTAAATACCTCATGAGATCAACATTATATGCAAGGATCTAATACCACTTGTAAAGCAAGCAAGGCACATCTAACTATCATCCTATGCATGCTAGTTTTGCATTTCATCAATCAACCCTACAACTAGCATACACCACACAAGCATGAATATGTAATTAAAAACTTGTGCCATGCAAGCAAACATATGTAATGCATATTCAAATGCATCAAATAAGTTCATGAGCTTGCTCTCCCTACTTGTGTGCTTCAAATTTTAATTGATCCCCTTTCTTTGTCAAACTCTTCCCCTATCTCACTATCTTTGTGAATCTCTCCCCCTTTGTCAACAATTAGCACAAAATGTGAGCTCAAATTTTAGATAGGTTAGAGGTGAAACCATGTTAAGTGAGGATCATTTCCCATACCATATTCGGTTCAATCTAGATCATTTGCAAAAGATATTTAACTAGGTTTGATCCAATGGCAGGCTTCAAGGGTTATCTTGACGATGTTGAGAAACACTTATAGCTCATTCTCTAGATTAAACACTAGGTTCACAAGCCCACAAACATGTCGTATGGTACCACTAGATCATTTCAAGCATACAAGCAATAGTGGTACCATACAAGCATCAAATTCATTTGGTTTTCATGAATGAGCCTAAGACATGTGAGGAATGACTAGATGCACTAAACAAGTCCTTAGCAAAGGATGAATGATATGCCAACCAATTTTACCTTGCTTTGCTCGAAGGAGAGGCATGTCATATATATGGGGATGCATCAACACATATTTGAGAAGTCAAGTATGTTCAATTTATTCCTTAGCTTGCAAAACCTCTTCTCATCAAGTGGCTTGGTGATCATCAGTGCCCACACTCTCAATGCAAATGTCCCCTTTTTGTTGATGATCTCTTATAAAATGATGGCGGACATCTATGTGCTTTGTTCTTGAATGTTGAACCGGGTTGTTGGTGAGCTTCACGGCACTCTCATTGTCACATAGCAATGGCACTTGTTTGAACTTGATTCCAAAATCATTCAAAGTAGCCTTCATCCAAAGTAATTGAGCACAACAACTACCGACCGAAATGTACTCCACTTTGGTGGTTGAAAGTGCTACACTATTTTGCTTCTTTGATGACCAAGACACAAGTGATCTTCTCAACAATTGACATGTGCCCGATGTGCTCTTTCTCTCAACTTTGCATCTTGCATAATTGGAGTCCAAATATCCAATCAACTCAAATCTAGCTCCTTTGGGATACCACAATCCAATATTTTGTGTATGCTTCAAGTACCTTAATATTCTCTTGGTTGCCTTCAAATGACTTTCTCTTGGTGAGGCTTGAAATCTTGAACACATGCATACACTAAACATCACATCTAGCCTTGATGTGGTCACATAAAGTAGGCTTCCAATCATAGACCGATACATATTTTGATCCACCATATTGCTAGTGGTATCATTATCCAAGTTACCATTTGTCCCCATTGGTGTACTAATAGCTTTAGCATCATCCATTCTAAACTTTTTGAGCATGTCTTTGATATACTTGCCTTGACTCACAAATGTGTCATTCTTCATTTACTTGATTTGAAGACCAAGGAAGTAACTAAGCTCTCCAATCATAGACATCTCAAACTCATTTGCCATCATCTTTCCAAACTTCTCACAAAAATCTTTATTGGTTGATCCAAAGATAATATCGTTAACATTGATTTGCAACACAAATAAGTCATTGCCTACCTTCTTGGTGAAAAGAGTGGTGTCAACCTTGTCCATCTTAAATCCGTTAGAGAGTAGGAAATTCCTCAATCTCTCACACCATGCTCTTGGTGCTTGCTTCAATCCATACAAAGCTTTCTCAACTTATAAACATGGATGGGTTTCTTTTTATCTTCAAAACTAGAAGGTTGCTCAACATACACAAGCTCATTGATGTACCCATTTAGAAATGCACTCTTCATATCCATTTGGTACAACTTGATGTTATAGGCACAAGCATAGGCTAACAAGATCCTAATTGCTTCCAATCTTGCAATCGAGCATATGTTTCTCCAAAGTCAAGACCTTCAACTTGTGTATAACCTTGAGCCACTAATCTTGCTTTGTTCCTTACTACTATCCCATCTTGATCTTGCTTGTTTCGATAGACCTATTTGGTTCTAATCACATTATGATCCTTAGGCCTCTCAACTAACTTCCACACTTGATTTCTTGTGAAGTTGTTTAGCTATTCATGCATAGCATTCACCCAATCAACATTCTTCAAAGCTTCATCAATCTTCTTTGGTTTAATGGATGACACAAATGAGAAGTGCTCACAAAATGATGCCAATCTTGATCTTGTTTGCACACCTCTTGAAATATCACCAATTATAGAATCCAATGGATGATCTCTTGCAACATTGATTGGTTGGAGCACTTGAACTTGATTTCTTGCACTTGGTTGATCATTTGGTTGAGATGATGAACTAGCCGCTTGTTGTTGATCTTGCTCTTTGTCATCACTTGCACTAGCTTGACTTTGAACATGAGAACCACTAGCTTGCACATTTGAGTTAGAGAGCACTTGATCTTTGTCATCTTCAACTTCAATCACCTCTCTAGGCCTTATATCACCAATGTCAATGTTCTTCATTACATTGATCAATTGAGTGCCTCTTACATCATCTAGATTCTCATCTTCCTCTTGGGAACCATTTGTTTTATCAAATTTCACATCATGAACCTCCTCAAGAGTACCACTAGCCAAATTTCAAACTCTATAAGCCTTGCTAGTAGTGGAGTAACCAAGCAAGAAGCCTTCATCACATTTCTTCTCAAACTTGCTCAATCTAGTGCCTTTCTTCAAAATGTAGCATTTGAAACCAAAAAACTAAAAGTATGCAATATTGGGCTTTATTCCATTCAAGAGCTCATATGGTGTCTTCTCCATCATGGGGTGATAATAGAGGCGGTTGCTATAGTAGCAAGTTGTATTGATTGCCTTGGACCAAAATGAATGACTCATATTGCCATGTCAATCAAAGTTCTATTCTTCCTCTCAACTAGGCTATTTGATTGTAGAGTGTACTTGGTCGAGAATTGATGCCTACTTCCAAACTCATCAATTCTAGTGTTCTTGAACTCACTACCATTGTCACTTCTTACTTTCTTGATTATTGTTTCAAACTCATTGTGTATTCTTTTGATGAATGTCTTAAAGATTGCAAAAACATCACTCTTGTCAATAAGAAAGAACATCCATGTATATCTAGTAAGATCATCCACTATCACAAATTCATATTTGTTTCCACCAATGCTAGGATATGTGGTTGGTCCAAATAAGTTCATGTGCAACAACTCAAATGCCTTAGATGTACTCATCATGCTCTTCTTAGGATGTGTGTTACCAACTTATTTCCTGGCTTGACATGCACTACATAGCTTGTCCTTCTCAAATGTGACATCTTTCAAGCCTCTTACTAGATCATGCTTAATCAATTTGTTCAATTGTTTCATTCCAACATGACCAAGCCTTCTATGCCATAACCAACCCACGCTAGACTTAGTGAGCAAACATGTTGATAATTGAGCTTCTCTAGCATTGAAATCAACTAAGTATAGATTCTCATATCTAAATCCTTTGAATATCAAGTTAGAGCCATCTACACTTATAATCGCTACATCATCCACACCAAATATGCACTTGAAACCAAGATCACACAATTGAGCTACCGATAATAGGTTAAAATTCAAGCTCTCTACTAGTAGCACATTGGAAATGCTCAAGTCATTGGATATTGCAATCTTACCAAGCCCTTTGACCTTGCCTTTGCCATTATAACCAAATATTATACTATCAACCCCATTGCTATCATTTGTGTTGATTGAATTGAATATTCTTGAATCACCGGTCATGTGTTGTGTGCACCTACTATCAAGTACCCAATGCCTTCCTTTGACTTTATAATTGACCTATAAGAGAAGATCAATTCTTTTAGGTACCCAAACTTGCTTGGGTCCTTGAAGGTTAGTGACTAAGGTCTTTCGCACCCAAATGGCTTTCTTCTTTGAGCCCACGTTTAGAGTACCAATGAACTTAGCATGCACACCATTGGCATCCTTGGTAAGCAAATAACAAGAATCAAATTTAATTGAGGATACATTAGTTTGCTTGTTCTTGTTCTTGTAATATTGCTCTATGTGCCCAACTATTTGCATCTATTACAAAACCGACCATTGCCCTTCACAAAACTAGTCTTGTGAGTCACAAAGGCCACTTGCCTTTCTTGGGGGTATAGCCTAATCTCTCTTTGTTGAGATAAAACCTTTGTCTACCCAAGCACTTTAGCAAGCGGGCATCTCCATCATAGGCATTGCCTAAGGCACGAGTGAGCTCATTCACCTCCTTCTTATGGGTCTCATTTTCCACCATTAGTGAGGCATCACAAGTGAAACCATCATTTAAAGGTGAAGTAAAAGTGGAGGTGCTACAAGAAGGGTTAGTAGGAGCAACAACAATAGGCTCAAAGAAAGATTCATTGATTAGATCACATGTAGAGCCCACGTCACAAGTCACAATGACCTCCTTCTTAGCTTGCTCAAGGAGAGAGGAGTGAGCTTTTTTAAGCTTAGAGTGAGCTTTGCCAATCTTCTCATGGGCTTCCACTAGCCTCTCATGAGTGGTATAGAGCTCATCAAAGGATTGCTCAAGAGATTTGACCTTCTTGTGCAATTCTTTGCACTCCTTTCTCTTCATCTCAAAGCAAGTATGAACTTGCTCCAACATGTCCATGAGCTGCTCCTTTGAGTACTCATCATCATCACTCCTACAATCATCACTTTCACAATCATTATTATCACTCGCATCATATTTAACCTTGGTGGGATTTGCCATGAGGCAAGTTGATGGAGTATCGAAGATGGAAGACTTGTTGTTGATGGCGATGCTTGCTAGTGCCTTCTTGAGAGATTTCTTGTCATCATCACTAGAATCATCATCATCCAATGAGCCATCACTATCCCAAGTGACCACATAGCCTCCAACCTTCTTCTTCTTCTTGAATGTCATCATCTTTTCTTTCTTTTCCTTCTTCTCCTTCTTTTCTTTCTTCTTCTCATCCTCATCATTGTCACTATTGTAGGGACAATCCGCTACAACATGATCCTTGCTCTTGCACTTGTAGCATCTCCTCATATACTCTTTGTTGTGATCTCTTCTTTTTCTTGCACCATAGCCCTTCTTCTTCATGAATTTGCCCATCTTACGAACAAAGAGAGCTATGGCCTCATCATCAAAGTCACTAGCATCTTCATCACCACTTGATTCTTCTTTCTTTGCTTTGCTCTTGCTCTTGGATGATGTGCTAGTCTTGAATGCTACACTCTTCTTCTTCTTGTCTTCATCCTTCTTCACATCTTGGTCAACCCCCTCCCTTTCCACATGGTATGTCTCTTGTGTCATGACATCACCTAGTACTTGGTTAGGGGTTATGTCCTTCAATCCTCCTCTTATGATGATTAATCTCAATGTCTCAAATCTTAGAGGTAAGCACATCAAGAACCAATGAGAGACATCATCATCATTTATCTTCTCACCCAAAGCCTTCAAGTCTTTGATGATCACTTGAAATCTATGGAACATCTCCGGAATGCTCTTATCATCCTTCATCTTGAAGCTTGTCAACTTGTCCTTGAGGATGTACAGCTTGGCACTCTTGACCGCCAATGTGCCCTCATATGTTTCTTCCAACCTCTTCCACACTTCACTAGCTCTTTTATAATCTTTGATTTGCTTAAACACCTTAGAATCAACGGCATTATAGATGGTATTGAGAGCCATTATATTGCATTGCTTGTTTGCCTTGTCTTGATTGGTGAGATTGGTGGCATTAAGAATCACATAATCACTCTTGGTCACATCCCACACTTGATCATTGTTTAAACCAAGATACATCTTCATCTTTCTCTTCAAATAGTCATAGCATGCGCCATCAAAGAACGGTGGTTTTCCCCCCACATGGTTGAACACAACTTGAGCCATCTTTTGACACCAAAGGTTGTTAAGCCTTGATTAAATGGTGACCATGGCTCCGATACGACTTGAAAGGTCCTAAATGGCTAGAGGCGGGGGTGAATAGCCTATAAAATCTCTACAAATTCACTAGAGCAAAGGGTTAGAAACCTAAATGGCATAATGCAAATTTACTCTAGCTCAGGGTTGCAAGCCACCTATTCCAACAATTCTAGTTGCTATGATCTCTAGGCACAAATAAAGGCCACGTCACTACTCTCTAAGCTAGTGAGCTCTCAAAGACTAACTAAAGAGCCTCACTAACCAAACTAACAAGATCTCAAAGACTAACTACACTAAAGAGCTTGACTAGGCAAGAATGTAAACAATGTAAATACAAGAGAGTGTGTAGGAAGATTATACCGCCATGGCAAGAGAGATAAACCAATTAATGAATGCCCAATCAATGACCGAGAGAAATCCAAGAGACAAGTAACACACAATTTTTCTCCCAAGGTTCACGTGCTTGCTGGCACGCTAGTCCCCGTTATAAATCACAGCCACCGGATCTCAACGACTATAACAGTCAGCGTCGAGTCAAAGAGATGACCCGACTCACCTTTAAAAGCTGACCGAACCCAGGCACCCTAGAGTCCGGACACTTCCAGAGAGCTCCCAAAGCGCCTTAAATTGATCGGACTTAGTCCGATCGTGATGACCGGACTCTGGCCTAGGTTCGGTCCTTACACTGCTCACACCGTGCGCCACTAAGTCAAGACCGGACTCACAAAGAGTCAGGTCCGGTCGTTCAAGAC
The DNA here is from genome assembly GCA_904845875.1 of Miscanthus lutarioriparius. Taxonomy (NCBI): domain Eukaryota; kingdom Viridiplantae; phylum Streptophyta; class Magnoliopsida; order Poales; family Poaceae; genus Miscanthus; species Miscanthus lutarioriparius. The sequence continues at coordinate 72,794,718 of CAJGYO010000008.1, forward strand.
GAGAGGGGTCCGATCGTGATCAAATTCACACCGAGAGGTCCCAAACCCCTCGGACCGGGTTCGGTCCTCGCCACGTCAGCCGCGCCATCTCTGGTCACAACCGGACTCTAGGATCAAGGTCCGGTTTCAACTCAGCGCTGGATCCGGTCCTGGCTCAGCCCACAAGGTCGAGACCCAGTACTGACTAGACTCACCTTGGTCAGGGTCCGGTCGCCCTACAGTCAGGGTCTGGTCCCAGTGAAACTCCTCCTTTTCTTTTTCTATCTCCTCAACTGCTTCACCCTTGCTTTCCAAGTTGCTAACCACAAAGTGTACAACTCATGTGCTCGTGTGTTAGCATTTTTAAAGCATTTTTCAAGGGTCAAATGTTAGCACACTAGGTCCCTAATGCATATGCAAGAACCATGTCACCTAGTAGCACTCTATAACCGCTTAGCCAAAGTTTTTTCCTATTTATAGTACGGCTATCGATTCTAAATACACTCACACCCTCTATGGTGTCTTAACTGCCAAAACAAAAACCTATTTGATACCTTTGCCTTGATCTACTTGGTTTTTGCTTTTCTCTTTCTTCTTTTCCAAGTTGGAGCTAGATCACCATCATCACATGTCCATATCCATCTCCATGGACCTCTCACTTGCTCCATCACTTGGTGTGTACCAACCTAGCTCATGATCACACTTAATGGCAAGGGTTAGTACACCAGGTTTCATCAATTATTCAAAACCAAACTAGGGCTTTCAATAGGTTCCACGTGTCATTCTCTGTAAGGATGTACTAGAACGATAGGCGCCCTCCGCTGCGCCGGTCCTTGCTTTGCGTGTCTGTGGATCATGAGAGAATAGTGTGGTTTGCTGGTCTACCTAATCTTTGTTCTTTGTTGTTCACTTATGTGTTCTCAAAGTTGAAGTAAATTGTTCAATCCACGGTCACATGAAGCTACCATTTGTACAACATAGAATGGACTACAGAGAGAGCTAGTAATGTACAGATATAGCCTTTTATGGAAGCAAACATTTACTGTGCAGCGCATTGTACATACTGCTGAAAAGACCTTGTATATACAGAGTAAGGTAATAAGTTTGTGCCTAGAGAAAGCTACCGTCGGCAGAAGCAAGCTGAAATTTGAGGTTAGCAATTTACATGGAAGGAGCATTGCTAGAACTGATCAGGCAACCATCTATATGACAAAAAAAGATGGAGGCACTCAAACATTGTGCATAGCAGAGAAACATAGAGTTATAAGATCATTGGTTCCTTGCAGTTTGGTCCATCAATGCGAAGTCTTCATGACTAAAAGGAAGACGAAGCAATGCCAAGTGTAAGGGTAAAAGCGAGCTATTGCCACTGGGTTCTGCAATGCAATTATGCAAAGTTTTCATAAACAAATGTTTGACAAAGCAACAATGCAAGTTTAAGGGCAAAAGCAGAAGCATAGCCTTAGTCTGCTCTTCATAAACAAATGTTAGACAGAGCAATAACATGAGTGTAATGGCAAAAGCAGAAGCATAGCCTTACTCCTCTGTTGGGCTGAAGTGATACAGGAATGAACTTGAAGCTAATACGATGATGTTTCTATTTATTTAGATGTATAAGACAGATTGTGATAGATTACTTACTTCTGTTTCGCATAACTAAAGAGGCCCAATCACTCGTTGTTTCCAAGGTTATCATTGTAGATCAATAATATCAGCCCTAGCATATTTGAAAACTAAAGGGTTGCATCGCTAATAAAAATGATAGTCAAGTGCCCTTAGTCTGATGAATCTTCTGTGTTGTGTAGCTTCGATTTTATTGTAGAGCATTTTCGATCTGCAACCTACATTTTTGCATGTTATGCCCAAAAAAATATGCAAATGTTACAGCCTATTTGAGGTTAAGGAGGATGGAACTTGGTTAAGGATAGCAAGGAGGCTGAGATATTTGTGCGACTAGAATGAAGACAATAACAGGAATGCAACTGCGTGACACATGTGCACTTGCTCATAGAATGCAACTTGTTATAGCATTGCAGAAGATGATTCTAAGATCCGAAAACATGGGAAGAAAAGAAAATATAGGGTTGTTTTGCTACATTTTAAAACACTGGGTCGGTAAACACAAATAATCATTGTTACAGGCGTAAGGATATATGAGTTAAAGATGTACACGAAGCAGGAAACACCATTCCAAGTATAGCACTAAAGTGAATCCAGTAATGCAACCTGTTCTGAACACAAAGAAATACCAGTCCATTGCATAGCAAGAGAACATCAGTACATCACGTATACGTTACATATTAAGCTTTAAGCATGGAGAAATTTTTTCCAAGATATGAGCAAGGGCACTCTAAATTGGAAATGATAGTAACATATTACAGACCAAGTTATCAACGTACCATGCATTGAAGAGTCAAATCCACTCTAGCAGGTGGCAGTAAAGGAGGTACAATCAGCTTTCCATTGTCAAAGAATTGCATCGTCGTATGTATTGGCTTTCATAATATCGACATGTGTGTCACAAAGTTGTCTAGTTTATCAATAATGGAGACATGAACCAACATGTGATTAGCTACGGACCACCATAGATCAGAGCAAGCAAAAAAAATTGATCATGCACAGTTAGGTCAACAAACCTTGCAGAATCTAAGTGGTCTGAATCTAAAGTACGAAAATTAACATACTAAGACATCTTAGGTTTTATAACGAACGAATATATAACTAGAAATCTCCATGAGAAAATAAATATCATAATACACCAATATTATAGGAACTCTGACATAAGAAGCTTCTTTTAAATGATTGAAAAATAGTCTCTACCTGAGATGTTGTAGGGTCAAGATGGCAGACTAGAGGGGGATGAATAGTCCTTTCTAAAATTAATCGCACCGGCTAACCAAAACAAATGCGAAATTAAAACTAACGGTCTAGCCAAGACTACACCCCTCTATCTAAGTTCACAAGCCCCTTATAAAGATCCTAATTAGGCAACAAAGGTGCCGGGCTAGTTAGAGCTCACCTAATCAATTCTAGGAGCAAGGTCACACAAACCTATGCCACTAGTACTTCAAGCAACGGAGGAGCTCCTACACATGCTCATAAGCAAAAGCACAAAGCCACCTAAGCTCACTAGCAATGCTCAATAACAAGGCTACACAAGCCAAATTATAGAGCGCAAATTACTTAGCTACATAAACTAAGCAATGTGACTAACAAAGTTACTCAAACCGAATTAGTCACGCAAGGGAGCTACTTCTATGCTACACAAGCAAAGAAGGTAACTAGCAAGCTACACAAGCTAACTAATTATAAGAGCAACTACACAAGCACAATGTAAATGAAGTAAATACAAGCCTGTGTAACAAGGATGCAAACCAACGGGAAGATAAGGATGACAGGGTGATTTTTATCCTAAGGTTCACGTGCTTGTCAACATGCTAGTCCCCGTTGAGACAAGCTCCAAGGTTGCCACCGGTCCTCTTGCTAGTGGTGACCCACAAGTCACACTCTCCCATGTGGAGTGCTTACCACAAGCTCTAGCACTTGACCCAGCCGGACCACTTGTTGCCCTTCGCGTATCGCTCTACTAGAGTTGCTCTTCGCGGCTCCCGCGGGATGAGCACAATCCCCCTCACAATCACTTCTCCAGAGCACCGCACAATCTTTTTTGCGTGCTTCGACGGAGACCACCACCAAGCTATTTAGGAGGTGACAGCCTCCAAGAGTAACAAGCACCACCGGATTGCAACTCGATCACCTAGTGCCACTCGATGCAACCTCACGATGCAATCGCACTAGAATCACTCACTCGTAATTGGATCGCACTCTTGCAAGCACAAGTGAGCTAGAGGGCTCCCAAGCACACCTACACAAGCCACCAAGATTCAAGGGTGCTTAGCAACCAACCCAAGGCTGGCCAACACTTCTATTTGTAGCCCCATCAACAAATAGAGTCGTTGCCGCTTCACTGGGCTGAAAGCGGGACCGTCGGACCGAGGGGAACCGACCATCGGACCGTCTGATGATGGGTCCGACGCCCTATCATGTTCACTCCTACGCTGCCACACGTCCTAGTAGAATCTCCCAACCATTGCGCGCCCAACAGTCGCTTGCCACGTGCTGAAAAGTCACCGTCGGACTTACCCACACGAGATCGTTGGACCGGCCGAAGCCCAGGGTCCGACACCTACCAAAACTACACCGAGAAGGTTAGAGGCCATCGGACCGAGTCCATCGCCGGACCGTTGGATGCACTAGAGTCCGATGCTTCTCGCGCGCTCACATGCCGCCACGTGTCTACACTCGCGCGCGCCTATGGAGGAATAGTGCTCTAGGCCTGTCCGACGCTGCCGAACCCTAGGGTCTGATGCTTTTCGGAGCGTGCCAGAGTCTAGGATTGGTAGTCAGACCGAGAGTCACAGGGTCCGATGCCCCTCCTTGCCAGGGTCTGACGCCCCTCTCTCTGCTCTTTTCTTCTCTGAGTTGATCCGTTTCAACTCCAACGACTTCTCCTTTACAAATGTGCTAACACCACCAAGTGTACAACACCTTATGCACATGTGTTAGCTTTTCACAAATATTTTCAATGGATTAGTCACTCAACTTGCCACGCCACTCGATCCTAGCAATGACACAAAGTTAGATCACTCGAGTGGCACTAGATGACCGATATGCAAACAAGTTTGCCCCTCTTGATAGTACGGCCATCTATCCTAAACCCGGTCATAAACTTCTCTACACACCTATAACCGGTGAAATAAAATGCCCTAGGTTGTACCTTTGCCTTGCACATTCCATTCCATCTCCTCCGATGTTGATGCAACACATGCACCAATCAATCATAAATGATATGATCCACTTCATATCATCACATGACCGCATTAATTCATCGATATTGACCTCACTTGCTCTTCACCGTTGCTTCAGTCCATCGGTGCCAAGTCATCACTCAACTTGTCCTTCACACTTGCAACCGGTCTGTTGAGCCAAGCCTCATCTTGATCTTCTCCACCTTGGTCACATGACTCCATGTCATGTCTCATATGCAATGAGCTCCTTCATCACATGTGTGAGCTTTGCACCAAGTTCAAGCCATCTAACCTCCATGGCATGTATTGCTCACACACATGTACCTATAGACTAATCACCTGTGTATCTCACTCAAACACATATTAGTCCACCTAAGGTTGTCACTCAATTATCAAAACCAAACAAGGACCTTTCAATCTCCCCCTTTATGGTAATTGATGACAACTCTACAAAGATATGGAAATTAAGCACTTTTGGATTCATGTTGCTTGCCCAAGCAATTTTACCATGTGTAAATGATTTTGGACAAGTACCATAAACCCGAATTGGTAGTATTAGCTCCCCCTACATATGTGCTAGAGTGTTTGGTTTGAAGCTCGCACATATGCATAAATTGGAGTTGTGGAAGAGTAATTACTACCAAATGATGCTAAGGTATATAGAATAAACCTTTGAAGCGTGATACCAATCGGAGTTTCACCTTTAAGTTCATCCTTAGCACCATAGTTTGCTAGATACCACTTGGAAAGAAAAACACTAGATACCCCGTGAGATCAACATTAGAAGCAAGGTACTAGTATTACTTGAAAACATACCAAGTGTCTAGCTATCATCCTATGCATGCTAGTTTTCATTTCATCAATCAAATTCTACAACTAGCATATACCACACAAGCATGCATATTAAATTTAACACTTATGCAAATGCAAGCAAGCACAAGAATATGCATAGAACAAATGCAAACAACCAAGTTCATGAGCTTGCTCCCCCTACTTGTGTGCTTCTCTTGTCCAAGAATTTTTTATCCTTCGCCATTCCTCAATGTTGCTCCCTCTTTGTCCATGTACATGTCCAAATCCAACTTCCCTCAATATTTTTGTACTAATCTCTCCCTCTTTGTCATCAATTTCCATAAAAGGTATGCCTCTTTTGATACAAAGGGTTGCGCTTAGGGGTAGATGGTTGACACTTGAATCTAGCATTTTTGATAGACACTACCATATATGTTGGAATGACACCACTTGTATAGCTCTTAAGATACCACATATAGGATCTTTGACCTTGATACCAATTGGTGGGGCTCCTCCCCCTATGTCATAGCATGGGTCATCCACTTGATAGATTTGAGCTCTTGTATGTGAGGGAACTTTGCTTCACTTGATGATCACTTAAAGTTGAGGATCACTTGTGGAACTATCGTCTTGTATGATTGATACCACATGTAGGAATGTGAAATCACTTAGAAGAACTTTCAAGCATGGAACCACTTGTTGGATTTGTCAATAAAAACCATTTCTTGAGCATTTGCTATCTTCATGAGCTTCTAAGTTGACTTGAACTAAATTGATTTGCCTAAGCTTCCAAGTTCAGTTTGAACTCTCTCTAAGCTTCTTCAAACTCATTTTGAGGTTATCTTATCGAGGTTGTACTTGTCACTTGTTGGCAATCCAAATTAAATTAAGTACTTGGGTTCACTAGTTCATGAACAAACTCATATACTACCACTAGATCAATTTATCATTCAAGCAATAGTGGTAGGCTATGAATTTTAAACTTTTCTTTTGTTATGCATGATCCTATTAGGCATGTACTATATGCTCTAGCCACATACTAGTAAGGGGTGAGATGATCATGCACATTACAATAATACCTTTGCTATCTTGAAGTAGAGGATAGTCATTTGATTCCAATTAGCCTCCGTAATAGCAATGTGAAGTCCAATTTATAGCTTGGTGAAGACCAATCATCATAGATAGAGTCCATTCTTCACCCATATGAATTGAGAACCACTTAAGATCAAGTGCACTAATTCTTGTTGTTGTTGTCTTGCTTTCTTTTTTTATCATTGCTTGAATGAGAGCACTAAATGTGAAAAAACACTTCAAATTCCATGACTAGCTCTCTTTTTGGGTGTGGCTTGCTTTCTTGATCAACCCTTTTGATTGCTTCAACTAAGCATCTCAAATGTTTCTCAGATCACCACTTTCATATTAGCCTTCCAAGTACTACACTTAGTTTACCTATATATAGGCGGCAAGCCCCTACACTACTAGGAAGAAGTGACCTCTCTCCAAAGAACCATTTTGGATACTCACTTGAATTGACTTTGTTTGATTGATCCAAGTGATGGACTTAACTTGATGAGTAACCATAAAACCTTCTTTTAAGTCCTTTTCTTTCTACCAAATGATCTCCAATAATCTCTAGAACTTAAACTTCATCTTCATCTTGATCTTGGTCTTGATCTTCAATTGGCTCTAAAGATTTTGATGGTTTTAGGCTTGCGCTCGTGGGTTTAGCATATTGATAGATAGGAGTAGAATCCACAGTAAAAAGAAAAAACAAAAGAAAAAATAAATGATAAACTGTCAAGCTAGGCTCGAAGTTAATTCGGCAACCGTTTCCCCGGCAACGGCGCCAGAAAGCTCGTTGGTATATTTAACGCACATAGATAAATCCACAAGCGCACGGATACCGCTATAGCATTTACCTAGAAGTATTCTAAGTATCATATCCATAGGGAAATGTGTGAGACTAACTATGGTCTAACTTAATAAGGGTAGCAACTAGGTTAAGGTTTAACTTAACTAGGATTAGCAACAACGCTAAGGATAAATAGGAGCATAGAGAGGATAACTAAAGTTCTCTAGTTCTGACTTGGGTAAGCTTATGTCTTCTACTATCCAACTGGGGATATTACTAGGGAAAGGCATCAGCAGAGGATGCTTTCCTTCGCAACCATGTCCTACGTGCGCCTATAGATGGGAGGTGGACTACAAAGGATCAACGAAGCTATATAGTACAGGCTATATAGAACTTATGTCACTCACGCGATCTACCACCTTTCGGAATGTAGGGTGCATCCACGATTGACCCAAGTCTAAGCACCACGCTTACACATATGATTAATACTTTACTCCCCCTATGTAGAGAATAAAGCACTCAAAAGAGTCATACAGCTGATGAACAATATAAACAAGATGCTTACTTGAATCAGAAGTTGATTACCAAAGAAATCAAAGAAGCAAGCTCAGATAGAACTGGAATCCACCAAGGTACAAGCTTAGATAGAACTTGAATCTACCATGGGGCTGACTGGTGGACCCCAAGGGTTAGGCGGCCCACATGTGGGCTGTCCGGCCCCACATGTTAGTGTCTCGGGCTCCACTTCAGTGGAGAGCCTCCTCGGAGTCTTCTAGAGTCTTCCCACGTTGGTTATGTTGTGGAATTATGCGATTTTCTTTGACAAATAGGTCCCCCTAGACAGTTTTCTAGATAAACCCTGCTGAAAATAAAGATTCACCAAAACTTGTGGAATTTATTAGTTTAAACCCCTATACCTATGTTTAGAGATGGAATTAAGTATAAATACAGGTTATGTTGATGGTTTATAATTGATGTTAGTGACCATCAATAGCCACCGATGCACATCTCCAAGTACGACAGCGAGACTAACCCGGACTATTGGCTCGAGGACTACCACCTCGCCATGAAGGTCGGGGCATCGGACGATGACTTCACCTTCCAATACCTCCTCTGCTTCTGTCAAGCTTGACCAGATCCTGGCTCAAGCAGCTTGAGCCCGGTAGCGTCCGCTACTGGGGCAACCTCCGTTCTATCTTCGTCAGTCTCTTCCAGGGTACATACACTCAACCTGAGAACTCATGGCACCTCTGCAATTATAGACAGAGGGCCGACGAGACCCTCTGAGAGTACATCCAGCGCTTTTCCAAGAAGCACAACAAGCTCCCAAACATCACCAACGCTGACATGATCAACGCCTTCATCTGTGGCATGACCTATGAAGCACTCATCCACGCGCTTGGCCGTGAGATCCCACACACGACGTGGAGGCTCCTGGACATCACCACCCAGTATGCCACCGGCAAGGAGGCTGTCTAGGCCAACTTTAGTGGCAAGGCCAAGGCCACCGACCACCTTAGTGGTGGGGATAGTGGCAACGACCTTGCCTCGTCCCAACGTCGCCGTGACAAGAGGAATAGGGACTAAAAGCACCATGGGGAGGAGATGGTGGCCACGACTAACCGTGTCGCTAGGCCTCAGCCCATGGGCGCGATGTGGGCCCCGAGCACTTCGAGAAGGTGCTTGAAGCCCCCTACCCATTCCATGGAGAGTAGGCAAAGCACCTCCTCAAGGATTGCACCACCATCAGGGGCTACATCTATGGCACCCTCAGCCAGTAGGGCAAGGCTAAAAGCCAGCCGCAATGGCTGGTGAACCAGCGAATGCCGCCTCGGAGGATGACACCGAGTTCCCCAAGGCCGATCGCTGCCTCATGATCTTCAGGGGCTCCTAGGCATATGAATCCCACCTACAGTGCCTTATCATCGAGCAGGAGGTGAACACCGCTCACACCCTCGCCGCTCCAATGCGGCTCCGATGGTCCCAGATGACCATCACCTTTGACTAGGGGGATCACCCCAATCGTGTTCCTCACCTGGGGTGCTACCCACTCGTGGGCACCAAGTGCCTTTTCAAGGTGCTGATGGATAGGGGTAGCAGTCTCAACATACTCTATGCTAGCACCATGAATAGGATGGCCATCTTGTGGAGCAGCCTATGCCCTAGCAAGGTGTCATTCTATGGGATCATCCTGGGGAAGGAAGCCATGCCCCTCGGGCGCATTCGGCTCAGCGTCACCTTCGGCCAGCCAGATAACTTCTACAAGGAGCCGCTCACCTTTGAGGTGGTCGACTTCCCTGGTGTCTACCATGCCCTTTTAGGCCGACCATGCTTCGCCAAGTTCATGGTTGTCCCTAATTATACCTATCTAAAGCTGAAGATGCCTGGCCCCAAGGGTGTCATCACCATCGAGGGTAGCTTCAAGGTAGCCTACTACTATGAGCAGACTACGTTGCCCAAGTGGCTACATTGATTGCCCCCTGTGCTCCCAATAGCCCGGCCGTGACATAGGAAAGGGCGCCGACGAAGGAAGCGACCAAGGAAGTGGTGGTGCTCGACCAACTGAGCATCGGTGAGGCGACCAAGGACCCTAGTGACAGCGATGGCTCGGCTAGCCCCTCCATCTAGGCAAGTTCTAACCTTTTCCCATGAGGGAAGGCCACCGCCAAGCCATCCGCCCAGAAGTGCCATCTCCTGAGCCAGTATCAGCTTGCTAAACTTCTTCGTCGGCCTACCTCTCCAACAACAAAAACCAAGATAAGTCCCATCCTCCCAACCTTCTTGCTTCATTTATCTTTGCTATTGTCTCCTTTATCCTAAGTGACTCCCACAGTGGCTCGGTTGCACCAAAGGATCGACTAAATTAACCACCTGTTGCCCTCTGTGAAGGAGAACTACACCGAAAGACCCCCCGCCGACCGAGGCAAGGACGGGATAGACGGAATGGGAGACCGGGCAAGAGATCAGCAAAAGCACTAATGGAACAGCCTTGATCGTTGTGTTACCAGCTATGTCCTCTTTCCCTTCTCTTATGTCCATTTTGTTCATTTATAGTTATCTCCCTGTTTCTTGATCCTTCATCAGATCGCGTCTCCCAGCCACACCACGGTATGGTGCCCCTCAAAAGGGGCATTGCCGAGGGTTCTAAGGTCGACCCACCGAGCTTCAAGGCCACCCGAGGCACCCAAAGGTGCGAGGGATGTTTAAGGTCAAGCACTAGAGGCCTTTGCTAGGCACTCAGAAGTGAAACCGGCCTACCTTCGAATGATGTCTGAGTACCAACCTCGAGCCGCTCGTGGTGACCCAATGAGGGAGGCAGTGAGCCCCGAGAAGTCAAGGATCTCCCCTCCTAGGGACATGACCGAGGCACGGAATGACTATAAACCTAGGGTTCACACAAACTCACCCACTAGCAGCACAAGCGCGACAATCTTGGCCACCGAGGGACCTAAGTCTCGAGCACGACTCATGAGTGTTGGTATATTTAACGCACATAGATAAATCCACAAGCGCACGGATACTGCTGTAGCTTTCACCAGGAAGTATTCCAAGTATCGTATCCACAAGAAAATGTGTGAGACTAACTATGGTCTAAGTTAACAAGGGGTACCAACTTGGTTAAGGTTTAACTTAACTAGGAGTAGCAACAAGGCTAAAGATAATTAGGAGCATAGAGAGGATAACTAAAGTTCTCTAGTTCTGACTTGGGTAAGCTTATGTCTTCTACTATCCAACTGGGGACATTACTAGGGAAAGGCACCAGCAGAGGATGCTTTCCTTCGCAACCACATCCAACGTGCGCCTACAGATGTGAGGTGGACTACAAAGGATCAACGAAGCTATATAGTACAGGCTATATAGAACTTATGTCACTCACGTGATCTACCACCTTCTGGAATGCAGGGTGCATCCATGATTAACCCAAGCCTAAGCACCATGCTTACACTTACGATTAATACATTACTCCCCCTATGTAGAGAATAAAGCACTCAAAAGAGTCGCAAACCTGATGAACAATATAAACAAGATGCTTACTTGAATCAGAAGTTGATTACCAGAGAAATCTTAGAAGCAAGCTCAGATAGAACTTGAATCCACCAAGGTACAAGCTGTAGAGAGAGCACCGACAGGCCGACACCTCCTCCAAACTCTTCTCTCACTCTCTATCTCACTATTTCTATTTATAAGACTAGATCCTATTGAGGACTAATCTTTTCTTGATAGCTGGCTCTGATCCTCATGATATGAATTAGGGTTTCAGGGATCTGCCTAGGGAGGGGGGTACAGGGCTGTTTATATAGGCCAGAGCATCCAACATGAGCCCTTGGATCAAACCGACTTAAAGGATGGCATAGATGCAACCTAGGAGGTGGTGGGGAACCAACTTAGCAACAAGGGGCTGACTGGTGGACTCCAGGGGTTGGGTGGCCTGCATGTGGGACCGGTTGGCCCCACATGTCAGTGTCTTGGGCTCCGCTTCGGTGGAGAGCCTCCTAGAGTTTTCTAGAGTCTTCCCACGTCGGTTATGCTGTAGAATTACGTGATTTCCTTTGACGAAGAGGCCCCCCTTGGTGGTTTTCTGGATAAACCCTGCTGAAAACACAGATTCACCAAAACATATGGAATTTATTAGTTTAAACCCCTATACCTATGTTTGGTGATGGAATTAAGTATAAATACAGGTTATGTTGATGGATTATATTTGATATTAGTGACCATCAATAAGTTCCCCCAAGCTTAACATTTGCTAGTCCCTGAGCAAAGCTAAACTCAGCAATGGATTAGGAGTTGCTACAATATTTTCATGCCTCAAAAGTACACAGGTGTTCAATCAAAAATTCTCCTCCGGATTATAATAAACCGATCTAACTTTCAAACTTACCCATATTACCTTCAATCATGGGGCTTCTCAGCCTTCACTTGGGTCTTGAGCAATTAAAAGATAAAATGATCAAGTCAAGCACTATGTCTCAAATTCTTTGTTCCACCGCTGTTCCAAAGTTTTTATAAGTTTTCAAAATAAAACTCAGAGATTCCATTGTATGACACTCTCAAGGCTCTCAATATATGTGGTATTTGTGGATTCTCACCAAGGCAACAAAGATGTTATGCCTTTTCTCTTCCTACTACTAAGGCTTATGTGGAGTTCATAGGTAGGGAGAAGGCTAGAGCATACTTGCAATGCATATGTTGTAAAGTCAAACAATGGATCCAAAGAGAGTTGAGTCATACAATCAAATCAAGATGTGCATTTGTGTGGATATATGGTGGATATATATGGTGGCTAACCTATTCTACTATGCTCCTTGAAAACATATTGTGGTAGAACTGCCCGAAATAACACACCTTCAGAGGCGCTTGTCTTCCACTAGACACTATGCACCCCAAAAGCAAGCTATATCGGACGGTTCCGTCGAGCACACCCCAAGGGAGAACTCGAACAATCTATGGTTTTTCTCCAGGATCCAATAATGAGAATGAGTTTACAATACTTAGTACATTTCATACATCAAGAGTTCTTAGAAATACATTATTACAATACCAAATTCAGAGTGTGAAATTTAAACAGCGGAATTGAAATAAACTTCTAACGATAAGATACAAGGATCCGTCTATGTCCACCAGAAGAATCCTCCACTCAATAGCTACTCCTCAAGCTGCACCTACAACAGGGGTAACTAAACCCTGAGTACACAATGTACTCATAAGACTTACCCGACTAGTGGGAATAACTTCCTGACTCCAAAGGATATGATAAGCTTTATGGTTTGCTGGGTTTCCTTTTTGCGAAAAGCTTTACTAGTAGTGAATCCTTATGGATGTTCTTATTAGTAGTCATGATTAGTTCATTTATCTAGCCATTCTATGTAAGCACATGTTCTACTTTCAAGCAAGAGTTGAACAATCAGATCCATTTCACCATCTTTTATCTTCCAGTTCTTACTACGGTGCTAGATCGTAGACAAGTCATACCGTATTACACGGCAATTCATGAATCAATGTAGCCCAGCTAGGTACCTTGAAACACATGCCCCACTTGTACCCCAGGCATAAGCAGGACTAACCCACCACTCTCCTGTCAAGAGGTCCAGGTCCCCGTCTAAACTTGGACTCCAAGCCCCCACTCCTGAGTCCCGGACTCAGTGTGGTGCTTAGACCTCCACCATCCCCGCCTCCAATTAGTCGGTCCGGAAAGAGCCGGAACCCACGACAAGAGAGCAACGAGCCTTCACTGCTCCCATAAACAAGTATGTGCTTAGGATAATAAGTCTGTGACCTGACTAGAATCCAATGCAACGGCCGGTCCTTAATCGACACGGATAGGGAAAATAGTGTAACCTAGCTATGCCCCATTAGCTGCGGAACACAACCTCTTACACCCACCAATACACGTACCATATCCCTGCCTGGTCTCCATTTTCTTTCACCATTTTATCATGAGAATGATAATAATAATCACCTATTATGAGTAACGGCAAGTTAATCATGCTACCAATAGCCTAAGCATAGCAGCTACTCGACCTATGCTAGTAGGACTCCTGGGTAGGTATATCTATGCATGTAGTTTTAATATAAATCCTATAATGTAAATGTGCATCATATATATATATATCCAGTGATCATTCAAAATAAGGGTTATGCATCGGGGCTTGCCTTGGGTAGGCACGGTGTTAGCTCAGTCAGTCAATGGTGGCTCTGGGACCTCCTCCTGCATGAGGATCTCCTCCTCGTACTCCTCAATCACCTCCTCAAACTTGTGGTCTCCGATGGTCACGATCTCCGCCAACTCGTTCTCTACATGCATGCGATGATGATGCAACACTTAGTATTTTAGCAACAGCAGTTCCTAAATTAAGAATACACATGGTAAACTACTAAGCTAGCTCTAATAACTAAGATACTAAGCTAACTATCATCTTCATCAAGTAAAGTGTTGAGTTCAACAAACAAACACCTAGCTTTACAAATGAAGGATATATCTTTATTTCTACTAATGATTTAATGTATATTTGAACCAAAGAGCATTTAACTACCTTTATGTTAAGTCTATTCTAAAGCTACAAAAATTATAGTGTGCACATAATAATACCATGAAGCTACTATAAAATTTTCAATGCTACAGCTATCACCATATTGCCATAAAAATTCCTAGAATATTTAACCTAATAATATTAAGCACTCTCAAATGATTTAATAGTTCCTGGTATCAACAAATATATATATATATATGAACTAAATACACCAATATATAGAGCACAATCTTAGGAACTAACAAATTTAGTTTCACAATTTTTGGATACCTATATGATTTTATATGATTTACCAAAGTTCAGCTCAGAATTAAAATGAAAAGCTATTTCTATTTTCCACGAAAAAGATAAACTCAATTTAGCCCAACGCGGCCCACAGGCGAGGCAAGGCCCATGCGCGGAGGTGGCCCACGGCGAGGAAGCCCGTGCGCGCTGGCACTCTTGCAAAAGCGCCCCTGGACTATGAGAAAAACAACGCGCAGTCCATGTTACTATTTCTATAGACATCGACTTTGCAACGGAACCCTCGGATCTTTCTCCTCTTTTCAATGGCAAGGTCCTCGGCCATCCCCGCGCGCTCTGGCGCAGCGAGCGGTGGCACTAGCGCTTACACTGGCCACATAGGACCCCCGCTGACCTATCTACGAGGCCGATGCTCACCTAGGGTTCGACACGAGACGATGAGCGGCAGTTGCACGAGCCGAGACACCGTAGAGGGACCTCTCCACGATGGTGGGCACCCTACGGCAATGGCGACGGCGCTCAGGTAAGCCGCAGCAACAACAAGGTGGTAGGGGTAGCGGGTGAGCAACAACCACTCACCAGTGACCATACCGAGAAGCCAGCCTCGTGCGCATTGCAAAGGCACGGCCGTGTCAGCGATGAGGAGGCAGCACTAGGTCTACGACTAGCATGCACATGATGAAGAGGGAGCCAAGGCTAGCTAGTGGTGTAGAGGAATTGGCGTGGGATGAAGTGGTGGAGACTGGCCACGATGTGGGCGGCGATGGGCCTGAACGGCACGGCGGCAGACAAAGCTCCAAAATTGGATGTCGACGTGACGCGAGTCAAGGTAGGGTGGGGTTGTCTAGAGAGGGGGCATGAAGGCGGAGACGCGAGCACGAGGAATTGATGAGAGGTTTTCGCTCTCTGGCTTCACTGTGACACGACGCGACGGCGGCGGAAAACAGAGGGAGAAAGAGGGAAACTGAGAAACGGCACGGCAGGTGGGCTCGGCTCGCCCATGCCTTGGCAGGACGTGAGCGGCGAGCATGGGAGGCCCATGCACTGGCACTACAGACAACGCATGCACACGTCCGACCAGCGTGGCCCACGCCGCAGTGCCATAAATGGTGTGGCAATGGTGGCTTACCCACGTGCGCATGGCAGAGGCAACACGCACAGGGCTAGCAAAAGCACAGAGGTGTAGAGGATCAGCACGGACGTGATGATGATGCGATGGTACCCTACTCCTTAACCCTATCTATCACAAAAAATTGCTAAACATAGCAATGTCTAGCAGTCAGCAGACTTGAAAATTTCCAAGTTTTAGAGCTGAATTTGATTTCCATTTGCGATTTCTAAGTTAGTGGAAATATTAGCTATGTTCTATAGCATTTTTGCTTAATAAAAATTGGTTTTAAACCCTAAGTGATATAACATGACTATCGAATCAACTTTTGGTCCGCATTTTAGTTGATCGTTTCGAGTTATAGAAATTGATCTACACACTTTATCACTTGCATTAACACATAAATATGATGCTCATGATATGTTTTAGTAAATGATTTATGATGTAACACCGAGGGTGTTACAAATCTACCCCCCTTAAACAAAATCTCGTCCCGAGATTTCATGTGCCTAGTGTGGGAAAAGAGATAAGAAATAAATCCTGATTTAAACAATTACTTCCGTGAACTAGAAAGAAGATGGGGATAATGCTTCAAGATATAGCTTTCTTGCTCCCACGTTGCTTCATCCTCCGGGTGATTTTGCCACTGAACTTTATAAAACTTCACCACATTCACTCTTTCTTTTTCATCTAAGATCTTAACAGGATGCTCAATATAAGACAAGTCAGGCTGGAGTGGAAGTCCTTCAATTTCCATCGTTTCATCGGGGATCCTCAAACATTTCTTTAACTGGAAAACATGGAAGATATTATGCACTGTTAACAAAATATCCGGGAGCTAGATATGGTAGGTAGCAGAACCACACTGGGCCAAAATCTTGTAAGATCCAATATAGCAAGGGGCTCGCTTCCCACAGACACCAAATCAATGCACCCATCTCATGGGTGACACATTGAGATACACATGATCACCAACTTCAAATTGCAAGGGACTTCTTCGCTTGTTCACATAAGTTTTCTGATGGCTTTGAGCTGCCTTCAAATGGCTCTAAATAATATGGACTTGCTCTCGAGCTCCTTTGATAAAATCAGGCCCAAAATATCCACGATCACCCACCTCAACCTAGTTAAGAGGTGTTCTACAATTCTTGCCATATAGGGCCCCAAAAGGTGCCATACGAATGCTTTCTTGATAGCTATTGTTTTAAGAAAACTTAGTTAGAGTCAAGCATTCGTCCCACTTTTTAGGAAAAGAAATGGCATAAGCTCTCAACATATCCTCAAGTACCTGGTTTATCCTTTCTATTTGGCCGTCAGTTTGCAGATGATAAGCTGAACTTCTGAGGAGACTAGTACCAAGACATTCCTGGAGTTGCTCCCAAAAACGAGAGACAAAGACTGACCCTCTATTAGAGACGATAGTAAGAGGAACTCCATGTAGGATCACAATCCGGTCAAAATACAACTTGGCTTACTTCTTGGCTAAATATCTGGTATCTACTGAGAGAAAATGAGCAGACTTAGTAAGGCGATCCGTAATGACCCAAATAGAGTCATACCCCTTTGCCATGTGGGGCAAACCCACAACAAAGTCCATAGAAATATCCTCCCATTTCCAAACAGGGATAGACAAGGGCTGCAAAAATCCTGGTGTACGCATATGGTCTGCCTTAACTCTTCCACAAGTGTTGTATTCCACGACATACTTTGTGATATCTTGCTTCATATTTGACCACCAATACAAGTGGCGCAAATCATGGTACATCTTGTTACTTCCTGGATGGATGGACAACTTGGAATGATGAGCTTCATCCAAAATCTTTCTTCTAAGCTCATCACTTGACGAAACAACCAATATGTTCTTGAACCTCACTACACCTTGGTCATCAATACTAAAATGTGGACCACGCCCTTTGACAATTAACTCCTTGATATGCGGGGTTTCCGAAACATCTTGCCTTTGCTCTATAATAATTTGCTCAAGTAAATCCGAGACTAGAGCAATATGGGCTAGCACCTCAACATGGTTGAGAGGCAAAGGTGCTTCTTCAACTTGATATGACTTTTGGCTCAAAGCATCAGCTACCACATTAGCTTTTCTAAGATGGTAATGAACCTCCAAATTATAATCCTTAATTAGCTTCAACCATCTCCGTTGCCTCATGTTCAACTTGGAATGAGTGAAAATATATTTGAGGCTCTTGTGATCCGTATAAACATGCACTTTATTTCCCAACAAAGAATGCCTCCAAATTTTTAGAGCGTGCACCACAGCAGCTAGCTCTAAATCATGGGTGGGATAATTCACCTCGTGCTTTTTCAGTTGACGTGAAGCACAAGCTATCACGTGTCCATCCTGCATAAACACGCATCCTAATCCAGTCCTTGAGGCATTACAATAAACATCAAATGGCTTGTCAATATCTGGTTGGACAAGAATAGGAGCAGAGGTAAGAAACTTCTTTAGGGCTTGGAAAGCTTCTTCACAAGCCGGACTCCATACAAACATGACATCTTTCTGGAGCAACTTAGTCATTGGTTGGGCTATTTTAGAGAAGTTAGGAATCAAGCACCGATAATAACCAGCAAGACTAAGGAACTGATGGTTCTGAAGCACTGACTTTGGAGATTTCCAATTTAGAACATCTTGCACCTTGCTTGGATCTACCGAGATGCCTTCAGGTGTCAGAACATGTCCCAAAAACTGCACTTGATCTAACCAAAACTCACACTTACTGAATTTGGCATACAGCTTGTGTTCCCTTAATCGAGTCAGTGCTATCCGAAGATGTTGTGCATGCTCTTCTTTGTTCTTGGAGTATATCAAAATATCATCAATGAACACCACTACAAACTTATCCAACTCAGGCATGAAAACTGAATTCATAAGATACATGAAGAATGCAGGAGCATTGGTGAGACTAAAGGACATGACTAGGTATTTATACAACCCATACCTAGTAGAGAAAGCTATCTTTGGTATATCTTGTGTTCGGATCTTAATTTGATGATAACCCGAATGAAGATCAATCTTGGAAAACACTTTTGCACCAGCCAATTGATCGAACAAAGTATCAATACAAGGTAAAGAATACTTGTTCTTAATGGTTACCGCATTGAGAGGGTGGTAATCCACACACATCCAAAGAGTACCATCCTTCTTTTTCACAAAAATAGCTGGACAACCCCACGGTGAAGAGCTAGGTCGGATGAATCCATTTTCCAACAATTCCTCTAACTGCTTCTTTATTTCTGCTAGTTCTTTAGGAGCCATGCGGTAAGGATGTCGTGAAATAGGAGCAGTGCTAGGTTCTAACTCAATAGTAAACTCCACGTCCCTATCTGGTGGTAACCCAGGTAGATCTTCAGGGAAGACATCCAAAAACTCACAAACCACAGGAATAGAGATAAGATCAGGAGAAGCTTCAACATGAACAACAACTGGTAAGGCTAGATCTGAGGGCATAAGTATAGACATCCTATCCTTGGAAGAAGGAAGCTATAACTCAACAACTCTCTACTTAAGGTTCAAGACTACCCCATAAACTCGCATCCAGTTCATGCCTAGAATTGCATCTATGCCTTGCCTAGACAGCACCATGAACTGGAGGCAATAAGTGTGAGTGGCTAGCACTAATCTAACTGTGTTCGTCTGAGTATTAATGCACAACTGCGTACCCGAGGTACTGATTTTATAGGCAATAGGAATAGCCATAAGAGATATATTGTGCCTTTATGCAACCCCATGCTCATGAATAAATGTGATGCACCAGAATCAAACAACACATATGCTGGGTGGGAATCAATAGTAAATATACCAGCCATCACAGGTTCATTCTGCAAGATCTCCTTAGCCTTAGTGAAGTTGACTTGTCTAGAGCGGCTTACGGGCACCTTCTTGATAATCGTCCTCTTGACCAGACGAGAGTTGGCTGAAGGCTGAGAAGACTGCGTAGGCTGGTTCTATGGACACTCTCGAGCATAGTGGCCCTCCTTGCCACACTTGAAACAAGCACCCGACTTGTACCCCTACCCCTGACGTGGCAGAACCTGATGTCCCTAAGGCTATGGTTGCACCTACTAAGTAGGTGTATGATACTAAGTGGGAGGTGCCTGGTAGGTCTGCTGAGCCTGACGAAACGACTGCCCACTCGAAGACTGATAGGGCACCTGCCTAACAACCTATACCTTCTGAGCCTAGGGGTGACTAGAAGATCCAGTGATCACCCGCTTGTGCTTCCACTTAGCCTGAGAGCCATGCTAAAGTCCCTCCATGGCAATAGCAGTATTCATCATAGCACCAAAAGTCTGGTAGTTCCCTATGTACAGCTCCTTCTACAGACTACAAGAGAGGCCACGATAGAAACGGTCCCTCTTCTTCTCATCAGTATCGACATGGGTCCTAGCATACTATGCCAGATGGTTGAACTTGTTCACATAATCCATCACAGACATGCTCCCTTGCTTCAGGTTCAGGAACTCCATCAACTTCCTGTTCAGCACACCAGCAGGAATGTAGTACTCTCTAAAAGCAGCGGTAAACTCCTACCAAGTCACATGGTGATCCACCGGCTGCATAGCATTGAACGTGTCCCACCATGCACTGGCAGAACCCAACAGTTGCTGCGCTGCAAAGCGCACCTTTTGTTCTTCAGTCACAGTGAGCAGCTAAAACTTATGCTCCAAAATACGAAGTCAATGTTCCACATGCAGAGGCTCAGCAGTTGGCGTGAACGTTGGTGGGTGCGTCTTCAAGAAATCCTAGTAAGAATAGGGCCCCTCGGGACCATGGGCACCACCCTCATTCCCGCCATTGCCTCCGTGGCCCCCACGGGCAAAGCCACCAATCGCCTAGGCTAGTATCTCCAAGGCACGGGCTGACTCATGCCGAGCAGCTAGCATCTCCGCCATCATCTCTGCATGGGTCATCAGAGGTGGTGGTGGTAGAGGAGGAGGAGCTAGAAGTGGGGCCTCATGGCTCTCTCCGTTGGTGTTGTCAGTGCCCTCACCGCGACCGTTATTGCCCAGGTCTGCCCAACGCTGGTACTCTCGTGACCCGACCTCAGGTTCATCTATAAACATATATGAACCAACCATTAGGGACAACCCTCTAGATTAGGAACAAGAGACTTAGAGAAATGATAAGGTTTTTATTAAGGCATTCTTTTAAGTTATCCTATCGATTCACTAATCCATTTATACGTGTGGGAGAAGTTTAGTTTAAGAAGATTTTCTTTTCATGATGCATGCATTGGCCTACCCGTTCACTCAAGCCAGAATATAGCGGCATTCACAAAATTTGTCAGCACATCGCACACTCACTTTCCATACGCTAAATGATTCTTACACAGCGTAAGTTGGTGTACCTGCAGAAACTTGATTAGAAAAAACCAGTGCCGCTATCCTAGATAGACCATTGCCCTATTCGCTTGGCTAATAAGCCATGGCTGAAAGTACTATTGGCTGATTTGTTGTGAGAGAAAAATATTGTTCGTTGGCTAAAAAATACGGCTTATAAGCCAAGCGAACAGGGCGCATATTGCTAGGGCTTATACTTATTTACATAATTTTATCGCATCCTACTTTTCGCAAAACTTTTGTTGGTCAAATTTTTCGTTTTGAAAAGAGTTATGAAACTCGTAAGTCATTATTGGCTCTAGTACCACCTATGGTAGAACCGCCCGAAATAACACACCTTCGGAGACGCTTGTCTTCCACTAGACACTAAGCACCCCGAAAGCAAGCTACATCAGACGGTTCCATCGAGCACACCCCAAGGGAGAACTCGAACAATCCATGTTTTTTCTCCAGGATCCAATAATGAGAACGAATTTATAATACTTAGTCCATTTCATACATCAAGAGTTCTCAGAAATACATTAGTACAATACCAAATTCAGAGTGTGAAATTTAAACAGCAGAATTGAAATAAACTTCTAACGATAAGATACAAGGATCCGTCTATGTCCACCAGAAGAATCCTCCACTCAACAGCTACTCCTCAAGCTGCACCTGCAACAGGGGTAAATAAACCCTGAGTACACAATGTACTCGCAAGACTTACCCGACTAGTGGGAATAACTTCCCGACTCTAAAGAATATGATAAGCTTTATGGTTTGATGAGTTTCCTTTTTGTGAAAAGCCTTACTAGTAGTGAATCATTATGGATGTTCTTATTGGCAGTCATGATTAGTTCATTTATCTAGCCATTCTAAGTAAGCACCTGTTCTACTTTCAAGCAAGAGTTGAGCAATCAAATCCATTTCACCATCTTTCATCTTCCAGTTCTTACTACGGTGCTAGATCGTAGACAAGTCATACCGTATTACACGGCAATTCATGAATCAATGTAGCCCAGCTAGGTACCTTGAAACACATGCCCCACTTGTACCCCAGGCATAAGCAGGACTAACCCACCACTCTCCTGTCAAGAGGTCCAGGTCCCCGTCTAAACTTGGACTCCAAGCCCCCACTCCTGAGTCCCGGACTCAGTGTGGTGCTTAGACCTCCACCATCCCCGCCTCCAATTAGTCGGTCCAGAAAGAGCCAGAACCCACGACAAGAGAGCAACGAGCCTTCACTGCTCCCATAAACAAGTATGTGCTTAGGATAATAAGCCACCATTGCCACACCATTTATGGCACTGCGGCGTGGGCCACGCTGGTCGGACGTGTGCATGCGTTGTATATTATTAGGTCAAATATACATGGCAATTCGTGAATCAATGTAGCCCAGCTAGGCACCTCGAAACACACACCCCACTTATACCCTAGGCATAAGCAGGACCAACCCACCACTCTCCTATCAAGGGGTCCAGGTCCCCGTCCAAGCTTGGACTCTAAGCCCCCACTCCTGAGTCCTAGACTCAGTGTGGTGCTTAGACCTCCACCATCCCCGCCTCCAATCAGTTGATCTGGAAAGAGCCGGAACCCACGACAAGAGAGCAACGAGTCTTCCCTGGTCCCATAAACAAGTATGTGCTTAGGATAACAAGTCTGTGACCTGACTAGAATCCAATGCAACGATCGGTCCTTAACCGACACGGATAGGGAAAACATTGTAACCAAGCTATGCCCCATTGGCCACGGGACACAACCTCTTACACCCACCAATACCAGTACCATATCCCTGCCCGGTCTCCATTTTCTTTCACCATTTTATCATGAGAGTGATAATAATAATCACCTATTGTGAGTAACGGCAGGTTACTCATGCTACCGATAGCCTAAGCATAGCAGCTACTTGACATATGCTAGTATGACTCCTGGGTAGGTATATCTATGCATGTAGTTTCAATATAAATCCTATAACATAAATGCACATCACGTATATATATCTAGTCATCATTCAAAATAAGGGGCATGCATCGGGGCTTGCCTTGGGCAGGCACGGTGTCAGCTCAGTCAGTCAATGGTGGCTCTGAGACCTCCTCCTGCACGAGGATCTCCTCCTCATACTCCTCGATCACCTCCTCGAACTCATGGTCTCCGATGGTCACGATCACTGCCAACTCAATCTCTACATGCATGCGATGATGATGCAACACTTAGTATTTTAACAACAGCAGTTAATAAATTAAGAATACACATGGTAAAGTACTAAGCTAGCTCTAATGACTAAGATACTAAGCTAACTATCATCTTCATCAAGTAAAGTGTTGGGTCCAACTAACAAACACCTAGCTTTACAAATGAAGGATATATCTTTATTTCTACTAATGATTTAATGTATATTTGACACCATATTGCCACAAAAATTCCTACAATATTTAACCTAATAATATTAAGCACTCTCAAATGATTTAATAGTTCCTGGTATCACCAAATATATATATGAACTAAATACACCAACTAAAAGAGCACAATCTTATGAACTAAGAAAATTAGTTTCACAATTTTTGGATACCTACATGATTTTATATGATTTACCAAAGTTCATCTCAGAATTAAAATGAAAAGGCTATTTCTATTCTCCATGAAAAAGATAAACTCAATTTGGCCTAACGCGGCCCACAAGCGAGGTGCGGCCCACACGCTGAGGCGGCCCATGGCGAGGAAGCTTGCATGCGCCGGCACTCTTGCAAAAGCACCCCTGGACTATGAGCAAAACAACCCATAGTCCATGTTACTATTTCTATAGACAGTGACTTTGCAACGGAACCCTCGGATCTTTCTCCTCTTTTCAACGGCAAGGTCCTCGGCCATCCCCGCGTGTTCTGACGCGGCGAGCGGTGGCACTGGCCACACGGGACCCCCGCTAACCTATCTACGAGGCCGACGCTCACCTAGGGCTCGACACGAGATGATGGGTGGCGGTTGCATGAGCCGGGACGCCATAGAGGGACCTCTCCACGATGGCAGGCACCCTATGGCAATGGCGAATGCGTTCAGGCGAGCCGCAGCAACAACAAGGTGATAGGGGTAGTGGGTGAGCAACGACCACTCACCAGTGACCTTACCGAGAACCTGGCTCAACCAGAGACGACCTGAGCGAGGCTGGCCACGTGCGTGCTACGAGATGAACGGTAGACCACAAAGGCATGGCCACGTCAGTGGTGAGTAGGCGGCACTAGATCTGCAACTAGCGTTGGCACGACGAAGAGGGAGCCAAGGCTAGCTAGTGGTGCAGAGGAATTGGCGTGGGATGAAGTGGTGGAGACTAGCCACGACGTGGGTGGCGATAGGCCTTAATGGCATGGCGGCAGACAAAGCTCCAAAATTGGAGCTCAGCATGACACAAGTCAAGGTGGGGTGGGGTCGGCTGGAGAGGGGGAGTGAAGGCGGACATGCGAGCACGAGGAATTCATGAGAGGTACTCGCTCTCTAGCTTCACCGTGACATGATGCGACGGTGGTGGAAAATAGAGGAAGAAAGAGGGAAAGAGAGAGACATCGCGGTAGGTGGGCTCGGCTCATCCATGCCTTGGCGGGACACGAGTGGCAAGCACGGGAGGCCCACACGCCGGCATTACGGACAATGCGTGCGCGCATCCGACCGGCGTGGCCCAAGCACCGCAGTGCCATAAATGGTGTGGCGACGGTGGCTCACCCACATGCGCATGGCAGAGGCGACACGCACAGGGCTGGCAAAAGCGCAGAGGTGCAGCGGATCAGCGCAGATGCGACGATGATGTGACATTAGTGCCGGTAGTGGGGACGCGACGGCAGCGCAGCGCGGCCGCGCCGACACCCAAACAGCAGTGCGAGGCAGAGCAGCAGGACACAGGGCCAGTGGCTCGCTACGGCCAGCCTCAGCCAAGCCCAGGCAGCGCGATAGCAGCGGTAGTAGCGCGACATGGTGGCAGGATGGCCAGGCGCAGGTGAGCGGCGGGCGCGGTGGTTCGCGGTTGGCGGCTAGCGGCGTGCCCACCGCGGCTAGGATGCGGCAGCAGCAGCTGACCAGCGTGGCCACGTGCGTGCATGGCCGGTGCACCGACTCCGTGATGTCAGGGCAGGATGGCCTGGAGGCTACGCCCAACATAAGAAGATGGCCCAAGTTCATGTTATGCATGGATTTTAAAGCGTTCGAGACATCTAAACCATTGATCCAATCCCCAAACCACTTTTGCTATACCTTAGAGGGTATATTAGGCTACTAAAACAAGCCATAATACTACCCTACTTCTTAGCCCAATCTCTCACAAAAAAATTGCTAAACATAGCAATGTCTAGCAGTCAGCAGACTTGAAAATTTTTAAGTTTTAGAGCTGAATTTAATTTCCATTTGCGATTTCTAAGCTAGTGGAAACATTAGCTATTAATATCATTTTTTGACCACAAGTATTTCACTGTCATCTACAAAGTTTGTACTACAAAGTTTGTACTTCAAACTTTATTTAAGTATCACACGCATGTTCTGTAGCATTTTTGCTTAATAAAAATTGGTTTTGAACCCTAAGTGATATAACATGACTATCAAATCAACTTTTGCTCCACATTTTAGTTGATCGTTTCGAGTTACAGAAATTGATCTACACACTTTATCAGTTGCATTAACACATAAACATGATGCTCATGACATGTTTTAGTAAATGATTTATGGTGTAACACCGAGGGTGTTACACATATCTCTCCTTTAAAACTTGGAAACATTTGCCAGAGAGCAGGGACTATCTTATTCATCTTTTCTTTTTTTAGACGAGCATCTGAGTATCCATTGTTTTAAATATCTTAGACACTTATCCATTTTTTCTCATCTCTTTTTTCCTCTTTTTTATGAATAACTTTTGCATAGCCCCATGTCTCTTTTCTACAACAAAACCTTGAGAGATAGCAACAAGAACTTGAAACATTTATTTGGTGGATGAAAAATCTATCAAGCATGTTTTTGTGTTCACTCCTAGTATAGGAGTAAAACATTTTTTTGTGGATCTAGATGGAAGGCATGTTTTACGTACTCCCTGTGTAGGAGCAGCAGATTTATGTGTATGTGGTGTGTACGTGATCTTGATTTTAAGAGCATGACAAACCTCTCATAAGAGTCAACAAAGCATGACAAAACTCAATGCAAAAGCAAGCACTATATATGTGGAAGTTTTCCTAGCCTAAATAACATGTATAGCTCTGGTGTGAATTCAAGCTTTGTCATATAGGAACTTATTATGAAGCATTTTTGTGTTTTTCAAAAGATAAATCTCTAGAACTTAAGTGTTACTTGGAACAAGATAAACAACAGCTCAGATCTTCTCATATCATATCCGTCAATTATCTAGACTTAGATCAAGTATATGCTACCCACGGATTTCAAGTTCAGAGTAAATCTTTATATCAAATCAGTCATATCCAAAACTCGAGAGAATTTAAGGCTAAAAACTAGGTACTTGAAAGGAATTACAACAGAGCAACTATTCATCATTTCCAATTAAGAGTTTATTTTGAGTCCTCTTTATTTTATTCAGCTCTTAAAAACAAATTAAACACACATTTTATTTTGTTTTCAATTTTACTAGATCACACATTATTACTTTAGCTATATATATTTATTATAAAGATAACTTTTTATTTTGTTTCATTTATCAATTTTTTCAACTATTAAAAAGAAACTAAAATTAAGACAAAAAAAGAAAGAATACTTACCTAGATATATGGGAGTGCTTCTTCCAAGCTAGCTCTTTCGGTGAGGGTTCAGTGTTGTAAGTCCTTCGATCCGGACTTCTCCTTGTGAAGTTCATTGATTAAGTACCTCGGTTTGCTCTGAAGATGAGGATTCTTATGGTGGTGCCTCTAATGGTGATGACACCTTCTTCCGCCAAACCTGTCTTGGTTGTGAGTTTTGATTTTGGTTTGACAGATTCAGGACCTTCACTTATAGAAATTTGAGAAATCAAATGTCTTCCCCCACACTTTACTTGAAGTGTGTCTTGCTCATAAAACAAGGTAGAGATCAAGTGCATGGACTCTGTTGGTGGGAGAACACCAATAGAACCAAAACTTTACTTATTCCTCTCTATCCTTAGGCACATTGAACAAGATGAAGCTGGTGTTATATGTTTTGTTTAATTACAACATGGGTGATAAGATCAAAAGGTTGAGTATGAATGTAGCATTTAAGTTCATTTGGCAGAAAGGGTTGAATTGTTTAACCTATGGAATGATTGTCTATCTTTACATAATGTATCGAACTTTACATGATTATGACTATCATCTTCTAGAGATAGGATATGCAATATTTTAACTCATTTAGTTAAAACTATGAGATCAAGAAAGTGGTGCTAGGAACAAGCTTGAAAACATGTTGAATTAATCAGGTGGACCAAGTTAATTTATAACACAAGCATGTTTGTTTCTTATTTTTATTATGTGCATACTAGAATCAGGGAAAAACTTTTTAAATGATGACGATTTACCCTAGGATGTTACCTTCGTCATTGACGTGTGATGACACCACATAATGAATGGTAGATGACCTATTATGGTCCTTTCTTTTTTGTGTGAAGTTTTCCTTGTTTGGCTAGCCTCGCAATACGAGTTGTTCATGAGCTTCTTATCTCCTAGATTGCACCCTTTCTTTCTCATCCTTTTGTCATGCCATCTTTTTGCTCTTTGATCTTTTAACACCTTGTTAGACCTTCCATCTCACTCATTGTTTTATGCCTGCAAAGGATTACTGCACAACACATACCTGAAGGAAAATACAATTTTGAAACACAGGTTGTTTGTCCGAAATTTTGTAATTTCCCTCTATGCTAATGAAAAGATAGTGTTAGAATTATTTTAGCATAGTTTTTGTTTATCATGTTCTATACAAGCATGGCTTCAAGGGAAAGGTAACTTGCAGCTAAAGACAAAGTGAATGATCTTTCATACTTACAGTTCTTTCATCCATGATGAATGAGTAGTGTCTTCTCTTCACCATGTTATTAGAGTTCAACATGTGCCATACTTCATCTCCGATTTGAATTCATCTCGTGACTTACCCAAATTGAATTGAGAATTTCTTGCAGAGGTTAGTCCAATAAAATATCCAGTATCTGCTAAAGTAATTTTTAGTTCAATAACCAAACTGGACTCCAAGTCTAATTTGGTTAAGGAAGGCATTTTAACCTAAGCACCTCGCTTAATTTAAAAAACCTTTGAAAGTATGTCGAGTACTTTCAAACCAAAACTTACTATGGCAGACAAAGGTAACATGAAAACACTATAGAGATTTACTCAAACGGAGATGAAAGAACACAATTGTTATTTAGCAAATTAAGCATGTCTTAAAAGTAGAGATAACCAAAATAATTTAGCAACGTGGCAAGAGATATTTTTTAGGGAAGTCTATCCCCCAGCTTGAATTTGTAGAAAAATCAAGTTTGGATGGATGTGATTTAGTGTTGCATGATGATTGGTTGGACATACCTTGAGTCATTATCCTTCATTCTTTTTGCTTCAAACCTGGAATGGTTAGTGACAAAAAAATACCCAAAGGAATATTTTCACAAATATATTTCTATGCTTATTTCACAAAGGCATCACAGCAAAAAGGGTGAAAGCTTATGTTATCTCCCAAAAATGCTTGCTTTAGGATAGAAGCTCGTCCTTGGAAAACCATCGAATTGTGTTTTAAATTGGTGAAGTGGTTTCTCCTCTATTACCAATCTTTGTGTGCCTATCTCAAGATTCATGCCAACGTGATCTACAATATTTATAATAAACATATATGTCTACAACCATCCTTTCAAAGTTTTTATGAACAGGAAGCATGAGAGGGTTGAAAATCTCATGTGTGGCAACGTTGGAGAGATTAATTAATTCAGGGGATTTCTCATGTGAGTATGGATTTGATGAGGTGCTCATGAAATAACTTCCATGCTCATCTATGTTATCTTTCTTTTCAAGCTCTAAGGGTGTTTCTTCATGAATGTTTATAGGCGGAAACATTATCTCCATCATTCCATGCCTATGACATTCATTGGTCATTTTGTTGTCTAAGATTTCCCTTGGATTGGTGACTCGCGAGTTGATCTTATCTAACGCCTCATCCATCCATTCAATGGCAACGGCACATAAGTTCTTAATATCCTCCAGCCATTGTTGTTGCTCTTCTTGGTCTTCCTTATGGCCTTTATGACTCCTATGCTTTGGGTGTCTTAGTGCATTTCTAGGATCATCATGAGTCTTAGAAGAAAGAGTGTAAGAGGGATCTGGGTTTAGAGATGTGTTTAGATGAGATATCTAATATGGGCATAGAAGGGGAGAGAATAGGAATGGCTTCTAGATAGCTTGGCTCTCCTTCTATGGTTTCACTAGACATGCCACTCTAGTGTTCTTCCTAATATCCTATATGGGAATAAGGACACTTTCTAAGAGATTCCTTCTTGAGAGGATTTGAATTATATTCGCTCGAAGGTCTCTTGTGGAATTGGAAGTTTAAGCTTTTCCCAAAATCAACATCAAAAAGATCATCCTCACAAGAAATTTTAAAAGGTTGAATTTCTTCTTCCCTTAGAGGATTTTGGGGTATTGATGGTTCAGGATTGATAGCTAAATCTTAGGATTGGAGTGGTTGTGATTTGGCTATCAAAACTTCCTCTTCTTTATTCGGAAGATGATTCCTTCTCTTCCTTGGAGAGTTCATTATGAATACTAGTGCAGGGAAATTTTCCACTAATTCTATCAAGCATAGATCTTGCTTCACTAGTAGACAAATAAAGGAAAGCTCCTCTAGAGGCTTGATCAAGGGTTTGCGCAGAATCCTTGCTAAGACCCATATAAAATGTTGAAGGAGCATTAGGTCTAGAATAGCAAGGTCCCGGCTAGTGATGATGAGGCCATTAAAACGATCCCACGATGTGCCAAGAGATTCTTCTTCTAGTTGTCTAAAATTTAGAACATCTTTTCAAAGGCTAACTACTTTAGAGATGGAAAAGAAACGTAAACAAAATTTAGAGCATAATATTTCCCAATCTCCTTTCATACCTCCTACGGTTTGACTGTACCATTGTTTAGCTCTTCCCGTTAAAGAGAACAGAAACAACTTCCATCTAAAAGTTTTGTCAGACATGCCAGTGATACGCAAGCATGCACAGGTCTGTTCAAACTCTTATAGGTGCGAGTATGGGTTTTCATTGCCTTCTCCCAAAAAGGATTGATCCCGAATTACGGGTGTAGCTCATAGCCAGGTGCTAGGATAGGCTCTAAAGATTTCGGTGGCTTTAGGTTTGCGCTCGTGGGTTTAGCATATTGATAGATATGAGTGGAATCCATAGTAAAAATAAAAAACAAAAGAAAAAATAAAAGAAAAAATGTCAAGCTAGGCTCGAAGTTAATTCAGCAACTGTTTCTCCGGCAATAGCACCAGAAAGCTTATTGGTATATTTAACGTACATAAATAAATCCACAAGCATATGGATACCGCTATAGCTTTTACCCAGAAGTATTCTAAGTATTGTATCCATAGGAAAACATGTGAGACTAACTATGGTCTAATTTAATAAGGGGTAGCGACTAGGTTAATGTTTAACTTAACTAGGAGTAGTAACAAGGCTAAAGATAAATAAGAGCATAGAGAGGATAACTAAAGTTCTCTAGTTTTGACTTGGGTAAGCTTATGTCTTCTACTATCCAACTAGGGACATTACTAGGGAAAGATACCAGCAGAGGATGTTTTCCTTCGTAACCGTGTCCTACGTGCGCCTACAGACGGGAGGTGGACTACAAAGGATCAACGAAGCTATATAGTACAGGCTATATAGAACTTATGTCACTCACGTGATCTACCACCTTCCGGAATATAGGGTGCATCCATGATTAACCCAAGTCTAAGCACTACGCTTACACTTACGATTAATACTTTACTCCCCCTATGTAGAGAATAAAGCACTCAAAAGAGTCGCAAATCTGATGAACAATATAAACAAGATGCTTACTTAAATCAAAAGTTGATTACTAGAGAAATCTCAGAAGCAAGCTCAGATAGAACTTGAATCCACCAAGGTACAAGCCATAGAGAGAGCACCGATAGGCCAGCACCTCCTCCAAACTCTTCCCTCACTCTCTATCTCACTATTTCTATTTATAAGACTAGATCCTATTGAGGACTAATCTTCTCTTGATAGTTGGCTCTGATCCTCATGATATGAATTAATGTTTCAGGGATCTGCCTAGGGAGGAGGGTACATGGCTATTTATATAGGTTAGAGCATCCAATGTGAGCCCTTGGATCAAACCGACTTAAAGGATGGCGTAGATGCAACATAGGAGGTGGTGGGGAACCGACTTAGCAATGAGGGGCTGACCGGTGGACCCCAGGGGTCGACGACCTGCATGCGGGGCTGGTCGAACCCACATGTTAGTGTCTCAGGCTCCGCTTCATGGAAAGCCACCTAGAAGTCTTCTAGAGTCTTTCCACATCGGTTATGCAGTGGAATTACGCAATTTCCTTTGACAAATAGGTCCCCCTTAGCGGTTTTCTAGATAAACCCTGCTGAAAACACAGATTCACCAAAACTCATGAAATTTATTAGTTTAAACCCCTATACCTATGTTTGATGATGGAATTAAGTCTAAATTCAGGTTATGTTGATGGTTTATAATTGATGTTAGTGACCGTCAACAGTGAGCAATGAGATTACAAACAAAAGTAATTTCATTTCATTAATTGGGAACGACCCAATTACAATATACGGTGGCAAAATCCGCTACCCGAAACTGCCTACGCCGCGGCGGTGGCCGCCGTCGACCCTCAGGCCCATCGACCGCCATCAACGGCCCGGATCTACGCACACCAAGTGTCGTGGCTCCTCCTCCACCAGATCCACACCACGTGGCCCGACGTCCCATCTCCTAGACAAAGTGGGATGGCGCAGGAGTGCACGCCAAACTCCTCTACCGGGCGCGGCATCCTAGGCGCCATCAACCGCCTATGTAGAGCGTCAGCGGACGGGACGTGCCTAGAAGCCACCACGCCCGCTAACAAGGAGGCCCCACAACGGCCTCGGGGGGCTACATTGGCTCCCCAGATGGAGCAACCTGACCCCCCGATCGACGGATGCTCGGGCAACACACCCCCAAAACCAACCAACTCTCTAGAGTTGGGTCGGGAGCTGCTGAGTGGTGGGACCAATGAGGGTCCCTTGCCCAAGCTCGGCGCACTCCCCGCACCCCAACCTATGGCCATAGAAGGTTAGTCCATGAAGGCCAGCCCGAGAGGATCAGGGCCTGCTACTGAAGCCCCAGAAGGGCGTGGCGCACTGGGAGATCATGTGGCCTTGAGCCAGAGCCTAGACGCTCTTGATCACCCAACCCATGGTAGGCTCCGACCAAAAAGAAGGGTGCTCCTAGGCCTAAAGTTGGTAACTCCCAGACAAGTTCACCAAACCCTCGCTCGAACTGTCAGACCTACACGACATAGGATCAAAAGAAGGGTCAGCACCACTACTGCCTGGCCATGACAGTTGAGCACACCCCATCACACTAGGGAAAGGGCCCCACACAGGGCATCGCACTCCCGTCAGTGGAAGCTATCCCCGTCATGGCTAAGGTCGGTCACCGGAAGATCGAATTCAGCCCCTCGTCACCATCACGTATAAGTGAGGCCACGAAGGGCTCGGAGGCTCCTAACGAGATCCTCACATATGAGTATATTAAGCCTTGGGATCTATGGTTCCCGACCAAAGAGACCCTTCTGATCCCTCTAGGATCGCCCAGGGGCTCGGGGGATATACCGATTGGGTACGCTCGTGCGCACCCTCAGACTAAGGAACTTGCCTGAGCCCGAGCACGCTAGGGTCTCTACTCAGGGCTCAGGGGCTCACCCAAGCCTTAGGCTCCCGATCGATGCGAAACCTGAGCCCAGCCCTCGGCTCCTGCCTGGCCTATGACACCAGCCAAGGCCCGGGCACAAGAAGACAAGCCCCAAGCCATCGAGGCTCGGGGGCTCCTCGACGTGGCACCTTGGACGCGGCCTTGCCGGCTGCTCCCCCGACAAGGTCACGCACGGGGCGTGACATAAGAAGACAAGTTCCCCTCGGCCTCCAGGGGCTCGGGGGCTCCCGGGCCCGCACGTTAGCCTCTAGAGCAGACCTCGTTCGCCACCAAGAAGACTCTAGAAGGTCCACCTGGGGGAGGCCGGTCTAAGCCCACATAGCCTGACACGTAGAGTGTCAGAACAGAGCAGCCGGATAACACCCAGGGCTTCTTCGGCACCATGACACCGCCATGGTTCACAGAGCGCCGTTGTAAGACCCTCCTAGACTCCAGCGCATGTAGACCATAGGCTCAACCCCTCAAACCGCCATGTACCCGACCTATCTCAATATATAAGGGATAAGGTCAGATTCTAGAGGTAGGAGGACGATCCTAGATAGATCATTCCATTCCTCATCCATCCACTCCTGCTCAGCACCGAGAGCAGAGCAACCTAGAGAGAGAGGAGCACCGAGAGCTCCTCCACCGCACTCGTCGTCTTCCTCCTCTCCGATAAGGGAAAGACTCCACCGGTGGTGAGGCAACCTCAGGATTAGCATCGAGCTAACCCCCTACCAAATCTCTTCCTTCCTCATGTACACTCTATTGTAACCCCTCTCATTTTGGGTGCTCTTGACTATAAGGATCATTAGCTGCTGGACGTAGGGCATCGATTGGCCCGAACCAGGATAAACCGTTGCGTTCTCTCTGTGATTCTTGTGTTCTTGAGTCCACCGAGCCATCGGAGATACGTACTATGACACCAACTCGAACAACAATGCTTGCCGTGGTTCGGACCCCGCGACACCGCCCCTCCATCATACTGCGGCGCACAGCGGCCAGCGACATCCACACGCACCGCGACCAGGGGAGAGGAAGAAGCGACGAAGCGATTCAATCGACGCGCGTAGCTTCCGGTAGGGCTAAGCACTGCACCTGCGCGCGTCGCAGCCGGGGAAGAGGAAAAAGGCGTGAAAGCGAAGGCGGAGGCGGCAAGGTACGGTGTTTCTTTGGCGGAGGCAGCGAGGTCTGTTTTCTGGTTTTTTTATTTACTTTGGCAGGTTAGGAGACGGGGCAGAGTTATTTTGACGCGAGAAAGAAGGGCTGGAAGTGGACCCAGCAGGACCCGTGGCCTCCAATTGCTGGGGCGGCACGTGTCGTGCAGGTATTAGTCAACATGAGTCTAAATCAATGGGAAGGCTCTATTTTATTCGCGTTTGAAGAAGTATCTATTTGGGAGGCATGCTTTAGTTAGTGTTGCTGGAGAAAACTAAAATAGGTGGCTACCCAAACAAACAAGGAGATGGTCTGTTTTGGTTAGCATTGTTAGAGATACTCTAAAAGCAATATCTAGAAACATCGAAACATCTTATACCTTGGAACGGAGGGAGCACGTGACATGATTTTTTATCTGTCTTTTATGGTGAGACAATTTGCAAAATGTCTAAAATACCATCGATTAAACACATTTTTTCTACCCTATAGGCTATAGTACAATTATGGTCACCTTTACCTGGTCCACAAACCTATTGAAAACATGGTCTCTACAAGGTTTTCCCCGCAGGGGTGAAGAAAGCTCATGCTATTGACATCCCTAGTTGAAAAGCATCTTTGTGCTTCTTTTTTTAAAGGAAAAAAAAAAAAAAAATATGGTGCGCATTGTCATCGAGATCATATGCTGGCCGTGCAGCCCTATCCTATGAATTATGATTGCTCCTGCAAATTGACCTATCATCTCCCGGAGATGTGAGGCCACCGATCACACCTCACCTGTTTCCCCTTGTTTTGATTCCAAGGAACTCCAAGTCTCCAACACTTAGTTTAGGCGCACGTATTCGTCTCTGCATTCGCCTGATCCTGACTATTGACGCTGTCGCTTGCCGTTCCCTCTTGTCTGCTTTCCTGCTTTTCGAGGTTCTGTTACGTAGTGGCCGTGGCCGACGTCGACCTTCTGTTCTCGCTTTGCCGTCACACCACACGTATCACTTACAAATGGAACGTGTTCATGAAAGTTCTGCGACTATAACTAGCTGTATCCAGAAAGACTAAAGCTGTTAAGCGTATTTCTACCATCCTCCGTCAAGCTGGCCACCTCCGACTACTCAATGCAGTGTTCTCGTTTCAAAAAAAAAAATCGTTTCAAAAAATGCAGTGTTCAGTGCCCTCCCAACGTTTGCTATGTCTACTTATCTACTTCCAAAGACTGTTATTAAACAAATTGATAAATTCTGAAAGCATTGTCTGTGGCGTGGTTCAGATGTAAATAATAATAAGAAGCCACCAAAGACAGCTTGGCCAATGATTTGTGACACAAAGGTAAATGGTGGGTTGGGAGTCATCAATTTACAAACTCAGAATCAGAGCTTGCTCCTAAAAAATCTGCATAAGTTCTTTAACGGATTGGACATCCCTTGGGTTCATCTTGTTTGGGAAGCTAGATACTCTAATGGTAAGCCACCATCTAGAACTCGTAAAGGATCCTTCTGGTGGCGTGATATTCAGAAATTGTTACCTGCTTTCAAGGGAATGGTCCGAATGGCAATGGCCACTGTTAATAATGGGTGTTCATGTTTCTTTTGGTTAGATTCTTGGAATAGTTTCTCATTCAGTACAAGCATGCCAGAGCTTTTCTCCTTTGTGAAGGATAAATACATCACTGTACACCAGGTTTTCCAGTCACCTACTCTCCATGATCTTTTTTATCTGCCACTATCTAAAGAAGCCTATCAAAAGTTTATTCAGCATTCAGTCATTGTGCAATCCTTAGACTTGCAAGGAGGATTTGATTCTTGGGTGTATATCTGGGGTTCTAATATTTTTACTTCAAAATGTGCATATGTGAAACTAACTGGTACCACGCATGTTCATCCTGTCTTCTCTTGGCTATGGAAATCCTGTTGTCAAAACAAAAGAAAAATTTTCTTCTAGCTATTGCTAAAGGACAGGCTTAGCACAAGAGAACTCCTGAGAAGGAAAAGAATGGTGTTGGAAGATTATAATTGTGTCCTTTGTCAACCAGCTGTGGAAGAATCTCTGATTCATTTGTTTCTAGCTTGTCCTTTTTCTCAATCTTGTTGGGCTACTCTGGGTCTGATTATTCAGCAGCCATCTGATCCATATGGAACCCTGGTGTCCTTCAAAAATCAGCTCTGACTCCCTCTTTTCTGAAGATTATAGTGACAATGACTTGGTCTATCTGGACTGTTAGAAATGATGCCATATTTAAGCAAGTGCAGCCTTCAATTGTCCATTGCAGATCAGTCTTAAGAAGAGAGTTTGCTTAAGTTATTCTTTTTTGAGTTAAATGCATGGGTGGTCCATCAACTTGCGCTCTAGTTTTACTTAAAGTCCATCAACTCTGAAAGTGAGTTTTTGGTCCATAATCTTTGTTGGTGGTGCATTCCTAGCACATACCCATTTATTTTAATTTTTTAACCGACGTGGTTGTCCATCGTGGTGTCCAGGTTGGATTTGGCGGGAGTTTTGGCCCTTAATGGTTTTGGGGTTTTACCGGCGAGGCCATAGGCGGAGACGACGCAGGTCTAGATGACGGTGTTCTCCTGTCGCGTAAAGGGCTGCTTCAGGAAGCCCATGCTCACGATTGCTTTCGTCCAGAGGCGGACGAGGAAGAAGCCGAGAAGGCTGGCGGAGACGTTGAGCGAGGGGATGACGCCGGTGGTGAGATTCAGCTTCATTACGATGACGCTGAACAAGATGGCGAGGATGAACCCCACCACGAAGGCGCGCACCGTCAGCTGCTCCCGCCACGACGGCACGGGCTTGTCCGCGAACGCCTGCTCCACCGAGGCCACGACCACCTCCTCGGCATTGCTGCCCCCGTCGTCGTCGTCGTCCGCGCCCGCAAGCCCGCCGGCGTGGCGTCGCCGCAGCAGGCTGGCGCCTGACTCCAAGGCGTCGGCTCCCGCGTGGGCGGCAGGGTCGCCGGAAGCGCTGGCGGCGGCGGTGCCAGTCGCCATGGTGGTTGTCTAATGGTTCGTGATGGCTCGGTTGATGCTTGGTAATCGGCGTATTTATTGGAAGGCAGTTGGAATCCAGTTGCGTCACGATCAGGCTCCGGGATTCTGGTGGGCACTGGGCTGGCGCTGGTAACATACAGTTGTTGGGTGTTGGTACCATAATGCTGACGCGTATACGACTAGTGTACTTACTCATGTACAGCAAAAGCAGATCGTGACGAAACAACATTTACCCGTCCCGGTACATTTTACAGCATGGTGCATCAACACAATATACACTTGTGATTCATGCTGACTGCTGACAGATCGTAATTTTCACAGCTTAATTTCCGAGGAAGCCGTCCACTTGGGCGTTCACCGACCTGGACAGGAACTTCATGCAGATCGGCGGCTTCACCTTGGCGAGCGCAAGAATGGACTGCGGCAGGGTCCAGATGCCATCGCCGCAGATCAGCCCTGACGCAACCGCAGGTCCGAAGGCGTCGGCTTTGGCCCTGTTGATCATCTGCCACGCGAAGAGGATCACGGTGCCGACGAACATGTCGATGGCGAAGTAGGACCCGATGTAGAACGGGATCGCCATGGCCATCGGCAGCGGGATGAACCTGGCGACCTTCTTCGGCACCAGGTCCCTGATCAGGTTCACGACGATGGCCGCCGCGAAGAAGATGTAGCAGAGGGTGAGGCAGTTCTTGGGGAGCGACGAGAAGCCGTCCACGCCGAGGATGGCCATGTTCCGGTACACGATGGCGTACGGAGCCGGGTACTCGCTGCCGCTGATGCCGATGTCGGTGAAGGCCTTGTAGAAGAGCCAGAAGACGCAGGGCGCGATGACGCAGCCCATCGCCGTGCCGATCACCTGGCTGATGAACATCGACCTGGGCGACGCCAGCGTCAGGTACCCGGTCTTGAAGTCCTGCATCAGGTCGGCGGCCGTCGACACGATGCTCATCATCACGCCGCAGGCGGCCAGCCCCACGAGGACGCCGCCGTTGGACGCGCCAGCCCACGCGCCGAAGATGAAGATGGCTGCCTGCAATTTTACCCAATGCCCTCCACCCAAATGACCTGGAGGATAATCTTCAGGGCAATGAGTGCACTGATCAGCTATGCAGACGTGACGAACAGGAGTGGTTGACTGAGAAGGAGACGAAATGGCAGCAACGGAAAGGGGCCTGTGGGCTGTGGTGGGCCTGGTGGCGCCCTGCCCTGAGTGCTCTGTGTGTGCCGCAGCTGCTGACCGGGTCCACTGGCAGGCACACAAGCCAGGCTTTAATGCGAGGTGCGGCCTCCATTTGGGGTCACCAGTCGCCAGTCGATACTTCTTTGTTCTTTCTCGTCTTCGTCCTCGCAATTGCAGAAGCAGAAAGGCAGCAGGGTGCTGGAAGGAGTTTCTGGTTGGGAGACTCGGTTGAGGCTGCCATTTGCCAACTGAGAGGCTGGGGATAGCAATGGTGTGATGTCCGGTGGTGATCGGGTGGTTCTTGACTTCTTGCAGCTGCAGACAGCTTGTCGATTCGTTGGTTCAGGAGCAGACATGGACAGAAGGAACAGAGCAGCTTCGTTGGTGAGTCTCTCTTTCTTTCCCTCTCTCTGTCCCTCTCCTCCTCTGCTTCTGTTCATCTCATGGATTACATATATTCCTTGCTTATCTGCATACATGCCATCGTTGGATTGCTTTAGTCGAGCAGGTTTTTGGAAATCTCTGACGATGTTTCTGGGTTCTGGCCTGTAACGGTAAGCCTGTTGTTCTTAGTCAGACAGACAATCAGTTCACCATACTGTATTTTCCCATCGATCGATCACTTTGAAGGTGTTTTGGTCGGTTGGACTTCATAGAATTATAATCTAATTCAGAATAAACACACGAGGAAAAAAGGGCCAAGCAATCTTGTTCTGAACTCAGATGGAAGTCTGTTAGCGTCTGTCAGTATGAGCATCTAGATATTTTCTTACGGCGACTTTTCCATCTGAGAATTATTGACGTTCTTCTAGAAAAGATTATGCTTTTTTTAATGTAATCGCACATAATTCTGCGCAGAGTAGAACAAGTGAATTCAGTTTACAAATCATTTTCATTTGACCTGCGGAAAATTCATTGAGCTGCTTAGTTGCATGATAATACGGTCACCACTGCTTCCTCTGGAGAAAATGTATTGATGTGAACATATCATCAGCGCCGTTGCTAATGCCCTTCGATCCTTCATGGTGAAACTTGCATGACGATGCCATCAAACTTGGTCCCCCAGATGGTAGTTGTTCAACTACTTCTGTAGTAAGTAGTTGCTGTTTCATGACACAATTCAGTGTCTGTCTCATGCTCTTGTCTGATCACTCTAAAGTTTCATGAACCAATCACGTCTGTGGGAAAATAAGCACACTCAATTTAATTCCCAACAACACCAATTATGGTGCTTCTAGTTCATAATAATCTTCTTTTATTTATGATTTGGCCTACCTCTTGACAGTTTGTTGAACAACCTAACAATTTCTGTTTCTTGTGATGGCTCGCCGCAGGTTGACACCTCTGCATGCTTTTGCCGGGTGGACAGATCATCCGCCGCCGCCGCGGCGAGGAGAATCCCGGTGTCCAAGGCGTGCGTGCAACCGAGCCTCAGGGCGTCCATCCACCCGCTGAAGCCGCGGCCGAGCACAGGCGCAGACCGGAGCAGCCGCGGAGGGCAGTGCCCGCTGCTCCCGGGCCTTCCGGACGACCTCGCCATTGCCTGTCTCATCCGGGTGCCCAGAGCTGACCACTGGAAGCTGAGGCTGGTGTGCCGGAAGTGGTGCCGCCTGCTCGCCGGCAACTACTTCTACGGCCTCCGCCGGCGGCTCGGGCTCGCGGAGCAGTGGCTGTACGCCGTGAAGCGCGACGGCAGGGACGGGCGCGTGTCGTGGGACGTGCTCGACCCGTCGCGCGGCGCGTGGCGCGCGCTGCCGCCCGTGCCGCGCGAGTACGCGGAGGCCGACGGGTTCGGCTGCGCCGTGCTCGGCGGCTGCCACTTGTACCTGCTCGGCGGCAGGGACCCACGCAGGGGCGGCGGCGCCATGCGCCGGGTGGTGTTCTACAGCGCACGGAGCAACCGGTGGCACCGCGCACCGGACATGCTGCGCCGCCGGCAGTGCTTCGACGTGTGCGTCATGGGCAACCGCCTGTACGTCGCGGGCGGCGAGAGCGGCGGCGGGGGAGGGCTCAGGTCTGCCGAGGTGTTCGACCCGGCCAAGAACCGGTGGTGCTTCGTGGCCGAGATGGCCGCGCCGATGGCGCCGTTCGTCAGCGCGGTGCACGGCGGGCGGTGGTACGTGAAGGGCATAAGCGCGCAGCAGCAGCAGGTGCTGAGCCAGGCGTACTCCCCGGAGGCCGACGCGTGGTCCGTCGTCCTCGACGGCATGGTCACCGGCTGGCGGAGCCCCAGCGCGTGCGTCGACGGCCGGCTCTACGCTGCCGACTGCAAGGACGGCTGCCGGTTGAGGGCCTACGACGAGGCCGCGGACGCGTGGACCACCTGCGTCGACAGCAAGCAGCACCGAGGGAGCTCCCAGGCGGCGGAGGCGGCCGCCATTGTCGCCCTCCACGGAAGGCTCTGCGTCGTCCGCAACGACATGAGCGTCTCGGCCGTCGACGTCGCGGCCGGGGCAGGAAACCAGCGGTGGCAGACCCTCGCCGGCAAAGCGCGTACCAAGAGCTTCGTCACGGGCCTGCTGTCCAACCTCGCTGGCCGCAGCCGCGCCAAGAACAACATCCTCCACTGCCAAGTTCTTGAGGCCTAGCTGACTTGCTGCTCCATGAGTTATTATGCTTCGAAGTTACTAGAATTAGAATCACACACTGAAAAAGTACATGAGGAAAAGTGAGAATTCTCCATGTTTGCTTAAGAGTACTAAAACGCGAGAATTACAGGCATCTGAAGGATGTGATCGTTGTACACATACAGTTTATATGATATACAGTGTACAGATTGATATTATCACATTATACACTTTTTTTTTGTTTTCTTATTTCCTTCAGTCGCTGTATCTTCAAGAGAAGACTTGACCTGGTAAGTGACCATTAAAACATGTGTTCCCGACCTGACAAGTTGTCCCAGGTCAACGTCCGGAATTAGGTGCAGCCATGGATCTTCTGGTCTCATTCTCACGCCCTCACATCTGAGAATAGGATCATCTTGTATTTTTCTTCTGATAAAATCAATACTCAAAATACCTTTCCTTGACGTTAGCAATGCAGTCCGTATCACTGTAGAGAGTGGAACGGTTGGACGAGTGTTATCGTAGGACTAAGGACCATGGACAACAAATAGAAAATTCATGCAATCAACCACTCTGATATTGAAGAAGATTATGAAAACAGAAAATCCGTATCCATATAAGATAACATAAGTATACTTCTTTTTAGCATATTATAACATAAGAAGCAAATTGCACCAACAATCCCCAAACTAGTTCAAAGGTGCAAAAGGATCTATAGTCTAGTGGTTACAAGAGACTCAGTAGCACCTCAAGTTCTGTGCTAGACTCCCCATAGGAACAATTTGTTTAGGATATTTGTGCTGCACAAGCTCCAAATATTAATAATTATCATATGCCTGCATATGTGGCATGCCAATGTAGAAGGCTAACGCACATTTTTTTAAGGCTATACCAACTCTCCATGGCATGCCAATGTACCGTTTGGATTTGAAGACTACATTGGCATACCAACTCTCCATGGCATGCCAATGTACCGTTTGGATCCACCCAGCTGGCTATTAGTTGTGTTAGTTAGAAAAAACAATAATTGTTAGCTAGGTGATAGGTAAGACATTACCTGAGATTCCAATAGATCCTCAACTTTTAGTTGTATGGATCCAAAGAAGCACTGACTCTATATTTTATCCCAAAACGATGACTTTACAGGGATAGGTAAAGGTCGCCTCAACAATCGATGGTCGGTTCGTGAAGATCTTTATTAACTCCAAGTCATTGTGTAAGAGCATCTCCAATAGTTCCATGAAACCACTAGTAAATCAATAAGCTTTCCAAGTAGCTAAAAAAGTTGGGAGTATATTTGTTGGGTTCCTCCAATCATTTTCAAAATCTCGCTCATAAAAGATAATCCCTCTATTTTAAACTATAAGACATTTTGACTTTTCTAAATATATCAATTTTACTATGTATCTAGGCATGGTGTATATCTAAGTGCATAACAAAAATTGCGTAACTTGAAAAGCAAAAGCATCTTTTAATTTGGAATAGAGATAGATTAGGACACGACAAAACCAAATAAAATGTCTTTAAGCTTCTAAATTTTTTGAGAAAAATCTTAGAGATAGATCATGATACGACAAACCCAAATAAAAAATTTAAAGCTCTTAAAATTATTTACGAAAGCTTCTAAGAATAGATTTAGGTTTAGAAAAAATGGAAAAATATATAGAAAATTTGGAAAATTCTCAAGACGTTTTATCAATATATAAATATGTTTTAGAAACTTTTCACAACAACATTAAAATTAAATGTATGCAATGTTATTGTTGGTTCCAACTCACATTTTTGTTATGGAAAGTTTTGGAATGCCCTTAGACATCAATTAGAATGTTCAAGATTTTTTTAGATTTTCTAGATATTTTCATATGTCCCTAGAGTTAATTATAGTTTTTAAAAGCTTTTGGAGATATTTTTCACAAGCTCCAAATATTTTATTTGGGTCTTCTCAATATATCCCTATAATTTTCTCATATTTTTTAGAAACTTTCATTTTTCGTGGTTTAAAAATCTTATAAGGTATTTGCGAGAAATTTTTTAACTCAAAAAGATGAAATTGCCTTGAAACCACTTCTAACCCTAGAAGGGATATAGTTTAAAGATTTTTGAAAGTTGAGAGGCAATATATACCAATTTTGGAGCTTGATGGGGAAAATCAAGGTCCGCATAACCGGTCCCGTGTCACGGTACAATTTCGGGTCTCGAGTAAGCTCAGCCCGGCCCGGCCCATGAATCCAGCGAGCGTGTGGCTTCGAAGTCTCACGCGGGGCCACCGGTCAGCGACTCAGGCTCTCGATGGCCTGAGCGGCCGCTCCCCCCACCGCTTCCACGCTCCCCTCGCCCGCAGCCGCTGGAAGAAGACGAATACGACGGTAGTGCGGGGTGGCGTCGCCGCCAAGAGCACCAGCTGTAGCCCGCGCCTAGGCCTCTGCGCCGCTCTCCTCGGCCAACACGCCGTCATGCTCGCGGCGTCAGCGCGGCGGCTGTCCGCCGCCGCCTCGTCTTCGTCTTCTTCCATGCGCGCCAGCCAGCTCGCCGCCGCACCGAACCCACAGGTTAGGGCGCGTCGAGTGGGCCGTGGGTGGATCTCATCTGATGATAGCCACGTTTTATACTGGTGGCGCTGGTGACGAGCAGAAATGCTGACGCGGTTTATTTCGTATTTTGGTGTCTGGTTGCAGAGGTGGATGCACGACAGGAGCAAGAAGGCGATGGAGCTGGTGGCCAAGGGATGGAGTGCGCTCCAGGAGGTCGACCGCGTCATCGACTACGCCGACCGCAACGACAAGCGCCTCATCCCGCTTCTAAGGGTACGGCTTAGGGTTTATCTTCCTTTCTGCCCCCATTTCTCCACAATAAGATGAGGGAGCACCTAATCCACTCAAAAAGGTTCATTGATTGTAGCCTAGTAGGTGAAATTTGTGATATCTCCAGCATTGGCAGAGAACTTGGGGGAGTTCACTAGATATTCCCTGAATTAATCAGCTGGAGTTGTGGAATGGAGATATTCCACCAGATGATTACACTGACCTTGTTCTTTAACCCTCTTTAACCTTCTAAGTGTACCTCTCATGGCCACCTGACTGACACTGTTTTTTTAAACTAATGTCTTAATATCTCGTTTTACAAAACTTTCATGTCTAAAGGGCGCTAAGGAAAACTTTGAGCTGGCTTTGGAGATTGACAATGATAATACACATGCGAGGTATTGGCTGGGCAAAATGCATTTCAAGTATCATGTTCCTGGAGCTTGTAAGGCAGTGTGAGTAACTTTACTTCTTGTAATTCTAATGTAGTGCTGATTTTTTGTCATATAAATTATGTTGCTGCTATGTTCTGTTTCATTGCTTCCAGGAACATGGAAATGCACGAAAATAGTTTCATCAATGCTTTTGTTGTTTTGACAAGTCTTTTACATATTTCTTTTAAGTTGATTGAGTCCTAAACCAATGATGAGTGCATGGTAGAACAATTATCAGTGTTATGGTTTCAGAAACTCGATATTGATTATGCATCCTACATTAGCAGGCATGCTGCTCATCGTATGTTTTCTGCCATATGATACCACTATGTATCATTTTCTAGGGTTGTGAATTAGCTAGCAGAGTTGGCAACTGATTCATATGTGCCTAATATCTATCAGAGTTACTAAATCCGTTCCAAATTATAAGACATTTTAGCTTTTCTAGATACATTGTATTGTTTTACTATGTATCTAGACATAGTGTATATCTATATGCATAGCAAATGCAACGTATCTCGAAAAACCAAAACATCTTATAATTTGGGACGGAGGGAGTAGTTAACAAGACTTTCGTAAGTCTATTTCAAAATTTAACAGTGTTATAATTAGTTAAATTCTTTTTTTAGGCCTCGCAATTTGTTTAAGCCATGCATTCACATACTGATTTTGTTATCGATATAGCTAGTATGCTGAGCAGCACATGTTTTATGCTAGACAACTATTTGTGTCCTATTTCCATCCAAAAAGTGTCACTGCAATTGAAAGTTTAGTGTATAGAAGTGCCGAGTTTTGTACTGTGATGCA
Organism: Miscanthus lutarioriparius; assembly: GCA_904845875.1. NCBI lineage: Eukaryota > Viridiplantae > Streptophyta > Magnoliopsida > Poales > Poaceae > Miscanthus > Miscanthus lutarioriparius. The sequence continues at coordinate 72,839,690 of CAJGYO010000008.1, forward strand.
ACTATGCCTAAGGATCTTGATCAATGGTTACAAGCTATAGGGTAGCATTAGAGAAATAGTAAGTGGTTGAAATCTCATCAGTAACCCACAAGCTGTGAGAAGCCTCAATAGTAATCCGCAATCACCATTCACTAATCACTGTTGTGTAGTCTGTTTGAAGTGGTTGAGATTTGGCTGTTGTAGGTTGCTGCGAACAATATATTTATGTTGAGCACGCAAGAATAGTATTATGCACCATTTAGTTGCTTCAAATTTGCTACCTCAGCATTCAATTGAATTACATTGGGAGACAAGTGCCTTGGGATTAGCAACTCGACATAAAAACAAATTGCAAGAGATGGGGCTGAAGTTGGACCATCTTAAAATCTGCTCACACGATTAGGCCACAAAATACTATAGGAAGTAAAATCGACCTTGCCTATGGCTGTCTTCTTTTTGGAACATTTGTTTTTGTTGCTGCCATCTCATGATACATGATGTGGACTCAATTGAATTCCATGTGAATTAAAATCTGCTCCCTTTTCATGTGTGCAGTGGTGCTGCTTTGTTGGTTGAAGCTGCAAATATGGGTGATCCAGATGCACAGTATGAACTTGGATATCGACTAAGAATTGAGGTTTTCACAGTTCATACCCCCTGTCCCTTCCGCTCATTGGGTTCAACCACCTAGTTTTTTGTTAGCAATGGCCATTTGATATTCATGGAATTTGTGTTCATTTTAATTGATGGTTTTTCTCTGTTGCTCTTGTAGAATGACTATGTTCTGTCAGATCAACAGGCTTTCCATTACATTGAGCAAGCTGTTGATCAGGTATGCAGTATGCTGCTTACCTGAATACTGATCCTGTGCTTTCTGACATGCCATTTGTCAGGACTATTTTATTTTGACCTGAGTCCCTGATTGCAGCTGCACCCTGGCGCTTTATATCTTCTCGGTGCTGTATATCTAACTGGGGACTGTGTTAAGAGAGATATAGCTTCCGCGTTGTGGTGTTTTCATAGAGCTTCAGAAAAGGTGTCAAGTTTTTCCAACAAAACTAAATAATTGATAGTATGATATGAATTACATGCTCAAAGTTCAGTTTCTCGTATACATAACTTGATTGTGGTTTGTGTTCTGAGACTTGAACTCTGACCATCACCAGGGACATGCTGGTGCTGCTGTCGCATATGGATCCTTGCTTCTTAAAGGTTTGTGAGATAACTATAGCGTCTGGGTAACTTAGTTACCATTATTGTATCATTGATTGTGGAATATTGGTTATTTTTGGCATTCTAAAGCATGCAACATCTTATTACAAATTAATTATTCGTTCCACCTAACATTGCAATTGTTTTCAGGTGTTGAAATACCTGAAGTGATTACAAGATTCAACTCAGGCAAGAGTCCATCAACTGGGAAAATGCGGAAAAGGAACCTGCAGCAGGATTCAATAAAGCTAGCTAAAGCACAGTTTCAAGTTGCAGCTGAGGCAGGCTGTGATCTCGGTTTGCGGTGGTTGAAGAGGCTTGAAGATTATGAAAACCAAGAAGAAAAGCTAAAGCAGATCCAGCATTGACATCCACTGAAAGAATCTCATTGCGTTTTTCGCATCCAAGTATAGTATATGGCAGCACGGTTGTTGCACACAGGTATTACCAATAAATTTTTTCCCTGTCTTTCACTATGTAGGAGGCCGTTTGATTCTAGGATGTTCTGGTCAACTGAAATTGCAGGGAACTCATACTGAAATTTTGATCTTTAGGCTAACTGGTTGGACTGTAGGTGCTTGAATGTTCGCTTTTTGTGATGTATTAGCGTGGAAATTACTGGAAACTATGATTGCGAAAATTCTTCAGTTGTTTTCTCCCCTGTAATAATTTCCTGTCCTAATCTGTATGTCGATAGCACTTTTTTTTAAGCTGTATGTTCATGAGGTGCCCTTTCAAGTGGATACATTTGGAAAACGAAAATGTTTGCGCATTATGACAATCTTCGAGTGGCAATTGCTCGTTCTCATCTGCCCCAAAAGAATGTCATTCTAGTTTCAAACCACCTGATATTTGACTAAGTTTATTAAAAAAAAGAAATGATATTTATAATATTAACTAAGTGTTATTATATTCATCATGAAATATATTTTCATAGTATAGGTTTTGGAATGGCATTTTTGGTGATTGAGGGAGTGTGAATAGTGGCTATGACGCTAAAAAAAATGCTACTCAATCAAGCGGGTGGTAAATTGTTACTTTAGATACAACTATCTCCAAGAGTGTTCATATTTAACTTCCTATTGTAAAAAAAAAAAGGTTTATACCAAAAGAAACTCCAACAATAATCTTATTCTTATCCAACGCCCAAAATTTAGTGGCATCCTAAATTATCCTCCTTCCATCTCAAATGTGTTTTCCTGCCCACGGGAAAAAAAAGGTTGGCGACCGGGTGGATTTCAGGATTTTGTGTTTATGGTGAAAAAAATAATGCTCATGAACAAGAACAACTACGACTATAGCTTGTTCGCTTGTTGGTTTCAGCCAGTCCAAACCAGCACCAGCACCAACCAGCGAACAGGCCCGTATGCTATCATGTGTCACTGCAACCTGATGCGACTACGTGGTAGTGCAATACTAAGAATACACACAAAAAAAAAGAATACATGGTTGGCGAATCGGACAAGCTAGCGCCCGGACGTTCGGCCCTAGGCCCCGTCCGGACGCTGCTCCCCGCGCCCTGCGCCTGCTATGTGTCGCCCGCCCCGCTCACTCGGGTTCTGCGTCACTCGAACGACTCATGCCCCACTCAGGCCGCTCGCCCCCCACGCCGCCCGCTGCTCCCTGCGCCCCGTGCCTGCTCCACGCCGCACGGCCCATTCGCTCGGGTTCCGCGCCACTCGAACGACTTGTGCCCCACCCACGCCGTCCGCCCCCACTCGGGCCTACTCCACCCAAGGCGAGCAGAGAGATGCAACACCCAATCTACTTTTGAAATATCCAAATAAAACATTTGCAACATACATTCAAAACAGTTGAAACACTTGCATCATACGTCTGAAACACTTGTAAAAACACATGAAAACGCTTGAAATCAATTGCAAAATATATGCAACATCTAGATAAAACACATGCATCACATGTGTGAAACACATGCAACATCCAAATAAACACACTTGCAACATATGTCTGAAAAAACAGACGTTTGCAACATAAGTGTACAACCATTGCAACATATGCAACATCCACATGAAATACTTGCAACATACCTCTGAAAAAACTGAAACACTTGAAACATACGCTTACAACATGTCAAGTGTAACACTATAGTGGGCGGCGACCACTTTTGTCAAGCAAGCCTCGAGGCAGCCGAGCAGGAGGTAGGGGCGAATGAGGGCTGGGGTGCGGTCACGGAGGAGAGCGGCGGTACAGCAGCAGCGTCTGGATGAAGTCCTTCACCTGCCCTGCCTATCGAAGCGGTGCGTCCCGGATCCTGGACCAGGTACCGGCGCCGGTGCAATGGCGGGGCCTGGCGCCATGGCGTCCCACACGAGAAGCGCCGGCGGGGCACCTAGCAGTGCGCGTGGGTCCGAGGATAGGGCCAGGCTTCCTGGGGAGGCGGTGTGTGAGCCATTCACCTCGGGGGCGCCCGTCGGGAGCGCCGCGGAGATCGACGCCAGGCTGCAGCGACGGTTGAAGGCCTCGTGCACGGAGCGCGGGGCCGGGAGGCGGTCGACGCCGTGGACTAGGGGAAAGTGGGATTCGACTGGATCTGGTAGAAGAGCCGGCTTGCAGAGTGGGATATTTTTTTTACCTAAGTATCTAATGGGAGTATACAATACATGGACATACCTAAGTATCTAATGGGAGTATACAATACATGGACACCGTGAGACCACGTCGCGTCTAGCGTCTGGATGCGGGACATACGCTCGCGGTGGGGTATCGTTGGCGAATTGAGGTTTGGATGAGAAAAGATTGGAGCTCGGTTTGCCTTTACCACGGTAATTCCGTAAATGATAACGGTGAAAGCATATCCTTCTATCCAAGTGTAGGCTAGCTAGGCCAACTCCAAATTACCAACCCATGCTGACCCTATATTTGACTCGAGAGCGAAGAGAAGACAGTGATCCAGTGCGTGGTAGTTTTCCGCGGAGAAAGAATGCATGATCATCAGCCACGGACGATGAGGTGCGTGTGGCCTGACGCGGACCCTATACCATGTGTCGTCGTAGGAGAGCTTTTGATCGATGCGGCCGGCAAAGCACGACCGGACAGCGACCCAGTACCGAACCATTGAATTTAAACAACGGCAACGGCCGATTTATTAGGAACGACAATCCAGTGTTGCACTTTGTGCAATTTTAGGGGCAGTTCACTGGTCTGGTTTGACCAGCCAGCCGGCTGTTTCCCTCTCAGTTTACTGTTCATCAAACCAGCCGAATAATATTTTTCTCTCACAACAATTCAGTCGAAATAGTGTTTTTCAGTCAAGTTTCAGACCAGCGAACGGGGCCTTAATGACAAACTACTTTTAATTGATGGAGATTTTAATGTTATTGGTAGGCCATTTGAAAAAAAGTAAAGATAAATATAATGATAGGTAACTTTTTTCTTTTTAATGCTTGTATTGAAGAAGAGCTCTATTATAAAAAAAACCGATCCGCGGTGGCTAGATAGCCCCGATGTTCCTCCGGCTTAAGAAGAAGATCTTTGTTAGCTGTCCTGCGGTCGAAGGCACAAATAAAGACCCTCAGGACTTGTTGTATTGAAGAAGAGCTCTATTATATAAAAAAATCGATCCGGTGTCTGGTTAGATAGCACTCTTGTTCCTCCGACTTAAGAAGAAGATTTTTATTAGCTGTCCTGCGACCGAAGGCACAGATGAAGATCCTTAGAACTCGAACTCTGACCACCCTAGGGAGATGTACTCAGCCAGCATTGACCACTCGGTCAGCCAGGCCGTTCTCGGAAGAGCTCTATTATGGTCACAATGATTACCAAAGCTCAGAAGGTAAGCATGGCAGGCCATCAATTTCAATTGCCTCCCATGTCAACTATTCCTAAAAGTAAACAGATTTTTTTTTTTGCCAAGGAACATAAAAGAAGTATCTTGTACGACCAACTGCAGAGAACAGAAGGCCTTGCACCTCAGGAACTTAGTCCTCTACTTGGTTTAGAGCCCTAAGGGTATTTGGATAGAAAAATCACTAAGAATCTCTCTGTGCATATAATAAAAAATAGGACGCGCCAGTGTACTAAAGTTAAAAAAAACAAAGAGACAGAAACACATATTTATTTATATTAAATGAAAATATAAATACAGGTTCCTGATGTATTTGCTCTCCACAAGTAGCATGCATGTGGTGCTGGTGTAGATGTAGGTAGCGTCGATAATGATCCATGGTCTTCTCGGTCGGACGGTACAACATAGCTGCAACATCAGCTATGCCCGTCTGCGTCGTTCACCTCGTCAGTATCGAACGACGTAGTGGTGGTTGTAGTAGTAGAACATGCATAAAGACTGTAGCTGGGCCGTCTCGGACGTCCTCGGCAGCATCGGTGAGGTAGAACTTGTTGAAGAAGGTCCTGCCAACCCATGAATCGGTGTAGCGCGGCTAGACTGTCAGCTTCACCTGCCTAGAACGTCAGCTGCCCACCCGCGTCGTCGGTGTCGGCCGGCACGTAGGCCGGTACGCAAGGGTGAAGCTAACGTAGGCCGGTACGCAAGGGTGAAGCTAAATAAAAAGCTTAAGGGCTCGTGTACGCAGAGGCCAAGCTAAATGAAAAGTTTGAGGGCTCGAGACTTTGATTCTTAAAAAATATATGAGGGCGAAGCTAAATGAAAAGTCTAAGGGCTCAAGACTTCGACCCTCCAAAAACACTTGAGGGCGACGCAAAAATAAAAAGCCTAAGAGCTCTCACCTAAATGAAAAGCCTAAGGGCTCAAGACTTTGACCTTCAAAAAATGTCACTAGTACAACAGAGCTCATTATTGATGGTTCCAAAACTATTTCTACAGGTGTCTGTCAGCACCGCCAGTGGCAAAGGCCAGTGAAAATCACGAACTTCACAGACGTCTTCTAGAGAACCGCCACTACAAATGATTTACACTGATGAAACCGCCACTACAAATGATTTTCAAAAATTGCAAATCGAGCTCAAAAAATAGCAAAAAAAATTAATCCGATGAGGCCCCCACCAGTCAGCCACCTGCCTGCTTCGTCAAATTCACAAGTCACGACACTTTTCGCGCACTTCGCGGCCAGCAGGATTAAAACCCGCGACTTCCCCTCGCGCAATACTCCTATAACCACTACACCTCACACTCACTTGTGTCTATAATGGATTTTTTTCTCCTCATATTATCCTTAACCGAGTTTAAATTGATTGTTTGAGATCATAAACGAATTCAAATTGAAAAGTTGTCAACTACAAAGTTGCATAACTTTTCAAGATCTACAACTTTCATTTTGGTTGTTTCTCCATCCGAGGTTGTTTGAAAAATTTAAATTTCTAATTTGAGAAATTTAAACGTAGTTTTCCTTGACAAGATGACTTTAAATGAAAAAGTTGTCAACTATAAATGTGCATAACTTTTTGAGTTCTACAACTTTTGTTTTGGTTGTTTCTCCGTCCGAGGTTGTTTAAAAAATTCAAAATTTGAATTTCAAAAAATAAGAACTTCAAACAAGAATTTAAAACAGCAAATGATTTTGGCTGCAAAAGTCATCAACAACAAAGTTGTGGAACTCATCAAGGTCAACAACTTTTATTTTGATCATTTCTTCATCCAACAAAGTGATAGTTTATATTATTCATAAATTTATAAATCTCTCACATAGTTTATGAAACTATATAAGAGATATGTCATTTGTGAACAATGTTTACTAACACTTTGTTGGATGAAGAAATAACCAAAATAAAAGTTATAGATCTTGATGAGTTTTACAACTTTTATGTTCATGGACTTCTTCAGCTGAAATCATTTGATGTTTCAAAATATTATTTGAAGTTGTCATTTTAAACTCAAATATTGAAATGTTCACAAGAAAAGATGACCAAAATATTAGATGTAAGAACATAATAAATTGATAGAGTATGATTTTACAAAATTTTAAGAAAAAAATCAAGTAATTTGAAAGTACGAGGAAGAAAGAGTAGTTATAAGTTTTAGCCAGAGATTAAAAAAAGATATCAAAGTCCTTGAACCATTTAAAAATTAAATTTCAAACTACATTTTGAAACATCAGATGATTTTAAATGGAAATATTGTAAACAACAAAGTTCTATAACTTTTTGAGACCTACAACTTTTATTTTGGTCATTTCTCCATCTGTGGTCGTTTGAAAAAATTAAAACTTTAGTACTTAATTTTTAATATTCGACGTCCATTTGTAGTGACTCTACGTTATGAAAACCGTCACTATAAATACATTTTTACTGGCTGTTTTCTTAAGGCTACCGCCAATAGAAATCATGTATTTTTACTAGCGGTAAATTTAAGAAAACAGTCAGTAAAAATAAATTTACACTAGCGGTTCATGATCTGGACCCACAGTTTTATTTCTAGTGGCACCTATTCTTTCCGAACCGTCAGTGAAAAAAAGGGTGGCGTCAAGAGAAAGCACCAGTGTACTGGTGTGACGGGCAAAGCTAAATAAAAAGCCTAAGGGTTCAAGACTTCGACCTTCCAAAAATACGTGAGAGCGAAGCTAAATAAAAAGTCTACGGGCTCAAGACTTCAACCCTCCAAAGATTCATGAGAGCGAAGCTAAATAAAAAATGTTTCTCATTCTTTTTATGTGCGAATACATCTATCATATGCGTCACGACATTCACCACATGAGAACTTTGCATGAGCCTAAAGATGCTCCTTAGCATCTTAAGGCCTCCTAATATCAGCAAAAACAAATTCGATGAGATCGAAACTAGTCAGCAGCCACAGATCGCCGTGTGCATTCTTTTCGATCTCTATGTACACAATGATATCAAACGAGCTCAGCGACTTTAAGTTACCAAAAATACGCGCAACCGAAGCACAATGGTATGAAAAGAGCCTGCTAACTTCGTGTTACCAAGAATACATGTAATAGAGGCAAAATGTGAATCTATGTTTTGCAAACTTTGTTTTAATTAATTTTGCAATCAGCACCACTATCATCAGCTAAGCTTTTGTCAACATCCGGCGAGGTCTTCACCATCAACAACATTGAACGAGTTGGCGCCAAATGTTGGTATTTATTAACGCAAACAGATAAATCCACAAGCACATGGATACCGTTGTAGCTTTCACCCGGAGTATTCCTAGGTATCGGTTTCCACAGGGAACGAGAAGTGAACTAGAAAAGATCAAGGTCATCCAATGAAGAAGTGTTTTTTGGATAAAGAGGGGTTTTCTAATGTTCTTCCAAGACAAACTAGATAACCAAGGTTCAGGCTTACTAAACTCACTTACTTTGGTGCAACAGTACCTTTCCGATCCTCTAAAAGATTAGGAAGAGGTGGTCGGGGTCAGGCTGCCAAAAAGCTCTACGGAAACACCAATCCGAACGTGGTGGATTACAAAGGCCTAGTCAGAGCTGTCACCTCTGGGGCTACCACAACTGTCCGTGGGATTAGACGCAAACTCAGGTAAACACTAGCCTAGACACCACGTCTATGCTAACAATTACTGCTCTAGTCTCACGTGATAACTAGAGCACTCGGTCGAGCGGAGTTCCCGTAAGTAAAGTGAAGTAAGACTTGAACTTAATCAAATAGAAAGCTTGGAATTACCAAAGTATAAATTGGATATTAGTCAAGAATTGAGTCGGCTCCGTAGAGGTACAAAGTTGAGGAGGGTCCGATAGACTCAGCTCCTCCTCCGCTCTCTTCCTCTCCTCTCTCTCCCTATTTTCTATACTACAACTAGGTGGGAGCACCTAGAGGGACACTACTACTAAAAATATGAAAGAATGCTCAAATGTAGAGTGTGTGTTGAGAGGGGGGGGGGGTTGCCCCTCTTTATACAAAGAGTAAGGCGGTGTGTGGTCTATATTTGGTGCGAAGTACATGCTTCACCACCTTCTGTATGGCCTCATGCCACCGCCATTCGAAGGGGCGGTAGAGGGGCGCCGATTAGGGGTTGCTCGCCCCCTGGGGTCGATCACCCCTGACCTGGCCCTCTCACCACTACCTTCGCGTGGTGGGTCGGTGATGGTTCCCAGGATGCTCCTTGGTGGGTATTTTGCCCGGATGACATGAGTTGTTGGGCCTTTCTTTTTATTCCTTTGCGTAAATCTGCGTTGGAATGTGTCTTTTATGCATTTTCCCATGTATTTGTGTTTCTGTCCTGCAAAACAACAATCTCCAAATACATGTGGAATTGGGTCAATAGGAAATGCATATGTGTGCAAGATTGCTAGTTTCTCCTCTTTATATGTCTTAATTGTTGGGTAAAATTGATCGTTAAGGTCCGCCAACAAGCTCCGCCACACTTAGATCTTTGCTTGTCCCGAGCAAAGGTTAGGATAAAATAAACATAAACATGGCAATTCAAGATATGAGACTAGCATAACGATTATTCCAAAAATATACCTCGTACTTGTGGGATATGTGGAGTGTCTATCATATCTCCTTGAGTGGTTGAGAAATGGAACGACTCTGAAACAAAGTCATCTCTTCCCATTTTCACATCTTAGTAACTTGGAGTTTTTGTAGTCTTTTGAAATAAAGCATAGTTCATATGTACTCCTTGAATGGTACTCTCAAATCGCTCAATGATGTTTAGTTCCTCGCCAAGGCATATCATAGCATTGCCTTCTTCCTTTTCTTCCAGCTTATAAAAAGCTTATGTGGGGCTTGGGTAGGAAAAGTATGAAGCCATACTTGCATTTGCATATTTTGCTAAGTCAAACAATGGATTCGAGGAGAAAGATGTCATACAATCAAATCAAGATGTGCATGTGTGTGATTATATGGTGGATACATATTGTGGCTAACCTAATTCTACTATGCTCTTTAAAACATATCTCTCTCTTCATTGGGACTTGGAAATTTTTTATGAGAACATGGGCTATCTTTATTCTCATCTTTCTTTTCTTCTTTTCTTTCTTTCTTATCATCTCTTTTTCTTATACTTCTCTTTTTTTTTTCTTTTCTACTTTTCTTTTTTATGATAGCCTCATGTCTTTTTTTGCAACCAAACTTTTGAGAGAGATATCAACAAGGATTTAGAGCATTTATTTTGATGGAACCTAACAAACATATTTTTGTTCACTCCCAGTGTAGGAGTAGAACATTTTTGGATAGATCTAGGTGAAAGGCATGTTATTGCGCCTACTCCTAGTGTAGGAGTAGTGCTTATATCTGGTGGCATGTACGTGATCTTGATTTTAAAAGCATGATAACTTTCTCAACACGGTCAACAAAGTTTGACAAAGCTCAACACAAAAACAAGTAGCAAATGTAGAAGGTTTTATCATGATATTTGGCCTTGGTAGGAATTTTCTTACTGTGGGGGTATTAACCCCTATACCCTTATGGCTAAGCTTGGGCCGGCCCGGATCGATGGGTTCGGTCCACCAAAGGACGACGTGCGGCCCGGTTAACCTGATCGGAGTCCCGCGCAAGGAGTCGAGGCGGATTTGGCGATCAATCAAGATCCTGGTTGGTTAGAATAGGAATCCTTATCCGGCCACATATGGCAATTGTAACTGGCTAGGATTAGTTTCGGATCTGTAAACCCCGAACGAACTATATAAGGCGGGCGGGGATCCCTCTAAAAATCATCTCTCATTGACATACAGCAATACAAATCAGACGCAGGACGTAGGTATTACGCCTTCTTAGCGACCGAACCTGGATAAAACCTGGTGTCTGTCTTGCGTCACCGTCTTGTTTGTGGCTTGCGTATCTGTCTGCCGACAATCTACTACCTTGGGTATACCTCTAGGTAGACTGCCGACCATATTTTGTCGACAGTGGCGCGCCAGGTAGGGGTTGTGTGTGCTGATCTTCCAACGAATCGGATGGCGATTTTCTTCATCAACATCATCCTTGGCGACCTAGCTTCCGATGACATTGATGCTCGTGCCAGCCCTCATCGTCGACTGCTCATCGTGGTCCCACGCCTTGTCAGCGCATCGACAGCTTGCTTAAATACGCTTATTATGTTCTCACTTAGTTCCACCAACATAAGTTTCAAGCTTAAATACGCTTTATACAAAGCAAACAAGCTTATAATGATATACAGTTACGTTATTACAAGCTTGCTCGAAGAGGCCCAAGTTTACAATAACACAACTATGTCCTCCTTCTACTGACTCTAAGCCTATTACATTGGTCGGTGGTGGCATACGGCACCCACTCTTTCACGCTTCGATATTCTACCCGAGTCTCGGGGACTCTTGTGCTATTTGAGCTGAGGGATGGCCCGTCGATGCCCTGGCTGGTCGAGACCATGAGCTTCGTCGGTTGGCTAGCAACAGATGGTGTTTCCAAATGACTTGTCGATGGCATACTCCTGTCAGTGTCTGTCCCACCTCCACTGCATTAATGTCGCCAATTATCTTTGACGACAGGTCCATTTGAGCCACCAAGCTCCTCCGCCTTGTGCGGGTCTACTTCCTTGGTATCCAAGCCTCGCGCTTGAGATCGATCAGAGGGTAGTGGGCACGCACCATGCTTAGCACATGGGCGCCCGTATACTCACCCGCCTCCTTAATGAACTCTTGGAACCAGCCCCATGCTTGTCTCGCATCTCGACCCGGTCCGAGCTAGGGGTCCTTGGCTCTTCCTCTGAGCGCCGGGTCGACAAGGTCGAGGATGGGCAAAATGCCAGTTGCCACTTCCTGGCACCGGTTCTTCCATGTGTCCCGATCCTCGGTGGCCTCGAGGCATTGTGCTTTCCAGCCGTCACGCTCTTTCATCACAGCTTCTAGATGCCTCTTGGCATTGGCTTTTAAAACTGCACACCGTACAAGATATCAAATGTAAAGGCACGACAAGCCACGACGGGCAACAGAATGAGAACGGTGGCCTAGAATACTTACTCTTCAGTTCCTCCTTCATTTTGGTGGTGTGGTCCTAGAGTTGAGACTGGCTGCGCGCCAGTTTCTCGTTGTCCTCCTTCAGGTGACCACACTCTGCGGTCACGCGGCTATTCTCCTCTTGGAGGCGGGTTACTTCAGCTTCTAAGCCTGCATTACCGCTATCATTACCAACAATGCAATAACACGTGTCATACACTTGATGTGACAAAATAACAACTTACTTGTTTTTTGACGCTCTTTGTCATTGAGCTGCCCGACCAGGTTCTGGTTCTGTTTTTCTTGCTCTGTCCTCTCCTGGTCGGCGGCTTCAAGTTGGCAGCGCAAGCGTTCCACCTCGGCTGCCAGTTCTCTATTGCTCGCCGTGATTCCCTCAATCTGGTCGAAGCACCTCTTTCGGTACTTTGCGGTCTTCATCAAGTCCTGCATATAAGCAAGCTAAGTCAGATAGTTTGACTACATTACAAGGTCAAGTGGTCAAGCCAAACATACCTGGACTTCTGTCACCAAACGCTTTGCCGCTCGTTCAACTTTTTGGGTCTCTTCGATCTCGGGGATTTCTTCATACATAACCCACTCGTTGTTCCGCCTGCGCGATACATATACATGTTGTCGCTTGTCTTTGGGATGGCCTAGGATCTCTTCGACTTCGTCCTCTTCGGCCTCTTGTTCATGGGGCGGCGCTGGGCTGGAAATAGTAGTCTCCGCGACCACTATGGCTTTCCCACGAGCCGTAGCATCGGCAAGCGTATTCTGTGCCAGCTCTGGTTGTTGCTCCTCGGCTCGGTCTGGTTCCCTTGGCGTCAAGGTATCCGCCTCAGCAGGGCTAGTGCTCAGAGCCTTCGTACTTTGCTCGGCTGTCTTCTCGACCAGCTGCTCGGGGACTGACGTTGGGCTGCTCGTGTGCTGCGGTTCCGGCGGAATTTCTTCTACAGGTTGCTCCGCAGTTAGCTGCCGAGCAGTTCTTTCCGCCAGTACTGGCGAAGCCGTGCCACAACCGGCTATCTGGTCGGGATTTTCGGTGGACGCCGACCTAATATACCAGAGAAAGTTCAGAAGATAATGGTATTCAATACAAATTATAATATTATATCAAAGTTGCAGATACTTATAGCTCGGAAGCACGGAATAACGTGGCGAAGGAGCGTCTCTTCGACCGCGCTTGCTCCACGTGCTCGGCGGGTTCCACCGGGTCTTTTTCTACCACCGGTACTGGCGTTGGGGTTTGCTGTTTGACACTTCCCCCGCCTGTTTTCTATGTTGCAGTGGTCGGTGGTGCGATCACTGCTGGCACAGAGGAGCTACCCTGCTCTGTTGACCCCATTTGTCTCCTCCTCTTTCGAGGGTTGAGTCGGAAGATGTCCGCATCCTCTGTTTCATCGTCTGAAAGGGGGAAGATGGCCTAGCAACATTTGTTGGCATCTGGCCGCTTGCTAGCAATCTTGGCCGTTACATCCTCCCCAACTCCGAGTACCGCCCAGTCGACGTCTTCGGTACTAGCACTGGTCTGGGCGGTTGAGCCGGCAATTTGCGGCCAATCCACGCCAGGGGGCGGAGACACGAATACTGCTGCTCGGTCATGACCATTACTCTGGGAAACATAAAGGAGACAATAGTCAAATTTTTTGTTACAACATAAATCTCTGGTACAAGGAGGCATCGTTTACCTTTGGGGAGGTCGGGCCAGCTTGAAGGCGTGTTTCGATGTCGTTTAACCCGACATAATTGGGGTCGGCTAGATTGAATAGCTCCCCAATTCGGCCTTGATTTCTATCTTGTCGAGCGCCTCTTTTCGGTCCTCGTCGGATCTACGCTACAGTACTCGAAGCCGTGATGTACCCTCTTTGGCGGGCTGGATCCTTGGCTAATGAAGTTCCCAACCACGCTTGGACCATCCAGCTTTTCCCCACAGGATCAACCCGAGCAGCGTGATCTCGCTCCAAGTGCTCGGGCTTCTCCGACCATTTGTTCTTCTTCTCCGGAATCAACCCCACGCCACATTGGGGTGATCGTGTTCGGCTCTTCAGCGGATGTAGAACCATTTCTTGTACCATTCGTCTAGTGAGGTGTTCCATGGCAAGGCATGTATCGGGCTTTCATACAAATCCACGCAGATTGAGGTATACGCCCCGGCTATCTTGAGCCTCCGCTCCCTTTCTTCCGCAGACAGAACAGATGGCGAAAGAGGTCGAAATGGAAATGGAAGCCACCATAAGCTTCGCAAAGATGGATGAAGGTGGAGACAAGAAGAATCGAGTTGGGATGCAGATTGCAAATCCCAATCTCGTAATATAAGCAGAGCCCCTGAAGGAAAGGGTGCATTGGAACCCCAAAACCCGCTTGAAGAAATCCTCGAAAACCACAATCTCACACGGTTGTGGATCGAGGAAGCTTTCTCCTCCACAAGACGCCATCCCGTGAGTGCCTTGTTGTGGAGCACTCCCATGGTGACGAGGTCTTCGATGGTGCGCTCATTGCTCCTTGACTTCCACCACTCCTTCGCCATGACTCCGCCTTTCTTTCGGGCGTTTCTCTTCGCCATTGATCCGCCCTTGTTAAGAGGGTGGATGCGGTGGAGGAGCGATTGGTGGTGATTTTCGGAGGAGTAGGGTTGGGCGAGAGGAAGAAGAAGGTTGTGGCGGTGAAAGACAATGAGGATCGGTAAAAAGTAACTTACCAGTTCTATATTATAAATAACCAAGGGCTCCGTCGTTTTTTACCGAGATTCTTGGGAGGCGTCGCGACAGCCGCATTTGACAGTTGTTTTCACAACCTCGAGATCTCACGCCAAAGAACGCGCTTCCTTCGTTTCGAGTGTACGTGCCTCTTCGTTGATAATGTGAGAGGCCCACATCGACGCACCTCCATACAGCGCCAAGCATTAATCGTTTGTCGAAAAAAGAGTAAGAAGGCGAGTGATATGTTATATCCGTCGCTTTTTTTCACCATACGTGGCGATTGGACTTGATGAGTAAGAAGATAAATAAATACACCAAATAATGATACAATCGGCGTTCTTTTCTTTTGGTCGCATATCTTGAGCTCAATGATGGACCGGACCATCGCCATGCTCGAGGATCGCCGGACCATCGCTGCCGTTTTCGGGATCGCCGGACCATCGCTGCCGTGCTCGGGGATCGCCGGACCATCTGCCGTTTCGAGCCTCGCCGGACCATCGCTACGCTTGGGGACCGCTCGCCATCGATGTGCTCGGGGACTATCCCGACCATCGCCGGAGATCGTTTTTCGGCTACATGTGATTTGTACTCACATATAGTTGAGAGACGTTTATTTAGACCTTGCTACAAGGCTCATACCTCGCCTTCCAGCAAGCTCGGGGACTACATCGGTACGATGCACCTGCCGGTGCATCTCGTATCGCCTATACGACGATTGGATTCTCAACTTAACTGGGAATTCTTGCCTATGTCACCTACTACCAGGCTCGGGGACTAAGTGGGCACACTTCACCTTGCGGTGAATGTGTTTGTTTTTCGACCCCTACGCCTCTGATGATCAAGGACGCTACGCTTCAAGACGCACTTACATTTCTTTTCAGAAATACAAGTGGGCACACTTCCCAGGATGAAAATCTTTTTCTTTTTTCTTAAGAGCACCATATATTCTTCGGACAACCGACTTCTCCGGTGACAACGGTGGTCAGAGACGTCAAGGGCTCAAGCCTTACTTGTCGGAGAAGGCTAAAATGGCGTGTCGCATCATAATACATGGTGCTCGGGGACTAGCTGTGGGGGTATTAACCCCTATACCCTTATGGCTAAGCTTGGGCCGGGCCGGATCGATGGGTTCGGTCCATCAAAGGACGACGTGCGGCCCGGTTAACCTGATCGGAGTCCCGCGCAAGGAGTCAAGGCGGATTTGGCGATCAATCAAGATCCTGGTTGGTTAGAATAGGAATCCTTATCCGGTCACATATGGCAATTGTAACTGGCTAGGATTAGTTTCCAGATCTGTAACCGTGCCCCCCGAACTATATAAGGTGGGCAGGGGATCCCTCTAAAAATCATCTCTCATTGACATACAGCAATACAAATCAGACGCAGGACGTAGGTATTACGCCTTCTTGGCGGCCGAACCTGGATAAAACCTGGTGTCTGTCTTGCGTCACCGTCTTGTTTGTGGCTTGCGTATCTGTCTGCCGATAATCTACTACCTTGGGTATACCCATAGGTAGACTGCCGACCATATTTCGTCGACACTTACCATTGAGGAGTATGTGTGAAACTACAGATTTTGACATTTTATCAAAAAGAAAATTCTCCAAGTACTTTCAATAGAAAAGGTTGGATTTCCATGTCAAAACCATATCTCACTTCACAACAACTTAGTCAATATATTTTTCCTATATGATGTTTTTCCCACAAGCACTAAGTGTATATAAG
This sequence comes from Miscanthus lutarioriparius, assembly GCA_904845875.1. Classification (NCBI taxonomy): domain Eukaryota; kingdom Viridiplantae; phylum Streptophyta; class Magnoliopsida; order Poales; family Poaceae; genus Miscanthus; species Miscanthus lutarioriparius. The sequence continues at coordinate 72,856,095 of CAJGYO010000008.1, forward strand.
GAATAAAGATTATACAGTCCAATCTCAAAGAGCTATAATCATGTTCACTTTCAAATTTGATTCTAAGTGTGAAACTTGGTTCTTTTTAATTTGCATGTTTAAATGAGTGTAGAACTAGGAGTATGCAAATGAATAGGTGAAATAGGATCAGAGTTGCATGGAAGCCCCAACAGCTATTTATTATGTGGTTTGGTGCTTTTGTTTCATATTTTAAGTTTGATTATCATGTATGGCATTTTCAAACACAATCAAACTTATAGGAACTAAGCATGGGTGAGAAGATGGAGTGCAAACCAGTGTGCCTGAGAAAAAACATGGTAGGGTCGGGTCCCCCACACTTGGACTTTTATGTCATTCGACACTAAAAGCTAAGTGTGAATGTTGGAGCCTCTCCTTAGTGTGTATAGCAGCACCCATATTTCTAGAAATCGTTCATCCTTTGTTTCTATAATTGTTAGTGACAAAGAATACCCTAAGGGAACTTGTCTAGCACCTAGTTTTTATTTAATGTGGGAGATTTTATTTAGGAAGAGAGGTCATAGCTAAAAATGACTAAGTTTAAAGTGAGTTTATTATGCAAAATATTTTTATTTATTTATTTTATCTCTTCCAGTGAGGGATACAAGAGAGTCAAAATTTTATTTAACTTTAAAGATTAGCCTAAAACCTAAGGTGAGCTAGAGAAGTTTTTTTAATTATTTTTTTATTTAATTTATTATCATTATAATTTTTTATGACTTTAGCATAGTGAGCAAGGCATAAAGGTAAAGCAAGGTAGAAACTGTAAGAGAAAATCAATGAATGAAGCATGTCATGAGATGTTCTAGAGAAGTTCACCCCCACACGTGAATTTTGCAGTATGCGAAATCAAGTTTGGATGATAGCACTCTGCGTCGAATGTGCTTCATTGTTGAATGATGTTTGGTTGGATTTACCTTGTGTTTCAACCCTTCATTCTTTTTGTTCAAAACCTGAAAGGTTAGTGACAAAAATACCCGAAGAAGCATATTCACAAATGTCCTTAAGCTCATTTTTAGTAGTCATGTTATTAATTATTATTGTATTTATTTTATGGAAGTAAAAGGATTTGTTTTTTTTGAAAGGAACAAAAAAATTTTAAAGGAATGATGAAAGAACGGGTTATCTCCCGGAAGTGCTTGTTTAAGGACAAAAGCTCTTCCTTAGAAAACCTTTGCATTTTATTTTATGTTGGTGATGTGATTTCTCCTCCAACACCAACCTTCGCTGACCTATCTATAAAACTCATGCCAAGACACCACGAAATTTGCAAATTTTATGACAGACAAAAGTATCTACAATAATCTTTTTAAAATTTTTATAGACAGAGAGCAAGAAGGGGTTGCAGGATTTGTCGGTGATGGTAGAGATATAGATTGATTTGAGAAAATTTTCATATGAGTATGGAATTGATGGGATAGTTAGGAAATAATTTCCATGCTCAATGATAAAATCTTTCGTTTTAGGGGAGCACTTTCCTTCTCATGTGTTGACACAAAAATATGGTGATGTGATCAACACACAGCAAGCCGGATGATCTTGACGGAGTAAACCCGAAGATCTGCTTAGCTTCAACACAAGAACGTTCGGTTTCGGGACCAAAGGCGTGCCGATCAATTTGAGCCTGCAATTGACAAGGAGAGAATAATCAGTAGTTTAAGGTGGAACATGTCGGTGTTGCACCAGACAGTTCCAATTATACGGTCAGATAACCGATTCAATAAGGCTATCAACTAAATAGTCGATATCCGGCAATAAAGCAATATAAGAAAACATCATTGGCTAAATAGAACATGATCGATATAAACATTGAGTCGATTAGTTTGATGAAAAGAGTATAACACGCGAACAATTGACTGTTTACCATAAATGAATCCATAAACAATTTGAATCTAATTTATTATCATCAATAGTGAGGTTCGACCGGATCGATGCAGCTATGATAATGATAATAAACTAAAGCCAAAGAATCTATAAAACCATCTATATATCAACATATTCATGAAAACATGCTATATGTGTGAGAGCTATGCAATCAGCTAAAATAGCCGATGCAGGCATAGCAAACAAACAGAGTACATATCTCGATCATAAACAAAACCACTAATCAATAATTTCTAATCTAAAGTCTTACCAGTGAGGTTCGATCGGATCGATACAGCTATGGTAGTGTCATTAGATTAGATCTCATTAACTAGTGAGTTTATTCAAGATTGAAACATGTCTTTGGATACATACTATGTTTGATTGGAATAGAGATAAAACAGCCGATCTAGCAAAATTAAGTCATCGATTATGAGATTTAAAGCGTGACCAGATCAAAGGACGACCAATTAAGATGATATGATGCCGATCTATCTCTATCTTAATCGGATGATTTGTTATAATTAATAAAATATTAATTATAACAAGATCGATAACTGGTGAATCAACCAAAAATAGTAAGAAAAATCTTACTAATCTTAGCAGATTTGATAATTGTTGATATTGTATTAAACAACAAGTTATTTAATACAAGATCGATAAGTTTGATCTATATTATGATTCGTAAGAGATCAATCAACTGACGCAGCCTTACAAACTATGATACAGATCGATAACTAACTTATATTATGGCTCATAAAAGATCAATTAGCTGATGCAGCTTTACAAGCACAATACAAGTCGTGACAGTACTCACAAGCAAGCTGGAGGTCGATTAGTCGATGCAGCCCTGTTTACCGAAGAACCCGCCGAAAAGCTACATTACTCCTACTCGTAAGGTTTAGCGTGAAGCCAAAAAAGTAAAAACTAATTTTGATTGATGTGTGTGTTTTTTACAATGGCCAGGGGTTTATATTTATACCCTGGATGGATAAAAGTCCTGAAGGGACTTGCCTAACAAAATATATCTAAATAAAGGAAACAATTAACATACAATGATTCCACATGTATGCACATTAATCCTCCGAACCTCTGTCTTGCTTGTAACCACGCCATGCTGCCATGTATTTCAACACAAGTCCGATTTGACTTCCCTTCCTCCTCACGTAAGTAAATATAATCATGTGGCATCTGGGCTTCTTGGAAATGGATGCGGCTCATGGACAGATTCTTGTTACTAAACATAGCTTCTTTGACTGACGTATCCATGTATGACACCTAGCCGGCCTTGTTTACGTATATACATGATACATGTCCTTGCTTCTCATCCTTGATGTGCACCTAGACATCGATAAAATAATATTCCTTTCGCCTCCAGTCACGTATACGTATATGCGTATATTTCCAATTGGACTCATCTTGCATCCTCATCACGTCAGCAGCCAGGAGTCAGGAAGCTTCGTGTCTCCATCCAAAGATATATCGATTTATTTCCTTATGCAGCCCGGCCAAACAATATTAAAATATTCCTTCTTCATTAGTTGATCTGTTTAGCCTTGCACGTGAGTCTTACCATATATAACTGGCCAAATATATTAATTGGCCACACTTGCATGAATACCCATAATAGCCAAACATGCAAGTCTAATGATCATGTATACATGTATATCTCCTCTGCTTTAATCTTGATGGTATCCAAGTCAAGCATAGCTCTTATAGCACTTGGGCTTTCAGCCTTTTCTATTTGCCTTGCCGGTTGCCCACTCCGATATGCACGGGTGACGCTAGCTGTTTGATATTTTGCTGAAATCCAACTTCCTACCAATGATATCTCCTTCGCTGCTTCACGTGAAGAGGTCTCGTACGTGAGGCTTCTCCGAAAATGTACTAGAGAATATTTTCCAGACGGCTCGTAAATATACATCAATTAGGAGATCTTTCTTGCTTTCGACATCGGCCGATCTCTTCCTTTCTAGAGAAAGCTTATCAAATTTTGGTGTAAACATCATGATAATTCAAATCCTCCACAAGGGAGATTGACATAAGCTCACCCCTAAAAATAGATTTTGATGAGACATTGATTGTGACCATGGAGGGTTAGAGGATAGAAATGGCTTCTATATGAATTGGTTCTCCCTCTATGGGTTCGTTTGATATTTCATCCTGAATTTTCCCTGATGTCTCATATAGGAATTTGAGGCATGATATGGTGTTGAATTGGGGGGCTCTAAGGTGTTCCCAAAATCAGCATCAAAGAAAAGGTCATCATCGAATTCAAAGGGACATGTAAAAGGATGGGGTTCATCATCCCTAGAAGTGTGATATGTTCCCTGAATGGAACGTTCTTTGGCAACCAGATCATAGGAAGGATCTGAAGAAATTTTGGATTCGGTTGTGTGTGCCTCCTTTTGTTGGTCGGGACCAGACTCAATGGTTTCTTCAGGAATGTCAGTGTAAGGGGTGTTTTCAAGGATTTTCTCAAGAATGACTTTCCCCTCACTAATAGAGTTGTGTGTGAACGAGCCTCCTGAAGATAGGTCAAGTTGGAGAGTAGCTTCCTTACTAAGACCAAGGTGGAAGTGGTAAAGAAGGACATGGTCAGGCAAGAAAAGGTTTGGAACAATATTTATAAGGCTCAAGAACCTAGCCCAAGCTCCTGCTAGAGTCTCCTTCTCCTTCTGTTGAAAGTTAAGTAGTTCTATTCGAAGGGCAGCAATTCAAGAAAGAGGGAAGAAAGCAAGACAAAATTTGTCTCGATGTTCATCCCAATTTTCATGTACGCCTCCCATGGTATGAGCATACCATTGTTTTGTCCTTCCCAAAAGGGAGAACGGAAACAATTTCCATTTGATGGTCTCTTGTGTCATGCCAGAAAAAATTAGGCAAGAACACAAATGCTCAAATTCCCGAAGGTGGTTGTAAGGATTTTTGTCTTCTTGCCAAGAGAAGTGTCGATGTTTTGGACCGGGGGTCCTCCACCAACTAGTGAATTTGAACTGCGTGCCCCTAATCCCGGATGGTGATGCAAAGAGACACAAGGTTTATACTGGTTCAGGCAATCGATGCCCTACGTCCAGTCTGAGAGATCGATCTTGTATTCCTTGCACCGAAGCGCTAGTAGTAGGGGGTTACAAGCACAGTGAGAGAGGGAGCTAATCCCAGGTCTCGGCGAGGTGTCGTGTGGGCTGCTTGAGACGTTGCTCTCAGGCGGCTGGGATGTGCCTGTGTGTGAGCTACCAGGTGTTCTCCCTATTTTTTTCTCCCTAAGGGGCCCAAGTCCTCTCCTTTTATAGTTGAAGGGAGGACAAGGATAGTACATGTGCTGACTATACGGCATCGTGCCAACAGGGGCGGTGTGTCCGAGCCCTGTGGCCTGTTCCTGTGGCGGCGTGGTCGTCGGAGTGGTCCGTCCTTGGAGCACTGGGGCGACGTGCTGGTCATGTCTGACTCTGTGCATCATGGGAGCTTCTGGGCTACCTCGGAGCAGGTGCAGCGGCCAGGACGCGGATCGCTGTGGATTGGCGGCGTGTGAGGCCGAGGCTGCACCGCAGTGGGGGTCTCGGCGAGCACGAACCCCGAGATAGCCGAGACCTTGGTGTATAGTGCCGAGGCTCCGAGAGGGCGGCTGATCTGGCGCACTGGCTTGGAGGCGGTGATGACCCGGGCCAAGTAGTCCGCGCGATGTTGTTTTCAAGGCAGGGATCGTGGGGCACAGTGCAGTGTGGGTGCTGATCGTGGGCACAGCGTCAGAACACAATGGTCGGTAATCCCTGCCGCGCCCTATCCTAGCCGGTATGGCGTTGATGCAACCTCAAGTCCCGTCGGCCATTCTGTGGTGTCAAGCCATCGTCCGGCTGAGATTGCGGGAGTGGTTGAAGTATTAATGGGACATGACGTGCTGTCAGGAGGGTCGGTCGAAGCGGGGGCGACGGACTATGGATAAGTTGGCCTCGCGCAATACGGAGAATGAGGCCTTACGTGAGACGGAGGGCGGAGCCTCACACGAGACGGAGATCGGACTCCTTGCCGAGGCCTTCCATGAGAGGCCTCATGCAATACGGAGAATGCACCCCCTCCCGAAGCCTTCTGTGAAGAGCCTCACGCGAGGCGGAGATTGTGTTCCCCGCCAAGGCCTTCCGTGGAGAGCCTCGTGCGAGGCGGAGATTACGTCAGGACGCCGAGACCTTCTGCGTGAGGCTCGAGATGAGGCGGAGAGCCTAGCGGGCTCGAACGTGGCGGGTGAGGGGCCCACGGCTTACCTTCTAGCTTTGTATTTTGATGGGACTTAAGTGACCCCTTTGATGTTTGCTCGGGGTACCCCGTACTAAGGTACCCGACAGTAGCCCCCGAGCCTCCGGGGGAGTGCGTGCACTCTCCCTGAGGGTTCACCAACGTTTGGTTTATTCCCGCTCCCGTAGGAATTAGGTTTTGTTTCTTGAGGTTCCAGTGGGTGCGCGCGAGCGCACCCACCGGGTGTAGCCCCCGAGGCCCTGGAGGAGTGGAGTTACTCCTCCAGGGGCTTTTTTCGTTTTCGCGTTTGAGCGAGGAGTTTTTATCGCATTTGCCGAGCCCACAAGCGCAAGTTTGGGTTGCGGGGGTCTCGGTGAGGCTGCAGGAAAAGCCCTCTAGCCTCCGCACGGAGCGAGAGGTCCATCAGGGATCCCCCTGGCTTTGGGTACGACCCTCACGCTTCCTTTTCGCTCGGAAGGAGGGGTGGAATGTGCCAGGCTACCCTCGATGGGCACGAGCGTGGGCACTTCCGGTGAGCTATTATCGGGTAGTCCGAGTGGAGGCCCGAACCCTGTTCGCTAAGGGTCGGCTAGCGGTCCGGAGACGCACTGCAAGAGTACCAGAGGGTTTCTCTAGTGGGTGCCGAGGCCGTTCGCTGGGCCTCGGTGGCTCGGTGCCTCCCTACGGTGGAATCCCATTTGGAGACTTCCCTGCCGGTGTCGGACACGACTTAGGACGCCCCGAGCGATCGAGCGATCGTTCGCTCGGGCTTCGGCCATTCGTAGGCTCGCCCCAAGGTCGCCCCCGACTGCTGTTGCCTCAGGGCGATCGTCAAAAACTCTCTGGAGGCCAACCTTGAACCCCGGATCAGAACGGGCTCGGTGCCCTTTATCGTATTTGTAACGGAACTTCTAGCGTGGACTTAGACCGTTTGTCTTTGTCTTGGGTGCAGGAGGAGCCCCCGAGCCTCCGCCAGGAGCAGGAGGGCGGTCAGGGGTCTCCTGGCTTTTTCATCCGACCCTCACATATCATTTTCATTCGGACGGAGGGTTTGTTTGCCGAGCCCATTCTGGTGTGAGCCGGAGCCGCTAGTCTCGACAAGGTTGCAGGAAGAGCCCCTAGCCTCTGCGCGGAGCGAGAGGGCCATCGGGAGTTCCCCTGGCTTTTTATACGCCCCTCGCGCATGAGGGTTTGTTTGCCGAGGCCCCTTTGGGCGCCAGCCTGGGTCGTGGGGTCTCGGTGTATCTGCAGGAAGAGCCCCCTAGCCTTTGCATAGGGCGAGAGGGCCGTCAGGAGCTCCCCTGTCTTTTTGTACGACCCTCACGCTTCCTTTTCGCTCGGAAGGAGGGTTTGTTTTGCCGAGCCCCTTTGAGTGCGAGCCGGGGTCGCCGGGTCTCGGCAAGGTTGCAGGAAGAGCCCCTTAGCCCCTGCATAGAGCGAGAAGGCCGTCAGGGGTTCCCCTGACTTTTTGTACGACCCTCATGCTTCCTTTTCGCTCGGAAGGAGGGGTGGAATGTGCCTCGCTACCCTCGGTGGGCACGAGCGGTGGCACCTCCGGTGAGCTGTTTTCGGGTAGTCCGAGTGGAGGCCCAAACCCCATTCGCTAGGGGACGGCTAGTGGTCCAGAGACACACTCCAAGAGTACCAGAGGATTTCTCTAGTGGGTGCCGAGGCCGTTCGCTGGGCCTCGGTGGCTCGGTGCCTCCCTACGGTGGGATCCCATTCAGAGACCTTCCTACCGGTCTCGGACACGACTTTGGGCGTCCCAAGCGTTTCGCTTGCTTGGGTCTTGGCCCCGTATAGGCTCGCTCGCGGTCGTCCCTGACTCTATTATCCTAGGGCGGCTGTCGAAACCTCTTGGGGCCCAGCCTTCGAACCCCTGGACCATAATAGGCTCAGAGCCTGGTTCCTTCATATGAAAGGAATAGGCCGTGGGGAATATCTTCCCTATTGGCTCGGCAACGGGTGGCACACCTTTTGAGGTGGCTTCCTGGGGAGGCGAAACGATGCCTGCTGCCGTAGTGGCCGAGTGTGACGTGGTGGATGGGACGTAACTGTTCTCGCATTTAATGAGGGAGACGTGGGTGCGTGGGTCGGCGAAATCGGCTCGTGGTTAACTGCGCCGGATCGAGGGGGGGGGGGAACTTCCCCGATTTCATCGCCCGTTTGTTTCGCCTCCTCCCTGCATAAATACCCGAAGAGTCCCGCCCCTCCTCGTCTTACCTTGCTCGCTCGATATTAGCACCGCCTCCGCCGAGCCATCGCTAGAGCGTGGGTGCTTAGGGAAGAAGAGGGAGAAGAGCGAGCCTTGGGAGAAAGCGAGGAAAAAGCAAGAGCGTGGGAGAGAGAGAAAAAACTCACCGCCGCACCCGATTCCTCCATGGCACCCATGGTCGGCGACATCATTGTTGTCGAGGCGGACCCCTGGGATCCGTCGGATGTCACCGAGGAGATGCTTCAGTCGCTTGTCGACGGCGGACTCCTTCGCTCGGTGATAGACCCTACTAGGCCGGAGTGGATTGCTCCGTACGGCGAGCCAGAGCCGAGGCCCCGCGATGGCTACGTCGTAAGCTTCGTCTCCTTTCACGAGCGCGACCTCGGCGTCCCGGCGGATCGGTTCATGCGGGCGCTCCCGTATTACTACGGCGTGGAGCTCCACAACTTCAATCCCAACTCCATCGCTCAGCGGCTATCTTTGTTGTCGTCATGCGGGGTACTTTGGGGATTGCTCCCCATTGGGAGTTGTGGCTCCACCTATTCCAGCGGGGCACACTACCAAGCGATGAGCACGCCGGGCACGAGGAAGGCGACGAGGGCGGCGGTGCGACCGTCAAAGTGCGCGCGGGACCGCCTGCACCTCTACATTCCGGCCCAGCTCGCGTCATCCAATCGCCAGTGGTACACGAGTTGGTTCTACCTTCGCAATGACGACGGAGGACTTCCCCCCTACACTGGGCGGATTGTGGGGAGTTGCCCGGAGAGATGGAAGTATGGCGTCCCGAAGGACGACTAGCCCAAGCTGCAGCCGCTTCTGGAGGGGCTGGCGAGGCTATGGGGCCACGGTCTCACCGTGGCTGTAGTCGTGGCCGCCTTCCACCGCCAGAGGGTGCTGCCGCTGATGGATCGGTGGCGGCGGCTGTTCGAGATGAAGCCGGGTGAGCCCATTGAGGGCACCCGGATGTCCTCCTCCGCCCTTTCCGACGAGGAAATTCTTCGTCGGGTGGGGGAGATGGTAGAGGCGAAGCTGAGGGGCGGCAACTTGACCCCTATCGCTATGCGACCGTCGTGGGAGTTCCTCTCGCTGGTAAGTCGTGCACCGCTTGTAGCCTTCGAGCCTCCTCAGTCTCCCCTTACCCCTTGTTTCCTTATGCGCATTCGTCGTTCCTGCAGGGGATGAGGGACGTACGCTCATCTCCGCCGCCTGTTCCCGAGGACGCGAGGCAGCGGGCGATCAACCGCGCGCACGCCGATGCGCAGAAAAAGCGGAAAGACGCCAAGGCGGCGAAGCGCACGAAGCAAATCCTCGCGCGCGAGGAGCTGGATAAGCGTCGCCATCAACAACGGAAGGATGGTCTCCCGTTGGAGGAATCCCCGTCGACGTCGCTGTCGATGGAGGCCTCGGACGGGGATGACGGGGGCGAGGTGGGGCAAGGTCCCCTGGACCATCTTCCTGACGTAGTGGAGGTGGTGCCCGGGGCGATGGCAAGCAGCCCGACACTCCCGGGAGGAGGAGGAGAAGCGGACCCGGGGTCAGCGGTTCTCCGCTCCGGGGCCGAGGCTGACACGCTCGAGGCGCGGGCGTTGGGCAAACGTGTCGTCAGCCCGATGGGCTCGGCGGCTATGGTGGAACAAGTGGCGGTGGAGGCGACACCACCGCCCCCGCAGAGGACCGAAGGGGCGCCGGGGTCCATTAAGGACCGACCGGTGCCGATGGACATGGAGGCGATGCCTCTGCCGCCGCCTCTGCCATTGCGGATGAGGTTTGCCATGGCGAAACGGTTGCCGCCCCGTTCAAGGTAAGAGTATTTTTGGCGGGGTCATAGTGCCTTCCGTTCGCCTTTTGGTCTCGCGCTGACCCTGTCGGTTATTTTTCCTTAGTCGGAAGCGGCCTGCGAACGAGCTTCCCTTGGTGCCCCTTAAGGCGCTCAAGGCGAGCCCCGGCTCCTCCACCCATTGGGTGGCGGAGGCACAAGCCGCTATCCAACGCGGTGCGGCGTTGGCGAGGGTCGATCCGAAGGAGCCAGCCGCCCAAGGAGGGGCTGCCGAGGCGGCCCCTACACAGACGAGGGAGGGAGTTCCTCCGCCCCATGAGGGCGAGGCTCACGAGTTGGATGGGGCCAGCGTGCCCTTGGTTGCCGAGGCCCCCGAGGTCTCCGGGGCTGAGGCGACGGAGGCCAGGGCGTCCAAGACCGTCGAGACCGCAGTGGCTGCGGTCGGTGTTTCTGCGTCCTCCAAGGCCACGATGGCGGAGGCCGAAGCCCCCGAGACCACCAAGGCTGTCATGATGGCGGCGAGGTCGTCTGTCCAGGAGGCGGAGATGAAGGCGGCGGAGGCCTTGGTGGCGCCCTTGCTTCAGGGGCCACCGTTGTTGCGAGAGAGCGCCCGGGAGACGGAGGTCTATCCGATCTCCTCCGACGATACTTCCCGGGCATGGGAGGTGGTCGACGCCGAGGATGCCGGTGTCGTGGGACAGCCGGCGCCGATCTTGGATGAGGGAAACTCGGCCCTCGTGCGGGTGCGACCCGAGCCTCACGGGTGGGATCACCCGCGGGTACTGTGGCGGAGCCGGGACGACCCTGAGGGGGAGCCTCTGTTCGCCCTCGAGGACGCAGCCGAGGGTGGGCGCTAGGGCACCTTCGAGCAATACCGTCAGCTGGCGGAGCGGTTGCTACGGACGGCCCTGTCCGTGGTGGCCGACGACCTGCCCGGAGTCGCCCAGGTTTGCGTTTTCCTTTCTCGCGCGATGTTGTCCTTTTCTGGTTTTGTTCCAATCAATGGCCCCTGATCTGCTTCCCCAGGAGCTCGAGACCCGGTCCCTTGGGAAGTCGGTCTTTCTCTGGCGGGAGAGGGGCGTCTGGGACCAGCTTCAGTGGCAGAAGGGCCTTCTCGCCGGCGCCAATGAGCTCCTATCGGCGCGGAGCGTAGAGGTAGAGGACCTCCGCCTTCGTTGTGCCGACGCGAAGGTCGAGGCGGCCACGGCCCAGACGTAGCTCGCCCCTCTGGCAGCGCGGGTCAAGGAGTTGGAGGAGGAGCTCACCCACGCGGTCAGCGATCGGGATGCCTTTAGGGGCCGAGCCACTGATGCTACGGCCTCGGCCACGGCTCTCGCGGGGCAGCTGGGGACGGAACAGAGGGCGCACCAGCTGACGAAAGGTGCCTTGGATGAGGCCCTTGCTGCAGCTGAGGCCTCGCAAACCGAGGCTGTGGTTTGGAGGGGGACGGTCGAGGGTGAGTCTTAGTCCCCTCATTTTGTTTTCTTTTCCTTATGTTCGCTCCCTAACTCCCTTGTGTGACGCAGAGCTAGGGAGTGAAGCTTCCAGGGCGGCCGAGGCTTCTCGGGTCGAGGCCCAGCGCTTGAAGGAGGAGGCCGAGGCTTCTAGGGCCAAGGCCCTGCGCTGGAAGGAGAAAGCCAAGGCCTGTCAGGTCGAGACCCGACACTGGGAGCTGAAGGCCAAGGGTGAGTTCTGTGGGCTTCCTCTCCTAATTTAGGTTGTTTTTCCCTCGCTCAACCTTACTCTGTTCTCCATGGTGCAGAGTCAGAGGCGGAGGTTACTCGGGCAGCCGAGGCCTCTAGCGCGGTGCAGACGGTGCTCGATAACGAGATTGGGGAGCACGAGGCGCTGAAACGTGCTGCCCTTTCTGCCTGTGAGGCCTTGGAGGTTGAAGGGGTTCAGTCAGGTAGCTCCCTAGGAAGCCGTTTGATCGCTGGTTGAGCAGCAACCCGGTGCGTGGCTGGCTCGAGGAGCGCGCGCACACAGTGTCAAGCGCATGCTGGCCGTCATCTCTTCTCACTATGTTTGGCGTCGACCTCCCGGCCATCGATGATGGGTATGTCCTGCTGATGATGACGAGGAGGTGACGCAGCGATCACTGGTGATGGAGGCGGTGGAAGGCCCTGCACGGCGTTGGTAGCGCTCTTCAAGAGGAGGTGGTTCCTCCCCACCATCACCGGTCTTTCAAGGCCCCGAGCCTTGATCTGGGCCTGGGGGGGCTATGTAAAAATAGAGTAGGAGTTATTTTTGTATTATAACGCTTGTGGTCGTCGAGGCCTTTATTTTTGAAGTATTTGTGTTTCTTAGTTGTTTTTTCTCATGTTTTCGAGAGCCTCGCCTCTGTTCTCTGATCGATTTCGCTTTGCAAAACACCCCTTGGGGCCTAAGCGAATCCCTTGGGCGAGAGGTAGTGAGGGAGTGCCATAGCCAGGAGGCGTGGGCGTCTCGCGACTCTACCGGCCTCTTGCTAGGAAAATGACCTTGGTCCGAGGGGTTTTACAACCGATTCGTCGAGCATGCTAGAGTCTTGGAGTAGGGAATTTTATGTAAAAACGACTGAAGAATGGTGCGTGGGACCTAGGGGGAGTCCCCCATCTAGCCCTCGAGGGAGGCTTAGTTCTACCGAGGTAGAGCCGAGCCTCCCTTGTCGTTATTCTTGTATTGAGAGACCACGATGGGCTCGGGGGTTTCTCAAATATTAGACCAACTAAAGAACGCTTTTTAATTGTATTTTGAGAAACGACATATACAATGCTTGGAAATTTAGGGATAAAAGCGACGTAGCTGTTCTATGTTCCAAGCGTTGGTGAAGACTTCGCCCTTCTCGTTGGCCAGCTTGTAGGTCCTAGGCTTCAGTACTTGGGCGATGATGTACGGCCCTTCCCATGGCGGGGTCAGCTTGTGGCGGCCCTTGTTGCTCTGTGCTAGCCTCAACACCAGGTCGCCTACCTTCAAGTCTCGACCGCAGACGCGCGCCCGAACTGATAACATCATAGGTCCTGCTTTGGTATTTGGCCGAGTGTAGTAGCGCTGCGACGTCTCGGGCTGCCTCCAGTTGATCGAGGGTGTCCTCTCGGGTGGTGCGGTTACTTTGTTCGTTATAGGCTTGTAGCCTCGGGGAACCATATTCCAAGTCAGTGGGGAGGATGGCCTCGGCCCCATAGACCAGGAAGAAAGGCGTGAACCCCATGGCTTGGCTTGGAGTGTTCCTCAGGCTCCAGATGACCGATGGGAGTTCAGCGAGCCATTTCTTGCCAAACTTTTTCAACCGGTTGTGAATCCTTGGCTTGAGGCCTTGTAGGATCATGCCGTTGGCACGCTCTACTTGGCTGTTGGTCCTTGGGTGTCCTATGGCCGACCAGGCCACCCGGATGTGGTGGTCGTCGCAAAACGTCAGGAAGTTTTTGCCGGTGAACTGTGTCCCATTGTCGGTGATGATGGTGTTGGGGACTCCAAATTTGTGGATAATGTCAGTGAAGAACAGCACTGCCTGCTCGGATTTGATTTGATTGATCGGACGAGCCTCGATCCATTTAGAGAACTTGTCGATTGATACCAGTAGATGGGTGTAGCCCCCGGGGGCCTTTTGCAGAGGCCTGACCATGTCGAGCCCCCACACGGCGAACGGCCACGTGATGGGGATGGTTTGGGGGCGGGGCCGGGAGATGTGTCTGCCGAGCATAGTACTGGCATCCTTCGCAGGAGCGTACTAGCTTGGTAGCGTCGGCGATCGCCGTCGGCCAGTAGAACCCTTGGCGGAAAGCGTTCCCCATGAGCGTCCGAGGCGCCGCATGGTGCCCGCAAGCGCCTGCGTGCAAGTCCCAAAGCAGGGCTCGGCCTATCTCGGCAGTGATACATCGTTGGAGGACACCTGAGGGACTTCACCTGTACAATTCATCATTGTAGAGGACGTAGGTCTTGGCTCGGCGCGCGAGCCGTCGTGCTTCGGTCCTGTCTCCAGGAAGCTCCCCCCGATCAAGCTAATCAAGGAACGGGATTCGCCAATCCACGTCCTGATCAGTCTGCGGAGGCTCGGTGTTGACTTCCATGACCTCAGGCTCGGTCGAGGGGGTCTTGGCAGCAGAAGGGTCGTCGAGCTTTGCTGTGGGTCCCACAGGTGGGCCCTCCTCTGTCGTCGAGGTGTAGTCAATGGAAGGTTTGTGGAGGTCTCTAGCGAAGACGTTCGGGGGGACCAGGGCCCATGCCGAGGCCATCTTTGCCAGCTCGTCGGCGGCCTCATTGTACTTCCACGCGACATGGTTTAGTTCGAGGCCGTCAAACTTGTCTTCTAGGCGACGTACTAATTTGTAGTAAGCCTCCATTTTGGGGTCGAGGCAATTTGACTCCTTCATCACCTGATCCACGACGAGCTGTGAGTCGCCTCGGGCGTTGAGACACCATGCCCCAAGTTCGATGGCGACTTGCAAGCCGTTGATGAGGGCCTCGTACTCGGCCACGTTGTTGGAGGCGGCGAAGTGGAGCCGCACCATGTAGCGCATGTGTACTCCGAGGGGCGAGATAAAGAGCAGACCCCGCTTTGCCCTGTCTTTCATCGAGGACCCGTCAATCTGTGGTCCAAAGCACTCCGTCTGAATTTGAGCAGGTGGTAGTTGGGTGTCTGTCCACTCAGCCACAAAATCGGCCAAGACCTGAGACTTGATCGCTCGAGGCGCAAAAGTCAAGGTTTCCCCATAAGCTCGACGGCCCACTTGGCTATCCGCCCGAGGCCTCCCGATTATGAACTATCTCCTGTGGGGAAAGATGATACCACGATCCACCGGGTGAGACTCAAGTAGTGACGTAATAATTCTGCGCGGGCGAGGACCACGGCGAGACCCGCTTTCTGGATGTGGGGGTAGCGTGCTTTGGTCTCGGAGAGTACCTCATTGATGAAATAAATAGGACGTTGGGTGGGTAGAGCATGCCTCCCTTCCTGCCTCTCTACCACTCTGCAAAGGTTGACCACTTGGGTCGTTCTTGGCGATGTAGAGTAATAGGGCCTCGTCACAGGCGGCCGGGCTACGGGACGGGAGGATTTGTGAGCAGCGTTTTGAGTCTGCCGAGGGCTTCTTCGGCCTCGGGGTCCAAGAAAAACACTCGGATTTTCTCAAGAGTCAGATCAGAGGCAAACCTTTTTTTCACCGAGGCGCTGAGATGAAGCGGCTCGGGGCGCAAGGCATCCCATGACCCTCTCAGACTTCCTTGAGGTCTCTAATTGGTCCCATGTTTGGTTATGGTCGAGACCTTCTCTGGGTTGGCCTCAATGCCGTGTTTCGAGACTATGAACCCCAAGAGCATGCCTCGGGGGACCCCGAACACACACTTCTCAGGGTTGAGCTTGATGCCTTTCTCTCTAAGGCATTTGAAGGTTATCCTCAAGTCGTCGACGAGATCCTCGGCTTTTACGGTCTTGACCACGATGTAAATCTCACGTGAGGCCTCGATGGTCCGCCAATGTTGTCGCTTAAAGACCGGGTCATGCAATCACCGATACGTGCTTTTTGTGTTTACGAGGCCGAAAGGCATAGTCACATAGCGAAGACATGCCGAATGGTGTGATGAAAGAAGTCGCGAGCTGGTCTCGACTCTTTCATCTTGATTTGATGGTAACCGAACACGCATCAAGGAAAGATAGGGTCTCGCGACCGCAAAGTGGAAACAACGATTTGATCGATTCGGGGTAATGGAAAGGAACCTTGGACAAAGCTTTGTTCAAACGGTGTAGTCTCGCACATCCTCCATTTCCCATTTTCTTCTTGACTAGCACGGGGTTGGCCAACCACTGGTGGGACACTTCTTTGATGAATCCGGCCGCCAAGAGTTTTCGTATCTCCTCACCGATGGCTCTCACGCTTTTCCTCATCAAAGCGGGCATAGCGCTGCCTTGCCGGTCTAGATCCGCCGGGATGTCAGAGGCGTGCTTTCGGCGACCTCCTTGGTATGCCCGGCATGTCCGAGGGACTCCATGCGAATATGTCGGCATTCGCACGGAGAAAGTCGACGAGCACGGCTTCCTATTTGATGTCGAGGGTGGCGTTGACCCTCAGCGCTCGGTCGTCGGGGCAGGCGGGGTCGACCGGGATGAATTTGATGGCCTCCGCGGGCTCGAACGCCCCTGCGCGACGCTTGGAGTCAGGCGCCTCGCCACTGAGTTGGTCGAGGTGGGCGATGAGGGTCTCGGCCTCCGCAAGAGCCTCGGCGTACTCGATGCACTCGACGTCGCAGTCGTATGCATGCTCGTACGTGGACTCAATCGTGATGATACCGCTGGGGCCTGGCATCTTGAGCTTGAGGTAGGTATAGTTGGGGACTACCATGAACTTGGCATAGCATGGCCGCCCCAAGATGGCGTGGTAGGCTCCCCCGAATCCGACTACTTCGAAGGTAAGGACTTCTTTGCGGTAGTTGGAGGGAGTGCCGAAGCAGACGGGAAGGTCGATGCGCCCGAGGGGTCATGTGCGCTTCCCTGGCACGATGCCATGGAAGGGTGCGACGTCACCTCGGAGCCTCGACCGATCAATCTCCAAGAGCTCTAGGGTATTGACGTAGAGGATATTGAGGCCGCTACCTCCATCCATCAACACCTTGGAGAGTCAGGTGTTGCCGATGATCGGGTTGACGACCAGTGGGTACTGTCCGGGGTTCGGAACATGGTCAGGGTGGTCGTCTCGATCGAAGGTGATCGCCTCCCGAGACCAGTCGAGGTACTAGGGGGTGGCCACCTTGATCGAGAAGACCTCTCGGCGTTCCCTCTTGCGCTGCCGCGCCGTAAGGCACGCCGAGGGTCCCCCGAAGATCATGAAGGCATTGCGTACCTCGGGGAACCCATCGTCCTTGTCGTCGTCCTGGTCGCCGACGCCCTTCTGCTTGGCGGCGTCGTCGGGGAGCCCAAGCCTGGCGTAGTAACGCCGTAGCATGGAGCAATCCTCGAGGGCGTGCTTGACCGGGCCTTGGTGGTAAGGGCTGGGTTTCTTAAGCATGTCGTCGAAAGGCCTAGGGCCTTTGGGGCCTCAGGGATTCTTGCGTTCTGCGGCCGCGACCAAATCGGCCTCCAGGACCTCCTGCTTTCCCAGGCGCCCCTTTTTCTTTCTCTTGGGGAGGTGGGAGGCTGAGGCCTCGAGGGCCTCGTCCCTCCGCTTACCCTTGGTGTCGCTGTCGGGGAAGATGGCTCCGACAGCCTCCTCACCCGAGGCGAAGTTGGTAGCGATGTCGAGGAGTGCGGCAGCGGAGCGTGGCACGTTCCGACCTAACTCTCGAACCAAGTCTCGGCAGGTGGTGCCAGAGAGGAAAGCCTGGACAATCTCCGAGTCACCGACGCTGGGCAACTCGGTGCACTGCTTGGAGAAGCGCCGGATGAAGTCTCGGAGAGACTCGTCCGGCTTCTGGCGGCAGCTCTTAAGATCCCAGGAGTTCCCAGGGCGCACGTATGTGCCCTGAAAGTTCCCGACGAAGATCCTAACCAAGTCGCGCCAGTCATGGATTTGTGAGGGAGGGAGGTGCTCGAGCCAGGCTCACGCCGAGTTTGACAAGAGAAAGGGGAGGTTGCGGATGATGAGCAGGTCATCATCCGCGACACTTAGCTGGCAAGCCAGGCGGTAATCGGCAAGCCAGAGTTCGGGGTTGGTCTCGTCGCTGTACTTCGCGAGATTGGCTGGTTGCCAAAATCGGGCGGGGAAAAGAGCAGTGCGGATGGCCCTGCTGAAGACCCGAGGGTCTGGTAGTTCAGGGGAAGGACTGCGGTCCTCCCCACTGTCATAGCGGCCGCCTCGGTGTGGGTGGTAGCCCCGAGCGGGCCCCTCACTGTCGTGGCGTTGTCGCCTGCTGACCACCTCATGGTTTCCCTGTACCTCGCGTCGGATGCCGAGGTGGTCCAGAAGCACGGGGGCCCTATGGGCTATCGGTGCTCGAGCGGGCTCAGGACGAGCCGAGGCTTCCCTGTCTTGCCGAGGCGATGCCGTGGGCAGGTTCGAGACGCCCCCGTGCCATCGGGAGGCGGAACTCTCGGCCTGCTGAACCGCGGCGGTCTCTAGGAGCTCTCGGAGCTCGCCGTGGACCCGCTGCCCCTCCGTGGTAGAAGGCTCGGGCATCGCGTGGACCAGCATTGCCGCGGCCGTGACGTTCTGGTTGGCGCGATTGAAGACTGGGGGTTGCTCGCTCCCTTCGTCGTCATGGATGCGATGATGTACATCGTGGGCCCTTCGTCGGGCTCCTCCGCCTTCACCGCGACCTCGCTGCTCCTATTCGAGAGAGTCTCGAAGCTGCTGTAGAAGGAGTCGGTCCTGTTCGACCTTGGCCTCGAGCTCACGGAGCTGTTCTAGGTATAGACGTTGAGGTCGCGCAAGAGCAGGATTCTCGTTCCGTGCTACCGGTAGGACAATGCGTGGAGGTGTGGCGGCGCCTGTACCTAGGCGAAGCGGGGAACGGCTACCCGCCCCCTCTCTCTTCCTCGCCCACCCTCGGCATCCCGAGCCCGACGTGGAAACACTCGCGAGCGGGGTCATAGGTGCCCTCATTGTCGGAGTCGGTGTAGCCGAAGCAGTAGTCGCTTGCGGCTAGGAAACGGCGCATAGCCCCAGGGTCGTGGAGTCCAGAGAAATCCACTCCGGGCCATGCCTCGTCCTCCTCCGAGGAGTCGGCGTGGGTGCCCAGGTCGAGAGTGAAGCGCTGGCGGCGTTCTGGGGGATCCTTGTGAGCGGCGGCGTAAGCGTAAGCATAAGAGGTGGCGGCATTTCTCAACCCAAAGGGGTATGAGGATGGTGCCATCGCCAGACTTTGCTTCGCCGAAACTGGCTCTTCAGGGAGTGGTGGAGCGGAGCTTGGTGACTGGGCGTCGCCATGTGCCACCGGCGTTTTTCCTTCATCCAAGCTTAGGCTAGACAGGTCCCCAGCCAGGGAGCCTGTGCCAATAGCTGGTCGTAGGATGTCGGCGGGGAGCGGCGTGCCGTCCTGGATTCGAGTAGCAACGGGGTGGTCTTGCTCGTGTCATGCCTGGCGAGCACGGCGAGAGCGGCCGCCCGGGCGCCGCCTGCGCCTGGGCTGCCGGTGCGTGACGTCGTCGTCGGTTGGTGGGGCTCGGGGCGTGAGGAGTACCATGTCTACTCATGCCCTAGAGACATGAACTCTAGGCCCCCGAACCAGATCACCGTGCCGAGACATAATGGTCGTACGGGGTCTGCCATCCGGAACTTGTTGGGATGACGAAACTGACACGCAGACGCCCCTACCTAGCGCACCAACTGTCGGTGTTTTGGACCGGGGGTCCTCTACCAACTAGTGAATTTGAACTGCGTGCCCCTAATCCCGGATGGTGATGCAGAGACACAAGGTTTATACTAGTTCAGGCAATCGATGCCCTACGTCCAGTCTGAGAGATCGATCTTGTATTCCTTGCACCGAAGCGCTAGTAGTAGGGGGTTACAAGCACAGTGAGAGAGGGAGCTAATCCCAGGTCTCGGCGAGGTGTCGTGTGGGCTGCTTGAGACGTTGCATTATGTGGGGCTTGGGTAGGAAAAGTATTGCCTTCTTCCTTTTCTTCCAGCTTATAAAAAGCTTATGTGGGGCTTGGGTAGGAAAAGTATGAAGCCATACTTGCATTTGCATATTTTGCTAAGTCAAACAATGGATTCGAGGAGAAAGATGTCATACAATCAAATCAAGATGTGCATGTGTGTGATTATATGGTGGATATATATTATGGCTAACCTAATTCTACTATGCTCTTTAAAACATATCTCTCTCTTCATTGGGACTTGGAAATTTTTTATGAGAACATGGGCTATCTTTATTCTCATCTTTCTTTTCTTCTTTTCTTTCTTTCTTATCATCTCTTTTTCTTATACTTCTCTCTCTTTTGTTTCTTTTCTACTTTTCTTTTTTATGATAGCCTCATGTCTTTTTTGCAACCAAACTTTTGAGAGAGATATCAACAAGGATTTAGAGCATTTATTTTGATGGAACCTAACAAACATATTTTTGTTCACTCCCAGTGTAGGAGTAGAACATTTTTGGATAGATCTAGGTGAAAGGCATGTTATTGCGCCTACTCCTAGTGTAGGAGTAGTGCTTATATCTGGTGGCATGTACGTGATCTTGATTTTAAAAGCATGATAACTTTCTCAACACGGTCAACAAAGTTTGACAAAGCTCAACACAAAAACAAGTAGCAAATGTAGAAGGTTTTATCATGATATTTGGCCTTGGTAGGAATTTTCTTACCATTGAGGAGTATGTGTGAAACTACGGATTTTGACATTTTATCAAAAAGAAAATTCTCCAAGTACTTTCAATAGAAAAGGTTGGATTTCCATGTCAAAGCCATATCTCACTTCACAACAACTTAGTCAATATATTTTTCCTATATGATGTTTTTCCCACAAGCACTAAGTGTATATAAGGAATAAAGATTATGCAGTCCAATCTCAAAGAGCTATAATCATGTTCACTTTCAAATTTGATTCTAAGTGTGAAACTTGGTTCTTTTTAATTTGCATGTTTAAATGAGTGTAGAACTAGGAGTATGCAAATGAATAGGTGAAATAGGATCAGAGTTGCGTGGAAGCCCCAACAGCTATTTATTATGTGGTTTGGTGCTTTTGTTTCATATTTTAAGTTTGATTATCATGTATGGCATTTTCAAACACAATCAAACTTATAGGAACTAAGCATGGGTGAGAAGATGGAGTGCAAACCAGTGTGCCTGAGAAAAAACATGGTAGGGTCGGGTGCCCCACACTTGGACTTTTATGTCATTCGACACTAAAAGCTAAGTGTGAATGTTGGAGCCTCTCCTTAGTGTGTATAGCAGCACCCATATTTCTAGACATCGTTCATCCTTTGTTTCTATAATTGTTAGTGACAAAGAATACCCTAAGGGAACTTGTCTAGCACCTAGTTTTTATTTAATGTGGGAGATTTTATTTAGGAAGAGAGGTCATAGCTAAAAAAGACTAAGTTTAAAGTGAGTTTATTATGCAAAATATTTTTATTTATTTATTTATTTATTTTATCTCTTCCAGTGAGGGATACAAGAGAGTCAAAAATTTATTTAACTTTAAAGATTAGCCTAAAACCTAAGGTGAGCTAGAGAAGTTTTTTAATTATTTTTTTATTTAATTTATTATCATTATATTTTTTTATGACTTTAGCATAGTGAGCAAGGCATAAAGGTAAAGCAAGGTAGAAACTGTAAGAGAAAATCAATGAATGAAGCATGTCATGAGATGTTCTAGAGAAGTTCACCCCCACACGTGAATTTTGCAGTATGCGAAATCAAGTTTGGATGATAGCACTCTGCGTCGAATGTGCTTCATTGTTGAATGATGTTTGGTTGGATTTACCTTGTGTTTCAACCCTTCATTCTTTTTGTTCAAAACCTGAAAGGTTAGTGACAAAAATACCCGAAGAAGCATATTCACAAATATGTCCTTAAGCTCATTTTTAGTAGTCATGTTATTAATTATTATTGTATTTATTTTATGGAAGTAAAAGGATTTGTTTTTTTTGAAAGGAACAAAAAAAATTTAAAGGAATGATGAAAGAACGGGTTATCTGCCGGAAGTGCTTGTTTAAGGACAAAAGCTCTTCCTTAGAAAACCTTTGCATTTTATTTTATGTTGGTGATGTGGTTTCTCCTCCAACACCAACCTTCGCTGACCTATCTATAAAACTCATGTCAAGACACCACGAAATTTGCAAATTTTATGACAGACAAAAGTATCTACAATAATCTTTTTAAAATTTTTATAGACAGAGAGCAAGAAGGGGTTGCAGGATTTGTCGGTGATGGTAGAGATATAGATTGATTTGAGAAAATTTTCATATGAGTATGGAATTGATGGGATAGTTAGGAAATAATTTCCATGCTCAATGATAAAATCTTTCGTTTTAGGGGGAGCACTTTCCTTCTCATGTGTTGACACAAAAATGTGGTGATGTGATCAACACACAGCAAGCCGGATGATCTTGACGGAGTAAACCCGAAGATCTGCTTAGCTTCAACACAAGAACGTTCGGTTTCGGGACCAAAGGCGTGCCGATCAATTTGACCCTGCAATTGATAAGGAGAGAATAATCAGTAGTTTAAGGTGGAACATGTCGGTGTTGCACCAGACAGTTCCAATTATACGGTCAGATAACCGATTCAATAAGGCTATCAACTAAATAGTCGATATCCGGCAATAAAGCAATATAAGAAAACATCATTGGCTAAATAGAACATGATCGATATAAACATTGAGCCGATTAGTTTGATGAAAAGAGTATAACACGCGAACAATTGACTGTTTACCATAAATGAATCCATAAACAATTTGAATCTAATCTATTATTATCAATAGTGAGGTTCAACCGGATCGATGCAGCTATGATAATGATAATAAACTAAAGCCAAAGAATCTATAAAACCATCTATATATCAATAGATTCATGAAAACATGCTATATGTGTGAGAGCTATGCAATCGGCCAAAGAATCTATCTCTATTTCAATCGGATGATTTGTTATAATTAATAAAAAAATAATTATAACAAGATCGATAACTGGTAAATCAACCAAAAATAACAAGGAAAATCTTACTAATCTTAACAGATTTGATAATTGGTGATATTGTATTAAACAACAAATTATTTAATACAAGATCGATAACTTTGATCTATATTATGATTCGTAAGAGATCAATCAGCTGACGCAGCCTTACAAACTATGATACAGATCGATGACCAACTTATATTATGGCTCATAAAAGATCAATTAGTTGATGCAGCTTTACGAGCACAATACAAGTCGTGACAGTACTCACAAGCAAACTGGAGGTCGATTAGTCGATGCAGCCCTATTTACTGAAGAACTCGCCGAAAAGCTATATTACTCCTACTCCTAAGGGTTGGCGTGAAGCCAAAAAAATAAAGACTAATTTTGATTGATGTGTGTTTTTTTATAATGGCCAGGGGTTTATATTTATACTCTAGGCGAATAAGAGTGCTGAACGGACTTGCCTAACAAAATATATCTAAATAAAGGAAACAATTCAGATACAATGACTCCACATGTATGCACATTAATCCTCCGAACCTCTATCTTGTTTGTAACCACGCCATGCTGATTTGACTTCCCTTCCTCCTCACGTAAGTAAATATAATCACGTGGCATCTGGGCTTCTTGGAAATGGATGCGGCTCATGGATAGATTCTTGTTACTAAACATAGCTTCTTTGACTGACGTATCCATGTATGACATCTAGCCGGCCTTGTATACGTATATACATGATACATGTCCTTGCTTCTCATCCTTGATGTGCACCTAGACGTCGATAAAATAATATTCCTTTCGCCTCCAGTCACATATACGTATATGCGTATATTTCCAATTGGACTCATCTTGCATCCTCATCACGTCAGCAGCCAGGAGTCAGGAAGCTTCGTGTCTCCATCCAAAGATATATCGATTTATTTCCTTATGCAGCCCGGCCAAACAATATTAAAATATTCCTTCTTCATTAGTTGATCTGTTTAGCCTTGCACGTGAGTCTTACCATATATAACTTGCCAAATATATTAATTGGCCACACTTGCATGAATACCCATAATAGCCAAACATGCAAGTCTAATGATCATGTATACATGTATATCTCCTCTGCTTTAATCTTTCTGGTATCCAAGTCAAGCATAGCTCTTATAGCACTTGGGCTTTCAGCCTTTTCTATTTGCCTTGCCGGTTGCTCACTCCGATATGCACGGGTGACGCTAGCTGTTTGATATTTTGCTGAAATCCAACTTCCTGCCAATGATATCTCCTTCGCTGCTTCACGTGAAGAGGTCTCGTACGTGAGGCTTCTCCGAAAATGTACTAGAGAATATTTCCCGGACGGCTCGTAAATATACATCAATTAGGAGATCTTTCTTGCTTTCGACATCGGCCGATCTCTTCCTTTCTAGAGAAAGCTTATCAAATTTTAATGTAAACATCATGATAATTCAAATCCTCCACAAGGGAGATTGACATAAGCTCACCCCTAAAAATAGATTTTGATGAGACATTGATTGCGAGCATGGAGGGTTAGAGGATAGAAATGGCTTCTATATGAATTGGTTCTCCCTCTATGGGTTCGTTTGATATTTCATCCTTGAATTTTCCCTGATGTCTCATATAGGAATTCGAGGCATGAGATGGTGTTGAATTGGGGGCTCTAAGGTGTTCCCAAAATCAGCATCAAAGAAAAGGTCATCCTCGAATTCAAAGGGACATGTAAAAGGATGTGGTTCATCATCTCTAGAAGTGTGATATGTTCCCTAAATGGAACGTTCTTTGGCAACCAGATCATAGGAAGGATCTGAAGAAATTTTGGATTCAGTTGTGTGTGCCTCCTTTTGTTGGTCGGGACCAGACTCAATGGTTTCTTCAGGAATGTCAGTGTAAGGGGTGTTTTCAAGGATTTTCTCAAGAATGGCTTTCCCCTCACTAATAGAGTTGTGTGTGAACGAGCCTCCTGAAGATAGGTCAAGTTGGAGAGTAGCTTCCTTACTAAGACCAAGGTGGAAGTGGTAAAGAAGGACATGGTCAGGCAAGAAAAGGTTTGGAACAGTATTTATAAGGCTCAAGAACCTAGCCCAAGCTCCTCCTAGAGTCTCCTCCTTCTGTTCAAAGTTAAGTAGTTCTATTCGAAGGGCAACAATTCGAGAAAGAGGGAAGAAAGCAAGACAAAATTTGTCTCGATGTTCATCCCAATTTTCATGTACGCCTCCCATGGTATGAGCATACCATTGTTTTGTCCTTCCCAAAAGGAAGAACGGAAACAATTTCTATTTGATGGTCTCTTGTGTCATGCCAGAAAAAATTAGGCAAGAACACAAATGCTCAAATTCCCGAAGGTGGTTGTAAGGATTTTTGTCTTCTTGCCAAGAGAATGGTTGCTCCCGAACTATGGCTATGAAAGTAGGGCAAAGCTCATAGCCATCTGTAAGAATAGAATGTGATGATTGTGGAGGATCTAACAATTCACCCTTTACAACGAAGAATTTATAAATAGGAGTGGAATCCATTTGGTAGGGATAGTGATGGTAAGGTGCATATGATGGTCATAAAAAGAAAAACAAGGATACACAGACGGACTTGGTTCGATTCTAGAGCAACTACCGTTCCCCGACAATGGCGCCAAAAAGCTTGTTGGTACTTGTTAACGCGAATAGATAAATCCACAAGCGCACAGATACCGCTGTTGCTTTTACATGGAGTATTCCTAGGTATCGATTTCCATGGGGAATGAGAAGTGAACTAGAAAAGATCAAGGTCGTCCAAGGAAGAAGTGTTTTGTGGGTAAAGAGAGGTTTTCTAAGGTTCTTCCAAGACAAACTAGATAACCAAGGTTCAGGCTTACTAAACTCACTTACTTTGGTGCAACAGCACCTTTCCGATCCTCGAAAAGACTGGGAAGAGGTGATCGGGGTTAGGCTGCCAAAAAGCTCTACGGAAACACCAATCCGAACGTGGTGGATTACAAAGGCCTAGTCAGAGCTGTCACCTCTGGGGCTACCACAACTATCCGTGAGATTGGACGCAAACTCAGGTAAACACTAGCCTAGACACCACGTCTATGCTAACAATTACTACTCTAGTATCACGTGATAACTAGAGCACTTGGTCGAGCGGAGTTCCCATAAGTAAAGTGAAGTAAGACTTGAACTTAATCAAATAGAAAGCTTGAAATTACTAAAGTATAACCTGGATATTACTCAAGAATTGAGTTGGCTCCGTAGAGGTACAAAGTTGAGGAGGGTCCGACAGACTCAGCTCCTCGTCCGCTCTCTTCCAATCCTCTCTCTCCCTATTTTCTATACTACAACTAGGTGGGAGCACCTAGAGGGACACTACTACTAAAAATATGAAAGAATGCTCAAATGTAGAGTGTGTGTTGAGAGGGGGTTGCCCCTCTATTTATACAGGGAGGAAGGCATGTGCGTGCGTCTATATTTGGTGTGAAGTAGAGTCTTCACCACCTTCTGCATGCCTTCATGCCACCACCATTCGAAGGGGCGGCAGAGAGACGCCGGTTGGGGGTTACCCGCCCCCTGACCTAGCCCTCTCGCCACCGCCTTCACGTGGTGGGTCGGTGATGGTTCCAAGGCTGCTCCTTGGTGGGTATTTTGCCCGTATGACTTGAGTTGCTAGGTCTTTCTTTTTATTCCTTTGCACAAATCTACGTTGGAATGCGCCTTTTTTATGCATTTTCCCATGTATTCGTGTATATGTCCTGCAAAACAACAATCTCCAAATACATGTGGAATTGGGTCAATAGTAAATGCATATGTGTGCAAGATTGCCAGTTTCTCCTAGTTATATGTCTTAATTGGCGGGTAAAATTGATCATTAAGGACTGCCAACACCAAACTAATTTAAAAACAATAAGGGACTCATTTCGTGACTCTTTGCCCCACGCATCATGGTATGATGGCTTGGCGCCAAAATAAGCTAAAAGCACCGAGGGACTCATTTCATGACTCTTTGCCCTATGCCTCAAGATGTTGGGGTGGCGACATCAAAGTAATCTGAAAGTGTAGAGGAGACCACTTTGCAGCTTCTAGCCCTCTCGCCTCAAAAGGTATGGGGTCAGCGTCAAACTAATCTAACAACGCCGAGGGGCTTATTTCATGATCCATTGTCCCGTCGCCCCAAAAGGTACAAAGTCGGCGCCAAAGTAAATCAAGAAGCCATGGGGCTCTTTTTGCTGCCTCTTGCCTATTTCACCCCCATAAAAATAACAGCATAAGACACCAAAAGCAGTCATACCAACAATAAAGCACCAGATCCCATCAAGGCACTCTCTCCAAGAATTACATCATTCGCTCTCGCTTTTGCTAACCACTTTGCCATTAGCAGTTCGATGACCCACTGTTCGAGACTTTGGTTGAGTTATGGTGAGGGGTTTCATCATCGACTTCGACATCTTCAACTACGCTTTCGCTAACATTTTAGTGAGGGGGCTTCGCCACTAACTTCAGCAAACTTGACACTAACCAACCCAACATATTGGCAAAGGGCGTTGCCGCCAATTTTGATGTTACCAACAACACCTTTGCAAACATATTGGTAAGTAGCTTCACCACCAACTTCGGCTAATTTGACTTCACCGACGCCAATATATTAGTGAGGGGTTTCACCATCTACTTCGGCGTCATCAACTAAACCTTCACCAAAACATCGGCCAAGGATTTTGCCATATGCTTCGGCATCACTTACTTCACTTTCGCTAAAATATCAGTGAAGGGCTTGACCATCGACTTTGGCAATCAACAACACCGCTTTTAATTTGCCAACATTTTGTCAAGGGGCTTCACCAACCACTTTGGCGTTATTAACAACACCTTCATGAACATTTCAGCGAGAGGCTTTGTCGTTGACTTTAACTTCATCGACAATATGTTCAACGCATCTCAGCGAGGGGCCTCAATCCCAACTTCATCATTATTGGCTACGTGTTCATCAACATTTTTACAAGGGGCTCGTCATCAGCTTTGATGTAACCGAGACCACCTTCGCCAGTGTTTTGGAGTGGAGGGATTGCCATTGGCATATTTGACTTTGCCCTCACTGTCAATTGGAATGAGGGTATCCATCTACAATATTTGTGACATCAACCATGCCTACGTCGTTTACTTGAAGCACATAAAAGAATTTCTCACAAGCACTAGCCAACAGGAGCTGGCGACGAGCCCATTGGACAAGCAATCCGTCTGAAGACAAAAGCTTTGCCTGGCACCCGTGAGTGAAAGCTTGAAGATGTGTCGTGATCATCTGTGACTACTTTGCCTACTTAGACTACATCATTACTTCACCTACTTCGACTACATCAATGTCGTTGGCGAAGGCTCAATTATAAAAATAAGGTGTCAAGGGATGAAGGCCATACCAAGAAGCAAGCTGCCAAAAACAAGGTCATGGAGGTCGAGGCGAAGGTTAACAACGAAGACTGGCTGAAGACTAGCTAAAAATAAAACCATTCATAGACTTCTCCACATAGACGAGAGCTGCATGTCAAGACGAGTTGTAATTGGGCCACACTTAATTGTATTCAGCTATTAGGTATTGTAATTTCGACCAAAACCGAATAGCTAAGGGGCTACTATTGGGGGTGTATTATATGTTAGGAACCTCATTAGTGTTTTTAGGGCCCAATTACATAGCTTATGGGCTTGTAAGATAAGCTTCAGGGTCCATATATAGCCCCTAGAGGCTCTATTGTAAAATACAAGCCCTACTAGGAGAAATAATAAAAACCTCCCTTCCCACATTCCCTATAAAAGGGGGAAGGGACTTGGCCCTCGATTTGTTTGCCACTCTCTCTATCGCTCTCTTCTCTCTATGTTCGGTCCCAAACCAACATGTTGATCCACACCATCAACAACCATCAAATTCAGCTGCCTTCTATGTCAACTATTCCTAAAAGTAAATAGATTCTTTTGTCAAGGGAACATCAAAGAATTATTTTGTACGACAAGCAGATGAAAAGTATTAAAGAGAACAAATGATGAAAAATTAGAAGGACTTGACTATTGAACTTTCATAATAGAAATATGGCACCAATCACAGGACCCAATCAAATTCAGTCTTGAACAATGCGATAAGTGATCTACATCAAGTAGTACTAACTACCAACTAGTAGACAATACTAATAAGCAAGTCCACATCAATAAGCTGATGGTGATATCACCAAGATGAGATTCTAGGAGATAGTAGGATACAGACCTTTGATATTGATTCATCTTGCCCAGGCATGGAAAAACATTCAGCACGGTCCCAATATGCCATTTCTCTGCAGAACTTGCTTAATATACAACACATGGCTCTTTACTCTTAATTTGCTTGGATGGGATAGTAGTAAGCTTCACTTCAATAGTAGTTGTGACATCCTCTTCAACAGTAGCAGTACACTCACTATTCCTAGCAAGAACAGGGGCATCCTCTCTTGCTTTAGCTATAATCTCACTATGTTCAACAGAAGAAGTGATATCCTTTCTAACAATAACAATAGTATCACTATTTCTATCAGCGACCCTAATATCTTCTCTAAGCAATAGTAGCCCCAACACGTCGAGCAACAAAAGCAGTGTTCCTCAAAAGTATTGGCATTTTCAGATTCTTCCTTCTACCTCCTACTACCAGTTGCAAATAGTGAGAATGTATTGACAGGATAAAACCAAGGACAACAGCAATGATCAACATCTACATCGTAAAGTAATACACCTAAACCACATGACTTATAAGGAAGTAGAAGAGACTGGTGGGCATGATCCAATATGGAATGCTATGATGGGGCACATGTACTCAGTAGAGATAATCACTCTATGCAGCATTAACAGTGAAATGATCAATAAGCAGAAATACAAAATCCACCATATCAAAACCGAAAGCTAACACCATGTAATAGACATCATCGTAGGCATGGAAGAATACCGGCCACACCAATTGTGTCACCAAGCAAATGATGACTAAGCGACTAAGCTTATAGTGAACACACAATTTGTATACATCTTTAACCTTTTTCTGTTTCTTGCTTTGATTATTCGGGATTAGTGTAACTACTACATTTGCTGCATTTTCCTATCCCAATGCGCTAACGGTACTCAGCAAGGGAGTACCCAAACATTCTGCTAGCCCAAGCTGTGCTGATGTGTACAGTTTCCATCCCAGTGAGTTGGCTGACAAGGCTTGCTACAAAGGCTAAGAGGATACCAATGAAGACGCGGGAGAATATAGCAATGATGCATGTTGTAGTTCTTATAGACACAATCAAGAAGAACAATTGTGTGTGCAGATGAATGAGCTCATCCTCCAGACAAAAGTGATAGGATTATCCATAGAGACACTCGTCAGCTTTTGGAATTGCAACAGAGCATTGAAGATCACCACCGCCATAATCATATATATATATATATTATATATATATATGTGTGTGTGTGTGTGTGTGTGAGGGTATTATTGTTGATGCCCCATGTGAAGTTACGATGAACATGTTGAGGATCCATCATCTCCTTCTTGTTTGGGTTGCGATTGCCATGGGAGGTGGAGGAGAATCGGAGTCAGGGTTGAAAGCTCTAGTTTGATTTTGGTGAATTGATGAAACCTTAAGTGCTAACCTAGTTTATCAAGTGATCATGAAATAGGTAGCACATTCCAAGTGGTGAAGCAAATGAAGATCATGACATGATGATGGTGATGCCATGGTGATGATCAAGTGCTTAGACTTGAAAAGATGAAAGAGAAAAACAAAAGGCTCAAGGCAAAGGTATAAATGGTAGGAGCTATTTTGTTTTGGTGATCAAGACACTTAGAGAGTGTGATCACATTTAGGTTTGATAGCCGTACTATTAAGAGGGGTGAAACTCATATCGGAATGCAGTTATCAAAGTGCCACTAGATGCTCTAACTCATTGCGCATGGATTTAGGATCTAGTGGAGTGCTAACACCCTTGAAAATGTTTGTGAAAATATGCTAACACATGTGCACAAGGTGATACACTTGGTGGTTGACACATTTGAGCAAGGGTGAAGAAGATAGAAGTGAAGAGGAGTTGGTCTCGCCTGTCACAAAGTGATCAGACGCTGGTCTCAGAGGAACCAGCGCGTCCGGTCAGTTGTAACAGCGAAGATGCTGGCGTCGGTCAAACGACCGGACGTTGGGTCGCTCAGCGACCGAACGCTGGAAGACTGTGTCCGGTCATGCTGACGTGGCAGCACAGAGGAAGACACCATTGACCGGATGCTGGCTAAGTCTAGTCAAGCATGATCGGACGTGTCCGGTCGGGAAAAATCGTTTCTGGAAGCTTACTGGAAATGATCGAACGCTGGGGGCTCAGCGTCTGGTCACTGTTTGCTGCCGCGTCCGGTCATCTTCTGACCGTTGAGATCGGGCGCACAGCATTTGAAGAGAGGGACACGTGGCATGCATCGCGTGACCGGACGCCGAGGTCTAGCATCCGATCAATTTGACCGGTGCGTCCAGTCGGCACGTGTTCTGTGCGGTGAGGAGCCCAGTGGCTCTATTTTGTGGGGGCTTCTATTTAAGCCCCATGGCCGGCTCAAGCTCACTCACTTGGCCATTTGCATTGACATAGCAACCTTGTGAGCTTAGCTAAAGCCCTCCCACTCATCTTCATCATTGATTCATCATCTTTGTGAGATTGGGAGAGAATCCAAGTGCATTGCTTGAGTGTTTGCATCTAGAGGCACTTGGTGTTCATGTTTCACTATGGGTTTTGCTTGTTACTCTTGGTGGTTGCCGCCACCTAGACGGCTTAGAGCAGCGAGGATCGTTGAGCGGAGGTTGGTGATTGTCTCCGGCTTCGATCGTGGTGATTGTGAGGGGTTCTTGACCTTTTCCTGGCGGAGAGCCAAAAGGTACTCTAGTGGATTGCTCATGGCTTGTGTGATCCTCATCTTATGTTGGTTGTGCGGCACCCTATTGAGGGTATAAGGAAAATGGACCCTTGATCCATTTACTTTGGATTTTGGTGTTTGATGACCAACACAACCAAATTGGACTAATGAATTTGCAAGTGTTTGTTTTGTAGTCCAATAGGGTGCAAGACGTGACTTAGACGAAGGCGACATGATGATCTGATGATCAACACCTCAAGCAAGACCTTAGAAGCACAAGAAAAGACCCAAGATGTCAAGCAAAGTCCAAGCATGAAGATAGGAACCAAGCCGTGCGCAAGATCGCAAAAAGAAACGAGCTCATAGAGGCGACCGGACGCCGGACCGGACGCTGAAGCGTGACCGGATTTGGACCGGTGGTTTCGGCAGATAGGCGACCGGACGCAAGGACCGGACGCTGGCGGCAACCGACCCGGACATTGTGAACGCAGCGTCCGATCGAGTACTGAGAGGTTCAGCGCGCTGAAACTATGACCGGACGCGTCGTCGGTGGTGAAGCATCGACGGACTGGCGGCGTCCGATCAGTGGTCAGCGCTTCTAGCAGTCGGGACGGACGACGGACGACGCGTCGGTCGGGACGATTCAGCGTCGATCAATAGCAGCATTTGCGGGAGTTCGACCAACGGCTACTTTCTCGGTGGGGCTTATAAATACAACCCCAACCGCCATTTGAGATGTGTGGAGCTGAGGAAACATATCAAGAGTGTTGATACACCATTTGAGTGATCTCCACATGCATAGTGCTTAGTGTTTTATTAGGTGATTAGCATAAGTGCTTTGCGAAGTGCTTAGGTTGATTAGACCACCGCTATGCGCTTGCTCTAGGTGTTTGCCTAGTGTTTAAGTGAGGTTTGCATACCTCTTGCCACCCCGTGCTTGTGAGCACAAGTGTTGTACATTGGAGGGGCTTGAAGTCTTGCGAGATCACACCAACCGTATTTGTGGTGTGGCCGCCACTGTGTCTTGGAGGGAACAAGGCCCATGGCGTTTGGCCGGAAGCTTGATAGTGAAGACGGCGGGAGCATCCGGGGAGAGGCTTGCCGAGAGGCACATCGGAGACCCACTTGCGTGTGGGGAAGACCCGAGGCTATCCACGGAGTTACCCGACCGGGAGCTTGGCCCTTGCGAGGGATTCCTTGCGAGGGGCTCCAATGAGGACTAGGGGAAGCTTGCGCGCTTCTCGATACCTCGGTAAAAATACCGAAGTCGTCGACGGGAGTTTGCATATCTCTACCTTGCTCTTTAGCTTCTGCATTTACATTGATTACTTTACTACGTTTGCGGTAGAGATAGCAACACACTAGCAAAACTATAGTTGCACATCTAGATAGCTTGTCTATTACATAGGTTTTGCTAGGGTTAGAAAAAGAGGCCATAGTTTAGAGTTAGTTTTTTTAAGTTGCCTAATTCACCCCCCCCTCTTAGGCGTCCACGTGTCCTACAGAGGGTTTGGCGTGTGATGCCAATTAGTGTGTGAACCTCCAAGTGAGTGAATCGCCACAACGAGGACTAGCTTGCCAGCAAGCAAGTGAACCTCGGTAAAAAATCATTGTGGAGAAGATGATCCAAAAGCTCAATGTCAAGGGTGTGCCCATCCAAATCCAAGACCTCGTTTTCACCAATCAAAGAAATAAGCAAAGAAAGAGAGGATGCTATGGATGTGGCGAAGTGGGGCACTTTGTGGAAGTTTGTCCAAACAAACCCACACCCAAGACAAAGAAGAAGGCATGCAAGAACAAAGCCCTCACATCAATAAGATCATGGGATGATTCTTCAAGTGAAGAAGACCATCACAAGAGGCGAGGGCGCAAGCACTCATCATCAAGCTCTTCTCGTGTGTGCCTTATGGCACGAGGTAACGAAAGCTCATCCTCTAGTGAGAGCGATAGTGATGATGATATGCCTTCTTATCATGAAATTGTGCAACAAAATCTTAAATATGCTAAAGTTTGCACTAGTCAACAAAAGAAGCTCAAAAGTTTAAAAGAAGAGCTAGGTAGTTCACAAGAAGCATACAAGAATTTGCTTGAACAATATGAAAACTTTGCAAATCTAAATGTTGAACTATCTACTAAAATTAAGCAACTTGAGGCTAGTGCAACAACAAGTGCATGCACAATTAACGATAAGCAACTTGAAAAGAAAATGAAAATTAAAAGAAAAGTTAGCTATCTCACAAAATGATTATCAAAGTTTGCTTGCTAAAATGGAAATCATGTGCAAACATTGTGATGAGCTAACTAATAAAGTTGCTAATCTTGAGGCCGTAAATTTAACCTCCACCAAGGCATCTAAAAGAAATGACATAATTAAAAAGGATGCCTCTACTTCTTGCAATGATTTATATTTAGACTCACCCTTGTGCAACCAAGCTTGTGTTGAGAAAGTGATTGTAGATACATGCACACAAGAGGTTGTAAAGGAGAATGAGCAACTCAAGCAAGAAGTAGTTCGCCTCACCAAGGACTTGACTCAAGTGAAAGGCAAGGCGAAGCAAACCCAACTACATCAAGATAACACCGTCAAGGGAGTGAAGAAGCTTGATGAAGGACAAACCATGGTTTGCTACGTGTGCCACAAGGAAGGTCACTGTAACACCTCGGGTGTTTAAAATACTAAAACCTGACATGTCATCATATGCATTGCAAAGCAATTGGGCATTTGGTGAAAACTTTGAGATGCATACACTAAAACAAGTTTATATTCATGTGGTATGTGTTGAATTGTATTGTTTGACTTAAATTCAAAGTTTGTGTGGATTTTGAATTTTCGAGAAACCCCGCTTTTCAAAGATTTAAATCCTACCTTGAAAATCCATTTCAAAATCTAGATGTAATTAGGAGATGGTTATAGAAGCAAAGTTGTAGAACTTTCAATTTTGAACAACTTTTGTTTTTGGAGATTTTTGAGTTGTTATGAAAAATTTGAGAATAAATTGTGAATTTTTGGCGTATGGCAATTTTGTACTTTTTGTGAACAGTGTTCACCGCCTTAAGCTACATTGCCGTCGTCCTTCTTCTTGGCGTTCCGGGCATGTCGTGGCCGTCTTTGATGTCGCTATTTGGCACGGAAATAGCTCCGTCGTGGCTTCCTTGAGCTTGCTGCCGCGCTTATAAGTACCAAGACGTCGTCATCGCTGCTTTTTCTTCCTTTGTTTTCACCACCGTCGTTGTCATCGCTCCAAAGAAGCTCGCGATCGTCTCCCTAGCGCTGTTGCCATCTCGGTAAAAGGCCGCCCTAGTTCCGTCTTTTCCTTGCTAATCCAATCCAGACTAGCCTTGATCGCTCGAAATTGCCGAGAACTCATTGTCCACGTTTTTTTCTTCCTCGAGGTCAAGAACTTCACCGCCGCGGGCGTGTCGCATCGTGGGCTGAGTTTTTCGGTGAGCCGTTGTTCCGTAATCGCGTGTACTTACGGTTTCGCTTCGATCTTTGTAGTCTTTTCGTCGAGTTGTTGTTTACTCATTTTGATCGCCGTAGCCGCCGGTTCTCCCTTACCGACGATCTTTGCTTTCGCATAGTTCACCATAGTGGTCGGATAGTTCACCGTAGTGGTCGGATAGTTCACCATAGTGGTCGGATAGTTCACCGTAGTGGTCGGATAGTTCACCATAGTGGTCGGATAGTTCACCGTGGTGGTCGGATAGTTCACCATAGTGGTCGGATAGTTCACCATAGTGGTCGGAGAGTTCACCAAAGTGATCGGTGCTAAGCGTGGTCACATCGATTCTGAATATGGTTTGGTTAATTTGGTTTGTAATCAGATCGCCAAGAAAAATTGTATCCAATTTATTTATTTTTGTATCCATCATCGAGCATCATGTTTCATATTCCACATCATGTTAAGCATGGCAATGTTACTACGTGTAGTAAACGAAGGTGAGCACGTGGTAGTTAATCAAGTTGCGGAGGAGGTTGATCTGTCTGTTGAGGTCGGATCGAAGACTTGTGAAACGTCGCAGAGCCGGATTTTTTTCCACAACGAAGGCAAGCCCCGGATGCATATAACCCTACCTTGTATTTTATAAATTGATTTCGCTTTTGCTTTTCAATATCGCATTAAGTGATTAGAAGTCAAGTGGAAACCTAATTGTTGCATTATCAACCTTGTTGTTCCATATCTACCTTGTTACCCGCTTAAAATCGTATATGCCTAGTTATGCTTAGCTCTCGCTTAGACCGATCGAGAGTTGGGTGATTACCGTCACCGCGAGTTTTAAATGGAACTTTGGTTACTTATGTTATCATGTGATATGGCAATGTGGAGTAATAAATTTAGACCGGGCGGACTTCGGTGTGTGTGAGCCACAAGACTGGTAATGTCTTGTGAGCGGGTTCTTTCCGCTCGTGTCGATTAAGGTCCGTACTGTTGGTGAACCGCTTGCGGTGAGACTTTGTAGTACTAACCACATACTCCGGTAAGCCTTAACTTGGCTATTCTATTACGAGAATGGCTACTCGCAAGACCGGGAGTGGAGAGATGGCGGGAGTAGCGTGTACCCTCCGTGGCTGGAATGTGGCGGATTTGAGGTGTCTTTGTGCTCTCGGGTGGCGCTGGACCCGTTCTTGTTTAGAGGATCCAAGGGTAGGTTGGTATATGTAGGTCGGGGACCTACATATGTCGTAGTGGTCCGGAAGTCCCATTTGGGTTAATAATCGATTCAAATCGTCGTTGCTCCTCGGTTATGGAGACTCGCTTCTCTGTTCATCATCGTAGTATTAATAACTGGAACTCGAGAATGGTTCGAGAAAGTGTTGGATATGAAGTTTCATGATCTTAATACGGATCGTGTCAGCTTTGTATATGATCTGATGAGATTTTAAATATTGTTACAAAGAATTTTGTTAAAATGCTTTTAAGCAAAAGAACTTTGATTATTGCTAAAGCCATACCTTGAATCCCTGAGCCTGCATTCCTGAGTCTTATCAGTTTTTATTTCGGTTAAGTCTTGTTGAGTACTTTCGTACTCAGGGTTTGTTGACCCTTGTTGCAGGTGAGGCTCATGAGCAGATCTGTTTTGGATCGTGCTGCATGACTGTTGTTCAGTGCGGTGATGATAAGTAATGTGTGGCCCTTGGGCAGGGCAGTGATATTTGTGTGTTGTGTATATATTATAATGCCACTCCACTACTACGTTTTGTAATAATAATCGAACTTAGTTTGTAAGGTTTGAAATAAATGTTTTGTAAACTAAGTTATTGTAAGACTTCCGCTGATTTACTCTGTGTTGATATTTGGATAAATGTTGTAATCCGCAATGACTCAGTAATGTGATCCCGCCGGAAATCGTGGATGATTCGGGGTTCTCCGAGGACACCCGACAGATCTTCTTAAGTTATCGGTAACATATGCATTAATGTCAAAGGTCGTTGGGATGTGCAGTGCATGTGGGCCCTATAATTTAGGAGGTTACGCCACGAGAATGGTATCGAGCGATCGTTACAAGGTTTTTGTTGTATTGTTTTACAAAAACTTCAAAATGATTTGGATGACTAAATTTAACTTGATAGTTTGGTCCAAATTGCTTCGACTTATCTTATTTCTTTCTCACCATTCCTTATTTGATTAAAAGGGTCTTGTGTGGTGGAGTAGTAATCTTACTATGCCCTATATAAAAATAAATGTTGTTTATGTGCATTATAAACTTTGATGTTGTTAAAGAAGAACGATTCATGCATCATGAATAATTCACTCGTTACTTCCTTCACCTCTTAGTCCGGAGTTGAGTAATGAGTCCGATTTGAGGAATGTAATCCATCATAGCTGCTCTTTAGACTTTGATCAAGTGGTCTTACTTGGATTAAATTGGTTTCCTTCAAGATGGCTCGTGCCAAGATGACGCCCAAGTAAGTCCACTGGACCCAAAGGAGTTCCTCGTCACCAACTTGCCCCTAGGAATGATGGTGCTAGCGAGAGTAATAGCTAGGCTCGATCCTCAAAGTGAGATACAGAGGATTTCTGCAGAGTTAGCCCAAGCTACTAGAGATAGGGCTATGGACGCCATTCGGTGGGGATTACTGAGGAACAATTAAGGCGTCTTACCACAGCTCCACGAGGCTATGAACGTATGTTAGTTAAATGCAGTGGAAGGAAGGAATGAAGCTTGGCATAGGGAAAATGTAGCTAGAGTTAGAACTCATGAGTTAGAATTTTATGTAGAAGACTTAGAAGAGCATAATACATATCTCAAGATGAGGAAGTTCATAGGCTAAGCAATCTCCTAGATCCAAATCATGAACCCCAAGTTGATGCATTGGATCCGGTGTCATCCTTGCCGATGAAAGTGAATCAAGAAGAAGAAGATCCCGAAGAATTAGTAATGGTTGATGAAAGTGATAATGAAGGCGGTAATAATTCGGAATGGATACCGAGCCACGAAGTTTGATGTAATCACAAAAAGGAGTAGAGTTGTGAAATAATTACTTCTAGTTAAGTTAAGCAGTCTTGGTTAGATGTGGTCTTGTGTTTAAATAAGTGGCACCGATGTAATGCGTTGTAGTAAGCTTTAGGATCTTTGAATAAAGGCACGTGAATAAAGTTTGGTTTGTTATGAGCAGATGCGTCAAATGCTGAGGATCGCATATTCTGGTACTTCACAAGATGATGATGATATCCCCAACCCGCCACCAATGCCGATTAATTTGGGTGATGCTATCATTGCATTAGTCAATGTGACTGTGGAAAATTCTCGTTTGCTTCATGAGATGGCTCAAAGTAATCAAAATCAGATGCATAGAAATCGCGGACGCAATCCTAACGGGCATGAGGCTACATATGTTGACTTCACAGATACAAAACCCCCAGTGTTCACTAAGGCTGATGAACCATTGGAGGCTGATGACTGGCTTAGGACCATGGAACAGAAATTTGATCTTATTCATTGCACGGAGTTTCAGAAGCCAGTGTTTGCCGCCCAGCAACTTAGAGGTGCAGCCGGTGCTTGGTATGCAAACCTTATGGCCATGCAACCCGCAGTGTTCCATTAACTTGGATAGAGTTTCGTACTGCTTTTAGAGCCTATTATATCCCCGAAGGAGTGATGGCTATGAAGTTAGAAGAGTTCCTTGCCTTGAAGCAAGGAGATCAAACCGGGATGCGAGATGTAGGAAGATTCAATCACCTGTCACAATATGCACCAGAACATGTCAATACGGATGCCAAGAAAAAGAAATGGTTCATGAGAGGTCTAAATACCAAACTGCAGACAATGATGACAGCCTGTACCAATATCACTTATCATGAGGCAGTAAATATTGCACTTGCTTCAGAGGCAAAGTATCGGCAGCATAAGGAGCTCAAGAAGAAAAAGAATGTGCCGTCTGGACCTTTTGGTGGAACCCAAAAGAGGGTAGAGTGATTTATCATCCAAGAAACCATTATCGTCCTCCTTATCGTCCTTGCATGAGTTCCAAGCCGGACAGCAGTCAAATGTAAAATCTGCTATAACCTATCCGAACTCACAGTCAACCAATGTTCCTAGTGGTAATGCTCCAACATCACAGGTCACAACTATCCGTGTTACAATTGTGGGAGGACTGGTCATTTCTCTAGGGAATGTCCATATCCTAAGCGAGCTAATCAAAATTATCGGAAGGCCCCGCCAATCAACAACAGGTCAAGTACCAAACAAGAACCACAATCGAATGCTCGGAAGGGCAAAGATGAGAGGAAGACAGGAAGGGTTTTCTATATTCAAGCCGGGAAATTCTCAAGGAGAGCCGGTGATGATGGGTATGTTTCTGTTGCCAATCATCCCCAAGATTATACTTTTTGATTCTCGGCGCATCGCATTCCTTCATCAATAGAGCATTTGTTGTGAAGTATGAAATTTCAATTGGGACAACAAAGGAAAATTTCTTTATACTGATGCCTGGGGACGATACGTGTACTAAGGAAATGGTATACGGTACCCATAAACACAGGTGGGCATATTTTTCCCACTACCATGATTATCCTAAAGGACCGGGATATAGATGTAATTTTGGGAATGAATTGGATGTATCACAGATAAGGTGTTATAAATGCTTTGAATAGAACTATAAGGGTAAGTTTGCCGACAAGTGCTTCTCAACTTCTTATCCAACTTCCAACCTTAAGAAGATCGGTGGGCAAAGTTTGTGCAAGCTCGTCGTCAAAGAGATTAGAGATATCCCGGTAGTATGTGAATTTCGATGTGTTTCCTAAAGAATTACCCGGTCTACCACCGAGATAGAGATGTCCGATTTAACATAGAATTGAAAGCAGGAACAGCTCCTATTTCTCGGAGAGCTTATAGGATGCCACCTAAGGAGTTAGCCGAGTTGAAGACTCGGGTTGCAAGAATTGATTGATAAGGGATTTATCCAACCTAGTTCATCACCTTGGGGATGTCCGCAATTTTGTGAAAAAAGAAAGATGAGACCTTGAGGTTATGTGTCGACTCTACCGTCTGTTGAATGAAGTGACCATCAAGAATAAGTATCCATTACCTCGGATAGATTTGCTTTTTTTGATCAATCTGGCCGGAGCCAAAGTTTTCCAAGATAGATTTGAGGTCGGGATATCACCAAATCAAGATAAAGCTGAAGATATTCCCAAAGCGGCATTTACCACAAGATATGGATTATATGAATATTTGGTCATGTCTTTTGGTTTGACCAATGCTCCAGCTCATTTCATGTATTTGATGAATTCAGTATTCATGCCTGAGCTAGACAAATTCGTAGTGGTGTTTATTGATGACATTCTAGTATATTCCAAGAGCAAGGAAGAACATGCGGAACATCTCAGAATTGTTACGACTCGTTTGAGAGAACATCGACTATATGCAAAGTTCGCAAGTGTGAGTTTTGGCTTAAGGAAGTACAATTTCTTGGACATGTCTTGTCAGCGGAAGGAGTTTCTGTTGATCCAAGCAAAGTGAAGGATGTTCTTGATTGGAAACCGCCAACCACAGTTCATGAAGTTAGGAGTTTTCTGGGATTGGCGGGGTATTACCGTCGGTTTATTCCAGATTTCTCTAAAGTGTCAAAGTCCATTCTTGAGTTGTTGAAGAACCAAGTCAAGTTTGTTTGGTCGTCTCGACTATGAAAAGGCTTTTCGGACTTTGAAGAGATTGTTGACCATCGCACGAAGATAGCCCAACGACATCGAGAAGTCATTTGACGTCTATTGTGATGCGTCGGGTATTGGTATTGGATGTGTGTTGATGCAAGAAGGCCGAGTCATTGCTTATGCATCTAGGCAACTTAAGCAACATGAAGAGCACTATATCCACTCATGATTTGGAATTAGCAATTTGTGGTCCATTCTTTGAAGATTTGGCGGCATTACCTACTTGGTAATACATGCCATATATATCTGCACCATAAGAGCTTAAAGTATATCTTTACTCGATCGTAATTGAATATGCGACAAAGAAGATGGTTAGAG
Source organism: Miscanthus lutarioriparius (assembly GCA_904845875.1). Classification (NCBI taxonomy): domain Eukaryota; kingdom Viridiplantae; phylum Streptophyta; class Magnoliopsida; order Poales; family Poaceae; genus Miscanthus; species Miscanthus lutarioriparius. The sequence goes on from CAJGYO010000008.1 coordinate 72,897,037, forward strand.
CTGATTAAAGATTATAACTTAGAAGTGCATTATCATCTGGAAAAGCAAATGTGGTTGCGAGATGCTCTAAGTCGCATAAAAGTTATTGCAATTGCACGAAAGTAAGAACAATGGGTTTGACCTTATGTCAAGAGATGGAGAAGTTGAATGTAGATGTAATTCAAGAGGCAATTTGACCAACATAATTGTTGAAGCCACTATTCGAGATCAAGTTATTCTTCGCTCGGAAGGAAAATAAGGGTATAGCCCATATCAAGGAAAAAGTCAAGAATGGAAAAGCGGAATGCTTTAACATAGATGATGAAGATGTGTTATGGTTCAAGGATCGCTTTGGTGGTACCAAAAGTTCTGAGTTACGTAGATCAATTCTAGATGAGGCACATGCTACTAGGTTATCTATCCATCCGGAAGCAACAAGATGTACCATGACTTAAAACAAAGGTTTTGGTGGACCAAAATGAAGATAGAAATTGCAAGGTATATAGCAAAGTGTGATACTTGTCGAAAGTGAAAGCTATACATTTGAGGTCTATTTGGAGAATTACAACCATTACCTATTCGACTTGGAAGTGGGAGGATATAAGTATGGACTTTATTGTTGGTCTACCCAAGACATCAAAGGATTTGACTCGGTATGGGTGATTGTGGATCGACTAACCAAGTCAAGACATTTTATTTTCGGTCGGAATACATATTCTACTGTCCAATATGCCAAGATATATTTAGCAAGAATTATGAGCCTACATGGAGTACCAAAGACCATAGTGTCAGATAGGGGTACACAGTTTGTCTCCAGTTTTTGGAAACAATTACATTCTTCGTTTGGGAACCAAGCTTCATTTAGTATGCCCTATCACCCACATCGATGGATGATGAAAGAGTCAATCAAGTACTTGAAGATATGTTAAGGTGTTGTGTCCTTAACTATTCCAAGAAGTGGGATGAGTGTTTGCCTTTGGTTGAGTTCTCATATAACAATAGTTATCGAGGAAAGCATTAGAATGGCTCCATTTGAAGCACTCTATGGTCGTAGATGCGAGAACATCGTTGAGTTGGTCTCGAGCAGGAGAAAGAAGATTCTTTGGAGTTGATCTTGTGAAAGAAACAGAAGACAAGGTTAGGCAAATACAAAGTAATTTGAAGATAGCTCGGTCCGACAAAAGAGTTATGCAGATAAACGGCGTCGACCATTGACGTTTAACAAAGGGGACTTTGTGTATCTTAAAGTATCACCAATGAAGGGAGTTACTCGTTTTGGTGTTAAAGGCAAGTTAGCACCTCGATATATTGGACCATTTCAAATTTTGGAGAGGTATGGAAAAGTGGCCTATCGCTTGAAATTACCAGAACACCTATCAGCAGTGCATGATGTATTCCATGTTTCTCAATTGAAGAAGTGTCTCCGAGTGCCTGAGCAGGATGTTGAGATTGAAGGGGTAGGACTTGAATCAGATTTGACTTATTCAGAATATCCTATCCGAGTGTTGGCTCAGAAAGATCGTGTTACTCGAAGGAGGACAATAAAGTTCTATAAGATACAATGGAATCAACATTCCGAAGAGGAAGCTACCTGGGAATCAGAAGATTACTTGTTAGAAAAATTTCCAGAGTTTCTAGCGTCAATATAGAATAGATAATGTTAGTTGAGCTCGGTTACTACAAATAGTGTTTTGTAAAGAAACCTCACTTGTTTTATGGAAGAGTTCGGGATGTTTTTGGATTAGCACATTTCCTTTTCCATTACTTACTCTATGGCTTTGAATCTCGGGGCGAGATTTCTTTTAGGAGGAAGGATTGTAACACCTCGGGTGTTTAAAATACTAAAACCTGACATGTCATCATATGCATTGCAAAGCAATTGGGCATTTGGTGAAAACTTTGAGATGCATACACTAAAACAAGTTTATATTCATGTGGTATGTGTTGAATTGTATTGTTTGACTTAAATTCAAAGTTTGTGTGGATTTTGAATTTTTCGAGAAAACCCCGCTTTCAAAGATTTAAATCCTACCTTGAAAATCCATTTCAAAATCTAGATGAATTAGGAGATGGTTATAGAAGCAAAGTTGTAGAACTTTCAATTTTGAACAACTTTTGTTTTTGGAGATTTTTGAGTTGTTATGAAAAATTTGAGAATAAATTGTGAATTTTTGGCGTATGGCAATTTTGTACTTTTTGTGAACAGTGTTCACCGCCTAAGCTACATTGCCGTCGTTCCTTCTTCGGCGTTCCAGGCGTGTCGTGGCCGTCTTTGATGTCGCTATTGGCACGGAAATAGCTCCGTCGTGGCTTCCTTGAGCTTCAAGGCCGCGCTATAAGTACCAAGACGTCGTCATCGTCGTTTTTCTTCCTTTTGTTTTCACCACCGTCGTTGTCATCGCTCCCAAAGAAGTTCTCGCATCGTCTCCCTAGCTATTTGTTGCCATCTCGGTAAAAGGCCGTCCTAGTTCCGTCTTTTCCTTGCGAATCCACCGGCTAGCCTTGATCGCTTTGAAATTGCCGAGAACTCATTTGTCCACGTTTTTTCTTCCTCGAGGTCAGCAACTTCACCGCTTGGGCGTGTCATCGTGGGTGAGTTTTTCGGTGAGCCGTTGTCCGTAATCAGTGTACTTACGGTTTCGTTTTCGATCTTTGTAGTCTTTCGTCGCTTGTTGTTTACTCATTTTGATCATTGCGATCGCGGGTTCTCCTTACCGACGATCTTTGCTTCGCATAGTTCACCATAGTGGTCGGATAGTTCACCGTAGTGGTCGGATAGTTCACCATAGTGGTCGGATAGTTCACCGTAGTGGTCGGATAGTTCACCATAGTGGTCGGATAGTTCACCGTGGTGGTCGGATAGTTCACCATAGTGGTCGGATAGTTCACCATAGTGGTCGGAGAGTTCACCAAAGTGATCGGTGCTAGCGTGGTCACATCAGTTACGAATATGGTTTGGTTAATTTGGTTTGTAACTGTACTGCGAAGAAAAAATTGTATCCAATTTATTTATTTTTGTATCCATCATCGAGCATCATGTTTCATATTCCACATCATGTTAAGCATGGCAATGTTACTACGTGTAGTAAACGAAGGTGAGCACGTGGTAGTTAATCAAGTTGCGGAGGAGGTTGATGCGTCTGCTGAGGTCGGATCGAAGACTTGTGAAAGCGTCGCAGAGCCGGACTTTTCCGTCAACGAAGGCAAGCCCGGATGCATATAACCCTACCTTGTATTTTATAAATTGATTTCGCTTTTGCTTTTCAATCTTGCATTAAGTGATTAGAAGTCAAGTGGAAACCTAATTGTTGCATTATCAACCTTGTTGTTCCATATCTACCTTGTTACCCGTTTAAAATCGTATATGCCTAGTTATGCTTAGCTCTGCTTAGACCGATCGAGTTGGGTGATTACTGTCACCGCGAGTTTTAAATGGAACTTTGGTTACTTATGTTATCATGTGATATGGCAATGTGGAGTAATAAATTTAGACCAAGGCGGACTCGGTGTGTGTGAGCCACAAGACACGGTAATGTCTTGTGAGCGGGTTCTTTCCCGCTTTGTGTCGATTAAGGTCCGTACCATTGGTGAACCGCTATGCGGTGAGACTTTTGTAGTACTAACCACATACTCCGGTAAGCCTTAACTTGGCTATTCTATTACGAGAATGGCTACTCGCGCACTGGGAGTGGAGAGATGGCGGGAGTAGCGTGTACCCTCGTGGCTGGAATGTGGCCGGATTTGAGGTGTGCTGTGCTCTCGGGTGGCGCGGACCCGTTCTTGTTTAGAGGATCCAAGGGTAGGTTGGTATATGTAGGTCAGGGACCTACATATGTCGTGTGGTCTGGAAGTCCCAGCTGGGTTAATAATCGATTCAAATCGTCGTTGCTCCTCGGTTATGGAGACTCGCTTCTCTGTTCATCATCGTAGTATTAATAACTGGAACTCGAGAATGGTTCGAGAAAGTGTTGGATATGAAGTTTCATGATCTTAATACGGATCGTGTCAGCTTTGTATATGATCTGATGAGATTTTAAATATTGTTACAAAGAATTTTGTTAAAATGCTTTTAAGCAAAAGAACTTTGATTATTGCTAAAGCCATACCTTGAATCCCTGAGCCTGCATTCCTGAGTCTTATCAGTTTTTATTTCGGTTAAGTCTTGTTGAGTACTTTCGTACTCAGGGTTTGTTGACCCTTGTTGCAGGTGAGGCTCATGAGCAGATCTGTTTTGGATCGTGCTGCATGACTGTTGTTCAGTGCGGTGATGATAAGTAATGTGTGGCCCTTGGGCAGGGCAGTGATATTTGTGTGTTGTGTATATATTATAATGCCACTCCACTACTACGTTTTGTAATAATAATCGAACTTAGTTTGTAAGGTTTGAAATAAATGTTTTGTAAACTAAGTTATTGTAAGACTTCCGCTGATTTACTCTGTGTTGATATTTGGATAAATGTTGTAATACTGCAATGACTCTGTAATGTGATCCTGCTCGGAAATCGTGGATGATTCGGGGTTCTCCGAGGACACCCGACAGTCTTCTTAAGTTATCGGTAACATATGCATTAATGTCAAAGGTCGTTGGACAGTGACAGGTGCATGTGGGCCCTATAATTTAGGAGGTTCTGCCACAGTCACAAGTCCTATGAGTGCAAGGTGAAGAATGAGGGAGGAGCAAAGATGAAGGAGAAAAAGCAAACAAGCAAGCTCTCCAACACCTACACCAACAAGGTGGACAAGAAGGCCTCCACACCTTATCTCTTGAAGAAGAAGAAAAATGACAAGGTGGTGGCCATCAAGGTGAACAAGCAAGCAAACAATGGGGTCAAACGCTTTTGGGTGCCAAAGGAAATCATTTCCAACATGAAGAGCACCAAGAAGGTTTGGATCCCGAAAGGGAAGTAAGAAGTCCGTCGGTCCTCGGGGAATTTGGAGACTTGGCAAAGTATGGGTGCATTTCATGAGGTGCATCATGATGGACAAAATCATTGCCAAGTGGGTTAGTGAATACTATGGACCCAAATTCCCCTTCCCATGTTAGGTAACTAGTTTCAATTTACTTCAATTGATATTAGATTTAAAATTTTCCTACAATTGGTACCTTTTAGCATCTAGTTACTCTTCATGCCTATGTTTGCATTTGAATTCTTATATCTTTTGTCATGCATACACTAGGTATATCATATGGTAGGCTTGCTCGGTTTCATTCTTAACCCTTGGAGCAAACCTACATGGTTTAAAATTGCTTAAGAGCACGGCACATAGCTTGTCTTACTATTGTTTGTCTAATATGTGCCAAAGTCTAAATTGTAGATAATTTTCTCCCAAATATCATCTTTCAAGTGGTATTTTGACTCCAAAATCAATTGTGCATGAGTACTACAAGTATTCCATGTCTCCATGCATAAATTTAGGGGGAGGATCATCTACAAGATGGACGCTTTGAGACTAACACCTTTTTCAAGTTTATCATGTGTGTAGTAGTCTCATTGCAAGGAAAATGGAGTCCCCGAAGAGAAGCATCGTTCTTCAATTGGCATCATCATGTTGATCTCATTTCATATTTATATGCTTTCTCCATGCATTATATAGATTAAACTCTCTTGTGCAACAAATTGCTAATTATGCATATGCTTTGCTTTCTACCATATGTATGCATATATTTAGGGGGAGCTTAGTCTATATAATGCGAGAGTCAAATTTTGTGATCCATTTCTCTCTATACACAAAGGATCATGAAATTTGACCCTCCCTTGTGCTACTAATGTCTTCCTTTTTAGTGTTTGATGCCAAAGGGGGAGAATTTGAAGGACCAAAAGCAAGCATCAAGTTGATGTCTACAAGTGGTAATGAATTAGAGAAAGGGAGGAAAGTGAATTATGGATTGAGAATTTGTTAGAAAGATAGGCTCTAATCCATAATATCACATGGGGACATTTGCAAGGGCAAGACATGCTTTTGAGTAAAGTTTTAATTGATATCTATCAATTAGTATCATATAACCTTGCCCTTTGCATTGCATCCTAGCAAGTAGATAATTTTTAAATTTAAATTTTTTTATCATTTGCTTGCTTTGGTCGTGTTGTCATCAATCACCAAAAAGGGGGAGATTGTAAGGAAAATGGACCCTTGATCCATTTACTTTGGATTTTGGTGTTTGATGACCAACACAACCAAATTGGACTAATGAATTTGCAAGTGTTTGTTTTGTAGTCCAATAGGGTGCAAGACGTGACTTGGACGAAGGCGACATGATGATCTAATGATCAACACCTCAAGCAAGACCTTAGAAGCACAAGAAAAGACCCAAGATGTCAAGCAAAGTCCAAGCATGAAGATAGGAACCAAGCCGCAAATGCGCAAGATCGCAAAGAAACGAGCTCGCAGAGGCGATCGGACGACTGGACCGGAATGACTGGAAGCTTGACCGACGCTGGACCGGTGGTTTCGGCGAGACAGTGCGACCGGACGCAAGGACCGGACGCTGGCGCAAGCAACCGACCGGATGCGAGAGAACGCAGCGTCCGATCGAAAGTCTGAGAGGTTCGAGCCACGTGGAATCGTGGCCGGGGACGCGTCCGGTGGCAGGCGACCGGACGCTCGCAGCGTTCGATCGGTAGTTCGCGGCTACAACGGTCGGGACGACCGGACACGTCCGGTCAGGACAATTCAGCGTCCGGTCAGTAGCATTTGCGGGAGTTCGACCCCAACGGCTACTTTCTCAGTGGGGCTTATAAATACAACCCCCAACCGGCCATTTGAGATGTGTGGAGTGAGGAAACATATCAAGAGTGTTGATACACCATTTGAGTGATCTCCACATGCATAGTGCTTAGTGTTTTATTAGGTGATTAGCATAAGTGCTTTTGCGAAGTGCTTAGGTTGATTAGACCACCGCTTATGCGCTTGCTCTTGGTGTTTGCCTAGTGTTTAAGTGAGGTTTGCATACCTCTTGCCACCCGTGCTTGTGAGCACAAGTGTTGTACATCGAGAGGGCTTGAAGTCTTGCGAGATCACACCAACCGCGTTTGTGGTGTGGCCGTCACCTGTATGTCCGGAGGAACAAGGCCCGCATGGCGTTTCGGCCGGAAGCTTGATAGTGAAGGCGGCGGGAGCATCCGGGAGAGGCTTGCCGAGAGGCACATCGGAGACCCACTTGCGCGTGGGGAAGACCGAGGCTATCTACGGAGTTACCCGACCGGGAGCTTGGCCCTTGCGAGGGATTCTCTTGCGAGGGGCTCCAACGAGGACTAGGGGAAGCTTGGCGCTTCTCGATACCTCGGTAAAAATACCGGAGTCGTCGACGGGAGTTTGCATATCTCTACCTTGCTCTTTAGCTTCCGCATTTACATTGATTACTTTACTACGTTTGCGGTAGAGATAGCAACACACTAACAAAACCATAGTTGCACATCTAGATAGCTTGTCTATTACATAGGTTTTGCTAGGGTTAGAAAAAGAGGCCATAGTTTAGAGTTAGTTTTTTTAAGTTGCCTAATTCACCCCCCTCTTAGGCGTCCACGTGTCCTACAGAGGGTTTGGTGTGTGATGCCAATTAGCGCGTGAACCTCCAAGTGAGTGAATCGCCACAACGAGGACTAGCTTGCCAGCAAGCAAGTGAACCTCGGTAAAAAATCATTGTGTTAATCCTTTGATTCCGAGGTGATTGGTCTTCATTGATATTGATTCTTGTGATTGATTGGCTCCTTCCTTGACACGGTGGTATAAACAAATTGCTCACTCTCTTTACATTACCACAAACTAGTTGTCAAGCTCTTTAGTGTAGCTAGTTGTGAGAGCTTGTCAGTTTGGTTAGTGTGGCTCTTTAGTTAGCCTTTGAGAGCACACTTAGTGTAGTGACATAGCTTTTGTGTGGATAGAAACTATATAAACTAGAATTGTGGTAGATGGCTTGCAAATTTAGTAGGCTAGCGCAACACTTGCTTCGCCTCATAATTGTCTAACCAATTTGTTAAGTGTTGTTGTAGAAATTTTTATTAGGCTATTCACCCCCCTCCTCTAGCCATTAGAACCTTTCAAGTGGTATCAGAGCCGAGGTCACCATGATTTGAGGCTTAACAACCTTCGGTGTAAAAATGGCTCAAATCAACAACACTAAGAAGCCACCCCAATTTGATGGCACAATTTATCCTTATTGGAAGTCAAAGATGACCACACATATTAAGTTAATCAATAGAAAGGTGTGGAAGGTGGTAGAAACCAAAATTGAGATTGAAGATCCGGAGAATCACACCGCGGCCGAAGAAGTGCTTCTCCAAAACAATGGCATTGCTCTAAGTGCCATTCATGATGCAATTGATGAGAGAACATTTGAGAAAATCAAGAATATTGAGATGGCTCATGAGGCTTGGAAGAAGTTGGAAGAATCATTTGAGGGCACTCAAGCCGTGAAGGGTGCAAAGGCATACATTCTCAAAGAGAAGTTTGCAAGCTTCAAGATGAAGGAGGATGAGAGTGTGCTGGAGATGTTCCATAGGCTTCAAGTGCTTGTCAATGATCTCAAAGCACTTGAAGAAGAAGTGAAGGACAAGGACTTCTCCCACAAGTTCTTAAGATGCTTGCCTTCAAGATTTGGCACATTGGTCACTATTCTAGTAAGGAGTGGTTTGAACACCATGACATCAAACCAAGTGTTGGGAGATATAATGACCGATGATACATATAGAGATGATGATGAGAAGGAAAAAAAGAAGGAGAAGAAAGATGAGAAGAAGAAGAGCGTGGCATTCAAAGCCACATCATCCAAGGGCAAGGCAAAGCAAGATACATCAAGTGAAGATGATGGGTCATAGGATGATGATGATGATGAGAAGATGGCTCTCTTTGTTAAGAAATTTGGCAAGTTCATGATGAATAAAGGGTACCATGCTAGAAGAAAGAAATCTTCATTCAAGAACAAGGAAGAGTCAAGAAGGTGCTTCAAATATGGAAGCAAAGATCATCTTGTTGCTCAATGTCCATACAATAGCGACAATGATAATGACAATAAGAAGAACAAGAAGAAGGACAAGAAGGAAAAAGAAAGAGAAGAAGGACAAGATGACCTTTAAGAAGAAGAAGGGTGGTTCATATGTGGTCACTTGGGATAATGATGCTTCCTCAAGTGATAATGATGATAGTGATGATGACAAGACCACCAAGAAGAAGGCATTTGCAAGCATTGCTATCAATGAGAAGCCTTCTCTCTTCGACACTCCATCATGCTTCATGGCTAAGGCCACTATGGTACAAATTTGTGATGATGAAAGTGATGAAGAACATGATAATGAAAATGAAAATAAAAATGAAAGTGATAGTGATGATGATGAACCTACTAAGGATGAACTATTTGATATACTAGAAGATGCTAGAGAACACTTTGATATCAAGAGAAGGGAATGCAAAAGCTTGCGTAAGGAACTAAAAGCCCTAAAGCAAGCCTTTGATGAGCTCAATGCATCTCATGAGAGGCTAGAGGATGCCCATGAGAAGCTTGGCAAGGCTCACAAAAAGCTTAAAAAGGCTCATTCCTCTTTGCTTGATGAGCAAAATAAAAAGAAGCATGTTGAGACTTACAATATAGGATTAACTTGTGATATAATTGATGAATCATTATCTATGCCTATCATTGTTGCTCCCACTAACCTTTCTTGTAGTACTTCTACTTCTACCTCATCTAGTAGTGATGGTTTCACTCATGATGCCTCACTAATGGTTGAGAATGAGAACCTCAAGAAGGAGGTCAAGAAGCTCACTCACACCTTGGCTAAGGCCTATGGTGGTGAGGACCGCTTGCTTATGTGCTTGGGTAGCCAAAGAGCTTCTCTCTACAAAGAGGAATTGGGCTATACCCCCAAGAAAGGCAAGGCGGCCTTTGCTCCTCACAAGACTAGTTTTGTAAAGAACAATAGTCATTTTGCACTAGTTGCAAGTAAGTTGGTCATAAAGAGCATGAGTGCAAAAACAAGAGCAAAAATACCAATGTATCCTCAATTAAGATTAATTCTTTCTATGTGCTTACTAAGGGTACAAATGGTGTGAAGGCTAAGTTCATTGATAAACCATAGATGGGCTCAAAGAAGAAAGCCATTTGGGTAATAAAGAGCTTAGTGACTAACCTTCAAGGACCCAAGCAAGTTTGGGTACCTAAAAAGAATTGATTTTTTTTGTAGGTCAATTACAAAGCCAGAGGAAGGCATTGGGTTCTTGATAGTGGGTGCACTCAACACATGACCGGTGATGCAAGAATGTTCAACTCAATCAACACCAATGGCAATGATGGTTATGATAGTATCACATTTGGTGACAATGGCAAAGGCAAGGTCAAAGGGCTTGGTAAGATTGCAATATCCAATGATATGAGCATATCCAATGTATTGCTAGTAGAGAGCTTAAACTTTAATTTGCTATCTATGGCTCAATTGTGTGATCTTGGATTCAAATGCATATTTGGAGTAGATGATGTAGAGATCATAAGTATAGATGGCTCTAATTTGATCTTCAAAGGCTTTAGATATGAGAATCTATACTTAGTTGATTTCAATCCTAGTGAAGCTAAATTATCTACATGCTTGTTCACTAAGTCTAGCATGGGTTGGTTATGGCATAGAAGGCTTGGTCATGTTGGAATGAAACAATTGAATAGATTGGTTAAGCATAACTTGGTTAGAGGCTTGAAAGATGTTGTGTTTGAAAAGGATAAGCTATGTAGCTCTTGTCAAGCTGGAAAACAAATTGAAAACACCCATCCCAAGAAAAAGCATGATGAGCACTAGTAAAGTATTTGAGTTATTGCATATGGACTTGTTTGGGCCAACACAATACACTAGCATTGGTGGTAACAAATATGGCTTTGTGATAGTAGATGACTATACTAGATACATATGGGTATTCTTTTTAGTGGATAAAAGTAATGTGTTTGCAACATTCAAATCATTTGTCAAGGGCATTCACAATGAGTTTGAAACAACCATCAAAAGAGTTAGAAATGATAATGGTAGTGAGTTCAAGAACACTAGAATTGATGAGTTGTGTGATGAACTTGGAATTAGACATCAATTCTCGGTCAAGTACACTCCACAATCAAATGGCCTTGTTGAGAGAAAGAATAGAACACTTATTGATATGGCAAGGTCTATGCTTAGTGAGTACAATGTAAGTCAATCCTTTTGGGCCAAAGCTATCAACACGGCTTGCTATTGTAGCAACCGCCTCTATTGTCATCCATTGAAAGAGAAGACACCATATGAGCTCTTGAATGGTAGAAAACCCAACAATGCATATTTTTGGGTCTTTGGTTGCAAATGATATATCTTGAAGAAACGCACTAGATTGGGCAAGTTTGACAAGAAATGTGATGAAGGATTCTTACTTGGATACTCAACTATAAGCAAAGCATATAGAGTTTGGAATTTGGATAGTGGTACTCTTGAGGAAGTTCATGATGTTGAATTTGATGAAACCAAGGGTTCACAAGAAGAGAATGATAACTTGGAAGATGTTAGAGGCATTCAACTTTCAAATACCATGAAGAACATGGATGTTGGTGAATTGAGGCCTATGCAAGTGAATGATGATGAAGATGATCAAGTGCAAGTGCTCTCTAACTCAAATATGCAAGATGATACAAATCAAGCTAGTACAAGTGGCTCTTATGAAAATAAACAAGATCAAGTGGCTAGTACATCATCTCAACCCAATGATCAAGCAAGAGCAAGCAATCAAGTTCCAATGCTCCAACCAACCAATATTGCAAGGGATCATCCATTGGACACTATCATTGATGATATTTCAAGAGGTGTGCAAACTAGATCAAGATTGGCTTCATTTTGTGAGTATTTCTCATTTGTGTCATCCATTGAACCAAAGAAGATAGATGAAGCATTGAAGGATGTTGATTGGGTGAATGCTATGCATGAAGAATTGAATAACTTCACAAGAAATCAAGTATGGGAATTAGTAGAGACCAAAGGGACATAATGTGATTGGAACCAAATGGGTCTTTAGAAACAAGTAAGATCAAGATGGGATAGTAGTAAGGAACAAAGCAAGATTGGTAGCACAAGGCTATACACAAGTTGAAGGTCTTGACTTTGGAGAAACATATGCCCCAGTTGCTAGATTGGAAGCAATTAGAATCTTGCTAGCCTATGCTTATGCCCACAACATCAAGCTCTATCAAATGGATGTTAAGAGTGCATTTCTCAATGGTTACATCAATGAAGAAGTATATGTTGAGCAACCTCTCGGTTTTGAAGATGATAAGAAACCCGACCATATGTACAAGTTGAAGAAGGCATTGTATGGCTTGAAGCAAGCACCTAGAGCATGGTATGAGAGATTGAGGGACTTCCTACTCTCTAAAGGGTTCATGATGGGCAAGGTTAACACCACTCTTTTCATCAAGAAGATTGGAAAAGATCTATTTATATTGCAAATCTATGTTGATGACATCATATTTGGATCAACCAATCAAGACTTTTGTGATGAGTTTGGAAAGATGATGGCTAAAGAGTTTGAGATGTCCATGATTGGAGAGTTAAGTTACTTCCTTGGTCTTCAAATCAAGCAATTGAAGAATGGTACATTTGTGAGTCAAGGCAAGTATATCAAGGACATGATCAAGAAGTTTGGCATGAATGATAGTAAGGCCATTAGCACACCAATGGGGACAAATGGCAACTTGGATAGTGATGCAAGTGGAAATATGGTGGATCAAAAATTGTATCGGTCTATGATTGGAAGCCTACTCTATGTGACCGCATCAAGGCCGGATGTCATGTTTAGTGTATGCATGTGTGCAAGATTTCAAGCCTCACTAAGAGAGTCATTTGAAGGCTACAAAGAGAATATTGAGGTACTTGAAGCATACACCAAATATTGGTTTGTGGTATCCCAAAGGAGCAAAGTTTGAGCTAATTGGTTACTCCGACTCGGATTATGTAGGATGCAAGGTTGAAAGGAAGAGCACCTTGGGCACATGTCAATTGTTGGGAAGATCACTTGTTTCATGGTCATCAAAGAAGCAAAATAGTATTGCATTATCAACCGACGAAGCCGAATACATATCCGTCGGTAGTTGTTGTGCACAAATACTTCGGATGAAGGCCACTTTAAGTGATTTTGGAATCAAGTTCAAGAAAGTGCCATTGCTATGTGACAATAAGAGTGCAATCAAGCTAACCAATAATCCGGTTCAACATGCAAGAACAAAGCACATTGATGTCCGCCACCATTTCATAAAAGATCACCAACAAAAAGGGGACATTTGCATTGAGAGTGTAGGCACCGAAGATCAACTTGCCGATATATTCACCAAGCCATTGGATGAGAAAAGGTTTTGAAAGCTAAGGAATGAGTTGAACATATTAGATTTCTCAAACATGTGTTGATGCACCCCCCCACTTATATGACATGCCTCTGCTTCGAGCAATCCAAGGTAAAAGTTGATTGACATGGCATACATCCTTGCTAAGGACTTGTTTAGTGTATCTTGACATCTCTCACATTATATAGGTTCATTCATGAAAATCAAATGATTTTGATGATTGTATGGTACCACTATTGCTTCTATGCTTATTTTGATCTAGTGGTAGCATATGACATGTTTGTGGGCTTGTAAACCTAGTGTTTAATCTAGAAAATGAGCTATAAGTGTTTAACTCAACATGGTACAAGATAACCCTTATTTGGAGGTGTGAAGAAGCTTGTCCTTGGATCAAACCAAGTTAAATATCTTTGGCAAATGATCTAGATTGGACCAAATTTGGGAAAATGATTCTCACCCCATTGATTGACATTGATAATCCTAACCTATCTATAATTTAAGTCTTTGTGGTCATTGATGACAAAGGAGGAGAGAAACAAAGATATAAGTGATAGAGGGAGAAATGACAAAGATATTAGTACATGGGGAGAAAGACAAAAATATATTAGTGCACTAAGATGGTGAAAAGACAACAAAGAGAGAGAATTTGACATAGAGGGAGAGATATGACAAAGGAAATGAATCAATTAAAAATTTGAGCACACAAGTAGGGGGAGCAAGCTCATGAACTAGTATGGTGCATTTCATATGTTTGCTTGCATGGCACAAGTTTTAAATTTCAATATCCATGCTTGTGTGGTGTATGCTAGTTGTAGGTTTGAATGATAAAATGAAAAACTAGCATGCATAGGATATCTAATGATTTCATTTCCAAGTGTTTTCAAGTGGTATCAAGCTAACAATGGTGCTAAGGATGGTATAATGGTGCACTCCGATTGGTATCACGCTTCAAAGGTCCATCTTTTATACCTTAGCATCATTTGGTAGACATTGACTCCTATATTTCCTATCTAAGCATATGTGCAAGCTACAATCCAAACTCTTAGCACATATGTAGGGGGAGCAATTGCTACCATATGGGATTCATGAAACTTGTCCATATTTTTTACACATGGTAAATATGCTTGGACAAGCAACATGGATTCAATTGAATTTCAATTCATATATTTATGAAAGGGTTGTCATCAATTACCAAAAAGGGGGAGATTGAAAGCTCTAGTTTAGTTTTGGTGAATTGATAAAACCTTAAGTGCTAACCTAGTCTATCAAGTGATCATGAAATAGATAGCACATTCCAAGTGGTGAAGCAAATGAAGATCATGACATAATGATGGTGATGCCATGGTGATGATCAAGTGCTTGGACTTAAAAAGAAGAAAGAGAAAAATAAAAGGCTCAAGGCAAAGGTATAAATGGTAGAAGCTATTTTGTTTTGGTGATCAAGACACTTAGAGAGTGTGATCACATTTAGGTTTGATAGCCGTACTATTAAGAGGGGTGAAACTCGTATCGAAATGTGGTTATCAAAGTGCCACTAGATGCTCTAACTCATTACGCATGCATTTAGGATCTAGTGGAGTGCTAACACCCTTAAAAATATTTGTGAAAATATGCTAACACATGTGCACAAGGTGATACACTTGGTGGTTGGCACATTTGAGCAAGGGTGAAGAAGATAGAAGTGAAGAGGTGTTGGTCTCGCCTGTCACAAAGAGACCGGACGCTGGTCTCAGAGGAACCAGCGTGTCCGGTCAGTTGTAACAGCGAAGACGCTGGCGTTGGTCAAACGACCAGACGCTGGGTCGCTCAGCGATCGGACGCTGGAAGGCTGTGTTCGGTCATGCTGACGTGGCAGCACAGAGGAAGACACCATGTGATCGGACGCTGGCTGAGTCCGGTCAAGCATGATCGGACGCGTCCGGTCAAGAAAAATCATTTCTGGAAACTTACTAGAAACGACCGGACGCTGGGCGTTCAGCGTCCGGTCACTGTTTGCTGCTACGTCTGGTCGTCTTCTGACCGTTGAGATTGGGCGCATAGCATTTGAAGAGAGGGACATGTGGCGTGCATCGCGTGACCGGACGCTGAGGTCCAGCATCCGGTCAATTTGACCGGTGCGTCCGGTCGGCCCGTGTTCTATGCAGTGAGGAGCCCAATGGCTCTATTTTGTGGGGGCTTCTATTTAAGCCCCATGGCCATCTCAAGCTAACTCTCTTGGCCATTTGTATTGACATATCAACCTTGTGAGCTTAGCCAAAGCCCTCCCACTCATCTTCATCATTGATTCATCATCTTTGTGAGATTGGGAGAGAATCCAAGTGCATTACTTGAGTGTTTGCATCTAGAGGCACTTGGTGTTCGTGTTTCACTGCGGGTTTCATTTGTTACTTTTGGTGGTTGCCGCCACCTAGACGGCTTGAAGCAGTGAGGATCGTTGAAAGCTCTAGTTTGGTTTTGGTTAATTAATGAAACCCTAAGTGCTAACCTAGTTTATCAAAGTGATTATAAGATAGGTAGCACTACTCCAAGTGATGAAGCAATGGCGAAGATTATGATGATGGTGATGGCATGGTGATGATCAAATGCTTAAACTTGGAAAAGAAGAAAAAGAAAAATAAAAGGCTCAAGGCAAAGGTAAAATTGTAGGAGCCATTTTGTTTTAGTGATCGAGACATTTAGCGAGTATGATCACATTTAGGATCGATAGCCGTACTATTAAGAGGGGTGGAACTCGTATCGAAATATGGTTATCAAAGTGCCACTAGATGCTCTAACTCATTGCATATGCATTTAGGATCTAGTGGAGTGCTAACACCCTTGAAAATGTTTGTGAAAATAAGCTAACACATGTGCACAAGGTGATACTCTTGGTGGTTAGCACATTTGAGCAAGGGTAGGAAACTTCACCGGCGGAGTGTTCGCCCGTAGAGTGCGGACAGTCCGACGGTGCCATCGGCGCCCTAGAGAGAAAAGATAGGGGTTCATAGAGTGACCGGACGCTGGTGGTGTGGTGACCGGACGCTGGGTTCAGAGTTCGATCAATAGCAGCAGTGAGCACGCGTCTCGGTCTTGTGACCGGACGCTGGCACGAAGAGTGACCGGACGCTGGCAGGGTGCATCCGGCCCGGCCAACGCCGACGATCTGTTGGTGGCGTGAGTGACCTGATGGAGACATTGAGTGACCGGATGCGTCCGGTCGTGAAAATTTGTGTTTGGAACCTTACTGGAAACGACCGGACGCTGAGGTCCAGCGTTCGGTCACTTTCTAACTGACGCGTCTGGTCATCACTTGACCGTTGAAATCGGGTGAACGACATTTGAAGCCGATGACACGTGGCGCACATCGCACGACCGGACGCTGAGGTCCAGCGTCTGGTCAATCTGACCGGAGCGTCCGGTCGGCCCGTGTTCAGTGCAGTGAGGAGCCTAACGGCTCTATTTCATGGGGGCTTCTATTTAAGCCCCATGGCCGGCTCAAGCTCACTCTCTTGCACATTTTCATTGACATAGCAATCTTGTGAGCTTAGCCAAAGCACTCCCTCTCATCTCCATCATTGATTCATCATCTTTGTGAGATTGGGAGAGAATCCAAGTGCATTGCTTGAGTAATTGCATCTAGAGGCACTCGGTATTCGTGTTGCGCTGTGGATTTCGCTTGTTACTCTTGGTGGTTGCCACCACCTAGACGGCTCGGTGCAGTGGTGGAGGATCGGCACGAGTTGGTGATTGTCTGTGGCCATCTTCGGTGATTGTGAGGGGAGTTGTACCTTCCCCGACGGAGTGCCGAAAGGTAATTCTAGTAAATTGCTCATGTCATTGAGTTACCTCACTTGAGGGTAGGTTCTTGCGGTGTCCAATTGTGTGGACGAGGTTTGTGCAACACCTCTTAGCCGCCGAACCACCAAGTGTTGGTCGACACAACGGGGACGTAGCGTGTTGGCAAGCACGTGAACCTCGGGAGAAAATCGGTTGTCTCTTGCCCTTTGGTATTCTCCCGGTGATTGATTTCATCTTCATCTTGTGATTGGTTCATTCCTCTACACGACGGTATAATCACCCTACTCACTCATTTATATTCTTGCAAACTAATTGTGGCAAGCTCTTTAGTGTAATTAGAATTGAGAGCTTGCTTTGTTATTTTAAGTTTATCTAGTGGAGCTCTTTAGAGTAGCAAGATTGAGAGCTCTTGGTGAGTAGTAACTTTACAAGTTGTGTGCCTAGGAATTATTGCAACTAGAATTGTTGGATAGGTGGCTTGCAACCCTTGTAGAGCTAGAGCAAGTTTGTTTTTCGCTATTTGTCATACTAATCAAATTGCTCTAGTTGATTTGTAGGTTTTTAAATAGGCTATTCATCCCCCCTCTAGCCATATTAGGACCTTTCAATCGTCGAGCGAAGGTTGGTGATTGTCTCCGGCTCCGATCGTGGTGATTGTGAGGGGTTCTTGACCTTTTTCCGGTGGAGAGCCAAAAGGTACTCTAGTGGATTGCTCATGGCTTGTGTGAACCTCATCTTATATTGGTTGTGCGACACCCTATTGAGGGTTTGGTGTGTGATGCCAATTAGTGCGTGAACCTCCAAGTGAGTGAATCGCCACAACGAGGACTAGCTTGTCGGCAAGCAAGTGAACCTCGGTAAAAAATTATTGTGTTAATCCTTTGATTCCAAGGTGATTGGTCTTCATTAATATTGATTCTTGTGATTGATTGGCTCCTTCCTCGACACGGTGGTATAAACAAATTGCTCACTCTCTTTATATTACCGTAAACTAGTTATAAGAGCTTGTTAGTTTGGTTAGTGTGACTCTTTAGTTAGCCTTTGAGAGCACACTAACTTAGTGTAGTGACATAGCTTTTGTGTGGATAGAAACTATATAAACTAGAATTGTGGTAGGTGGCTTGCAATTTTAGTAGGCTAGCGCAACACTTGCTTCGCCTCATAATTATCTAACCGATTTGTTAAGTGTTGTTGTAGAAATTTTTATTAGCCTATTCACCCCCCTCTAGCCATTAGGACCTTTCAGGGGTATAGTCAGCTTAGCCCTCTTCCCCTTCATTTTGTCCCAAACCTAATGACAAATGGGGTTTCAATCTCAAGCTTGACGAGGTCCTCGGAAATCTGAGGATAATCCTCAGAACGAACGAGGGCCACATGAGCAGCAAACAGAACAATAGGGGTCACCGGCGGGGCACCGCGGGATGGATGGTTGAGCATCTCGCACGAAAAAACTAACTGCCACGAAGAAAAAATTCAGTGAGACCAAAATTTTGATATTTTAGGGATAGAAAAGTAAATTATTAAAAATTGTTGATGATTTTTTTATTTCATACTAATTTTTGATGAGTTAGAAAACTATAAGATTTTGAAAAGAAGTTCTCAGGAATTGGAGATGCTCCGACATATCCTCCTTAGAGCAACTCCAACAGATGTGGTATCCTTGTTGTGTATGCTATATTTGGAATTTTACAACAAAAATTGAGCTCTAACAGGTGTGCTGTATGGTTTTCTAAAATAGCAAACGTGCTATCCCTGGAATTTTGCTTGGCATAGATAGCACGACGTGTTCGCTAGCCATCTGCCAAAATCGCTCGCCATGGTGCCTGCCCGTGCGTGCAATCCTTCCCACGCTCATGCTGAACTTTCTCATCGCACGTGCAATCCTTCCTGCGCTCATGCTCGATTCAGTCCTCAGCTCCATCGCCTCCTCCCCTCCCCTACCGCCGCTGCCGCCGCCCCATTAACCGCCGGAGCTGCTATTTGCTTCCCCTCGGAATCGGCCTTTTTCTCTTCGTCGTGATGTCGCAGCATCCTCATGGAGAGATTCCGCCGTACGTGCGCCGGGGAGATCCCAACTGCGCTGCCCTATATTCACTCCCGATTGCTCCGGCGTCAGGCGGATGGGAGGAGCAGGGTTCACCGGTGTTTCCTTGGTTGGAGAATGCGATGCAAGCAAGCCAGCGACGACGAGTCCTTCCACCCAACAGTGCTACTGCTGCATCGAATCCATTCCTCGACGTGTGCTCTGGTGAGTCAAGTTTGCAATCTATGTTGAAATCATGAGTTACGTTCTAAATCGTTCTGTCATCAGTAAGGAATTAGAGCTAAAGTGCATTTGTTCAACTGAAAAATGTGTGCAATTTTCACATAGTAGTACAGCGTCTCTGTGATCACTCATCTAATTGGCAGTGCATGAGAAGAAAAAATTGCTTATGACCGTTTTTTACACAATATATTAAGTTGCTTGTTTACAAAAGAGTCACTATACGATCTGATCGCACACCTTCTCATACCGCAGAAAATTATTAGGCTATAATTTGTAGTACATCTGGATAAGCACACCTTCTCAGTCTGTAGAAAATTATTAGGCTATAATTTGTAGTACATCTGGGCAAGCACACCCTCTCAGTCTGTAGAAAATTATTAGGCAATAATTTTTACTACATGTGGACAATACACCTTACATTTTGTTCCTTGTTGAGTTCATTGTGTTTTGTTTTTATAGCCGAAATGGATTCAGGGAGTCCTTTGACCGATATGATTATGGAAGGTTTCACTCCAGGCGTAGTGTGTAACAATATCCCACCTCATAATGAAATACAACCACGCGATGAGGTCCCTGCTACGGTCAAAGGAATTAAAAAAGTCTAAAAATTTTACTATTGAAAAGGACGAGACGTTGATGTCAGCATGGCTAAATGTGAGTTGGATCCTATGAAAGGAGTCAATCAATCAAAAGATATCTATTGAAAAAGAATACATGATTACTTTTATTCATATAAGGATTTTAAATCTAAACGCATATATATATGTTGATGCATGAACAATATATCTACTCATCTGATATCAAGCAAAGCAACATACACGATGATGGGTCGAAACACCTACAGGGTAGCAGCAGCCTGTCGCCACCAGGATCAGCGTCTCGCGCTGATGACGCACACAATAGCGATATCGCCGCTAGGAGCCTAGAACGCACGAAGTCTTCTATTCACGCGAAGGGGCAGAGCCGCCAGGACATTGCTGCGGACGAGCCCGAAGGAATATGTCCGTGGAAAGTTTCAAGCACCAGGAATAGGTCCCGGTAGTTGGTGACATTGCAATTTTTTAATATACAAGATGAGAAATAGCAAATTTATTGAAAACTCTTCATTTTTGAGGAGTTCTATATTTTATAAAAGAGCTAAACTATGAAGTTAGCTATTTATTTTAGCACATCTGTTAGAGTTGCTCTTAGCAGCAAGGCTAATAATACAGTTAGTTGCTGGCTGTAAGGATCCTTGCAGCCTATATCTTAGCCTAATCATACATTTGTTAGTTCTTCAGCATTAATACATGGCCCACCTATCTCAGAGTTTCATGATTCTTATGTCTAAACCGGTTATAAACTTACAATCCATTTCTTCTTTCTTTTTTCTTCTCTTTTCTTCACATCAACATTCAACCAGCTTATAGCATGCTATTATATTTGCTTTATAAACACGAACAGGCCCTGAGCCGGTGCTGGATACTTAGGGTGGGCATTCGGTTCTCGGTTCGGTTTCGATTCGGTTCCCTCGGTTATTGATAAAATTCGGTTCTTAGAAAACGGGAACCGATCGGTTCCAAAAATTTTTAGGAACCGAGCATTTCGGTTCTCGGTTATTTCGGTTCGGTTCTGGTTCTAACCAAACTAACCGATTTTTTTAAAAGACCTCAAGACAATAATAAATATACTTGTTCTAAGATAAATTTGTGCAACACTATATTCATTTTTAATAATAATAATATATAAGAAAACAAAAGCAATATAGTAATACAAATATATAGCCGTTCAAATATAAAACACTACACATAAAGTAAACATAATCCTACAAAATACAAGTAAGTGAAGTATAATTCATTTAATTCGGTTCTTTCGGTTAATTCGGTTAACTAAGAGTAGGAACCAAATTTTCTTGGTTATTTTGGTTTCTCAATATTAGAAATCGAATAAGAAACCGAATTTTTAGATTCCAGTTCTTTAGTTTTGGTTTTCGGTTTTCGGTTAAATTTACCCAGGCTACTGGATACGGACCCTATTTTAGGCAAAAAGAAATAACCGGTGACCCCGCCGACCGGCGTAAGCCCGTAACCCTACACCGTATAAAACGCGGCAGCGATAGGGCTTCCCTTCCAATTCCATCCATCGCCGCCGAATCCCGTTGCCTCTCTCGCGCGTCACCAAGCTCTCAAGTTTCCTCGCGGCGACGGCGATGGAGGAGGTCACCGAGGCCGTGAACAACCTCAGCATCTCGGGCGGAGGAGCTGCGGCCGGTGCCGGTGCCGGGGCGGAGGGGCACAAGAAGAACCGCGTCCAGGTCTCCAACACCAAGAAGCCCCTCTTCTTCTATGTCAACCTCGCCAAGGTGAGGAGGGGGGAAAATAATCCCAATCTTCTCTTTCGCGGTGGAGGATAACACAAGAGTTTGCGGTTATTTGCGATTGCTTGTGGTTAGGATTTCGATTTGTTCGCGGGGTTTATATAAAGCTAAATAAAAGGGCTTCCCTTTAGTTGGGGTTTTGCCTGACGAGATGTATTTGCCGGCGATTTGACTGGATTTGAGCGTATTCCCGAGTATAGAGGATGCAAACGGAGGCCTAATCTGCTGTCTGATGTTGTTCTTGTGCAGAGGTACATGCAACTGCACAACGAAGTGGAGCTGTCGGCCCTCGGCATGGGTAAATCTTTTGCCTCCTGAAGCTTTTCCGTTTATTTGTTATATTTAAATCTCCTCATAGCTATGCCTGCGAGTGATTGAGGTTTTGTAGAAGGTTTGTGGAAAGATGTGTAGCATTGATTCATTATTCCATCCTATGTACATGATTGTCAATGTGTGGTATCTTTGTACTTGCCAGATGTGTAGATGGTTACTTTGGTACGTGTTTACTGGTTTAGTACCCATCTTTCTTTTTTTGATTATCATATATACTCATTGTATATGTCCAGGAGTATTTATGTATATGTCCACGGCACAACTTTCGTTAATTTTACATCTGTGGGCAGATAGCTCATTGTAGTATTATTCTTTACCTAGAGAACAAGTGGCAGATGCAGAGTAAATGTGAAGCAACTAGCGCTCAGATAACCTTAGTCCATATTGGCACAATCCATGGCAGGTGTTTCCTCATGGTGTGAGAGTGTATCCACACGAGGACAGCGGTGAGCTTGTCTGGGAACTAATGTGGCATACAGACATGCAGTAGATGGTATGGAATTGGCCACAGAAGTGGGTGGTGAATTTGGGCCATACGGTAGTGCGAGGTGGCATTAAAGGCTTATATAGTATATAATGGGGCATATGTGTGCCTTAAAAAGCTTGGGTCATGACTGGGTTTCATGCGTTCTTTGGCCTAGGATCCCCTGAACAAATCAATATTGCCTCCCAAGGCCACGGTTCAAACATAGAAAGTAACTTTGGTTTTTAATTAGTTGTGGTTACCTTCTCTGATAGAACATGGAAGAGTGTTCCTGACAATCGTTGGATCAATTGTGGGGGTGGTTGTTTCTCTAAAACTAGGTGAAGTTGTTTTAGAGTTCTGGAACTTCCAGTTTATGTGATCACAAAAACTAGTGCCCTCATAGCTTGCTGATTAGAGTTATGGTTGAAATCTTGTCCTCAGTTGTTGCAATCCGCCATTCTACTTTGGCTACAACTTGATTTAGTCATCATGTATAGCATTTTACCATCAGTTCTGTTGCAAACAATTTCTAAGCTCAAATTTGCATTTATATGTTATGTTAATTTACATTTCAGGCATTGTTTTGTGATGAATCATTTTCCTATTGCGTATGCTCTTTTTGCACTACTGAACCTGCTAACTTTTGTCTTTTATTTACTCTTTTCAGCCATTGCAACGGTGGTGACAGTAGCAGAAATTCTGAAAAATAATGGCCTTGCTGTCGAGAAGAGTGAGTCTTGTTTGTAATAAAGTAAATGTTCTAGAGTTCTGTTCTCTTTCATCCTAACCTTCGAGAATCACATGCAGAGATCATGACATCTACTGTTGATGTCAAAGACGAAACTAGGCTCCGAACTCTCCAGAAGGCCAAGGTAAATGTTCTTCCTGTGGTCAATGGTTGCACATTTTCAAGTTTATTTGTTGGACTCCTTTCTTTTTTTTAGGTCAAGTTGGACTCCTTTCTTATACTCTTATAATGCGCAGATTGAAATATTGCTTGGCAAGACGGAGAAATTTGATGAGCTGATGGCAGCGGCCGCAGAAGAGAGGGAGGCTAATGAGACCGAGGAACAAAGCTGAATAACCTGCAAGAACCCTGTTGTAGCTTATTTACTGTTCTGCAGCTAGACTCTTCATAGTTTGTCGAGTCGGCAAGAGACGATTGCTTGTATAATCAATTAAGGGCGCAGCTTATTTAGTGTGCTTTTACTTGATTCATTTAGGTTGGAATGGTACAAGTTGTGTTCAGTATGATACTCGAGATTCATCGCTATTTTCCATTTAGAAGATATCCCGGTGGTGGTGGTGCGATTTTTGGGATCGATTTCAAGTGCCACTGTCGCACCCACCAAGCATTTGGGTTTGGGTTTAGGCTCTGCGGGATTAGAAATGGCTTGGGGGAGGCAGGCGGAGGCGGCAGGGGTGGAGTGGTGGGGCGATAGGGACAATCATTTGGGTTTGGCTTAGAAAGGGGCTTGGGTAGGGCAGGCAGGGGCAGCAGGGTTTGGCTTAGAAAGGGGCTTGGGTAAGGCAGGCTGAGGCAGCAGGGCCGTCGTCGGCCGTGGGAGGAGGAACGGGAGGCATAGAGACATCCATGTGAAGCCGCCGGGTTAGCGCGGCAGGGGACTAGTGCCAGACGTGGCGGTGAGAGTTTGTCCCTGGCTAGACGCAGCGGTCGAGAGGCTGTCAAGGACGGAGGTTATCTGACTGAGTGACTGTAATCGAGGGCACATGCGAACGACATGAGACAGATGTTGAAGAACAACCAAGGTAAAAGGCGAAGAACATTTCAAGGTAGAAGATGAACAGGAACACCATCCCCGATCTAAATCTAACAACCTGATTTTTTAAGAGACGCGTACTGCCTCTATCCATAAAAGAATGCAATTCTCAGATTTTAAGAAGTCAAATAGTCTGAACTTTGACTAAATTTATATAAAAAATATAAACATTCTTGATACAAAATAAGTATCATTATATTATTTATAAAATATATTTTCATAATAAATTTATTTTGAGACATAACTACTAATACTATTTACTATAAACTTGGTCAAACTTGAGGTCAATTGACCAGCACGGATATCATAATTACATTCTTTTATAAACGGAGGGAGTACACAATAGCAATTCCCTTTTTTTTCTCTGATAAGGCAACTCCCCCTTTTTTCCCTAACGATGCAATGATGGCGCTTCTCAAATTTGATGTTATAGAAAATCAAAAGGCTAGCTTGCCATTCATGTCTCAGACTCTCAATAAAAGGCGTGTTTGGGACCGTGTTTTCTGCTATGACGATGAAAAGAATCGAAGAATTACGCCAAACGCCCTGGCGATATCGATGATTCTTTCGACCGCACATGGCACGAGGGACGCAAAAATAAACTAACTCCCATGTTTCCTATATCGTGGATTGGCGGCTGCTTTACCCATACGGCACTGCATGGTCCACATCCGCTGTCCCAAACAGGCCTAAATAGAGGCATGTTTATTATATACCAAAATAGATGAAAATGACTATTGTGACCGTAAGTGATCACATCACGGTTTACTAACACAACGAATTGGGCTTCAAAATTGAAATAGACAAATATAGTAATTATTACACGAAACAGGCAACATGAAAACATTAACTTCGACTCCAAACATAATACACTTAAATTTTTTGAGACAAACATACGACCCGGAAACGCCACATCAAACTCCAAATATACTTGTCCATTCGTTTCCAGTTCCACACACTTCACGACATTGCCATCTTCTTGGTCGAGAACTTTTATCACTCAACCTTCTTCTTGTCCTCGTCTCCGGCGCCGGTTTCATCCTCGTCCTCCTCCTCCTCATCGAGGATCTTCTTGCACGCCTCGTAGCACATGAAGGCGATGCCGGCGGCGGGCATGAGCTTGATGCAGCTAGGGCCGAGGCCTCGGTACAGGCCAGCGGCGCCCTCCTTCTTGAGGATGCAGTAGATCGCGTGGAGGACGTTCTGGTACACCTGCCTCCCGCCCACGGCGCCCACCTGCATCTGCTTGCGGGCCACCTCCAGCGGGAACGTGGCCGTGCTGGCGATAGCGCCCGCCGCCGACCCGATGAGCAGCGTCGCCACGGCGCCCACGTCCGCGCCGGGGCGCCGCCCGGTGGCGCGGCGGTAGAGCCGCTTCAGCGTCTCGTAGGCGTAGAAGTTGCAGGCCGCGTACGGCACCACGCCGATCAGGCTGGGTGCCAGCCCACGGTACAGCTCCGACGGGCCCTCGTCGCGCACGATCTTCACGAACGCGTGCGCCACGTTGTCGTATGCGTCCTTCTGCATGCCATGTCATCACACAATGCAATGTGGGCACGCATCCGTGCATGGGATTATGGTAGTAGTCAGCAGTGAGACCATGGCAAAAACTTTGCGAGCTGCTGTGTTTGTGTTGTTGCTCACCTCGATGGTGATCCTGGTCTTGATCAGCTCCATGGGATAGGTGCACAAGGTTGAGGCGAACCCGGCCAGAGCTCCGGCAACCAGCGGCGTGGGGATCGGGATCTTGGGTGGCTCGTCGGCCTTGGGGGTTAGCAACTTCTTGGCCGTGTCGTAGGTGAAATGCTGTGCGCCACAACCACCATGGAAACAAAACATCAGAGCTCAGAGGAAGGTGTAGTAATGGTCACTGATGCACACGACCGCCATGGATTCTGGACGTTCC
This sequence comes from Miscanthus lutarioriparius, assembly GCA_904845875.1. Classification (NCBI taxonomy): domain Eukaryota; kingdom Viridiplantae; phylum Streptophyta; class Magnoliopsida; order Poales; family Poaceae; genus Miscanthus; species Miscanthus lutarioriparius. The sequence goes on from CAJGYO010000008.1 coordinate 72,923,231, forward strand.
AGAAACCTGTGTGGGTTGTCGTACTCATACCTCGATGGCCTTGCTCGGAGCGACGCGGAGGACATTGACGGCGTTGCCACGGAACAGGCCGGTCCACCCCTCGTTCTGCATGATCCACCGGAACACCCCGGCCATGGAGTCGACGCCGATGCTGCCGACCATCAGGTGCGTCCGGATCGTCTCCAGCGGCGCCACGAACGTCCTCGACACGGCGCCGGCGATGGCGCCGCTAACCAGGCGCCGCAGGTGCGGGTTGGCGATCTTGACCCTCACCTTCCTCAGATCGCCCAGCTTCTTCTTGCCTCCGCCACCCTTCTTCTTCTTTGCTGCCTCCTCCTCCGTCTCCCCGGCGGCCTGCTGCTGCTGCTGCCCGGGCACAGCGGCGCCAAGCTGGCGCGCGACGTCGCAGTTGTCGGCGGGCCGAGGAGCCTTGGGATCGGGCTCCCGCGGGTCGCGCCCCGCCGGGACGCCCGGGCACACGTTGAGGCCGACGCTGGCGAACATCGCCCGGCGGGGGAACTCCAGGCCGTTCTTGCCACATCGTGGCTTCCAAGGGAGTGAAACCGTCGGGACCTGCAAGGACCAGGTCTCCTTGCCCCTGGTCACCATCGTCGTCACTGCCATTGTCGCCGCCATCGGTCAATTCAGAGCACGTCCTTGCCTGAAAAAATACCATGACGACTCAGATCGACGATAACCGTGCATGTAATTAATCATTCTTATATGAGACATCATAAAGGTTTGAAAGGGCAGCAAACTAAGAATTACCTCGAGTAAGGAAGCTCAATCTGATGCCCTCTTGATGAGGAGATGGCTTCCCTTGTTCTTTAGGCTTGAGCCATGGTGGGGGAGGGGCTCCTTTTATAGCCGTTCCTCACTGTTCATCGTCATCAGGTGCCGTGCTCACTGAGTACTGACAAAGCTCTCATTCCCACCCCAGTGGCAATTGTCCTCTATGCCCCCAAGCCAAATGTGGCAGTACTGCACACCGTGTGCTTCAAGGGTAGATTGGTCAGTGTGAAGAAGTGACTAGGATTTCCAAGGGCGCGGAACTGTCGATTTGGCAGCCCTCATGTGGAGCTGGCTTTTCCAGCTGCACAATGCCGTGCACACTGTCTATGTACTTGAGTGTACGTGCCAAATATAATCTTGCTCGAGATGGTGTCTTCCGGGAGTATGTTGCACGCGTCCATGGACTCATTCCCAACAGAAATGGCGCCGGGTTGCTTTGCAGCTTCAGTTAGGACGTAGGAATGCCCCGGGACCCCGGGAGGACGTGGCCAAGAGCGCCCACTGATCCCTAGCATACCGGTGATGATTATGTGTGGTGGTCATGTTCTAGACGCCACTCGGCGTAAGACGTGCCCCTGCTGTTCTACAATGTGAAACTTTTCATGTCGTTTTAGGGCTTGTTTGATTCATTAACACTAAAAATTAGCTACATAATAGTAGTTAATAGCTGTTAATTTTTAGCGGGGCTGTTTAGATCCACATGCTAATAGGTGGTTGGATAGTGAGTTGAAGGTGTATATGAACTATTAGCACCTATTAGTAATTCTAAACCTGCTAATAGAACTAATAATTAGTAGCCATCCAGCTAATAATTAGCATGTCTGTTTAGATCCATCGGTACTAACGGATCCACACATGCCCTTAATTTGATACATGTCTATAGGTGTCCTATATACACCTATAAAGAAAATGCAACTGCAAAGAAAATGCGGTATTTGAACAATAGGCAGGTGGCAACGGACAACAAAGGGAGGAAGATGACGCCCGTAAATCGCTTGTCTTCTCTAAAGTTATTGTTAGGGAGTGCATGCGAGCATGCAAGGCATTGGCAATGGCGTGAGGCAAATGGAGTAAGGCTATAGTTGTCGAGATGCAAGATGTGTTATTCTAGATGGCCGTTGGGCACCGGTGTATGCGTACACAGTGCATGCATACATCCGGTGGCGGGTGCTAGCCAGTACATGCACGATGCAAAGCTCGCGCGGTGCTTTGTTGCCTTGTAGGTGCTCTCGTGTGTGTCACCATATTCCCTACGTGAGGACTGGACTGAGGACCTTGCATATTCTACGCATTGTCCAGGGACACACATGGTTCGACCTTTGAGAAACAGATGCCATGTAGTATGTGGATGTTGTCGCCTTGTTCAACATCGCAGGTGTGGTTTTGCACGGTTGTCATGTCATTTTTACAATGCAAGTGAGTGCTAACATTGGTATTGATGTGTGTTTGACTTCTTCCGATTGGTAACATACTTTTCGTATATGGAGCATTAATTTGTTTCAGCAAGCAACTCATCTTCTACGATTATGTTGTCAAGTCACCCCTCTATATAACTAGAGTTCCTCATATTTATAAGGAATTTGCTTAGTGACTGAGGTGGCATAGATCAACTAATAATCTTGTACCGTGGTACACGATGTTTTGTTGGGAATGTGATAGATATATTGATTGCATAAGGCCCTCCGCAGCGTGGAGCTTGAGTGACGCTTATATAGGAGATAGAGAATTTGGGAACCACTCATCCCACTACAGCAAGCGATTCCAACTTCAATTCTATCCATGCCAACAAAACGTGGAGCGGGCAAGAACTTGCTTCGGTGCCGAAACAATATAATACAATTTCATTGGTACTTCTTTGCTCACACCAAACCGGCACAGCACGAGTGAGTGATGCCAAAAGCTCTGCACATTGCAACAATTGAAGAGCATGTGCAACAATTGAAGAGCGCTTCTGGTTTTGGTCATGGGGCCCAATTTTCTTGCTCACACCAAATTGGGCCCGTGGCAATGGCGTATTTACGCGCTAATACCTATTTTTTAAGCTAATAAAACGATTCCTTAGCTAAAAAGGAAGGTATTAGCGCGTTTTGGACCGCGCGTGTCCAACAGGCCAACCTTCCAAACTTCTGAACGGCCCAGATGCGGAGATGCCACAGCCGCCGGCGCGTCTTTGCGACGCGACCGCGCTCGTCTCTCGTCTGCCTCGATGAACAGCCTACTGCGGACTCCGCCGGGTTTCCCTGAGCCCCCCCAAAACCCAGAAGCCCCGTGCTCGCCCACTAGGGTTTTGAATCCCTTCCGTACCCTCCCATTCCGCCGACTCCTCCTAGGGTTCCGGCCGGAGACCGGGTTTGTTCTCCGGCGATGGCGCCGCTTCCGCCGCGCGAGCTCCTCTCTGTCATCGAGGCGGCGCTGCTGGGCTCCGCGGCGCCGTCGCCTGCGCAGCGCGTGGAGCTCCTCCACGCCGTCCGTGACGCCGCCCCCGCGTTCCGCACGCTACTCTCCTATCCGGTGCACCCCCTATTCTGGACATTCGCTTGATTGTACTATAGGATTTGTTAGGGCTGCCTTAGAATTCGGTTTGATTAGACTGGGTTTTTGGCGTGTGTGGACAGGGGCCCAAGGCGTCTGATCGGACTCAGGTGGAGAGCAAAGAGGTGCGGCTCCCAGGCATGCCGCCCATCACTCTTGATGACACCGACGTGCAGACTGTAAGCTCCCTTCACCCTTCCCAATTACTTAGTGTAGTGTACAGTCATTTAGCTAGTGTCGCTTGATTATGTTGTCTAAGATAAGGTCGCATCGAATGCTTGTTCTCTTGATTAGAGATCTGGAATGAGAATGCTGCTTTATCCTTTAGCTAGTACATCACGGTGCAAACCTGTTTGTCGAACTAGTCTCTGATAGAGAACTAAAAAAAAGTAACTTTATCATTTGTAAACCCTATGACTTCTGACTTCTGTTGAGATGAGCTATATTTTACTTAGTAATTTGTTTCTGTGTAGTCTGGTATTGAACATCATGGTATTGAACTTTATCATTTGTAAAGTTTGTTTTCCTTATGTTAGGGCCTGTATGGATACCACTAAAGTTTAGTCCTAGACCATCCAAACAAGGTGGACTAACAGGTAGACTAAAGTTGAGTCCATACCTCCACTAACAACTGGTTCTCTAGATGAGAGAGAGAGAGAGAGAGAGAGAGAGTGGACTAGTAGCTATTAGTCCATGTATCCAAAATTCCAAATAGCACTGGGCTAAACTTTATCAACTAAACTACTTCAGTCACCTAGCAAGTAGTTCTACGAACTAGTTCCGAGGTGATCCAAACAGGCCCTTATTCTCCCTCCATTTTGAAGTGGAGGTTGTTTTAGTTTTCTCTTAAGTCAAACTTCTCTAACTTTGATCAAGGGTGTAGAAAATGCACTAACATTTACAACACTAAATTACTTTTGTCAAATTCAGCATGAACTATGTCTTGATAGCATTTATTTATTTGTTTTTGTAGACATTAGTATATTTTTCTGTAAACTTGGTACAATTCAGATATGATTGACTTGGACCAAGACTAAAATGACCTACATTTTGGAACGGATGAGTGCCAGGATTTTATGTTATGGTGGATTAGTGTCTTCTGGATAGTGGCTCATGTTACGAATAAGGGATACTGAATTGGTCAATTGGATGGTCGTATTGAGGCCCAATGGCAAGACACAAGAGAGAAACCCTAGACTAGGAGATTACACTAATACCCTTGACTATTATACCTTAACAGCTCAACCTGAGTTTCAATTCTATCATACATCCATACCACAATTTGCTTGGGACTTTAGTGTCTGCTATTTTTTTTGGCTTTTGGGGAGTGGAGATGATAGTGGAATGTGGCTTCTACTACAATTTTCTGTGGACAAGGTTGGCTTTTGGTACTTGGTAGCACTGGGCTTAATACGATGGATTAATACCATATTTGACAGTCTAACACTTGATGACTCTTTTTTCTCAAAGGATTGAGAAGATAGTGTGTTTATCACATCAATGCCTTGCTAATTAAATGCTAGATGTTGCTAACTTGGACACCGGGTACGGGTAGTAAAAGTATGAACATGCTTATAGATTCCTGGCCTGTTGAAACATTATTACTGTTATTAAGTGGAGAGCAATGCTCAAGCTACCACCTTTTCCTGTAGGCTTTTATCTTTTCACATCATACGCTTAAAGTTGTACAACAAAAGTATATCGCATGATTTATCGGTGATAAAAACAAGTGCAATATATTCTTTACTCTACTGTGCTAGCTGGATTCTTACCTGTGGTTGCACCCGCAAATCTTTACCACGTGCTCTTAATAATTATGAATCCCCGTGAGGCACAACTTGTCTTTTTATTTGTCTCTACGAATCCCCATGAGAGCATGACCTGTATTTTTGTCAATTGATCTACTTATGCCTTTGATTTATGATAGCAGTATTTAGCAGTTTCACTTTTGCTTTTCTCAAGACTTCAAATTTGTATCTATATGTTTTTCAGGCGCTTAAGTTAAGTGATGAACTCAATCTTAATGAGATTGAGTGTGTTCGTTTGCTAGTTGATGCTAACAGAGAGGTATGATTTGCAGAATTCAAGTTCATTGCTCTATTGTTATTAGCCAAGTTTGAACTGTTATTTGACCATCTTACATGCATCCATGTGGTGATTTTTCAGTGGGTTTTGTATGGTCGAGAGACATTGGAAATATATAGACTTGCAGCTGGCCTATGGTACATGGAGAGAAGGGATCTTATAACCGCTCTGTACATTCTGTTGCGAGTAATATACTAATCATTTTCATTCTAATTTTGGAATAACTTTTCTTGAAGGATGATTTTGATTTTTTTCATGACCTTTGTAGTCTGTTGCACTTGACCAAGGTCTTGATGCTGATCTGATGTCTGAAATTGAGGAGCAAATACAGCCTTTATTTAATGATGGTCTTCGGCAACGGATAATTGCCCTTGTAAAGGTTGGACCTGATGAAACTTGAATACACCATTTGCATGCCTTTTCATTTTTGTTCAACAAATTGAATTGGACACATTTTTTAAAAAACAATCATGGTGATGTTAAGGCCACGTCCTTCAACAAATTGAATTGGGCACATTTTTGAAAAAACAATCATGGTGATGTTAAGGCCACGTCCTGTAAACTCAGCACTCAAAGAATGGTTCCTTTGGGCTCAAGTTTAATGGCTTAACAACATGTAAAATAGTGTACAAGGGCAGGGGTTGATCTTCTGCACTAAGCTAGGTGGTCTTATGTTGGTTTGTGCTGGCTTCTCCCTGGTCAACTACTCAACTGTTTATTATTTTTTTCGCAGGTATATCCAAAGCTAGTTAATTCCAGCTACTTCTTAGCAACTAGTACAGCTTAAAAATCATTTTAAAAATGCACCTTCAAAGGTTTAGTTCTTTTTCTTTGTGAGAAATGATGATTGAGGTATATTTGACTTTCCATAAAAGGAGCTGAACCGGGAAGAACCAGCTGGAATTGGCCAACCAAGCTCTGAGCGTTATGTGCTTGATTTCAGAGGGGCTCTTGTGGAAAGAAGGGCAATTGTCTCAAGAGAGAGATTAAGTTTGAGCCACTGCCTCGCTCTTTCTGCACTTATTAAACTAATGAGTAAGTTAAAACTTATTTTAAATTGCCTCTTATCAAATTAAACATTTTTTTCCTAGCGCTTACCAGGTGGTGTTAATCATTCATTGGCATGAGCCTTCGTGCTGTGCTTGTATAACCTTTTGGACATGTCAATTTATGGGAAGCAAGGACTAATGCTTTATGCAATTTCATTTAGGCCTCAGAGAGGTTAAGGATGTATTTTCAATATTGAAAGACTGTGCAGCTGAAGCAAATCAAAATAGTAGTGTGGAGCTCCAGGTTTGAAGTTTGAACCAATTACTTTGGAATGGCATGATGGTTGTTGACATGTTGTTTGTGTGCATCTGTATAATGCTATGTTGTTACAAAAAGTTACTAACTCTATCATTGCAGATCACCTATGGAGTTCTGTTCTCTCTTGTGGCAACTTTTATTTCTGATGCCCTAAGTACTCTTGAGAAAGCATCATTGTCATCGTCTGATTCCTCATTTAGACGCGAATTTCATGAACTTGTAAGCTTTGATATGTGCATCTTCACTGATCACTGTTTAATACTTTGATTGAACATACAAATGTTTTATCATTGCAATCTATGATTTCTTTTAGGTGACGAGGACAGGTAACAATTCGACTATTGAAGGGTTTGTTGGTGTTGTGAGACTTGCGTGGTCTGTTCATTTGATGCTAACTCAAGATCGAAGTAATTCAAGAGAAATGTCAGATATTTTGGTCATGTTTGGAAACTATCTGTCATCAAAATTCTTTTGAGTTTTTGCGGGAGCAAGTTTTGAAAACAGCTGCATACCAGGTATAGCAAATCTGGGTTTCAATGCAGTCTTATACCAAATCTGGATTTCAATGCAGTCTTATTCCATTGTATGTCCACTTGTCCAGTTAACCATGGTCCTAAGGGTTGTGCAAATATTTTTTTTAAAAAAATTGAAATGTTTCGTGTCCTCCACATATTATATTCTAATGTGTTTGCATAATCTTGCCCCAGTAAATTTCTCTGTATGTTTCCCTTTGTTTGTCATGTTAATCTGTTGTCTCTACCAATTGTATTAGTTTGATTTGCATTGTGACATACTAGAAGCAAATTAAAAAAAAATCCCTTTATCTAGTTGACTTATGTTGAAGGGCAGGCTTGGTGCAGTGGTGAGAGCTGTCTCACTGAGTCACCAGGTCATGGGTTCGAAGTAGCTTCTCCGCAGATTTTGCGGGGGGAAGGCTTGCCTCGGTTTTTCCCTTCCCCAGACCCCACTCATGGGAGCCTCCGGCACTGGGTCTGCCGCACCCCCCCTCCTTTTAGTTGACTTCTGTTGGTTCCATTTCTAGCTTTATTCCATTCATAATCTTTCCTCAATTTGAAATCCTTGCTCTCTTGAAATCCAAGCCCATGGGAACCGTGCAAGTCGGCCTTATATGGGGAGCAGGTTCAGCCAAACATGATTAGTGCATATTATGTGATATTAGTATATCTTAAAGCAGATAAGGTAGTCTAGGAGTATCCTTCTGTAAATGAACACCATGGTAACACCTTGTTTCTATGTATTATGTGTCTCGTCTTTGTGCAGCCAACCTAACATCTCCATAGGGCAGGCCGGCAGGGTGACCCAACCAACCAACCAAAAAATTGTTTCAGGAAAGGATACCTTTCGATATTTAGGATCAATGCTACAGAGAGACGGGGATATTGATGAAGATGTTAGCCATAGAATCAAAGCAGGGTGGATGAAGTGGCGCCAAGCATCTGGTGTCCTATGTGACAAAAGGGTACCACAGAAGCTAAAAGGCAAGTTTTATAGGACGGCGATTAGACCTGCTATGTTGTATGGTGCGAGAATGTTGGCCACTGAAAAGGCGACATGTTCAATGAGATAAGTGTCGCGGAAAGGATTTGCGGTCATACAAGAAGGGATCGAGTTCGGAACGATGATATACGTGATAGATTAGGGGTAGCACCAATTGAAGAAAAGCTTGTCCAACACCGGTTGAGATGGTTTGGACATGTCCAACGGAGACCTCGAGAGGCACCGGTGCGTAGTGGAATCCTAAGTTAGGATAAACGTGAAGAGAGGCAGAGGAAGACCGAAGTTGACTTGGGTAGAGGCAATAAAAGGAGACTTGAAAGGATGGAATATACCCAAAGACTTAGCCTTAGATAGGAGTGCTTGTAAAACAACTATTCACGTGCCTGAACCTTGATTGCTTCTGCTGGGTTTCAACTCTAGCCTACCCCAACTTGTTTGGGACTTAAAGGCTTTGTTGTTATTGTTGTTGTTGTATTGCATCCTGACTCTTTGTAATGGCAACAGAACATGCTCATTTGTAATTGCTGTTGAATTTGATCATGCTACTATTGTATTTACGTCCGCTATCAAAGCTTGTCCACTGATATATGTAGAATCATAGATTGGCTCCACCGAAAGAGGCGTTAGTATTTCTTGTGGCCATTCTTGATAATTCTCATGTATTAATGCCTTAGTGGTCAAAGTTTGTTTCCAAGAATATCAAACATATTTTATTTAGATAATATAGTACAGTGTTTTTTCTTGTTTATCATTATTTCTTCTCATCTAATGCAGAATGATGATGAGGACATTGTCTACATGTACACTGGCTACACTCACAAGCTAATGATGTGCTTTATTTCCCACCCTACTTCTAGAGATAAGGTTAGAGGAGTACTTCATTGAAGCATATAGTAACCTAGTAGAATACTCTTGTTTGAGAAAAAAAAAAAACCCTAGTAGAATACTCCCTCCATTTGTAAACATATATTACACTATTGACTTCTTCACACAAGCTTTGACCATTCGTCTTATTGAAATATTTATTGCAAATATGCAAGAATATAAGTCAAGCTGACAGTATCTTTAATGATATAACAAGTCACAACAAAATAAATAATACTTACATAGTTTTTTTTTCCTAAAAGACAAATGGTCAAATGTCATGTGCGAAAGTCAGTGGTGTCATATATTTAAACATGGAGGGAGTATCCATTTTCCTGTCTTGCAACCTCTTGTGGTCACTATATGATTAGTGTCCTATGATGGGGATAGCATGCAAGTAACTTTCTTCATTCTGTGTGCAAAATCGATAATATTATTTTCTTGACAGATAAAGGAAATTAAGGAGAAAGCAATGACTGCCCTCAGTCCATATGGGCCACTGCGGGGTCATCGGGAAGATCTTGGTAGAAATGGGGAACAAGTTGATCAGCCTACTAAGGAGCCTTTTGTATCCCTGCTGGAACTAGTTAGAGAAATCTATCAGGTAATGCTTCTGTCATTTATATAGTCGAATCAAATCTGTGGACCTGAAAACATGTATGATTTAGCTTGACATGGGTCTAGTGTCCTCCCATGTGTTAATCTTGTCTTTTTTTATAATGATATATTTATGTCATCTTGTGTGACCACTTGGTAATAGCTAGTGCTAGTTCTTCCTGGGTAATAGATGCAAATGCATTGTTGCAAAGTAAAAGTAGAAATCAAACGATGCATCATGCATTATTCCTGCATTGCTGTCTTTTTGCTTCTCTGTGTCCTGGGCAAAGTGGACTTTAAAAAAAAAAACTTTTTGCATGTGCACACAACATTCTGCACTCATTGGAGTCATTTTGGGATGTAAAAACCTTTCGAAATACCATTCTAGGGCCTATATCAATGATAAATTGAATGACTATCAAATGCTACTAGGACACCAGTGTTCATTTTTCTTTTTGCCGGTTTGTGAACTTGAGTCCGAGTCAGATTCTAGCAACATGTGTCCAAGCTCGATTGTTGTTTCTCTTTCTCACGACCAATATTTCTTTTACTGAGTTGGATACCCTTGAGGCAGTCAGACACACTATGCCACGATGACATGTGATGAAATGTAATTGATGCATCTATTTCAACTACTGTTGACCTTTGTAGTATAATGCAACGTTTAGTTTGACTGTTTTGTAGACTCTTGACTCGTTTCCGATTCAAGGTTAAAATTTTCTCTCTAGTCTAGTAATTGCTTCCATCTGTGACCATCAGAAGCATGATCATGCATTTTCATTTGTGGAATTTAAATATTTTCTCGGCATCACTTCGAACCCCGTGATTTGATCTTACAAATGTACATGAAGCAGTAATAATATTTTGAAAGCACATTAGATGCTAGTAAGGTTACTGCATTTCTATTGAACACATCTATTTGATTAGTCTTTTTCAGTCTACTATATGTGCAAAACTGTATGTCCATCGTTCTCAATAAGGCATGATATTTTGTATGATCTCTCGAATGTTCCTTTTTTTCTGTGTTTTGGTTTGAGAAGTTTACATAGCAATAACATTTTTTTTTTTTGTGTGTTGTCTTCAGAAAGAGCCTGAGCTAGGGAATGGAAATGATGAACTGTGGACCTTTGTTATATATGCAGGAGAAGACCACACCAACACACAAACTCTTGTGGCCTTCCTTGGACTTCTCAGTACTTTGGTATGCATTATGGTTACTGGTCTGTTCAGTTTTCCATTGTTTGCGCTGACTGAACAATTTTGTCAGGCTTCCACCGAAGTTGGTGCTGCCAAAGTCTATGAGCTTCTCCAAGGAAAAACTTACCGTTCAGTGGGTTGGAGCACTTTGTTTGATTGCTTATCTATCTATGAGGAGAAGTTCAAAAAATCGATTCAATCTTCTTCAAACATACCGCCTGATTTTCCTGAGGGGGATGCACAGGCACTTGTTGCATATTTAGCTGTTCTTCAGAAGGTGTGAGATTTCTTGCACTTATTCATTTGTTTTGTTCATCTTGGTCAGCTTTGTTCACAGTAAACTGCACTTGCACCTCTGACGATGATGAATTTGGAATCACTATATATATTACCTTTAGCATTACGCTCCACTTTCCATGGCTATATCGTCATCCTGAAGTTTTTTTTATCATCGTAGCCTATGTTGTGGATGTCATGATTTTGCTGCATCTCTTTTACACTTCAATTCTGTAGTTGTGACTGAACATCATCAGCTATGCATGTTTCTTTGAAAAATCAGAAAATATAATCAGCCTTAGTCTCAGCATATCAGTCTTGCTTATCTTATAACCCATTTGAGAGGTTCTGTTACAGGCTTACAGCTGCATCGAGCTTCTGGAAGCTCAGTAGAAATTTCAATGAATCAATATGCTTCTGGTCCCTCAGCTGTACTGGCCATAAATTACTACTACCAAGTAGCTTGTTATGCCAGATGCGCTATGTGTCTCATAAAGTGCTTTGTTCATCATGCATAGTGATTACTGTTGCTGTTGTGATTTGTTTTCTCGAAGGAAGTTGCTTTGAATTGTCTACTTGATTAGATAAATCATTAGATTGTGAACATGTAGGTGGTGGAAAATGGGAATCCTATGGAACGCAAGAAGTGGTTCCCTGACATTGAACCTTTATTCAAGCTTCTCAGCTATGAAAATGTGCCTCCGTACTTGAAGGTACAAGCATTTATGTTTTGAGTCCATCTGTACATCTGACATCCTTTCTTTTTTTAGTTAGGTCGCGGATATGTTTTCTCGTAATATGTGCTTGAAACATGTGCAGGGGGCTTTGCGAAATTCAATAACTGCATTTATCAAAGTGTCACCCCTACTAAAAGATGCTATTTGGAATTATCTTGAGCAATATGATCTTCCGGTGGTTACGGCTCCATTAGGTCACCATACAGCAACACAGGTACCCTTAATGTTCACCATTTCACTAATTTCCTAATTTTACTGGCTACTTTCTAACTCATTTTTTTGGTCCTCAAGCAAAGCAACATAATTCCTCTAGTCATAAAAGTGTCGTTTTGGGCCTCGACACAACCATCAACCTATTACTTTGACCACTAATTGCTTACGTAAAACATATGGGTAATATCAAATCTGTAATGTTAATGTATTATGAATTTTTTCAAGATAAAATCTAGCTATACCGTTTTAAAAATTTAAACTGATATGTTAAAAGCAACATTTATGGTCAAAGTTAAAACATGTTGACTGAATGCCACCCCAAATGACACTATTTTGTGATCGGACGGAGTATAAAAAAATCCTATTTTCTTCTTTTTTCACATATTTTTTATTAAGTACAATGAATTAGGAAAATTAACCTTGTATGCAGAGTTTTTTTCTGTTGTGACAAACAATGAATCTGTGAATAATATTCAATAATAACACATTTAGTATTTCATATAGCTCTTAACCTTGCATCTAAGTCTCTAGTCTATCATTTCCCTTACCCTTAGTGCTCTCATCTGGACGCTACTATGTTTGATTGTGGTTTATATTTTGTAGTTGGGAATCAACTATTTCTCAGTTTATATGATTTTACTATTTGATGTTTATTCCCTTGTTCTCTCTTGTTTTGGTTGCCTTAATACCTAATCTCTAAAACCACAACTTTCTTAGAATGCCAATTATTTATGACAACTAGCAAGCACTTAGGTTAGGTAGTGCAAGTTCTGGTTCTTAACTGGTCAGCTTCTTCTAAGGAAAGGCTTGGCACCCATCGCTTGAATGATGCAATGGAAGCAGCAATTAAAGCTTGTTGATACCCTGGAGCATAGTCACAAGGTTTCCTAGTTGACAGGGTCGAGGAACGTGATACACTACTCACGAGAGGTTTTTACATGGCAGGGTCGAAAATGACCCCGCGTACCTGGGTCAGGGATGACGTTCCTGGATCAAGGGTTGATGCCTTCGACCCCCTCAATATGGAAACAATATCAAAGTGAGGACAGAGTCTTTGATCTCTGTTTTTGCACCCGAGAGGGAGCGATTTTTTGTAATCTTATTTTAAAAATAACCCACTCATTTTTTTTTTTGCAAATCTAACTCTTTTGGCAGCACCAAGCGTCGTGGCGCGACAGGACCATGCTGCCCGCGCCGCATGCATCAACCCAGCAATGTTGCCACGCTGGTGCAACTGGGTGACATGGTGCAAGGCTTGTGCTGAACGCGTTGGAGCGGTAGCGCTATCGTGCTAGTCTGCTTGGCGTGGCAGCCACAGTTAAAAAAACGATGTGTCGCTTGTCTTCATCCATCTGTCTCTCTTTTCCTCCTGAACCACACGCGGCGAGCCATGTTAATAGCAGGAGGAAAAAGAGATGGAGTGGAAGACGAGCAGCGCGTGGAGAGAAGCGTTTTAACTGCAGCTGCCACACCATGCGGACTGGTGCGATAGCGCTGTCGCGTTCGCGTCTAAAGGCTTCAGTGTGACAACCCCGGTGCCATGTCAGCTACTTGGTACGGTCAGAAGGGTTAGATTTGCAAATGTTTTTTTAGGTGGGTTATTATAAACTAATAATTGAATAAGGTTAAAAATAAAAAAAATTCAGACCATTATGCATTTTACTAGTTGTCTTTTGTCCTTAGTGTTAGTTTTTGATGAAAAAACTAACAAAACATTTAGTTTATGTGAAGCAAGGCCTGTTTCTTTAGGTCTTAAAGCAACTACAGCTTCCTCTATCTGAGGATTTGGTGCCTGTCATCTGAATATCTGATGCATTGGAAAACAAAAACTAAAGATTGTTGAAGTTGCAACCCAATTCGTTTCTCATTTATTTTCGTTCGACCTATGAGTCAATAAATATACACAGAATACTTCAATCTATTCTGGCCAAACCCTTAATGATAGGTGGTCAGCTTTCTTTTGTTTGATATTTGGTGTAAAATCAACTATCAGCGGAATCTAACATAAGGTCTACTAATATTCATATGAAAAATACTACTATAGTCTCTAATCTATTCGAGAAAACTATACAATATCTAATTGTTCTATGTTGGTGGTAGGTCTATGATATGAGGTTTGAGTTGAATGAAGTAGAAGCGAGGAGGGAGAGTTACCCCTCAACCATATCTTTCCTCAGATTGATCAATGCACTTATTGTAGAAGAAAGAAACATAAGTGACAAAGGCCGGAGGTGCATACTTTTAACTGATTTTTTTTGTTTCATATCCTCACCTTCAACATCTTTGAGAGTAAGATACTTTTTCTAACAGGTTCATACTTTTTCTAACAGGTTCATGGGTATCTTTAAGTTTGTTTATGAGGATGTCTTTGGTCCTTTTCCTCAAAGAGCTTATGCTGACCCCCTGGAAAAATGGGAGCTCGCACTTGCCTGCTTGGAGCATTTCCGCATGTGAGTAGAATGATTTTTTGTTTGAAAATCTAATTGCTTATCTTTTTTTTTGGACGGGGAACCATGCAATGTGAACCCTGATGATGCAAATACGCCCTTATACCAGGATAGCTTCTTTTTTGATCTACTAATCCCTGAGACATTTTTTGCCGTAAAATGCAGCAGTCCACTTGGTAACTAATTGTCTATTGTTTATACAGGGTTTTGAGCATGTATGACATAAAGGATGATGATATTTATGCTTCTGTGAACACATTAGCTCCTTCCTCTATCTCGAGACAGCTCCCTCTGCTAGAACTACTCAAAGTATGTCCATGTACTGATTTTGAGATGCCTTAATTGATAACATATTACTGATGCTCAGTCTGGGATTATTTATACTACTTGGAAGTTGATTGAAAATCATGTTGCCATTGGAACACTTTTCATTGCAAATGTTGCACACTCCTTACTGAAGATTCCCTCCTTGACGTGCCTATAATATTTCTCAGCTAGTGTTGACAGGCATTTAGCATGTTTTCAGGATCACATAGTAGAGGTGGAGCTATGTGCTATGGTTAGAATTATGTATGAATATTGCTAACAAACATAGGCAAATACATATTGTCTGCTGTATTCAGAACTGTAGGCCAGAGAACACTAACTAGGGTCACCGGTCAAATAGTGAGCTGTGAGATTTCTTTCCACGTATACTTCCTATATAGCAGTAGTATGAGCTAAAAAAATAATTGTTCTTTCTAGAATGTACTACTGATTTGATATTTCATGTTCACAAATCACAATATATATGGTGATGTTCTTGTTTTAAAAGCTTTTCTTTATCTTTAGCAGAGAATTATATGTTTATGTCCTTCAGATCACCTGAATTAATATGCTTTGCTTAGGTGGATAAGTGCTTGCTTGTTTGCCTTTTGCTCTGTGGCATATTTTTTTTCCCATGTATGTATGTCTGTTTAAAGATACTAAAGTTTTGCATAGACTTCTATTGCACCTCTATTTGTACATTATTTATAATTTATGGTTGTGGAATTTTGACTCAGGATTTCATGAGTGGGAAAGTTGCTTTCCGGAATATTATGAACATCATATTAGTGGGTGTTGACTCTCTTATCAAGGAGCGAACTACCCAAACATACGGTATCATTTTGGAGAAAGCTGTCCATCTATCTCTTGAAATATTTATTCTTGTCATGGAGAGAGATCTGGCTCTTGCTGATGTTTTTCGGCCACTCTACCAGGTTTTGCATTTCGTCTATCTCAACTGTGGGGTTTTGCCTGGTCGTTACTTCATCTAACTGTTTTTCTGCTTTCATTTGGGATTATGCAGCCATTGGATGTTATATTAGCTCAAAGTCAGAGGCAGATTGTAGCATTGCTAGAGTTTGTACGATATGATTATCTTCCCCAAATTCAACAGTGTTCTATCAAAATTATGGGCATCCTGAGGTAAATTCAAATTACTTATGTTTTTCCTTTGTGCTGCCACTCTGCTATTAAATGTCTGCTTTTAATTCCATATGTGAAATTTCTGTAACAAATTGTAGTGTGCTAGTTTGCTTATTTGTGTTCTTACGGTTTGTTTATTTTACGGCAGTTCTAGAATAGTTGGTTTGGTACAGTTGCTTTTGAAAGCTGATGTTGGAAAAATGGTAATAGAAGATTATGCTGCTTGCTTGGAGTTCCGGTTTGATGATTTTCAGGTCATAGAAGACACGAAAGATGATGTTGGAGTTCTAATACTGCAGGTTGTGATTTGTATTTCCTTTGACCTTGGAGATCCATTTGACGGGCTGTGTTTTAATTATGCTAATCAATTATATATATGCAGTTGCTTGTTGACAATATTTGTCGTCCAGCTCCAAACATTACACATTTGCTCTTGGGATTTGATGTCAATGGATCCATTGAGCAAACAGTTCTAAAACCAAAATCCCACTACAGGTTAACTCTAGACTCTGCCTTTATTGTGTAGTGATATATTTTATTAATTCAATTGAACTCATCTCATTATATCTCAGTTGTTTGAAGATAATCCTTGAAAATCTTGAAAAAGCGACAAAGCCAGAGATAAATGCCTTACTGCACGAATTCAGTTTTCAGGTTTGATTTTTTTGGCTTAGTAGTCAGATGTGAGATTTTTCATCTTATTTTTATGTTATAATTGGATTTTTTCCATCTTAATTCAGCTTCTCTACGAGTTATGTCTTGATCCTTTAACTTGTGGGCCTGTTATGGATCTCCTGAGTACAAAGAAGTACCAGTTCTTTTCTAAGGTTTAATTTCTTGTCTGTTCTTTTGCATCATTATAACAACATTTAGTTAGAACTCATATTTTCCTTGCCCACTAATGTCAGCATGTTGGAACCATCGGAGTGACACCGCTCCCGAAAAGGAACAGTAACCAATCTCTTCGTATCAGCATGCTCCATGAGGTATACATTGAGATTTCTTCTTTCGTCAAAATCTTAATTACTTAGGACACTCAGAAATTAATAGAAGTGCAAGTGTGATGTAACCTTTGCTAATGTTTTATGATGCCAATCTATTGTAAAATGAACCTTATATTGAATTATCCTTGATAAATGGCACAGCAGTTACTACTGGGGTTACAATTGGATCGGCATAGTAGTAACAGTGCTCCAGTCATACATGATTGCATATTCGAAACATTGAAATTCTGCTATTTATAAATTGCATTTGAACAGCAAAATTTAGGTGCATGGCTGTTTTTAGGCTGCTATTGCTTTTGATGGTCTCCTGCCATATTTAGCTATGTTGGTATTTTTCATTCTGTTAAAACCTTGATTTGTTTATTTTCAGAGGGCATGGTTGCTAAAGATGTTAGCACTGGCATTACATATATCCGATATATCGTCATCTGTATACAGGGAAGCCTGCGTGTCTATTCTTTATCATACTTTTGGTCAGTGTGCTGAGAACTTCCAGAGCACAAGTTTGTTCGATTCACGTGCTTTGACTAGCATCAGCGATGTACCAGCAAAGAGGAATAAGGTAACATTAGGCATCTGTTATCCCCCCACTCCCTCATTTTCTATTTTTTTCAAGGTGATGAATCCTTGGATAGGAGGTGTGGAATGGAAACCAGCAATCCATGTGCCCAAGACATAACCTAGCGTATCACTCTCCTTTTTATGTGTTTTTTTTTTCTTTTAAATTTTTGTTTCTTGTCAATGGTGTCTCTTGTTAGTTTCATCTCTAGCCTGCACCAAATTGATTGGGACTAAAGAGTCTGCTGCTTTTTTCTTGGCGATGAATAAATCGTGTCTTATATATACACCTTTTTGTGACTTTTTAACCTTTTTAAGTTTTGTTTGTGCAAAGCTATGTCTGTATACTTTCATGGTCCTTATTAAGCTTGCTTTCATGTGGCCATTGAAATCTGCAGTGACATGCACACCATACACCATATATGGTTTTTAAAAACTAGTTAGATAAGGAGAGTTTAAAACCTCATTCATTTGCTGGTCAAGTATGATATTTGATCTACATATCCATTATCCAGAACCTTATATCACTTGAAACGTTGCACTTAGGTTTTGGACTTGCTTGAGGTTCTACAGTTCAGATGTCCGGACACTTCAATGAAGTATCCACAGCTGCTTTCCAACCTGGGAATTGAATCGAAGGTATGGCCTTTAAACTTCCAGTTCCTTAGTTTTTTTTAGTTCTCACTATATTTTGGTGCACAGATTGAAGAGATCCTAAGGAACTCTGCAACTTTTGAAAATGGTGGTGTATATTATTATTCAGAGAGAGGTGATCGACTGATTGATCTTGATGCTTTCCATGAAAAACTTCTCCAGGTTGTGTGTTCATTTTCATGCGTCCTTTTTATGTTTGATTTTTGCTTTCAAAATTGATCTTGTGTTTAATTAATTGTTCTTTTGTTATTTAGATGTCACAAGAATTGAACTCACAATTAAGCGAGTCTGAGAAAGCCAGACTAAAAGAATCAGTTCATCATTTGCTGAAATGGGCTTGGCGATATAACAAAAATCTTGAAGAGCAGGCTGCCCAACTTCACATGTTAACTGGTTGGTCACAGATTGTTGAAGTGAGTTGGGTTTATCCTCATCTGCTTATCCTTTGTGTAGGTTGGAAAATTTTATGTGATGTGCTGTTTTCTGTTTATGAAAACCAGGTTGCTGTATCAAGAAGGATGTCATTATTTGAGGACCGTTCTCAGCTATTGTTTGAGTGAGTGGTGCCTCCCTTCATGCAAAATGAAAAACTATTATTTCGATAACTGTACCAATATTGATTTATGCAGGCTGCTTGATGCTTCATTGAATGCCACAACATCTCCAGATTGTTCAGTGAAAATGGCATATGTTTTAACGAATGTAAGAAGCTTGTTCTTATTTGTTAAATTCCATTCTCCTAGTCTTGTACCACACCTTCTGTATATGTTCTGAACTTATTTGGGTGGTCATTTTAAGGTATCGTTGACCTGTATGGCTAAACTGCGGGATGAAAGATTCATATGCCCAGCTGGTACAGATTCTGATGCGGTTTCTTGCCTTGACATTATTTCGTCAAAGCAGCTACCAAATGCAGCTTGTAACTCATTGCTATTCAAGCTTGTGATGGCAACACTAAGAAATGAATCATCTGAAACCTTGAGAAGACGGTAATGTAGATGTAGTTGGTGACTGTTAGCGCCACTAACCGACTCCTTATTTCAATGTTCCTCTTCACCTTATGTGAATACTGACCTTCAGTCGCCCTCTGCAGGCAATATGCATTATTACTGAGTTATTTTCAGTATTGTAGTAGCATTCTTGACTCTGATGTCCCTCCATCTGTTCTTCGCTTCTTGCTACTGGAGGAGCAAGAGGGTGATGATGAGGACATCACTCTTCAAAAGGTCCATCTCTGTTGCATTACCTTACTTCCTTTTATATAGTGACTATTGCCTGATAGTTCTTTGTCCTTCTAAAGGTTCTCAAGGAGCACAGTGAATTAGCACATGCCAACTTTTCCATCATAAGGAAGGAAGCTCAAGCTATCGTTGATTTGGTATGCCATTCTGTTCATGTGACACTCGCATATTTTTAATATGTTTGTGTTTGTGCAAGGGAAACATAACTCACTGTAAAAGCATGTCTGGCTGATGGCATGGATTGGTGATATCAGTAACTCAGCCTGTCATCACCTGTAACACGCCAACCTGACACTGGTTAACAGTATGCAACTACCATAAAAAATATTCCAAATTTTAGCAGCAATTGACCCTAATAAAGTAACAATATGAAAAAAAGGGTGTACCCAGTGTAGAGAGCTCCCGCTCTGTGCAGGGTTTGAGGAAGGATGTCAGTGGCAAGCCTTACTCTCGCCTGTGCAATGCGAGGAGACCGTGACTCGAACCCGGGACCTTCCGGTCACAGGCGGTAAGACTCTACCGCTTGCACCAAAAGGATATGAAACAACAAAAGGTATTCATGTATAATTAAAAGGTTTTACGCCTCTTGACGAGTATAGAAATTAAGGATATGAAAACTGAGCATTCCTAGAACAAAACTATAGCTGTTATTCCTGTTAACAAATCAGTAAAGAACATGTGTGTGACAATGTGTTGCATCACATTTTTTATTTTGTAGTGCAATATAATTCTGAACATTGTACTAAAGATAGCTTCTGGTCCCTATCAGTTTCTTTTGCATCACTGCTGATTCCAGTACATTTATCCTTTTAACTCTAGGCACTTAATCCAGGAATGAGTTACTGCCTACTTTGTTGACACGCTTTAGTCCAGTTTATGATTATTCTAAATACTTGCCATGCTGTGATAGTAAAATAAACTTGAATACACATTAGAGCTGTGTATCATATCTGAAAGCAGGAAGGATTTTGTATAATGCATTGAGCCTCTCAAGCGGTATATATAGAGTACAGAGACTTGGGAGACAAGACACCTCCCCCGACACATATGGTAGTACTAGGTTACAGTATCCTACCTACCAAATATACTCTAACAATATTGTTAAAGTAGAACTATAATAGGCAATTGATAGTTTTGTTTGGACATGGTGCTAAGGGAACTCAAAGGGACATCTGTTGTATATTTGCATGCGAGATTTGTATCTGGATATATTTTGTCGCAGTAGTTCCAATGTTATTGTGTTTATTTTTGCCGAATTCCATTTTTAATTTGTAATTGACTGACTCTGCATTCTATAGCAGCTAGCTGGTTCTCAATAATCAAACGTTCCCACTTATAATTTCTGAGATCCCAAGGCAAAGTATAAGATCATTAGGGATTGAGAGCGAATAGGTCTCGGAAAATTGTGATAGATTGATATGGGTACAGGGAGTACATTGTATAGGCAAGGATCAGGAAGGGTTTATAGAAACACCCAATCAACGGTGATCCTTGCCTAATCAATAATCATCTATCATAATCCCTAGAGGCAGCCCAGCCGATAGGCTTGGGCACCAGACCCATGTCCAGCCCATAGGCGCCTATTCTAACACGCCCCCGCAGTCGAATCGTCAGCCACTCTGCACGTTTAGACTGGACCTGAACTCCGTGAACACTGAAGAAGGCAGCCCTTTGGTGAAGATATCCGAATATTGTGAAGAAGTGGGAACACGCAGAACACGAAGATCACCAATGGCGACTCGCTCCCGGACGAAGTGAAGATCAATCTCAATGTGCTTGGTTCGCTGATGCTATATCGGGTTGGAGGTCATGTAGACGGCACTGATGTTGTCGCAATACACCAGTGTGGCGCGCCGGAGAGGGGCATGCAGCTCTAGAAGAAGCTGGCGCAACCAGGTGGCCTCAGCAACTCCATTGGCCACCGCGCGATACTTGGCTTCAGCACTGGATCTTGACACCGTGTTCTGGCGCTTGAAGGACCAGGAGACAAGATTGTCGCCAAGGAACACAGCATAGCCCGAGGTGGACTCGTGGGTGTCTGGACAACCAACCCAATCAGCGTCGGTGTAGACGACAAGATCAGCCGAAGTAGACGGTTGCAACAGGAGACCAAGGTGGAGAGTGCCTCAAACATAGCGCAGAATCCGCTTCAGAGCTGTAAGGTGAGGCTCACGAGGGTCGTGCATATGAAGACAGACTTGCTGCACAGCATATGCAATATCCGGCCGGGTGAACGTTAGGTACTGTAAGGCTTTAGCGAGGCTACGAAAGTCTGAAGGGTTAGAGACAGGGGTGCCATCTGCTGCAGCAATTTTCGGATTGGTGTCAACTGGAGTGGAACACGGCTTACACTTTTCCATCCCAACGCGATCAAGAATGTCCAGCATATATTGTCGCTGAGAAAGAAGAAGGCCATCACCATCGCTATATTTGAACATGCATACCGAGGAAGTAATGTCACGGTTCACCAAGGTCCTTCATAGCGAACTCCCATTTGAAGGGGTGAGATGATCCGCCAAGAAGGCCGGAGGAGGAGGTGTGAGGATGATGTCATCAACATAGAGCAAATGTAGGTCGTATCGATCCGTATTTGGTAAGCGAAGAGCGAGGTGTGTCGACTTGGCTTCAAGAAACCCAAGGGGACAAACAAGTGTGTGTGTGCGACTGCATTATACCAGCACGAGGGCCCGCTTGAGGCCATATAGTGACTTCTTCAGGTGACAAACGTAGTCTGGATGAGCTGGATCTTCGAACCTAGACGGCTGCTGACAATAAACTGTCTCTGTTAGGTTGCCATGAAGAAAGGCGTTCTTCACATCAAGCTAGTGGATGGGCCAGCGGCGAGAGAGAGCCCCAGGGAGAGCACCGTGCGAACAGTAGCAGGCTTCACCACGGGACTGAATGTCTCATCAAAGTCCACACTAGGCCGCTGGGTAAAGCCGCGGAGAACCCAGCGCACCTTGTGCCTTTCGAGGGAGCCATCAGATTGAAACTTGTGCTTGAAGATTCACTTGCCGGTGACGACGTTGGCAGGGGGTCGAGGCACGAGATCCCAAGCGTGATTCTTCTTGAGGCAGCTCGTGTCCTCTTCCATTGCAGCTCGCCACATGGGGTCGGCAAGAGCGCTACGGAAGGTCTTCGGTATCGGTGACATAGATGTAGCGTGGTACGCAGCAGGCATCCGAAAATCGCTCTTCGAACGTGTGCCCATGGCGTCTTTGGTTGGTCTGGGGGAGGGACAACAACATCCCCTTGGGGCGATGGGAGCGGCATGGCGGTGTGTGTGCCTTTGGGCGGTTGGCAGGAAGCTGGAGGAAGCCGTGGTCGAGGCCGACGCGTGTAGTGGTAGGCGAAGGCGCGGTCTGGACGAAGAGGCGGGAACCCGGGCGGGGGCCCGCGGGGTGCCTGAGGAGGTGACACCGACGCTGTGGAGCTCGTGGTCGGTGCTGGAGACCGTGAGCTCGCGCGAAGCGTTGGCGGGATGTACAACTGCCGAGGTGGAGCGCCTCCAGTCGTGTTGGCGGCGCGTCTGAGCAGCGTGGCGTGGCCTGAGAGGGTCCAGCGTCCCGCAGCATGAAGCGGGATGTAGAGCGCGGGCGCCGGGGATCAGCGATGTCTGGCTGGGGATTCGTAGCGCACCACCGGGCGCGCTGGGGCACCCCTGTGCACGATCTCGGAGAGGGACCGGCAGGGGCGCTGGTGATGTCAGAGGTGTTGGATGGTGTTCCTGCAGACAAAAACTTGTGCAACGGTCCAATAGGAGCGGGCACAACATCAGTAGCATCAAGAAAATCAAAGTCCGTCGGAATACTAGGACCATTGCGCTCAACAAAGGGAAAGGCCGTTTCATCGAAGATGACGTGCCAGGAGATGATGACTATTGGTGGAGAGGTCAAGGCAGCGGTATCCTTTGTGGTGAGCGGAATAGCCTAGGAAGACGTACAAGGCAGACCTAGGAGCGAGTTTATGAGGAGCGGTGGCGGACAGGTTTGGATAACACTTGGAGCCAAAGACTCGTAGGTGATCATACGTCGGTGATGTGTGCCGTCTACAGGCAAGGTGGGCGTGGAGAGGCTCAGAGAGTCTTGGTGGGGTAGTATGTTAAGCGTAAGGGAAGTCATTTGGAGAGGGCCTCCGCTTGAGAGGAGGGGAGGCATAGACGCGCTGAAAAAAAGCGATGAGCGAAACGACATTATTGATGGAGCGAATAATGCGTTGGCTTTACCATTTTGAGGCGAGGTGTAGGGGCAGGACATACGAAGATGGATGCCTTGGGTGAAGAAGAAGTGACGGGTGCTAGAGTTGTCAAACTCTTTCCCGTTGTCGCACTGGACAGCCTTGACGTGGGCGCCAAATTGGGTGGAGGCGTGGGCGATGAAGTGGGCAACCGTGCTGTAAGTGTCAGATTTGAGTCGCAAAGGAAAAGTCCACAAGTAGTGAGTGCAATCATCAAGTATGACCAAATAGTATTTGTAACCAGAAACACTGACAACTGGAGATGTCCACAAGTCACAATGAATAAGATCAAACTTGCTAGACGCACGAGAGGTGGACGAAGGAAAGGGCAAACGAACATGACGCCCTAACTGACAAGCGTGACATAGATCTGAACAGTCCTGAATATGACAGGAAACAGTAGACGCAAGCCTCATGACCGGGGTGACCGAGACGCCGATGCCACAGTGGGGAGGGAGCCTTGGCGACAAAGGAGTGTGCTGGAGGTAGGCGCAGTGGATATAGCGGCCCAGAGCTATTGCACCTGACGATCTCGGTCCGAGATGGAAGAACCTTCACAGAACAACCAGCGGGGTCAAACTCAACAGAACAGTTGTTGTCGATAGTGAATTGGCGCACAGAGATGAGATTCTTAATAAGTTGTGGCAACACAAGAACATTATTAAGACGTAAAGTAGGGGACAACTCTGTGGAGCCAGTGGCAGTAACAGGAAGCATGGAACCATTATCGACAACAATAGATGAAGGAGTAGGATACCACGGGAATAGAACATGTGAAAGGGAGGAAGACTGAGATGTCATATGTGAAGTAGCACCTGTGTCGAAGTACCACTCGTTGGACGAAGGAGGGGTCAGCGACGTCGTGCTGAAGGCGGAGGCGAGGGCCGTCTGGTCCCAAGAAGGGAGGCCGGCCACAGGATTGTAGTACCCCGGGGCGACCCACTGTCCTGAGCCATCAGGGGCAGCGACGGCAGCAGGCTGCTGGTGGGCGACGAGTGCCTGCTGCTGCTGGGCGAGGAGGGCCTGCTGCTGTGCCTGCAGATGAGGAGGCACCGGGATGGGTGCCAGCGGAGGACGAGGACCCCCTGGCCACATCTGAATGGAACCCATCCATGGGTTGTAGACACTGGGCCAGGGGCGACCACCGGTGGCAGGCTGCTGGGCGCTGGCTGTCTGTCTGCTGCTGCTGCTGGGCTCCAGTGCTGTTGTTGCCACCAGGGCCCCCCTTTCCACCGCCGCCGCGCTTGCTGCGGCGATTGCCGTTGGAGGACTTAGGGCCGCCAGCGCCCCCGGAGCCCGTGTTGGACGTGGGTGAGGCAGCACTGGAGGAGCCTGCTGCTGCGGTGGAGGCAGCGAGAGCAGTGGCAGGGGACTCCTTGTTCTCCAATGTGAGTTCCTCAAGGATGAGGTCATCACGAGCCTCTAGGAAGGTGGGGAAGGGCCGGCTGCGGCGTAGGAGGGCCCCGACGTGGCTGAAGCGCTCGTTGAGGCCTACGGATCATGTTAAGGACGAGGGTGCGGTCGGTGATCACTTTGCCAAGAGCCGTGAGGTCGTCAGCCATCTTCTTTCACCGGCGGCGGCGATGGTCGATGACGAGAGGTCTCCTTGGGACGAAGTTGCGAAACCGCGTCTCAAGGTGGATGGAGCGAGCCTCCCGGTTGTCGAGGAACTGGGACTCGACGGCAAGCCAGGCATGCCGGGCAGTGGAGCCTGGGCGGAGATGATCTCGGCAAGGTCGTCGGTGAGCGTGGCGACGATCCAGGACTTGACGACGCAGTCCATCCGAGCCCAGTCAGGGGAGATCGGAGCTAGAGGTTCCTCGTGGACGTGGTCCTGAAGAGAGAACTTGCCGAGGATGAGCAGGAACTGATCGCGCCAGCGGTTGAAGTTGCCGGAGTCGACGTCGAGGACGGTGGTGACGTGGTTCCGGATGTTGTTGACGGCGACGGCCTGGGCTTGCAGTTGCAGCAGTGCCATGGCCTCATCGAGGAGGATGGTTGAGGCGAGGTCGGGAGGAGACGTCGAAGATGTACTGGAGGAGGCGCCCCCAGGTGCACCGAGGGCAGCGGCGGCGGCGGCCGCACACTCCTTGGTTGTGCGCGCTAGGGCTTCGCTGGCGCGGGCAGCAGCCGCGTCGCGATCTTTGACGGCGGCTGCAGCCTCCTCCTCGGCCTGGGCAGCGCGAGCAGGGCGGCCTAGTGCTCCTTGTTGAGAAGTTGGGCGGGCGGCGGCGGCGGCGGCGTTCGCCTTCTCCTTGGCCTGGCGTGCCGCGATCTCGTCAGCGGTAACATCCCCAGACCTGGGAGAGGGCGGAGGAGTGGGAGACATGGCGCTGCACGGCAGAGGTCAGAGGCCGGCGCGCAGGGGTGTGCAGCGGAAGGGAAGACCTAAACCTAGGCGGCTGATACCATGAGAGCAAATAGGTCTCGGGAAATTGTGATAGATTGATATGGGTACAAGGAGTACATATATAGGCAAGGATCAGGAAGGGTTTATAGAAACATCTAATCAACGGTGATCCTTGCCTAATCAATAATCATCTACCATAATCCCTAGAGGCAGCCCAGCCATAGGCGCCTATTCTAACAGGGATAAACACTGCCAGGAAGATAGCTGGGCAGAGTTGGCTTGGAGGAAGACTAGACTATTGGGAATACTTGGGACTAATTTGTCATTGATTGCTCGATTCCCAATGACCGCTGTGGCGCCATGCCTCTGTATATATAGAGCGGGCAGCTAATAACTTAATAATTGTCCTAAAAACCAACTAACTGATCCAATCAGTTTCCTAATCCTTATATCTTGATGTGAAAGATAGATGGGCTGGCTCTTTGGTCACCCATACTCTTAGTGCTTTTGACCAACTATAACATCACGTCTTGTTGAGGTTTGAAGATGATTAAACGAACCAGTCAAATGGTTGACCATACAGGTAATCTAGTACTCCGTTCATTCTTTGTATTCTTGTTACAGGTTACGAAGGATGCTGTCCATGGTAGTGAAGCTGGGAAAGCAATTTCCTTTTATGTTCTTGATGCATTAATTAGTATTGACCATGAAAAGTATTTCTTAAATCAACTTCAAAGTCGAGGGATTCTTAGATCATGTCTGAGTGATGTTACAAACTATTTGTCAAAGGTATGTATTGCCACTACTCCCACTACTCTATCTTGTTTTTTTTTGTTTTTTTTTTCCATTTTGAAATCTGCTGTCCAAGTTGGAGGCTTTAGCTATCATGCATTCACGCCACTTTCATATTACTGATTTTCTTGAAAACAAATGACTCTGTGGACTCTTTTTCTTTTTATGCATGCTCGGGTGGGTAATGTGAAAATAGGAGAATTGTAACTTACATTGGTGACCTGGTAAGAGTTGGATAGTGCATGCTAAGGTGTCGCAGGGGGAACTGCCAATCCTCTAGATGGGAAGAGAGGATAGGACATTCCTGGAAAACTAAAGGATTTTCAATGCATCTACCTAATTGCCAAGCTTGCTGGTTTTGATTTTCTTGTTTCAACTTCAAGAAGGGATTTATAATGGACAATTTTCTCAATTTATTTAGAATAGATTTTTTTTGTATTGATTTAATATCCTATTTCATAGCATGCCATTCCTGTTTGTGTTTGTTTTCACAGCAAATAGTATAGATGCAAATATGGTATCATCCTTTTCCATTGCCGTATTATCTGAGCTATTCACATATGTACAGCATTGTGCATACTTTATTTAGCACTAACTGCTTGGGCACAATCTTTTAAAATTATTGTATCTTTTATTTCTTTATATGTTGAACAATGAATTGTATGTTTAAGTTTAGTTGGATATATGGGGCTAAAGTTACATTAACATTTTGCCGCTATACAAGGTATTTGGATATCTGAACTTGCTCGAGATGGATTGATATTTATTTTGTAACTGTATTCGAGAATATTCATAATTTCCAGAACTCTAGTTATTCTCTTTTTTTTTATGAAAGGCGGTGCACAAACATCTGTCATGTTTTATGCACCCTGAACCATGTATCATATGCTAAAGATGAGCTATGAATCACTCTGAAAATGAAAATGGTTTGTCTAGAAAATGCCTCATGCAGGTTTTGTTGTGATCATCTATTCATCCTGCCCCTCTTCGTGTCTGTAATTTTACCCAGATATGTTGTGTCATCAGTTTTCTGGTATTTTCCAGGATTCGTCATGGGCATCAGAATCTTCACAGCGGTTTTGCACTGTCGATGCTCAGTTTTCATTACTGCTGAGAATAAGTCATCATTATGGCAAACATGGCGCTCAGATTCTGTTGTCCATGGGTGCTTTACAAAATCTTTCATCATGCAACCTCATGGGTGGGCAGAAAAAGGTGCCACTTGCTCCCAAAATCGTAAAAGAACGGATTGGTGAAATTGACAAGAAGAGGTCACTTATTACACCTGTACTGCGAATAGTCACCTCTTTTACATCGCTTGTGGACTCGGCTGATTTTCTTGAGGTTCGCTTATTTTGAATATCCAGATTTCTTGCCTGATATATGTATGTAGGGCGTCTGCTAAACATTATTGGTTTATCTCCTAACTGAACTGAGTGTTAGAGTACAGTCATCGCACAATTTTATCGTGATAAATTTGAAAAACATCAATGAATAAAATTGGTATCTGTGGTTCGTTACTGGGTCAATGGTACATGTAACTTAACTTTACAATGTACTGTTAACTAAGAGGAACTGTATCTTGGTATATATGTGGAGTTTTGATAGCTGGATCCTGCATAACTTAACTGCTGTGTAGTTTGAAATTTTGAGAATCTTGCCTTAGGAATCACATCACCTTTGTTGCCTTGGTGATGAATTTTACACGATGCATTTGTCCTTTAGTTCTGTGAATTTTCCATACCAATGTCCCTTATAAAGTTTAACTCTTGATTCAGGTGAAGAACAAGATTGTACGAGAGATAGTGGACTTTGCGAAGCAGCATCAGTCGGTTTTTAATAGCATTTTAAGGGAGAACATGACTGGAGCTAATTTGCTCACATTGGAGCAGCTTAGCATGGCAGTTTCTATTCTCAGCAAGGTTTGCTATTCACTTTGTATTTGATTTTGGCCACTTGTAATCTGTTGTAGAGGTTCAGAGGTGCTAAAAACTTTGTAGGTTTGGGCGTACGAGGAAAATGAGGAATGCAGCTATATTCAAGATCTATTTTCCTTGATGCATTCTCTTTTTAGCCTCGACTTTGGTTCTCTAAATCTTATGCAATCACCAAACATGATTGAGGTGAGCTTAGTCCTCTTTATAATAGTTATATTGTAATGATGGCTTTATGCACCCATATAACTTTTCTAATGCTTCTACATGCTGCTACCAGAATCATAAGTCAGAATTGATAGCATTTGGTCTTTGCTTCAGCCTTGTCTCTTATCTTTATGTTCTGGCTACAAAGAAGAACATGCGATTTCAAGTGAGTAATACTTGAAACCTTCCCTCTGCTAAGAAAAATGTGGTTGTTGCAAGTTGAGTTTTTTCTTAAAAGAAAATCAGGCAGCACAAATGAGGGGCAGAGGGATTAGTTCTTATGTCCAAATCTTTTGACACTGACTGTATTTGCAACACCTTGAATTTGCAGGTTTCGTATGGCCATAATAGTGATCAGCAGCACCCAACACTACAAATGGTTTCTGATCTTCTGAATTCAGTAACACTTGCCCTAGAAAGAGTAGGTGATGAAAAATATATGCTTTTAAACAAGGTATTGGTGTTTCTGACCTGCATGGTCACAAATTTACTTGAAGTGAATTTTGTTTTAACGGGTTAAAGTATGGAGAAGATAAGTTATACATGGCAACATGAACTCGAAATACAGATATGGAATTGAGCAAAATGTTCACTATTATCTGGAATTCTGTAGTAGTTCATACTTTTCCTGCAATAACTAAAGCTAACTTGTCTGAATTTGTTATCTAGATCCGTGACTTGAATGAGTTGTCCAGAAAGGAGGTTGATGAGATAATAAAAGTATGCATGAAGCAAGATTGTATCTCTCCCAATGATAACATCCGTAAGAGGTAAGCTCTTATTTTTGTCTCAGAATCTTCACAATATTTTTTGTTCTGACACTGGCTGATTTTGTCTAACTAATCCTTCAACAATATGTGCTGTAACAGTTTTTTATTTATTTGCAGGAGGTACATTGCAATGATAGATTTGTGTTGCATGGCTGGCAACCGAGACCAGCTTATAACCCTTCTACTCCAAATAACAGAATGTGCCGTTACTATTCTCCTTATTCATTTTCAGGACGAGTAAGAATGCTTATCAGTTTAACTAAAGGTTTATAGCTCACTATTCTGTTCTTACATTAACAATTTTCTCTGCATTTGCAGTGCTTCTGCAAAAGGTCTTTCTTCATTTTCTGATGAACTCCTTACTGTGCTGGAGAGACTAGAGCATTTGAAAGAGGTAAAGCTCATATATGTACTATATACTAGGGCTTTAGGTGGCTACCATGGTGTACTCTTGGCACCTAGAAATTAGACGTTTAATGCTGGGATATGCTGCTACACTATTAACAAGAAATCAAAGTATATGGATTTGGTTGTTCAATAGCTAAACATATAAATTTAAAAGAGTAAAGATGCTTTCACATGGATTATGTTGATTAATTTGGTCTGGAGTATTAAAACCTTCTTTTTATTGGCCCTGCAGGACAAAGTTGGACGTAATCTGAAGTTGTTCCACAGATCCGTTACTACACTTAAGGAGATGACCATCAGAACCATGACCCTATGAAGGCCGTAACGTGTACAATGTACAATATACATGTTTCTTAGGATAGCTACACCTCGCTAGATTTGTTGATGTAAAACATTGTTGTGTAAGCTCTTGACACGGACTGCCCCGAGGCGGTGACCTGTATGTCACATGCCATTTTTGAGAGTAAAATGCACCAGGGTCAATGGGGTTGTCATCTAATAACATCAACTCTCAAATTGCTTTTTTTGTCGTTTTGCCGTTAGATCTAATGTGGCATGTACACTGCAACCAGCGTGTGTATTTTTGCCAGAAAATACGTGTCTACCATATCTCTATATATCAAAATAGTTTGGTTTGGCCGATGCTCAACCTGCCACATTGCTCCAAAATCTCATGGCCATCAGATCTTCGGTTCAATGGTCTAGATTGCTTGGGGTGGATTCTTCCGGGAGCGGCTTCCCGGTCTATTCCTTCACTTTCCCGGATTCCCTCCTGCTTCTCTTTTGCTTCAGTAGCTTCTCGTCCGAAGCCGATCAGACATATATATATATGACTTCTGCTTCTCCTTGAAACTTCTGCTTCCTGATCCTCTTCTTCGTTCGATCTCGCTCTCTCCCCGATGCGGGCGGCAGCGACGGCACCCTTTCCATGCACGACGCCTGCGCCCCCACGGCCGTTGTTCCTGGCCACGGAGTGGCGCGATCGGGCCGAGACGGTGGCCGCCGGCGTGGCTTCCCCTCGGCGCTGCCTCCTCCCGCTGATTTGCTTGGGCTTGACAAAACCCTAGTTGCCTCCTCCCGCTGTTCTACTCGGCGACAGAATCTATCGGTACGTCACCCTTTTCTTCTCTTCCCTCGTCTCATGGCTCGTACCCTAGATCCCCTCTCCCTCGCGGAACCGGCGCGGGCGGGGCGGCGGCGGCGGCAAGATCGGTCATGCCCGCCCACACGACAGTTGCGCAATGGTGCGCTGTTCACCGCAGCGCTGCCACCCCCCCGCCAGCCTAACCTGGTTCCTCTGCTCTACGTGTACACGGTGGCACCCCCTCTGCTCCATTCGCTTCTTGCCGTCTCCCAGCTGAAGCAAGACCATCCCTCTCCTGTTTGTTGCTCCTATTGCGGTTTCCTCTGTGTTCCTCTTCCGATCTGTGCTGCAGGTTGATGGATTCATTCCATTTGTACAAGGAAAGCCAGGTGCTTACTCTTAATCTCCATTCCCATCTATCCATCTATTACTCATTACTGCACATATCAATATATCTATTTGCTTCCCTGCATTGGGAACACCTGTGTAACTTTGATTTGCAGAGCTGCTCTTTGTTTTCATGGCAGTACACGTTATTTCTCCACTAATCCCCATCCCCATCTCCATATTGTTCAGCATATCAGTAGATCTATGAGTGGGTAGCGTTAAATCCCCTTTATGTCCTTTGCCGCTTGAGTTTAATTATTTAATTAATGCACTTGGCAAAACTCATATTCGCATCCAGAGATGAAATAATTCTGTCTTTAATTAATCATGGATATGCAAGTTCCTTTCAGTTATCATTCTATCCCATGCGTTTTTCACCTTCACAGTGTTAGCTTGGTTGCGCTGCAGTTGCCATAGCAATGAGCCACAAAGTTTTGCCTCACATTTTTCCCTTCAATGTGCAGGTTTGGATGGGCATGGTTATAAAATAGTTGCATTTGTTCTAATGTAGATGGTTGTCGGCTTTTTGAAAGAAAAAAGGTATGCTTAGTTTCTGGGCCATCTTCCCATAATTATGGAGTTACAATCTATTTCTTTTAGTGACATACTTCTTATATTGATACCTGGAGTGCAATATAGACATGTATCTACGTGTACTCTAAATTATACCACCTCTAGAATACAAGCTTTTGAGTGCTATATACATTTACATTGTTATCCTGTAATTTCCATGTAGAGTTCATTCCAATTTAGTTAGGACTATAAAAGATATTGGCAGAGTTGAACCTTGCATATGATATCTAACTTACATCCTGGATTGTAAAATAGATATGGAGGAGTACTTGGCGCAGGAGTACTTGGTTAGTTCTTTGATGCCCTGAGCTCGATTCCTATAGAACTGGTGATTCCTTTGTAGTTAGTAGTGTAAATTTGCTCTATTTTAGTGCTTCCATTACATTTGGATGTGATTATTTATAAGCTTCCATAAAGCCTATGGTACTAAAAAACAATATGGTGCTAATAGCAGCTGCAAGTTTTCCTATACCTTCTGAATGGTTTCCTATGCTATTGCATTGCTCAATAAGATGCTGTAGCTTCACTGAAATTAACAGGTTCACTGATTCAAAAAAAACCCAAGAGACAAGGGTGCAACAGTACATTCATAAGTATGTCTAAGGTATTTTGCTATTTCCTTGCTTGTAAGCTGTCTTGATTAGTGCTATGTGCTATGGACAGTACCATCACAGGCTGTGAGCTCGAATTTGTTCAGGTCGATTTGTGCCATGGCCAGTACAATCACAGGTTGTGAGTTCAAGTTTATTCATGTCGAATTATTCAGATATTTAGTTAAGATAATATATGTCATGATACATGACATATGTATGTTACTTTGCCAAGTTCAGATATTTAGTAATGTAAGGTGCCATGCTCAACTATATTACCTGTGTACACATGGATAATCACCTTCCTATCTATGTATTCCTTCACAGCCAAAGGATATACTTTAGGGGAGAATTATGTTCTTGCCCTTGTCTAGTACTCCAATTGTGATTTTGCCTCTATTTTTTTAACTTTGTGTTTTTGCCCTTGTTATTTTGAACTGAACTGTCCGTCTGCCCCTGCTTTGGATGTCCGTCAGATGCCAATTGAATAGATGAATTAAAAAAATTCCAAACCTGAAAAGAAAAGTCCAAATGCCCACACTGCACCTTATCCCTTTCTGACTGTTTCTCGACTCCACAAGACACCGACCGCATCGGAGAGGAGAGGAGGGCGGGCAGTTCAGCGACGGCGTCTTGGCGGGCGCGGCGGCGGTCAAGCAAGCGCAAGCGTCGGATCGTAGCGAGCGGAGTAGGTGCGGCATCGGGGCGACGTGGGCGCGGAGCGGGCCGGGGCGCAGGGGCGGGTGGAGCGGCATCAGGGCGGGCGGAGCGGGCGGCTCCGATGCCTGGACGTGGGTCCCGGCGGCGCCTGGTCGCGGGTCTCCGCGACGCCCGTCTACGGCTCCCGACGGGTGAGCGACCGCGCCCGCCTTGAATTGAATCCTTCCTTATTCGTGCTCCCCTTGCTTCCGACGGAATCTCGATTCATATCCTTCCGGTGCTGAATCGCTCGCTCTACGCTACGTGGCTGGTTGATCTGCTCTGCTCCCTAGTGTTCGGTTTCATGTGGCTGTCTGATTTTGCTCGATTACGTTCTCGTCCTTTGGTTTTCCGATCCAAGGTGGCCTAGCTCCGCTATGCTTAATAATCTGCTCACGTCAGAGATTTGCTCGTTGCCGCAGGTGCGAGCATTACCGGCGGAGATCAAACAAGTGCATGTTTGATGTTCCAATTGTTGTTGTCAGCTTAAACTTCTTCACTAGTCCTTCTTTCTTAGCTATATTCATATTTCCCTCACTTAATTGGAGCTCAATGTAAATGTCTTCATTATCACCTTGGGCTGTGAAATCCTGTAAAATAGTTGCAATTGAGGAAAAGTGTTTATGATATATGATGGTGAAAACATTATGAACACAAGCGAATTTGTTTTATGTTGTCAACTACCTCTAAGAATGATACTTTGTCCTTGTGCTTATCTGGACATAAACTGTCAAGAAAATTTTTGTAATCCCCCGTCCAACGGTGGATTGGTA
Organism: Miscanthus lutarioriparius; assembly: GCA_904845875.1. Classification (NCBI taxonomy): domain Eukaryota; kingdom Viridiplantae; phylum Streptophyta; class Magnoliopsida; order Poales; family Poaceae; genus Miscanthus; species Miscanthus lutarioriparius. Next base: position 72,957,506 of record CAJGYO010000008.1, read on the forward strand.
GTTCTGTGATCCTCAGTGTAGTGTTGTCAACAATCTCAATGATTCTGGTGATGGTATATGTGGAACCAGCTACCTTTGTATTGACTGTCTTCTCTATAGAACCCTGTAAATTTGGGCGTAGAAAGTTTGCTTTAGTACAACCAATAATTCTAGAGTAGTATAGGCATAGCTATTACATTTGTCACCTGAAAGGTCGGTAGTTTGGCTCTATACTTTTGTTAGTCTTAGATATTGACTTTGTTCATTTTGGTGCGAGATAGCCGCGTGGCTCAGTTCTGCTACATGGATGGCGCCGACAATAGCTTAACGCACGGGATCTGTCAAATCGATCAACATGGAAGAGCAAAGGTGGTTTCAGCAAACCCTAACCATTATCTACTATTGTTTTTTTTGCCAGAGTGAGTGCATTGTTGATGGTTTGAGTTGGATAAACTAACCGCATACTACTTCTGTGGTTTGTAGGCCAAATCACAGGGGTATACGAGTTGTAGTTAGAATTTGATCTTTTTTTAGCTTGCCAGACAATGGTCCAAAGTCATGGCAGCAGGGTAAAACTTTGCCAACTAAAGTTGTTGATGACATACATAGCTTTGGGCTGTTGCAGTTGGTTGATTTCGTAGATGAGCATTGCATGTGGGGGTCTAAGCAATACATAACCTTATGCATGATTTGGAAAATGATTCATTTGAGATGAAAACTGATGAACATCTTTTAGAGTGGTTTGTACTCAATGTAGACAAGGGGGTAGCTTGCATCAATGCCCAGATAAATGATTTTGAAGGGCCACTGCAGTTTTCACCAACCAAACATAGGTGTCATCCTAATGTGAGGAGTAGAATACACCTAATTGAGGGGAGCACAAATGAGGGAGCCACCACAAATGAGGGAGCAACAAATGATGATGATGATGATGATGATGATGATGAGGGGGTAGGAGATGACGAGGAGGTTGGAGATGATGATAAGGGGGTAGGAGATGAGGAGGTTGGAGATGATGATAAGGGCATATTCTCTGACAACAGCTATGACACTGATTTAGGTGCATCTTCCGACTTTGATGATGATTGCTCTGATCCAGAGTTTGATCCGATGGTGAAATACTTGATGATGTAGATGAGTATGATGCTCCCATGTTTTCATATGATCCTGATGATCCATGCATTGATGTAAATGTGGTGTTTCTAGATGTTGATCAGTGCAAGTCTGCAGGTACACATCACGCTATCTTGCATGACCATGCTTTTAAGGTTATCAAAAAAGATTCAGAGCCATATGCAAGAGAGTTGATAAGGGTTGTAAGTGGACTTTTTCACGTCTACAAGCAAGAAGTACGTTGGATGCAAGGTAATTTGGTCCTCTTTCCATAATGTAGTGTATTGACTTCATATGTAATTTGCTAACAAAATGTTGGATTATCATTATTATGTTGTAGGTGAAGACAAGTGGACCAAAGCACACTTGTGGTTCTTTCAACAAGTGTGGTCAGTCCATGGCCTCAAATAGATGGGTTTGTGATAGAGTTATGGACTTACTGTGGGATGACCCTGAAATGGGTCCAAAGGAATTGTAAGATGAGTTAAAGAAGTACTCAGTGGATATTCCATATGATAGAGTCTATAGAGGAAAGATGAGAGCACTTGATATCATATATGGGAAGTGGGAAGATTCTTATGACTTGATTCCTACTTATCAAGCTGAGCTTCTGAGGTCAGTGCCTGGCAGTGTGGTTGAAATGGAGACTGAGGAGCACAATGGCCATGTATGTTTCATGAGATTCTTTGTTGCTCTAAAGCCATGCATTGATGGGTTTTTACAAGGATCCAGACCATACATTGCCATGGATGCAAGTCACTTGACAGGCAGGTCAAGAGGTCAGTTAGTAGCAGATGTTGCAGTAGATGGTCACAATCAGTTATTCCCAGTGGCATATGGGGTGATTGAGATCGAGTCTAAGGAAAGTTGGACTTGGTTCGTCCAAAACTTGAAAAAAGCAATTGGTACTTGTCGGTGTTTCGAACAAACACCGGCTAGTAAATTTATAATTGTTGCGCGTTAGGCTTGGATGGTGTACTAAAGGACACAAGGTTTATACTGGTTCAGGCAGAATGTCCCTACGTCCAGTCTGCTGCTGCTCGTGTTATTAGTACCGAAAAAGGTTCGTAGTAGGGGATACAAACGGTCGTGAGAGGGACTGGTCCTAAGTCTCTGATGAAAAGGTCGAAAGGACGCCAAGAGCTCAGTTGCTGCTTGACTGTGTGTCGTGGAATTGATCCATCGTCTTCTATCTCAAATCGATCATTCCCCTTAGTGGGGTGCCCTGCCCTCCCTTTTATAGACCAAGGGGGGAACATGGGTTACAGACGGGAGAAAGAGGAAAACACCAAAGGTAGAGAAGGTCCTTTGAGGGAACCGGATCTTCCTTTTCCCCTATGCCTGCCCTGCTAACGTGGTAGACCATGTCAGGAATGGGGTGTTCATTGATCCTTATAGGGCCATGCCCTGGCCTCTTGCAGCAAGTGGGCATGTCCCATCCTACACCGGCGGACGGTGCGGCGTGTTAGAGAGTCGAGCCGTGACCCTTCGGAGAGTAGACGGGGAAATGACCATATGTCCGTCACTATAGATGATGTGAGTTTTGTCTTGGATCATAGTGGTTGTCGTATGCTCATGTTTGTATCTGCGTCCGAGGGCTGATGGCAGCGCCTACAACACTATGGGACAAAAGTTGGCGCCTACAACACTGTTTGGGCTCTGTCAGGACAAAAAGGGCCTAAAGCGCCCGTCCCATTGCATCCTAACAGTACCTTCCTACAGGCATGCAGGGCATGGCCCTTGGTACTACGATTGACTCGAATGTCTTGTCGTACCATGTGCTCGTATTTATGAAGGAACAGGGTGTGGTCGTCGGGCGAGGCAGAGCCAGCCCTCAGCCGTCAGGCGAGGCGGAGTCTAGCCCTCGGGGGTCGGGCGAGGCGGAACCAATCTTCCATCGTTCGGGCAAGAAGTGTAGTTGCGTTCTTGTCTGACCGGAAGCATCAACGTTCGATGGTTATTAATTCCACCTCATTGGGTACGCTGGTATTAGGTCCCCGACAATACTCCTCTAGGTGTGTACATATGACTGCTATTTGCCTGTTTTCCTTCAAGTTTAAATTGTTGTTACCTAACATATGTCAATTATGTCACACAGGTTTGGTCATCAGTATGGATGCAGGCAAGGGAATTGAAGTTGTTGTTGAAGATGTCTATCCAGGAATTGAGCATAGAGAGTGTATGAGGCATTTGTGGAAGAACATGAAGAAAAGTTATAGTGGCACTCTTTATGGGAAGAATATGTGGGCAGCTACCAAGAGCTTCACAACTGACAAGTTCAACTTCTTCATGAGGAATATAGAAGAGAAGGATCCCATGGCACTTGAATGGTTGGATGAGAACCATCCATACATATGGAGTAGAAGCAAATTCTCAGAAGATTGCAAGGTAGATTACATCAACAATAACCTTTCTGAGAGTTTCAATAGTTGGGTGTCAAAAACAAAGGAACATCAAATTGTGGAAATGCCTAACAAGATAAGACAAATGATCATTGAGAAATTTGTCTTGAGATCAAAGAATGCTAGAAAGATGTCTGGAAAAATAACCCTAGATATCATCAAAGATCTAAATGCTAAATCGAAGGCCATTAAGGACCATGATGTCTTAATTTGTGGGATTAGAAAAGCAGAAGTGACAGTCAATAGATTTAGGCATGCAATTAACTTGGAATTAAAGACATGTACCTATAGGGCTTAGCAAGTGACTGGAAAGCCTTGCACCATGCTCTAGCTTTCATTGCAAAGCTTAGTAGAGAGGTTCAAATGGATGACTTTGTTCATGAATACTTCTCTATTGAAAGGTTGAGAAAGGCATATGCTGGTACTTTCATTCCAATGACATCCAAAGATCTTTGGCCACATGTTGACTTAGGCTACAAAATCCATAAGCCTAAATTGAGAAGGAAACCTGGGAGACCTAAAAAGTCTAGGTTCAAGGCATATGATGAGGTCAGACAGTAGAAAGAAAAGAAGATTGTGTTTTGAGTGCCATGAACCAGGGCATTTAGCCAAGACTTGCCAAGGAGGTCTCACTGCTAGTCAAAAGAGAAAGCTCAATTCTTCACAACATGGATCACAAGAGGACAACAATGACCCAATGTAAGTCATGGTTCTATTGGTGCTCACTTCTACTCATGGCATAATCTGATAATATTGAAATCATGTTTCCTCTCTTTTTAGTGCAAGTGCTACTAGGAGGGGAAGGGGAAGGGGAAGAGGAAGAGGAAGGGGAAGGGGAAGGGGAAGAGGAAGAGAATCAGGAGAGGGCAGCAGTGAGCCAATGTAAGTCATGGTGCAGTTGCTACTATTGTGTAAGTAGAAGATTGTAGAAAGAATCTAAATTAACATGACATCAAGTGATTTGGACTCCTCTTTAATTCTATAAACTCTGCTGGTGCAATATCCTGTAGATCTATACTCCAAATAGCGTATAGTTGAGATAGCAGCATAGGCACTAGTGTTTAGTAGGTCCTGCTAGCATTGAAGAGCAGTCCTTTGTAAACTTTGGCAATTTGAAATGTGCCCTTCGCTCTGTAAAGTCTGGTGGTCACTGGTATACAACTGAAGCAGCATGGATCAAGATGCGGGCAGTCAGACCCCAGATTAAGTACTTCTGGATTCCTTTCTTGTAAGTGAAGTAATGAATTGTGAATGCCTGGCCCATCTTCTCTCGCTCCTCGGATGTCCTGTTCTCATCCTATGCCATTCATAGCAAATTGGCCATGGGATAAATGGATCTAAGGTTCAAATGAAAATGACATAGACCTTCTGGTATTTGCAATTGTTAGTTCTTCCTGCCAACCTATCATAGTTTGCTATTCTCTACAGTAATGTAATTACACACTATCATGATCCATGCACTTATTTGTTGATGTAATCATTACTAACCAACCTGTTCAATGCTTTTCAGAGGGAGGGGAAGAGGAGGGCGAACAGGAGGAAGGCTAGCTAGTTTGTTAGGTCTCTAGGTGGTCCTTGAATGAGATGGATGTAGCTTTTGTGCACATGTTTACATGGTGCAGACTTGTTTCTTTTGTGGATATGTTGACATGGTGCAGTTGCTTTTGTGGACATGTGACATGGTGTAGACCTATAGCTTTTGTGGACATGTTGTCATGCTGTATGGTAGACTTTGAAATGCTGTGGTTCTCCATAATTTTTCTTATGTGTTTTATATGTGCTTCATATTGTTGTCATGATGCTAGCAAAATATAGCAAAGGTGCTGCCAAAATTTTGAATATTTATTAATATTAAATCTGAGTTCAAATAATTGCAATTAGGCATACAATAAAAAAGTTTAATTCCAAATTAGGGTAAAATCACAATTAGTCACAGGGGCAAAATCGCATGGGCATTCATGTCCTTTTGTACAAAGTTTAACACCGTTAGGGGTGGATGACGGAGCAGGGGCAAACTGGTGCTTCGTTTTGAAATCATAGGGGTAAATTCACAAAGTCAAAAAAACAGAGGCAAAATCACAATTTCTATACAAAATAAGGGTACAAACGCAAGAGCCCCATACTTTAGTCCTTACTACAAATAATGTTCCTTTCTCCATATGATTTCTTTGGAAAAAAATCCTAATTCAATTAGTTGCACACGTTGTACACGTTCGCTTTATTCGGTTTCAGTGAACTTCCTTTGCTTTTCATACATTTTCCTCGAAATTTATGGAACATCTATGCTCTGTGCATGGGTAATACTTGGCTACAGTTTTCCATCTTTGCTGTATGTGCTCCCAATTTGGATTGTTACAAAGGATGGTATTTCTTAGTGCATTCCATTGTGCCTAAATACAAGAAATCAGATGATCCCATTTCGTTTCTTTCTGAAGCCACTCTTATTCACTAAATTTCGCTATTTTTCCATTGTAGTGATTTATAGGTTCAGTTGGTCATTTTGTTCGTCTTCAAGTACCGCATCTGTAACTTTGATACTTTGCTATGTGTTGCATTCCAGCGGCTTTCTTCCTCTCAGTGCATTCATCAACTCATTTCCACAAGTTACCAAACAGGCTACTATGAAAAATCAGGTCAATCATCATTTCCAGAAAACATTAGGACTGCTACATTATATCCACAGAAGTCTAACATGCTTCGACAATTGCACATGATCATCCATTCATATACAAATTACAGAGACAAGGCAACATCTTCAAATGACCCTCCGACAGAAACTACTCATAGGGCCTCCATAATTGGGACCCCAAAATAGGTAAATACATGGTGCCTGCTTAGTTTTCGGCTTAGTTGAGTTACCAAAGACAAGCTTACTTTTCATGTACAGGTATTGTAATTATTAGTCTACAAGCTACTTATCAAAAGCTACCCAAAGAAAACCATTTACTAATTCTGAAATCAGTTAATGACAGCCACATTTTAATGACTTTGTTGCTCCAATTCATTCCATGAACATATTAAAAAAACCTGCAGGTCCAATATATACCATCCCCATGCATGTGGTAGATTTTAGGAACTTCTTCGTTTGCTATAGACATGCTGCTGTATATCTATCATCTATTGATTGAACCAAATTTTTTCCTCTGACCAGGTGCTACAACCGAACAAGACGTCCACGACATCATTTTGTGACCTCTGCGTGGACAGTTTTCACAAACTTACCATGCAAAATGGTTCCTGTCAGTGTCTGCTTTGTTGGTCGGTGAAAAGTGTATGAACTTTGCCACACTTTTCGCATGTAATATATCCATCCTGCAAGTTCCAACGTATTACATCCCCGAAGACAGCAAATCATATATGGCATGAGAATTGTACATTAAAAAACCTGAGCTTTATCCCCTTACCGGCGCGCGTGAAGGCGAGCGGCGTTCACAAGTAAACCCTTTTTCCTATATGCCAAAAGTTTCCCCACAGCGAGCCACATCATCGTTTACTACTATCCGTCCGACCTCCGATGCATCGGCTGAGATCGCTTGGAACGGCTTCCATCGTCTCATGGTTATTTTTTTGGGGGAATTCCTCGTGTGCCATTAAAAAAGATCGCAATGTCTTATATGTGCCCCTGAAATAGTTCAGCGGTCTTTCAGCGCCATGCTTCTAACTTTTTTGTGCCCTCCATGCCATTGCCGTCAGTTTGGGCTCTAACGCCGTCAAACTACAGGTGTGAAAAGTCGAAAATACCCTTATGTCTAAATATGTCATTAAATTTTTTTGAGCATCTTAACGACTTCAAATGAAAAAACTCAAAACTAGAATGGTGTAGATCTCGTCGAGATCTATAATTTTCATATAAAATTATTTTCATTTAATTCCGCAAAAAAGATATGATTTTTCTAAGATATATTAATCATATCAAATCATATTTTTTTGTGCAATTAAATGAAAATAATTTTTATATGAAAATTATAGATCTCAACGAGATCTACAACTTTCTAGTTTTGAGTTTTTTCATTTGAAGTCGTTAAGATGCTCAAAAAAAAGTAATGACATATTTAGACATAAGGGTATTTTTGACTTTTCACACCTGCAGCTTGACTGCAAGTAGAGCCCAAACCGACTTTGCATAAAGGTGGAAATGGGGCACAAAAAGTTGGTAAAAGGATGCATGCCAAGACGCTGAATTTTTTCAGAGGCACATAGGAATGGCAAACAAGGAATTCCCCCTATTTTTTACCTCTCCTACTCAGCTTCGCTCGCCCATCCTCTCTCTCTGTCCCGACTCTTCCCTTCACCCACCCCGCCCGTGATTCTGAGCCGAAAGGTTGCCCTTGCCTTGGCTGCTGCTGCCCTGTGAGGCCATGCTTCGAGCCACGTCCGTCGTCCCTCCCTCCCCGAGGTTAGGGTTGCTCGCCCGTGGCTGGTAACCACGGTGTTGTGAAGCCGCTGCTCTGCCCTCGCCGGCTCCGATTCATGATATGGTCCACCTTCGATACCCCTTTGGCCCACACTGGTTTCCCTCTTCCCGGCGTCCCGGTGGCAGTTTTGTATGGCGCTTCCACAGTAGTTTTAGTTCAAAATACGTTTTTAGTAAACTGAAATGCAAACTTACGTTTTAGCTCCGAATGGCCAAATTTGAGGCAGGCGTCGACGTTAGCGAGGCCTCGGTAGCGACTAGATCCAGGTACTATTGTCTCTCCCTTGGCCGCAACTCCATCTCCGCGTTGTCAGGTCGCCGTCACCCACGCCACCACCATCACAACATGGCAAAGGATGATGCCCATTCTCTCTCTCTCTCGGCTTGCGTCGTTGGCCAGTTTCCTCACCCTTCATTGTTCATCTTTATGGATGCAGAATGATTGTGTCCTTGCCAAAGGGCTAGAGACGTCAACCACGCCTCACCAGCGAAGACAACGATGTGAACCCCTTCTCTTTTCCTCCCTCTGAATGATAAGCGGATGTATATCACTAGTACAGAAACGGGCTATACCCGTGTTCTCAACCCCTTCAGTGAAATGGGAGTTTTGGGATATGGGGAGCACGCGGTGAATCCGGGACTAAAGGGCCCCTCCTTTAGTCCGGTTTTGCGCCCATGGACTAAAGGTCCACTTTTTAGTCCGGTTAGTAATACCAACCAGGGCTAAAGAGTCCTCCGAGCACCGCCACGTGGGCCGACCCTTTAGTCCCGGTTGGTATTGCCAACCGGGACTAAAGGTTTTCTTTTTTTTTTCTTTTTTTTTTCTATTTTCAATTGATGAATCGTTTTGGTTTTCGAATAGGTTTTCGAATACGCATTCTACGCTGCTAATAATATATGTATTCTGCATATTTATAATGTTCGAACATTTTGTACAAACTAAAGTATGAAACTAACGTATATATTACATGCATATATATATATTGTACGTTATTTTATGTACATATAATATGTGTATATATATATTACAAATAAAACTTGCATTGTATATTCTATCATATCCTTGGGATAACAAATTCACTCCATCTGGTTTGGCTTCCATGTTTCATTCACGTCATTGTAGAACTCACCGGCGGGGTTTAGGACCTAGTCATTAAGAAATCCTGCTATAGTCTCTTGAATTGCTTTCAGTTGGTCACGTCGTATGATTTTTTCCTTCAACCATAGAGTCTTCAATAAAAGTTAAAGGAAAAGTATTAATTAATATATATATATATATATATATATATATATGTGTGTGTGTGTGTGTTGGTCACATGATTACTTTTATATATGAGCAATAAAAGAAATTATGAATATATGAATATATTTATATAACGTAGTTTGAGGTTCTCTTTAGGAGTTCTTTTTGAGTACGCCATGATGAACTCACAAACATAGTATCCGTAGTAGTTGTTCCCCTATTCTTGCCTCAGAACCCACTTTTATGAGAAAAAAGATCTGGTGAATTGAAAGCATGCATGGTGTTAATTGAATTATATATATATATATATATACATGTAGCTAGTACTTACTTTGTGTGCGATTACATCTAGTGGCGCTTTGCAATGTTTCATGTGGTGTTACTCAATGAAACTTTTCTAAACACTATGCCCAATAAAATAAAAAATTAATTTGGCCTTTAATAATTGTTGCAGTTAAGAGATCTGGGTATATATAGTTGCTAGAGAGATCAAATTACCCTTGGATAATATCTATCATGTTTTGGTACTCTGTTTGCTCTTTTCTTAACGAGTCTAAGATGCTCAACCGACTATTGGCCATATCGATGACCATCAATATCCATTGATTGCTGCATATGTTTTTATACACAAATATGATCGACATTAACTAGAGTCAACATATATATATATATATATATGGGAGATAGCTTAGCTAGTAAGCAAATAATTGAACAAATGTCCATATGATCGACATTAATTATTTAACACTCACTTGAAGTTGTAGGGGATGAGTATGTCCTTGTTTTGTTGGTTCACTAAGAACCTCATGAGATTTTTCTCGAGTTTAGCTTTCCATTGAGGCGGGGGATCAAGGTGTTTGAATACGACATTTGGATCAATGAAACCAACATCATTATCCTTTCTCTTTCTGAGTTCTATCATCTCATATCTGCATATATAAAATTAGTGTGAGGATATATAATTTATATATATATACATGTAGCTTTATATATATACACTTTAATAGTACAAAATAATCACACTTACAGACAATAGCAGCTAATGAGACTTTTGTCGAGAGAGTCCAAGCGGCATAGTTGGTGTAATTCTAAAAACTCGACATATATAACGTCATCGCCACGGAAGTAATGTTGGTCTCTAACTCTGACAGAAACAAAGTTCTCTCCCCGTTCACACGTCGCCATATACCACTTGTTTAGCAGGTACATTTGCGTACCCAGTTCACCTAAGGCCTCAGGATCGTATAGACTCTTTCCATGTTCAAATTTCTTCTAAGGATCCACTTTCGGAGCAGATGGTCCTTCAACGAGCACTTGGGCAAGGTCCAAACTGGTATCCTCATAAAACCAAACCATTTCCTCAAAATCGACATCCGGTAAATCTAAGTTTGAACCATATTCATTACGAATGACAAGAGGGGGGGACTGATTGTTGCGATTGTTGTCCGAGTTATGCAACACCTTTCCCTACTCTAGTCTTTTTCTGCACCCCCTCAAATGACTTGGTGAGAGAGCGGTCGTAGTCCGATTTTGGCAGGGTCTTTTGAGATTCCCGCTTTTTCTGGTCCACCTTCTTTCTTAGAAGATCTGGAGGTAGGTAGAAGTATGGTTTCTTCGGGTTCTCCCTCGCTTCTCGTTGCTTTCTTACTTTTTCGAAGAAACTTTTCACATCTTTTTGTACTGCATCCTTTAATTCTTTTTCACTTTTCTCGTAAGACAGTTTTTGGGGAATAACTTGATTAGAGGAGGCTTTCTTCTTTGCCGGCTGGTGTGCCAACGGCTTCGTTTGCGGGGCGGACCTCTTAGGAGCTGGCTGCTTCTTGATCATCAAGGGAGGCGAGGCAGCTGTTGGAGACCTCCTTAGAGGCGTTGGAGACCTCCTTGGAGGTGTTGGAGACCTCCTTGGAGGTGGCGGCGGTGGTGGCATTGCATAATCATTGCCTAGAGCACTATGATGATCTGAAGATTGAATAATTAGACTTAGGTTGGCGGAGGCCCTGCTGTGTGAATACAAAAAAGAATAATTAGGTATAAGAAATATTGTTATTATTAATCATGCATGTCAATAGAAAATTAGTGAAAAAATTGTTTCGTTCACTTTTGTCCGCACCTATTGTCTGGCAGTTGAGGAAGCGACGGTGGACTAGAGACCCCGAGAATAATGATGTAGCACTTGCGCCATAGTATGAATGTCTTCTCTGCTTCTCCTAGAGTCTTCTCCCCATCACCTCCTAGAATGTCAAGAGCCAGATCACTAAAACCTTTGTTAACTCTATCCACTGAGACGCTAACATATCAATGTGATATTATTGCCCCATGGATTCTTGGTGTCTTGGTAGGATCTGGAGGAGAAAAAACACCGAGAGCCACCGTGATTGTGGCATTCTCTTTTGGAATATGTAGCTCACATGATGTAAACGGTGTAGTGATGTCATCCATGGGGAAACGTAGCATTGCGTCAACTTGATTTGGCAACTCCGTGGAAGCGCAACTACTTTTCAACTGATCAGGGGGGCTAATATTAATGTTGATTCCTAGATCTAATGCCTACCTTTGGGCACTCATTGCTATTTGCACTTGCTTTATGATTTCGTCCTGCATTCTAGCTTGCATGTCTTTTTCACGCTCCTGTGCTTGAAGCAACGCCTCCCGTGACTCACGAACATATTCCTCCAACCTGCTAAAAAGCGCTGCATCCTCATCCTTCCTTCTCTGTCAGCTTCTATAGGCATCTCTGTCGTTAGGGAAACCATGCTCCCAAGAAATGTTCCGTCCTAAACCTCTCGTTCGACCACTGTGTTCAGCAGTCCTGATGGCATACATCAGTTTATCCTTCTCTCTATTGGGCCTGAACGCACCAATAGCTTTAGCTTGTAGAGCATAAGAAAATCTTTGTGTTGCTCTTTCGAGTTTTGGGCCATGAACAAGCTTCCCGGTTTCTAGGTCCAGTCTTCCCCCATGAGCAAAAAGCCAATTCTTCACGCGTTTGAGCCAATTGAGTGATTCTGGTGTGATACCCTTGGCAAGAATGTCCGCTTCCATTTTTTCCACTTGGGAATGGCAGTCGCGTAGCCACCTAATCCCATGCCATGGTGGTATACCTTCTGTCAGGCATGCTCTTGGTTCCTTCTCACCCGTTCCTCACCCTCTACCGATGTCTTCTACTGTACAAAATCATTCCAGTAGGGCCTCAACTTCGTGAGCAGGCCACTAGTATTGAAATTGGGCGTTAGGTTCTTCTTGACGTATTTCGTGTATAGGGATTTCTTCCAAGTCTGAAATTGTGTGGCCATCTTCTTCATAGCCCACTTTCGAACTAGTTCCTTCAATTCATCATCGTTGATAGCATCATAATCATCCGCTTGCAACATGAAATGTTGAAGGATATCATCCCAAATTAAATTCTTATCAAGATCAGAGACAAAACTAACATGAGGCTCGTTGATCTTTTGCTTCCATTCACGGGCACTGATCGGAAGTCTGTCCCTTACAAGGCACCCACAGTGTTGCACGAATTTCCTTGTATGTGGACCAAGTGATTCGCCTGTCTCGATATTGAATTCCGATATTATGTAGCGCCCCTCCAATGGCTTTTTCGGGCCTTGAATATTTTTGCTTTTCGCCGTTGTGGTCATCGATTCAGAGGGTTACGTATAAAAAAGAATAAATAAATATCATCTGTACACATAATAGATGATAGATATTCAAATATATATATATAATATTCAAATATATATATAAATATATATACCTCGCCAGTATTTTCTTGCATTATATTTTCTTGATTATCTTCAAGAGCCAGGTATTGACTCCCGTCACCTACATCCTGCTGGTCACCATCGGCAAATTGAGTGCCGGTGTTGATAATATCCATCATTTCTTCATCCATGTTGTCTCTCGGGGCAGCCATCTAGCTTTTATACCACTAGATATATCTATAAAAAATAAAAACTATATCTATCAAATATCCATCAAATTCTAGCTCAAAAACATGTTTAAATAAATAACCATCCGTACTAGTTGACCTTGCTTACGTGATCATCTCGGCGAGCATTTCTCCACCAGACGGCACCGTACTTGGCCACGAAAGAGCTCTGATTCTACAAGGAAGGGAACACGGTCTTCCACGACCGTTGCCGCTCTCCCTCGTAGAATCAAAGCTCCTCCTTGACGTCCGTTACCGCTCGGCAGAGAACATGCTAGCTCAGATGAACACGGTCTGCAAGTTCAACTAGTACATATTTTCTATAATTTTCTAACTATTTTCTAAGTTTTTCATTTCATGGAAAAATTAATTCTAAAAAATAAAAGGCATGATTTCTAAGTATTTCATTTCATGGAAAAATTAATTCTAAGTGGCTTGCTCGACATCGGCAAGCTCGCAGGCGTTTCATGGAAAAATTAATTCTAAGTGACCTGCTCGACAAAATTGAGAAAAAACACACGCTCTCATGACCTCACACATCTTCTAAGATCACGTAAGCTTCCATACTAGTTGACCTTGCTTACGTGATCATCTCGGCGGGCATTTCTCCACCGGACGGCACCGTACTTGGCCACGGAAGAGCTCCGATTCTACGAGGAAGGGAACACGGTCTTCCACGACCGTTACCGCTCTCCCTCGTAGAATCAAAGCTCCTCCTTGACGTCCGTTTCCGCTCGGCAGAGAACATGCTAGCCGAGATGAACACGGTCCGCAAGTTCAACTAGTATGGATTTTCTACAATTTTCTAACTAGTCCGCGCCAAGGAGGCGGAGGTATGCCCGCCCGAGTACGAGAACTACGTGCCTTGCTACTACAACATCACGGACGCCATCGAACGTCTTGGATCTAGGGGCCGGCGTCGTCATAAGCTACCACGCAAAAGGGAGGAAACGATGAGACACTGGGCCGCGCCCGTGCTCCACTGAGCTCGATGGCTCAGCGCAAAATCGCATTACAAGATTGCCGGCATGAGGGCTCGGCACACGCATCCATCCGATTACAAAAGGTTGGAGCAATTAATCCATCATAAACGGATTATATATGGTGGCGGCGGTGGCTCACATCCAAGGTGTCAAACGCGAGGTCCAGCTCCTACAGCCAAAAAACATGTTAGAGACTTAGACTTTACTAAAAAACAGTAATAATCTGTTTCATTACAGGACTGGGAAGGCTATCACTATTCCTACAATCAGAAAGAATATTTTGCCTCTTAAGAGCAGTAAGTATGGTTAGGTGAAATCAAATATCGCCATGCAAAAGTAGCAGACTAGCTAAATTGTTACCCTCAACCTCAAGTGGCATGGGTGATTGACTGGTAATAACAGTGGTACACGTCTTTGCCATTTAATTTGATCATCGACATGCACATGCAAATACATATTACATAGGGACAGACACAAGCATAAATATATATCAGTATGAATTCATGGCCTCAGTCGCCCACATTCTAGCACCAAGGAGCCTAACATATAAATAGATGTATGCACCAATTGCAAAGGCTACTAGCTAGCACCAAATCAAAGAGATACATTCATTGAGCAACGGCACTGAACGAGTTGGCCATACAGCAGCAAGAGAGTGCAGAGGAAGAGGGAGACTGGGCCAAACCTAGAGAAGACGTGCCGTAATAGAGATGCTGTGGCCTGCTGCGGATCTTGGAGAAGACTGTGTCTCGCGGATCTAACACAAGAACGAGGGCTTCAAAGTTCAAACATAGCATGGAGAGGAGGATGAAGAAGGGGATGAATTGGAGGAGATAGACACCTCGAAGAACCTTGAACCGCTTGGGGGTGAGGTGGGCCGGGGACGAGGATGACGCGAGGCGTGCGCTGGCCGGCCGAAGAAGAAGCGCGCGTGCATGTGGGGCCGGTGACAGCGTGCGCGCGTGACGAGGCGAGGCTAGGGTGGTCGCCTGGGGGCGGCGGTGCTGCTAGATCAGATCGATCTGGTGGAGAAGATGAGCCGATGGAGAAGAAGGCTTGGCGGCTACTGGATCCGGTTGGAGAAGAAGGCGGCGGAAACAGAGAGGAAGAGAACTAAGGGAGAAGGGCGTGGTTTATAAAGGGGGGCCTGTAGTCCCGGGTGATGGTTAGAACCGGGACTAAAGGTTCTTTAGTCCCGAGTGATGGTTAGAACCGGGACTAAAGGTCTGACCTTTAGTCCCGGGTGTAGCCACGGCCCGGGAGTAAAGGGGATTTTGGCGGGCCGCGAAAACGCAACCCATCTTTAGTTGTCCCGGGTGATGGTTAGAACCGGGACTAAAGGTTCTTTAGTCCCGGGTGATGGTTAGAACCAGGACTAAAGGTCTGACCTTTAGTCCCGGGTGGTTGGTCCACCCGGGAGTAAAGGTGGACTGCAGTTTGGCTTCCCGCCAGTTTGTAGAAGTTTTTCCTTTTTTATATATTTCTTTTATATAAATATGCAGAGAGTTGTTAATTGCCTAGTAAATAAAATATTAGCAAAACAATTACAAAAAGAATTATGGGACCTGGTTTTTCATTATTGTACATAAGAAAAATATGTAACCTAAACTCTTTTGTTTTACCGTATAAATATTTAACATAGTGTAAATAATAATCATAATTTCCACCATGCAAAAATGTACTACTTAATTAAAATCATTAAAACTATCGCTTTTCGACAGGAAATTAGTTTTCACATCTTATTGACGTTGATCATTTGTTTTTTCATCACACATTCTTCACAGGAAATCCTCCGTCAAGCAGAAAATTCATTTAAATCGTAGAAAATATGAATACACGATAGAAATATGAATACACTATATATATCAAGCGGGCACAATAGTGAACTTCTTAACGTATATCCCTTGGTTATGATCGCGTCGTAACCATGGAGTGTCCTCATCATTTAGCTGGATGCTTGGGTCTTTGTTCACTGTGAAGGGTGGAATTCGGTCATCCTTTTTATAATCTTCTGATATGTCTGACTTGTCTTCAATTCCGACGATGTTTCTTTTCCCTGAAAGAACTATGTGGCGCTTTGGCTCATTGATTGGGTCGTTGTTGTTTTTCCCTCTCTTCGGTTTTGTAGACATGTCCTTGACATAGAACACCTGATTCACATCCTTGGCAAGGACGAACGGTTTGTGTTTGTACCCAATATTGTTGAGGTCCACGGTTGTCATTCCATACTGGTTGTCGACTGCTACCCCGCCTCCAGTCGCCTTTACCCATTGGCACTTGAACAAAGGTACCTTAAAAGTAGGTGCATAATTTAGTTCCCATATCTCCTCTATGCGGCCATAATATGTTTGCTTATTTCTATTAGGGTCGGTGGCATCTATGCGGACACCACTGTTTTGGTTGGTGCTCCTTTTATCTTGGGCTACTGTGTAAAATGTATTCCCATTTATCTCATACCCTTTGTATGTGAGGATATGCCATGATGGCTACCTAGCCAACAAATACAGTTGCTCATCAATACTCTCATCACCCTGACATTCTTTTTACAACCAGTCGCTGAAAGTTTCCATGTGCTGACGCGTAATCCAAGCTTCAGACTTCCCTAGAAACTCGGATCAGAGCAACTCTTTATGTGTCTCGATATACGGATCCACCAAGGAGCAGTTTTGCATAACTGTGTAGTGTGCTTTATTAAAATAATTGTCTTGCGTATCAATATATGTTTTCTTCCCTAGTGTCCCCTTTCCACTTAGTCTCCCCTCGTGTCGCGATTCAGGAACACCAATCGGGTCAAGGTCGGGAATGAAGTCAACACAAAACTCAATGACCTCCTCTGTTCCATAGCCCTTGGCGATGCTTCCTTCTGGCCGAGCACGGTTGTGAACATATTTCTTTAGGACTCCCATGAACCTCTCAATGGGGAACATGTTGTGCAGGAACACAGGACCGAGAATGCTAATCTCCTTGACCAGGTGAACTAGGAGGTGTGTCATGATATTAAAGAAGGAAGGAGGGAACACCAACTCAAAGCTGACAAGACATTGAACCACATCATTCTGTAGTTTAGCTAGATCCATTGGATCGATTGCCTTCTGAGAAATTACATTGAGAAATGCACATAGCTTCACGGTGGCTAGACATACATTTAGAGGTAGAATTCCTCTTAATGCAACTGGAAGCAATTGTGTCATGAGCACGTGGCAGTCATCAAACTTTAAGTTTAGGAATTTCTTCTCTGGCACATTTATTATACCCTTTATATTCGAGGAGAATCTAGATGGTACCTTGATGCTTGCTAGGCATTCAAACATGCTTTCCTTCTCTTCTTTGCTAAGAGTGTAGCTGGCAGGACTTAAGTAATGGCGTCCATCATCTGTCTTCTATGGATGTAGGTTGTCTCATTCTTTCAAACATCGCAGGTCCTGTCATGCTTCAAGTGTGTCTTTAGGCTTCCCATACACACCCATGAAGCCTAGCAGGTTCACACAAAGATTCTTCATCAGGTGCATCATGTCGATCGTGCTACGGACCTCTAGGACTTGCCAATAGGGTAGCTCCCAAAATATGGACTTCTTCCACATGGGTGCGTGACCGTCGGCGTCATTCGGAACAGGTTTGCTGCCATGTGCCTTTCCAAATACTACTTTCACATACTTGACCATATTGAGTACATCCTCACCAGTTCAGTTGCCTGGCTTGGTCTGGTGGTCTACCTTACCTTTAAAATGCTTTCTTTCTTAGAGGGTGATTCGCAGGAAGAAATCAACGATGGCCAAGGTACACGACCTTTTGACATTTTTTTCAAGAATATACCTTTAATGTCATCGAAATAGTGCGTGCATGCATTATATCCCTTGTTTGATTGTCCTGAAAGATTACTTAGAGCAGGCCAATCATTGATTGTTACGAACAACAATGCTCGCAGGTCAAAGTGCTCCTGTTTGTGCTCATCCCACACACGTACACCTGGTCTATTCCACAAAAGTAGAAGTTCTTCAACTAGTGGCCTCAAGTACACATCGATGTCGTTGTCAGGTTGCCTTGGGCCTTGGATGAGCACTAGCATCATAATAAACTTACGCTTCATGCATAACCAGGGAGGAAGATTGTAGATACATAGAGTAACAGGCCAAGTGCTATGACTACTGCTCTGCTCCCCAAAAGGATTCATACCATACGTACTTAAAGCAAACCTTAAGTTTCTTGCGTCATTTGCAAACTCCGGGAATTCTCTATCGATTGCTCTCCACTGGGACCCATCAACAGGGTGTCTCATCATATTGTCTACCTTATGGTCTTCTTTGTGTCATCGCAATAACTTTGCATGGTCTTTGTTTCTGAACAGATGTTTCAAGCGTGGTATTATAGGAGCATACCACATAATCTTGGCAGGAATTTTCTTCGTGGGACGTTCGCCCTCAACATCACCAGGGTCATCTCGCCTGATCTTATACCGCGATGCATGACATACCGGGCATGCATCTAACTTCTCGTACTCCTCACCACGGTAGAGGATGCAGTCATTAGAACATGCATGTATCTTCTAGATTTCTAATCCCAAAGGGTAGACTACCTATTTTGCTTCGTACGTAGTGACGGGCAATTTGTTATCCTTCGGAAGCATCTTCTTTTGGATTTTTAGTAACTCCCCAAATCCCTTGTCAGATACACCATTCTTTGCCTTCCATTGCAGCAATTCCAGTGTGGTACCCAACTTTTTCTGTCCCGCATCACAAGTTGAGTATAGCAATTTCTTGTGATCCTCTAGCATGCACTCGAACTTGATTGTCTCCTTTTCACTTTCACATTCGCTTTGTGCGTCATGAATGGCCTGACCAAGATCATCAGCGGGCTCATCTTCTACCACAACCTCTTCTTCAGCTTCCCCCATTGCAGTATCATTGAAGGCACCATATTTAGCAATAATGTCATCATCGTCCCATTGTTCTTCTTCACCTTCTATTACAACCCTGGTTTCTCCGTGCTTCGTCCAACAAATATAGTTTGGCATGAAACCTGACTTCAATAAGTGTGAATGAAGACTCCTTGAGCTAGCATATTCCTTCAAATTCTTACATATGGCACATGGGCAGCACATAAAACCATCGCGTTTGTTTGCCTTGGCCACACGTAAGAAAGAATGCACACCCTCAATGAACTCTTGGGAGCGGCGATCAGCATTGTACATCCAATGTCGGCTCATCTACATTACATGACATACATACCATATTAAAACCTAGAACATAATTAGTTAATTATACGACATGCATGCTACCACACAAGGTATTAATTTATGAAAGTCTCGCTACAATGTAGACAATCCCAACTACCACTAAAAAAACTAAAGCTAAAATGCACTTCAGCAGCATAAGGATTTCGCGACCAATCCCAACTAAAACAGACAGATCATGCGTTTGTTCGACATCTATGGCCTTCTTCCGTAGGATCACTGCCTCATCAGCCTCCGTAGCCACCTGTGCAAGAGAGTTTTGCACGTGTTCAACATACTCTTCCTCCCAATACCAGCCTAAACATCCAGTGCCATCCCACTGAAATTAAAACAAAAAATTAGAACTTTAATCACAATCATCATGAAAATAAGTATAAATTAACCATAATCATCAAATGCGACAAAATAACTCATATTGCGATCCGGACACTTGTAGAAGATACGACCCTTGTTAGGACACTCCTTCCTCACCCGGTACTCCATCACAATCTTCTCCTCACACTTGCCGCATGCAATGAGAGGGAGGTCCGGCCTCAGTCGCTTTGGAACCCGATGAGAGGCCGAGGGCCCGGAAGCAGTTGACATCTACTCTCTATACTCATTTTTAATATAATATAAATTTCTCATTTTATAAAAAAATAAAATTAAAAAAACTCTAAAATTCTCTATATCTCTAAACCATGAAGTGTGCTATGCATGCTAGAAATGAAAGCTGAATACTAGTTTTGAATAACTACTTTAACCTTCCTTCATCCAAATATGCAAACTTTAAAGTGATTTTGAGCTTAAATGGCTTACAAATAAAAAAAACCACCATAAAAAACCACATATATTTAGTCCACAAAATGAGATATGCTACTGATGAAACTGAGAGTATAAAGTTGGTAACCTTTAGAACCGAAGAATCGATGGAGGAATCGAAGAAATCTTGTGATTACCGGCGATGAGGAAGAAGAGAGGCTGGTGATGAAGCAAGAACACTGAGCTCGAAGTGGCTCGGGTTCGGGGAGGAAGAAGGGCTATATAGGAGGGGACCTTTAGTCCCGGTTGGAGACAGAAACCGGGACTAAAGGTCCCTTTCTAGTTTCGGACGGAGCCTCTAGCCGGGAGTAGACTTTTACTCTCGGTTGTAGGGACCAACTGGTAGTAAAAGTTAACCTTTAGTTCTGGTTGGTAGCTCCAACCGGAACTAAAGGTCCCCTGCAGCAAAAGCCTGCCGCAGTAGCCATTGGGCAGGGACCTTTGGTCCCGGTTGAAGCTACAAACCAGGACTAAAGGTCTCTCTAGTCCCGGGCACGAAAAATACCGGGACTAAAGCCAAATTTCAAGCTGGATCAAATGTCGTTTCTCTACTAGTGTACACTTCTTTATATGTTATGGACAAAAACAGTATTTTAAATTCTATCTATCTGTCTATCTATTATTATTCATTTATAACTATGTCTCTGTGGTTACCTATCATAGGCACAAAGATTTTATCTATATTTATTTCTTATTTACAGCTAAGTCTTCAGTGCTTATCTTTCATAGGCAGAATGATATACTTGATTTCCACTGGAGCATGACTTTGTTCTCGCACTCATTGCTTCCAGAACTGCATACTTCTTCCGATCATTGGGCGCCTACTGTACGTTACCTGCGTAGCCAAACTTTCAGTGTGTACATATTTTTCGTGGTTTCCTCATTAATTTGCTTGCTATGTATTTGATTTTTCAGGATGCCTGATTAATTTGGGAATACATAACAGGATGCTCCACTGAATGGATCCATTGAGAAGCTCAATAAACTGAGTGGTAATGATTCTTGATGGTCCAGTCGATGTACTATTGCACCTGTTTTTCCATACAAATTACAGTTAAGCGATTTTAACAAGGAGGCATCAGCAAAAACTTAACAGGAATCGACATATAGCCTTACTTAAAAATGTTTCAATTCATTTCTCAGTTTTTGTTTTGTCAATGGACCACCAAACGTTATATGTTTTTGTTTCGACAATGGACCACCAAACAATATTGTATGTATTTGTTCTTAGGATGTGTTCCTGTCGTTAGAATGTGTACCATATTATGTTTTGATCAGGCTGGGAATTCTAGAATCACGGATCAGAGATCCTATTTTGTTGCATATTGCTTTATATGTTGCCATGTCTCTTATCCTTTGGATGTTCCTAATAATATTCTCTTCACAAATCATAATTTAGGGGGCACTTATTTTCAAGGTCCTATTACCACGAATTCATTACCTATATGAGATGAACTCAAAGGCACTGTCAATGTATGAAACTGCAAATCCTAGCAAGCATGTTCGTCCACTTGGGAGTGTTAAACCACTTTAGCTCTGCTAACAAATCTCTTTTCTCTTTGTTGAAAAGTTGTTTCGCTGAGAAATTCCAACAATTACCGAGCTACTATTGTTGTTATAATTTGATACTAGCAGCTACTTATGTTATATGATCTTTACAAGATGTCCTTTCCATAGGTAATATGGGACCTGACAGATTTCTCCAGTGCCTGTTTCAACCGAAGGGAAGTCTTTATTTAGCTTTTGCCAAGTTGCATCCTCTCTGTAGTGTCGAGACGACGGATTAGGAGGGGTTTAATAGTCCTTTCTAAAACTAATTGCGCCGGTTAACCGAAACAAATGTGAATTAAAACTATCAGTCTAGCCAAGACTACACCCCTCTATCTAAGTACTCAAGTATCTTATAAAAATTCTAATTAGGCAATAAAGGTGCCGGGCTAACTAGAGCTCATCTAATCAATTCTAGTAGACAAACTTATGCAACTAGTACTTAAGCAACCGGGGAAACTCCTACACAATCTAGTAAGCAAAAGCACAAAACTCCTAAGCTCACTAGCAATGCTCAATAACAAGGCTACACAAGTCAAATTAGAGAGCTTAAATTACTTAGCTACACAAACTAAACAATGTGACTAACAAGGTTACTCAAACCAAATTAGTCACGTAAGTGGGCTACTTCTATGTTACACAAGCTAGAAGGTAACTAGCAAACTACACAACAAGTCAACCAATTACAAGAGTAGTTAAAAAAGCATAATATATATGAAAGTAAATACAAGCTTGTGTATAGGGATCGCAAACCAATGGGAAGATGATGACATGGTGATTTTTATCCCGAGGTTCACTTGGTTGCCACCAAGCTAGTCCCTGTTGTGTCGACCGCTCACTTGATGGTTTGTCGGCTAATTGGCATACCCGCCAAGCCCACATGTTGGGCGTTGCAAGAACCTAACCCCAAAGTGAGGGTAGCTCAATGACACGCTCTACAGAGTTGCTCTTCGCGGCTCCGCGGGGCGAGCACAACACCCCTCACAATCACCTCTCTGAAAGGATCAAGATGCCCAAGAGGGGAGGGGGTGAATTGGGCTAATTCTAAATTTTCTTGCAATAATTAAATCCTATGGTTAGCCTAATTAACCCCTTATGCCTAGAAAAGTGTTTCTATTAATATAACGCACAAAAGGACTTGCAACCTATGTTCCAAATTTACTCTAGCATGGCAATTCTATGAATATAAAGACAAGTATTGAATTGTTCAAAGTAAATGCTCAGAGTAAATAGAGAGAGATGAACGCGGCGATGTTTTGCCGAGGTATCGGAGAGTCGCCACTCCCCGCTAGTCCTCGTTGGAGCACCCGCGCAAGGGTGTAGCTCCCCCTTGATCCGCGCAAGGATCAAGTGCTCTCTACGGGTTGATTCTTCAACACTCCGTCGCGGTGAATCACCCACAACCGCTCACAACTTGAGTTGGGTCATCCACAAGCTCCGCCGGATGATCACCAAGCTCCCAATCACCACCAAGCCGTCTAGGTGATGAAGATCACCAAGAGTAACAAGCACGAACTCTCACTTGACCACGACAAGCCTAATGAGAACGGTGGATGCACACTTTGCTACTCTTGCTTCACTAATGAGGCTTCTCTCTTGGATTCTCAAATCTCAATCACCTCACTAGGACCTTGCTCTTCTTGGCACTCACAAACGTGTTTCTCAGCTATTGGAATGAGCAAAAGTAACTCCACATACGAGTGGAGCTTCTATTTATAACAAGGGCTGAAAAATGAACCGTTATGTGCCTCTGCGGGGTGACCGGACGCTCCGGTCATGTTGACCGGACGCTCCGATCAGTTCAACCCGCACACCAGTGTTTAAGTGTTGACCAGACACTGGCAGGGTCCGATCACCGCTGACCGGACGCGTCCGGTCGCAAATATCCCTCACTGGAACCTTACTGGAGTCGACCGGACGCTGGTCCTCAGCGTCCGGTCACTCGACCACTCAGCGTCCGGTCGCGCCAGACGCAATCTCCTTGGTCAAATGAACTGACTGGACCCTGCGACCAGTGTCTGGTCGCACCGGAGCCAACGTCCTGTCAGTATTTGACCCTCCATTCACTTCCAACTCTCGATCATATTGAATGAAGTTTGCTCCATAGGATCTAAGGGCTTTGTTGGAGCTACCTAGTGCTAGACTTAGCAAGTGTGCACCACACCTAACTCACTAGACTCACCTAGGTCAAGCTACCCATCCATACCCTCCTTAATAGTACGGCCAAAGGAAAAACAAAGTCCTAAACTACTCGAAGTGTCTCTCCAACTCCTATCGACACTTAGAACTAGTCATCCTTAACCTTGTCGTCCATCCTTTGAAAACCAAAATGATTTCCATCGTAGGGGCATGACATCCATGATTGCCCAATCGATCTCCATTACCATGACCTAACTTAATTGCCTCTGCAAAATACACGTTAGTCATAGTAATCTTGTATTGTCATTAATCACCGAAACCCAACTAGGGGCCTAGATGCTTTCAATCTCCCCCTTTTTGGTGATTGATGACAATACCACCTCGAGTATGTGAAAGAGTTGAGGTTTTTATCATGCTTGGATCATATAAGCTTTTGTCAATAAGAACAAAAGAGTTAGGCAAGCTTATATGACCCAAGCCAACATAATGTACTCAAAAGATATGAAATAAGCATGAGTACAAGTAATAAAGCTCATTTGCATCGGAGTATAAACGCGGAAGCAAGGCAAATGAGCATAACACAAGTGATATGACATATAAATAGTTATGAAGTAGAGAGCACACATGTCATATATCACAATCACATAGATATCACTATCACATAGATATAGTTTAATGCATGAAGGTAAACACACGAATGCATAATAGTAATAGTGTATCACACAAATAAAACTCCAAATGTATATAATAGACTAATAGCTAACTAGGCTCCCCCTAAAAGTTGCTCCCCCTGAGTCTACATACTCGAACCCTCTACCCCTTTGGCGTCAAACACCAAAACCTAAGGGTCGGTCGGCAGGGCTACAGCGGACGAGTCGGGCGCTGAAGTACGAGGAGCAAGCGTGAACTGGGCGCCATCATCATCTGACCCTAAGCTCTGTACTGACTGATCCTCTGTGGCTAGAAGCGTCGCTGAAGCGGTCTGGGTCTGAGCTGGGGCAGGTGCTGCCTGTGATGCTGCTGGTATGTCTGTCGTAGGATCTGAAGATGCGACAGAAGAAGGGAGCCTCTGAGTAGTCACAGCGACGGGAGCTACTGTAGAAGGACCTAGGGCATGCATATGTGGCGGTGTAGGCATCCCTATCAACTCGCTAAAAGATGCTCCAAGACTCCTGGAGACTGACGTGTCAGGCACAAATAGCGAGAATGACTGATCCGGTGTGAAGCCCGTCTAAAATGGTGTGAACTATGGGGCTACCACTGGGACACCTGTACTGTGGGAGAAGCAAACTGAGCTGAAGGTTGTCCCTTACTCTGAAGCCCACTGGGCTGTACTGCTGGAGTCATCCTAGTGGTAGCAGGCTGACCAATCTGGGGCGAAGGCTGTGGCTGTGGGGCCCCAATGGCTATCACTACATGCTGCATGAATCCCAAAAGCTGCTGCTGCATGAGTAACTGCTGCTGATACATCTATTGCTGCTGCTGCTGGAGGACCTGCTGCTATCGCTGGAACTCGTCCTGCCGAGCCTGAAACTGTGCAAAGTTGGTAGCGGTCTCCTAAGCCTGTCTAGCCTGATCCTACTACATCCGCTCAAAGATAGCAATCAATGCGGGGTTCGTCTGCGGTGCAGGTGGAGCGGAGCTAGAACTACCGGCCTCTGCATCATGTCTGCGTGGAGGCATCCGAGGAATAGGCTGGTAGTCATCGTCTGAGCTGTCACTAGGCTCGCTCACCTCCTGCTGTGCCTCAAGCTGCTCCTCCTCAGTAGCTGCTATGCCTCTAATAATCTCATCTTGCTGAGCTACAGACTCTGGTATATCTGGACGACAGCGAGGCTGACTGGGTGCCTGTGGCATGCTATGCCTGATCCTCTATGCCATGTTATAAGCAGGAAACTCGGTGGTGGCACCTTTGTACTCTACAACCATCTTTGGTGACCTAACTGTCACTATCTTTGGTGACCTAACTGTCACTGCCTTGAGGATAATGAAAGTGATCTAGTGAGCATAGGGTAGCTGCCTGCGACCCTTGAAGCCCTTAGCTATCGTGTCCTCCATCTCAGACAGAAGAAGATCCCAAACATCAAACACTGTCTGCTGCATCAAGGCGTTGAGAAGCCATAGCTAGATACGTGTCAGGCCCTCCCTGTATCCCATCCTGGGAAGTAGTGTCCTCATAATAGCCTCTAGAACTCGAGCAGTTGGAGTAAGATCACTAGGGTTCCTGTGTGAGCCCTCGCCAAAAGGCTCCTTGAAGCAGTGTCGCACAAGATCTGTAGGGGGCACCAAACCACCATGAGGATGCCTGGGAGGCTCTATCTATCCATAACAGACCTCATGTAACTTGACTGGCTACTCCTATAGCCTCAATATCTCCCTGACCCTCTGACTTGTCAGTCTGTAATCTCTGCCTCAGAATGCAAAGTGAATAAAGTTATGGTGTGGATCAACAAAGAGAGAAGCATAGAACTGATGAACCCACGATGGAACATATAGTCCTGTCCGTCCAATCAAATTTGTTAGCCCCGGTAGATATGTAAGGTAGGGGCGAATATGCTCTCCAGCTGCTGCTACTATAGCCTCAATGCTGCAGACTCTCTGAGATCTAAAGACTGCTCCACTGTTCAGATATGCATTGTAGAAATCTTCCTGGAGTGGTGTGTAGAATCCCTCAGATGCTCTCTCATCCCTCCTCGGAGGAAACCACATATCAAACTCTACAAACCTCAGCTGCTGAACCTGCTTGGCCGTGGCGGCCCACAAGTCAAGATGGGTCACTAGAGGTGGACCCTGTGGTCTAGGCGGTGGACATGATCCCCTCCGCTATGTCGGCAGCCTCGGTGAGACTAGAACATGGGTATGACCAGAGCGGCGTAGCTATGGCTGGGGTGCCTGCTCGGTCTCCTCGGCCTGCTCATCCTCCTAAGTCTACTCTCCTAACTGAGGCTGCTGCTGCTGTGACTCCCCATATGGCTGACTCTCATCAATAGCATGACACCTTCCTGCAACCGTGACAGTCCCAGGTGCACCACCATGAAGGCGCTCAACTTGCTCGATTCCAGCCCTTGCTTCCGGTGAAAGCGGCTGATCTATAATGACAACTCCACTGCGGGCACCTCCTCTCTCGGCACGCTTTGTGGCCTCTGCAACGGCTGCTGCTCGAGCTGTCTCTACATCTGGGTACTTGCGCTTCTTTGATGCAACCTTCTTCGTCGCCTTGCCTTTAGGATCTGCAGGCAGACGAGGCGGAGGCCTCCGATCATCATCTCCTGGACCACCACCAACATTCTTGGTGCAAGCCATCTGATCTGACTAGAACCACTGCCGCTGACAAGATCAACTATCCACTGACACTTTCGAGGCTTGGCCTCGATCCGTACTCGCGAGCTTGGACCCGAGTTAACTGTCAACTGCCACTGACACCTCAATGGCACTGACTCGCTGCATGATGGAATAGTAGGATATACAAATAAATACGATATATCTAATAGATGCGAAACCCTAGGAAGCAAGCAATTTAGATACGAAATTGAAACGACTGGCTTGCTACCTGATGAACCGGCGATCTGAGAAGAGAAGAGACGTTACGCGGGGAACCTTCGGAGACGGCTAGGGTTAGGGTTGCGGTGAGCAGTGAATCGACGACCCCTGAATGCAATTGGAATTTGCTCTTTAATGAATGGCTAGGTCACAGCGAAGTTGAGATATGGATTGATAGGGCATGACGGCAGGGCCTTATCGGCACTGGATGTGGATGGCACTACGGCTGTGAATCTCGGTGATGTGGACTGACGGTGGCGCTAGGGCACTAGAGCTTGACTCGGCGGCGCCGTGGTGGCACGGCTGCTGCGGAGGCGCGTGGGAGGATCCTAGGAGCGTGGGGAAGCACTACGGCGGTGAGCTTGAGCTGCGCGAGAGGCAGGGCGTGGCGGCATGGTGAGGCTGGCGCGATGGTGCTGGCGTGGAGGAACTGCGATGGCGCACGGGCACGGCTGCGGCGGTGCGAGGAGCTGCAGTGGCGTCGGTGCGGGGAGGCTGGCTAGGGCAAGGGCGGATGCTGTGCTAGGTATGGCTGGATTGGTTATAAAGGGGTTCCCAGCGAAATAGAATAGGAAACGAAAACAGAGATCAAAGTCCGCATGATTCCTATTGACCGAACGTTCTAGTGGCAGCGACCGGACGCTACCACCCAGCGTCCGGTCGATTCCAGAGAGGTCCAAATCCTCTGGAATCACTACCGAACGCGTCCGGTGAACATCGACCGGATGCAGCCAGATTCCGATCACCTAGCCTTGATGTCTTCATGAACGACCGGACGCTGAAGCTCCTTCTGACCGGACGCTGGAAAACACTATTTCAGCGTCCAGTCACTCCTGCTCGGCAACTGTTCACCTCCTGTGAACTGACCGGATGCTGGACACCAGAGTCTGGTGCAGCGTCCGGTCACTCCTTTTCCAGCAATTCTTCAAAGTTGTTCATGCTGCATGTTCCCAATCAAGTCCCAACCCAAATAAGATCCAAATAAACACCAATTGGGACTGATGTGAGAGACCTCTCTCAAACCCTCAAGTTTTTCAAAATATTTTGCCTTAGGCTATAATTCTTTTTAAGAAAATAGGCAAATAAGATGGCCAATTGAAGATAAACGACAAACAATATTCATGCATATGCAATACTTGAAAGTAAATCTAGTTGCTTGTCAAGTTTGATCCAAGGTTAAGCTTCTTCACACGCTTTTCGGTGGTTATCTTAACCATGTTAGACAAGCCCTATATGCATTACCAAGAATTAAACATGTTGTATATTACAATGCAATGCAAGGGACAACACAAGCTCATCTTTTAGTGAAGTTGCTAAAATCAAGTACATTGAGCTCATTCCGCAATCTACAAAATGTTGCCTCATCTAGCGGTTTAATAAAGATATCCGCTAATTGATCCTCGGTCCTTACACCTTCTAGTGAACCATCATTTTTAGCAACATGATCTCTAAGAAAGTGATGGCGAATATCTATGTGCTTGGTGCGAGAGTGTTGAACTGGATTATTTGCAAGTTTTACCGCACTTTCATTGTCGCACAAAAGAGGTACTTTCTCTAGAACTACACCATAGTCTAGCAAAGTTTGTTTTATGTAAAGTATTTGTGCACAATAAGCACCCGCGGCAATGTATTCCGCTTCGGCGGTGGACAAAGCCACACTATTTTGTTTCTTGGAGGACCAAGACACAAGTGATCTACCAAGCAAATGGCACCCTCCGGATGTGCTTTTTCTATCAACTTTGCATCCGGCATAATCCGAATCGGAATAGCCAATTAATTCAAATCTAGCTCCTTTGGGATACCAAAGACCAATGCTTGGTGTGTGCTTAAGATACCTAAGGATTCTTTTTACGGCAATTAAATGTGTTTCCTTAGGATTAGCTTGAAATCTTGCACACATACACACACTAAACATAATGTCGGGCCTAGATGCGGTTAAATACAATAAGCTACCAATCATAGAACGGTAGAGAGTTTGATCAACCGGGTTACCTCCCTCATCTAGGTCGAGATGTCCATTAGTAGGCATTGGTGTCTTGATTGACTTACATTCGTCCATCTTGAATCTCTTGAGAAGATCTTTCGTATATTTCTCTTGGAAGATGAAGATCCCTTCTCTCATTTGCTTGACTTGAAAACCAAGAAAGAATGTAAGCTCTCCAATCATTGACATATTGAACTCCTTTGACATCAATTCACCAAATTCTTTGCATGAAAGATGATATCATCAACATATACTTGACAAATGAAGATATGCCCATCAAGCTTCTTGGTGAATAGTGTGGTGTCGACCTTCCCAATAGTGAAGCCCTTCTCAATGAGGAAGTCCCGAAAACGCTCATACCAAGCTCTTGGGGCTTGCTTAAGCCCATATAGCGCCTTGGACAACCTATAAATATGATTAGGATATCTAGGGTCTTCAAACCCGGGAGGTTGATCAACATAGACTAGTTCATTAATAAAGCCATTTAAAAATGCACTTTTTACATCCATTTGATAAAGTTTCATTTTATGATGTGATGCATATGCAAGGAGGATACGGATGGCTTCTAGTCTTGCAACCGGTGCAAAGGTCTCTCCAAAATCCAAACCTTCAACTTGAGAGAACCCCTTTACAACTAGTCTTGCCTTGTTCCTCACAACAACACCTTGATCATCTTGCTTGTTGCGGAACACCCACTTTGTTCCAATGACTCTTGCACTGTTTGGTCGCTCTTCAAGAGTCCAAACTTCATTGCGAGTGAAGTTGTTCAACTCTTCATGCATGGCATTGATCCAATCTAGATCCTTAAGAGCTTCTTCTACCTTGGTAGGCTCATAGCAAGAGACAAAAGAGTGATGAGCAATAAATGAAGCAAGTTTTTGAGATCTAGTCATTACTCCTTTTGATGGACTCCCTATGATGAGATCTTGTGGATGATCTTGTAGTAGAGGTGTATTTCTTCTATTGACCACTTGAGGGGGAGGTTGTGGAGCATCAACATCTTGTGCTTGTACCACCATTTGCTCACGGGAAACATGAGTATCTTTATTTTCTACTCTCCCATCTTTTTCACCATCTTGTGGCTCACTTGATGAAGAAGGTGGATCAATCACTTGTACATCATCTTCATCATCTTTAGGCTTGATGTCTTCAACCGGAATGTTCTTCATAGCCTCCCTCAATGGTTCATCACCTACATCATCAAGATTCTCATGTGCTCCTTGGAAGCCGTTAGATTCATCAAATTCCACATCATAAGTTTCTTCAACCAAGCCGGTGGCATGATTAAATACTCTATATGCTTTGGACTTTGATGAGTAACCAACAAGAAAACCAATATCACAATATCTTTGGAACTTCCCTAGGTGTTGCCGCTTCTTGTAGATGTAGCATTTGCAACCAAACACCCTAAAGAAGGAGACGTCCGGCTTCTTCCCATTGAGCAACTCATAAGGAGTCTTGCCAAGGAACTTTTGAAGAAATAGACGGTTGGATGCATAGCATGCGGTGTTGATTGCTTCCGCCCATAGAGCTTCGGGGGTGTTGTACTCATCTAGCATTGTTCTTGCAAGAGTGATCAATGTCTGGTTCTTTCTCTCAACTACACTATTTTGTTGAGGAGTGTATGTTGCGGAGACCTCATGTTTGATTCCAACTTCATCATAATAGGCTTCAATGTTTGTGTTGTCAAATTCTTTCCCATTGTCGCTTCTAATTTTTTTGAGCTTCACTTCAAATTCATTTTGTGCTCTCTTGGCAAACTTCTTGAAGCAAGATGCAACTTCAGATTTGTCATGAAGAAAGAATATCCATGTATACCTTGAATAATCATCAACTATCACAAGACAATAAAGATTTCCTCCCAAACTCTTATATGTTGTTGGTCCAAATAAATCCATGTGAAGGAGTTCAAGCACTCTTGTGGTTGACATGAAAGCTTTAGTTGGATGGGTATTTGCAACTTGCTTGCCGGCTTGACATGCACTACAAAGTTTGTCTTTCTCAAACTTCACATCCTTCAACCCTCTCACCAAATCATTCTTCATAAGCTTCTTGAGTGAGCTCATCCCAACATGAGCAAGTCTTCTATGCCATAGCCACCCAAGTGTTGTTTTGGTGAAAAGACAAGTCTTCAAGTTAGCATCTTCGGAGGTAAAGTCCACTAGATATAAGTTGTTGTATCTAAATCCTTGGAATATCACTTGATCATCATCCTTCTTGGATACAACAATC
Organism: Miscanthus lutarioriparius; assembly: GCA_904845875.1. Classification (NCBI taxonomy): domain Eukaryota; kingdom Viridiplantae; phylum Streptophyta; class Magnoliopsida; order Poales; family Poaceae; genus Miscanthus; species Miscanthus lutarioriparius. Next base: position 72,989,039 of record CAJGYO010000008.1, read on the forward strand.
TCCTTCTCGGTAAACAAATATTGGAAGCCAAGATCACACAATTATCCAACGGATAGCAAGTTGAAGCTCAATGAAGCAACATATAGCACATTGGAGATGGAATGATCATTTGATATTGCCACTTTGCTCAATCCTTTAACCTTGCCCTTTGAGTTATCTCCAAATGTAATTCTCTCTTGTCCATCTACTTCTTCATCAAGTGAGGTGAACATACGAGGATCACCGGTCATATGTTGTGTGCAACCACTATCAATAACCCAATGACTTTCACCGGTCTTGTAGTTCACCTACACACAAGAGATTCAAGCTTTAGGAACCCAAACTTGTTGAGGGCCCTTCACCTTCTCAACAAATGACTTAGCAACCCAAATCTTCTTAGGCCTATTCTTGTTAGGAGGTCCTAAGAACATGACTTTTATCTTTCCACTAGAATCCTTTCTAAGCATGTAGTGAGCATTAAAGGCAAAGGGTCTAGCATGCTTGGGCAAGGGTTGTGGTGGTGGAGTTTGGCACTCATGAGCAAAGTGGCATTCTTGTCCACACTCAAAACATCTCTTTGGCTTTGGCTTTGGCTTTGATTGTTGTTGTTGAACTTGAGCCTTCTTCTTCTCTACATTTGCCACATATCCAATGCCACTTCTATCCATCTTCATGACGGTGTTCATGAGTAGCTCACTTTGGAGATGCTTGCCTCTTGCAAACTTGCTTAATCCAATCTTGAGATGCTCTTTCTCCAACTTGAGCTTCTTGTTCTCTTCCTTAAGTGCATCACTACCTTTATCTTCCTTGAGTGCAACATTGTTTCTTTCATCTTTGAGTTTCTTGTTTTCTTCTTTTAGCTTCTCATTTTCAAGATTCAAGTCACCATCATGATCAAGAGTTTCTAGCACAATGGTGTTGTGGATTTTGAACTCTTCAAACTCTTTCTTGAACTTTTTATTGTCATGCTTGAGGTTGACATACTCATCATAGTCATTGCACTCAACCACTTGCTTGCCTTTGCCACTAGATCCTTGCTCAATGCTCTCATCAATTAAATCATCACATGATGTGGCTATATCAATCTTAACAACATGGTTAGTAGCATCATGTGGCTCATTTGGTAAAAATTCTTGAGCAATAACAAGAGTATCATGATTGATCTTAAGAGTTGTTTATTCATCTTTTAGCTTGTTGTGGCTAGTGATGAGATCATTGTGCACCATCTCAAGTTTATCATGTTTATCTTTAAGCTCTTTCTTAGAGGATTTGAGTTCTTTGAGTTTGGATGACAAAGCATCATTTGCTTCTCTAAGCTCAACATTAGCCTTTTCTATTATATCACATTTTGCTAAAAGTGAATCATTCTTAGCATCTAGTTTTTCATTTTTAGCTCTACTCTTTCTAATGATCTTAGTGTATTGTCTTAGTATTTTAACAAGATCATCATATGAAGGTGAATCATCATCATCATCGCTATCACTATCATCATCACTAGCTTGCTTATCATTACTACTATCATCATTATTAGTTACCTTGCGTTCACCCTTGGCCATAAGGCATAGGTGTGTAGAGGATGATGGCGGTGGTGGCGGTGAAGATGAGAGATCAATAGCTATGGCGGCCACCTTGTCATTGTCACTATAATCATCGGATGATCCACTAGATGAATCAATGTCCGTGAGCCAATCACCGACAATATAGGCCTTTCCACTCTTCTTCTTCTTGTGGAAGTCTCTCTTCTTGCCATCTCTCTTCTTGTATGGCTTGTTCTTCTTCTTTTCATCTTCTTCTTCATTGCTTGAGTCATCTTTCTTGCCCTTGAACTTGTCTTTCTTGGGCTTGGTGCATTGGTGTGCTAGATGACCAAGTTCACCATAATTGAAGCAATCCATTTCGAAGATTGGCTTTCTCCTAGAGCTTGTGAAGAACTTTTTCTTCTTGCCATCGAACTTGATGCCACTCTTGTTTAGCTTCTTTAGCATCTTGGCGGCTTTCTTCACCATGAGAGCAAGATCTTCATCTTCATCTTCTTCATCACTTGAACTCTCATCCTCAAGTCTTGCTTTGCCCTTATCTTGACTAGCTTTGAATGCTAAATCTTTTTCTTTCTTCTTAGTAGAGGATGAGCCATCTTGAGGTGTGATTTGCATGTACATCTCATGAGCATTGATCTTTCCCAAGATTTATGTCGGTGTAGCGGTGGAAAGATCACCTTGATATAGCACGGTCACAATATGCCCATATTTGTCAATGGGAAGGACACTCAAGATCTTTCTCACAACGTCGGATGGTAACATTTGAGTAAGTCCAAGCCCATTGATTTCCTCTACAAGAACATTCAAACGTGAATACATTTCATTAGCACATTCTTTAGGAAGCATTTCAAAAGAGTTGAGCTTTTTCATGACAAGATGATAGCATTCCTCACGCTCACTCTTTGTTCCCTCATGGAGCGCACAAACATCCGACCATAGTGCATGGGCATCTTTGTGGTTCCTTACACGGTTGAACACATCTTTGCAAAGGCCTCTAAAGATGGTGTTGCGAGCTTTGCATTCCATTTTTCATAGTTTACTTCATCGCCTTGAAGTTGTGCGGGATTCCTAGGTCTTGGGAAGCCATGTGAGGCGGCTCTAAGTATTCCAACATCTAGAGCTTCTAGGTACGCCTCCATGCGAATTTTCCAATATGGAAAATCATCACCCTCAAAGATAGGAGGAGGTTCATCCCCGTGAGACATCTTGCTCTAAGCTGTTAAGCTTAAAAACATGAGCACGAGGCTCTGATATCAATTGAAAGGATCAAGATGCCCAAGAGGGGGGGTGAATTGGGCTAATTCTAAATTTTCTTGCAATAATTAAATCCTATGGTTAGCCCAATTAACCCCTTGTGCCTAGAAAAATGTTTCTATTAATATAACGCACAAAAGGACTTGCAACATATGTTCCAAATTTACTCTAGCATGGCAATTCTATGAATGTAAAGACAAGTATTGAATTGCTCAAAGTAAATGCTCAAAGTAAATAGAGAGATGAACGCGGCGATGTTTTGCCGAGGTATCGGAGAGTCGCCACTCCCCACTAGTCCTCGTTGGAGCACCCGCGCAAGGGTGTAGCTCCCCCTTGATCCACGCAAGGATCAAGTGCTCTCTACGGGTTGATTCTTCGATACTCCGTCGCGGTGAATCACCCACAACCGCTCACAACTTGAGTTGGGTCATCCACAAGCTCCGCCGGATGATCACCAAGCTCCCAATCACCACCAAGCCATCTAGGTGATGGCGATCACCAAGAGTAACAAGCACGAACTCTCACTTGACCATGACAAGCCTAATGAGAACGGTGGATGCACACTTTGCTACTCTTGCTTCACTAATGAGGCTTCTCTCTTGGATTCTCAAATCTCAATCACCTCATTAGGACCTTGCTCTTCTTGGCACTCACAAACGTGTTTCTCAGCTGTTGGAATGAGCAAAAGTAACTCCACACACAAGTGGAGCTTCTATTTATAACAATGGCTGAAAAACAAACCGTTATGTGCCTCTGCGGGGTGACCGGACGTTCCGGTCAGTTCAACCCGCACACCAGTGTTTAAGTGTTGACCGGACGCTGGCAGTGTCCGATCACCACTGACCGGACGCGTCCGGTCACAAATATCCTTCACTGGAACCTTACTGGAGTTGACCGGACACTGGTCCTCAGCGTCCGGTCACTCGACCACTCAGCGTCCGGTCGCGCCAGACGCAATCTCCTTGGTCAAATGAACTGATCGGACCCTACGGCTAGCGTCCGGTCGCACCGGAGCCAGCGTCCGGTCAGTATTTGACCCTCCATTCACTTTCAACTCTCGATCATATGTGAATGAAGTTTGCTCCATAGGATCTAAGTGCTTTGTTGGAGCTACCTAGTGCTAGACTTAGCAAGTGTGCACCACACCTAACTCACTCGACTCACCTAGGTCAAGCTACCCGTCCATACCCCCCTTAATAGTACGGCCAAAGGAAAAACAAAGTCCTAAACTACTCTAAGTGTCTCTCCAACTCCAATCGACACTTAGAACTAGTCATCCTTAACCTTGTCGTCCATCCTTTGAAAACTGAAACGATTTCCATCGTAGGGGCATGACATCCATGATTGCCCAATCGATCTCTATTACTATGACCTAACTTAATTGCCTCTGCAAAACACACGTTAGTCATAGTAATCTTGTATTGTCATTAATCACCGAAACCCAACTAGGGGCCTAGATGCTTTCACTCTCCAGAGCACCGCACAATCTTCTTTGCGTGCGTTGACGGAGACCACCACCAAGCTATCTATGAGGTGGCAACCTCCAAGAGTAACAAGCACCACTGGCTTGTAACTCGATCACCTAGTGCCACTTGATGCAATCTCACAATGCAACACACTAGAAATCACTCACTCGCAATGGATTCGCACTTCTCGCAAGCACAAGTGAGTTTGAGTCTTCTCAAACCAAGTACACACAAGGGCAACACATCCCCAAGGTGCTCAACTTTAGCCAAGCCTGAGCTCCACTATTTATAGCCCCAAGCCAAATAGAGCAGTTGGAGTCTTGGAACACATTTCTGCGTGGTCACCGAAGAGCAACATGCAGGCACCAGACATAGGGTGGCGGTGTCCAACGGTTGAATTGCAACGGCTATTTTAAACTAGTTGTTGGGACCCTGGCACCGGACATAGGGGGTGGTGCATCGCCCTAGGGGTGGCGGTGCCCCCCGACAAGATTCCCCCCTCTCTAGAAAAAAGGGGCGGTGCCACGCCGCTAAGGTCACCGGACAGTCCGGTGACTAAAACTTTCTCCAAATTAATTTTCACCACTTCAATCTTGTAGAGCATTTCATTAGCTTTCCGAAAAGTCCTAGATCATTGAAATCGGAGTTCGGAGCTAAGAGTTATACCAAAAATACAAAAGGGTGGTGCTGCTGAAATTAACACGCTGCAGGGGGTGGCGGTGCACCACCCCAGGGGTGGTGGTGCCACTGCCCTAGGCTGTCTGGTGCACACCGGAAAGGGCGGTGCCACCCCCTAGGAAGGGCTGCGTGTTGGATACAAGTTTAGTTGTGTTTTTCGACCCTCGGACAACCCAAACTTGCTCTTTTCATCTCCTTTTCCTCTCAACTTGATCCAAATCACCTCCAGTGACTCCTCCTTTGCAAATGTGCCAATACCACTATGTGTTCACCATCTTGTACATGTGTGTTAGCTTTTCACAAATGTTTTCTAAAGGATTAGCACTCTTTTCACCACGTCACTCGATCCTAACACGTATGCAAAGTAGATCGCTCAAGTGGCACTAGATGACCGATATGCAAATAAGTTTGCTCCTCTTGATAGTATAACCATATATCATAAACCCGGTCATAAACTTCTCTACACACCTATGACAGGTGAAATAAAATGCCCCATAGGTTATACCTTTGTCTTGCGCATTCTATTCTATCTCATCCAATGTTAATACAACACATGCACCAACCTTGATCAACAAATGATATGATCCACTTCATATCATCATGTGATCTTGTTGGTTCATCGATCTTGACCTCACTTGCTTTTCACCGTTGCCTTCGTCCATCGGCGCCAAGTCTTGCTTAAGCTTCACCACCATGCGGTCCATCGCTCCGATGCCTACCTCAAAATGCATGTGTGCAGTTTAAAAAAATGCATTGCAAGTATGAACTCTGCTCCTCTAAACTCTTTATATGGCCACCTGATATGTTGCTACTACTGTCAACTTATATGCACATTTTGTTTATAATTGCTGATCCCTTCCACATGGCTTGCTTCACATACACAGATTTTTTTTCCCATCTTATATGCCCAGCCTTCGAAAAAAATGCTTATCCTCTAACTGATGTACTTTGTTTTTTTTTTGTAGGAAATAGCTACGACCGATTGTCAGCTGTTCCTGTGAATTTTTTACTACTTCTATAGTACTTGCAGCCGAATCTCAAACTATGAACCTAGCTACATTTTCGTTCTGTACATTGTTTCAATGGAAGAATGGAATTTGCAGAAATAGGTTCACTGTGTGCTTTGCATTGTTTCTCCTTCTGTACATAGTGCTTATTCTTCACTGTTTGCTTTGCATTGTTTACGGAATTTACAACAGTTTCCTACGTTACTGCTGCCTTCTCATGCTACATTTTTATGCTTGCTAGCCTGCGCACCTGCGCGGGGGGGCCTGCTAGTACCAAATAGATATCTAAGCTTGGAATAATTGTTTGATATCTAAGTTTGGAACAATTGGGGCACGTAAAATGAACTAGGATACTGATAAAGTGGAACATCGATAACTTTATAACAGCAAACCAAACCGCAATCAAATCTGGTACAAGTTGTGAATACTTGATAGGTCGTGTGCTCTAATGCAGAGGTCGAAAATAATTTCAATGGGGCTGTATCAACTCGATGTAATTTTGAATTAATAAAATGCTTTCTCAATAAAAAAGAAGCTGTGAAAATTCTGAGATTTTTTTAGAAAGACGGCAAGAGCTCTGCTGATATTTTGTTAGACGTGAGAAAAGAAGAAAAAACTGGAATTACAAAGGAAACTTCTATGCGGTCATTCTCCGTCTTCCGCCATTCTCCCTGTCTTCCGCACGTGGGAGAGTAGGAAGGCGAGCGTCGAGGGTTGAATTTTTGTATTTGGATGCGAATACAAATACGAATACTAAAGTTTCCGTACTATTTGGGTATCGTAAATTTCATACGTACTACTATTTACACCTCTAGGTGGAGGCCGATGACCCCATTAGTATGCTTATGAAATGCACAGACCAAGGGAGTGGGCGCGACACGTACTCGTGCTTGCCTACAGCACCTGTGAGTGTAGCTGTGAAAGTGCATGAGGGTCCTAAAGTGGGGTGAAAGTGCATCAGGGTGCTAAAGTGGGCGCGACACGTGCTCGTGCTCTTGCCTACGACGCCCGTGCGTGTAGCTGCTGAAAGTGCATCTAGGGTGATCTAATGATATTTGCGAGTTATGAACAGCTCATAAGTGAACGTGGGAGCATTACTACACAAGGATACCCTCCAATTCAAATCATTGCAGCATACGATTGAAGGCTTACTTTATGTTTCTATTGTGAATTTGAATATAGAAAAAGTTGTACCATCAAGAGGGACACAAATGGCAAGATTAAAGGAATCATGTGCTCTTTACTTATTATCCACAAAACAACAAAGCCCCAAGCCAAACCAAACCAAAAAAAGAGCCCAACTCCTATTCTTTCTGGCCTTCGCGGTCGCGTCGGAGCACGGAAGTTCCGCGATTGAGTACGAAACTTCTGCATTTAACATGTACCGTTTGAAAAGTGGGGAGGGGTATTTATACCCTTTCCCCTTCTTCTCCAACGATCGCATGTAGCATTCACTCACTCACCAAATCCTGGACAAACCTCCCTCGCTCCATTGAAGGCTCCCCAACCTCTTCGTTGAGTTCTTGGTGATATTCCTTGACAGCTTGGGTTAAGGAGTGGATTAGAGAGCTAGTGAGCAAGATATTTAGATCTAGAGCACTTAGTTCTACTTGTGGTTTGAGTTCATTACTCTTGGAGCTTGGGCTCCTAGATGGCTAAACAGTGAACTAACTTTGACCTAAGAGCTAGGCTAATAATATAGCCGGCTGCTGCGCGGCCTATCTCTCAGCCCATTTATATAGTAGTTATCTCTTCATCATCAATACATGGTCCACTTGTCTCTCAGAGTCTAAGCTGGCTATAAGTTTACAGCACGCTTCTCCTCTCTCTCCTCTTAACTCTCCTCCAGTTAGCATTCAGCCTGTTTAAAGCCTAAGTAGCCTAGCGTCGTGGCCTTAGGGAGTTTATAATACTCTAATCTAATAATTTACTCCTGCCATTCCAAATCATAAGATGTTTTGGCTTTTCTAAACAATGTATTTAGAAAAGCCAAAATGTCTTATAATTTGACATTGAGAGTAATATGGAAAATTTGTTCATGTACTAGTGTACTACAACAGAATTTATACCCAGTAGTGGTGGCACATATATATTCGTGACCTACGGAAGTATAGTTACTCTTTTCTTTTAACCTAATTTTACAATACTTCCACGCAGTCCCCTGCTTCCACGTTATGTATGAAGCAAACATCGCGTACATGACACAGCAACGAAGTGGCAACTTTGTGGCAAATCTTCTTTGAGCACAAACCACGAGGCATGGATGAGCAGCAGTGCAAGAACGAGAAGCTTAATGCCCAGCACAACATGTCAATCACCCCCAGTCATCTGCAACGGCGGCAGCGAGTTCGGCCCTCACCGTAGTGGCGGCAGGGAGAATGCGCTCACTGTGGAGCTCCCGCTCCTTATCTCCCTGAGCGCCCTGAGTGCGGCCACCGTGCTCTTCATGTACATGCTCTCCATGTCCTCGATTTCCTCCACATGTCCCCAGTGCCATTGCCGTTGGCCAGCGAGGCGCTGGGCTTCGCCGGCTTGTCGTCGCTGTCACTGTCTTCTTTACCGTCGTCTTCGCTTGGCACAGACCGCTGGTTTCGGGGCAGGAGCTGGTCCAGCATCTCCTCACACTCCTTGACGAGCTTGTACAGGACGTCGGTAGCGTAGAATGGCTCCTGCATTACGTTCTGGATGAAGGGCAGGCGGATCAGTGCGCCGGTCCTCGTACTTCTTGAGGATCTTGACCAGTCCTGGTTAAACAGAGCATAACTCTGTCAGTCACAAGCGCAATTGGCAGTAGCACGAACCGGCCGAGCAGCTAAAACTAATAAGGAGCCTACCTTTTCTTTGTTCAAGTTCACTACTACTTATATTACCAACAGAATCATCCATTGTTGCACCTTAAGGAGAGCCAAGACGATATGTGTAAAGAACATGGCTGTAAACCCACCTAACTTCTACGAATTAGAAAGCTTACTATAACTTCTTCAATTAGTTAAAATGAATTTTGATATAGATTACATGTATATAACCAAAAAATGTGTTCTTGACCATAATCCAGAATACTAAAGCAATTCTTTATCAAAAAAGGGAACAATTTTGCAGACATAACCTTTTTCCAGATAGAGGTATCTTCCACTTCAGTTATTGTACACAAAAGTGTACAAGTACATAGAACCAGAAAATAATACATCTTTGTAAAGCATGAAACATTCATTTAAGTGTACTGAAAGCACCAAGATGTGCATATTTGGAGCTCCAATGTTAAGACCTAATTTTAATAGAACGTTCAAGTACAGTATGGTCAAAGGCTCAAAGCTACAACTTTAGTTCAGTACTTCAGTTTCAATTTCAATGCAAAAAGCCGATTATGCATGACACCGAAGAGAAAAACTTCAACATAGGAGTAACTAAGCGTTTTTTTTTCATTGAGAAGAAAACATTATGCATAACACAAGAAAAAATGGTTATTTTAAAAAATGGAGATAAATGGTTATTCCATGTCTAGCTAAAAGAGTCAAATAGTGTCGTCAGTCCATTAGTCCTTAAATTTGCTAGTTTTAAATATTTTTAAGTTGATTTGAGTCATTGACATGATTCCACAAAGTTTAGTGTGGGAAACCACACTCATTGCACGTGACCCGCAGTGGTGAATAAAGACTCTTTTCATTATCGTCCCACGGTCTAATGGAACCACTACACTTTTATTTGGCACATGACCCACGGTGGTGAATAAGACTGTTCATGTTTCACTAGTACTCTAGCCTTGCAAGTGAAACGGGTAGTTCAAGAATTTTGGAAAAATAGTGATGCTTATGTACATTGATGAGTATGACCAATCTGTTTGAATTCAATGCAAAAACTAGACAGCCAGGACCTTTTGGCACGAGGAGAGAATGGTGACATTTACAAAATGAACAATGCAGTTCAAATTTGTAGTCATGTAGAACATTTTGTCCGTCAATTTTTTAAAGTGACATAAAATCTATAGTTCATGTCTCCTACGAGGCACATGTCAAACTTATTACGTAAGTTACATCAAATCAACTAATAATATTTAACATATATACTATAAAATAGATCGATCGGATTATTTTAAAATCATATATAAAATGACATGTGATACGATACCATAGAATATTCCTAGTCTGGTCTCCACGTGGTAAAGGGACGTGGATACATACACTGTTGTAGATCTCAATTATTATAACCTAACATGACAAGCGGTAAAGAGAAACAGGGCGTGGAGTACTACAGGAATCAATTTGCTCAGCGTGGCCAAAATGGGCTCCGTGACGGGCACCTCTTTTGCCCGCCACGGTTAACCGGTGGCCGGCCAGCGAGGCGCCCGCTGCGGGAAAAGGGTTTACCGCGGCGGGCCACCTTACTTGCCCGCCGCAGGAAATCGTTATTTACCGCGGCGGGCGGTATGAATCGCCCGCCGCAGTTAATACGATTTACCGTGGCGGGCTCTTTAAACTGCCCGCCACGGTAAAGAGTTGATTTACCGAGGCGGGCGCTTTATCTTGCCCACCGCGGTAAAGCCTGTACAAATACACAGCACCACCCCTTCATCTTCTCCACGGGTCTTCCTCTCTCAAACTCATGGGGGGAGGCTTTGCCCTAAAATTTGAGGAAACTTTTGATTTGAGTTGAAGGGCTTGGATTTGAGGGAGGAGGACATCATAAGAGGTTTATAAAAGCTCTTCCTCTCTCCTTCCATCCTCTCTCTCTATTTCCATCACCTAGAGTTCTCTCTAGATCTAGATCAATTTTAATGGAAAAAATGATGTCATGTATTTCTTTAACTTTAGATTTATCATAGATGCATGCTTCATCTTTCACATTGTCATTTCCTCTCTTTTTCATGATTTTGGACGTAAAAATCATCAATTTCTCCTAATTCTTCTTTATTTAATGTTGATTGTGACGGATAATGTTCGCAAGTATGATGAATAGGTCGGAATGGATGTACCGGATCGATAGAGTGAATGATCCGCGGTACCTCTTTGAATTAAGGAAGTTTATTGCTGCTGGTAAAGCTCACCGTGAGAGACTGAAGCGGATGACAACCATATGTCCATGTTCTCGTTGTAAGAACCTGAAAGCCCACCGAGACAGCGAGGTGCAAACTCATTTGATCATGTATGGTTTTGTCGAGGGCTACACAGTCTGGACATTTCACGGCGAAAGAGTTGGTGCGAGTGGCGGTGCATCTGGAGTGAGCTCTTCGACGCCGATGACGACAGCACCACCGGTGAATAAAGATCCTTTAGGAGCACCCGGCTCCTCATCATCTTCAGCAGCAGCTGCGCCAGCCGACAGTGACAACAGTTGTCGTGATTACATCACGGTGGATGATGTAATGCAAGACATGGCCGACGAAGCCGGCGACGGTGGGGATGGTCAGGATACTATGAGCCAACCCGAGGATGTGCAGCTTGTTGAAGATCTAGTCAAACACTTCGATAAAGACGACGTTATGTTGGGTTGCCCAAAGTGGTTGGAGAATTTCAGAGAGTTGAAGCAGGCGGCAGTTGATCCTCTCTATAAGGACGGCGGCGATTGTCCGAAGGAGTGCACGGCGCTCCGTTTTAACCTCCATATGTTGATGTTGAAGGCTCGTCATGGTTGGTCTGACACTAGCTTCAATGAGTTGTTAAGCTACCTTGCCACCACGTACCCAACGGCTAATAAGGTGCCTGCCAATACTTATCGGGCCAAAAAGCTGATCCGGCCAGTGGCGATGAAGCTTAGAAAGTTTGATGCATGCCCTAACCACTGCATCCTGTATCAGGGCAATGAGTATGAGAATTTGACGAGTTGTCCACACTGCGGCTTTAGTCGGTACAAGAAAAATGTTGGTTGTCGCGTGGATGCAGAAGACGAGGGAGGCTTGCGGGGTGGTCGGAAGAAGAACAAGAAGGGGCAAAGAAGAGCAGTGCGGCCAAACAGATCTCGACTCAGTAGGACGATGAAGAAGAGGGTTACACGCATAGGAAAAGTCCAGCACTGTCGGTGTGGTACCTGCCCATGACCGATCGCCTGCGTGCAATATTTGGGAACCCGGATGATGCCAAGCTCATGTCCTGGCATGCATCAGCTGACCGCCTGAAAGACGATGGCAAGCTACGGCACCCATTCGATGGCAAGCAGTGGAAGGATTTCGACGAGGCCTACCTGGAGTTTGGTAAGGAGCCCGGCATGTTAGGTTCGCGCTGAGTACCAATGGAATGAACCCGTTCGGTGAGCTTAGCAGCTCACACAGCACTTGGCCCGTCGTGCTCACCATGTACAACCTACCTCCCCATCTATGTCAGAAGCGTAGGTACCTTATGCTGACCATGCTTATCTCTGGACCGAAGCAGCCCGGCAACGATATAGATGTGTTCCTAGAGCCGTTCATGGAGGAAATGAAGATACTATTTGATGTTGGGGTCCAGATGGTGGATGCATCTCGCAAGGAGAAGTTCACACTAAAAGCAATCATCTTTGTCACCATCACCGATTACCCCGGTCTCTTCTCACTGTCGGGGCAGATCAAAGGGAAGACCGGCTGCGTAATTTGTATCGACGGGACCTGCTACACTTACCTTAAGGGATCCAATAAGATGATGTACACGAGGCACAGACGGTTCCTCGCCAAAAATCACAGGTATAGAAGAAGTATTATGAACAAATACTTTGACAATCAGGATGAGCCGTAGCGTGATCAACCGACGCAGACTAGTTGGGGGACAAAGGTGTATGAGATGGTCAAGGACATGGATCAGGTGGAGTTTGGAAAGAAGAAGAAGCCGCCTGAAGAGGGGCCCAAGCAGACAAGGAAGCGAAAGCGGGACCAGACGGAGGAAGTCCCTGCCGCCATTCCTTTCAAGAAGAAGTCAATTTTCTTCAAGTACCTGTCGTATTGGAAAACACTGAATACACCCCATGCCATCGACTGCATGCACCTAGAGAAAAATGTCTTCGAAAGCATGATTGGTGTCCTGCTGGACATCAAGGGCAAGACAAAGGATGGTATCAAGTCACGGACGGATCTTGTCAGTCTAGGCATCAGGCCAGACCTTCACCCGGGACCGCCTCAGAATGGTAAAGTCGATATCCCGGGTGTGGCCTGCAACCTAACGCAAGATGAGTGGACAACTTTTCTTAAGTTGCTTAGGGGTATCAAGGTGCCGACTGGTTTCTCTTCCAACATCAAGAGCCTGGTCTCCATGAAAGACCTCATAATGACCGGCTACAACTCACACGACTGCCACGTCATGCTGACGGTGTTCCTACCAATTGCGATTAGGGCTATCCATCCAGAGTACGTGAAGATGGTCATCACACGGATGTCATACTTCTTTAACCGCATCACCCAGAAGGTCATTGATAAGGCTGAGCTGCCTGCCCTGAAGGAGTTCATCGCGGAGACCCTTTGCCAGCTCGAGATGTGCTTTCCACCATCTTACTTTGATATTATGCCACACCTAATAATGCATATGGTCGATCAGATCCATCAATTGGGCCCCGTGTACCTACACCAGATGTGGACGTACGAGCGGTTCATGTCCACCCTCAACAGATATGTCCATAACCGCGCTTACCCGGAGGACTCTATGATCGAGGCATACACAACGGAGGAGGCCGTGAACTGGTGTATGAGGTACATAAGAGATGGGAGGGTGATTGGGCTGCCTGTCCATCACCACGAAGGCAAAACCTCAGGGATGGGGTGCACAGGCCGAAAAGTACGCACCGATGTGGCAAACCGAACGGTGCAAGAAGCTCATTACAGCATCCTTCATCAGTTAGTGAGCATGGAGAAATACATTGAAAAGCACCTGGAAGAGATCCGCACCGCTAATGATGGACAGCGCACAGAGGCATGGGTCTAGAACCATCACAAGAGCAATTTCATAGAGTGGCTCAAAGAGCAACACATACCCCTTGAAGGATGCCCTGATGAAGATACAGAGACCGTTAAGAGGCTTGTGTTAGGCCCATCCAGCCAAATCACCACGTGGCAAGGGTATGACGTCCAGGGCTACAGGTTTCACACGAAAGACAAGGACAAGAAGAGCTCGGCACAGAACTACGGTGTTCGATACGAGGGCGAAGAAGAGTCCACGGGCCAGAGGAGGCAATACTATGGGCAAGTCGAAGAAATATGGAAACTTGACTACGGCCAAAACCTACGCATAACCGTCTTCCGTTGCCAGTGGGTCAAACCGAATGCGGTTGCAGTGGACAGTTATGGGCTAACCACCGTGGACCTCAAAAGTATCGGCTACAAAGATGACCCGTGGGTACTAGCAACCAATGTCGCGCAAGTGGCCTACTATATATATGCAGAGGACCCAAAAAGGCATGTGGTTGTGTCCGGAAAGCAGCGGAATGTGGGAGCTGATGGGGTGCAGAGTCCCGAACAATACAACAACTACGCAGAGCTCGAGCTTTTTACCGATCATCTAAAGAAGATCAAGGCCATCGAGGACTGATTCAACAAGTCTAGGACGATGCCGTGGGCCCACCCCGACGGTGAGAAGAGGACGGTGAAAGCACCTCACCAAAATGATATATGTATCCTAGAGACATATATGTAATAATATAGCTCGATCTATTGAAGACAAGTTTTGTAACTTATTATTAATATCATGGAACCATACTACTCTACTAGTACTGCTAAATCTACTACTACTATACAATACTACTCTACTAGTACTACTCAACCTACTACTACTATCTATTGTACTAATACTACTCTCTACTACTCACATGTACTCTACTACTACACAGCACCACTCTACTACTACTACTACACAACAAATGCAAAATGCAAAAATAAGTTTTAGGTTGATAATAAATATCAGTGTTAGATTGAATGAGGAAATGCAAAAAAAATATTAACCGTGGCGGGCACGCATCCGTATCGCTCGCTTGGTTAATAGATTAATCATGGCGGGCAATCTAAGGTGCCCGCTGCGATAAACATTTACTGCGGCGGCGGCTTATATTGCCCCCGCCATGTTAATCGTGGCTATATATATGTGCTGCTTTCGCTTAACTTTTCTAAGTCTTCGCGCCCTCAATTCGACCCCGAAGGGCTGCCAAAACTTAGCGCCGCCGCCGCCATCCCCGCCGCCGAGCTCCTCCACGGTGACCCCCGCCCCCATCCTCCTCCCCCGTGCCTGTGCCCCGCCCCCGTCCTCCTCTCCCTGGAACCCTTGCTCCGGCCGCCGAGCTCCTCCACGCTGGGCCCCGTCCCCGGAACCCTAGCATCGGCCACCGAGCTCCTCCACGGCCACCGCACGCGCCCCCTGGCCCCGTCCTCCTCCCCGGTCACCGTCCATGTGATCGTGATCGCCATTATTTTGGTCCTCTGCTCTTCCGGCCGTCTTTGGCGCCGTTTTTTCTTGATCCCATCCCTAGCGTACCGACCTCGACTTCCAATTTTCGGTTCCTTGGAGGTATGATTCTGTTATGGCCTGTTGTGGTCGATCAATTTGGGATCGGTCTCTCTTTTGCGCGTGTGTCCGGTTGAGACAACGGAGCTGGAAAATACTCAACATAATCGGTTCCTTGCTTATTTGTTAATTATGTCTTCGTCGGGGCCTCGAATTCTAGGTCAGAACGTATCTTCTTTGGGGCGAATGGTTTTGATTTGCTCGAGAAGCTGTCGGTTTAGGAACCACTAGTCATCGTTACATCTTTGTCAGACGCCGCAAGTTCCATTTGATTACTAGTCAAGTGCTCCTTTGAAAATTTAATTTCAGTTTGGCATGGGTGTTTGCTTCTAGACCCCTGTACTACTAATTCGTTGATTTGTTCTAGGTTAATTTGCTATTCGTTTTAGAATTTTCTCCCGATGCCTAGGGTTTTAGTTTAATTTGGTGGTGCTTGTAGACTCTAACTTATTTGCACTCGCTTTCGGTGATTTAGGGAAAAAATATTACGGCACCTCTGTTCATGCTATTTGTTAGTGAAAACAAACATATGCTTCTTGATGAGTGTTTACACTGTGATGCTTTTTTTTTTTTTTGAGCATGAGCATAATGAATTGGATGAATTTTGATAAATTAGGATGAATTTTGATAAATTGGGATGGAATTGGGATGATTTTTGACTGAGCATGATGCTTTCTTGTCTTTGAGGCGGGGGACGATGAGATAGTTCTAGTTTCATGCATATCAACTCACGCAGCTCCTCCCAGTCCCCCTCCCCTGTCCCTACTACTACCCCTATCTCTCTATAATACTATCTTTGTGATGTGATGCTATTTTATCCTATTTTTGGTGATGAGATCAAGTGGGCTTGTATCTAATCCTATTTTTGGATTTCTATTGCTGCCTGTGATGCTAGACTTCAATGCTATTTTTGGCAGTGTCAATTTTTGGATTTCTATTGCTGCCTATGATGCCAGACTTCAATGCTGAGCAATGCCACTGCCTATGATGCCTCTAATAGGTTATGATGCCTATGATGCGATTTTGCATTCCCTTGCTTCCTTCTACAACAGTGTGAGTGCTTAGTTTGATGGTCGAAGACTTAGCCCTATCACTGTGTGCTCAATTTGAGTGCTCAATGTCCTTCTACTATAGAATACTACTACTACTACTATACAATCTACTACTAAACTCTACTCAATCTTCTACTAAACTCGCTAACTGCTGCTACTCTTTTGAACTCTACTACTTGTCTTGTCGGGTCATTGTCTTGTTGACTAAATTGAGCATTTCCTCTACTACTCTTACTCTTACTGACTAAATTTGATTGAGCTGTGATGGGGGTTTATTGCTGCCTATGATGCCAAACAAACTTTTGAGTTGTACAACTCTTACTCTACTCCTCTTACTCTACTCTACTCTACTCTCACCTCCTCTAGTCTTCTACTCTATCTTGATGGCCGAAGGACTTAGCCCTTTGGGGCCGAATTTTGAAACTATCTTGATGACTTTTGTTTGGTATTTGCAATGATGATTCTTTTCACACTTCTAAGCTGAGGCAGTGGCATATGCAATGATGTGAACCCTTTTATGCTGAGGCAGCGGCGATGATGATCGAGTGCCCTCGCTAAACTAGGATGGCTTGTATACCAGATACAAGCAACCAGTTTAAAAGCGATGTGATGACAATGGGGCAAATCTGAGCCAACTACTACTACTTTACTACTCTAGTACTGCTCTACTTTACTACTCTATAACTGTGTCTATACAACTGAAATATGTATTCATTGTAGCTTTCCAATGGCGGAGGAACCGATAAGCGAATGGCGCGACCCTACCCCTAGTGCATCATCATCAACTAGCCTCGAGAGCCAAGTGTTTGTGACCCCGAGGCCAACAAAGAAACGTCGTACAGAGGACGAAGATGATCCGACCTATCAACCGAGGGACGACGAAGTTGAAAGTGCGCTGTCTCCAAACCCTGAACAGATGCCGGTGGTGCCTCAAGAATTGAATTTCGAGGAGGAATAAGTCAGGGACAAAGAACCCCCCGCTCCATCTCCAACCACTTCAGGCAAGTCTAGGGGTCAAAGGACAAAGCTGAGAAGGGGGGAACACAGGAGGCACCGGAGGGAAACCCACGGCGAAGTCCATGTGATCCATGAGGTGGGACCAGAGGGAAACCCATTGTCGCCACCCACAGTCCTTGCCAAGTTCAGCAACCAGGTGGCATGTATAGTCAAGGACAAGGTAGAGATCACTTGGGAGGAGTGGAACAATGTCCCGGTCGACTACAAGACACATATCTGGGGTGAGGTGACGAGGAGCTTCCATTATCTCGAGGATGCCGATCTAAACAAGTGCAGGGAGTGGGTCATGCACGTGGCAGGAAGAGCCTTTAGAAACTTCAAGTCCATGCTGACCAGGTACTACCTGAAGCTAGGCAAGTCACCCTATGTCGAATACACTATGGTGAAGGAACATCACTGGGAAGAGTTCTGCAAACAAAGAACAACAGAAGAAGCAAAGGCAAAGAGCGCCAAGTTCAGCGCACTCGCGAAGAAGAACCTGCACCCCCACCACTTGGGCATGACTAGGTTTGCTGGTAAGAGGCCCTAGTGGCGGGAGGAAGAAAGGGCTAGAGCTGCCGCCGGGCTTCCCGATCCGTACGACGGTGTAGACTTGAGGGCTAAGGACTTCATCTATGCCCGCAAGCCAAAGAAGCTCAAGGAGGGCGCGAGCAAGTTCAATGAGCCCAAGTTCAAGGAGGTGGAGAGGGCTCTCATCGAGGCTGCTAAATCCAAGGACAGCTTCGAGGTTCGCAGGGGCCAGGACTTGCTGACCCTGGCGCCGGGAACCCCCGAGCACTGTGGCCGCATCCGTGGCATGTCATCGAAGATGAGCTAGAACTCAGTGGAGTCATAGCAATCCGATGCTGCCACATACCAGTCAAGGCAGAGGTATAAGGAGGGCATCTTTCAGAAGGGCTATGATCAAGGCGTGGCCGAAATGATCAGCCGGTCCATAAAAGAAGCCTTCACGAGCAATGACCCAGATATGGTGTCGATGAGGTCACAGATGCTTCGCCAAGTTGGCGTGGCCGTGCCTCAAGTTCCACAAGGGCAGACACAAGGGCAGCCACTGCCGATGATCGAGGATCGCCCAAGGCACCTCGTCGACGACATCTGGGAACCCATGCGCGTCCACCTCACGATCCCGTTCGGTAGGGCGAAAAAGTTGACCATGGGTGAGGGTTACATGCACCCCAAAGAAGATATCAAAGATTTCAACCAAGACCAGATCCCTGCAAACTATGCTACCGTGATACTTACATGGTATGCGACCGAATACGAAGAATTTGAAATGGAATATCCAACTGCAGAAGGGGTAACGATCCTTGGAGCCGCCTTGGGTTCCAAAGTCCTGTGGAACAAGGACAACATAGAGATCATTCTCTCGACGTCAACTTCTACGTTGACGGCGACACCAGCATCACAACCATCCGTTGCCGGATCTTGTCCCCCCGATGATCCGGATCATGGCGACGGCGATGATGAAGGCAATGGCGGGGATGACAAGGGAAGGAACTCACCCCGAGGCACAAGCCCTCACCCTCATTCTCCTCCTCCAACAACAAGTCCACCTCCACCTCCCGGCAGTCCGTCTAAGGGCACGAGCAAAGGACCGGGAGGCACAAGCCCTCACCCTCGTTCTCCTCCTCCAACAACAAGTCCACCTCCCGGCAGTCCGTCTAAGGGCACGAGCAAAGGACTAGGAGGCACGGAGGAATCGGGGGCAAAGACACCGCCTGCTACCATTGCGAGCACAAGCCACTGTCCTCCACCACCGGCGAAGACTAAAGGCGACCAAGGGCAGCTCACATACTCACTTGAGTTCGAAAGGTATGGTAGCGGTGAGCATAATTTGCTAATAACTTTTCTTTGCCATAATATGGTACTAACATTTCTATCCTAGGCCGAGATCACCTTTCCATCTATTTCCTGAATCGGATGACTGCCCTGGCCATTACGAGCATGGGAAGTTCATGATAACCAAGGCCCAACTCGTCGACGAGGAAAGGTGGGAGACAAGGAGGTTTCATCTCTGGTACATGGAAGCGGCAAAAGCTGGCCTGCATGGTTTTCTAGTCAAGGTTGGGGCGGAGTACTTCCACTTGCACAGCAGCGATGTAGAACTCCCCGTGGACTTCCGACATATGTGAGACTACTGCGGGAACAAGACCTTGACATCGCCCAAGTCACCTTGTTCTCTATGTAAGTGATGAATTGCGAGTTTCACATATCACCTGCCTTTGAATCGGTCAAGACTACTTATATATGCCACGATGGCTTGTCCTTGCAGGTTGATGGCCTATATATCCAAGGAACTAAAACTTGATGTTATCTATCTATCTCCAATGCATATTGCTCAAAGAATCATCATTGGTTACCACCTAGATGACAATCATCCAACCATGAAAGACTTGACCAAGCGACAGAGAGAGGCGCATAGGAAGAAACTAATGGACAATGAGAAGTTGAACACTTCAAGGTACATACTAGGAGCAATGAGGAAGATCAGGGGAAATGGGTGTATCCTAGCTGCCTACCACTTTGGGTAAGTCGAAGACATGCTTGTAGAGATAAGTGGGTAGCTAGCTAGTATTATTATTTTTCGTCGTAACCTGTATTTTGTTTCAATGGCACAGCCAAGGCCTCGAGGGTCACCGGGTTGCATTTATCATCTACCCTCAGGATGGCAGGGCCTACGTATTTGATTCGTTGACAGTGCCAAACTTAAAAGGGTACAAGGCCTTTGAAGATTGCCTCAGAGTGTAAGTGACTGAACTGTCTTTTCATATGCGTTCTAATGCCCTGCCTAATACTAGTACATTTCGTATAGCGCTTATAAGGAGTACGTGAAGGATCCTGAATGCTATGATCGAAGAACAGAGAATTTTAAGGCTAAGCATAAGAACCACATCAAAATCAGACGTAACTTTCCGGTAAGTATTTGAAAGGTTTAATTGTGCTTTCCGTTCATATGCGTTCTAATGCCTGTGTTGTAATGCTTGTGTATCGATCATGCAGTGTGCCAAACAACCGGTAGGATCACAAACCCATGGCTTCTACGCCTGTGAGTTCCTGAGGGTGTGCAAGCAGTACAACAGCAGTTGGAGGGTGCTCAAGAATGGATTGAACTGGTCGAGAGACATGCAGAGCACCCAACACAGCTTCAAGCAGACAAAGGCGGACATATGTAAGTTTGTCTTAGACAAATGCGTGCTTGAAGGGGGCACGTTCTTCAATGAGAACAGCCCGCTAGCGATTTTACCGGAGTACGAGAGGCTGAGGAAATGGCCCACAATGATGCGTCCGTGGGATTACACCTTAGCGCATGTATAACAACTTTAATATGTAAATGTAATGAATTAACGATGACAAGAACGACTAATGAATGTATATATATGCATATTATCTCATGTGTAATGCCTGCATACTTTTTAAGTTTAATCTGTGAAATCTGGATGTGATTTGAATTTGAATTTATATGCATGCTGTATTTTTTTAATTCAGGAAATAATTTACCAAGGCGGGCAAATAATAAAGCCCGCCACGGCTAATGAACATAACCGCGGTGGTCCACAAAAGGTGTCCGCCGCGGTAAATCGGTTAACCGCGGCGGGCAAAGCCGCCCACCAGGTTAAGCCACGATTTACCGTGGCCTCTAGGCCGCGGCGGATGGCTTTGCCCGCCGCGGGAAACCGAAAACGCCCGCCTCCAGTAAAGTTTGTGTAGTAGTTGCTCACCGGTGTAGTTGAGCGCGATGTAGTTCTCGAGGAGGACCATCTCGCCGTGGAAGTTAACGATCTCCTTCCGCACCCGCAGCAGCTCCTCCACCGACCCCATCTCCGTGGCGCTCACCACCCTGTCCTGTAACTCCTGCGTCCCCTCAATCCGACGACCCACACAGGAATCAGACCACTATTCGCCGAGATAGAGAGGGGGGATAATTGGATCAAGGAACCGATCGGTCAAGCAATAATTACCTTCATCCGGATGAAGCGTAGTCCTCCTCCTTCTCTAGGAAGAAGGCGTTGAACTTGTCGAGCTCGGCGTCGAGGAGGGTGACAAACCCGGCCTCCTCTGGGGTCATCGCCGTCGCCCACACGCTGGCGCTTGCTCCGCCGCTCGCCAGTGCCGGCTACGGCGCCGATTTGCTTGAGCTGCTTCTTGAGGTCCTTGTAGGACAGGAACTTGTCGCGCCAGTCGGGGAGCGTCTCCACGGTCTGGTTGTTCAGACTCTTGCCGAACTTCATTGTGATTTTTGCGAGGAGGAACCAGAATTTGATGCAAGTGGTGGAGAACTCGCGGTGAGAATTGGGAGTGTGGGGGAGGTTGAGAGGAGGGCAGAGGATGGGAGAGATAAATAGGGGGCGGATGCAGAGGAGGACGAACGGAGGATATGTGGGGTGGAGAATTCGCGCGGCCATGGCGGTTTTATTCGTGACACGCGGCTTTGTCACTTTGGATGAGTTCAGTTTGGTGGGACGAAAAATGCTAGGGGCACCCAAAGGGTGTATACAAATTAAATGGGCCATGTCATTTGGGGCTATAATTGATAATAAGGTGAATTTTACTCCAATTATTGAGGCGTGGAAGGCCGGTACCTCAGGCTAGATCCAAATCACTCAAACACAGATTTTAACATTCACCTATCATTTTTTATGTACAACTTTGTTGTAACTTGTAAGTACCATACCAAACAGGTTGAGCATCCAAGTACGGTACCCTATAAGTCCATTTGGAGCGTAGGAATTTCATTTGGAGCATAGGAATTTCATAGAAATTATACAAGAATTTGTAGAAATCAGTTCATTCTCATAGGAAACACATGAGACAGGAAAGTTTCCAGGATTATAAAAGGGGCCTATATTGTAATAAGTTGTGTAGTTGTTGCTGAGTCTTTGAAAATAGGACTAGAAGCTTGGAGAACATGAAATGTAAAAGTGGCAATGATTGGCAAAAGCAAAGATAACATGAACTGGGGTCGTGACAGGCTAACGTGCTTCACCATTTGAAGCCATACATGATAAATAATCTACCCTGAATGTACTATTGCAGCACAAAACAAAGGAAGTCTAAGAGAGTTAAGTGTAGAATAATAAATAAAGGAAGCCAAGCGATGTCACCCTCAAGGCTTAATAATTGAAATGCACTAGTAGAGATTTCTCCTATAAGGGCCCTAGCATAGTCATACATCTTGTGCAACCAAACAAAGAACACACAGGGAAAGATGAACTACATTAAACAGACAAGCTGGCTTTCTCTTTTAGTAGGCCCAAACACAAGAAACTGAACCGAGACTAACCTTACACAGAGTGGTCTATTACATCTAAAATGGCATCATATTTTGGCTTTGTCAAACTTCATAGGGATGAACATGGTGGCACAAAACTAAACAATTCGAACTTGGGGTGTTAATTAATTTATACATCAAACATGGGGTGGAATAACAGAAAGATGGTGCACGAAGGAGCTGAGCACACAATGATGAAGACTTGCATCCAAAGTTTTCTAAAAAAAGAAAATTATGACCTTTTTTTGAGACAACAAGAAAATAAGATTGAAGGCACTACTATTTCTATTGATCTTGGACTTTGAACTTTTCTAGGTCTCAACGTCCCTTTGCTTTTCGTCATGAATTTTGATACAATATGATGCTTGGACCTTTTGACTTTCGAGACAGAAATAGCATGTGTTATGTGTTGTTAGCTTATTGGCTCATGATCTTTCGATTTATAAATATAATTGGTTATAGTTTCTTTTTTGTGTGAGAACGCTGCTTGTTTTAGCTCAGCAAAACATGCTATGAACTAAATGTCAATGCAGATTTTTTTTGACACAACGCTAATATAGAAATAAACAAATAAGTACTTTAAAAACTAGGCAATCTCAATTACAAGGATCCATCGTTGTCCCTGTATGTTCTTGCTCATTAAAAATATGGTGTATCAGTATTGGTCCAATGTGCAAAACCAGCTACTAAAGGAAAGAGGTCTAGTAGTTTCTTAGTTTTTTTAGCTGTTTGGCTTTATTAGCTTGCAAGCCCCAACTTGGGGAGACAACTTAGAATAATGCCATTCTCCACATTGTAGACAACAATGTTGAAAGCTTCTATGGAATATCCTGTATCCTATTCTTAAACCAATACTCGATCCAAATCCGAAGGTTACCACGAAATATCGCCGCGAGATACCCTACTCTTCACATGTCACTGTCACCATTTAGGCCTTGTTTAGTTCCTCCCCTAAAGTTTACTCCATATCCCATCGAATGTTTGGACACATGCATGGAGTATTAAATATAGACTAAACAAATAACTAATTGCATAGTTTGTGACTAATTTGCGAGACAAATCTTTTAAGCCTAATTAGTCCATGATTTAACAACGTGGTGCTATAGTAACACATGTGCTAATGATGGATTAATTAGGCTTAATAAATTCATCTCGCGGATTACTGACGGATTCTGTAATTTGTTTTTTATTAGTATCCGAACACCCCATGCGACGCCCCATGTAACACCCGATGTGACACCCCAAAACTTTACACCCTGAATTTAAACAAGGCCTTACTACATTTCTTGGCACTTGCATAAATAATGGACTGCATTATTGTTTTGAGTTTATACGACAAGACACATTTTTCAATCAGGCAGAGTTGAGCTGATGAAAACTTCATTCTGTGTGCAACTCTCTCACATGGATCACCAGCTGCACAAGGATGGGAGGAGAGAAGGGGGAGCACGCGGAGAACCACGCCTCCTCCGTCGCCCTTGGCGCCGCCCCTAGCGCTGCCGGCGCTTGCTGGCCCTCCGCCCTGTGGCTAGCTCCAATGCCTCTCCTAGAGCTGTTGTCGCCATAGGTGGATCCTTCGATGTCTCCTCTGCTCCTTCCAGGCCGTCGTCTAGGACGGGCGTCTCTAGACTGAGCAGTCGACATTGCCGTGGCCTTAGGTTCATGCCATGGAGCTCCAAGGCCTCAGTTCTCGCCCAAGAGTTGGTGTCCAAAAGGTGATCAGAAGCAAGTTTGGCTGCACGGTGTCCCCGACGATCTAGGGTCGTGCCTTCTTTCTGGTCGCCTCCTTTGGTCGCTGTAAGTTCAAGCTCTCCTCGGCTTCGGTTGGAGCCATTCTCTAGGCTATGATCGGAGGCATCGCCTCGGATTTCGTGGTTCTCCAGCTTGCTGATAGAGTCTTTCGTTTCTCGGTTTCTTCGAGTTCGGTTGGTTTTCATGTTGTTAAATTGCGTTCTTTTGAGTGTTCTTCTTTCAAAGTTTTCTTCCACCTCTGGAGCAATGGTGGCCCTAACTGGGTTCGTGAATGGAGAAGCTTCTGTGCTGAGGAAGAGGCCTCTTGGACTGATGTCCAGAAGAGTCCTACTGCTGGCAAGATCAGACCTTCAGTTACCTTTGCTGATGCAGTGAAAAGTGTACTGCTTACTAGGGCTAACAAAGTCCCTGTCCAAGCTAAGCAACCTCAAAGAAGTGTTTTTGATCATTTGCTTTTCCCTTTCGATCCTAGGCCGGCTTTGAGCAAAGGAAAGAACACCATTGGCCGAGGTCATCAGGCTAGCCCAGAGCCTATTGACACTAGTCTAAGTTTGAATCATGGTGTAGCCTCGGGTCAATGGTCCTCTGCAAATAATCTTACAGAAGCTCTGGCGCCCAGGATTTGCTCTCGCTGCCTGACCGCAGGACACGCTAGGGAAGCATGCAAATCTCCCATCAAATGCTTTTCATGCTTGTGTGGGGGACATGTTGCGTTTAATTGTCCAGGCGACAGTAATTGGAAAGGTAAAGATAAGAAGCTGAATAGTAATGGGAAGGGGGCCGCAGTGGACTTAAATGAAAAGCAAATTATTGAGCGGCCCAAGTCCATCGTATTGGGAACTGATTTGGTCACTAGGCCGCGTCATCCAAGCCCACCAGTCTTTAGTTCTTTTAGGGCTTGGGCCAGATCACAGGCGTCTACCTCGTAGGCTCCGCTGCTGCCAGAGCCAATCAACATATAGTGGACAACCCTATCGCCGATGACAGGTGGGCCTCTTGAGGCAGAGACCCACAGTTCAGTGACTGACCTCTGTTTGAGCAGTGTGCCAAAATAGCCCATCATCGCTCCGTCTTGCTCTGATAAATCACCTCCGGGCGGTAATAGTGGCAACCCAAGAAAACCCCAGTTTCACAGTGCTAATCCAATGCCATTGCCACAGCTCCAAGCTCAGCCTTCTCCGCCTCAACCCTCTGAGTGGCCAGCCATGGCATATCAGCGCGCTGATCCATTCCCCTTCAAACCGAGTGGGATGCACATTGAAAACATACCCAACAAGCCGCTGATGGTTCGGGCGGTAGCTGCAAGGAGGCCGAGGCCAAGAAACGAGGACCTGGCTATTGTCACCATATCACCGCTGCCCGGTAATATCCTCCACTTTCCAATGGTAGATGAAGTGGTCAGGGAGTTTTTTGTGCATAGAAGAATCCAGATCAAAGATGTGCAACCTTATCATTTAGGCTAGGCGTTTGCTCGATTTGAGAATGAGTTTGATAGAGATCGCTTTGTGCTTGAGAGTCCGCATCCTTATGGTGGGGTAGATTTTTTGTTTGTAAGGCATAATCAAGGCAGGAATTGGAGGAGAGTGGTTTTTAATCAAGAGTGTTGGTTGATGTTAATGGGCTTACCTAAGGATTACTAGGAGCAAGAGTTCATTGAAACTGTCCTTGGACCTTATGCTAGAATTGTGCATTGGGATAATGACCCTAATCACCTAACGAGACTGATTGTTAGAGCAAGGGTGGTTTACCTGGAATGCATTCCTCATTTTACTGTCTTCTCAGATAGTTCGGGCTATGAGGGGCAGTCATGGACAGTGTAATGTGAGATTGCAGCATGAGAACTTGGGCATTGGCCCCCTTGATGAGGAGCAGGTACCAGTTCAGGATCATGATGGTCCACGCTTTTTGATTTCTTTGGTTTGGGTCAACAGGTGCTTGCACCGATTGCAGGTCAGGACCCTCTGCTCAATCTAAATGAGCAGAACATTCAGGCTGAACAAAATGAATAGGCCCAGCAACAGCAACAGCAAGGTTGGGATGACTGGCCAGTGGAATTACCAGCAGCACCACAGGTTGGAGGGCAGCAATTAGACCTTAACCACACTCCTTTGGCCATGGATCAGGATCTAAACATGGCTCCTATAGAGGAGTCCTTAGAGATGATCATCAACCCAGCCCAGGAGAATGTTCATGAGGAGGAGGAACTGATTGATCCACCACCACCACTTGTAGAGCCAGAATTGGGGGTTGCTGCTGAGATGGCTGCTAATATCCAAGAGCTCTAGATGCCTTTGCAGTTCCCGGTGATGCAAGTCTAGGAGGAGGAGCTCATGGACCTAGATGCTTTGGCAAATCAGTTTGTGGCCGAGGATGAGCAGCAGATGGCTATGGATGAGCAGCTAAATGTGATGGCTGAAGAAGGACAGCAGGTCGCTAGGGGGGAACAACTAAATTTAGTGGATGACATGCCAGTTCATGAGAACATACAAATAGTCATGGTTAGGACCTTTTTCTTTAACACCCCCCATCTCACCCAAGCCTATTGATCTGTCTCTACTGACACCAAAAGATTCTACAAATTTTCAAAGCATGGAGAAGGCTGAGAAGGAGGTAATCCTGGTTCCAAAAGAGTGGATGGGCTTTCTTCAAGCATTGCTCCAAGCCCCGGCCCACTACAGATGGGCCAAACAGCTATTGGAGTCTGGCTTCCCTCAACTTTTGCAGAGGGGAGGTGATGGGGATTGCCATCTCTGTTTGGGTTCTCATTCTTCAGATTCTGAGGCCTGCAGTCGCCTGCTATCTGAACCATACTTTGTCAAAGAGATTGAGGAGGCTTTACCTAATGAGGATATAGAGGAAGTGTTGTCCAGCAAGAAGAGAGGAAGGAAAGGAAAGGCAGTTACACCTATGGTGGACTCGGCTGCCAGGAGGAGTAGCAGAGTCAAAGCAAATTCGAATGGCTTCAAGTTGAGTACCTGTAGGGTGAAGAATTGTCTGGGGTGCTCCAATGGCCCCCCCAACTTTGCCCCCTCTTTCTCTACAGAAGATTGGAGCCTCTATGTGCCAGCTTCAGGAAGACCAACTGGAGGAGCAGTCTCTTTTGAACAAGAGTAGAATGGAACCTGTGGGAAAAAAGGTGAAGAAGAACAAGGAAGATAAGGGAAAGGGTCCGGATGGTGCAAAGGAGGACAAAAGCAATGATGAACACAAGAATGAAGACCATTAGCTCCTAGGTGGTTGAGGCTTTGCCTCCCTTCTTTTACTGTTCTTCCTTTTTAGTCCCTTTTGTTAGTTTCTTCTCCTATGGCTGTGTGCCCTAGGACTTAGTCCCCTATAAGCAGTGGTGGTTGTTGAACTTGGTTTATTTTTAGTACTGTTCTAGTTATTTTAATTGGTATTTTGGTTATGTTTCCTTTGGCCTAGTTTTGTCTGGTGGGATTCTTTTCCCTCTTGCAGCTTTCTTTCCTTTCTGGTTTTTTAAATGGTGTACAATAGATCTTGGAAAGTCTTGAGTTGGATGTCAGAGGCCTCAATTCTGACAAGAAGTGGAATTCTATCAGCGATAAAGTGATTGAAAGCATAAGTGAAAATCATTTGCTTGTAGGAAACAAAAAGAGATAATTTTGACTTAAACTTCATCAAGAACATCTGTCCATCTGGCTTTGACACCTTTGAGGTCCTGCCTTCTATGGGGGACTCTAGGGGAATCCTAGTGGTATGGAAAAGTAGTGTCTTTTGGGGCAGCCTGGTCTTTAGCAATAGATTTGCTTTATCAGTTGAATTCACCTCCAAGCTAAGCAGTGAAACCTGGTTGCTGACAGTTGTTTATGACCCTTGCACGGCTTCTGGTAAAAGAGAATTTCTAGACTGGTTTAGGGAGATAGCAATGCCATCTGAAATTGAGTGGCTAATAGTGGGTGATTTCAACCTGATTAGGAGGCCAAAGACAGAAACAGGGATGGTGCTAATCTTAATGAGATATTCTTATTTAATGAAGCTATCAATAAACTTGACTTGGTTGAGCTCCCACTTCATGGTAGGCATTACAACTGGACAAATAAGCAATTTCCCCCTTTTGGAGAGATCAGACTGGTTCTTCACTTCAAACTCATGGACTTCAAAATTCCCCAATACCTTGGTTAAACCCTTAGTCATGGAAACATCTTATCATTGGCCATCTGTAGTTGAAATAAGCACATTAATCCTCCAAAGCCAAATCTTCAGGTTTGAAAATCACTGGCTAAGCCATGTGGACTTCATTCCAGCAGTAGTTAATGGATGGAAAGGGCCTACACACATCACAGATCCTGCCAAGTTGCTAACTGCCAAGTTCAAGAATTTATGAAAAGTGTTAAAGGAATGGAAATTAACATTTCCAAAGCTAGCCTTAGCAATTGAAAAGGTGAAGCCAGTGTTACACTTCATGGAAACAATTGAACTTTTTAGGGATCTTTCCTTGCCTGAATGGAATTTTAGAAACCTAGTGTCAGAAAAGCTCATGTCTTTGTTGAGGCAGTAGAGAACCTACTGGAAGCAAAGGGGGAAGGTGAGATGGGTGAAAGAGGGGGATGCTAGCACAAAATTCTTCCATGCCCATGCAACCTTCAGGCACAGGAAGAACAATATTACAGTCTTACAAGATAGTTTGGGGAATAATCTTTATGGACATGAAGCAAAAGCTGAGCACCTATGGACCTCCTTCAAAGAAAGATTGGGGATGACTAATCACAGCCAGATGATTTTTGACCTAAGTCAACTAATCCAGCCAGTTGATGACCTGCACCAATTGAAAACACCCTTCACTAAGGAAGAAGTAGAGAAGGTGGTCTCCTTGTTACCCAATAACAAATCCCCAGGCCCTGATGGCTATAACAATGAATTTATCAAGGGATGCTGTCCATTGCTAGCCACTAATTTTTTTAATCTGTGTAAAGATTTCTATAATAGGGAGGTCTGCTTGAGAAGCATCAACAATTCCTACATTGTTCTGATCCCAAAGAAGGATGGTCCTCGGAGAGTAGCAGACTACAGGCCAATATCCCTTTTGAATTCTTCCATTAAACTAATCACCAAGCTACTGGCCAATAGATTGCAACAACCAATCAAGAGGTTAGTGCATCAGAATCAGTATAGCTTCATCAAATCAAGAACCATTCAAGATTGCTTAGCTTGGGCACTTGAGTATATTCATAATTGTCACAAATCCAAGAAGGAACTGATCATACTAAAACTGGATTTTGAGAAAGTTTTTGACAAATAGAACACAATGCAATTCTAGAGATCCTTGAGGCAAAAGGATTTGTTAAAAGGTGGATAAATTGGGTAAGAGACATTCTCAATTCTGGATCATCTTCAGTATTACTTAATGGGGTGCCTGGTAAGGTATTTCACTGCAAGAGGGGGGTCAGACAGGGAGACCCTTTGTCACCTTTTCTATTTGTTCTTGCTGCTGACCTGCTGCAGTCAGTGATCAACAAAGCTAAAAGTCAAAATCTCCTAAAGTTACCAATCCCTCTCCAATACACAGATGATTTCCCAATCATTCAATATACAAATGATACTTTGTTGGTTATGGAAGCTTGCAACAGACAATTATTGGCTCTGAAGGTCTTGCTACACACCTTTGGTGAATCTACTGGGCTTAAAGTGAATTATGCTAAGTCAATCATGGTCCCTATCAATACTAGTCAGGATAAGTTGCAACATCTTGCAAGAACTTTCAATTGTGAGACTGGAAGTCTACCTTTCACCTATTTGGGATTGCCATTAAGCCTAACTAAGCCTAGGGCAATTGATTTTTCTCCTCTAGTCACTAGATGTGAGAGAAGGTTGGCAGCAACCTCAGCCTTTTTGAATTAGGTAGGTAGGCTAGAAATCACCAACTTTGTTCTCACTACAATGCCTACCTTTTGCCTGAGTACCTTCCTTCTTTAGCAGACTCTGGTTGATCAGATAGATAAGTTTAGAAAATTGTGTATGTGGAGGGGTGCTAATTTTAATGCAAAGCAAAAGCCAAAAGCAGCTTGGCCAATGGTTTGCAGAGAAAAGGAGCAAGGAGGGCTTGGTGTCCTTAACATTAGAACTTAGAATGAAGCCCTCTTAATCTAACACCTGCACAAGTTCTTTAACAAATAGGATATCCCCTGGGTGTCCCTTGTTTGGAAAAAGTATTATGGATCAGGAAAGCTGCCTGGAAGCTCAAAAAATGATCTTTCTGGTGGAGGAATATTCTGAAACTGCTTGATAAGTTCAAAGGAATGGCTAAGGTGGAGATCATAAGTGGATCATCATGCTTTCTGTGGGAAGATCTTTGGGGTGATGAGATCCTAACCCAAAAATTCCCTAAACTATTCTCTTTTGTGAAAAAAAGCAACAAGTGTTTGCTGAAGGTTATGCTCAAACCCCACTGCACAGTATCTTTCACCTGCCTCTTTCATAATAGGCTCATGTCCAAATGCTTCAGCTTCAGAAGTTGTTGGGTGAAATAAACCTAAATGAGGATCTAGACAAGTGGAGCTATATTTGGAATTCCAACAAATTTTCAATCAAAAAAGCTTATAGACACCTCAGTGGACATCTAGACATTCACCCAGCTTTCAAATGGCTTTGGACAAGCTCATGTCAAAGTAAACATAAAGTTTTCTTCTGGCTCCTTCTCAAGGATAGAGTAAGCACAAGAGAACTGCTGAGGAGGAAGAACATGGATCTTCAGGACTTTAACTGTGTGCTCTGTAGTGCTTTGGTGGAGGAATCGTTGGTGCATTTGTTCTTGGAATGCCTCTTTGCCATTCAATGCTGGGATTTGATTAGTGTTCAATCTAGTCAGCACCCTGACCATTTTCAGAGTTTGCAAAGTTTAAAAGACCAACTAAGAGTACCCTTTTTCATGGAAATCATCATACTGATGTGCTGGACTATTTGGAGGGCAAGAAATGATTTAATCTTTCGTCAGGTGAACCCAAACATCTAGGTGGCCAAGCAAAATTTCATAGATGAATTTTAGCTCTTACTCTTAAAAGCCAAAAGAAGATACTCCCCTAGAATTGATCAATGGATTGCAAGTCTTATTTATCTTGGCTGCTAGCAGTCCTTGTGCTGCTTTTTTTTGTAACCTTCTTTGTCTCCTAGGCTTGTCTTGCCTTTTTCTTCTTCTTACTCCTGTACTTTGTAGTTCTAGCGCTCCTTTTGTACTCTGAACCATTTGTTTTGTTTCAATAAATGTTGTAAGGGTGCAAACCCCTCCAGTTTCGTTCAAAAAAAACTCTCTCACATAGCTCAATCAATGATGAAGGTACCATTGACCTTTACTATTTGGATTGCCATAGGTTTCCACTTCAATCTTCAATGTGAGATGAGATGATGTACCAAGGCAGAGCTACTTTTCTACCATGATTCTTTTTTGGAGAATTTACCACCACATTACCACAATTTGTAGGCAAACTTGCCTCCGTTTGAATTTACGGGCGATCCTACCCTGCGTTCTGTTGGAGTGAAAATTTGGTATGCACTGTTGGGAGTGTCCAAACAAGATCCGATAGGAAATAAGCTATGCAAGCCGCTGGGTATGCATGACATATTCGAGGTTTCACATACACCAAAGTCCAAAACCAAGTCACCATATAGGCCAGCTGGCCAGGGCTCGGAAGATTCCAAGCATAGTCCCATTTGGGGAAGGAATATCCAATACCTAGAGCGGATATGCCCAGTCGATGCCCTCCTATTTCCCTCCTGAAAGGATCAAGATGTCCAAGAGGGAAGATGAGTTGAGCTTATTCTAAATTTTTTGGCAATAATTAAGTCCTACACTTAAACCATTTCACCCTCTTTTGCCTAGAAGTATTTCTATTGTTCTACTACACAAAAGTTTTGCACATTAGGTTCCAATTCTACTCTAGCTTGACAATTCTAAGAATGTAAAGACATGAATTGAATTGCTCAAATGTAAATGCTCAAAGTAAAGAGAATGAGAGGAACGCGACGATGTTTTATCCGAGGTATCGGAGAGTCATCACTCTCCACGAGTCCTCGTTGGAGCACCCACTCAAAGGTGTAGCTCCTCCTGATCCGCGCAAGGATCAAGTGCTCTCTATGGGCCGATTCTTTGATACTCCATCGTGGTGAATCACCCACAACCGCTCACAACATGCAGCCTGTTCGTTTGGTTGTGGCTTGTCGTAAACGATCGTAAATTTCCAACCGGAACAGTATTTTTCTCTCACACAAACCAGCCAGCAGTACTTCTTCACGAACCAGCAACGATACGAACCAGCCAATCGAACAGGCTGATGACTTGGGTCATCCACAAGCTCCACCGGATGATCACCAAGCTTCCAATCATCACCGAGCCGTCTAGGTGATGGCGATCACTAAGAGTAACAAGCACAAACTCTCACTTGACCAAGATAAGCCTAATGAGAAAGGTGGATGCACACTTGCTACTCCCTATGCACTAATAAGGTCCTTAATCTTGGATTATTAAATCTCAATCACCCCACTAGGCCCTTGCTCTTCCTTGCACTCCAAAGGTGTTTCTCAGCTAAACAAATAGGCAAGAGAGCTAAGTTGGATAAGTGGGGGAAGTATTTATACTCTCCACTTCAAAACATACCCGTTGGGGTCCAACTCAGCACATTTCGAGGTGACCGGACGTGTTCGGTCAGTAGCCAACGGCTACATGATGCTAGCACAGTCATCAGAGACCGGACTCTAACTAGCATCTGATCACCACTCATCTGACGTGTCCAATCAGCAATTTCCTTCTCTGGATGCTTATTGTTGTTTATCGGACGTGGCCTCTAGTGTGTCAAGTCACAACGTCTGGTCCTTCGTGAGTGCTGCTTGCTCTATAGTTGCGCACACTTGTGCGTTCGATCCTGACTAGGAGCCAACATCGATCGATGAGCAAGCCCTAGCTGCGCGACCTAATGCTGACCGGACGCGGCACCTATGCGTCTGGTCCAGCGTCCAATCATCATCCAAGTCTCCATTCACCTCAAATTCTACCAACTTTGTGAACGACATCGACTTCAACTGATCTATGGGTTATCCTTGAGCTACCTAGTGCTAAGTTTGATAAGTGTGCACCACACCTAAACTATTAGATTCACCTAGGTCAAGCTACTAGTTCATACCCCCCTTAATAGTATAGCCAAAAGAAAAACAAAGTCCTAAACTACTCTAAGTGTCTCTCCAACATCAAACGACACTTAGAACTAGTCCGTCCTTGAAAGTGCATTTGCCCCCTATGTGGGTTTTGGTGTATTGATGACATCCAAATTAGGGACTAATGTGATCTTAATGAGATATGTCGCAGCTATTAGTCCCATGAAAGATTCAAAGAGTTGATAAAGATGAAATGGTATCCCTCAATTCTTGAAGTTGTAAAGGTGGACGAACTCAAAACGCTCTCCAAAGGTTTTATTTTTGTTTTTGAGTTTAGGATCCGCCGCACTATAAAGAGGGATGCAAAGTTAGTTGGTCTGAGGAAGATAGAGTGCTCAAGCATAAACATAAAATCAAACACTCCACGAGCACGTAGAATATTTTTCTATGACTGTCGGTGTCGGAAGTCCCAACGTAAGCCGGAACTCCCGACAGTCGGAAGTCACGACTCATGCCGGAAGTTCTGACTCCCAGTCACTTAGCCTACGCGGTGACTGTGGACGTCGGAAGTTCTGATGTGAGTTGAAACTCCCGATAGTTGGAAGTCCCGACCCAAGTCGGGAGTCCCGATACCTGTGGCTCTGCTGGCCGGCTGTCTGCGCCCGTCGGAAGTCTCGGACCTTGTCGGGAGTCCCGACACCTGGGGCTTTACTGGTTGACTGATTGCGCACGTCGGAAGTCCCGACGTTTGTTGGGAGTTCCAACATTGACTTGCACATGTGGACTTCTGACCCTATGTGAACAGTGCTTTCTGTTGATGTCGGAAGTCCCGAGATCTGCGTCGGAACTTCTGACGTCGATCTAAATGGTTAGATTTCAACTAAGAGTATAAATAGCTCTCTCTTCACTTCTAATCGTTACGGACTCATTCACAGCTGGCCTAACTTTGTCCCAACAGCTCCCAAGCAAGAAAGACACCCCTCTCATCCTTCCTTTGCTCTAATCTTGGATTCCCTTAGGGTTTTGAGTGAAATGAGAGTGGATTAAGTGAGAGAATCACCTTGGCAAGCTTGAGCACTTGATTTCTTCGTCAAGCTAGTTGGTTTTGCATCTATTACTCTTGGGGCTTTGCCCCTAGCTGGCTAGGCGTTGCCCAAGAGCTTCTATCTTGTGGAAGAGCCTTGGGAAGTTTGTATTACCCTTTGATTTTCTTAGTGGAAAGCTCAAGTGACCTTTGTGGTAGCTTTGAGAGAGGCAAGGAGGTGGAATAGACTCCGACCTTTGTAGTCACCTCAACAACGAGGACGTAGGAGCTCCTTTGTGGAGTTGCCGAACCTCAGGATAAATCCTTGTGTCTCATGTGCTTGTTGTTGTGATTGCTAGAGATTACTTGTATTTATTTGTCTCTCTCTCTCTTGAACTTTATTTTAGGGTTTGGACTCGATCTACGGTTTGGAGGCATTACGGCGTTAAGGGAGTGACCCAACCTCTTCACCAAACCACAAGGAAGTGGGGTTGTAAGATTATTTATCTGCAAAGTTAAATTTGGCACTACTTTTGTAGTTCACGTAGGCGTTGAGACTGCTGACGTTTGTGCCAGAACTTCTGACGATGTCGGGAGTTCCTACCCAAACGTCGGGACTTTCGACATTGACTGACAAATTTGAACTTAGCATTTGTAGTTAATTTTTAGATACGCCTATTCACCCCCCCTCTAGGCATTGTTAGATCCTTTCAGTCCTTAACCTTGTCATCCATCCTTTGAAAATCGAAACGATTTCCATCGACAGGGGCATGAAAACCATAATTGCCCAATCAATCACCATTATCATGACCTAACTCAAGTTGCCTCTACAAAACACCATTAGTCACAGTAATCTTATGTCGTCATTAATCACCGAAACCAAACTAGGGGCCTAGATATTTTCAATCTCCCCCTTTTTGGTGATTGATGACAACACAACCTCGAGTATGTATAAAAGATGAGTGAGGTTCTCAACATGCCTGGCTCATATAAGCAATTGACAATAAGAACAAAGGAGGGTTAGGCATGCTTATATGATCCAAGCCAACACAATGTACTCATGAGGTATGAAATAAGCATAAGTACACAAAGTAAAACTCATTTGTATCAGAGTGAAACACGAAAGCAAAGCAAATGAGCATAATCAAGTGACATGACATATATATCAAGGTAGAGAGCACACATGTCACATAAGTCTCACAATCATACATATTTTACATATAACATAATGCATGAGAGTAAATGTGAATGCATGAAGTATCACACACAAAAAGCGAGTCCATCTCACGTGTTCCCCCTAAATTTAACATACTCGCTCTCTCTCCCCCTTTGGCATCAAGCACCAAAACCTAAGGGTCAGACGGTGGGGTAGCAATAGACATGTCGGGCACTGAGGTGCGGTGAGAAATCTAAAACTGAGCTGCATCATCCTCAGACCCTAAACTCAGAGCGGTCGGACCCTCTGTCACTAGAAGTGGAGATGAAGCGGTCTAGGTCTGCTCAGTGGACTCGATAGCTGGGGTGGCCTATGGTAACACTGAATCTATGGTAGTAGTCTAACCCTGTGGCTTAGGTGTCACTAGAGGAAGTGGAGCTACAACTGCTGCTGTCGCTATCATTGTCGCTGAAACCTCAGGGTGGGACTGACTGTCAGAGGTGGCTCAGACGAAGCGATAGAGGACATGACTGTCTCAGTAGTCCCTATGACTGGAGCGACTATGGTAGGAGCAGGGACTCAAAACTCAGGCGGTGTAGGTGAAAGGTCCTTGTTTGGTTTTGGTAATTGAGTGACAACCTAGGTGGACTAATATGTGTTTATGTGAGATACACAGGTGATTAGTCCACAAGTACATGTGTGTAAGCAACATATGCCATGATGGTGAAGATGGCTTGGATATGTTGCAAGGCTCACACATGTGATGAAGGTGCTCATTGCATTGATGGACAAAGAACTAAGGTGGAGAAGATCAAGACAAGACTTGTCTTGATGGACCGGTTGCAAGCGTGAAGGGCAAGTTGGAGGCTTTGGAGCAATGGACCGTGTGGCAGTGAAGCTTGTGCAAGACTTGGCGCTGATGGACGAAGATAATGGTGAAAAGCAAGTGAGGTCAAGATCGATGAACTAATATGGTCACGTGATGATATGAAGTGGGTCATATCATTTGGTGATTGGTTGGTGCATATGTTGCATCAACAATGAAGGAGTTGGAATGGAATGCGCAAGGCAAAGGTATAACCTAGGGCATTTCATTTCACCGGTCATAGGTTGTGTAGAGAAGTTCTTGACCGGGTTTAGGATAGATGGTTGTACTATCAAGAGGGGCAAACTTGTTTGCATATCGGTCATCCAGTGCCACTCGAGTGATCTAACTTTGCATCGTTGCTAGGATCGAGTGGCACGGCAAGTTGAGTGGTTAACTCCTTGAAAAATGTTTGTGTAAAGCTAACACACGTGCACAAGGTGTTGTACACTTGGTGGTGTTGGCACATTTGCAAAGGAGAAGAAGTTGGTGAAGAAAAGGAGTTGAATGCGCTGGTCATGGGGTGACTAGATGCGTCTGACATGAGGACTGGATGTGTCCGATATCTGACCCAGGCGGCAGTATTCTCGACGTGACCGGACGCGTCTGATATCGATACCGGACGTGTCCGATATTCTGGCCAGGCGTAGGCAGAGTTGCCGAGATGACTGGACTCTGGCTTGTAGCAGTGACCAGACGCTGAGCAATCACTATTTAGCGTCAGGTCGTGGTGATGTGGGGCACGGGTGTTGGTCTAGAGAGGACCGGACACATTCGGTCGTAGTTGAGCAGCTCTGGGAGCTCTCTGGACTCGACCGAACGTTGTCCCTCCTATGTTCGATCACTTCGCTGTAGTGCGTCCGATGCGTCACATCAGAGCGTGTTGGAGAGGGCCGTTGGGTGGCAACGGCTACTTCATTTGAATAGGACATGTGGCGGTCAAGCAGTGACCGGACGTAGCGACCGGATGCGTCTGGTCGCCACACCGGACGCGTCCGGTGCACACGACCTGCGCGTCCGGTCGTCCTGAAATCTGCCCAGTGAAGGGGTAATGCTATTTTAGCCTGTGGGGCTATAAATAGAAGTGTTGGCCGGCCTTTGGCTAGTTGCTGAGCACACTAGATCCTTGGTGGCTTTATGTGGTAGTGCTTGGGAGCCCTCTAACTCACTTGAGCTTGATAGTGTTCATCCGATCGAGTGAGTGAGCGATTCTAGTGCGATTGCATCATGAGGTTGCCTCGAGTGGCACTAGGTGGTCGTCTTGCAAGACGGTGGTGCTTGTTACTCTTGGAGGTTGCCACCTCCTAGATGGCTTGGTGGTGGTCTCCGTCGAAGCCCACAAGAAGCTTGTGCGGTGCTCCGGAGAAGAGCTTTGTGAGATGCATTGTGCTCGCCCCGTGGGACCCACGAAGAGTAACTCTAATTGAGCATGTCATTGAGCTACCCTCACTTTTGGGGTAGGTTCTTGTGGTGCCCAACGTGTGGGCTTGGTGGATGATACCAATTAGCCACCGAACCACCAAGTGAGCGATCGACACAACGGGGACGTAGCGTGTTAGCAAGCACGTGAACCTCGGGAGAAAATCACCGTGTCAACATTGTTCTTCCTATTGGTTTGCAATCCCCTTACACAAGCTTGTAATTACTTTCATATACATTGTGCTTGTGTAGTTGCTCTTGTAAGTAGTTAGCTTGTGTAGCTCACTAGTTACCTTCTTGCTTGTGTAGTGTAGGTGTTTCGGACCGGCGGGTCCTCAACCAACGAGTGAAAATATACTGCGTGTCCCTATCCCGGATGGTGATGGAAAGAGACACAAGGTTTATACTAGTTCAGGCAATAGGTGCCCTACGTCCAGTCTGGGAGAGCGATCTTGTATTCCTTGCACCGAGGTGCTCGTAGTAGGGGTTTCCAAGCAGGGCGAGAGAGGGAGCTAGTCCTAGGTCTCTGCGTGGAGCGGCGTGGGTTGCTTGAGATGTTGATCTCTTGCAGTGAGGGAGCGTGCGTATTACAGAGTGTTGCTCATTGCTTGCATATGTGTCTATCTGAGCGATGTCTCCATGAGTGTGTTGGGTGTCTGCGTTCGTCCCCTAGAAATGGCCCCAGTCACCCCCTTTTATAGTAGAAGGAGAGGATAGGGGTGGTACATGCATTCACTACGTGGTGTTTTGTGAGCAGAGGTAGTATGTCCGAGCCCTGTAGCTCTTTACTGTGGCGGTATGGTCGATGGAGCGGTCCTGTCCTTGGTACTCTGGAGCGACGCGCCGATCATGCCTAGTCTTCTTGCGACGTGGGAGCTCTTGTGGTGGCAGGCGTACCTTCTTCTATTGGAGGCGTGCGGGTCGCTGTATGTTTGACCAGCGCGGAGTGCCGAGGCTGGGTTGATGCGATGGAATGGGTGTGCTGACTTCGAGGACATAGGAGCTCGGCCCTGTGCACGACGGGGGAGCTCCTACAACCTGACACAAGGTATGGCGCGTTCTGCGGGTGACGTGTCGAGGCCCAGTCGATGCAGAGGCTGAACCATCGTGGGGGGCTCGGCAGGCACCAGTCCCGAGGCTATAGGAGCCCGGAAGCGGATAGCCGAGGCTCGGAGGGAGCGGTTGGCTTTGTTCGTTGATTCCGAGGCTACAGGGACATGTACTTGACTCTCCACGCCGCGCTGTCCTTGGAGCAGGTGGGGTTAGGTAGCACAGTGCCACATGGGTGTTAGTCGTGGGCACAGTGCAGAGCACAGTGGCCGGTAACCCCGCCCCGTCCTGTCCCGGATGGTAGGGCGCTGATGTGACTCCCGTCCCGTCGGCCACTCTGCTGTATTGCACCAACACGCGGTGACGTTATGGGAGTGGTTGGATGGTACATCTTGTCAGAGAAATTGGTCTAAGGCGGTGGTGATGGGGTCGATGTCGAGCCGGCCTTGCGCGAGTCAGTAACTGAGAGTTCGTCCGAGGCCTCATGGCGCGAGGCCTCAGCGAATCAGAGAATCGGTACCTCGTCCGAGGCCTTTCGAGCGGGGCCTCGGGCGAGGCGGAGAATTGGTACCTCATCCAAGGTCTCGGGCGAGGCGGAGAGTTGGTGCCTCGTCCGAGGTCTTGCGGCATGGGCCTCGGGTGAATCGGAGAATCGACCGAGGCCTCGTGGTTGTCTCTTGGATTTGATATTTACAAGATCTAAGCAATTTTTTCGGTTCTTGCTTAGGGTACCCCTTTTTATGGTATCCAACAGTAGCCCCCGAGCCTCGGGGGGAGTGCGGGCACTCTCCCTGAGGTTTCGACGAGACTCGGCTCGCAGCAGCTCCCGTCGGGATTGTGTTTTGTGCTTCGAGGCCTCGGTGGGTGTGCGAGTGCACCCACCGGGTGTAGCCCCCGAGGCCCTGGAGGAGTGGATTTACTCCTCCAGGGGCTTTTTCGCTGTTGAGTGAGGGGCTTTATTGTGTTTGTCGAGCCCCTGAGTGCGAGTTCGGGTCGCTGGGTCTCGGCTTGGTTGCAGGAAGAGCCCCCAAGCCTCTGCGCGGAGCAAGAGGGTGATCAGGAGTTTCCCTATCTTTTTTGGGCGGCCCTCACGCATCCTTTTTGCTCGGAAGGAGGGGTGGAGTATGCTAGGCTACCCTCGGTGGGCGCGAGCAGTGACACCTCCGGTGAGCTGTTATCGGGTAAGTCCAAGTGGAGGCCCGTGCCCCATTTGATAGGGGTCGGCTAGCGGTCCAGAGACGTGCTCCAAAAGTACCAGAGGGCTTCTCTAGTGGGTCCTAGGGCCGCTCGATTGGCCCCGGGGGCTCGGTGCCTCCCTACGGTGGGATCCCATTCAGAGACCTCCGTGCCGGTCTCGGACACAACTTAGGGCATCCCAAGCTATCATTTGCTTGGGCCTCGGCCATGTACGGGCTCGCCCATAGTCATCCCTGACTCTATTTGTCCTAAGGCGGCTATTGAGACCCTCGGGGGCCCAGCCTTCGAACCTCTAGACCGTTACGGGCTCGGTGCCCAGTTCCTTAGCCTAAAAGGAATCAGCTTGGTTGCAGAAAGAGCCCCCGAGCCTCTGCGCGGAGAAAGAGGGCGATCAGGAGTCTCCCTATCTTTTTTGTGCGGCCCTCGCGCATCCTTTTCGTTCGGAAGGAGGGGTGGAGTGTGCCAGGCTACCCTCGGTGGGCGTGAGCAGTGACACCTCCGGCGAGCTGTTATCAGGTAAGTCCAAGTGGAGGCCCAAGCCCCATTCAATAGGGGTCGGCTAGCGGTCCAGAGACACGCTCCAAAAGTACCAGTGGGCTTCTCTAGTGGGTCCTAGGGCCGCTCGATTGGCCCCGGGGGCTCGGTGCCTCCCTATGGTGGGATCCCATTCAGAGACCTCCCTGCCGGTCTCGGACACGACTTAGGGCATCCCAAGCAATCGCTTTGTTTGGACCTCGGCCATGTATGGGCTCGCCCATAGTCATCCCTAACTCTGTTTGTCCTAGGGCGGCTATCGAGACCCTTGGGGCCCAGCCTTCGAATCCCTGGACCGTAGCGGGCTCGGTGTCCAGTTCCTTAGCCTGAAACGAATCGGTTGGGGGATATTCTCCTCCCATCGGCTGACAACGGTGGGTGCGCCTTTTGAGGCGGTTTCTTAGGGGGACAGAACGGCACCTACCGTTGCTGTGGTCGGATGCAACGCGATGTCTGTGGATGGGACGTTATTGTGCGCGCGCGGTTAATGAGAAAAAGATGGACGCGTGGGCGGTTTAATCGGATCTGCATTAACTGCGCCAGATCTAGGAAAATTACCTTTCCCGGTTTCATCGCCCTACCGTTTCACCCCCTTCCCTCCCTCATAAATATGTGATGAGCCTTGCCCCGTCCCTCCTTACCTTGCCTGCCTGTGCTCGCGCTTTCTGCCCTCGAGCTGTTGCTAGGAACAGAGGAAGAGAGCGCCGGAAGAAGAAGAAGGGAGAAGGGGGAGGAGAGAGAGAGCATGTGTTACCATTGTAGTCGCGTTCTCCACTGCACTCATGGCTGGCGGCGCTGTTGTCCTCGGGGTGGATCCTTGGGGTCCATCTGACGTGTCGGAGGAGACACTGCAGTCGCTTGTCGACGATGGTCTCCTCTGCCCGGTCATCGACCCCAATAGGCCGGAGTGGATTGCTCCAGGGAGCGACCTGGAGCCGAGGCCATGCGAGGTGGCTACATCGTGAGCTTCGTGTCCTTCCATTAGCGTGGCCTCGGCATGCCGGCGGACCAGTTCATGCGGGCACTACCGCATTACTATGGCGTGGAGCTTCACAACTTCAACCCCAACTCCATTGCATAGGCGGCCATCTTCGTCATCGTCTACGAGGGATACCTGGGCATTATCCCCCACTGGGAGTTGTGGCTCCACCTCTTCCGGGCGGGGCTCACCACCAAGCCGACGAGCACGGCGGGCACGCGCAAGGCGATGAGGGCCGGCGGCTGCACTCTCCAAGTGCGCCAAGACCAGCAGCACCTCTACATCCCGGCCCAGCTCGCATCGTCCAACCGCGACTGGTACAACAGCTAGTTCTACATCTGCAATGATGATGGCGGGTTTCCCCCGTATATTGGGCGAATCGTGGAGAGCCAGCCGGAGAAGTGGAGGTACGGCGTCCTGTTGGCTGATTAGCCCAAGCTGCAGCCGCTTCTGGAGGCCCTAGATAGGTTGCACGGCCGCAGCCTTACGGCGGTTGTGGTCGTGGCGGCCTTCCATCGTCGGAGGGTGCTGCCGCTGATGGCTCGGTGGCGGCACCTGTTCGAGATGACACCGGACGAGCCGATCGATGGCATTCGCTTGTCTGCCGTTGCCCTCTCCGACGAGGAGATTCTACGTCGGGTGAAAGAGATGGTGGATGGGCGGACGAAGAGCGGTGGTGTGTCGCTGTTCCCGATGTGCCCATCATGGGGGTACATCTTTCTGGTGAGTCACGCGCCGCTGCGGCCTCCGAGGCCTTCTTGCTCCTTGCATTTTCCTGTTCCCTTATGGCATTTGTCGTCCCTGCAGGGGATGAGGGATGTGCGAGCCTCCCCCCCCACCCGTTCCCGAGGACGCAGGGCAGCGAGCCAAGAATAGGGCATACGCCGAGGCATGCAAGAAGTGGAAGGACGCCAAGGAGGCAAGGCGCAACAAGAAGATCCTTAGCGCGAGGAGCTAGAGAAACACCGCCGGCAACAGAGGTGCGACGGTCTCCCGAAAGAGCCGTCTCCGTCATTGTCATCGCTGGACCCTTCGAGCGACGACGATGATGAGGTCGAGGTGGGGCGGGGTCCCCTAGACCACCTCCCCGACATCAGGGAAGCGATGCTGGGGTGTCGGCAAGTGGCCTAACGTCTCTAGGAGGAGGAGGAGAGAGTGTCTCAGGGCTAACAATCCCCCACCCTGGGGCCGAGGCCGACATGCCCGAGGCACGGGCATTGGGGAAGTGCACCGTCAGCCCGAGGGACCCGATGGCGGAGGTGGAGCGGGCGACGGCGGGGGCGATTCAACCGCCTTCGTAGAGGAACGAGGGAGCGTCGGAGCCGAAGCGAGGGCCGGCCAGCACCAGTGGACACGGAGGTTGTACCACAGCCGCTGCCACCACCATTGCAGAGGACGAGGGGCGCAGTGCCAAAGTGGTTGTGTCCCCGTTCGAGGTGAGTGCTCTGTTAGTGGAGTTTGTAGCGTCTCCTGCTCGCCCCTTGGTCGTATGCTGACCTTGCAAGTGCTTTTTCTTTCAGCCGAAAGCATCAGGCGGAGGTGCCCGCCCTGGTGCCACGTAAGGCGCTCAAGGTGAGCACCAGCTCCCCCTCTCAATGGGTGGTGGAGGCGTAGGACGCCATACAGCATGGCGTGGCGTCAGCGAGGGCCGACCTCGACGGAGCTGGACGCCCAAGGAGTGTCTGCCGAGGCGGCCATGGAGCAGGTGGGGAAGGGGGCGCCCAGGACCTCCGAGGCCAAGGTGGCCGAGGCCAGGGCTCCTGAAGTCGAGGTGGCGAACGCCGGGGCTCCCGGGACCGCCGAGGCCGAGGTGGTGGAGGTGGGCGCCGCGGAGCCGGCGACCCAGGATGTGGCGGTGGAGGCGGAGCAAGCCTCGGTACCGCCCCTAGTCCAAGACTTGCCGCCATCGCAGGAGAGCACCTAGGCGGTTCAGGCAATCTCCTCCGCCAAGGTGGCCAGTACCATGGAGCAGCCGGTCCCGACTCCTACCGAGGGGAGCTCAACACTTGTCCGGGTCTGACCCGAGCCTGCGGGTGGGATCACCTGCATGTCTGGTGGCGGAGCTAGGATGACCCTAAGGGGGAGCCTCTGTTCGCCCTTGAGGACG
Organism: Miscanthus lutarioriparius; assembly: GCA_904845875.1. Taxonomy (NCBI): domain Eukaryota; kingdom Viridiplantae; phylum Streptophyta; class Magnoliopsida; order Poales; family Poaceae; genus Miscanthus; species Miscanthus lutarioriparius. Next base: position 73,032,930 of record CAJGYO010000008.1, read on the forward strand.
TGGCCGAGGGGGGCGCTGGGGCTCCTTCGAGCAATTTCGCCAGCTAGCGGAGCGGTCACTGCGGACAGCGCTGTCCATCGTGGCTGATGACCTACCCAGGGTTGCCCAGGTGCACGCTTTCTTTCCCAGTGCTGTGTCGTTTTTTTGAGTTTTCTCATAGTACTTGACCCCTATTTTGCCTACCTAGGAGCTCGAGGCCCGGTCCCTCGGGAAATCAATATTCCTCCAGCGGGAGAGGGATGTCTGGGACAAGCTCCGGCAGCAGACGGATCTGCTTGCCGGTGCCAACGAGCTTCTGTCGGCATGGAGCGCGGAGGTGGAGGACCTCCGCCTTCGCCGTACTGATATGAAGGTCGAGGCGGCCACGGCTCGGGAGCAGGTCGCCCCTTTGTCGACATGGATCGAGGAGCTAGAGAAGGAGCCGACCCGGGTGGCCGGCGAGCGGGACACCTTCAGGTCTTGGGCTGAAGAAGCGACGGCCTCCGCCAAAACCACTACTGGGTAGCTAGGCGTGGAGCAGGGCGCGCATTAGCTGATGAAGGGTGCCCTGGCAGAGGCCCTCAAGGTGGTCGAAGCCTCCTAGGTCGAGGCCTTATCCTGGAAGAAACAGTCCGAGGGTGAGTCCTGTTAAACCATGCCCCTTGTTTTATTTGTTTTTCTTTCGTTCTTAATCCTATCCCGCCTATTTGGGCGCAAAGCTAGAGAAGGAGGTCTCCTGGGCAGCCGAGGCCTCCGTTGAAGTGCAGTCGGTGCTCGAGGCTGAGATCCAGGAGCACAACGCGCTGCAGAGCGCCATCCGTACCGCCTGCGAGGCCCTGAAGGTCGGGGGGGTCGATCCGGGTAGCTCCCTCAGGAGCCGCCTGACCTGCTACTGAAAAATGAGTCATGAGCGCGGCTTTGGGGGTGCTGACACGGGCGTCAAGCGCGCCAGCGGCCGCCGTCGCTTCTCAAGACTACACCGGCATCGACCTTGCGGCCGTTAGTGATGGCTACGTCATGGCTGAAGATGATGAGGAGGTCATGAAGCTAGAGGAGGCGGTTGAGGCCCCTGGCACGGCGCTGGCTAGTTTGTTCGAAGAGGAGGTGGTTCCTCCCATGCCATCCACCGACACTGGCGACCCTAAGTTTTGACCTAGGCCAAAGGGGTCATGTAAACAGATTAGGACTTGTGTTACCATATCATAACGCTTGTGGCTGTCAAGGCCTTTTACAGTACTCTGTGTATACATTTTTATTGTATTTCCGAGCCTCTGCCCTCTGTCTCGTTTCTAGACAAGTCCTTTGCAAAAAACTTCCTTGGAGCCTAAGCTGCCCTATGGGTGAAAGGTGGTGAGGGAGTTGCCATAGCCCAGAGGCGTAGCCAGTCTCGTGGCTTGGCCGGCCTTTTGGCCTCGAGGCAAACTTTCGGTCCTTAGGTTTTTTACAATCGACTTGTCAGAGTACGCGAGAGAGTTTGACGTAGAAATTTTTTCAAAAAACGATTGAAAAATGGATCCTGAGACTTAGGGGGTTCCCCCCTTTTTAGCCCCCGAGGGAGGCTCGGTTCTGCAGAGGTAGAGCCGAGTCTTGTTCGAGCCCTGCGGTGGGCACCTCTGCAGAGGCGGAGTCAAGTCTCCCTTATAGTGTTATCGTAACGCCGATCCCCCATCAATGAGATGGGGGGATTTCTCGAAAAATTAGAACTAAAGAACGCTTCTTTAATGTATTTCGAGAAACAATGTATACAATGCTTGGAAATTTAAGGGTAGAAATGACGTAGTTGTTCTATGTTCCAAGCGTTGGTGAGGATTTCGCCCTTCTCGTTGGCTAGCTTGTAGGTCCTGGGTTTTAGCACTTGGGCAACGATGTACGGCCCTTCCCATGGCGAGGTCATCTTGTGGCGGCCCTTGTTGCTCTGCCTCAGTCTCAGCACCAGGTCACCCACCTTCAGGTCTCAGCTCTGAATGCGCCAGGCTTGATAGCGTCGTAGGGCTTGCTGGTACTTGGCCAAATGTAGCAGCGCAACGTCTCGGCCTTCCTCCAGTTGGTCGAGGGAGTCCTCACGGATAGTGCGGTTGCTTTGCTCGTTGTAGGCCTGTAGCCTTGGGGAACCGGACTCCAAGTCAGTGGGGAGGATGGCCTCGGCTCCATAGACCAGGAAGAACGGTGTGAACCCCGTGGCTTGGCTCGGAGTGTTCCTTAGGCTCCAGATGACTGATGGGAGTTTGGCAAGCCATTTCTTGCCAAATTTCTTCAACCAGTTGTATATTCTTGGCTTGAGGCCCTGTAGGATCATGCTGTTGGCACGTTCTACTTGGCCATTTGTCCTAGGGTGTCCTATGACCGACCAGACCACACGGATGTGGTGGTCGTCGCAGAACGTCAGGAACTTGTGGCAGGTGAATTGCGTCCTGTTTTCGGTGATGATGGTATTTGGAATCCCGAACCTATGGATGATATCAGTGAAGAACAGCACCGCTTGTTCGGATTTGATTCGGGTAATCGGACGAGCCTCGATCCATTTGGAGAACTTGTTAATCGCTACCAACAAGTGGGTGTAGCCCCCGGGGGCTTTCTGCAGAGGGCCAACCATGTCCAACCCCCACACGGCGAACGGCCATGTGATGGGGATGGTTTGGAGGGCTTGGGTCAGGAGGTGCGTTTGCCGTGCATAGTACTGGCATCCCTCGCAGGAGCGTACCAGCTTCGTGGCGTCAGCAACCGCCATTGGCCAGTAGAATCATTGGCGGAAGGCGTTTTCGACGAGCGTCCGAGGCGCAGCATGGTGCCCACAGGCTCCCACGTGCAAGTCCCAAAGTAGGGCTCGGCCTGCCTCGATGGTGATGCACCGCTGGAGGACACCGGATGGGCTTCGCCTGTACAACTTGCCGTTACTGAGGACGTAAGCTTTGGCTCATCGCGCAAGCCATCGGGCCTCGGTCCTGTCCGCAAGAAGCACTCCTCGAACGAGGCAATCAAGGAGTGGGACTCACTAGTTCGTACCCTGGTCGGCCTTGGGAGGCCCTGCGTCGATTTCCATGGCCTCGGGATCGGCCGCCGGGGCCTCGGTGCCAGAGGGGGCCTCGGGCCCTGTGGTGGGCTCGACCGGTGGGCCCTCTTCTGCCGCTGAGGCATAGCTAACCGAGGGCTTGTGGAGGTCTCTGGCGAAGATGTTCAGGGGGACCAGAGCCCACGCCGACGCCATCTTTGCCAGTTCATCCGCGTCCTTGTTGAATCTTCGCGCAATGTGGTTGAGCTCGAGGACATCGAACATGTCTTCTAAGCGGCGTACCAGCTCACAGTACACCACCATTTTGGGGTCATGGCAGCTTGACTCCTTCATCACTTGATCGACGATGAGTTGCGAATCGCCCCGTACGTCTAGACATCGTACTCCAAGTTCGATGGCGATCTGTAGGCCATTGACAAGGGCCTCGTACTCGGCCATGTTGTTGGAGGCGGCAAAGTGAAGCCTGATCATGTAGCGCATGTGCACTCCGAGGGGTGAGATGAAGAGCAGACCCGCGCCCACCCCGGTCTTCATCAGAGACCCGTCGAAGTACATGGTCCAGCATTCTGCCTGGATTTGAGCAGGGTTCAGCTGGGTGTCGGTCCACTCAGTTACAAAATCGACCAAGACCTGGGATTTGATCGCTTTCCGAGGCAAAAAAGACAGGACTTCCCCCATGAGCTCGACGGCCCACTTGGCTATTCTACCCGAGGCCTCCCGGTTCTGGACTATCTCTCCTAGAGGGAAGGACGACACCACGGTCACCGGGTGGGACTTGAAGTAGTGACGCAGCTTGCGCCGAGCCAAGACTATGGCATAGATCAGCTTCTGGATGTGGGGGTAGCGTGTCTTAGTCTCCGAGAGCACTTCGCTGATGAAGTAAACAGGTCGTTGGACGGGTAGAGCATGCCCCTCTTCCTGCCTCTCGACTACTATGGTCGCGCTAACCACTTGGGTCATTGCGGCGATGTAGAGTAAGAGGGCTTCATCCTTGGTTGGTGGTACCAGGATGGGAGGGTTGGTGAGCAGTGCCTTGAGCTTGGTGAGGGCTTCTTCGGCCTCGGGGGTCCAAGAAAAGTGTTTGGATTTTCTCAAGAGACGGTACAGAGGTAAGCCTTTTTCGCCAAGGTGCGAGATGAAGCGGCTTAGGGCCGCGAGGCATCCCATAACCCTCTGCACTCCCTTGAGGTCTCGGATTGGCCCCATGTTGGTCACGGCCGAGACCTTCTCTGGGTTGGCCTCGATGCCGCGTTCTGAGACTATGAACCCCAAGAGCATGCCCCGGGGGACCCCGAAGACACACTTCTCGGGATTAAGCTTGATGCCCTTCTCCCTGAGGCATTTGAAGGCTACTTCCAAGTCATCGATGAGGTCACCGGCCTTCCTGGACTTGACCACGATGTCGTCCACGTAGGCCTCGACGGTTCACCCGATGTGCTTGCCAAAGACCTGGGTCATGCACCGCTGGTACGTGGCCCTTGTGTTTCTAAGACCGAATGGCATGGTCACATAGCAGTACATGCTGAATGGGGTGATGAAAGAAGTCGTGAGCTGATCGGACTCTTTCATCTTGATTTGATGGTAACCGGAATACGCATCAAGGAAAGATAGGGTCTCGCATCCTGCAGTGGAGTCAACGATTTGGTCGATTCGAGGCAATGGAAATGGAACCTTTGGACATGCTTTATTTAAACCGGTGTAGTCCACACACATCCTCCATTTTTCATTTTTCTTCTTAACTAATATAGGATTAGCTAACCACTCTGGATGGGACACTTCCTTGATGAATCCGGCCACCAAAAGCTTCTACACCTCCTCGCTGATGGCCATGCGCTTCTCCTCGTCGAATCAGCGTAGGCACTGCTTCACTGGTCTAGAGCCAGCCCAGATGTCCAAGGCGTGCTCGGCGACCTCCCTTGGTATGCCCGGCATGTCCGAGGGACTCCATGCGAACATATCGGCATTCACGAGGAGAAAGTCGACGAGCATGGCTTCCTATTTGCTGTCGAGGGTGGCGCTGACCCTCAGCGTTCGGCCGTTGGAGCAGGTGGGGTCGACTGGGACGAGCTTGACGGCTTCTATGGGCTCGAAAGTCCCGACACGACGCTTGGAGTTGGGCACTTCGCTACCGAGTTGGTTGAGGTTGACGATGAGGGCCTCGGCCTCCACGATAGCCTCGGCGTACTCGATGCATTCGACATCGCAATCGTATGCATGCTCGTACGTGGACTCGATAGTGATGACGTCGTTGGGGCCAAACATCTTGAGCTTGAGGTAGGTGTAGTTTAGGACCACCATGAACTTGGCGTAGCACGGGCGCCCCAGGATGGCATGATAGGTCCCCTTGAACCTAACCAGCTCAAAGGTGAGGATCTCCTTGCAGTAGTTGGAGGGAGTGCCGAAGCAGACGGGTAAGTCGATGCGCCCGAGGGGTCGCGTGCGCTTCCCCGGCACGATGCCGTGGAAGGGTGTGGCACCGCCTCGGAGCTATGACTGGTCGCGCCAGTTGTAGATTTGCAAGGGAGGAAGGTGTTCGAGCTAGGCTCGCGCCGAGTTCGATAGGAACAAGGGGAGGTTACAAATGATGAGCAGGTCATCGTTCGCGTCGCCTAGCTGACAAGCCAGGCGGTAATCAGCCAGCCACAGCTCGGGGTTGGTCTCGCCGCTATACTTTGCAAGGTTGACCGACTACCGAAACCAGGCCGGGAAGTGAGCGCCGCGGATGGCCTTGCTGAACACTCGAGGGCCAGGTGGCCCAGGAGAAGGACTACGGTCCTATCCGCTGTCATAGCGCCTCGCGTCGGTCACTGAGGCGGTCGTGCACCGAGGGGGCCCTGAGGCGGTCGTGGCGCCGTCGCCTGCTGACCACATCGTGGTCTTCTTGCGCCTCGTGTCAGTCGCTGAGGCGGTCGTGCACCGAGGGGGCCCCGTGGCGGTCGTGCACCGAGGGCACCTTGAGGCGGTCGTGCACCGAGGGCGCTCTATCTTGTCTAGACGGCGCCGAGGGCCGTTTTGAGGTGTCCCCGCGCCGTCGAGACAGGGAGCTTTTGGCCTGCTATACCGTGGCGGTCTCGAGAAGGTATCAGAGCTCACCTTGGACTCGTCGCCCCTTCGAGGTAGATGGCTCGGTCATTGTTCGGAGTAGCATCGCTGCTGCCACAATGTTCTGGCTAGCGCGATTGAAGATAAGGGGTTGCTCGCCCCCTTCATCGTTGACGATGCGGTGGTAGACGTTGTGAGCCCTCCGCCGGGCTGCTCCGCCATCACCGCGACCCTACTACTCTCGCTCGAGAGTGTCTCGGAGCTGCTGCAGAAGGATTTGGTCTTGTTCGACCTTGGCCTGAAGCTCGCGGAGCTGCTCCAAGTCAAGGCATTGAAGTTCCTCGTGGGCGGGGTTCTCGTTCCGCGCTGCCGGGGGTTCGACGCATGGAGGTGTGGCGTCGCCTGCCCCCTCGCGGGGCGGGGAGCGATTGCCTGCCCCTCCGTCTTCATCGCCCGCTCTCGGCATCCCGAGCTCAAAGACGAAGCACTCACGAGTGGGGTCGTAAGTGCCTTCGTCATCGGAGTCGGAGTAGCCGAAGCAGTAGTCGCTCGCGGCCATGAAGCGGCGCATAGCTTCAGGGTCGCGAAGCCCAGAGAAGTCCGCTCCGGCCCACGCCTCGTCCTCCTCCAAGGAGTCAGCGTGGGTGTGGGTCGAGGTTGTGGCGAAGAGGTCGAGGGCAAACGTTGGTGGCGTCCTGAGGGCTCCGCGTGAGCGGAAGCGTAGGTGGAAGCGTAGGTGGCGGCGGCATTGTTCAACCCAAAGGGGTACGGGGATGGTGCCGTCGTCGGGTTCCGCCTCTGCCGGAGTCGATTCCTCAGGAGGTGGCGGGGCAGAGCTTGATGACGGGGCGTTGCTACGCGCCACCAGTGTCTTTCCCTTGCCTAGGCTTAAGCTAGATAGGTCCCCAACCAGGGACTCTGTACCAACAACCAGGCGTGGGAAACCGGCGGAGCGCGGTGCGTTGCCCTAAGCTCGTATTGTGTCGGGGTAGTTCTGCTCGCGTCGTGCCTGGCGAGCGCGACGAGAGCGGCGGCCCGGGTGCCGCCTGCGCCTGGGCTACTGGTGCGTGATGCCGTCATCGGCCAACGGGGCTCTGGATGGGAGGAGTACTAGGTCGTACTCGCATCCTAGAGACATGAACTCTAGACTCCCAAACCAGATCACCATGCCGAGACGCAGTGGTCGTACGGGGTCTGCCATCCGGAACTTGTTGGGATGATTAAGCTAACACGCAGTATGTCCCCCTACCTGGCACGCCAACTGTCGGTGTTTTGGACCGGCAGGTCTTCAACCAACGAGTGAAAATATACTGCGTGTCCCTATCCCGGATGGTGATGCAAAGAGACACAAGGTTTATACTAGTTCAGGCAATAGGTGCCCTACGTCCAGTCTGGGAGAGCGATCTTGTATTCCTTGCACCGAGGTGCTCGTAGTAGGGGTTTCCAAGCAGGGCGAGAGAGGGAGCTAGTCCTAGGTCTCTGCGTGGAGCGGCGTGGGTTGCTTGAGATGTTGATCTCTTGCAGTGAGGGAGCGTGCGTATTACAGAGTGTTGCTCATTGCTTGCATATGTGTCTATCTGAGTGATGTCTCCGTGAGTGTGTTGGGTGTCTGCGTTCGTCCCCTAGAAACGGCCCCAGTCACCCCCTTTTATAGTAGAAGGAGAGGACGGGGGCGGTACATGCGTTCGCTATGTGGTGTTTTGTGAGCGGAGGCGGTATGTCCGAGCCCTGTAGCTCGTTACTATGGCGGTATGGTCGATGGAGCGGTCCTGTCCTTGGTACTCTGGAGTGACACGCCGATCACGCCTAGTCTTGTGCGACATGGGAGCTCTTGTGGTGGCAGGCATACCTTCTTCTGTTGGAGGCGTGCGGGTCGCTATATGTTTGACTGGTGCAGAGTGCCGAGGCCGGGTTGATGCGATGGAATGGGTGTGCTGACTCTGAGGACACAGGAGCTTGGCCCTGTGCGCGACGGTGGAGCTCCTACAGCCTGACGCAGGGTATGCCGCGTTCTACGGGCGACGTGCCGAGGCCTAGAGTGCTGATGACATAGAGAGCCGAGGCCCAGTCGATGCAGAGGCTGAACCATCATGGGGGGCTCGGCAGGCACCAGTCTCGAGGCTACAGGAGCCCGGAAGTGGATAGCCGAGGCTCGGAGGGAGCAGTTGGCTTTGTTCGTTGATTCTAAGGCTACAGGGACCTGTACTTGACTCTCCACGCCGTGCTGTCCTTGGAGCAGGTGGGGTTAGGTTGCACAGTGCCGCATGGGTGTCAGTCGTGGGCACAGTGCCGAGCACAGCGGCCAGTAACCCCCATCCCGTCCTATCCCGGATGGCAGAGCGCTGATGTGACTCCCGTCCCATCGGCCACTCTGTTGTACTGCGTCGACGCGCGGCTGACGTTGCGGGAGTGGTTGGATGGTACATCCCGTCAGGGAAATTGGTCAAGGCAGCGGCGATGGGGTCGATGTCGAGCCGGCCTTGCACGAGTCGGTAACTGAGAGTTCGTCCGAGGCCTCGTGGCGCGGGGCCTCGGGCAAATCGGAGAATCGGTACCTCATCCGAGGCCTTTCGGGCGGGGACTCGGGCGAGGTGGAGAATCGGTACCTCGTCCGAGGTCTCGGGCGAGGGGGCCTCGGGTGAGGCGGAGAGTTGGTGCCTCGTCCGAGGTCTTGCGGCATGGGCCTCGGGTGAATCGGAGAATCGGCCGAGGCCTCATGGTTGTCTCTTGGATTTGATATTTACAAGATCTAAGCAATTTTTTCGGTTCTTGCTTAGGGTACCCCTTTTATGGTATTTGACATGTAGCATAGAAGTAGCTCCCTTGCATGGCTAATTTGGTTTGTATAACCTTGTTAGTCATGTTGCTTAGTTTGTGTAGCTAAGTATTTGCGCTCTCTAATTTGGCATTGATTGCCTTGTTAGTCACATTACTAGAATTGTGTAGGAGCTCCCCGGTGTGCAAAATACTAGTGGTGTAGGTTTGTGTAACCTTGCTCCTAGAATTGGATAGGTGAGCTCTAGCTAGCTTGGCATCTTAGTTGCTTAATTAGGATCTTTGCAAGGTCCTAGAGAACATAGATAGAGGGGTGTAGTCTTGGCTAGACCGATAGTTTTAATTCCGCACTTGTTTCGGTTAGCCGGTGTGATTAAGTTTTAGAAAGGACTATTCACCCCCCCTCTAGTCCGCCATCTCGACCCTATAGTAGGCTGTCCTATGAGCTCACTAAAAGTAGCACACAAACTCCTGGAGATAGGGATGTTTGTCACTAGCACTGACGTGGACTCAGTAGGAGTGAAGCCCGTGACTATAGGAGTGAAGTGCTGAGCCTGCTCTGTCCCTGCTGAAGTGAACCACTGAGACACCTACTCGGTAGGTGAGGCAAACTATGCAACCAGTTGTCCCTGACTCTGAAACCCACTGGGCTGTACAGCTGGAGTCACTGGGGTGGTAGTAGCAGGTTGACCGAGCTACAATGCGGGCTGGTAAGGAGTAGTCCCTGTGGCAGAAAAGACATGCTGCATGAACCCAAGAAGTTGTTGCTGCATGACTAACTGCTGCTGCTGAAACTAATCCCGGTGTGTCTGCACCTGAGCAACGGAAGCTACTGTCTCCTATGCCTGACGAGCCTGGTCCTACCGCATGCACTCAAGTATAGTCAACAACGCAGGGTCTATTTATGGTGGCTGTGGCTGTAGTGGAGCTAAGCTAGAGCCACCGGCCACTCTGTCGTGTGCACATGGTGGCATATGTGGGATAGGCTGGTAGTCCTCATCTGAGCTATCAGTCGTGTCGCTCTCGACCATGTACTCCTGCTATGCCTCTAGCTGCTCTAGCTCTGTCTCAGCAATGGCCCTGACGGTCTCATCCTGCTCAGCTGTAGTCTCTGGCACCTCTAGTCTACGGCTCGGCTAGCTAGGAGTCCTCCCATGATTGTGATGTAATAGCTGGCTCATATCATACTATGGGAACTCTGTAGTAGCACCACTCAACTCAGCCATTGTCTCTGGGGACTTCTATGAAATTGCCTGCCTAATAAGAAATGTGATCCAGTGAGCATATGGCAACTAACGATGGCCTCTAAAACCCTCTGCTAAGGTATCCTTCATCTCTAAAAGCATCACATCCCAAATGTCAAACACTGTCTGGGAGACCAAGTGATGGACTAGCCAAAGCTAAATACGAGTTAGTCCCTCTCGGTAGCCACTCCTCGGGAGCAAAGACCTCCTCATGACTACATCAAGGATACGAGCTGTAGGTGTAAGATCACGCGGTGTCTGGCTCGATCCCTCTCCAAACGGCTCAGTGAAGCAAGCCCTGACCAAGTCTGTAGGGGGTACTAGTCCACCATGAGGGTGTCTCGGTGGCTCTATCTCTCCATAATAGATCTCGTGAATCCAAATAGGAGACTCTAGAATCCTCAATATCTCTCTAGCCCTCTAGCTCTATAGCCTATAGTCATGGCCTCTGAAGGCAAAGTGAATGAACCTATGCCTCGGGTCAATCCACAAGGAAGCATAAAATTCTCTCACCCATGCCGGAACATACCAACCAGTCCATCCTAGAAGATCTACCAAACCTGGACGGATCTGCTCTCCTACAACAGCAACTATAGCCTCTAACGAGCAAACTCTCTATGATCTGAATGCCACACCACTATTGAGGTAGGCATTGTAGAAATCCTCCTGCAGCACTGTGTAGAACTGCTCTGAAGCACACTCATCCCGCCTCAGTGGAAACCACTCCTCAAACTCCACAAAACAGAGCTGCTGCACCTACCTAGCTATGGCAGCCCTCAGGTCCAAGTTACCACTAGAGGTGGACCCTGTGGTCTGGGAGGTGGACATGAGCCACATCTCTGTGTCTAAGGCCTCGGTGACACCTGGGTACGAGTGCGACTGGAGTGTCAAAGTCATGGCTGCTCTGCTCTACCTCCTGCCTGTTGCTCGATCTCCTCTGGAGGCTCAACCTCCTCCACTCGAGTGCCCTCTGGTGCATCCTCCAGAGCAACACGTGGACCTCCAAGCAAGATAGTACCAGGAGGACTACCAAGACTAGCCTCAACCTACTCCTCTGAGCTGGTGACAACTGATCACCAATGTGAATACCACAGTCTTTGCCACCTCTTTCAGCACGCTCTGTGGTGATGGCCACTGCTGCCACTATCTCTGTCTCTATATCACCTCTCTTACGCTTCTTCTTTGTAGTGGTCTTCTTTGGCCCCTTCCCCTTTTCCTGTGATGTCAGGTGAGCGGGATGCCTCTCATCATCATCGTCGGGACCACCCCCGACGTTCTTGCAATGAGCCATATCTGACACTAAAAGGAACCACTGAACCTAAGAGAACTCACTGCCAAAAGATACAACTGTTGCTAACCACTGACACTCCCCCTAGATCACTGTCGTCTGTCACTCAAGAGGCTTGGCCTCTATTCTGTACTCATGGGCTTGGCCCCGAGTTTAGCTGCCACTAAAACACTAACAAGCAAACTCAGTGCCCACACTCGCTACACAAGATAGAGTAGGAAGTATACATAAGCAACATTATATACTAGAGGTGCGATGGTCCTTAGAACAAGCAAGCAATTAGGTAAGTGAATAGATGGAATGGCTTGCTACCTTAGATCAAGTCCGGGACCTACGAAAGGATGAGACACCGAGCGTGGGGGCACCACACGGGAATCAACAATGTCACTGCATAGACATACGACTAGCTGAAAGGATCAAGCAGTGAACTGGATGTGGTTCAGGCATTATAACAAACACCTGGCGGGTGACAAGGGAACTCGCCCAGGGAATTATGTCAATCGACCAAGGGAACACCGAGGATGGGCGTAAGCGGTTCGCTGGAGTCAAGAGAATCAATGGTGAGGTCGACGGAAGGACCACAATGGTAGTGGCAATGACCCACGGTGGCTGAGGTTAGGGCACCGCGGCGGCGATGGAGGGGCGTGAGCGTAGGTAGAGCTGTGGACGCGTTGGCTATGCTGCGCGTGGGAGCGTGGAAGGGCGACCGGAGTGATGTGGTGGTGGCACTAGGGTTCAGGCGAACATGGTGGTGTGGCGTGGGTGCAGCGGTGCGGTGCGGACACGGCGGCGTGAGGGCGCGGGCGCATGAGGGAGAAGAAGAAAAGGATGTGTGGGCCCCAGCATTAGATAGAGAAACTATAGATCTATTTTGCTTTGACAGTTGCGACCGGACACATAGGTGAAAATGACCTGACGCTGCCCCCGGAGTTCGGTTGAGTACAGAGAGGTCCAGAGAGCCTCAAAACGTGACCGGATGCGTCCGATTACCTTGGATCGGACATAGCCCAGAGTCCGGTCATTCCTGTGTTCCAACTTGCCCTAACCGGACGCAGATTCAACTTGTCACCAGACGAGGATGGAACACTGTTCATCATCCGATCTTCTTCAGCACTTGCATCTCTTCCTGATGTACTGACCAGACGCTGCCATGGGTGAGTCCATTCCCTGCGTCTGGTCCATCTTCCACAGCTGTTTCTTCTCCTTTCTACGTGATGCTTTCTCTCAATCAAGTCCCAACTTCGATAAGAAAAAAATAACCATAAATTGGGATAGATGTGGGAGAGCTCTCTCAAACCCTCAAAAAAATTTTAAATAATTTTCCTTTGGCTATAATTCATTTTAGAAAAAAAATAAGCAACAAAAGAGGCGAGGAGCAACATGTGGCCACCAAATAGGGTTTATAACCAATAGGAGCTTCAAATGATCTCCCTATTTGTGGACGAACACAGTGGATGCTAAAAAAATAACCGAAAAGAAACGACAATGCAACACACATGCGTATGCAATGCAATACCTGAAAGAAAAACTAGTTGCTCGTCAAGTTTGATCCAAAGTTAAGCTTCTTCACACGCTTTTTGGCGGTTATCTTAACCATGTTAGACAAGCCCTAAGTGCATTACTAAAAATTAAACATGTTTTATATTATAATGCAATGCAAGGGACAACACAAGCTCAATTTTTTGTGAAGTTACTTAGATCAAGCACATTGAGCTCATTCCTTAACCGACAAAACATAGCATCATCTAGCGATTTTATAAAGATATCTGCCAATTGATCCTCGATCCTTACACCTTCTAGTGATATATCATTTTTAGCAACATGATCTCTAAGAAAGTGATGACGGATATCTATGTGCTTGGTGTGAGAGTGTTGAACCGGGTTATTAGCAAGTTTTACCGCATTTTCATTGTCACACAAGAGAGGTACTCTTTCTATAACTACACCATAGTCTAGAAGAGTTTGCTTCATGTAAAGAATTTGTGCACAACAAGCACCCGCGGCAATGTACTCCGCCTCGGCGGTGGACAAGGCCACACTATTTTGCTTCTTAGAGGTCCAAGACACTAGTGATCTACCAAGCAAATGGCACCCTCCGGATGTGTTTTTTCTATCAATTTTGCAACCGGCATAATCCAAATCAAAATAGCCAACTAGTTGGAATCTAGCTCCTTTGGGATACCAAAGACCAATGCTTAGTGTGTGCTTAAGAAACCTAAGGATTCTTTTAACGGCAACCAAGTGAGCCTCCTTAGAATTAGCTTGAAATCTAGCACACATACACATTAAACATGGTATCGAGCCTAGATGCGATCAAGTATAACAAGCTACCAATCATAGAACGGTAGAGAGTTTGATCAACTGATTTACCTCACTCATCTAGGTCGAGATGTCCATTAGATGGCATTGGTGTCTCGATTGGCTTAAATTTATCCATTTTAAACCTCTTGAGAAGATCCTTGGTATATTTTTCTTGAGAGATGAAGATCCCTTCTCTCATTTGCTTGACTTGAAAACCAAGAAAGAATGTAAGCTCTACAATTATAGACATCTCAAACTCCTTCGACATCAATTCATCAAACTCTTTGTAATAGTCTTCATTTGATGAGCCAAATATAATATCATCAACATATACTTGACAAATGAAAATCTCTCCCTCAAGCTTCTTGGTGAATAGTGTGGTGTTGACCTTCCCAATGGTGAAGCCCTTCTCAATTAGGAAATCCCGAAGGCGTTCATACCAAGCTCTTCGGGCTTGTTTTAGCCCATATAGCACCTTGGACAACCTATAAATATGATTAGGATATCTAGAGTCTTCGAACCCGGGAGGTTGATCAACATAGACTAGTTCATTTATGAAGCCATTTAAAAAAGCACTTTTAACATTCATTTGGTATAATTTCATTTCATGATGAGATGCATATGCAAGAAGGATACAAATGGCTTCAAGTGCTGCAACCGGTGCAAAAGTCTCTCCAAAATCCAACCCTTCAACTTGAGAGAACCCCTTTGCAACTAGCCTTGCCTTGTTCCTCACAACGATGCCTTGATCATCTTGCTTGTTGCGGAACACCCACTTTGTTTCAATGACTCTTGCATCTCGTGGTCGCTCTTCAAGTGTCCAAACTTCATTGCGGGTGAAGTTGTTCAATTCTTCATGCATGGCATTTATCCAATCCGGATCTTGAAGAGCTTCTTCTATATTCTTAGGCTCAATACAAGAAACAACCGAGTGATGTTTAATAAATGAAGCAAGTTTTTGAGAACGAGTCTTTACACCCTTTGAAGGACTCCCTATGATGAGATCTTGTGGATGTGCTTGTAGTAGGGGTGAATTTCTTCTATCAACCACTTGAGGAAGATGTTGTGGAGCATCAATATCTTGAGCTTGTGCCACCATTTGTTCATGGGAGACGTGAGTATCTTCATTTTCTACTCTCCCATCTTTATCATCATCTTGTGGAACATTTGATGAAGAGGGTGGATCAATCACTTGTACATCATCTTCATCATCTTTGGGCTTGATGTCTCCAACCGGAATGTTCTTCATGGTCTCCCTCAATGGTTCATCACCTACATCATTAAGATTCTCATATACTCCTTGAGAGCCGTTAGATTCATCAAACTCCACATCATATGTTTCTTCAACCAAGCCGGTGGCATGATTAAATACTCGATATGCTTTGGACTTTGATGAGTAACCAACAAGAAAACCAATGTCACAACGTCTTTGGAACTTTCCTAGGTGTTGTTGTTTCTTGTAGATGTAGCATTTGCAACCAAACACCCAGAAGAATGAGACGTCCGGCTTCTTCCCATTGAGCAACTCATAAGGGGTCTTGCCAAGAAACTTTTGGAGAAATAAGCGGTTGGATGCATAGCATGCGGTGTTGATAGCTTCTGCCCGTAGATCTTGAGGTGTATTGTACTCATCAAGTATTGTTCTTGCAAGGGTGATTAGTGTCCTGTTCTTTCTCTCTACTACACTATTTTGTTGAGGAGTGTAGGTTGCGGAGACCTCATGCTTAATCCCAACTTCATCACAATATGTTTCAATATTTGTGTTGTCAAATTCTTTCCTGTTGTCACTTTTTATCTTCTTGAACTTCACTTCAAATTCATTTTCTGCTCTCTTGGCAAACTTCTTAAAACATGGGGCCACTTTGATCTTGTCATGAAGGAAGAACACCCAAGTGTATCTAGAGTAGTCATCAACTATCACAAGACAATCGAGATTGCCTCCCAAACTCTTGTAAGTTGTTGGTCCAAATGGATCCATGTGGAGAAGCTCTAGCACTCTTGTTCTTGACATGTAAGCTTTGGTTGGATGAGTGTTTGCAACTTGCTTGCCGGCTTGACATGCACTACAAAGCTTGTCCTTTTCAAATTTCACATCATTCAAACCTCTTACCAACTCATTTTTCATTAACTTCTTGAGTGAGCTTATCCCAACATGTGCAAGCCTTCTATGCCAAAGCCACCCAAGTGATATTTTAGTGAATAAGCATGTCTTCAAGTTTGCATCTTTGGAGGTGAAATTCACTAGATATAGGTTGTTGTATCTAAATCCCATGAATATAACTTAATCATCATCTTTCTTTGACACAACCACTTTCTTCTCGGTGAACAAACATTGAAAACCAAGATCACACAATTGACCAATGGATAGGAAGTTGAAGCTCAATGAAGCAACATATAGCATATTTGATATTGAGTGATCATTTGATATTGCAACTTTGCCCAACCCTTGTACTTTGCCCTTTGAATTGTCACCAAATGTAATCCTTTCTTGACCATCTACTTCTTCATCTAGTGAGGTCAACATACAAGGATCACCGGTCATATGTTGAGTACAACCACTATAAATAACCCAATGACTTCCATCGGTCTTGTAGTTCACCTACACACATAAGAGATCAAACTTGTTGTTTAGGGACCCAAACTTGATGATGGCCCTTGACTTTCTCAACTAGTGACTTAGTAACCCAAATTTGCTTAGGCCTATTCTTGTTGGGTGGACCCAAGAACATGACTTTCATCTTTTTACTAGAATCTTTTCTAAGCATGTAGTGAGCATTGAAGGCAAAGGGTCTAACATGCTTAGGCAACGGTTGTGGTGGTGGAGTTTCATACTCATGAGTAAAGTGACCTTCTTGTCTACACTCAAAGCATATCTTTGGCTTAGGCTTTGACTTGTATTGTTGTTGATGTTGAACCTGAGCTTTCTTCACTTGATTTACTAAGAACCCAATGCCACTTCTATCCATCTTCATCACGGTGTTCATAAGTAGCTTACTTTGAAGATATTGGCCTTTTGTGAACTTGCTCAAACTGGTCTTGAGATGCTCTTTCTCTAACTTAAGTTTCTTGTTTTTTTCTCTAAGTTCATCATGGTTCTTCTCCATCTTGAGTTTCTTGTTCTCTTCTCTAAGCATCTCATTCTCAAGTGCCATATCATGATTATTGTCAAGATTCTCTATCACAATTGTGTTGGTGGTTGATAGCTTTTCATGATCCTTTTTGAGCTTTTCATTTTCATTCTTGAGCTTGACATAATCATCATAGTTGTCGGATTCAACCATTTTCTTGCCTTTGCTACTAGAACCTTGCTCAATGCTCTCAACAATCAAGTCATCACATGATGTGGCTATATCAATCTTACCAACATTGTTAGTAGCATCATGTGGCTCATTTGGCAATAACTCATGAGAAAGAACAAGATTATTATGATTAACCTTGAGATTAGTGTACTCTTCTTTTAGCAAGTTGTAACTAGTGGTGAGCTCATTGTGTATCTTCTTAAGTTTATCATGTTTTTTTCTAAGCTCCCTTTTTGAGGTTTTGAGTTCCTTGAGTTTGGATGACACAATTTTGTTCTCTTCTCTAAGCTCATCATTAGATTTTTTGGCTATGTCATGATTTGCTAAGAGTGAGTCATTCATAAGTTCTAGCTTCTTATTTTTAGCTCTTGTCTTTCTAATGATTTTAGTATATTGGTTTAACAATTTCACAAGATTGTCATAAGAAGGTGATTCAAATTCTTCATCACTATCACTACCATTCTCATCATCACTAGCATTGTCATCACCACCACTACCATCATTATTTTGTACCTTTCGTTCACCCTTGGCCATGAGGCATAGGTGTGTAGAAGATGATGACGACGGTGTCGGTGAAGGTAGTGAAGACCCAATCACAAGAGCATCCACCTTCTCCTTCTCATTTTTACTTTCATCATCGGATGAGCCGCTTGATGATTCAATGTCCGTGAACCAATCACCAACAATATAGGCCTTGCCATTTTCTTCTTCTTGTGAAATTCCTTTTTCTTGCCATCCTTCTTCTTGTATGGCTTGTTCTTCTTCTTCTCAACATCATCATTACTTGAGTCATCGTTCTTCCCCTTATACTTCTTATACTTGTATTTTTTGGGTTTGGGACATTGATGAGCTAGATGACCAAGATCTCCATAATTGTAGCAATCCATTTCGAAGATGGGCTCCCTTCTACTACTAGTGAAGAATTTCTTCTTCTTGCCATCAA
The DNA here is from genome assembly GCA_904845875.1 of Miscanthus lutarioriparius. Lineage (NCBI taxonomy): Eukaryota > Viridiplantae > Streptophyta > Magnoliopsida > Poales > Poaceae > Miscanthus > Miscanthus lutarioriparius. Next base: position 73,050,811 of record CAJGYO010000008.1, read on the forward strand.
ACTTGACACCATTCTTGTTTGGCTTCTTGAGCATCTTGGCGGTTCTTCTCACCATGAGAGTAAGGCTTGCATCATCAATCTCATCATCACTTGAGGTATCATGATCAACTTTTGCTTTGCCCCTCTTCTCTTGGCTAGCCTTGAATGCCAAATCTTTCTTCTTGGTGGAAGAAGAGCCATCTTGTGGAGTGATGTGCATGTGCATCTCATGTGCATTGATCTTCCCCAATATTTGAGTTGGCGTAGCGGTGGAAAGATCGTCTTGATGAAGCACCGTCACAATATGCCCATACTTATCAATGGGGAGGACACTCAAGATCTTTCTCACAACATCAGATGGTTGCATTTGAGTGAGTCCAAGCCTATTGACCTCCTCTACAAGAACATTCAAGCGTGAATATATTTTATTAGCACTTTCACTAGGAAGCATTTCAAATAAATTAAGCTTCTTCATCATAAGGTGATAGCGTTCCTCACGCTCACTCTTGGTTCCCTCATGGAGCGCACAAATGTCCGACCATAGTTGATGGGTGTCTTTGTGGTTCCGCACACGGTTAAAGACATCCTTGCAAAGGCCTCTAAAAAGAGTGTTTCTAGCCTTTGCATTCCACTTCTTGTAGTGAATCTCATCACCTTAAAGGTTAGCGGGATCCCTAGGTGTTGGTAAACCTTGTGAGGCGGCTCTAAGCACTCCAACATCTAGAGCCTATAGGTACGCCTTCATACAAATTTTTTAATAGGGAAAGTTATCTCCCTCACAGACGGGAGGGGGTCCATCCCCATGGGACATCTTGCTATAGGTGGTTAAGCCTAAATCAAGGAGCACGAGGCTTCGATACCAATTGAAAGGATCAAGATATCCAAGAGGGGGTGAATTGGGCTTATTCTAAATTTTTTTGCAATAATTAAGCCCTACACTTAGCCCATTTCACCCTCTTGTGCCTAAAAGTGTTTCTATTAGTTCTACCGTATAAAAGTTTTGCACATTAGGTTCTAATTCTACTCTAGCTTGGCAATTCTAAGAATGTAAAGACATGAATTGAAATGCTCAAATGTAAATGCTCAAAGTAAAGAGAAGGAGAGGAACACGGCGATGTTTTTTCGAGGTATCAGAGAGTCACCACTCCCCACTAGTCCTCGTTGAAGCACTCACGCAAGGGTGTAGCTCCCCCTTATCCGTGCAAGGATCAAGTGCTCTCTATGGGCTGATTCTTCAATACTCCATCGCGGTGAATCGCCCACAACAGCTCACAACATGACTTAGGTCATCCACAAGCTTCGCCGGATGATCACCAAGATTCCAATCACCACCGAGCTGTCTAGGTGATGGCGATCACCAAGAGTAACAAGCACAAACTCTCACTTGACCAAGACAAGCCTAATGAGAAAAGGTGAATGCACACTTGCTACTTTCTATGTACTAATGAGGTCCTTAATCTTGGATTATCAAATCTCAATCACCCCACTACGCTCTTGCTCTCCCTAGCACTCCAAAGGTGTTTCTCAGCTGAACAAATGGGCAAGAGAGCTAAGTTGGATGAGTGGAGGAAGTATTTATACTCCCCACTTCAAAACATACCCGTTGGGGTCCAACTCAGCACATTTCGAGGTGATAGGACGCTCAGGTCAAAGTGACCGGACGCGTCCGGTCAGTAGCCAATGGCTACATGATGCTAGCACAGTCATCAGAGACCGGACTCTCACCAGCGTCCGATCACCACTCATCTGACGCGTCCGGTCAGCAATTTTCTTCTCTGGATGCTTACTGTTGTTGGCCCGGCCGCGGCGTCCTACGTACAACTCCGGCCGCGGCGAACCGACAGCCCGGCGCCACGGCGCAGGAGCCCACGTGAGTCAAGGTCTCCACTGGTCAAGTTGACTTGAGACGTAACCTCTTGCTTGTCGAGATAATGATGTTCGTGGTATGAAAGGGGCAATTTGGTGGGGCCCTCAAAGGTTCCTTAAAAAGGGAATATGGGATTATGTTCATAGTTCTCACAAGTTCTTGTGCTCTTAGCGTGTTCGAGATCTCGGCGAAAAAGTGGGCTAGATAGAGTCAACTTTCCTGGATACTTTAGTCAGTCACTTAGGTCAAGTGAGTCCACTTTTGTGTCGGATGTGCTGAAAAGTACATGCACAGTGTCAATCCGTGCAATCTTTATATATAAAAACGACAAATTATGTAGTCCCACTTGCCAAGTAAAACAGTTGAGCCCTAAATGATCTCTCACGCTAAAAAAATGACACATGCTTTGTGCTATGTGGTACACACATGCAACACACAATTATTTCGCATGTGTTTCTTCTATACACTTACAAATTCCAGACATCTTTTAGAGTATCCCGTGATGTGTGTGGCCAACCTTAATCTTAAGTTGTGACCTATATGTGAAGAGATCTTTCTCCATTATAACAAAAAGTCGTGTAGGTCGACAGGACCCACATATATATTACACATAAAAATTCTAGTATCCTCTTTTCTTCTCTTCTCGTATCCTCAGCGTAGCCTTCTCTCCTCGTTATTGTCCCAGCCCTCTCTTGACCGGCCCCCACCGCCCCTACCCTCTTTCGCCACCGCTAGAGCGAGATCTGCTGGTGCAAGAGTTGTGTCCACCCGCACAAGGCCACGCGCCCTGTTGTCGCTCTTGTTTACCTACTCTACTCTACTCCAACTAGCTAGGTCACCGTGCATGTGGCGGCCATGGCATCGCCGTTAGCCGCAACGGAGCTCTGACATGAGTTTAGGCACCTCTTTCTTCCACACCTCTAATTTTTTTAAGCATTAAGGAGAGACCTCAAGCTTGAGGTTTGGTCCTAACTCTTTTGACCTTAGGAGGTCCTTAAGACTCTCACTTTTTTTGAAAATAAATTCTATACGACATTGTCGCACAGCACCCACATGCGACATCCTCTCATCGTGTAACATGTACCCTATATGTTAGTTTGGATTTACTGGTTCATGGAAAATACAGGCTCGGCTCAACCGCACGCCACATGTGGTTGCTTGCCTGGTGGGACCTAGAGACATATGTTGTGCAATCATAGGATGTCGTCCATAAGGTGTTGTGTGACGGTGTCACATAGAATTTATTTCCTCTTTTTTCTCACCCTACGGATGACTTAGACAAGAGGAGTTTTTATGAATCTTCTTTCGTAATCGTAAAGGGACGGAGATGCCAAAATGCTCAAGGACTTATCGGATCTCATTTTCATTTTTCTTAAGTGATTCAAACTGTGATGTGTAGTAGAATTTTAATGAACGGTTAAGCGATAGTATCGGGTCACACTGTCACACGATGATACATTGATTGATACTGCCACTGCGTTGTTGCATCCGCCATATCGCACGCCTATCTCTGCGGCACAACAAATGATCGCGCAAAGAAATGATCTGCCATTCGGTTTTGTCATCCCGGCCAACCGCGCAGCTGTTTCGATCCGTGAAGCAAACAACCGGGACGGGACCGCGAACCTGACCGCGAACGTGGCCTCCCAAGGAGAGGGATCGTTGATGTTGATAGCCAGCCAGCCAGCCGGCGGCACCTACCTTGTTCGTTGAATCGTTGCATATTCTCATGAGAACTTTGAGTCCTTGCGAAACGAACGAGGCATGTTCGATTTATCGGTCGATTTATCAACTAGAACTTACAATATTTTTCTCTAATAATAAAATAGCTTCAGCCAGCTTATCAACCGACTTTAATATCAGCCGAATAGACCCACGAGCTCTACGGCTCTGCGGTTTCGATTTGGCTAAAACGCAGCCACGCAGAGCTGGCTGGAGTTATTGCGACAATAGGGATTCATTCACTGTTAGGTGCCGGGATTACAATCAGAGATTAGGAGTGATGAAGCACGTGCCGGGGTTTGCTGCCATCACCCGACCTGTGTCTCACTCGTAACCTGTTTTGCAATGAGCTACCCTATTACAACTTCTACTGATAAAAGAAAACTTAAATTCCTGAAAGAGTAAATTCAAATCCGGGGCTAAGCTGGAGTTTTCGATTTGGCTAAAACGCAGAGCCTCTACCGCTCCCGTAGCTGGAGTTTTCGATTTGGCTAAAACGCAGAGCTTCACACGGCAGCGTACACAAATGCTCTTGCATTTTCTTCATGGTTTGGACCATCACACATATACCTTATAACTAGAACATATTTTGTGCGTTGCTACGGAGATTACAAAAATTTTAAAATAAAATTAAATGAATATAACATAGATAGCTTGCATTATGAGCTTTTGAAGTTAGTAGGATTTCAATGGCATGATTATTAGTGGAAAATGATGTGAATAATTAGTGGGTCATGATGTGAATGGCTTGCATGTTAAGATAGACTTGTAGTTAGGATTAGCTTTAGAAAAGATATAAGACATGTTTACCACAGATCAGCTGCACTAGTGAATCTGTTTTTTTTTTTTTTTTGGAAAACTTCTTTACAAGCAGTTTCTTTTTTAGTGAGGCTGAATTGTTTTGAAAAAAATATTTGGCAAAAAGCTTCAGCAACAGCTCATGAGGGAGACTGGGAGAAAGAAGGGATAAGCTATTTTTTCAGCTTCATCTCAACTCATGTCTTTATGAGAGAAGAAGAAATGAAGGTGTTTTGGAAATATGGCTCTGTTCGCTTTTCTTATAATCCGTCTTTTTCAGCTTGGTTTTTCAGCCGGAATAGTATTTTTCTCTCACAACAAATCAGCCAGAACAGTGTTTCGACTTGTTTTTTCGGCGAAGCGAACAGGCCAATAAGTGTTTGACAAAAAGTTGTTGACCCATAGATTGTTCCCCTTCGTTGCTGCACCAACACCACTGTGATTTACGTGACTTTGCATCTGAGGTGGCCATGACAGTAGGTACCAAGTCTAGGGAGCTGGGAGAGACGACGATGTGGTACGGACTAATTTGGTTTTACATTTTAATTTTAACTTCGCCACACTCCATTTCATTCCATCCTTCGCGACCATATCTGGCGACCATCTTCGGTCCTGGTGTACCACACTATCATTTTGGTATATTCACATCACATCATACCTTAATACCTTTAATCTTTTTCCCCCTTCAGCTAAAAACCGGGACATAATGTTAGATCACACAAATATATTGACCTGGAATAGGTACATTCATGCAAATATAGTACTTTCCCGTTTCATAAAGTTTGTAGTTCTAGTTTTATTCTAATTCAAACATTTATATCTTCGACTATCGATTACTATAAATATGTATAGTTAACAATATACGAATTGTAATATTGTGAAACTATTTCTCATGGTGTAATGTACTCAGTTATAGTCATAATAAAGAAAAAGGAGAAAAAAAATAGGAGAGAAACCGAAAACATTTCACTTGAACTCACTTGGCCCACGAAAAATAGAACACAAGCCCAAATAGTCCGACCTGTAGACAAGCAATGCCCGATCCACACTGCAACAGCGACAAAAGGCCCATCAGGTACAGTCCACTTCCGTCCATACGGCCTTCGAAACAAACAGGCCCACCACCCCTCGTCGTGGTATCTCACACCCGCACGCACGCCGCAGACCAGGACGCGCGTGCTTTCTGTTCTCAATTCTCGCCGTTTCGCAATTGAAAAAAAAAATCTCGCCGTTTCACCCGCAGCACCTTCTTCGCCGGCCGCCGCACCGTGATCCGGATTCCGGAGCCGCGAGGCGTTGCAGTGACGAGCCTACCTCTCTGCCTGGTTGAAGCGGAGTTGTCGGCAGCGCCCTTTGCGGGAAATCGCAGCCGACGGGCGAGGTCGGTGTGTGTGGCCTCGCGGGCAAGCAGGAGCCGCTTGCCGCCCCCGGTGCCTCCGCCCTAAACTTCCAAATCCTAGGGGCGATAAAGGCTCGAACCGTGGGCGCTTTGACCGTGACCGTGCGAGGTGGGCGGCGTTGCGACCCACGAGTTGCGGGTTAACAAGCTGTGTGCTTTAACTTAAACCCGTATTCCACTCGTACAGTACAGATTATAGACAGCAGTTGAACCCCTGTCGAAATTTCATGTTTCTCTTGGAAATATGATCTAACATTTAGCCGCTTCCTAAATATTGGTTGGGTTAATGTTTGAGGTGTCTGAGCTATCGTATATCCCTTTCCTCTGTGCAGTTGACTGGTGCTTTTTTTCCTTCCTGGACTGAATGGAGCAAGGGGAGAACCAATCAGCTGATAATCTTGTTTCATCATCGGATAATAATGAGTTGGAAGGTAATTGTACTGGATTGGTTGCTGCACGTTTCTCGAAATCCCACATCATTGTGAACACATGTATTACACAGAAACGAGATGAAGGAAAAACTCTACAACAAAGAAAAATGCATGGCACTAAATATTTGTTTACAGTTTACAGAGATCTATTTATGGTCCTTAAAACTATGTAGTAAAGCTGCAACTTCCTTCTTGACTTGATGTTCAGTAATTAGCAGGCCAAAGACCAAATAATGAAATCTCCTGTCCCAGCTAGCTCACTGTTTTAGCTGATGGCCATTTTGTTATGTTTTTTTGGCTGCTACTTATGCAGGTCTTATGTCTATTCCGTGCATTTCGATCAGATATCAATGTCTTTTCCCTCATATATATGTTACTTGCAGATTTACCTGTGAAGGAAAGATGCTTTGAGCAGAGAGAAGCTCTTCCTGGGGAGCCTCGCTGTGTTGTGTGTGGCCGATATGGTGAATATATGTGATCAGACTGATGATGACATCTGCAGTGTGGAATGCAAGACAATTCTTCTTGCTCGGATCGCTGCTAAAACAAAGCCAGTAGTAAAAGCAGCAAAGCGTGTGAACCTTCCTTTGGGTGATGAGAGCTTCTGTATTAAGGACATTAATTTTCCAAATATACCTACTTTAGCTGACAGCTGGATCAGTTCACTGAGGAGTAAACTTGACATTTGTGTCAAGGGTGATGCTGTTCCTGATCCAATCATGTGTTTCTCTGCCTGTGGTCTTCCTGAGAAGCTTGTGCACAATCTTGAGACTGCGGGATATTGTATGCTTACTCCAGTGCAGATGCAAGTTATCCCTGCATCAATGAGTAATAGAAGCTTACTTGTTTCTGCTGAGACTGGTTCAGGGAAAACTGCATCTTTTCTCATTCCCATAATTGCTCATTGTTCACGAGTAAGATCACAAGAATGCGCAAGCAATCAAGGACCGTTGGCTATAGTTCTTGCTCCAACTAGAGAGCTACGCCTGCAGGTAGAAGAGCAAGCAAAAGTGCTTGGTAAAGGTTTGCCTTTCAAAACTGCTCTAGTTGTCGGTGGAGATCCATTGCCTCAGCAAATTTACAGAATTGAAAATGGTATTGAGTTAATTGTTGGCACCCCTGGGAGGCTAATTGATCTTCTCATGAAACACAATGTTGACCTTACCTATGTTTCTGTATTCGTTTTGGATGAGGTGGACTGCTAGCTGGAGAGGGGATTCAGGGATCAGGCCATGCAGATTTTTCAGTCACTTTCACACCCACAGGTTATGATGTTTTCAGCAACATTACATTCGGAAGTTGAGAAGATGTCTAACTCACTGGCTAAGAATGTGATAAGTATCTCTTGTGGCAACCCAAACAGACCAACCAAATCAGTTAAATAAGTGGTCATTTGGGTGGAGTCTAAGAAGAAGAGAAGGTTTTTGAGATAATGAAAAGCAAGCAACATTTTAAACCTCCTGCTGTTGTGTTTGTGAGTTCCAGAGTCGGAGCTGATCTGTTGTCTGAAGCAATTACTGTTGCTACTGGATTAGAGGTCGTTTCTATCCATGGCGAGAAGACGATGAAAGTGAGAAGAGAGAATTTGAGAAGGTTTTTGACAGGAGAAGTATCTGTCGTTGTTTCTACTGGTGTCCTGGGGCGTGGAATGGATCTCCTAAAAGTACGTCAAGTGATATTGTTTGACATACCAAATTCCATCGATGAATATATTCACCAAGTTGGAAGGGCATCTCGGATGGGTGAGGAGGGTATGGCTGTTGTGTTTGTGAATGAGGAGGATAGAAGGATTTTCAAAGAGCTTGTTCAGGTTCTGAAGACTGCAGGAGCACCGATACCCCGGGAACTTGCAAATTCAAGATATACAGCTGGTGTTTATGTTGGTAGCGAGAGGAAGAGAACATTGAGTTCTAGGTCTCGTTCTTGACCAACATGTGTGAAAGAGTTGCTTTCAATCTTTCTTGAAACGAAACATGACGTTTTTATGTTTATCCAGAACTGTCTTTTCAACTCGTTTGAAGATCTGTCTATCTACCTAAAGGATAAGTTGGTTATCTCTAGAGTTCTCAATGCATGATGTCTGAGATCAATTCATTCAAGAAACATAAACAAGATACATTAAAATTCAGTAAAATGTAAGTCAAATGCATATGATACAGTTGACTTTTCCTGTGCTGCATTTTCTACTATGTTTTATGTGTGCCTCTAGTTTTTTTTATCCTCAAATGGACATGTAGTTGGATTGAAAATCGATTAGCTTTATTATATCTTGTAGGCTACTGGAATATTCTTTCACCTCCTGAGTTATTTCATTCAGTTATATTGGCGAAGGGAGATTCAAATCGGAATAGTGCTGTATTACTGAAAACTGAAAGTATTATTGTGATTTTGGTTGAATGTTACCATGTACAATTCCATAAGAATAGTGAGGTGTATGCTGATCTGAATAAACAAAATAACACCAAGAAAGATTAGAAAGTACTTCAGGACCACTATGTTGTGGACCTGCGGTACCTATCCCTACTCAAAGGGGCAGGTTGGATCTTACGCTCTAGTGGTTGTCCTTACCAGATGTCTAGTATATGGGTTGGTAAACTGTCCGCAGCTCATTGGTAGCCAAAGATGCTGTGCTGAATCTGACAATATAACAATTTGATGAGAAGTAACTATGCTGGAAAATATAGCTGAACCCTACACTCTATAACCTTTTTTTGCATCCAATTTACTCCTTACTGTGAATGTTGAATCACTATCTTTTGTATTCATATCCTGTTCACTCCCTGCATATCTGATTCAAGGTTTAGGAACATTCACGTGCTTTTGGAAAGGTTACTAGCAATAGTTTGAGTGCAACCAAAAAAAAAAGATTCAGTGGAATAACAAATTAGCAGGTAGAACATATTATTCATTCTAACTATTGCAACATTCGATAATTTTCTGTTCCACAAGCTATAGTTTCTATGTACAAATATCCCTTTACAATTGCAGAAACATTCTACCATGTTTACCCTTGGTATGCTGTTTAATTAATTGACACGTACTACATTTGATCTTTATTTAAACCACTCTGGGTAGATCTAGTGTTTGACAAGACCACACCATCACAAAGTGAATAAGTTAATATGATGTGCTTTGCAATCTTAATTAAGATGACATCACTGGTCTATTTGAATAGGATAGATGCAAAGGAAAGGGACCACTACAGCTATCTTGCTGGACATATTCAATGCATGCTTTTGCATCATAGAAGTTCCTTAACCAGCTAATGTGGTACCAGAAATTATCGAGCACAGAAACAGAATAGCAGAAAAATTGGAGATGTTCATGTCATACCTCTAAATTTTATGATCAGATCATCAAATTTCACATACTGTCTGTGTTATAGTCTACTATTGGTGCTGGATGCACGGCATGTTTCTACCAAATTCTTTTGAATAAAATCGTCTATTGATTAGCTTTATACCATGCAGTGCACATACTAATTTCGATCAGTTTGGATTATATAAGTGATTAATGAGCAATTCATAGATACCATCTTCTTAAATTTTGAAAGATGAGTTCACCTAAACCAAGCTAGGATACATGTCTCTATATGTAATTTCTGTTTCTCGAAGATCACGTTCTTCTGTTTTGTTCTAGCACAATGACAGAATGAGTTATTTGATACTACATGCACATTGTTAAGATATTACCTTAGCGAATGTTGTGGCGAGAAAGATGATTGCAAGGAGATAACAATGGTGGTAATGGGAGACAAGAAATTTTAAGGGGAACCAGCTAGTGCCCAATGAATGAACTGAAATTATCAAACATAACTTCATATGAAACATGTGTTTGAGATAAACATAAGTAGTGGGGACAATTTTCTTTTGCACAGTTAGCAGTACCTAATCGGCTGAATCCTTGGTGTTTGGAGGTGACGGCGTTTTTGTTTCAGTGTCCAAACTGCTTTGTGTCTCACTAAACTCTTGTAATTTTGTTACTCCCTGGTAATGAAATTCGGCGTGACCGTTGTAGAAAAAAAAAGTGGGAACAAAAATGGAGATAGTCCATTACCTTTCAAACCTTCACAGTGTAGACAAGGACTAGATATAAAACAAGCATCTTAACTATCTTGAAATAACTCAGCTCTTTTATGTAGCTATCCAGAAAGTCTCTCAAAATGACAGACCTTCAGGCCTCAAAGTTGCTATTTAGTTATATTATGACACACAACTCAGTATGGATCAACTATAGCGAGACTCTAGTTTCCTTCTGTTTTATTCTTCTCTAATACAATCGTATGTTGCGACTGACCAACTAACTGGTTGGGCCCTTAGCATTGACTGCATGCTTTGCACCAACCTCCAAATCCAAACCATGGAGCTGATAATTGCTTTTTTGGCTGTCTGCTCTTTGAGTTCTGGAAGAGAAAATAGCACACTTGCTGTGTCTTTCTTTGTTAACTTGTTATCTATTGCACTCATATGTAGGGCTACCTTGACCCTTTCTTTTGACTTGCCATTGTCATGTTTGCATCCCTGCTAAGATACAAGTTGGTAGGGGTTCTTTTTTTTGAACGCCAAAGACTGTAGGGGAGTTCCCCACAGTGATTTTATAAATATAAACACAAGGTGGTTACATACTTACAGGGAGGGGGGAACAAGAAAAATTAACTAAAAGCATCTAGCCAAACGCAAATGTCAAGGATTGCTGATCATGGGTTTACTACCACTGTGGTGGATGAATCACCACAATGTCAGTTATTTTCACTAATGTATCTAGTTGTATGGCTGCCTTTTAGGTCATAATGACATGTGATGGGACTTTCTTGTGGCTATTTCTAGTAATGTTTTGATGCTCGAAAATAATAATCTGGGTCCTTGTACAGGTTGTGAAAATTCCAGTGGATTAACAGATTGGCTTGTTATATTATCTTTTTTTTTGTATTTTATCAAGGTTTAAAGACCCCCTCATCTTCTATTATTAATAATTTAAGATCATATGCATTCAAGATGAAACAATACATGAAGACCTCAATTCTGGCATGGTATTGTAACTCTGATTCCCGCCATGGGATACTGGAGCCAGATGCCAAAATTCTGAGACCTGAATATTGATTGTTCCTAGTCTGATGGCAATTGTTATGCTGGTCATTATGACATTTGTCTGTAGTAGCCTATCATGATTATCAATTATCTATACATTACATTTGCTTATTTAATGAGGAGAAATATGACCATAAGGCCTTTAAAGTGTTTGTTGCACACCTTGATGGTCCATACGCTGGGTTCATCGCTCTCACCCCTAGTGCATCTCTACGTCCTCATTGTAGAGCTTTTGATGGTTACATGATGCTGAACATAGTGCATGACCTATTCATTAATACAAGATTGGCAGAAGAGGGTATCTTTAAATGTTCTATTCTCAATTAGTGTTCAGTGGTGCCTGGTGATGTGGAATTGGACGTCCAAAAACACCACATTCCTTGTGCCTGCGAGATGATGTTAGAAGTGCCAAAATGTGTGTTTTCAGATAACCAATGCCAAACCTTGAGTTTCTAATGGATACCCTTTTTTTAGTGAAATGATTTGCATCTTGTTCTCACTGAATTCTACCCGTTTCTGCATAACTGACTTCACTAGAGTGACTGATTTAGTTGATATGATTAAAGAAATGTGTTGTCTACTTGCTGGTTTGTCATGTATGCCATAGTGATGATATCTCATAGAGCATGGCCCTTCAAACCATTCTATCATAAAAGCAAAGGTCTTTTCACAAACATCACCTTCATCCTGTTTTGAGATTTATTTGTTCAGCCTTGGTTCTTCGTTTGAAGAAATAAAGAACTGTATTGAGATTTCTCAACTGAGTTTGACGTCAGGATCCAAGCAAAGGATGAACAGTAACACAATCATAATCTATTTATTTCCTTTATAAGCAATTATATCACTGACATTGATGTGTAACAAAGTATCTTGACAGGAACATGTGTATGTAGAGCTTTTCACAAGTACATAGAACTGCACACAACTGCAAACTTTATAGTTCTTGTAAGTTGGATTTAGTAATAGACATATATATATCTATATTACTGAAGTAACCTGAACTGCTTGTGTACCAACCAGCCTAGCGAAACTCCGATCTGGGATGGTGACTTGTGCTGTTTGATCGATGCTTTTTCAGATGATGAAGCGACCTTGGTCATCTCCGTGCGAGGGTGAAGCTGGGCTGCTGCTGCTCAGCAACTCTTCGATCATTTGCAGGGCGATCCTCTCCTCGTCATCCATCGGGATGGCTGGTGGAGCAGGTGTTGCTGATGTGGACTGTGATGCAGCATCAGTGGATGCTGCACCTTTGTTGAGCTCCACGGTCATGACCCAGTTGGAGTCAGCACGGGCTCCTGCGCGCTTCTGCCAAACACCAATGTGGGACTTCTCAGGGTCAAGGCGGAGACAGGTCAGGGACGGCGATGGCGCCTTGCAGCATTTGCGGAGCTTCGCACTGAGAATCTGGGACAGGTTGGCGGTAGAGGAGCCACTGCCGGCGTTGCTGCGAGCGTCCCTTCCTGCAGCTGGGGTAGGCTCCCCTGTGCTGCTCCTTTGGACTGGGAAGTTGGTCTTGGCGTTGCGGCCGCTCATCAGCACGGCAGCCTCGTCATATGCTCTCGCTGCCTCCTCAGCGGTCTCGAAGGTGCCCAGCCAGACCCTCCTCTTACTGGACGCATCACAAAAATATACGTGCATTGCAATTCAGAATTATGGTCGCACCAGTAGTTTATGTTCTTCCCAAAAAATTATAGGGATAGAAGGCCTTACAGGAGGGGATGCCTGATCTCGGAGACCCAGGAACCCCAGTGGCGCTGCCGGACTCCACGAAACTTCTTTGGCTGTACCATTTTCCTGGAGTGGAGATTCTCTGTCATGGAGGACACACGAGGCAGAGATGAGCTCTGCTGGGGCGCCTATGAACTGAAGTGTGTGTGGCCGTGTGGGGAAGGAACGGACTGGTTTGAGTGAATATAAACTGCCCAGCCTGTACTTGCTTCTGCAGTGAGTGATAAATGTGGTTAGCTGCGTAGGTAGTAAGATACCTGTCAGAGAGGAAGGGAGTGGAGAAGGCGGCATACACTGACTGGAGAGCAGGGGTGTGCTGGGGCCAAGAGCAGTATACCAAGCGTGCGTCAATGGATAAAACTATGAGATAGGAGTGCAGGGCAAAAGATGAGAGAAATCAGGGGAGTGGCAACTGAAGGGGGGCCACATGGTGTCTGCAGGTGTGGGCTGTCGGTGAACTGTGTGTGTGTATAGCATAACCACCTTCCCTGCTAGTACAGTGGTAATAAACACTCTCACCTACACCCATGGCTGCCACATTTATTTGTGGGGCAACCCTAAGTTGATCCACATAGTCGTCGATTGCTTAGTAGTTGTTTATGTAGGGTTAATGTACATCTGTTTTGGATTAACTTCATCTCCTTTTCCAGAGCTACTGGGGCCAATCATATGGTTGAGTACCACTGGACGCATGGACACCACCACAAAGCATATAGGTAAGACTTGTGCTGAAACTTAGGGTGTCGGAATATTTTCTGCGTATTTTTTAGATAACGACATTACGCCAAGATTCTTTTGCTTCATTTGGAATCTCTAATTGTGTTGCATCACCCAATTTTGTTCTCTATAAATAAATATGTAATGGGATGTTGAAATTTACAAGGAATTGTTCTTTAACTGAATATAGACTGTGCGTTTAGAGTGATTTCTTCAGTGCGATCTGTAAGAGAATTGACAAGGTTGCCTTTGTCCTGGGGTGTTAGCTCTGGAATTGCTTGGAATTGCAGGCACAGGCTGGTGATGACGATGGTGTGTGTTCAGTTGATCGATATTTGTTCGGTGAAGAAATATAATAGTTTTTTTTTCCTGACACCGTTATAATATAAGAGTCGACTGAATTGTTGCTCAGTGGAGAATTTGATAGTATGTTTTACATTTGGCTTTGCAATATTTTCACAATAGAAATCAGGTTGGAAAAAGGGTATACCGTTGGGCTATAGTAATCTTTATATACCTAACTTCATCTCTTCTCCATTGAACAACTCATGTGCTTTAATTTGTAGAAAATTGCATTTTCCTTGAACTTGGCTTTCTTTTGTCAATCTAGGAAACTATATTAATAAGACGATAGCTCTATAGATTTATGGTAGTCTGCTTCAGCAATAAGCTTGACACATGTCTATAATAAGACTAGATCCTTTGCTGTATCCAAACATTCAGAGTGATTTTGGGTTCTTTGAAAGGGAGCTGGAGTGGAGTCTTTGCTGAAAATGTTTGGTTGCAGTTTGCCACTCTGCACACTAATAAATGTTGTGTTCGCTCTAGCCTGCAACTTTCCTGTTTGGGTGCTTTCCTGAAAAATTGTTGCCATTTTGTTTGGAAGTATCATTTCGCACGCATTGCTTGGGTTTAAAGTATCTTAATGGGTTTTGACTTATGCTTGCTTGCTAATATAAGTTAGGAAGTCACACTTTGGAATGTCGTACTCTATTTCACAGGCGTGTTTTTTCGGAAAAGAAAAAAAAAAGAATCAGTTGTAACGGGTGTGCTTGTAGTGTATGTAAATTTGAAAATTTCATTGTGGTGATGCACTCCTATCTCTAAGCAGAGTCATTTGTATGACTGGGGTATTAGGCCTTAGCCTTCTTGTGATTCAAAAAGAAGCGGCATTCTGCAATAAACCGGTGAGCTGTGGGTCATATTTTACCAAGCCAGCAACCACCCCCGTTGCTTCTTTTTTTTTGAATCTACCACCCCCGTTGCTACAGAAGTTAAGTTGTGTGAAATGAAAAGGTGAATTAAATTGATGAAGTTCGTTGCCCTTGTTGAGTCAATTAATGAGAAACAGGTACCTGCAGTACATCTACGGCCTGGCTCCACGGGCATGTGTCACTCGATCGATCACTTCTCACTGGACCATAAGAAGGTTCTGTGAGATCTTGTCCTCTGACACTGTCTGGTACTTACTGTACACCCTTTTGTCACACATTGTGGAAAGGTATCTTTAAAATGCTGGTATATATAGAGTAAAAAAAATAGGAGCATGTAGTGTACTGTATTTGGATTTGATTTGAAGCCCTTGCATGTTTGCAGCAGTTACATCTGTTCCTCAGTTTCCTGTAACCTGAGGTACATCTTGGAGTCTGAATTATGTTTTTTTAATCATCACTCGCGTTAGAAATTTGTTTGATGTTTCCTGGCGCAGTGGACAGAGATAAGTTGTTTTGGGGACCATATATGACTAAGCTGGGCTCCCAAAAATCATTTCCGGCAAAACAATGGACCTTAGCGAGGAACCGGAAGCTGCGTGGTCTTGAGTTGTCCTTTTTTTTCCTTCATTTTATATGTGTTTGGATTTTGTATAGATTAATTAATCCGCTCAAGGCGGCAAACCGACATGCATGGTGCAGTAGAATATGTATATACTAGTACTATAGATAAGTTCCAGCATCATCATAAGAAAAAGAAAGTGCGTCGGAAAACATTGGGAACTTGGGAATCTGTTACTTGTAGTTGTAGTCCAGTCCATGATAATGTTGACATTAATGGTATCTCTGGCCATCCCCGGAGGCTGGAGCGATAACAAGCATGTTCGATTGATTGGTTTCAGCTAGGGCTTAGCAGTCAGTTAACAGTATTTTTTTCTCACAACAAACCAGCACTAGTCGGGTTTATCAGTCCAGAAACCAACCAGCGAACAAGTTGAACAGATGCTGGATAACACGCTTTGACGCTTGCCACAAAAAAAAAGGTTTGTAGTCTACTAATCTGGCATCTTGCAGGAGATGGATTATAAGTGTTGACAAGATCGAGCTCTATTAGTTGGTCACTTTCCAGTCTTTACATTCATGGGTCCTATGTGGAGATCATCAGTAGGGTTGTCCTACTCTCTGTGCGGAGATGAGTAGATCTGAACTGGGCATCAAAGCGTGGTTTGGTGAAAGGAGAAAAAAGGGCAAGTAGGATATGGTCAGCTGTGCCGTAATTGCACGGTTTTGCCCTAGCAACCTTCTAGCTATCTTTCTAGCCATCTGTTTTTAACTTTGTTGTTATCTTTCCTTGGAAAGCTGAGGCCGCAAGGACAAATCTGGGGACAGCGCAATAAAGCTAGCTTTAATCACTGGGATCAACTCCAACCGTATAGTACTAGCTTTCTCGTGCGTGGAGTGGATGGTGCCAGCACCGCCTAGCGCCCAGCGATTCTTCCTTTGTTCTCCTAATCTCTCTATTCACATTTGCACTCCACCCCTAAAACATTTTCTCATCTGTTGTAAATGTACTCAAAAGGCTTCCCTAATTCTCCTTTTAACAACAGTGCATGCCACCTCCATCCTCTGAATAAAGTCTTCTTGTTGAAACCATGATCTTTCAAACTTGAAAACCCCTTTGAACAGTTCAGTCTCACACTCCAGCAACAAAGGAACATGGTCTGAACCATATCTAACTCCAGCAACAAAGGAACATGGTCTGAACCATATCTAGGAAGGGGCTGTCGTCACAGCATGGGTATACAACATTTAATCCCTGTCTATTGTAAAAAGGAATCTGTCTAACTTAGCAGCTGACACAGCATTGTTCCAAGTGAATTTGCGCCCTTGTAAAAGTTGCTCCATCAGCTCTATATCATGAAAAAATTACAAAAATGACACTCGAAAGATTGACAAGTGGGTCCATATTTTGTCTATGAATGTGGGTCCAGTGTCAAATCTGCAAACGCTCGATGTTTCGAGTCCCATTTTTGCAAATCGACCTATCAATCAGCCCAAACAATTCCTTGTGCTAACCCTAGCCTGGAATTTCACACCCAGGCCATGGGGCGCCACAGCTAGCCCACCAGTCCACCACGCCACAACAAACCCGGGCCTTGGTCGATGGGTCTCTGTTTCCTCTTGCTCTCTCGCTCGCCATCTCTCTCCTCTACATCTTCATGCATTCGGGAAAATCAGGTCGGCCGGCCGTGCCAGTTCCAACGTTGCAGGTGTGTGCGCCAGGCATGTGCGCGCAGATTATATAGTAGTATTTTTTGCATTGGTGTCCACTTGATTCGGGAGCACACGTGCATGTTTGGCCAGTGGTAATTTCCATGCATGTCAGGTTTGTAGAGTAGGCCCTTGTAAGTTGTAACATAACTTGATAAGGGTTGCTTGGATAAATTTCCAAAAGGGAAAAGCAAACACGCGACCCGTCGCGCCGGAGCATGACCGCGCGACGTAGACCCTCCCCCACGGCCCACCCCACCCTCACCGGGGACCTCGCCAGTGTCGGAGACGGAGACGACGAGCTCATCGGTATTAGGGTTCCGCGCCCTCTCTCTCCGACTCTCCCTTTCTTCTTCTCCATCTCTGGCGGGCTTTAGAAGGGGGTTCGGGGGAGGAGGCAGGCTGACCAGGCGGTGGAGACGACGGGAGGGTGACGTTGGGGTTCCAACGACAGTGGAGGCAGCCAGGCCAGGTCGGGGCGGGGGAGGGGGGAGGAAGGAGGGCCACAGGCGTGGCAGGGTCTCGCCGGACCCTACCGCGGCGGGGCAGTTGGGGCAAGGACTAGCAGAAGGGCAGGGTCGAGAGGGCGGGGGCAGGAGGTGGGCGGCGCGTCTAGCGGCGAGGTTGCCGCTGCCGGGGATGGCGGGGGAGGAGGCGGGGATGGGGGAGGAAGGGCCATTGCGAGGAGGAAGATCACGGGTTAACACTGTCCTTTCCAAAAGCTTATTAGCCTTTTCTCCTATAATAGTAAAGAAAACTACTCCCACCGTCTAGTACATATGTATGGATTAGAGTCGAAATTTAAAATGAACTAATTTGTAGACCTCTTCTATACAAACAATCCCTAATTAAACTTACACTCGCGCCTCAGAGCATGATGATTTCGTTGTGATCGGACCGGACGTCGACCTCTTTATTTGGCAACTAACATGCAGTGTAGTAGGCATTAAGTGTTTGTTAAGTCGCAGCTATATATATTGCAAAGCTAGATCAAACACATATATGGTAATCAAGCTTATATCAACATCACGCACCTAATAAAAAGATTGAACCCTGTAAATTCAGTGTACACATCTATGTCTATATATCAGTCTCTAATTCATAAACTATTATTCGCAAGTCAGCAAGAAGTGTGCCAGTGTGGGCAGCAAATAAGCAGGGCCCAAAATGGCCTGTTGATCGGACCATGCATATTTCTCGTTGGGCAGCCCAAAAAGGCCGGAAAAGTTGCAATATGTCCAACGTCTTGCATGCAAAAAGAACACGAACATTGTGCACGAATAATGTTCATTCATTTCCCATATATATATATATATATATATATATATATATATATATATATATATATATATATATATATATATATATATATATATATATATATATATATATATATCCGCACCCATTTTCCTTAGGTTTTCACCAAACGGCAGAAAATGCAACAAAAGTTTGCGGAGGCAAGAAACCGATGGATCGATGTCGTTAGGGCTCTGCGTCGACAGTTGGACACACAGACGAAGGTAGTAGCTGTGGATCGGACGAGTCACTGTGCTAGACTGAATGCCACATGCATAGGAATCATCGAGATGGATGGAAGGCATCCATGGACGATCGAGTAGAGAGGTGTAGAGCGGTCGCTAGACGATGGATCTCAGCTGTCCATTATTTCCGGCGGGGTGAGACAACGTGAAAACGCCGTCTTACGTACCTAGCTAATAAGACGACAAGAGTACATGACAGACGTACGTACGCATTTTGTTTCACTGATTAATTAAATAATATAATATATATAGACACCGGCCGTTACATTAAGCAATGAAGCATGCATGGTTAGTCCGTCCTTGTCTGTCACAGCGTAGGCGATGGCCGTCACGTACTAGAGAGAGAGTACTACTCCTACTACGTAATAGTAGATGAGAGATCGAATCCGATGTACTCCTAACAAACTATGAGCTAGCTAGCTAATAGGTCCTTCAATTTGTGCCGGCCGGCCGGTTTCTCGGTTCCATCGACGACGCTGATTGCATGCAGATGATACAGAGAGACAGAGAGAGATGAGAGACGACCGATGGAAGCACATACATCCCTCTCACAGTCTCACTCTCATCAGAGACGACAGAGAGGACGAACTGGTCGAGAAAGAGAGAGAACGGCACAAAGCGCAGCGTTTGCTTAATTAGATCGTCGTTGTTCCTAATAAATCGGGTGTCGCCGTTGTTTAAATTCCATGGTTCGGTACTTGGGTCGCCGTCGCCGTCGCCATCGTGCTTGCCGCTAGCACGTACGTACTCCTCCTACGACGACGACGCATGATACTATGGTATAGGGTCAGCGTCAAGGCACACGTCACCGTACCGTACGTTTGTCCGTAGCTGATAGATGATATCATGCGTTCTCTCCGCCGAAAACGACCATGCACCGGCCGCAATATCACGACCGCGACACATTCTTCTCTCCTCTTCGCTCTCGACGAGTCGAATGTAACGTAATGTAATGAATGCATGGCATAATGTTTTGGTTTTTCTAGATCTATTGTTTTTATTATACATCTAGACATATAAGCGTATACCTAAACGTATATAAAAAACTATGGCCCTATTCGCTTGTCTTATGAGCCGTACTGTTTTAATGAACGAACAGTGTTTTTTCTCTCACGATAAATCAGCGAACAATACTTTCAGACATGGTTTTTCAGCAAAGCGAACAGGGCATATAAATCTAGAAACGCCAAAACGTATTATAATTTGGAATGCAGGGAGTAATTGCTAATACAAGGCAAATGCTCCAAAAGGGCAGAAGAACTGCGTTGCAGCACCATCGGATGATTGGACCATGGCTTGATACATGAACTTAAAATACATGGCATCATATCATCAAATAACAGTGAACTCAACTGTAAAATCTTACACTTACAGTTTACCCCACAAACCATAAAATGGACAAAAAAAACATGGCAGGTTGGGGCAAGTCTGGCTAAACACACTTCCTTGTGCACCCTAGCTATGAGCTGACACCGTCATACAGAAGTAGTAAATTTGTATTGTATGGGACTAAACAAAGTTATGTCAAAAGTAGAAATGGCTATATGTATCCTGCAATGCACTAAACTGAACTACAGTATGGTAATGGAACACAACGAAGAAAAACTTCTGTGGTAACAATGATCTTTTTCCATGATATAAATGGATAGTATACAGTATATGGTCCTTCGACTATTGACGTGATATCTGCCCGTATATGGGCTAATAATGTGCATGCAGATTGGTCTTCCTGTTAGGAAACCTCATCATGCAACAAGCTTCCAGAAAATTAAACATTGGACTATTATTCTATCATCCAAGACCTGGATATGTATATAGTAATATATCAAAAGTTGCAAGGAGACAAGCTACTCAAATGGCTATCAAAACAACCAGACTGATGGAGATATGTGATGCACAAATCATTCCCAAAAGATCATGTTACAAGAGTAATAACATAGTAATTTCTAAAGAACTACACACAGCAATTTCTAGAGAACTCTAATTGACGTTAATGAATTTTAAAACCAAGACAAAGAAAACAAAAGAACCTCCCAAGCATATTCTCTTTTTTTGGTTGTCTGGATGTCTCCCGCACGCGCCAGGGAAGGGGGTGGGGGGGGCTGGATAGCGTGTGTGTGAACAGAACTGTTTTTAGCGCCTACATTGATAACCAAGTTGAAAGTGCCAACAATATACCCATAGCTCCCAAACCATACATCACAACAGTGTCAGTATTCTTTCCCTCCAGCTGTTCAAGCAGAACTTCAGTCCATCCATGAGGCGTTAATTGTGCCTCCTGCGTGTTGCAATTTGTAAAGTATTAGTATCTCAAAACTTTCTTTTTTCGAGACAAAGCTTGACAGTCATCAGAACTATAGAAAGGAGAACAATAATAGCATAAGAGAATTAGAACAAGACCGTCTAGGATACTCAATGATTCAACCAAGTAGACCCCCGAAATCCTTTTTATCCGGCATTAATTTGGAACCGCGTGCATCTAAAGCACCCTTTACTAAAATCAATGTAGTTGTATGCAAACCTAGAGCAATAGCATGATGAACCAAGAAATCCCCAGGTCCTATTGTTAAGAAAAGCGAATTACTATTCTCATTAACAGCATTCAACCATCCGGGCAACCATATGTTTCGACCTGCATTGAAAGCGGGGCCATTCGTTGAAGATAAGAGTATATCGAACCCATATGTCGTCTTACCATGAGCAGATTGTATCCATTGGGCAAATATAGGTTCGATCAAGATTTGCTTTTCTGGAGTACCAAAAGCAAGCATAGACGCTAGCACCACTATTTTAGCTCTCTCAAAACATACTCAAACTAGAATTCACCTTTTCTATGTTTGATCTTCTTGGGGTAGCTCTGTCCTTTAACATGAAATGATCATCAAGATTATCTCCGACGGACAAGGGAGTTTCATAGTCATGTGCAGCCAAGAAACCTGTGTAGGCTGAATCTGTGTGGAGAGTCTTCATGACTGATCCAAAGAAATTTGTGACAGGCACCTGATCAATGACAGAAAATAAAGAGAAAAAGATTTGTGTGAACAAGAGTGGTTAATTAGAATCCAGAAATATATACTGTCTCATTACCTCATTTAAGGGCCGCTCATAAAGATCCATTCGATAATACGCAGTAGACATCAGCATGGAAGGATTGTATGAGGTGAAAAGACTGCAGCATACGAAATGAGAAGGCTATCAAAATATAATATGAACATATACATTGTTTCTAACATAACATAGTTGAATGTTACCAAAGTTTAGCAGCAGAATTTCACGATAGATTCCCAAAGGTAAGTAAAATCAACATAAACAATGTTCAAGCATGCAATAAGAATAGTAATTGGTGGGCTGATCTTTACTACTGTGTACATAATACAATGAACAATGACGGGCAGCTCTTCTGCCTGTTTGAGAAACAAAATAACAGTAATTTGTTTGACAGTTTATGGTGGCTTCTTTCAGAAGTTATTGTAAAGAGTTGCATACCGTCTATGACCTGTAGTGCCCATTTTCATATTTTGCCGTGCTTGATGTAAAAAATTAGATGCTATGCTTATGTCCCACAATACAGGATCCAATGTAACCACAGAATAGCAGATTTGATAAAATTTGCCAGTTGCCAGCAGTGGATTTCAATTTCTTATGTGGTACCAAAGATAGTGTGCCGACATATCCCTTCTGCTAACATCATACCACATGCAAATCTTCAAATGGCACAACAGACTCAACATCTTATCTTAATGCAAAATGAGCCAAGCGTTTGGATTCAATGCACATCCCAATAAGACCTAAAAGAGGCATAACACATTCCTCATGGAAACGTTTTATCTTACAAAAAACATGTGAGAACATTAAGTTTGGAATACAGCACTAAAAAGCACTTATGGATCAATATGCAAGATCAGCAACACTGTTTAAAGTTTGTTTTACACTTGTACCTGTTCAGTGAGGCATTGCTATACATGTTCAGTTTCTCAAAGAAAGCAAGTGTATAGTAGGTAAACCTATCCACAACAGAAACACCTATCTGCCACAACAATAGATCAGATTGATCAGCTTGATGAAAAGTACTTAAGCCAAAATGAAGTTATAGAGAGTATCTGTCAAAACTGTAAATGGAAAGGATGTTCTCACATCTGAATCAAGATGGTGGGAATATGAGTTTTCACCCTTCATGCTACTACCAATCGCCAAAACACCAGGTGATTGAAGCTGCAGATATTAAATATGTCAGGTATGGCTACATACATAGGTATAGCATTTACATACAGAAAATGTGTATCTGTGCCACATCTTGTCTAAACCTAGTAGCCTACAGTAATATGATCTAAATTGCCATGGCCCATATTCATATTACGAGATGCATTTCTACCAGTGAAACGAACCTGCGAAAAGAGAGTAGCAGCTTGGCAGGTATCTACCATTATCAGCAGCTCTTTAAATCTGAAAGACAGATAAAAGAGAATAGGTCAAAACCAACTATTGCAAGCTGAAGATGGTAAGGAAGCATTTTGATTCTTGAAAATTCGTTGATTTTACCTATGGGAAAGTAAAATCTGAAGAAAAAATAAAATAAACTGACAAAGAATAAACCACCTATGCTTCTCCTTCATTTGCTTCACAGCATCTGCTAAGTCATGGCTCTGAAGCTCTTCAGAATCTTGGAACTTCAAAAATTCATCACCACCATGTCCAGTCATGTACAAAAGTATATGACTTCCTTCATCACTAAGGAGACGCTTCGATCTTGGTACAGCACTTTCATGTCGACCAGTCAAAACTCTCAAGAAATTTTCAACTGTCACCTCATACCCTCGATAATCGACCTGTCATAGAAAGTAAAAAAGAGCAAAAATTCAAAGTATTATGATTTGCTAATGTTTTCAAACACTCGGATCAGACAAGCATTATGTGCACTTAAGTGATTGTGAGGTGAACTGTGTAGTGTTCTTAGACACTACGTACATGTTATGGTTCAGTAATAATATTTACAGAATGCAGAGGTTCACCTCAACATTGTCACCATAGAGATTTAGCTGGTGGTTCTCATTATTGAAAACTTGGGCAGGATAGCTGTTCCTAGGGTTACAGGCCATATCGTCCGCCAACATAAGTATGATTCGCTCATCGGGTATTCCTAATCTCTTAACAGTCCTGAAAGGAAACAAAAGGCAACAATATGGAATAAGCTGTAGGCACTAAACAGAGAATGGATTAATAATTCCACATGAAACCAAATTAATATGATACCTGTAAAGGGACAATGTATTCGCCATGTGTCGATAATTAAACCTGGGAACATTAACAATAATAATTAGTAAGAGTTATGAACAAATAACGTAAAGCATTATCCACCTAGCTGAATGCTACTGTTAGATTAGACTATGAGAACATGACAGGCATCCAAAATGGAGATATCTCTAACACGATTAAGTCACCTAGAACTGAACAGACATGCAAAACTGTATCTATCTCGATCAATACTCTGTTTAAGAACTTTTAATCTTGTTAGGTTGGTGACTTCACAACTGACTCACATAGTTGCTCAAAGCACTTGACTTTTGAAGCATGATTATTCTTAACCTGCGACAAAATGGCAGATCTGTTGTTGGATTATCCCTCGTTGAGAACAACTGCCAAATCATTCTAGATTTTTGTAATAAATCTCAGGTATTGCAGCAAAAACAGTAAACCAATACTATATGGCCCATTTGGGTCCACTGAATTTGAATGCTTTTCCAGCATCTTTGAGCAGCCGAGCAGGCATGCTCAATCGTGCTCCTTTAACGTCGTGGACTCGTGGTTGTCTATTGGTTACAAGGAACATGTCAGATGCATCTAATGACAGGAGCAGCAGGCGAGTAAATAAAATGGAATTGGCCTTTCCACTTTTCAAGCCATGAATCTTATCTTGGTCTGGTGGGCTTCACTGAATTGATTGGAATTGTTGTTTTAGTTCTAAACAGAGCCAAACAGACTGCCCAAACAATATGATTCTGTTTCCACCAGATTCCAGAGATCCAAACGAGCTCTTAGTTGGAAGTTTGAGAAGCTGATGCTCTCTCTCGCTGTTGTGTGTTTTCTTACTATCAGCTCCACCCCAACCAGATCATTCAATGATCCATGCAAGCAACTACTGGTACGTGCAAATGTGAGCTTGGATTCATTTTCTATGGGATAGGGATCCAAAAACCACACACTACTTAATACACAGTATCATTTGTGTGATCCGCCACCAATTAGATGTCACATGAGCGCGGGACAAGCTCTCTGACCAGCGCCGTGAATTCAATACAACTTTAATAAGCCGCGCACGATTTAGTATTCTATACTAGTCCAGTAGGATAGAACCGGTTTGGATCCCCAGCCAGCCAGGCAGGGGCAGACGACGAGGAGGATGAAGAGGGCTCACCAGAAGCGGGAGGTGCACACGAGCACGGCCCAGTTGTTGTTGTGCATCGCGTCGGTGGACGATGACGCCGCCGCCGCGGCGGAGGAGAGGAAGGCGAAGAGTAGCGCCGTGACGATGGTGAGCGCGGGAGGGTGCCGCGAGGACCCGGGGCTCCGTCTGCCGAACGCCATGATGGCGCCGGCGAAGGGGGGCGTGCGAGGCTGGGGAGTGGGGAAGCTGCTGGTCGGGGGAGATCAAGGAGGCGGAGGTCGCCGGGGCCGGCGACGAGAGGCGAAACTGGAACTGCGTGGCGGACCGGTCGGGAGGTGGGAAGAAGGCCCAACTCCAAGAGGACCGGAAACGGTGGGCCTCGAGTAAGTAAGCACCGAAGCGGCCTGGTAGAAGGAGCACGAGCGGCCCGTGTTGAGAAGGAAGCGTGGAGCGTCTCGTCCTCGGCGGGCAGCAGGTGGCCTGGGCCGGCTCGCACGACCACACGAAATCGGACGATCGGACGCGTTTGCGGCTAGTGGTTTGGTTGGACTTTTTGTTTTTGGGAGCAAATATTTCAGAATTTAACGGTTTTATGCTTTAGTAGTAGGGTTTGCATGCGTGGATTTACAGAGAGTGGGTGTGCGTGCGTTGCTAACGTCTACATTGTACTGTGTAATTAAAAAAATAAAAGGCAACCAGCTGACTCGTTTAGTCCTGTCATTACAAAAGCCGATGCCGGAGCCGTGCCAAAAAGGCACTAGCCTCATCTGTCCTGGACTATAAAAGCTTGATCGCGGCCCCGGGGCTTCAGTTCAAATTTGGGCTGAATCCTAGAAACTCCGAAGCACTTCTTTTTTCAAAAATGAAAACGGTCCAGATGTTCGTTCGCTGGACCATACACAAAATTTGCAGCATGTGAAACAGAGACTTGAATTATACATTATCTGCTTCCATACAATGCATCGTCCCCTAATCTTTTCTTGTGAGGTCCAATACATGAAAGACGCAGCTAATGTGGAAAATAATGGAATAGCCTGGCATACAGATGCAGCCATACAGGTACGGAGGGACCTAATCTAGATTCACACTTCAGTTTGACGAAACTTTTAAACAGCTCTACTACAACTACAGTATTACTAGTGGATATGAGACAATCGGCTCATCGCCGTTTGTACAAGCACGGTTTCAGCTGGGGCCAATCGATGCTCTTTGCCACCTTGCTTTTTTCCTGCAGGGGCATGGTAAGCCACTGAATTCAGCATGAAGGGCAAGTGGTCTAGGTAGTTAAGGTAGCAAAGAGTGAAACTAACCTTTTTCCTGAAGTAGAACAGAATGAACATTTTATTTTTCACATCCTGCAGAAATGATACCAACAGCCAATTAGAAAGTATCATCAGAATCATATATTATCAAGCAAATGAAGTGTTATTTTTCATCAATAAAAAAATGCACTGTATATCAGAAATTATGAAGGTGCTAGGATGAAAGGGATTGAACAAACTTCTAGTCCATTACAGAGGTTCACATGTAAAACAGGGCAATCGCAAATCAATGCAAATGCTTCACAAACCAGCATTGCATACCAACTCCAAATAGTAGTTAACAAACTGATCAGTTCTCAGGTGTATTGCAAGGATGCAACGAGCAAAGCTCTCAGAGTCGTAATCTAATATTACTCAGTACATTGGAGCCACCTATATTTAGGTAACCCAGCTATTTTCATTCTACAGGATATAATGTCTGTGAACCGTGATGATACAATATAGTTGTGCCTGTCATATGGTATTTACTGCACACCACACACGCTATCTTGTGTTAGACACCACACAAACCATAACAAAAAATAAACCAGGAGAAAACAATGAATGGAATGGATCATGCATGCAAGATATATTAATTTTCAGCCAAAAAACTGAAACTCTGCAAGTGAACCAAAATATCAAATCGAAGAAATTCACAGGCAAGCATTTGATGTGCTCTTTTATCAGGCCATGAATGATTCTTATATACGTTGCAGCAAGAGGCGGAGCGTGTTTGTCCTCTCAAGGAGGCCCTGGAGAATTATGTCAAATAAATTAACTCTTGTTTGATTTTCCTGATCAGCTACCCTTCATATATATAAGGTTGCCCCATTAGGCCATTAAAACATATTCAAGCTTTACAACCAATCTCAACTAACCTAGTAAACCAAGGCTAACTAATCTCCTAACAATTAGATAACTTAACTTCCAATCCAACTCTATCTCTAAGAGCAACTCAAAGAACCTCTTTATATCCTACCTAATTGATAGGAATAGAGATTTTGGTGGAAAATACCCTCCACAGCTTCTTTAATTAGATCTCCAAATAAAGCTATCCTTTATTCTGGATTTCTTGCTAGCTAAAAATGGAGAGCAGGGCTGGCTCTCTATAGTGCTTACAAGATATAGACAAGTTGGAGGGTGAAAAGATATAGAGAGCTATTTTTATTCAAATGGCTCTCCAAATGATGATTTAGAGAGTGAGTTTAAGAAAGACTCTTAGAGATGCTCTAAACATGCCTAATGCTTGCCGATGTGCTTCTTGCGTCGCTGATATTGTGGGCCCAGGAAGGCATCCACAACAAGGCCATATGGTCGATCTTCCATATACAATTCTGGAGACTGGAAAGTAGATTGATTGGGTCCATAGAGAACCAATGCTAGTTAGCACCACATGTTTCAGTACTTGCAGGCGCTTATTGTATATACAAGTACTTCATAAAAATATATCAAATTAAGAACTCAGGTGAAAAAACATACAAACCTTTGAAACAAGCGAAAAGCCAAGCTGGATAATGGCTTTAGAAAACTTTTCAGGATCAGCACCCCCATTGTTCGGGTCTAGCCTACTTCGCACTTCAGCAATAACAAGCCAACCACTGCATAAACAAATCTATAAGTAAAGAGAACAAGAAGTAGCCCTTTGCAGTAAGAGTTGCAGAAGCTAAAGGTTAAGCAAACCTTGGCTTGAGAACCCTATTTGCTTCCTCTAAGTAACTTGGATAGTTGATTCCCATCAAAGAAAGACAAAATATTGCAACATCTATAGAGGATGGCTCCAATGGAGTCTGCAGAGACACCAAAAAAAAGAAGGAAGAAGTTTAGTTCAATTAATTATTTGCATAGTAGTCAAAGATTCAGTGCCCATTTTATTCAGTTTGACTACTCCTATGTGTTCATCCTGGAAAAAAGGCAGAAGAACAGGAGATCTCTTTGGACAGTCTCTTCGAATAGAGAAGTCATATGTCTTAAAATTAATTCAACGCTAGGATGATGACGGAATATTGGATGTTGTTACAGATCAATCTTTTTTTTTAGAGAGAGAGGGGGGGGCATAAGAATCATAGGAACTCATTTGATGAAGCGAAGGCTCATCAACAAACAACAAGTGATCTATCGTTCTAACTGGGTCATCTGACACTTCAATTTCCTATAAGTTAGTGAATGCGACACTGATGCAATTATGTCATTAAAGAATACATAAAACAAAGTTTTTGCTTAATCGATGCACATCACCTCAAAGAAACTACATTATCTTAGTTATGTTACCTTCAACTCATCCATCAAAACTAAATATTCAATTAAGCTAACTTTTACCGAAAATAAAATCGAATATTAACATCAAGGAAATATAGTTCTAGAAATTCTTTATCCATGTAAAAACATAGTACAATGGTAGATAAACTGTTCAACTGCAACTCTGCAGGTTCGTAAAAAATAAGTAGCGCTGAAATGGTCTTGTACAAAAATATTGTCAAAATATGGACCATTCTTGCTCATGCAACAAACCCCCGTGATGTTGTTCTCAACCATTACCAAGAATTATGCAAAAACCAACCACAAGGATGGCAAAGAACCACCAGGAAAACGTTTAGCAAACTAACATAAAGGACAGATAGCTAACAGTGCAAAGCATAAGAAAGGTATTATGCAGCTTGCAGCCAGTGCTTACATGAGCCATATCACAAGCAATCACTGAAGGATCATCTGAAACAAGATCAATGGAGAAAACCTTGTTCTTCACATTTTTTGCAACTGCGGCATTGCGTGGGAAATATGAATAGTATTCTCATAATTGTGCCAGGTAAATAAAAAGATGTAAAAAGGAGGAAACTTGCAAGAAGCATCAGCTACAGAACAGTAAGATTAATCTTACCACAGCCAAAATCAGCAACAGTCCATGATGCATTGTGACTCTTCAACCAATTGATTATTACATTCACTGGCTGTTCAGGCCAGTGTGACATCTGCTCTTGATATCCTGTATGATACTAAGAGAGAAACGTGAATTCAAGCATGTAACCTCATGGTTAATTAGTTGCTTGAATGAATCCTTTTTTGCATAATAATCACAGCAATAAATTTTTGAGACAGATACTAGTATTAAAGCAAGAAGAATAAAATAATAACGTACCACATCAAAAAGATTAGGGTCATTTTTGAAGTAGTCAAACGCATCCTCTCCACTGAGAAAGATAAAGAATATATATGTGAAAATGTGAATGAAACGTGATAAGTGAAGCTCTGCTGTCTATGGATTCCAAGGTCTAACAGACCTTTAGTAATTCAGTACAGTATGCTTTACTAATGATAAGGCAACCAGCATATAAAGTCATATGGGGAAATTGTTAGCATTAGCAAATCACAGAAAGTAGGAGGTAATGAGACACAATATCACTATCATGAATTATCAGCATTTGTAGAGAATAAGAGCTAACAAGACAACCATGTATGTATTGTCTAACGATTGTCATATGCAATCACAGAAAGTATAGCGTTCAAGCCATTCAAGACATAAAAAATCAACCAAAAACAAGTGTGATGTGTAGAATGCGAACCTGCAGGTGTATAGCTTCTCGTTTAACATTCTGAAATGGCCACCAGATAACCTTGCACGCATCTAAGATGTCACCAAACAACAAACAGATTAACAGATTAGTTAGTTCACAGAAAACAATTAAAGTATGAAACAGGGATAAACTCTATAATGAAGCAATATATATGCGGTCAGGTTTAAGTGTTTACAACTCCTACCATCAAGAATTCACAGTGCTAAATTTATCAAGTAGAACCAAATGAACAACAACTGTTATTTTTTTGTGCGAACTGGAGCAATGCACTAAGATACAGCAATGCACAGAACTAGGGGCTTTCCTTCATTTAGCTATGCCTTTTTTCCCTGCAGCTTGTCATAATCAGAGATGCAAAAGGACTACCAGCTCAATATCACAGAACTGCCCGTCATGTACTATATAAAAACACTAATACAGTAATCATCACACAAAGCACACTTGTTAACACTGGCGTCGCACATACACAGATTTTTGTTGTCCCCAATAAGCAGCCGAGGGATTCGATATAGTTTGCAACCCAAACCCTCTACTGCACCACTGAACACTCCCTCCAATCCGGTCATCCGGGTAAGATAGACTACCTTGTCCAGTAGGCTCGAGGTGTTGCCTCTCTTCGGCATGGCGGCGGCCTGGCCAGCGATGTCCTTGCGCCGCCGCTTGA
Source organism: Miscanthus lutarioriparius (assembly GCA_904845875.1). Lineage (NCBI taxonomy): Eukaryota > Viridiplantae > Streptophyta > Magnoliopsida > Poales > Poaceae > Miscanthus > Miscanthus lutarioriparius. Next base: position 73,081,478 of record CAJGYO010000008.1, read on the forward strand.
CCGGTGGGGACGACGGCGTTGGGGGCGCAGCCGCTGGAGGAAGCCCCTCTGCGAGGAAAGCTTTTGCGATTCCGGACGCCTCCTCGCCGGCGCCGCTTGCGGCCGGCGGCGGCCGACTCTTGCGGTGGATCCATGGGAGCGGGAGAGGGCTGCGCGAGCCGTGAGGATTGTCGGAGTTCCGGGTCGTGCGGCTGACGTTGTGGCCCACTGTCAGCCTAAGCTAGCCTGACACGGGGCGATGAAGCTCGCAGCAGGGACGCACGCCGCCGCCGCCACGACTGCGCGCAGAGCCGCGGAGGAGATAGCACTGCGCCGCCGGCCCGCCGCCACGCTCCGGTCTGTGTGAGCGGGAGTTGCCGAGTGGTGGGGGCGGGGGGACACCGATGCCAACTAGTTGGGCCACGGCGAGGACGCGAGGTTGGGCCAGGAGCCCAGGAGCGGGGGTGGCTGTGTCTGTGACTCATTTTGTTCGCTGGGAGTTGGGCATGTTTGGCATGGTTTCGGCAGTCGGCTCCGACGGCTCCGGTTCTGTTCCTGTTTGGTTCAGTGTTACGTGAGGGAATGGTAATGGGATCACCTGCCGGCGCTAACTGTTAGAGCATCGAGTTCCTAAAAATTTCTTCGTAAAACAGTAGAGTTTTCTACCTCGCCAAAAATATTAGGAGAAATAAATAAAATTATCTCCAATAATTTCCAATAATTCACTCCTAAAATATAGAAGACGATTTTCATCAGAAATTCTATACTATTTCTAAATTATCCTAACCACTTTTATATATTATTTCTCTATTGTGCATTTACATCAAAAGCCATTTCTTACTCTTTATTTTTTTTCACGCCCTCTATCTTAGATTGGAAGACCGATCCGCGTGTCTTCCACGCGCGGATATGTCCGCTTTCGGCGATTTTTTTTCAAGTGCCAAATGATTGGGATGTGGGATTGAGAACTCTTGGATATAGTTTTTTTCTATTTTTATCAAAAACCCTAGATTGGGAGGCTTTATTGTGAACTTTTGGAGATGCTGTTATAGAGGAACAAAATACGCTACTTGTTTGGTTCATTGTTGGAGTGCTTCCCACCGCGAGTTCGATGCCACATGCATTGAGAGCTGCGGCGCTCTCTCTGTTAGCGCCTGGGGAGGGAGGGCAAACGGTCTTGTACTGTGCTGGATCCGTTTTTCAGGGTGACATGTTAGATCATCTCCAACGGTATGTAAAAAATACTCTTAAAAATAGGTTTTTTCCAACCTTTACAAAATATATTGGGAGATATAAAAAAGCTACAGCTCCAACAGTTCCTAAAGTCTCGCGTCTAAGAGCACATCTAGGAATTTTGGCAAGATAAAAAAGACTCATCTCCAACAACTCTCAAACCCACCTCCCAATCTTTTGGCACTTGAAAAAAAAACCATCCTCACGCGTGTAAAGTTACACACACGTATCGTTGCCCCAATCTGAGACGGAAGGGCGTGGGGAAGAAAAAAAAAGTAGGATAGGGTTCCTGGTGCAAATGTACAAGAGAGAAATAAAGTATAAAAGTGGTTAATGTGATTTAAAAATAGTGTAGGATTCCTGATGTAAAATTACCTTCTATCTTTTAGGTCCGAGATTTTAAAAACTGTTGGAGTTGTAGGTTTTTTATGTCTCCCAATATATTTTGCAAAGGTTGGAAAACGTGTTTTTGGGAGTAATTTTTTATACTATTGCTCCAACAGAAGATAATTTTATATTAGAAATCCTAAATTATTTCTAAATCACACTAACCATTTTTATACTTTATTTCTCTCTCGTACATTTGCATCAAGAACCCTGTCCATTTTGTTTTCTTCCCTATATCCTTCCACCTCCTGATTGGCACGAAGATACGCGCGCGTAACTTTACGCGCATGGGAATGGTTTTTCCAAGTGCCAAAAGATTGGGAGTTGTTAGAGATGAGTTTTTTTCAATCTTGCTAAAATTCTTGGATTGACAACTGTATCGTTTATTCTCGGAGAGTATCTAAATCTCCTCACAATCCTTTTTTTTACAAGATTAGAAAAAACCTCTCTCCAACAATTCTCAATCCATGATCCTGATACACTTTGACTACTTGAGAAAAACTTCCCAAACCCGCCTAAAGTTAAGCGCACTCCACGTCGTGCGTATCCTCCTTCCCGGTCCTTGGTCGTCTTCCCCCTCACGCGCATGCTCGACGAGCAGTGGGCCGCCACGGCCAAGTTCACGGCGGGTAGATCGGTTGACATGATTGGAGCCTGCGGCGGCCTGCTTTGCCTGCTCGATGTGCGCAGCTGCGCCGTCAGGATCCGGCCACCAGCGAATCGTTCGAACTACCACGGCCACTCGCTAGGTACGTGGTCGTGCCAGAGATGCCGCCACTCTCTCCGCACTACGTGAAAAACGGTTTATAGCAACGGGATAAATATTTTTAGGGGCGGTTGGTGATGGAGCCGCCCCTACAGTGACGTGCTCGGGATCCACGAGACTAGCCGCCCCTACAAATGAAACAGTAGGGGCGGCTGATGATACGAGCCGCCCCAACAAATGGGTAGGATTTGTAGGGGCGGCTCACTCACCAACCGCCCCCGATGTTTCTATTTGTATGGACGGCTGGTGATTGAGCCGCCCTTACAAATACCCCACGTACACCCATCCAAAATATCTACCGCCCTCTTCTCTTTCTCTCTCTGTCTCGACTCCCTCTCTCTCTCCCTCGCTCTCCCTCTCTCTCTCCCTCGCTTGTTGTGCCGATGGCCGCGGCTCTGAAAAGATCAAGATGCCCAAGAGGGGAGGTGAATTGGGCTAATTATAAATTTTTTTGCAATAATTAAGTCCTACGGTTAGCCCAATTAACCTCTTGTGCCTAGAAAGTGTTTCTATTGAACTAACGCACAAAATACTTGCAACCTAAGTTCTAATCCTACTCTAGCATGGCAATTCTATGAATGTAAGAACAAGAATTAAATTGCTCAAAATAAATGTTCAAAGTAAATGCTCAAAGTAAATAGAGAGGAGAGGAAACGCGGTGATGTTTTGCCGAGGTATCGGAGAGTCGCCACTCCCCACTAGTCCTCGTTGGAGCACCTGTGCAAGGGTGTAACTCCCCCTTGATCCGCGCAAGGATCAAGTGCTCTCCACGGGTTGATTCTTCGACACTCCGTCGCGGTGAATCACCCACAACCGCTCACAATGTGAGTTGGGTCATCCACAAGCTCTCTGGATGATCACCAAGCTCCCAATCACCACCAAGCCGTCTAGGTGATGGCGATCACCAAGAGTAACAAGCACGAACTCTCACTTGACCACAACAAGCCTAATGAGATGGGTGGATGCACACTTTGCTACTCTTGATCTCAGTAATAAGGGCTCTCTTTGGGATTCTCAAATCTCAATCACCTCACTAGTACCTTGCTTTTCTTAGCACTCTCAAACGTGTTTCTCAGCTGTTGGAATGAGCAAAAGTACCCCCACACACGAGTGGATGTGGTATTTATAATAAGGGCTGAAAACGAACCGTTATGTGCCTCTGTGGGGTGACCGGACGCTCCGGTCATGTTGACCAGACGCTTCGGTCAGTATACCCCGAACTCCAGTGTTTACAGTGTGACCGGACGCTGGGCAGCGTCCGATCAGCACTGACCGAACGCGTCCGGTCGTGATTTTTCCTCTCCTGGAACCTTACTGGAGTCGACCGGACGCTGCCTCTCAGCGTCCGGTCACTTGACCTCTCAGTGTCCGGTCAAACCAGACACAATCACCTTGGTCAAATGAACTGATCGGGCTCTGCGCCAGCGTCCGGTCAACCCAGAACCAGCGTCCGGTCAGTATTTGACCCTCCGTTCACTTCCAACTCTCGATCATATGTGAATGAAGTTTGCTCCAATGGATCTTAGGCATATTTAGGAGCTACCTAGTGCTAGTTTTAACAAGTGTGCATCACACCTAACTCACTAGACTCACCTAGGTCAAGCTATCCGTCCATACCCCCCTTAATAGTACGGCCAAAGGAAAAACAAAGTCCTAAACTACTCTAAGTGTCACTCCAACTCCAATTGACACTTAGAACTAGTCCATCCTTAACCTTGTCGTCTATCCTTTGAAAACCGAAATGATTTCCATCGTAGGGGCATGACTACCTTGATTGCCCAATCGATCTCCATTACCATGACCTAACTTAATTGCCTCTACAAAACACACGTTAGACATAGTAATCTTGTATTGTCATTAATCACCGAAACTCAACTAGGGGCATAGATGCTGGGGCTCCTCACCCGGCTTCATGTGGCGTGCAACCCTCCCCCACGCCCGCACCTCCCTCTCCTCCGAGCCCCTCCGTCTCTCCTCCATGCCGCCCCTCCCTCTCCCCCACGCGGTGACGGGACCTCCCTCTCTAGCTGAGTCGCACCCCCCTCTTCTCCGCACGGCGGCACTCGGCGGCACACCCTAGGGTGGCGAGGGTTCTGGGGCGCGGCCTCCCGACGGTCGAGCGGGGCTCGGTGTCGCAGAACTGACCAATTTATAAGAGTACAAGTACAATGGCGTCCCGCAAGCGGTCGCACTGTCATACTTGAACCCATATAAACCCGGTAGTCCGTCGAGTACCACGACGGGTCTCGATAAATGATTTACAACAACCAAGATCGTACATGATTCAATATACATGCCACATATTACATAAAATTCACAGATACATTTTCATCATCAGAGTATGAAACCAGTTATTACAAACCGAGTTTGATAGATAAAGCGGAAGCAATTAAGTTCGAAAGTAAAGTTTCCAACATAGTTTGATACAGTGCCAAGATACGATCACGGTCCACAAAAGCATGTAGAAGGATTCATAAGAAGCCTGCCCAAGGCTTACTCCTCATCCACAACGGGATAGAAGCAACTCTTGCAATAACCATGATACACAGTGCCATCTGCAATATGGGAAATAAAACCCTGAGTATGAGAAGGTACTTAGCTAGACTTACCCGTCATAAACCAGAAATAAAATGACTCCAAGGATTATGCAAGGCTGTATAAGTGGGGATAGCTTGACAACATTTTGCATAAAAGCGAATAACTTAGTTATACAATTATGGTTCCAATATCAGGTTAATTATAACTATCCATCTCTAGATTAGCAACTATCATGTGCCAAACATGTGGTATATCCATTTAAAAGCATACAATAGTAACCATAGCAGGTATTGCAATTCCATATTCATCCGAACCATCATGTTCCATAACACAGTTACTACGATGTTGGGACTAGCCAAGTTTCTCACTATCCGGGAGAGACGACGATTCGAATCGATTTCAACCAGCTGGAAATTTATTCCTAACACAAACCCAGGCATACCGCGCGAAGGCAGCCTTAGGTCACCTTTGGTACAACTCAGGTACACATTTCACGGCTCCGTACCGCGCCGCACAATCTGGGACACCAGATGCCAGGACATTCAGGCCTAGCCTGCCCTTGGTCTCAGTCTGATCGTCCCCCGCAAGGAGCGCACAATAGAACGGGACCCGGCCTGAGTTGAGCTACTCGGCTTCGCGGTCGAAACGAGTTATCCGGCCAGCTAAGTGATAGGCATTAGTTCAATCTTGTCAAAAGCATCAACAACGGTACGGTCCTTAATTGACACAGACGGGGATAGATCCACACCCAAAACCTCCATGTCTTGTTACTTCTCTATCGACATCCCGCCCGGTCTCCATTTACATTACCCCATGGTTCTTTTCCACGATAGCAAATATAGCCAACCGTGCTCCGGTATCCACCTATATCTCGCAGGTGACAGGAAATCACCCGACTTCTACCGGTCTAAGCATGGCTAAGCATATATTCGATCCTGGACCTATACCGGTTAAAGGTGTAATATCTGGACAAGGAATTTATATGCATCAAGTGGTTCCATTCAACTCTTATAACCTAATGCATCAATCATAAGTACTTAAGTAATCATTTGTAAAATACTAGGAGATTTAGAATGCTCCGGGGCTTGCCTCACAGAATGGAAGTAGGGCGGTGATCAGGACACTGAAAGGTCCTTGTTGGTTTTGGTAATTGAGTGACAACCTAGGTGGACTAATTGTGTTTATGTGAGATACACAGGTGATTAGTCCACAGGTACATGTGTATGAGCAACATATGCCATGGAGGTGAAAATGGCTTAGAAATGTTGCAAAGCTCACACATGTGATGATGAAGGAGCTTATTGCACATGAGACATGACATTGAGTCATGTGATCAAGGTGGAGAAGATCAAGACAAGACTTGGCTTGATGGACCGGTTGCAAGCGTGAAGGGCAAGTCAAAGGCTTTGGAGTGATGGACCGCGTGGCGGTGAAGCTTGAGCAAGACTTGGCGCCGATGGATGATGGCAACGGTGAAGGGCAAGTGAAGTCAAGATCGATGAACCAATATGATCACGTGATGATATGAAGTGGATCATATCATTGTTGATCGTGTTGGTGCATGTGTTGCATCAACATTGGAGGAGATGGAATGGAATGCGCAAGGCAAAGGTATAACCTAGGGCATTTCATTTCACCGGTCATAGGTGTGTAGAGAAGTTTATGACCGGGTTTAGGATAGATGGCCGTACTATCAAGAGGGGCAAACTTGTTTGCATATCGGTCATCTAGTGCCACTCGAGTGATCTAACTTTGCATTGTCGCTAGGATCGAGTGGCGTGGCAAGTTGAGTGGCTAACATCCTTTGGGAAATGATTGTGAAAATGCTAACACACATACACATGATGGTGTACACTTGGTGGTGTTGGCACATTTACAAAGGAGGTGGTGTTTGCAGGGGTGAGATGGGTTTGGGTCCCTATTGAAAAGGCAGCAAGGCTTGAAATAGCATAAATAGAAAACCCTATTGAAAAGTGTCAAGCAACAGATTTCCTATTTTTCTTAGCATTCATATACTACTAGGATAACCTCCAACAAATTTCATGAATATTGGATTCCTAAATAATTTATAAAAATTCATACAAGGATTACTTATTCATAAAAGAAAAATCTATAACTACAAATCTATGCATGCACTAGTCCTCAAATTTTTACCAGAGCCCATACATGTCAAGAATAGTTTACCACAAAAATGTTATAATTTTTGGAGCACAGGAACTCTACATATAAAATAAACAAGTTTACATGCATTCAAAAACACATTTCAAATCTCCATTTAAATCTTCTAAAATTTCTACTGTAAGTGCAAGGATCATATTTTTATTAAATACTACACTTCCTAAGTAACACTACCAAATTTATTTCACAATTTTTGAAGCTACCAAACTGGAGATCTAAAAATTACAAAACACACTCAAATCTGAAATATTTGAACTAGCCCTCAGCACTGCTGTCGCTGACCGGTGGGACCCGCTGGTCAGAGGACCCCACGCGTCAGTGATACAGAAGCAGAGCAGCGGCGCTGCGCGATGGTTGCGCTCAGTGCGGAGGCGGCGGCTGCTACAGGCGAGGAAGGAAGCCGAGGCGAGGTGAAAGGCGTGCGCGGCTGAGTGCGGGCGGTAGCTGGGAGTGAAGTAGTGCACGTCGGCCTGCCTTGGCCGCGCTGGGCAGGGCGCCGGTGATGCGCGGCCGCTGCGTACCTCCACGCGGCGCGTGATGCCTGAAGCCGGTTGGCCATCGAGCTGTGCGATTCAGTTCGTCAGTCACTGCGATGTTAAGCCTGACAGCGCGTTTTGGCAGCGAAGTTCCTCACGATACAAAGCGATTCCCACGTAGCATCTTGTTCACTATGATTGTTCCACACCACCTTATAGAACTTAATAATCTTACTCCGTGTTAGTCTTTCCAACTCCTCTAATACTCGAATTGGCTTTTCCTCATAGGTTAAATCCGATTGAAGCTACACGTTGGTGGGTGCAATAGCTTCTTCAGGTACTCGAAGACATTTCTTCAACTGAGAAACATGGAAGACATCAAATATTGCACTCATCTCTGGTGGAAGTTGTAACTTATAAACGACATTTCCTTTTCGTTCCACAATCTTGTATGGCCCTACATATCTAGGTGAAAGCTTCTTTTTCATCCCAAACCTCTTCACGCCTTTCATGGGTGATACTTTTAAGTACACATAGTCACCCACTTCAAAAGTCAGTGGTCTTCTTCTTCTATCAGCATAACTCTTTTGTCTCGATTGAGCTGCCTTCATATGCTGTTGGATCACACGTACTTGCTCTTCAGCTTCATTGACAAAGTCAATACCAAAGTATCTCCTTTCACCGGGCTCAATCCAATTCAACGGAGTTCTACATTTTCGGCCATACAAGGCTTCAAATGGAGCCATCTTGATACTTGCTTGATAATTGTTGTTATAGGAGAATTCAGCTAAAGGTAACCATTTCTCCCATTAACCTTTTGAAGATATAACACAAGCTCTAAGCAAATCTTCTAGGATTTGGTTCACTCGCTCCGTTTGTCCTGAAGTTTGCGGATGATATGCTGAACTTTTGATTAGCTTAGTTCCCAAGGCCTGGTGTAAGTGTTCCCAAAAATGAGCTATAAACTGAGGTCCTCGATCTGAGATTATAGTCCTAGGTACTCCATGTAGTCTCATGATCTGGGAAACATATATCTCAGCGTATTTCCCAACTATATACCGTGTGTTCACGGGTATAAAATGTGCTGACTTGGTGAGACGATCAACAATAACCCATATTGAATCGTGACCTTGTGGTGTCATTGGAAGGCCTGTGATAAAGTCCATACTTATTTCTTTCCATTTCCAACCTGGGATAGGCAATGGCTGAAGTAATCCGGCAGATTTCATATGAACAGCTTTTACTCTACTGCAGTTATCGCACCTAGCGACATAGGCTGCTATCTCCTTCTTTATCTTAGTCCACCAAAAATAGGTTTTCAAATCTTGGTACATCTTACTACTACCCGGATGAATAGACAATTTGGACGAGTGAGCTTCATCTAAAATTTGGTTCCTAAGCTCACGGTCTTTTGGTACCACAAGTCGGTCCTCAAACCATAACTCACCTCTTTCATCCAATCTGAAATGCTTGGTCTCTTGCTCTTACATTTTTCTCTTGATATGACTTATTCCTACATCACATCTGCTTTGCAACTCTATGATTTTGCTCTCAAGTGAACAAATCGATCGTGATATTGTGTAGTACAATGAGGTGTAACAAGTTGAATCTATCTTCCAATAATGCTTCCATAGTGTTGCAATGAGACTTTCATTCGAGTGCATCTGCTACTACATTAGCTTTTCCGGATGGTAATGCACTTCTAAGTTGTAGTCCTTAATTAGCTCTAACCATCTTCGTTGTCTCATGTTCAGCTCTGGTTGGGTAAAGATATACTTGAGACTTTTGTGGTCGATATATATATGACATACATTGGCCAACAAGTAATGTCTCCATATCTTTAATGCGTGAACCATTCTTTCGCAAGTTCTAAATCATGAGTGGGGTAGTTGACTTCATGCTTTCTCAAGCTGCCGAGAAGCATATGCAATAACTCTTCCTTCTTGCATAAGCACACACCCCAAACCTATGCCCGATGCATCACAAAATACATCAAAAGGCTTTTCGATGTGTCGGTTGTGCTAGCATACAGTCTTTGTAGTCCTCGAGTTACGAGGGTGTGAAAAGTCGCTTCACATTCGGTGTCCATTTGTACTTCTCATCTTTACGAAGTAGTCTGGTCATTGGCTTAGCTATCTTCGAGAAATCTGGAATGAAACGATGATAATATCCTGCTAACCCTAGAAAACTCCGAACTTCATGAACCGAAGTTGGTGCTTTCCAATCCACGACCTCTTGTACTTTTGATGGATCTACAGAGATTCCATCCCTTGATAAGATGTGACCTAAGAAGGACACCTTGCTCAACCAAAATTCACACTTACTAAACTTTGCATATAACTTATGCTCCCTCAATCTGGATAGGACAATCCTCAGATGCTCTTCATGATCTGACTCATTTTCTGAATAAATCAATATATCATCGATAAACACGACCACGAACTTGTCAAGCTCGGGCATGAATACCGAATTCATCAGGTACATGAAGTAGGCAGGAGCATTCGTTAGTCCGAAAGACATAACCAAATACTCATATAAGCCGTACCTAGTGGAAAAAGTAGTTTTGGGTATATCCTCTAGCCTGATCTTTATCTGATGGTAGCCTGATCTCAAGTCAATTTTTGAGAATACCTTTGCTTTTGCCAACTGATCAAACAAGATGTCGATGCAAGGCAACGGGTATTTGTTCTTGATGGTCACAGCATTGAGTGGTCTGTAATCTACACACATCCTTAGTGACTTGTCCTTCTTTTTCACAAACAATGCTGGACATCCCCACGGAGATGAGCTAGGTTGGATAAGACCCTTGTCCAATAGATCTTGTAATTGAACCTTAAGTTCTGCTAACTCATTGGGTGGCATTCTATATGGCCTTCTTGATATGGGTGCTGTACCTGGCACTAACTCAATCTTAAATTCCACCTCTCTATCAGGTGGTAAGCCTGGTAATTCCTCTGGAAATACATCCGGAAACTCACAAACCACTGGGATATCATAAAGTGTGGTGGTTTGGATAGCACAGGCTAAATGTTGGGGTTCAAAATTGCGGGAGAGTGGTACTGGAAAAGCATTCCCTCCCATGGGTTCTCTCAACATAATAGTACGGGTGCTGGTGTCAATGAGAACACCATGATCCTTCATCCAATTCATGCTTAAGATTACATTTATCGATAACCCCGACAATATTATCAAATCTGTTGTATACTCCCTCCCTTGTATAGAGATGAGCACGTTTTTAACTATCTTTTTGATAGAAATAGTACCCCCTGCTGAACTTATATTATAACCCCCTTTGCTTACTTCAATTATTTCCTGATCATGCCTAGATGCGAATGCTTGACTTATAAAGGAATGAGAAGCTCCTGAATCAAATAAAACAACAGCGGGATGCTTGTTGACAAGAAACATACCAGCCGTGACAACTTCTCCAGCGGGCACTTCCTCAACCGTGGTATAATGCACGTATCCCGGACGTGCCCTTGTGTTTGCCTGCCTCTGATTGTTCTTATTTGGGTTGCCATTCTTCTTGGGGTGGGGGCATTCCTTGGCCCAATGACCCATTTGGTTGTAGTTGAAACATAGCTGATTATTCCTAGGTCCTGTGGAGCTCCCCTGACTGCCAGTCCCTTTTGGTAAGGCAATAGTGAATGCCTTACGGAATGGTTTCTATGGCCTGCTATTCTGAGCTTTGGGTGGTGGAGGCCTAAACTTGGATGCAGGTGGACGGAATTGTGGCCTAGCTGTGATAGGCGCTCTAGCATGTGAAGATCCGGAGGCACCGGCCTCGAATGCCCTCTTGCAACTCTTAGCAGTTGCATGCATATTATTGTGGTTTTCCTAGGTCAGAGCATCACTAATAAACTCATTGTATGTGGCACACCTAGAATTGGCCATGGTCTTCATCAGTTTGGTACCTGCAGACCCGTTTGAAACTCTCTATCTTTTTCTCCTCGGTATCCACAAAACACGGAGCATATCGGGACAGATTGTTCAATGCGTGCATGTATTCTATGAGAGTCTTCGTTCCTCGAGTGAGCCTCATAAATTCAGCCGCTTTCATGCGCGATTAGGCCGAGGGAATATGATGTCCCCTAAAAGCCGCCTTTGGCTGTTCCCATGTCACTCGCGCATTAGCAGGTAGTGATGACAAGAAATGTGCCCACCAGATCCTTCTTTGGTCCCTACGGTGATGAGAAGCATACTCAGCTTTCAGATGCTCGGTGACTCTTAGTAGGCGAAAGAGCCACTCGTCAGCCTGTAGTGGTTCCTCAGCCACCTTGAAGATATGAGGCTTTGTATCTAGAAATTCCTTGAATGTACTGTGCTGATTTGGCTCGGCCCCTGGTTGCTATGGGTGGCCACGAGCGGTGTTCTGCGCAATGAGGCGCAGAGCTTCTTCCATTGTCCTTTGGCTCCCCAAGAACTGAGCAAAGAACTCCTGAGCAGACGGCGGCGGCGGTGGTGGTAAGTCATCACGATTGCCATCATGACTGCTACCAGCTCCTGCTCGGGTGCATGTCATCTGCGAAGTTGCAAAAATAAGCGATTATTGGTGGATGCCACAAGATTGCAGATGAATTTATAATCATGCCAAACTGAAATTACTGGAGAAAATTCTCAAATTCGCAATAAAAACAGAGGCATAACAATTCATTCTCGCAACATGACACCACCACTTTTATCACTTATCGGACTCGCACCGTGTTAACATACTAGTCACTAGGTGACTCTAATCTTCATTAAGATCGCTGTTGAGGTCGGAGATAGGATCATCCTCATTCTCTGGCTCCACTTCTTTCTTGTCTCAGCCGTCATCTTATATTAACATTTCTGGATCTTCGTCTTCCTTACTAAGGATCAGATGCAGGTGGTTGTTCAAATTATGCACCTCATGCTGAAAATCCATCACAACATGCTGGGCCCGTGCAAGCTGCTGGCTCAAGTCCCTTTTATTCCAGTGGTAGAGGGGCGGTTCATGGTACCCCGCAAAGTGCAAAACTCTCACAACAGGGTAGGTGTTCCGAAAACCATCAGGAAATTCTCACTCCAACTGGTGTTGCCATCGGTACCATCAACATGTACACTTTTGTGAGACAAGACCATAATGGATAAGAGTTACATAACCGAGTAAGAAATTTATAAGGGGAGGAACAATGTAATTATTTAAATGATAATTATCATGATGCATGCTCGTTCCGTACGTCCTCACAAACTTAGGAAAAATTTGTTTCTAGCGGTAGACACGGTGGCATACATACGTTCTTTCATATATAGCGTAACTAGTCGAGCTACATGTTTTGTTGTTAGTGTACCTGCATAAGAATTTCATTTCAGTCCAAACCCATAAAGAAGTATGCATAATGTAAATTTAAATACTTCCATATATGTATACCCATACATATACTTCCGTATCAAACTACCCGATAACAATTTAAACCCACAATTAAATACGCACCATATACACACGCAAGCATGCATACATAGCCGTACCAAAACTAACTCTCCCCGACCGCATGCTCACATCTTGCGGTCATGTCACTCATCTTCTTACCTTGGCGTAGAGGCATTTGATCCATACATTACCATTCAAGTGAATGGCATCCATACAATAGCACGCCGTATGGACGACGAAGTAAAAACCCCATGTTAGTACTTAAATAGCCACCTAATAATCCTTAATTTGGGCATAAGGAAAGTGATCATTGGCACACTTTAGATTTCAAATACCTATTATATAGCTATCGGTTGCTAGAGAAGGGTTTTTGGAAAACAAAAACTTTTGTTTTAAATACACATGTGACAATTAACGTTGAATCTTGCTCTGATGCCAGCTGTCGTAGAACCGACCAATTTATAAGAGTACAAGTACAATGGCGTCCCGCAAGCGGTCGCACTGTCATACTTGAACCCATATAAACCCGGTAGTCCGTCGAGTACCACGACGGGTCTTGATAAACGATTTACAACAACCAAGATCGTACATGATTCAACATACATGCCACATATTACATAAAGTTCACAGATACATTTTCATCATCAGAGTATGAAACTAGTTATAATAAACCGAGTTTGATAGATAAAGCGGAAGCAATTAAGTTCAAAAGTAAAGTTTTCAACATAGTTTGATACAGTGTCAAGATACGATCACGGTCCACAAAAGCATGTAGAAGGATTAATAAGAAGCCTGCCCAAGGCTTACTCCTCATCCACAGCGGGATAGAAGCAACTCTTGCAATAACTATGATACACAATGCCATCTGCAACATGGGAAATAAAACCCTGAGTACAAGAAGGTACTCAGCTAGACTTACCCGTCATAAACCAGAAATAAAATGACTCCAAGGATTATGCAAGGCTGTATAAGTGGGGATAGCTTGATAATATTTTGCATAAAAGCGAATAACTTAGTTATACAATTATGGTTCCAATATCAGGTTAATTATAAATATCCATCTCTAGATTAGCAACTATCCTGTGCCAAACATGTGGTATATCCATTTAAAAGCATACAATAGTAACCATAGCAGGTATTACAATTCTATATTCATCCGAACCATCATATTCCATAACACAGTTACTACGATGTTGGGACTAGCCAAGTTTCTCACTATCCGGGAGAGACGGCGATTCGAATCGATTTCAACCAGCTGGGAATTTATTCCTAACACAAACCCAGGCATACCGCGCGAAGGCAGCCTTAGGTCACCTTTGGTACAACTTAGGTACACATTTCATGGGTCCGCATCGTGCCACTGACGCCTGGGACACGGATGCCGGGACGTTTAGGCCTAGCACGCCCTTGGTCTCGGTCGATTGCCCCCGCAAGGAGCGCACGATAGAACGGGTCCCGGCACGAGTTGAGCTACTCGGCTTCACGGTCGGAACGAGTTATCCGGCCCGCTAAGTGATAGGCATGCGTTCAATCTTGTCAGAAGCACCACCAACGGCATGGTCCTTAATCGACACAGACGGGGATAGATCCACACCCAAAACCTCCATGTCTTGCTGCTTCTCTATCGACATCCCGCCCGGTCTCCATTTATATTACCCCATGGTTCTTTTTCACGATAGCAAATATAGTCAACCGTGCTCCGGTATCCACCTATATCTCGCAGGTGACAGGAAATCACCCGACTTCTACCGGTCTAAGCATGGCTAAGCATATATTCGATCCTGGACCTATACCGGTTAAAGGTGTAATATCCGGACAAGGAATTTATATGCATCAAGTGGTTCCATTCAACTCTTATAACCTAATGCATCAATCATAAGTACTTAAGTAATCATTTGTAAAATCTTTGGGAGACTTAGAATGCTCGGGGCTTGCCTCGTGAGAAAGAAAGAAAGTAGAGGCGGTGATCGGGACACTCCGGAAGCTCTTCAGGATTCTGCTCCTCATTTTCGGGAGCTGCGACTTGATGATTCTCCTCCTGGTCCCCTTTCCCTACTTCGTCGAATTCCAGCAACGTTATTTCTTCCTCCGATCCTAGATGCATGAATATGGCATAAGGTATTGCGAATGCATGCATGCGTACAAGTATAAAATGATGACACATGATGAATGCATTCGTATAAATATTCTTAACAGCATGGTGTTAACAAATACATCATATTTTACCGAGTAGATGCATATCTCTCTTAATTACTTAATCAAACACATTTACAATTCATTCACTACACATAAAACAGCAGCTGCTTGGTTTACTCATAACTGAAGTTCTACTTATCCAAATGCTGTGATATTAGACTTTCTAGAAAGCTTATACAATTGTCTACAACTCTTATTTAATCATCAAAAGCTAATTCACACTTTATCTTAACCAAAACAGACAATCAATCCAGCGCTGTCCAGAAATTTCAGAGATCAAGCAATTCGGAAATGCTAACTTTAAACAGCTATAAATCCTAAACCATTTGACCTATAGTCCTGAAATTTTAACACAAGACACATGATGAAGTTATCTACAACTTTGTTATTAACTATTTTACAGCAAACATCATTTTTATCATGCAACTCATCAAACTACCGAATCTGTCCGGAAACTATTCCAATTCGCATTATAAAGTAACAATACTTCTACTTCATATAAGTATTCAAATTTTTACAACCCAAAGTCTACCAACAGTTTAAGCATACCAAATACACTCAAGAAAATATCATGGTGAAGCCCAAACTATTTATTTAAATGCCTTTATCAATTTACTAAGATACTTAGGTTAAAAAATAAACATATACCAAATGTGCATCATAAATTCTCAGAAAAATTACAGTGGCTTACTAGTGCTACCAATAGACTACTGTGTAAAAAGTTTCATGCCATTTTACCAAGTAAAACATCATATACAAAATGACAAGGCAGCAAGGCTTGAAATAGCATAAATAGAAAACCCTAATGAAAAGTGTCAAGCAACAGATTTCCTATTTTTCTTAGCATTCATATACTACTAGGATAACCTCCAACAAATTTCATGAATATTGGATTCCTAAATAATTTATAAAAATTCATACAAGGATTACCTATTCATAAAAGAAAAATCTATAACTACAAATCTATGCATGCACTAGTCCTCAAATTTTTACCAGAGCTCATACATGTCAAGAATAGTTTACCACAAAAATTTCATAATTTTTGGAGCACAGGAACTCTAGATATAAAATAAACAAGTTTACATGCATTCAAAAACATATTTCAAATCTCCATTTAAATCTTCTAAAATTTCTACTGTAAGTGCAAGGATCATATTTTTATTAAATACTACACTTCCTAAGTAACACTACCAAATTTATTTCACAATTTTGAAGCTACCAAACTGGAGATCTAAAATTACAAAACACACTCAAATCTGGAATATTTGAACTAGCCCTCAACACTCTCTGTCATTTGACCGGTGGGACCCCGCTGGTCGAGGACCCCATATCGTCAGATGATCTGAGAAGATAGCAGCGGCTTGCTGCGACTGGTTCTTCGGTGCGGAGGCGGGGCGCAACTGCGAGGCGAGGAAGGAAGCCAAGGCGAGGTGAAAAGGCGCTTGTGGTGAGTGAGGTGGTGGTGGAGTGAAGTAGTGCACGTCGGCCTGCCTTAGCCTTGGCCAAGGTGGCGCTGATGATCTTGTGACGCTCTTGCGGACCTCCACGCGGTGCGCGATGATGCACAAGGCCGGTCGGGCATCGAGCTCGTCAGTCACTGCGATGTTAAGCCTGACAGCGCGTTTTGGCAGCGAAGTTCCTCACGATACAAAGCGATTCACCGAATGACCCTAAAACAAAAATTGTAGCCCTAAGTACCATATCCAATTCTTGTTTAGAACTCAAACTCTAATTCTCAACCAATCTCGAGTTATGTCTTCCTAAAGTAGGGTTTGTCAAGATCTTGTCACAATGAGCATGACTTAGAAAAAATTTTATGTGTTGAAATGTTAATTTTGCTAATTCTTGTGATCCAAATTCAAGCATGCTAGGAGCTAAACCAGTCAATGACCCAAACATAAAAAGTTGTTCCTTATATCAAATACTACAACTTTGCTTTAGTGACCACCTCCATGCAAGGTCTCTAGCACCTAGTTCAAATTTTGTCAAACATGTCACATTTAAATGATGATACACTTCAAACTATGGCTTAATGACCTATTTACCCCTAACCATGAATATCAAAGTTGTTCATAATGATACTCTAAACATGTTTAGGCTAATTGCAAGGTCATACAATCATTTTATGTATTAGTCACTCATAGAGCTATTTAGTGTAATCACATGAAACATGACTTAAGGGCTTGATCATGGGAAGTGACATTCATGAACAATGTTCCATTTGCTAACCTAAGTGTTGCTAACATGTTTTTGTGACTTATATCAACCAATCACATGTATACACTCATAATCATATGCATATTCACCTGGAGACATGAAATAATGAGAAAAGTTGCATACGTTCAAGGAAACATGCGATAACAAGCAAATGTTGCAGATGTTTCGATCCAATGTTTCAATTGTAAATGCTTGTTTATGAATGCTTGATGATCATGCTCATGTTATGCAAGTCAAGTTATGCAAGGCTAATACCTAGGGTGTTACACTCGGTGCCCTCCTCCAGTGCCAGCAGTCGCGCGGGGGGCCGTCCCCCTCCTCCTGCGCCGGAGGCGCACGGGACCCTATCCCCTCCCCCCAGCGGAGGCACGGTGGCGGAGCTCGATGCTGTGGCTCGGTGGCGCGGCCTCCCGTCGAGCTCCAGCGGTGGCGGGACTTGGTGGCGCGGTCCCCTTCACCTTCTCTCCTCCGGCGCGCTGCTGGAGGCCGCATGAAGCACATGGTGGTGGCCACCACCAGATCCGCGCGAGGATGAGCTCGATCCAGCGAGGACCAGCCCAGATCTGAGTGGCCACCACCAGATCCGGCGAGGACGAGCCTGGATCTAACAAGCGGGTGCGGCGGCGAGGATGAGCTCGATGCGGGTCGCGGGGAGGCAATACTACGAGCGGCACAATTTTTGTTCTCTCAAAGTTTCATGCTATTAACATGTGCAGGCATTTGTATTATTGTATTTAACTGTTTATTGGGTCATAGTACTATAGTGTTTTTGTCTAGTTTTCATTTGATTCATATAAAAGTGTCGTTAATTCCTGCAGATCGTGGTTGGAAGGAAAGGATCAGAGCTTCTGACCAATGATGCTGGTGAAATCACAAGGCAAGAAATATTGCTTGCCTTGCCTGTGGCCTGTGGTCTGATCATTATCTAGCTTATTTAACTTTCCATCTCTGTGAACTGTGTAGTCATCTGCAGGGTATGTTGAACCGGACAGTAAGAATGTTAGAAGCAGGATAAAGCCCGTGTAAGCTTCTTGCATTCCTGTGGTCCTTGTCAACTATTTGCAGTTAGCTTACTTTTGCTGACTGTGCTGAGCTTTTATGCTAGATTTGTTTTTATGGTGAGCCACCTGAAATGAAGAAAAGGAGCTTGCAAAAAGGTATGCGTCAAATTATTTCTTTGCTCATATTCACTATTAAATCTCAATACACACATTTCTGATATTTGCTATTATTTAGGTCCTTGAAGAGGGATGATGCTACCCAAGATCTTAACAGAGCTATGGAGGTTGGTCCTCAATGTAGTTTTAGAGCTTTCTTACCGACCTTGTTTATCTTTTTCATTGTTTTTGATGGATTTCTAAAGTGCCAATTGCATTACAGATTGGGGATGAGGATGCAATTGAAAAATTTAGTAAAAGAACTGTCAAGGTAATGATCATACTCTTTCAAGAAATAAGCAATGAAAAGTGTCCTTGAATTTATATCAGATGAAGCAACCTTCTAGTCTTGCATGAAAGATGTCATTTGGAGTCTCTTTAGCAAAACGGTTTAAGCCTTTTAAGCAAATTGAGAGTGTTAGTACTATTTTTTGTTAACTTGTGGAGTCATTCTGAGCATGTACTGTGATTTCTGCCTTCCCTTTCCAGGTTACAAGAAAACACAATGATGACTGCAAGAGGCTGTTAAGATTGATGGGCGTCCCTGTGGTTGAGGTATCATTATTGCTTTTGTCCATCTGTCAGTTAAGTTGTTTTTCTTTACTTTTCTATACAGATCAGCTACTGCCGTTTATTGATGTCTTCTTCCAGTGCCAAGGGGGGTCAGTAGAATATTGATAATCTTTTGAACTTAAAGAATGGTTTTGCACTAGGATGCTTTAAGCGTTTGGTTAACTCCTATTTGTATGGCTTCTCAGACAGGTTTAAGCCATTCCCTCTGTCTTGTATATTAGCATTCCTGAGATTTTTAGCACAGATTAAGCATGCAGGGAAAAACTTCGATGCTCCTCTCTAAAGCGCTTGAGCCTTGGGAGACAATTTAATGAGGGCTGTTTTGAGCTTGTGACCGAGGTGGAATATTCTTAAAATACATACATATCTCTAGACTCTACATATCTCTAATAGTATACAGTTTTTAAACACCATAGATACATGGCCTGAGGGACTACATTTCAAGTTGAACTCATGAGTCAGCCCTCTAGGTTCATGAGCTTAGGGCTCTAGAAACTTTTTAGGTAAGCTTAGCCAAGTTTCTTGCTGATGGGGATTAAGCAGATGGCTTAACTGAAAATAAGATGTCTTTTTGGTATCGATTTAAACTTATTTGCTGTTAAGATTGGGCTTTAACTAGTACAAATAGACCATTGCTACGCATTGCACACGTTGATATGTAAACTTTGGCAATCAATAGCTGCCCACACATGATATAGATATTATCACTACGGAGAAAAACACAATTTGATTTTTTTATCGGGTGCGGGTGTGATTCTTCTGTCTGGACCACATTCTGTACTCTGATTTGATGGCAGCAATGCAAGCATGGTACCTGGTCTTTGTGATCTCGTACTGTTATAGAATCATAGGTAATAAGGTAAAAGACCACAAATCCTTTGAAAAACTAGCCCAAGCCGTGGAACCGGCATGTAATTGGACCGCTTCTACCTTTTTACGGAATTACACGTAGCTCTCCTGCGTGTTCGAGAAAAAAGATAATAAGTAATTAAGTTTCCTGATCACTTCCACAGGCACCAGGGGAGGCTGAAGCACAGTGTGCAGCACTTTGTGAAAATCACCAGGTATACCAAGTTAATTCCTGTATCTTAGCATAATTTTATTTTTTATTCCATTCTGAGTTGTGAATGCCAGGTTTATGCTGTAGCTTCAGAGGACATGGACTCACTGACTTTTGGTGCCCGAAGGTTTCTTCGTCACTTAATTGACCTTGGTTATAAAAAATCTCATGTGACAGAATTTGATGTGTCAAAGGTATCATCACATATTTTCTTTATCTTCTTTTATCCTATAGTGTCTTAGCCATTCTTTATGATTTTCCAGGTTTTGGAAGAACTTGGACTCACGATGGATCAGTTCATTGTCTTAGCATTGTTGTTTAGCTGTTAACATCTTTAGCTATCTAGGCAGCATGATAGCATTTTATGGTCAGTCGGACCAATATTTATGTTGTAGAGTTTCTCATCTAACAAGTTAGCATTAAGTAATATGTTCATTGTAGTTGAACCAATACTCATGTTGTAGAGATTTGAGTTTCAGTACAATCGCAGAAGAAGATAAGTCATGATGGAGTTGTGCATGAAAAATATATGTTCTAGTCGAATTTGAATTGTAAATTTGAATTTTTTTTTGAACGGAAAAATATACTGTAGGGGCGGTTGGTACTGTAACCGCCCCTATAAATCGATTTATAGGCCGCCCCTACAAATTGATTTGTAGGGGCGGCTGATAACACCAGCCGTCTCTACAAATCGATTTGTAAAGACGGTCTGGGAACCGTCCCTACAAATACATAATTTATATAAACAGTATGGTAGAAACGGCTGGCTGAGCCGTCTCTACAAATGATGTTTAGCCGCCCCTACAAAATTATTATTGTAGTAGTGCCGGTGCTCGTCCAGCTGCCTAATCAGGTCGGAGCTCGCCCCGTACTACGCCTTCGGCCTTCCACAGGCTCCCGGCGTCCAGGAGATACATGAACGTCATGTGCAGGTCCACCAGGAACACAGTGGCGAGCGTGGAGGTGCCGGCGTTCATGGCGATCCACTACATCAATGCGTACGAGGAGGAAAGCAAGGACAACAACAGTGCCGCGGTCATCATCGACTGCTGCGACCAAAGTTTTGATGATTTTTAGAAGTATTTTTTGAAAATGACTGGAGATGGTCTTCTTTTTTTCTACTAATATCTTTTTAGAAATTACAAAACTACATATTTTTGGAAAAGAAAATATAGTATACTCGTCGAGATGCTCTTACGGACCAAGCATCCAAACATAAAATAACATAATCTCTTATACGCTGATGGGGCGAAAACGCCGAACCAAACAGCATGTTAGTACGATGCCCACTTGATCAGCCCTCTAGTACTTCACCAGTGAAGAACTCGTCACATTACATAGAGCAATCCAACGAGAAGCTGAATGGCTCGACGTTGCACAGACCAATCCAACGAGAAGCTGAATGGAATGAGCCGTAATGATTTTCCCCCGGTTCCTACACTACGTGAGCACCTATCTATCTATCCCGTTCCTCCGAGAAGCTAGGGGGTGTTTGTTCGCTCTTTACCTCCTAAATTTAGTCTCATTAAGTCACTTTTACTCAAATACTACAATTAAATAGACTAAAAAGTGCATTAGCTAACTAGTCACCCAAGTGTTGCTAAATGAAACTAAAACTCACCTTTTAGTCAGGCTGCAAACCTTTTAGTCATTTTGCAGTCAAACACCCTAACTAAAAAGGGACTAAAAGGCCTCTTTTAGTCTACCAAACCAAACAGAAAGGTGACTAAACTTTAGAAGCTGATTTAGGTGACTAAACTTTATTGTAAGCCTCTCATTTCCTACATTAGATGTGTTGGTGCTTTATAAGTAGTCAGTCTTAGATATGCAGTAAAAGTTACCTATCTAGAAAATGCAAACGGAGATTTCGATTAGCGCAGTGATCCCTCCGATATATATTGTTTATAGACAAGTAGATTTCAAGAGAAGCTTCATCTTCTAGTCCAGACTAAAGCAAACATGTGCGGAGTTTTTTAAATAGTATAAAGAAGCTTCAAATAACTTCAAGTTTGATTTGTCGGAGATTTGAATCTCCTTCAATCTCACTCCAATCACCATCAAACCAAACAAGCCCTAAAGGAGCTGCCTGACGAGCTCGCGGCAGGGTATGAGTAAGCAAACAGGCACTGCCGGGCTCTTAAAAGCTGTTTGTTAAACATAACGTCTATTGGGTGAACCAATTGACCGCGCTGGTTGGACAGGGGCAAAACGGAATTGTCGGTCTTATTGGTCTCCCATACATGAGCCTTTGCCAAGCTCAGAATTCAGAAATCTGCTGAACAGTAAAGATTTCGATCTCACAGTTATCTCTGTACATACATGACAATAATAGATACATTATACAAATTACAAATCCAAAACCGACATGATTCTAAGCTAGCAACGAAAGCTGGTTCCTGCATCTGCATGACTGGCCAGCCCAATGGACTTCCACAGATGCCGTCGCGGACCTATTCTAGTTCATCTCTACTGTAAGACTGTAAGGCTGTAAGTGCTACATAAATCAAAAAAGTGATGTAAAAGTCAATCTTCAGCTCTAAAGTGGGGACTAAATAGACATGAAAATATATTTGTTTAAATTCAGTATGATATATATGGCATACCTGGTTGTTTGACTACAGAGTTTTCATCCCTGCTATTTGAACAGCATTATCAGTCAGATCCCTTCAATTTTCTAGGCCGCTTGGACTGGGGTGGTGATGGAGGCGCATCTATAAATCTTCCAGTGGTCTGGCAAAAATGATTTGAGATGAAATGAATCCATAACATAGTTAAAAGCAGATGAAAAGATCAATTGAACTCATATAGGTCCATAGTAGTAGGAAATACTAGGCATCCATTAAATTGTCTGTAATCTAACAGACATTGTAGAAACAGCATGGATACTTCAATTCAAAGACATGCATGTACCATAAAAGAAACCGAGTAAAGTTTAACAGCAGAATTAAAGTTTAAAAACAATAAACCTTCCGCTTGTGGTCCCGTTTGCCTGCTCTTTCACCTGATGTCACATGAAGCAGGATAATGCAAAATATTAATAGGCAACCCCTCATATTGAAGACGGAAGGCGTAAAAAACTGAAGTGTCTGCTTTTAAATACCTGTAAACCCAATTGTATCATGGATGAAGGGCCGATCAATGTCCCTTTTAGAACGCTGCAAATAAATACACAATAATGTTGTTAAATAGAAAGCAACTAATGTTTGGAACCTGATAAGGCACTAGCCAGCGAGCATAACTATTACCGCAAAAGGGGGAAACATATTTCACTGTCTCAGCAATAATTTTCCACTAGACCTTTTTAGATGGTTCCACTAGACATTTCAGTTAACAGGATATTTGGATCTTGAAGTGCTGTGAATTAACATATATTGTCATTGTTTTGCACAACCCCGTTAATACCCCACTAAGCTCTTCATATCTTCTATCAAGGAACTACTTGAGACAGCCACATAACTCTACGACAGATTAGAACAAGAGGAAGCCTATTTGCATTCTGACGTATCTATTCTCCAAGGTTTATGACTTGAATGACTTCACATTATCTTACAACAGTTCCACACTGATAAAAAGAAGAAAAAGGCAGGTAATTCATATATTATATTATATACCTTAGGTGTGCTTGGTGCCTCTGTGAAGGAACTTTCCCGGTTAGCTGAAACTTCAGCCTCTTTAGTTTGCAGCTATTAACATAAAAGACATGTTAGCTGAAGGGAAAGAACAAATATTTGAAGATATGCTTAGTTTCCCCCTTTTTCCCTTCCCATCTTATTCAACAGGTGCTTCGGAAAAAAGAAGATAAAAAATGGGAATCAACACTTACCTAATGCAAATTTAAAAGTATATGCAAGTTGCAAAATGCTAAAGAACATGGATGCTCAGGCTTAAAAAATGTACCTGCTTTTGTAGGTTAAGCAATGTGAGTAGCTCATTCCGCAGTTCAATATGTTCTATGCAAACTGCTTTCGTTGGAACCTTAGGCTTCAAATTCACCTAAAAAAGGTGGTTGCTGAAATATATTTATGCCATTTCACAAATTAATTTTGTGTGCATCTAGTACAGAACGAACCCCTAGCTCTTGTAGTGTCTGATCAACCCTTTTGATAACTCTAAGGCCAGCTGAAGCACCTACTGCTTGAACCATTTGGTCAAGGGCATGGGTTCTCAAATACACTCGAAGCTGAAAGAGAAAGTATACAGGTCATATGCATATATAAGAAAAATGCAGATAGATGTACAATGTTTACACTGAGTTAACCAGATAAGGTGAAAAGTGGTCACCAGCCACCAGTGGCATATTAATAGTAGGTCTATTTGTTCTGTGTTTACCACTAAGAGGCAGGTATATTTCATAGAATCGGCGAAACACGCTATTACAATCATCTTTCAAAAATAAATAGGATCTATTTGTATTTAATGATTTATACATTTGAAAGGAAAGACGGGTCTACTTAAGCCCATAGAAATGAAAGTGGAAAGCTGCACTACTCAACGCATCACTATTAGAACAACAATACAGTTCAGACATCAAATGGATTCATTTTTGCACCTGATTATGAACCTGATGCACCATATATCTATAGTTTGTGGCAAAAACATATTTGCAAATGTAGCACCTATTTTGTGCCTTCCAACACAACATCCTTCTTGAACACAACATCAGTAGTTCAGTACTTCTAATGGAAAGCTTGAATAAATTCCACTACAAGGTATGCATTTTCAAAAATGCCACTCGCTGTGAGGTTGATATATGATTCCCAACACCACATGGCAATATGGCATTTATCCAAGTTTCACTTGTGGGTGTTTGGATCCCAGGACTAAACTTTAGTCCCTGTCACATCGGATGTTTAGATGCCAATTAGGAGGACTAAACATGAGCTAATTATAAAACTAATTGCATAAGCCGAGACTAATTCGCGAGACGAATTTATTAAGCCAATTAATCCATGATTAGCATATGTTTATTGTACCATCACATTCGCTAAACATGGCCCAATTAGGCTTAATAGATTCGTCTCACGAATTAGTCACGGCTTATGCAATTAGTTTTATAATTAATCTATATTTAATACTCCTAATTAGTATCTAAACATTCGATGTGACAAGGACTGAAGTTTAGTCCCTAGGAACCAAAGTGGGGCACCGTATTCATGTAACCTCAATGTCCTGACAAAACCCTCATAATAATAAAAATTAAGGTGATATCAGATCTAATGCAGGAATCAACACTGAAAAAACATATATAATTGGATCTTGAACGTATGTGATTTATTCTCCTTTAGATGTCACTGAGTAGTGGTGAGTGCTGACACGGATGCGTAGTAAAATCTGAGAGTGATAAGCTGAATTACGGCTGGTCTTATTGCATAATAAAATTATCTCTGTAGCTTCTTCAGGGTAAAAAGAACATCTGTCAACGTAACAAAAAAAGAAAAAGTCTACTTAACCCCCACCTTTCATACATGGTCTACTTCATCCCCAACTATGAAACCGTCTATTTTACCCCTGAACTTTCCAAAACCGTCTATTTTACCCCCGGGTTGGTTTTGACAACGGTTGCTACAGTAACAGCGGGTTGCTACAGGAACGGTGGGTTTGCTACAGTGTCGTTGTGTTTGACATTTCTTTTTTTTATTTATTTCTGATAAATTTTTGAAAAATCATAGTAAATCATAGAAAAATCATAAAATGAAAAATCTAATTTTATTGGACTCCACATGAGTAGATCTACATAGTAAATATATAATACGGTATGCTTTAGTACAATTTTTTTTGTAGCTTTAGATTAATTGGAAAATCCAATTTTTTCTGTAATTAATTAGAATTTATCTATAACTAAGTTATACATAGTCCAATGAGTACGAAATTTTTACTATAGTTCAAGCATACAATAATTAGCGTACCATAAAAATTTCACCACAATTGGACCATAGAAGCTGCAGCTATGAATTATTCCAATTAATTACAGACAAAATTAGATTTTCCAATTAATCTAAGGGTACAGTAAAAATTTTGTACTAAAGCATACCGTATTATATATTCACTATGTAGATCTACTCATGTGGAGTCCAACAAAATTAGATTTTTTATTTTATGATTTTCTATGATTTTTCAAAGATTCACCGAAAATAAAAAAAGGAAATTCAAACCCACCGTTACTGTAGCAACCCACCGTTACTGTAGCAGTCCTTTGTTACTGTAGCAACACGCTGTCAAAAACCGCCCGAAGAGCAAAATAGACGGTTTTGGAAAGTTCATGGGGTAAAATAGATGGTTTCATAGTTGGAGGGTGAAGTAGACCATGTATGAAAGGTGTGGGGTTAAGTAGACTTTTTCCTAACTTAAAATGTAAATTAATCAACCATAAGACTTAACCAGAAATAGTTTCAGGATTACCGTTCGTAGTGAATTAGGTATCAAGGTGTTAGCTGTTGTATTTGGATGCGCTAAAGATGGATGAGTGCTGCTTGATGGAGATACACCATCAACAGGAACCATAGCATTATCAGAGCTCGGAGGCATTACAGCTTCATCAACATTCTACAAAGCATCAAACAATTAGACATCCAACAATCCATACCATTAGCATCAAGCAGTGTCCATTTACTCTTGAAAGTACCAACAATTGAAATAGAAAGGGGAATTGATGAACAATATTGGCATGCACCTGGAATATCCAAATGATAAAGGTTCTATTAATTTGAAAAAATAACAAATATCTAGATGTTTTACCATCAGTTGCTTTGCAAAAGAAACTCATCCCATAAATACCATACAAATTATCATTAAAAGCTTATTGCATTAGATAATTCGTGCTATAGGACATGTACTAACATGGAATGGTTACTCACTTTGCTAGCAGCACGAGATTCCATAATACGTTTTGCATCTGCTAAAGTCTGAAAATGCAACATTTGGTAGTTAGGTACACAACAACAGAATCTAGCAAATAGTAAAACTGCAAAAGTCAGCAAATTTCTCACCTCGGCATCCTTTCGTTCTTGCTGCTTTGTTTGGGAGAGAAGTGCTGATAATGCACGCTTCCTCTCAGTCTCATGAGCAGCATCATAGGTATCCTGAGAACAAACACAGTTGACATATGTAAGTACAGGACAAAATTTATCATGACATGAAGTAATTACATTTAATTAGGGAAGAGAATTAAGCACTACCTTCACAAGGGGATTCCCAGAAACATCTTCGAATGACCTAGCTCTATGAATTAGAAGAGTCTGAGAAGCTGCAAAAATAAAAACGACGATGACTATAGAGCTAAGGTATAACATATAGATTGAGATGGTGGAAATACACACAAATTGTGCATACATGCTTATCAATAATAATTGATTTAATAGGTGAATAGTAAGTCAAGATGCCACCAAACTTCTGGTAACATAACATAGTACAAAGAAGGTGTGTACAAATAAAATACATTTGTACAGCAGACCAAATGCTATGGCAATGTTCAAGACTTTCTTCATCAATTTAAAAGAAGTAAAAAAGAAGCTGCAAGAGAGCAGTTTAGATTTTAGAACATCTATGATAGACAGCGCATGCAAATATCTTACACGTTATGATTGAAAGGTTACTGTTGTCGGGGACCAATACTAGGGTACCCGAAGAGGAGGAGCTAATGGTCATCAACATTGATTCATCCGAGTAGTCAAGAGCGCGACAACAGCTCCAACCGACCCCAGGTGCACGGGCTCCGCCTCGCCCGACCTCTGGGTCGGGGGCCCCGCCTCACCCGACCTCAGGGTCGGGGGCCCCGCCTCGCCCGGTCTCTGGGTCGGGGGCTCCGCCTCGCCCGGCCTCTGGGTCGGGTGCCCCGCCTCACCGGCCCTCTGGGTCGGGGGCTCCGTCTCGCCCGACCCCTCAGGCGCGGCTCCTGACAGAAGCCCGTACCGCCGCCAACCATTACGGGCCAGAAAGTACAACTCAAGGTCAAACTTCTGGCATCGTGTTGGGAGCAGGCACATCTCAACATGACCCGTGCCCGTGACATGTCACTCCAGGGAACTCACATCACCAACAGTGACGGACGCGTGGTCACTATGCTGCCTACTCCCCGTACGGCCGCTGACCAGCACGCTGGTTCGCCACGTCGCACGCCGGGACGGAATGGGACGTCACGACCCGCTGACAACGCCGGGGCGTGGCATCAGCGGCGAACAGGCGCCCGGCGTGGAGCCGTCCCTGTCACCATCTGCAGTGTCGACGGGACCCGCATAAAGGAGAAGAAAGGCCCAGCGGTCCTAGAAGCATTCCTCTCCTTGGCTCTTCTCCCTCTTTCTCTCTGTGTAACCTGCTCTTCCCCTTCGTCTGTAAAAGGGGAAGCAGGACGCCCCAGGAGTGGGGACGGCGGTTCACCACTCTACACGGTTGTAGACATCAAAACACACGCCCTAACACGCCTTAAGAGCACACGCACATCAGAGACTTGGGACATGTCCCTCTCTCGCTCGTTTGTAACCCGTACTACAAACTTTCAGTGCTAATAACACGAGCAGCAGCGACAAACTGGACGTAGGGACTTTCTGCCCGAACCAGTATAAACCTCGTGTCCTCTAAGCACACCATCCGAGCCAGACGCGCAATACTAGAAATTTACTAGTTGGTAACTCGAAACACCGACAACTGTCCACTGACAAATAATTACTTGTACATTGAATATAGACAGAACAACCAAAAATACATCACCAATGTTTGCTCCTGAGCAAAAAAATGCATATTTAATTGCTCTCAATATAAAAGCAGGGCCAATAGCCTTAGTCTAATGCATATATAAACAAAGATTAAAAATGGAAGAAAATTCACAAAGCATGTTCTATTTGACATTCTGACCCCAAAGATATCATGATTAAATTACCAGAATAGTAACGACTCTTCAGATCTTCCACACTGCGAGCAGTTGGAAACCTATCTGCTATTACTATGAAGCGAAGGTCAAATCGTTCACATAATTCAAATAGCTGATCTGTTTCTTCCTTGCTCCAATCCTGAAATAGGTACACCACATATTTCTTTTAGAACTTCGGAAAGAACATGGGGGGAAAATCCTGAAAATTTAAACCCCCAAAACCAATAAGTTCGTGAATATCCAAAACGGCCGCAGACCAAAATTAGACATATGTTTGGTTCTATTCTAGAAATGCTTCTGTTGAAGTAGACAAATTACTGAACAATATCGTATACATACAGTAAGGTCAAAAAAATTTGACATATGTCTATTTGTTCTATTCTAGAAATGCTTCTGTTAAAGTAGACAAATTACTGAACAATAGTGTATACATACAGTAAGGTAAAAACATGACTGAAGATTTCAAAATTTCCAACATAAGTTTATTTATTAAACCAATATAAACCTTCAGCAAAAAGGTCATACCACTGCAAAAAGAAATTCTGTTATTAAGTTTGGGTATAAATAATAGGTATATTTAATGTCTGAAATACATATTCCAATAGCAGAATATGAAATCTCTCGTTTATGAATTCAAATACTCTAAAGGACTTTCACATGAATGGGTACTAACCCTACAAGATCAGCAGCAGCAGGATCGCCGCCTATATGTTACTACCTCCGTTCCTTTTTATAAGGCACACATGCATATCAAGATTCAAACTTTAAAAATTTGACCAATAATTTGACTAATAATTTTTAACTATTATAATACAAACTTGGAACAGTTAGATTTGCAAGCAATTGTACTATCTAATAATCACAAGTTTATAAGCATAAATATTATAATATAAAGTAAATGAATGGTCAAAGTGTAATTTAGAAGACCGTGTCGTTCCAACTGGCAGCTTATAAAACAGAAGTTGGAACGGATGGAGTAACAAGCATGCCACGCTAACAAACAAAAATGCAATATCAAACAGATGTTTAGAAGTTAGACTATCTTGTTAAGATGGGAAAGGGAGCTAAACTATAATTCAGTTTCTAATATACTAGCTAAACTATAATTCAGTTTCTAATATACTATAACTAGAAAACCATATGAAAATGAACATTTGTGACACGCCAGATTCGCTCTTTCCAGAATATGAAGTGTGGGTAGCACAAAACGTAAGCACAGAAACAAATCAGACACTAAATTTCAAAAAAAAATGCAAGTACTAAGTAAGTACCTACCTACAGGGTCAACTAAAAACTTCTCGTACTCCTCATCCAGTATATTTAACAACATCTGCCTTCTGCAAAATCAGAAGGATAAATAAAGACAGGGACACAGGGTAAGCCCCAAGTTTTGAAAGGAAAGGCTTCTTGCTCAATTATGTACCTAACATAATATAGTTCTTACCTTGTTATATTTTGCAAACTGATAATCACCAGTTGGCTGAATACCATTAACAACACTAACCTGAAAAATCGAATTGGTGAGAACTAGTTATTGTGTGAGTAAGTCATACTATTTTTCAACATACACCACATTAGCAGAGCAAGATACAGACCCAGTGATAGAGTTGAAGGTTATCAGTTCGTGCAGATGACTTGAAAGGTAACCACTGCCATGCTACCTGCATAAGATATAAAAATGGTTTTGTCAATTAGACTAAAGTGGCCCCTATCTCCAATAGCATCAAACAGCCAGATAGCTAGATAAGAGTAGTCATCTTCTGCATTCTATGAGAAGCTCACATCAAGTTGAATTGCTTTGCTATGGGGTAACAAATGTAACATTTCACAAATATGTCACAAATCCAATGCAAAAATCTTCACCACACACAGTGAATGAACGGTTAATACAAAGATATATAGTTCTATATAAGCTTGGCTCTAACTGCACTTCTGCTGATTACGAACTAGGATATTTATTTGTAGTCTAAGGGGTTTCATATATACAAAAACATGTCACAGGTTAACAAGTTCATGTGGTTCCAACGCACATGAGGAAACTTAATCTGGTAACATAAAGCTGTTTTTATTGGCAATCCAAACAGTATGTGTATACGAAGTGGTCAGCATTTTAGTTTTCCAGGTTCAAATTACATAAGCAATGTACTTCACCAATTTTGCACGTGTGTGGTTTATGAGTAGCTTAAAGCTCAGCGCAGCTCAGAAGCCATCCCATTTCAATAGGTTCGAGAAGAATTGTATTCCCTCACCTTCTCTTTCTCCGCAGCAGGCCGCCGCTTCAGGTGGGATGCCTCGATGGTCGGCATGAGCGGGGCCATTCCCACCCCTCCAGTGAGGGCATAGACCTACATCTCCAAGATTTTATCAGCATCGCAGGCACGCAGCAGCGACTAGGAGCCAGGGTGAAGAAATACCTCGCGCGAGACGCCATCAGGCTTGCGCTGAGGCTCCTTGGGCGGCCGCGATTTCTTCTCCTGGGAGGACGAGAAGGGGGTCTTCGGAAGCCCTAGTATGTCCTTCGCGTCCATGTATACGGCCTCACGAGGAAGGCGCGGTGGAGGAAGGTAGGGTTAGGGTTTGGTTCCGTCCTACTGCGACATGGGAAGAGGCGCGCTAAGAGAAGAATATCAACCAACGACAGGCACAGACACGGGGCGATGAAGCTCACAGCAGGGACGCGCGCCGCCGCTGCCGCCACGACTGCGCGCAGAGCCGCGGATGGGATAGCGCCGCGCCGCCGCCACGCTCCGGTGAGTCTCCTGTGTGAATGGGAGTTGCCGAGTGGTGGGGGGCTGGGCCGCTGGGGGCGTGGGACACCGATGCCAACTAATTGGGCCACGACGAAGACGAGGTTGGGCCAGGAGCCCAGGAGCGGGGGGTGGCTGTGTCTGTGACTCATTCTGTTCGCTGGGAGTTTCGGTTAAGGGCCCGTTTGGAACAGAGCATTCTCACAGGAATTTTAAAGGAACCATGTCCTTCTGTTTTGATGAGGATGTTACGTACTCTTTGAAATAGAGGTAGCTTCCCGTTCCAAAGTAAAGAGTCGGTCTTCTTTTTTCACAAAAACACATGAAAGACATCCAATCTGACCTAAGGGAATCATTGTTGCTCACAAACTTTTGCTTAACACACGTGTGCTTACCTTTCTCTCAAGCTTGCAAGCGCCATTAATAACGTAATGGACCAAAGGCCTTTAGGGCGTCCGCAACAAGCAGGAGAAATCGTCAGCTTAGTTGGCGTAATGTGGAAAAAAAAAGCACAAACAATATCAGTCGCTTCCGATGGGACAAGTAGTTAGAGACATGCAGTTTACCGAGACCTGTGCGAGCCTAGCGAGATGGAAAGCGCTAGAGACTAGCAGGCTATTGGCTTGTTTTTAGCCGAAACTTATTAGTTATGGTATAATATTTTTTTCTCATAATAAACTAGTACCAATCGAATTTATTAGTCCATAAACCAACCAGTGAATAGGCTATAATTGTCTTGCACGCTCTCTCCTCCACGTAAGCTTCGTAGCTAGCTCCGAGCCCCATGTTGGGGACGCCCTCAGCTTTCACAATACAAAGGACTATGTCTCAAGGACTAGCAGGCTAGGAGCGGCCCACCCACCCTTCTTAATTGATGCTTCTCGATCTATTGTGCTCTGCTTGACCATTGTTTTGTTCGTTTGGCTGATAAGCCATGACAGAGAGTACTGTTGACTGATCTGTTGTAAGAGAAAAATATTGTTCGTTGGCTGAAAAAATACGACTTATAAGCCAAACGAACAGGACACATGCTTGGATTTGTGAGATCACGAGAAGCGAGGAGAACATGATATTAGAGAGGACAGAGAAGCCATGAAGGGGAAGGACTTGCACGGTCAACTGCAAGTGAGCGGTGACCTATAGTTGGAAATAAAACCTAGGTGCTCCATCCGTCCCAAAAATGAGTGCACACTCCCTCATCGATGAATATCATAAATATACGAAAAAGTATTATTATTTATGATAATAATAAATATTATTAGATTAGTTATGAAATATATTTTTAGAATAAACTTATTTAGAAATACAAATATTGATATCTTTTTACTATATACTTAGTCAAATTTAAAAAAAATTTGACTCTTTGATAAACAAGATGTGAGTTTTGGAATAGAGAGAGTACATCTATATATTTATGAGTGGATCGTAAATCTGATAGAATCTTATCAGACGCGTCCTTATTTCAGCTCGTGGCTTCCCCTGCGTCTTCTTGTCCACACCATCCATCCACATCATATTCGTCCATGATCTATCTCCCCCGTCTCAGTACCAATTAACTAATGGCTAATGATATCTTAGTTTGGCCTGAGCACGATAGCGTCGCCAATTTGCCACCGACGGGCCCCCGGCGCCACGTACCACGTTCTAGACGCCGCGGGACGGCGGGAGCGAAGTGACTTGTCAAGCCACGACCCCTTTTGACAAATTCTTCTTGGTGTTTTGACCTTGCACCGGCCGGGCGGTTTGCTGACCGGAGCAAACAGAGCAAAGTGAGCTCCACTGGATTTTGTGTTGCTTGGAGGTAGTTACAACGACCACTTGCAAAAGCACAGGCACCTGTGTAACCATCGGTGGCTCCGATGACGCCTCCTGTCACTCATCCATCGGAGCCATGAAACAAAGCAAAAGAGATCAGTTGCGCTTAGCTTATTAATTAAGGCCATCTTCAGTGCGGGTTTTATATTACTCTTTCCAGTAATGTTTCGTCAGTTAAGAAGTAACGAGCGATAACTAGACAGATTTTATCGTTTTTATGACCTCTCCATGACATCAATGCCTCACCTGGAGATTAACACTAAGTAGAAATCCAAGCTAAGTGTAGTGTGTATCAAATATACTCAACTAACTAAATATATACAAGAAAATATTACTCTCTTCGTTCCGAATTATAAGTCGTTTTGTTACATCTATTTTACGATGCACCTATATATAATATTATGTTTAGATACATAGCAAAATATATGAACCAAAAAAGTCAAAGCGACTTATAATTTAGAACGGAGGGAGTAATATTTATGGTACACAATTAACATCGTTAGACAGGTCGTTGAATCTATTTCCATCATAAATTTATTAGAGATACAAATAATGCTAATATTTCTTCTACAAATCTAGTTAAACTTAAGAAAAGTTGACTAGTACGACAGATCGACACTTAAATAGAGAGGTAGGGAGTACGTGATTTTACTACGCGTATGGTAGAAAACTTGCACGTGTATTTATAATAGTATATCATGATATATTGATATTGATATATAAAAATATCAGTAGTAATTACTAGGTGGTTCGATATCTGGTCCGGATTGTCATGGTTACACAACAGCGTGGCGGATATTCGCTTCCCTCGGGAGACCAGACAGACGCAAACAGCAAACCACCCTTTCTCAAGTTTCAATCCTAGTTATTAGGACCGGACCCGACCGGCGGTTCGACCGCTAAAAGACCGAACCAGAGCCTAGACCGGTCCGGTTCACTTAAAAGACCGTTTGTGCAATCGAACCGCTAAAAACCGGTTGAACCAGCCGGTTTTTTATGGAACCGGTGAACCGGCCGGTTCCATACGAACCGGTGAGTTTTTGAGTTTTTCCAAAATTACCCCTCAGTGCACTCAAGACGACCTTATCTAGTCAGGGGTATTATTGGAAATTGGCTCCAAATGCCTCTTTAGGGTTGTTTTGCCGCTGGGAGTGGTTGAGTGGGAGGGAAAAATTGCCTTTTCGTGTTCTGGGCGGCGGCGCGGCGCTTCTGCTCCGTGCAGCGTCTAGCAGGCGGCGGCAAGAGCATCAGTAAGCAGCTACGGGCGGGTCAGCGTGCGGCTGGCGGCAGGCAACGGGCGGCCGCGGCGGGTCGAGCTTGCGTCGTCCGCAACCGGCAGCGGCGTGCGGTTGCAGCGTTGTTGTCTGCTACTCTGCTCTAGGCTCCACCACTCCAGGCCTCCAGGCGCTTCCCTGCTATTCTCCCGTTCCAGACGACCATGTCAGAACTTCGCGACATGGCTAATGGTGAGCCTGGGTTAAGATTGAATTAGGCATATATGATCTGTCAATGTGAAGATTCAT
Source organism: Miscanthus lutarioriparius (assembly GCA_904845875.1). Lineage (NCBI taxonomy): Eukaryota > Viridiplantae > Streptophyta > Magnoliopsida > Poales > Poaceae > Miscanthus > Miscanthus lutarioriparius. Next base: position 73,116,578 of record CAJGYO010000008.1, read on the forward strand.
AAATATATGAAGCTCGTGTTCGTATTATAGTATATTAGTTATTAGGCATATCTTTTCTCCATATTTGATTAATTTAGGATTGATTTAAGTTTTCCACGACATGCCTAAAGTAGTAACAGATGAGCCGCATTTCTTATCCGTTATCATGCACTTTTGTTTTGAATCTAAAAACTTGTGCAATTAAATTTGTGTTGTTTATTTATCATATGTCAATTATTAATTATAGCATATATATATATATATATATATATATATATATATATATATATATTATATACCGATTCAAAGTAACCGTGGCCGGTTCAATTTGTCTGGTCCAAAACAATTGAACCGGCGGTTCAATCGGTTCTAAACAGTCGGACCAGTAAACCAGTGACGCCTGGTAATTTTTTTTTAATTTTAACCCTTTTTTGAATATAATTTTAAATCTAACACTATTGGTTTTTTTTAAAACTAACACTTTTTGCCGCGCCTATTGCCCTGGCGTGGCCAAATGCCTGTGCCGCGCCATGCGTGGTGGCGCGGCAGAGGGCTGACTTGGCGAGGGCCGGCCTGGGGGGCCGCTGATGTGGCAGGTCCTGCCGCGCCACCGACCTTGGCGCGACAGTGCCGCGCCCTGATCCGTGGCGCGGCAGGATCATATATATATACCGCGTGCGACCCCGCCCGCCCGCACGCACCCTGCCCCTGCCCGCCTGCCCGAACGCCGCCGCCGCCGCCAGCGCCCTGCCAGCGGCCGCCCTGCCACGCCGCGCACGCGCCCGCCTGGCCTCGCCCCGCCCGCGCCCGCCCAGCCCGGCCTCGGCCGCTCGCCCACGCCGCGCCCGGCCGCTCCCCCCGCGCAGCGCCCTAGCCGGCCACGCCACGAACGCCGGCGCGTCAAGGCCGCTCGCTCCTAAGGTACCTCCGTCTCGATTTCATATTTTATTATTATTATGTAGTATAGTTGGTATTTTTTGTATTCTTAAGGTACCCCACGTGCCCTCGCAGTCCTCGAGCGGCCGGCGCAGAAGCAAAAGAGTTGATGAAATCTTAGAACGACTATTTTCATTTTTTTTTCTAGGAGTATCTAGGGGCATCGAGGCTATTTTCATTAAATATTAGTTTCTTTGCAATATCTTAGAACGACTATTGTTATGTGACGGAGGAAGTACCTTTCGTAATAGGTACTATTACATAATAGGTACTATTACATAATAGATACTATTACATTAAGCATGGAGTATACTTTCGTAATAAACTTATTTGGAGATACAAATATTGATACCGTTTTTTTAGTTTTGATCAAACTTAAACATATTTGACTACTTGAGAAGTAAGGTGTGTATTTATTTTGAGACGGAGGGATTACTTGTAATTTTGGAACCAAAGTTTTATATGGATTGATTATGTATTTATTATCTAGTATACTTAGGATTTTGGGTTTAGGGATTTAGGCTAGTTAGGTTAATGAATTGGTTTGTGATTTGTTTGTGAATTTATTAATGTTAACTTGAATTTTGTTAATTTGAATACTCTAACGCTTTGTTTATCAATTTGTAAAAGGATGACCCCTCCCACGCAGCACCTGTTGTACCCTATTCTTGAGGTGAAGTACGGCGACCAGCACCGAGCACACATCTTGAGTGACAACGACGCAGAGGTGTTCTTGCCTCTTTTGAGGCCCCGCACGCACACCAGGACGCATCAGTGGGACGAGCGTTATACGCTGTACATACGGCGTGCCGGCTTCCTCGAGCTTATCCGTGTTGTGGACTATGGTCTTCCGCCCCTTGACCCAGCACTACTTACTGCAGCTGTAGACAGGTGCGAGTGCATTATTTGTACGTAAACTTTCTTGTAATAAATTTGAGGCAACTAACCGTCGTTCTATTCTTATAACAGGTGGAGGTCTGAGACCCACACGTTCCATCTACCTTGTGGCGAGATGACCACGACGTTGCAGGACGTGAAGGCTATTTTAGGCCTTCGTTTGGGGGGACTTCCAGTGACAGGGATAGTTGACAATGATCACTGAAGGGAGCTGGTGGCTCAGTTTACTGGCTTTCTTCCACCGGACGACGATACTTCCAAGAAAAATAAGTGAGTAATTTCAAGCCTATTTAATACTTTCATTGTTTATAGCTGGCATTGGGTCTCATTTTCTTTGATCAATTACAGGAAAACTTTCGGTGTTTCGTCGTCCTGTATCATAGAGCGCTTTGATTACTTGGACCCACAAGCTGAAGAGGCTCAGATCGACAGGTTCGCTCGAGTGTGGCTCTGGCACTTTCTTGGTGCTGTCCTATTCCCAGACGCCTCGGGCAACACCATCAGCTGGATCTTCCTTGACATACTTCGCCAGCCATAGGAGAACATAGCGGGGTACATCTGGGGTAGCGCAGTCTTGATATAGACGTATTGACAGCTATGCGTTGCCTGTCGTCGCACCTCAGGACATGCGAACCTTGGGGGTTGCTCGTACCTACTCCAAGTTTGGTGTTGGGAACGATTGTCCGTTGGGAGGCCCCTTAATAATGGTTTACCGGTAAGTACTTCGGTTCATTATATTTTCCAGGCAGTTAGATATGATGAGATTATTTGTTGCTAATTCATTATCGTGTTCAATGCAGCGATGGAACGGGCATGATACACTCTCTACAGCTCTGTATATCTGGACGGAAGCACAGTTAGTTAGAGGAAATGCGTAGCGCAAGTACAGGGAGTACACGGACGGTCTCGACGTCCTAACACAGTACCAGGTTAGGCTCTCTATACTATCGTACCGGTATCTGCTTCGATGTACAGTATATCACAACCTAACACAATTATGAAATTTCAGGTGTTTTGGTGTCTTTGGGATTCTCCGGAGCTCCAAGGCTACCTGAGTCCTGTCACTAGGGACGAGTCACACGAATATCGCTGCGACGTCTCTCTTATTTTCTTCTATGTGGTCGAGATTCACTTGCCTATCTGGGTCTGCAGACAGTTTGGAAGAATGACAGCCTGCCCACCACCGCTTTACTCCACTAACCAAGAATTACACGGGTACGTTATCGATTAATAACAATGCTACAATTCAGAGGTGTGTTTGGTACAAATAACATCATTTTGTTGCAGGTTTGACCGCAGGAAGAGGTACAAGATCAAGGATTGGCGCGTGACACACAGCCCGTACATCCATTTGTGGCAGACCAGGGTACCACATGCGGTCCATGCGGGTCCTCCACACGACCAGCACACCTTCGATGAGTACCTGTGGTGGCTTCACAGGTCTGCGAGGACACATGTCAAGCCTCCGTACACTGACGTGGTGATTGACGAGGACTCGGAGGAAGATGTCATCGAAGATGTGAACGACGTTACCACTAGAGAGGACACACAGCTACAGAGAGCATCACTTCAAAGATACGTGGTAAGATACTTGAATGGTACAATTTGTTATCCTTTTGGTTTTAAGTAAGTGTACTAAAACTGTTCAACCGTGTTTCTGTACTCAGGCGACACAATTGTAAAGGCTGTCCAACGAAGCAGCGTTCCGGCTTCACGAGTCTAGAGGGCAGGGGCCAGGCGTTCTCGCGGCTTTTGTGGAGGTAAACATAAACTTGTCCGTTTCGAAAATATTTCTTTAGTGTATATGCGTTTGTGTAATGAACTAACTTTAACGTCTATTTATGCAGAAGGTGAAGAAGAGCTATAGGAAGCTAGCTCAGAAGCTGAGCTGCATGGACACTCCTTATGAGGAACCGCCACTCCCGGCGCGGTCGGGTGGTACGTCTTCAGCCTCTTTGAGGACACCAGCCGGCTTTTCTCAGCCGATGACAGGTGCCACTTCCGCGGTGCGTACACCACCGTATCATAGCGCTGGGAAGGACCTTACAATCGAGGACGAGGAGGAGGACGATGACGACAAACCCCCGGGTTTCCGCGGACAGCACGACCAGTGGGACGAATGGCCGCAGGACAAGATCGGCATGTGTCAGCTAGGTGGTGCCCCACTTAGCACCCAAAGAACCTCACAGGTACTAACAAAGATAGTTTGTTTCAATACGTAGGCTCCATGAACTAACGATCATAAGTAATCGTGCGTGTCATATACCTGGAGGGTACGAGCCGTACGCACCGTCGACGCGACCATACCGATGTTGGCTACACTCCCAATGTGTTGCCAACAAATCCGAAGAGATAGAGGCGTCCGAGGAATCCTTACACTCCTGGATCTTAGTTTGTTAGGTCAAACGAATATTGCCATCCGAAACTTGCGTGGTTATTTGGTTATGTTATCTCAAACTTACGTCAAAACAATGAATATGTTATGTGGCAGCTTGTCAACTTGCTTCTTATTCATTTCTTTGAGTCGCGGCAGCACTGCCGGCAAGATTAAGTACCAACTAGTTCGAGAACCGACAGTCCCGGTGGCAATTTTTCGTAATCGATTAGTTTAAATGGTGCATAACCGTATTATGAAAGACGAAAAACTTATCATTGGCTTATCAAATTCTTTATTCGACCGTGAAAAAAACTCAACAAAATACGTGCGCGACGCGTTTCGATTCAACCATCCAGGTACTCCGTGCGGGCGGCAGGCGCAGCGGCCAGGTGGTATGGCTGCGCGGGCGGTGTATATATGGTCCTGCCGCGCCAAGGTCGGTGGCGCGGCAGGAGCTGCCACGTCAGCGGTCCCCTAAGCCGGCCCTCGCCACGTCAGCCCTCTGCCGCGTCACCATGTATGACGCGACACAGGCATTTAGCCACGCCAGGACAATAGGCACGACAAAAAGTGTTAGTTTTAAAAAATAAAAGTGACAATATTAGATTTAAAATTATATTAAAAAAAGGGTTAAAATAAAAAAAAATTCTGCCTGGTCCGGTCCTAATAACTTTGGTTTCAATTCAACACCGCCGTCTCAGTCCGTCACCGCAGGTCCGCAGCACAGCGCCTCGCCACCTCCTTGCTCGCTTCGCTTGCGTTGCGCTTGCCCCTCCCCCCTTTCCCCGCCGGAGCCGCCGCCGGAGCCATGTCCGGCGCGGCGGTCCAGGCGGTGGAGCCCCGCCCAGCGGCAGCCGCGACGACCACCGCGGCGGCGTCTCCGGCCGCCACGGCTCAGCCCGCGGCAGCGGCGAGGGGAGCGATGGGGTGCGGCGGCCCAGCGCGCGCGGCGGGGCCGGCGGCGGCGACGATGGATCACGTGCTGCTGGCGCTGCGGGAGACGGAGGCGGAGCGGGAGGCGCGGATCCGCGGCGTCTTCGGCTTCTTCGACGCCGTGGGGCGGGGCCACCTCGACCACGCGCAGATCGTGGCCGGCCTCGTCGCCCTGCGCGTCCCCGAGGGGACGACCGGCGGCGCGGGCGCCGAGGACTACGCGCGCGCGCTGCTCCGGGCCTGCGACCGCGACCGCGACGGCCGCGTCGGCTACGACGACTTCCGGAGGTACATGGACGACAAGGAGCTCGAGCTCTACCGCATCTTCCAGGCCATCGACCTCGAGCACAACGGATGTATCCTGCCCGAGGAGCTCTGGCACGCGCTCGTCAAGGCTGGTAACTGCAATGCCACCGCTTCTCGCCTTATTCCTTCCTTTTTTTTTTTTTTTTGCAAGTACCGTAATCCTTCCTTTTAGTGATTCCTCTATTCCACTCCACCATAGCTGCAATACTCGAATGAGGTTGAGTGAGAGAGTGTGAGACTGAATAAAATAGTGTTTTCCTGAGCTACAAATTTAAGTGTTCCTTGAGATGTCGTGAGAAATGTATTCCCTAGCTTAATACTGCCATAAGCTTAGTTCAGTGCTGCACTGTTCTTAGTTGCTTGTAGTGGTGGAAGCTAGGATGTCCACTCTTGAAAAGTTGAATAATAGTCCAATACATGTTTGTGCTGCAGTATCCCTGACTAATCTAGGTACCAAAGTTCAAATTTGGCAATTGGTGTAAAAAAAATGCAATGCTCGATATATTGATGGAGAAATCAAGTAAGGCGGTGCTTTGCTTTTGGTCAATAAAGTCACTCAAGTTTTGTGATGGTTCTAGACTCCTAGTGATGCCATGGGGACATGGGCTCCTTAAAATAGTTAACTAAGATAAAGGCCCTTCCATAATTTGGGTATCCTTTTTCCAAATTTGGTGATCAGGATGCAACACAAAGTATTGATGGAGACATACTGCACGGGATAGTTTCTTTTTGTGGTGATCAAATTTGAAGTGGAGTTCAGTTTTGACTTAGTTTGTATTTTCTAAATTCTAATACAATGTCTCACATTCTGTGGTTTGATTTTGAACCTGGTAATCATCAGTTACTGTAAATACAACAACATAGTTTCGCTTGTTGGATCATAAACTCCATTTTAGCGTTGCAATGAGCTTCACCATTTCATAATTTTAATCAGTTTCAATATCTTAATTTATGTTTAATCATGTATATCACAGATGAAAGTGGCTAAACTGATCATGTGTATGTTGTGTGTGTGAGTATGTTTGTTGGCATATGTGGGCGGAACTAAGTCACCATTCTGAAAATAGGAAGTAGTTCCTTGTATGTGAAGTCTGTTTTAGCTTTGAATAAAACAGTGGGCTGTATTTGTCAACACTGGTAGGAAATGTAAATAGCTATGTTCCAAGGAACTGGCTGACAAATCTAGTCTTTGTGATATGCCTTACAAGTATATCAGTTTACTGTTTGCAGGTATAGAAATTGATGATGAAGAGCTTGCAAGATTTGTTGAGCATGTGGATAAGGACAATGATGGTATTATTACTTTTGAGGAATGGAGAGATTTTCTTTTGCTTTATCCTCATGAAGCAACCATTGAAAACATATATCATCACTGGGAAAGAGTCTGCCTTGTAGATATAGGTGAGCAAGCCGCTATACCGGAAGGAATAAGTAAACATGTAAGTGCGAGCAAATATCTGATTGCAGGAGGCATTGCTGGTGCAGCATCTCGTACTGCAACTGCACCTCTTGATCGCCTCAAAGTAAATATGCAAGTGCAAACAGACCGCACTACAGTTGCACATGTGGTTAAGGGTATATGGAGAGAAGGTGGTCTGCTGGGATTTTTTAGAGGGAATGGACTAAATGTGGTAAAAGTTGCTCCCGAAAGTGCTATAAGATTCTACACCTATGAAATGCTTAAAGAATACATAATGAAAAGTAAAGGAGAAAATAAGAGCGACATTGGTACTTCTGGACGTCTCATGGCTGGGGGTTTGGCTGGTGCTATCGCACAGACAGTGATTTATCCCATTGATTTGGTGAAGACTCGTCTGCAGACTTATGAGGGAGGCAGAATTCCTAGCCTTGGCGCACTATCAAGGGATATATGGATACATGAAGGTCCCCGAGCGTTCTACAGAGGCCTTGTTCCATCATTGCTTGGCATGGTTCCGTATGCTGGAATTGATCTTACTGTTTATGAAACACTGAAAGAAATGTCCAAGACATATGTCCTCAAGGACAGTGGTACACTTCTACCAGGATCTGTTTGTACTTCTACTTCCACCCTTCTCATCTGGTGTTACTAAGTTATGATTTTCTGATGTAGATCCTGGCCCTTTAGTACAGTTGGGCTGTGGAACAATCTCTGGAGCGCTAGGAGCCACATGTGTATATCCTTTACAAGTCATCAGAACAAGGTAAGCGATAGATTTCATTGATAGCAATGTAGGCTTGTACAACCATGAAGCTCTGTCCCTCACACATGCCCATATGCTCCTTTTCACTAATGTTATTTGCAGAATGCAAGCTCAACCAGCCAATTCAGAGGATCCATATAGAGGGATGACATGATTGTTTTCGGAGAACTCTGCGGCATGAGGGAGTTTCTGGATTTTACAAAGGGCTTGTACCAAATCTTTTTAAAGTGGTGCCAGCTGCAAGTATTACCTATCTTGTTTATGAGACAATGAAGAAAAGTCTCTCCCTAGATTAAGTGACTTAGTAGATTCTGCATATCAACGGCTGACTGTATAGAGAGTGTTGAGGCATGATCTTCCTCATTGAGTAGGTGCTAACTTAATGACCCTGAAGTGTGAGATAGTATTTTGGCCTCAGGATACAGTTAATGCAGGGCATTCTCATTCTTATTGGCAGAAATAAAAATGTGATACCTGTCAGATCATCAAGGGACCATATTGGAATGCAGGTAGTTGGCCGTCTTTGTAAGCCTCTACTGCTGATATTTCTATATATACTTCTTTTGCAGATTTTGGCAATATTCTGTGTTTTCAGTTTGCACTTAAGAACTCCTTATCAACCGTAGGATTTCAGATTAGGGGATTGCAGTCGGAATTTTTTGGAATTTATTCAATTTTGGTTTAAGCTCTGGTGATTATGATCCAATCATATAGATGGAAGGAAGCACTACAACTAGATTGCATCATACCTTAACTGTGACTAGCTAATCCGCCAGGGAAGTTGTTGAATTCTTCTGATTGACAGGTCTCATAACGAACTGAGAATATTTCGTCAAAGATAAGTTCTTGGCAAGTTGCATGGTATCTTCATTGGGACTGCTAGAAACTGTTTGTATTTTGAAGCATTTTAAATAGTGAAAGTTTGAGATTCTCCTAGCAGCTTAATTTGATCGAATTAACTGACCTCAGTGACATATGGTTTGCATCTACTAGGTGTTTGTTCTGAAACTTGCCTGTTTCTTGTGCCTTGGTAATTTATGTTCATGTCAGCATTACTTGATTAGCACCGTGTATTATGATGGAAATAATGTGAAATATGCTGCCTGTTCATTATTTGGCTATGTAAGGCTAGCTCTTGCTAGGAATATAGCAGGAAACCGATTTCATAAAATCACCAAACTCTTCAGCTTGAATTCACTTTTCTTTCAGAAGGAACTGCCAACTGTCATTGTATTCATGTGTAATCATTTTGTTTTCCTTGCTCCCTTTCTTTGGCTGTGAGAGGCACCTGATTCTTAGGTTTTCAGTTGAAAAGTAGCATACACGTATGTATCGTTCTGATTCAAGGGATAATTGGGTATGTACCACCCAAAACATTGCAGCATAATATGAATTCAAGTTGGTTTTATCTTTCTGTTTTGACCCTGATTTTCATGTTTCAGTGTACAGGGCATCTCCTGCACCCTGCACACCTAGTAAGGCGTTTGAGACGATTTTGTTGACACAGTGGTGTGTTGTTCGACATACTCTAACTGCTTGTTCTTCTGAGATTTTGTCTTTATATTGATCTCGCTCTTGCCCTGCATAAAAGTGTGCTGCCCGCCTGCTACCATATACGTATGTATTTGTGTACGTACCATATATACCAAGTGTCGTCATGATCAACCTGTATTGCATAAGTGCGCAGCCCACAAATATGGTACCTGACTTGTTTGAGAGATGTATTAAGAGACAGTAAACTGATGCCTGTTCATAAGCCAATGCAATCCCCAGCTACAGATTTCGTGGGGCACGACTGGAGTGATTGTGCATCGCTGGACAGACCTGATGAGAGAGAGAAAAAAAAAGTGTGTACTGTATGCCTGGAGATCGCTGCAGTTTTTTTGGCTTTTGCTACAGTAAATTGTGAGACGCCATTTTTGCAGCCGCAGCGCAGCACAGCCGAGCAGTACGGCAGATTCGGAAGAATGTCTGTTCCAATTGTACGAGTATAATACTGACCCTGACCCTCATCCTTTTTCCATTTGCACATGGTCCTGAAATCGTTGAGAGCGTGTACGATTATGAAATTCTCGTATGCTCAGGGAGTCAGGGAACACAGGAGATCCACGAGGTTTGTTACCAGTATAGATGAAAACGGTACTGTTATTTTCCGACCGTATTCGAGACCGAATCTGTTTAGAGAGGTTTAGATCTGTTCGTATCCGAGTCCGGATATTCAACATTCAATACCGTATTCGTATCTGAAAACTCAAATCGCATATTTATGATGTCGACATTGAATCATATTCTATCCGGCATGGCTGATACTATCTGTATTCGAATTTGAATCCGACCAGAAATATAAAAACAAATGTAATATTGGTGATATCTGTCCGTGTCCGATCCATTTTCATCCCTAGTTACCAGTAATATCAATATGCGTATGTTTATGTAAAGCAAGTGTTCAGATAGGTCCCGGTCTGTTGTGCTGTGCTCTGCTTCAGGGCTCACACGAAGTTTCCTTTGTTCAAAAGACCGAACTGGAGAGAGATCCAGAGATAGTGCGACGAAAGCAGGAGGCAACTGACATGCCTTTGGTTTTTCCCAAGTAACCATGTTCTAGAAGCTCCAAGAGCCGGAAGGAGCTGAAACCAGAACGCCTGAAAGGGAACCGACCGATGTGGTCACTGGTCAGGCCGACGACGGTGCTTTTGGCACCATACCAAGAAGGGCCCGGTTCCTGCACCATCTTTTGTGCGGGAGTACAGTACACACACCTGTCTTGTTGGTCTGCCCTGCAGCACGTCCTTGACTCCGGCGAGGTCTGGACGCTCTGGACAGCCTCATCGGCTCTCCTTGCTTTCTGACGGGGACAGTGCAGGCAGGACAGGTGACGGCTCTCGCCGCTGCCGACGACCTCTCCCCGGACCCTCGCGGACACCTGGGTGAATCGTGCCGCCCAGGGTCCCGCGCCGTTGCACTTGCACCTCTCACGCTGTCAGGCACTCGGAAGCGCTCCCGTGTCCCGACAGCCACGGTTCTTCGGCGTCGGCGGTCCCTGGCTCTGGCCCCATGCATCGGCGCTTCGTTCGGTCGCAGTCGAGACGCGACGCGACGGCTCTCCGGCGGTGGCAACCATGATTCACCGGGTCCCTCTCCCTGCTCCCCTTTCGGTTCCGGATAAACGAGGACGTGTGCAACCATGATCCATGCGCCGCCGCTGTGCCCGTGCTCCAGGGCCGCGCTGCTGCTGGCGCACAGTACTTTCGCCACAGCGCCCCGCCCGTATCCAGCGGTAGCGGTCAGGTGAGGTCGCTGTCGCCCTCGGCTCGTGCCGACTTCTCTTCATCCGGGGCTCGTGCCATCACAGATTTACAGGACGTCGGGGACAGGTGGCGACGGGGCCGGTGCCGACCGAAACCTCGCCGCGGACACTTGGCGCCGCTGCAGGTATGGAGGGACCTTGTACAGCCCCCAAAATAGCTCTGGACCCTGGCCTCCCCGCGACAAGTGTCCCCGAGAGCGACGGCTCTCCGGCGGTAGCAGCTGCCGTCACCTGGCCCCGCCGGTGCCTCGGGACGGGACGGGACGCTGACGGCTGACGGCTCCGGAGGCAAACGAACGAGAACAGCCGAGCCCACCGCACCGCAACGTGCGATGCGGACGATGGACGGACCCAGCCCAGCCGAGCCGCCGCATGGGGTCCGCGGTGGCGCGACTGCATCTGCCGATTTCCATTTCCGCCGGTGTTGCTCAGATGGCGGCGGCCGGACACGGCCAGCCGGGCCCCGGGTCTGGCGGCTAGTCGGTCGCGCATGCGACGGTCGACCACGGATCGTGCTAGATGTCGCAACTTGCACTGTGCTTAGCGAAACGTCTTGTATATGCACAGGATGCTGTGCCGAACCTTAGGTTGTCGCTTTCTCCTACCCCTTTCGTAGGTTACTGCCTGGTATAGGCTGCTGACGTCCCTGCACCAGTGCGCCAAATTGCCAAAGCCGTCGTTGAGAAGCCTCTGTCCCACGTCGGAGCATTCAAAAATTTATCAAAAAGCAAGACGTTTTAGCTCCTGGGTCTATAGCATGCTACACCACCCGTCAATCCATCGTCTGCCTGTCGGTCACTAAACAAATAAAGAAATAAAAAAACAGATGGGTGGGAGGAGGTGTAGTAATAGGCCTGGTTTAGATCACCTCTAAATTTTAAGTTTTTTTACTCTCTTCATCACATCAATTTTTAGACGTATGTATAGAGCATTAAATGCAGGTAAAAAAAATAATTAATTATATAGTTGGTTGTAAATCACGAGATGGATCTTTTGAGCCTAATTAATCTATAATCAAACAAAGTTTGTCAAATATAAATGAAACATGCTACAATATCCAGGTTGTAAAAATTTACAATCTAAAGACGGCCCCAGTAGATAGGAGCGGCTGTCCCTGTCCGTAGAGAAGTCGAACAGGAGAGAGAACATGCAGGAATGGAGGAAGCAGGGGACACGCTGGTCTTCTGCCATCGTCATTGATATCGGTGCCCGATCATAAAACGTTAGGGCGCGTTTAGTGGGCCGGAATTTGGTTGTGCAAAGTTTACATAGTGTCAGATTTTCTACTATAGTATTTTGTTTATATTTAGTAATAATTATTCAATCGTTGATTAATTAGGTTTAAAATGTTCGTCTCGTAAAGTACAATCAAACTGTGCAATTAGTTTTTAATTTTGTCTACTTTTAGTATTCTATGCATGTACCGCAATTTGATATGACGGAGAATAGTCTTTTTTATAGTGTTAAAGTTAGAAGTTTAGGAGAAACTAAACACGGGCTTAATTATTGTGGGACGGTATGCTTGACGCACATCCAGTAGCAGGGTCGAACTATTTTAGCCAGACAAGATGTGGTTTTGACCATCGACAGGTGCAAAATAGAAAAGGCACTGCTATTACTGCAGTACTCTCTGCGTACTTAAAAGAATACAACTCTCTGCGTAGCTAAATTTATAGGAAATAATATTAACACTTTATCATCTCCAAATATGTTTACCATGAAAATCTCAAAACTAATCTGATGATATCAATTCGGTATCACAGATGTTGGCAGTTTTAAAGTAAATTTATTAATCAAACTCTAAATTATTTATTAACTTCTTCGAAAATGAGAATTGTTTTTTTCAGACGAATGAGTAACTAGATTCATCTCGTCGTAACCATGTCGAGCGTATTGAGAATCAACTCTTCCTCCTCTGGAGTAAATACAAGCATGGTAGAATGATGCCTGTCTCTTAAAAGGAAGTAGCTCTCGGTATTTCAGAATATGATACCATCTTTGACAGAGCTTTTGGTTGAACCGCCTTATTCATAAGTCCTATCAACGAGTACGACTTCTGAAACTGTAACCAAGCAAAAAAAAAAAAAAAAGTGAAGCCGAAGCCATTTACAGGCCAGAAGCCGAAGCAACCAAAACAATGCATAAGTCATTATTGTTGTCTGTCTAGCCAAAGCGGATTAGGTTTTCACCCATGGGACAAAAGGGGAAGGAGGTCCCATGACAATATATCCAACGAGTTAGAAGTGTTTCTATGGTCCACCACTCCCTCCTACATGTACGAGTTTAGTGTTCAGGGATAGTACCGAGTTTGATCCTAAAACAAATTGAATTAAAACATATATGATACGATCATTGATAAATCTTGATCTAAACTTTTTATACTCATACGAGTTAGAGCAACACGAGTCTTGACATAGTACAGAGAGCATAGGTCTTGTTCGCTTTACTGAAAAGGCATGGTTAAAAGTACTGTTCACTGATTCGTTACGAGAGAAAAACATTATTCGTTTGCTGAAACAGTACTGCTCACAAGACAAGCGAACAATGCCATAGGCTCCACCTAGTGTTCGGTCATAGTTAACGCTATGTAATCCTTAAAACAATCTTCAAAACGATTGTAAACCTTGATTAATATAAGTATCAGGTGGGGGTTTCTCTCCCTCCCTGTCGACTTATAAAAAAAGACATAGTACAGAGTTTAATTTTTAAAAATTGAGACGCATGATGTGATGCTAAATAATCACGTAACATGTTGAATATCCCGTTACAACGCACATATATATTTATATTAGTTATAAACATAAAACCATAGCATCAGCGATGAATTCCCACAGCTATTTGGCATGACAGCGTGGTCGAGCTGATCTTACCCGAGCGATTATTGGTGTCGCGTGGTGGTTCATGTCGTCAGGCACGGGAGGGTCAAGCAGCACGACGAAACGCAATTCGGCCATGCGGCGCGCCGGCACGGACGACGCCGCCTCGCACTGACCAGTACTGGATACCAGACTTTTGTCCTAACGCACTTGCTGATTTGCCCTTCGGCGTCTCACGAGATACATTCATGGCTAGGACTTGTTTAGATTGCCTTAAAATTCTAAGTTTTTTCACTCTCTCTACATCACATCAATTTTTGGACGTATGTATGGAGCATTAAATGTAGGTAAAAAAAATAACTAATTACACACTTTGGTTGTAAATCACGAGACGAATCTTTTGAGTCTAGTTAGTCCATGATCAAACAAAATTTGTCAAATACAAACAAAACGTGCTACAATGTCTCGATTACAAAAATTTGCAATCTAAACGAGACCCTAGTCAAGCTAAAAAGGCAAACGCAGAAAGCAGAGAACCTTTCGGCAACATCCTGTTTTAGCAGTGGTCTCGACAGGTAGTTCACCCCAAACGCTACTACACCATGGCTGTTAGCCCTAGCTTCCACATTTGCACCAAGCAGCCGATTCGGCTCAACCAGTGGCTTCGCAGGGTGTCAGGGATCATGCAGGACCCGCGTATGTTTGGTCTGACATACGTAAGCCATCTCTGAAGCACGTGTTGGAGGTGAAAAATGAAGACCATGTCACACGTTTTGTCGGTACATTAATGCGTTTTATTGGATTTTGTTTCCGTATGATACTCCGTCCGTCTCCATTTATCTGTCTGTCATTTTGGCCTTCTACTAGATACATGAAACATTCTATAAATTTAGATATATATTATGGTCCCGTTCGCTTCGCTGAAAAAACAAGCCAAAACACTGTTCCGACTGATTTGTTGCGAGAGAAAAACATTGTTATAGCTGAAAAAACAAACTGAAAAGTATGGATTATAAGACAAACGAACAAGACCTATGTCTAAATACATAGAAGGTGCTTTGAATCTAGACACCTACAAACATACCCGAACGACACATAGGGACAAAGGGAGTAATCTAATACTCTAGAATCTAGATTATTTGGAAGAACTCTACGTTTGGATTCGCAGGGATTCTAAGAATCTGGATTAAAAAAAATCTCAGAATCCTAGGCTCTCTCTCAAAGACATATGTGATAGGTTGTTATAGGATCGTCTAGCCATAGATCTAACATGTATTCTGTCATTTGAGATAAATAGCGAGTCCTAGAACATGAAGTAGTACGGGATTTAGAGATAGATGGAGGGAGATAGGGTGCGGAGGTGCAAACCATCGACCGCCTTCGTAGAAGACGAGCTGACCATAGGGTTGCTTGTCGGTGGCGCGGTGAAGCCCGGCGGTGAAGGCGCTGTCGCGGTGGCGGCGGTGGCCGGTGGCGGAGCTTTCCGTCGCTGACAGCGCCCCTCTCTAGATCGGCTAGGGTTAGGATGTAGGTTGAGTGTCTGGCGGCTCAGGTGAACCTCATGTCTTGTGCCCCGGCCCCCACCTCCTTTTTTTTGGCGCTGTACGACGGGAGCCCACCA
Organism: Miscanthus lutarioriparius; assembly: GCA_904845875.1. Classification (NCBI taxonomy): domain Eukaryota; kingdom Viridiplantae; phylum Streptophyta; class Magnoliopsida; order Poales; family Poaceae; genus Miscanthus; species Miscanthus lutarioriparius. Next base: position 73,131,933 of record CAJGYO010000008.1, read on the forward strand.
ACTATGGAGGGGTTAGGCACCCTCGATCAAGGCGTGGATCAAGGGTCGGCCAATTAGTGAAGATTAATCTAACAATATGATATCCAATAAAACATATCAAACTTTTTTAGTAGTACAGCCGAGATAAACTAACCCATTCATGCATGTGTTGTGAAGTCCAGATGAAATTAAACTGACACAACACATGACGAAATAATTAAACTGAGTGCATGTTTAGTTCCTAAAATTTTACAAAATTTTTCAAGATTTTCCGTCACATCAAATCTTTGGACCCATGAAGCATTAAATATAAATAAAAAATAAAACTAATTACACAGTTTAGACGAAATTCACGAGACGAATCTTTTAAGCATAATTAGACTATGATTAGACACTAATTGCTAAATAACAACAAAATGCTACAGTACCATTTTCCAAAAAGTTTCACCAACTAAACAAGGCCTAAGTTGGATGAGGGCTGGGACAGGGCTGCTATGCGAGGCCAGCAGCGAGACTGCATGCATGAACCGCCGGACCGGGGCGTTTTTGGCTTTTGTCACCGGCACGAGCAGAGAGGAAGCACAGGCACGCCGGTGAAACAAAAACAAGTAAACAACACAACAGGTGGACGCCGTCGCTCAAACACCAGCCGCATGGATGCCACCTAGCACAACACGTACGTACTCCGTACATCACTGCACTGCACGCGCCGTGCTGCTGCAATTTTTCACTACTGTAGACGAGTTTTTCACTGCTCACTTTAGTCCATGATACTCATAAGTGTCTTTTAGTTCCTAAAATTTTACAAAATTTTTCAAGATTCTCTGTCACATTGAATTTTTGGACGCATGCATGAAGCATTAAATATAAATAACAATAAAACTAATTACACAGTTTAGACGAAATTCACGAAACAAATCTTTTAAGCCTATTTAGATTATGATTGGACACTAATTACCAAATAACAACAAAAATAATACAATAATATTTTCCAAAAAATTTCGCCGACTAAACAAGGCCTTATCAGACCAAATCCTAGGAGTGTTGCTACATTCAAGAATTTGTCGGCAATCTTTTAGAGGCCACATCACCACCTGCCGCTACTGCATAGGGTTTTGTTTTGTTCTCATTTTTTTTTCCTGGTTGTAAGCTCTTTTTACATCTCCTTATTATGATATTTTTTTGTAAGCTTATTTTCTCCTTAATCAAATACGTGTTCATTTCGTACAGGAGATACAAGATAGAGATCGATATGACTGGCAGTTTTCACACTTCCATTTTGAAATTAAGGAGAACATGTTCATGTGAAATTTCTAATGGTGCATGTGAGATTCATGCGTTCCGAGTGACGACGTACCTACGCAAATCTGTTTGACTTTGGGCTGCACAGACTGTACCACCAGCACATCTCAGAGTTTCTGACTGCCGTTCTTGTTGAACAGATTTTTCAACGAAAACGTACACGATGACGCAACGCCGGTGGGAACTAATCCGACGATTCATGAGAAGATTCGCGCCACCGTACGCTATATACAGAACAAAAGAAGTCAAGTGCAGCTGCTGTGTGGATAACTCCTATGCTGTCGGTACTCGGTATCCTTCCTGCGCCGTTCGTTTAACAAATCATCATCATGCATGGACCGTTCAACCGCAGCAAAGGAGACCTCTCCCCAGGAACAAGTCTTCTTATTTTATTACTGGGGCGGTTTGTGGCTGCATTATGCCTTTGTGGAGCCAACTCAGGGATTGTTAACGTCAAATGACCCCATTGGGAGAATATGTTTGACATAGCAAGAATCACGAAATAATGCACATTGTTTTCTCGAAGAAGTATATGCACTAGCATTTTTTTGTTCGAGAGGAAAATTATGTTTTTTTCTATTTCAGAGCACACAACGATGTTTTTCCTTATGTATTAAAATCATCAGTTTTATTTGATCGGTGTATCATAGCACTACGACCTTTAATTTCGTTTACTGGCCTACACTGCCACGTATATCTTCATGACTGGCTTCTTTGGCAGGGCTCCGGCGGCTACCCGCCCCTGTTCACCTGTTGGCCTCCCACAGGCCGATATGGGGCTACTGTTCACTGGAGCCGTTTTTCTCTCTCATCCTTTCCTCTCTCACAGATACCGCCGGAGCCAGAGAAGCTCATTTTTCGGGCTCCGCGGCTTCGGCTCCGGCTCCCCCTGGCACCTATCGGCACCGGAGCCGTTTTTCTCTCTCCTCCTTTCCTCTCTCACAGACACCACCGGAGCCGGAGAAGCTCGTTTTTCGGGCTCCGCGGCTCCGGCTTCCCCTGGCACCTATCGGCCCGTGGGAGGCCGACAGGGGCCAAATAGGCCCGGCAGATCTATTACCTCCTTTCTGATGTTGGGGCGGAGCCGGAGCCATTCCATCAACAACCACAGTAAGCACGGTGTTGAATAGTGCTATACAGTATCCATGCGCATGAGCCGAGCCTGTTCGCTGGTTGGTTTCTGGGCTGATAAGCCCGACCGGTGCTGGTTTGTTGTGAGAGAAAAACACTGTTGACTGGCTGATAAGCCCTGACTGAAACCAACAAGCGAACATGCTAGAAGCCTCTCAGGGCCGCGCCAAACGCGGCCTAAGTTCTATATTGCTCTTCCTATATATAAGTTCTTTTCACTATAGGTAGCTTCCTAGGGCTAATTGCTTGTACTAATTTCTGTTATATAAGTAAAAATGGACACCGTTAGTGCCGATGTGTTAAAAATAAAATTGGCATTGACCATTGTTCGTCTAGCCTATTGCCTTGAGTAAAACGTTAACTCTCAAAAAGTGACTAACGGCAGTCCCAATGGTGTATTGATGATGGTTTCTATCATCATTAAATAACTTGTCACGTAGGTAAAATGTTGACATGACAACGTAATTAATGAAGAAAGAGAGCAAAAATCATAGAAATGGTTTCCTCATGAAGAAATCAGGTCTACTCTTGACCCAATGCACCAAGAAACCATGAAATCGCCATTGGGGAGAAACCACCAGTTTCTAGGGAGCTCGCGTCGCACTCCCATTGGAGGAAGAAGATGGAGTTGGGAGAGAGAAAGAGAAAATAATTATTACTCATAGAAACCATGGGTTGGAAAGCAGTACTTTTTTTGTGCAGTATCCTATGTTATAGAAACTATTAGTTTCTTTCATTGGGACTGCCCTAAGGCCTTATTTAAATCCAGAGTTAAAGTTTTTGGGTGTCACGTAGGGGTGTCGCATGAGGTGTTCGGATATTAATAAAAAACAAATTACGGAATCCGTCAGTAATCCGCGAGACGAATTTATTAAGACTAATTAATCCGTCATTAGCGCATATGTTACTGTAGCACCACCTTGTCAAATCATGAATTAATTAGGTTTAAAAGATTCGTCTCACAAATTAGTCACAGACTGTGCAACTAGTTATTTTTAATCTATATTATATACTCTGTGCATATGCCCAAACATTCGATGGGATGTGGAGTAAACTTTAGGGGGAGGAATTAAAAAAAAAGGCCTAACTCATTCAAGAATGGGGATGCTGTCAATGTATTTTCAGAACCAAAGAATATCGTGAGAAAAGTATTCCGTCTTGTCAAAGTGTCAATAAAAAAATTTATAGACCTATAAGGTTGGATCATGCCTAGAAATAGATATGGAAAAGGGTTCAAAACAAACTATCACCCCTATCTCGTGCCTAAAAATTGAGAGCAAATCGTGCAGGCAGGCGCAGCCGACCCGGGCCCGTGAAAACCATCAAAGCCAGGCGCGTGCACCTCAGGCGCCAGCCAGGCCCGTTCGCGATTTTGTCCACCTCCCTCCAGCTCGCCGCGGGCTCTGTTTGAAAGCCCCAGAGAATGACTGGATGAACCGTCGGCGTCAGCTCGAAAAAGCAGATCACGTCAGATTAGCCGTAATTACCTTGGAGTTTGGACCCAATCGCGGGACCGCAGGCAGCCGCGGCCCTCTCGCCCGCACGGCAGCAGCGCGCACCTTTATTGCCCCCTCGCGCGGGCGGCAGAGGCCAGCTCCCGCGCACACGCACCGCGCCGCGCCGTCCCCAGAAATCAAAGCGGACCAGCGCAGCGACTCATTCAGCCGTCAAGGAGAAGGACAGCGGAAGCCGAGAGGCGAGAGCACGCCGCCCGCCCCGCCCACCTAGAAAAGAGAGGAGAGGAGAGGAGACGAGACCCCCACCACCTACCGCGGAAACGCCATCCATGTCTCCCTCCTCCTCGTCCTCGTCGTCGTCGATGGGAGGCTCCCTCGCGCTCGCCGCCGCCACGGCCGTCGCGTTCTCCGGCTCCCTCGTCATCTTCTCGCTCTGCCGCGCGCACCTCTCCCACGGCGCCGAGCCCGAGCCGGAGCCGGAGCTGGAGGAGGGCGCCCCGGAACACGCCCTGCGCCCCTGCCTCGCGTCGTCAGGTACGTACGAGACCCGTCGCTCTTCTTCTGCTGCTGGTCCTCCTCAGCAGCGCTTGTTTGTTTTTTTGCTTGCGGCGGACGGGATTCTCACAGCTCTGCTCCTTGCTCGCTGCTGCATGCGCAGAGAGGCGGACGCGCGGGGGGAAGGCGAAGGCGAGGAGACGCAGGGGCGAGAGGCGGGTGCGGTTCGCGGCCGACGTCGTCGACAATGAGGGCGCACCGCCCGCCCGCCGCCACCCGCCCGCTGCCGCCGCCGCCACGTCGTCGACGTCGTCGTCGGCGGCGGCGGCTGCGGCCACCTGCAGGGACGCGGCGGGGTCGGAGGACCGCATGATGCCGGCCAACCGGGAGGCGCTCTACCGCGGCATGCTCCGCGACCGCTCCGCGCACCGGTTCACCTGCTCCTACTGACCTCCCGGCCGCGGCCTCCGTGCGCCGTTTCGTCCGCCACCGGCCGGAGAGCTCGATTGGTTGCTTGCTTCTCCTTGTTTCGTTCGTTCGCCGTTAGCGTTCTTCGGTAGGCAGGCTGTTGACTTTGGAGGTTCATCCTCTTGCAGACGGAGGATTTGTTAATAGAATTTTAGTTTTTTTTCCTTTTTTATATTTGCGTTTGTAGATTAATTAATGTTTTTTTCATTTGAGCGAGGAAGGAAGCTCTGTAAATATGCTGTCATTTACCGAAGAGGAAAAGGAAAAATAACCAAAGTCGCTGCTGCCGCACGACGTGTAACGTGTTCGGCTGAAACAACGGATGATGCTTTGTCGTTTGAGAAAAATATTATTATTTCGCTGAAACATTACTGACCGATGGAAATTTCTACGAATCGGTCGAAAAAAGAAAAGGTTAAAAGGGGCGGTAAATTCGTGGCTAGAGGGAAAAGAGGGTGCCGTCTGAACGGGCTAACCGGTTAATGGCTTCGCGGCCGCGTGATCGGAGTTCGTCACCGCGGGACGGTACGGGAAAGCGGACGACGATTCGTTTTCCGGATTGGGCTGGAGAGTGGAGACGGATGGACGACGACGACCACCGGAAGAGCCTTCACATCGGTCGCCGACGAGCTGCTGGGTAGGCGGGCCCACCCACGCCTCCCAGGATATGGTAGTACCTTCTTTTGGTTACCGTTACCCTGCCGGCCTAGCCTATGAAGCTTTTTTATTTATGCAAATTAGGCTCCGTTTAGGTCCAAAAATTTTTAGATTTTGGCTCAATGAAACATTTCGTTTGTATTTAATAATTAGTGTCTAATTATGGACTAATTAGGTTCAAAAGTTTCGTCTCGCGATTTCTCACCCAACTGTGCAATTAGTTTTTTTTTCATCTACATTTAGTACTCCATGCATATGCCGCAAGATTCGATGTGACGGATACTACACAAAAAATTTTAGAATCTAAACAGGCCCTTACCTTATTATACGCTACCAGGTAAATTATAATATCTTGCTCTCTAGTACCAATTAACCATGGGCTACGAAACTCACCTACGCGAAACTGTTACATGTTTGTATAAGGAAGAGAAGAGAGTTTACAAGAGTTTAGCATCATGTAACATACAAGAAAGAGCTTACGGCCAAAGTGGCCAAGGACAAAGAAAAAAAAAAGACAAGGCCCTACGCAATAAATTAATAAACTAATCAGTCTACACAAAATGAGCACATAGTTTATCGAGGAGGCAAAGAAGTTACAAAAGTTTATATATCGTAAAGAGATACAAAGGAGCTTACAACCAACGTGACCAAGGACGAAAAAAAAGACAAGACCCTACGCAAAAAAAAAAAAACACTCACCTACCCAAAACAAGATGCTAAAGGCTAGGATGATTTGTCTCGTAAAAGGGCCACCCAAGGGAATTTTTGACTGTTCTGCCCTATTTTTTCAGCTCTACTTCAACATTGTTTGGCAAATAAGCTAATGCCATAAACTGTATTCTAGAAAAAAAGGGAGAGTTGGGTGCCAACTCTACATTTTTATGGAAGCCCTTAAGGGTATTCTAAAACATCATATCACTGTTACACAGATGATGGTTGGTTTCTTTATCCCCCCCCCCACCCCCACCCACACACACACACCATACAATAGCGACACCGCCCGACAGCGAGGCAACACAACATTGTCGTCGGTGTGCTTGGTTAGTTTGATGAGTCTTTGGATAGATGCCATTGCTAAAGATCATATCAAAACTCATGTCATATCTCAAATGAAGAATTGAGTATATTTAATAAGACAAAAAGAGACAAAGTGAAATGAATACAGTTTGGTCTCAGCACCGGCTTATTTTGCATGAATAGGAAGAAATTGGTAGTTGATTGGTATTGACCAAGATTGGAGAATGAATAAAAATTGAATAAGTGAAAAATAATAAGCATATGCGAAGAATGTATAGAAAGAGACATGGTGTGATGCATATTAGTTGATCTTACACATGAAGCTTGTACATGCTGTGTATTGTCAAAATTAGGATTTAATGATTGACGAAGAAGGCAAACATTATTGAAGAACAAATAATGAGACATGAGTGACTGCATATGGATTGGTTTTACATGAAGGGCCTGGCATATCAAATTAAGAATGATGAGATCAAATTTCATATTCATCAAAGGGCAAGTACTGGTTACTTGATCACATTGATGGTGCTCATATTCAAGGAGAAAGTTGACCAAGTCACAATATTTCAAGAAAGGAAGACATTGAAACTTGATTGATCTCAAGATTTATATTAACTAGCAAAAATGCCCGTGCGTTGCTACGGGAAGTATAGTTTATAGTCCAATCACTTGGACGACTGAAGTTCAGAAGATTTGTTCAACAATTGTGTCATACGTTCTCATTCATCTTGGAATCAAACTCTATAACATGTTCTGACACGCTCTACTTGAATTCATATAGTAAAGGATGCTTGAAGGTTTATCCAATGATCAGGTCATGTGTCGGTGTTTCTAATCACCGGGTAGTAAATTTCTCGTTTGCGCGTCTGACCCGGATGGCTGTGCTCGGAGGACACAAGGATTTATACTGGTTCGGGCAGAATATCCCTACGTCCAGTCTACTGCTGCTCGTGTTACCGGCACTGTTTGTAGTAGGGGTTACAAACAGGCGAGAGAGGGAGAAGGTCCCAAGTCTCTAGTGGAAAGAGTGAGTCTGGTTGAGCTCTCTGTCTACTGCCGAGCACCCAAGCCTTCCGCCGCTCAGACGTGTTAGATGTGCCTTTGAATTCCCCCTCCGTGGGGTGTCCTGCTTCCCCTTTTATAGATAAAGGGGAAGATGCAGGTTACATTGGAGAGAGAGAGAGAGAGACAAGGAGAGGAAGGCTTTCGGGATTGCAACGTCTTTCATTTCCTCTACGCGGGTCCAGTCGGCCCTGTAGATGACGACGGGGATGGCTCCGCGTCGCGGCCCTGTTCATCACTGACGCCGTACATGGGCGTCGTCAGCCGGTCGTGGCGCTCCATCCTGTCCCAACGGACGGTATGGCTCGTTAACGTCTCCACCCGAGACCATACGGGGAGTAGGTAGTACAGCGCCGGCACGCCCGATGCTATTGGCGACGTGCGTCCTCAGACGTGGCCCGTCGTGGCCGCAGGTCATGTCAAGACGCGCCTGCTCCCCTTCTGGCATCAGAAGTTTGACCCTAGACTTGTACTTTTAGACCCGTAGTGGTTGGGGGCGGTACGGACCTCTGTCGGGCGAGGGGGAGCCCGCGCCCTCGGGGTCGGGTGAGGCGGAGTTCGTGCCCTCGGGGTCGAATGAGGGGTCGGACGTGATGGGGCTCTCGCCCGAGGGGTCGAACGTGATAGGGCTCTCGCCCGAGGGGTCGGGCGAGACGGAGCCCGCGCCCTTGGGGTCGGGTGACCCGGATCCCGTATCCTTGAGGTCGGGCAAGACGGAGCCCGTGCCCTCGGGGCCGGGCGAGACCAAGATACGCTCTTGACCATCCGAGGGAGTTAGCGTTTGCGGCCATTAGCTTCCTTCTTTCGGGTATCCCTGATACTGATACCCGATAGTAGCCCCCGAGCCTACGGAGGAGTAGGATACTCCTTCAAAGGCTTTTTTGGATGGAAGGATTCTAGGAATCTTGATCTCCCTTTGCGGGCCATGGGATGTCTTGGTATGGTCGAGATTCCTTGTGTTTGGACTCCTCAGGAGCATGTAGCTGCGTGATTCGGGGGATCAGAGAAGATCTCTTGATTATAATTCCTCTCTAGGACCCAACCTATCCGCCATTGTTTTGCGACCGTGTATTCGGCCTCCTTACGAGTCCAACTCTCGAGCCCCCGCGCGCGGTAAGGGTCTGGTCCAGGGGTCAGCTCGTCTTAAGGTTGTCCTCCCTTGAGTGTTTTTTCGATAAAACGGAGGGGCTGAGCCGTGCCATGTTTTCCTCGATGGACAAACTATGGTGCTCGATGAGTTGTTAACGGGCAAGTTCAAGTGGGGCCCTGGCTTCCCTTTTGCGGGGGTCTGGCATGGGCCAGCTGATGACCGACTCTAAATTCCTGACAGCCAGTCCATATAGTTCTCGGACCCGTTCGACCGATCCTGAGGGCTCATTGCCATTCTTCGAGGAAAAACCATGGACCGTGCTCTGTCAAGACTCGAACGTGGTCTGGGATGCCCGCGGCGCTCGTGCGCTCGGGTACTGGCCGCTAGCAGGCCCATTCCGTTCCACCCCTCACTCTAGAGGTGCCTCGGAGCGGTTGTGAACCCGTCGATGGGCCAACCTTCGAACCCCTGGTCCTTATGGGTCGTGGGAGCGTTTTCAGCTCCATATCCCTACTTACCTACGACGATTTTTAGCCCATCGAGGGGGTGAACCGTTGTACGGCACGCCCTTCGAGTAGCAGCCGAGGGTGGCATGTACACGATTCCCAGAGAGGCGAAGTGACGGGGCGTGCTGGGCACGTCGATCTAGGCGAATAGTTCGCCTCCCGTCTCACCCCGCCTTATAAATAGCGGGCTCCTCCTTCATGTTTTGGTCTGCCAAACTGCAATCTTGCCTTCCCCGCCTTTCCACCGTCGTCGTTCGGATCTGCTGCCTCTACTAGTCCACCGCCAACGCCCCATATCCATAGCTTTCGCTTCTCTACCATCGCCAAAAAGTCCTTGCTCCTCCGTCTTCGCTTTCCATGGAGTCGTGGTACCGCTCTGATGTCACCCACGCATGCATGGAAGGCCTCGTCAAGCGCGGTCTTCTTCGCGGGAGGACTGACGTGATGGAGTGGCAGGTTCCCGGCCACGAGGAGGTGCCGATGCTGCCCGACGGTTACATCGTCTCCTTCGCACCACTACCAGGTCGAGCTGCAGCACCTCAATCCCAACAGGATCCAGCACATCGCGGCCTTCATCGCATTGTGTGAGGGATACCTGGGGATCGAGCCATACTTCGAGTTGTGGAGGTACTTCTTCGTTGTCTCCCTGCACAGGAAGAAGGACAGAGGCGGGGAGATCCTGGTGCCGATGGGATATGCTGGCATCCACCTCCAGGGGTAGCAGGCGGCCGAGTACATGCCCTGCCAGCTGTCTAGATCCAATAAGGGGTGGCACACATAGTGGTTCTACTTGAAGAACATCCTCGCCGCCTCCTTGCTAGACTTCACCGGGCGCTTGATTGAAGAGGCGCCGCCGATGTGGCCGTGGGAGCCACCCATCAAGGAGAAGAAAAAGATGCATGCCATCCTTGAGGCCGTCGTGTTGCTGAGGAGCCATGGCCTTCGTGGGGCCGGCGTCATTGGAGCATATCATGGAAGGAGGGTGGCGTCGCTGACGGCGCGCGCCCTCCCGTTGTTCGGGATGCTACCCCTCGTGGAACTCGGCGGGACGGTGCTCGCTCAGGCGCTTCACAATAGCGAGATTGTGCAGCGCGTCATGAAAGCGACGGACGAGTCCGAAGCCGTGTTCCTGATCCCAGGACATCCCGTGATGCGGCCGGAGCCGGGCTTCATTGAGATGCCGGTGGATTTGGGCATTCGGGCCTCTGTCGCGCCGTTGCCGGAGCATGCGGCCATGAGGGCGATGAACCGTGTCGCAGATGAGCGGAGGAAGAAGGAGAAGGATGACAAGGAGAAGAAATGGCGGGCGAAGCTGCAGTGGGGGAAGCGGCACCAAGGCTCGTTGGAGGAGGAAGAAGAAGAGTTGGAGGGGGGCGACGGCTCTAGGTCACCCATCCCGTGGGACGATCTGGCTGGCGGGGATGATATGGCTGACGAGGACCCATCTTCGCCAAAGGCGGGGCCCTTCTCATGGCATCTCCTAGACCAAGAGGGGGAGGACTCTCCCCCGAATACGGTGGGAGCAAGTTGCCCTGCTCGATCCGGGCCTTCTACGGTGCCCCCAGAGCCGAGGGGAGCCTACGGCTCCGCCTCGTCCGAGCCTCCCGAGCAAAGGGAGGGCTCAAAACGGTAGCGCGATGAGGAGTCACAGCCGGGGTCGGGCGGGCCGACCCTGAAACATCAGCGCCCGATGGCGTTAAGGTAAGCTGAGAGTTTTTTCGTTCTTTTGTTTTTTGACGAATTTTTTGCCGCGAACTAACCACCGTGCCTTCTGCAGCATTGGGGCGTAGGACCCTCCTGAAGCTGGCGCCGAAGAAGACTCTCGCCCTTCGGTGGGTGCATCGAGACCCGTCTGGCACTGCGCCGGAGGCTGGCGGGAGCGTGGCCGGTGCGGCCATGGGGTCGATCGAGGAGGCGCGGCCGTCGGCCGTGTCTACGAGAGGGCAGGAAATGGAAAGCGCATTTGGGGTGCCCGTGGTAGGCACGATGCGGCCGAAGCCATCGTCCACGCTGGCGGGCGCATCGGTGATGGGGCAACCGGGGCTGTCGTCCGGGCAGACGGCGGCACCTGTGGCGGGATGGATAGAGGAGGCCGTGCCTGGTGCAGCCTCGGCAGGTGTGACAGCGAGGCAGGCTTCCTCGTCCACATCGCCCTCTCCCTCTACTGCTGGGGGGCCTACTCTAGAGGAGCTGTGGTAGCAAGGGTGGTTGGCATTGCCTGGGTTCGGCGTAGAGGCATCTTGGCCTTTGGTGTGGGTTAGCGGCAACCCTCACACCTAGGGAGGACCCCAGATCAGGTGGGCCGACCGTCAGGACCCAGGGGAGATGCTCTTCACCCTCGCTGCCGCCGCAGAGAAGAGCGTCCATGCGGAGGTGGGGGTCACGATCCATGCCTTGACCACCGTGCTGAGTTCGCTACAAGATGTCATCGCTCCGGTTAGACAAGTATAGTGCATCAACGTTTCTGACCTTCGTCTTCCCTTTTCTTTCCTTTTAACTCGTACCCCTTTCGCAGGTTCTCATGGACCGCAGCCAGGAGAAGTCTATGTTCCTTCGCCACAAGAAGGGCGTTTGGGATCGCATCGCGACGGAGGAACAACTACGAGCAGCGGGGGATCGGCTACGTGAGGAATTGGCCCCCCAGCTTGCTACCGCTTGTCAAGAAGTGGCCGAACTTGCCCCCGTTCGCCAGGAGTTGGCCAACCTCCGGATCAAGTACGCGGAGGCTCGTGACGACGCCTGCGAAACTAGGGACAAGGTCTTGGACCTGATCAAGAGTACGCGCACGGATGCCGCAGAGATCGAGTGGCTACGGAAGGAGCGTGACGACGCCTAGCAACGGATCGACCTCCTAGAGGGCGAGCTCTGGGGGAGAAGGATCTTAAGGTTGCGGCAGAGGCGGTGACCGCTAGACCTACTGTGGAGGTTAGCCAGCGAGAGGAGCAGTCCTGGAACTTGGAGGCCGAGGTGGCCCGGTGGCATGATGAGGCGCGCAAGCTCCAGGTGGACGTGGACTATAAGTCCCTGGTCTTCCTTTGCTATCCTTTTCTCTAGGATCCACAGTGGGCTTTTCAACATGGCTAGTACGTGTTTTGGGTAGGTCTTGATCACAGGCTCGAGGCGGAGGTGACGAAGAGCCGTAGCCTAGAGAAGGAGCTCCGCTAGGTGAAGGCCTCCCTCCTAAAGCAGAGCGATGAGCATGACGCCCTGCGCGTCGCCATCCAGCTGGTCTGCGACGACCTCAAGCTAGCCTCGGTGCAGGAGATGAGCTCGCTCATAGTCCGCGAGGGGGAGCCTGCGCCGTCGGGGGTCGAGGCGGAGTCTGCGCCCTTAGGGTCGGGCGAGGCGGAGTCCACGCCCTCGGGGTCGGATGAGGTGGGGCTCTCGCCCTAGAGGTTGGGCGAGACGGAGCACGCGCCCTTGGGGTCGGGTGACCCGGATCCCGTATCCTTGAGGTCGAGGGAGATGGAGCTCATGCTCTTGGGGCCGGGCGAGACCAAGATATGCTCTTTACCATCCGAGGGAGTTAGCGTTTGCGGCCATTAGCTTCCTTCTTCCGGGTATCCCTGATACTGATACCCGACATCATGCATTTGAATTTGTCTTGTGATTGAACTCCCCACCTTAACACGGTACTCTAACTCATAAAAGTATGGGCGAGAGCAAATGATAACAAAAACACTAATATTTACTCAAAATATATCATAACCTTAAATTTCATACTATCTAAGTGTTGGTATAGTTAAATATCGAGTTCTGTGACTTACTACGAGGATCCATAAAAATCTGTAATTAATCTTATTAAGCCCAAACATATTTACTTGTAAATATATTATAACCTTAATTTCCATACTATCCATGTGCTAGTATAGTTAAATACCAAGTTTTGTGACTTACTTTGAGGACCCATAAAAATTTATAATTCATCTTATTAAAACGAATAAGAGTTTAGTTATTGAATTGTCAAGGTAGAGGCAGACTCTAAGCGTGCTCGACCGCTAGGCATGTCTCCACCATGCCACCACTGTTGTTAGCACATTACCCATGCGATGCTTTCTGCTAGGGCCCGGCCTCATGGCACGCTGCAAGAGGCGCGGTGTGGCGGGTAGGCACCTCTCTCCTCATGGTCATGAGGTGGTGAGACAATGTTGTCCACTCGTTGATTTTGGTCTCTCTTCGTGGGGTGCTGCACCGCGACTCCAGCCGGTGGGGGAGGCACGTACGAACAGCGCAAATCCATGGCCAGGACGTGTGAATCCATAGTAGGCGAAGCGCTGTAATTTTCAGCAATCCATTGAGCCTGTTCGTTGACCTCATTGACCGACGCCGTTCTCGCTGTGCAGAAGCCAATGGCAAGATCGCATGGCTTAGTTCATCTACTTCATCTGGAACTTGTCGTTCTACAATCTTGTTTTCTATTTGTTTTTATTTTTATTTTGAGACATTCATTGATGTAGAGATTTATACAGCTGCCATGCTACGTTTCCTTTTATTTTATAGATTTCTTTCTTCCCTTTTCTTTACTTCCCTCTTTTTTATGTGTTAGCTTCAATGAGCTGCAATTGGACTCCATATTGAACACCCTTCGGACAAAAAAAAACAGAAAAAGGAAAACTAATAAACATGATAAAACAAAAAAACTCCTAACCATATCTCTATCTCTATATCTATATATACAACTAAAACATATGGATTGTCAACGGCACGACCAAACACCCCTCAACACAGGTCCACCCGGCAGCACCAAAAACTTCCCATATAATCGCTTCCCTACTGGCGCAATTAAAGGAAAGAAACCCAGAATGCCTCTGGGTTTTTTCACCGTGCATGCGAATGGAAGGCAATGCTGTGATTGACTGATTGAGGACAGGAAAAAAAATTAGACCATAATTGGGAAGGCAATGCCGTGATTTTCCCGTTGCAACGCACGGGCATAGTCCTAGTATATGTATTAAAATAGGTTTAGAAAGGGAGGGATACATAGATAAAGATTTCTTTTGGCAACTCCGCTTAGGACTTTAACTCAAGGCAATCGCAAACCTTGTGGGCCCATATATATTTATGCATGCTTTGGACATATGGCATCGAAAAAGAAAAGAAAATCAGGAAATTTGAAAAAGGACATGGACGGATGGATGGTGTGGTGGACCAAAACGGGAAAAGATTTATATTCTTTTATTTTTCTATTTAGATTAGGGTTCCTTTTCATATTACTCGAGATCGGAGAGATTTAATTGGATTAGAATTTCTATATCCTCACTACCTTAAGTAGTCTGCATTGCTATATAAAGAGAATGACTGTATGCGGTTTCCATATTCACAAAGTTAGTTAAGGGAGTGCCGGACGAAAAAAATGGGTGGAAAGAAATTTTGCCTCTTTAATATTAGTAGGTATAGAAGAAGACATTCAAGCAAAGGATCCCATAGATTTCAATTGAGTGCTCAATGTTGATTCAAGGCATTGTACTCAATAATTAAGGTGAAGGTGGCAAGGAAATTGTTTGGAGGTACTAAGCAAGGTGAAGGGCAAGTGATGGCTTGGAAACAGAGATACCATGGTCCGTTGTCTAAGTGAAAGAAGAGAGTACTCGATGAGCCGATAACTAATCGAACTATGAGGAGTCATGTTTTGTAGAGGACCAAACAATTATTGTATCATAAGTGGAAGTCAAAGCCTTGGATTGAACTCCCATGTGCTGAAATGGTTCAAGATACAAGCTCAAAATTATGTTGCATTGGTTAAAAAGAATGAGACATAGATTATTGCAAACCCTTATGAAGATATATTAAGAAGATATGACATATGAAGATACTGCGTACTCAAGTTGTTGAAATAGGCATACTTTTTTTTATCTTGAGTATAGGTATTTTATACTATTAAGAGGGATGTAATATGAATGGTTTGATATATTTTAAGTGCTCAAACTAACTGAAACCCGTGCTAACATGTGGCATATGAAGATACTGCGTACTCAAGTTGTTGAAATAGGCATACTTTTTTTTTTATCTTGAGTATATGTATTTCGTACTATTAATTGGGATGTAATATGAATGGTTCGATATGTTTTAAGTGCTCAAACTAACTGAAACCCGTGCTAGCATGAGAGACGCACAAGCACTTGGATCAACATGATTTGGGGTCTGTAAAATGTTTCGGTGTCTCTGGAAGTTCCTGTTTGACTCCCTATCCAGAAGTTCTAGACCTGACAGAATAGTATGTAGCCTGTTAAGTTCCGACATCTAGTTTATTAAATTCCAAAAGTCCTGGACTTTGGTCTCTGTCAACTAGTTTGTGAGTATATGGTATTTATACCCACCCCTCCTTTAAATTTGTAGGGTTGTTGCTGCCTCCCAAGCCTATAATCGAAGAATAACTAAAGAAGAAGTCTCTCTAACTCTGCCTACTCTCTCTTTGTGAGAATTAAGTGAGATCTTATGAGTTGAGTTGAGAGGGTGAGAAATTAGGAGTTTGTGAACACAAGAGAACACTCCACATCCTTGAACACTTGTGGGTTTCGTCATGTAATTTGTGAAACGTTTGTTACTCTTAGAGGTGAAGCCTCCTAGAGGGCTAGGTATCATGGTCCCGCGAGCTCCTGTGCTTGTGATGAACCGCGTGAAGGTCTGTAAAGGCCCCGATCTGTCTTCCCAGTCGAAATTTACCAACAACTCTTAAGATTTATTAAGATTTAGAGATGTCTAATGAGTATAATTTAATATAAAATACTATAAAACCAATGTTGTATTAAAATATTAGTGTAAATAATTTCATGTGCCAAGCATACATGCGTAAAATTTGATTACCCCACATGTTTCAAACTGTAAGTCCTTTTTAGCTTTTCGTGGTATATGGCTTTTTTTTTCCATAAAACTAGATATACACCATGTCTACTGCTCTATCCGTCCACAAAAGAATGCAATTATGGTATCTGTGCCGATTAATTGAGCTAAAGTTTGATCAAATTTATAGTAAATAATATTAGTATTTATGTCTCTCAAAAATTTATTATGAAAATATATTTTATAACTAATCTAATGATACTTACTTTGTATCTGTGTCATGAATGTTTGTATTTTTTATATAAATTAGTCAAAGTTCATGTCGTTTGACTCATCAAAACCTGAGAATTGCATTCTTTTGTGGACGGAGGCAGTAGATACATGGTAAAAAACCTATATATTTAGAAAAATCAAAATAACTTACGATTCAGAGCTGAAAGAGCATATCTTAGTGAAAGATCTACAAAGTTTAAGTAAGTTGTTTATAAATCCTAAAGAAAACGGAGGGGGAGCAGTATAATCGGTCGGTCGGGAAAGGGGAGCAAAGAAGGACGCACCATTAGACTGTCTTCAATAAGGAGATGCAAATCCAAAATGCATTCCTTACCGTACTTTGCCTACCCAAAAACAACCTCCAACGGGTGACCCATACACATCACCCATTTTTGCGTACCGGCACAAACCATACGCAAAAAAACATCGCCTCTCTCCTTGTTACGCAAATCTCCGATGGCATGGCCGGCGGCAGCGATTTCTCCTGTGAGGGCTTCGGCGCGGCGGGCCCTCGGCTGCTAGCTACGCTCGGCTCCAGTGCGAGGGCAGAGCGGATTCAGAGAGAGTGCGGGGAAGAGAGGGCGGAACAGAGGGAGAGCAGAGCTCGGCGACTGGCAGCAGCCCTGGTGGTGCCCGGCTCCGGCGACTGTTGATGGCGAGCGCGGGTAGTGCTCGGGCACAGGGCGTCGGCGGCGGTCGCGGATGGCGGCGCTCGGTGGCGCGGCTCTGGCGATGCTCGGCCCCAGCGGCGTCCGACCATGGCGGTTCTTTGTGGCGGCGACAATGATCGTGAGGCGGGTTAGGGACTCGGCGGCAGCGGCGCTTTCCGGCGCAAGCGGCGCCACCTCGCCGGGAGGACGGCCGGTAGAATGACTTCATGACGCGCGCTTTGCGCACACGGGAGAGAGGGAAGAGAGAGAGGCGACTCGACACGCCGAGCCGGGCTCGCCCGCCGCCGGGGCCCACGGCCACGCGCAGCGCAAGGAGGCCGCTGCGTTTGGGACCCGCCGCAGCGCCGCCACCTCGGGAGAGAGAGGGAGAGGGAGAGAGGAAGGGGAGGCGACGGGAGCTTTTCTCGTTTGCGTCGGCTGTTGGAAAAGGTAATTTTTTTGGGTCCGTGATCTTTCGCTGTGCGGTACTCAAATCATGGTATGCCTCTCGTTTTTAGGTCTGATCTGTTGGAGACAGTCTTACCAGCATGTGGCACAGCCTAGGCGCACATTTCTGTCCATTTCCACGTTCCCACTCTGTTGGAGTCCCCTTTTCCTTTGCGCAACAAGTGGGGCTGGGGCTGGGGCTGGGGCTGGCTGTACGATGTCCGATTGCTACTGCGACTGCTTCTCCAAGGAAGATTCCTCTGTCCACTTTCCAAACTCGTGCCGGCAATGCCAATGCAGCGAGACGGGCATGCGAATCAGCATCGGCAGAGAAACAAACAAACCAGGGCTTGCTGCTCCTGCTTCTCCCCTAGATTTCGTCAAACGACAAACGTGCTTGCATTGACTGTGTTCGTTCTTTCGTTCGTTCGTTCAAAGCAGGAACGGATGCATGCCTGCTGACTCTTGTGTTGTGTTGGAAACAGGCGGCAGGCAGGGCGAGGGCATGTTCACAGCTTCTGCGAGGAAGATTCCTTTTATCCACTTCTCTACTACGTAGTTTCTTTTTACGTTTGATTTCCACTTCTCCAAAGAGCTCGTAATAATCCGCTTTTTTCAGCTTGTTTTTTTAGTCGGAACAGTATTTTCTCTCACAACAAATCAGCCAGAACAGTGTTTCAGCTTGTTTTTTCAGCGAAGCGAACGGGGCCAAAGTACGTGGAGCATGCGAATCAGGAGCGAAATAAAAAATAAGTGATTCCTTTTATATAGTATACGCACTGCAGGTTGTATTCGACTGATGGTTTCTGCGGCTGATAAGCTGGCTGATGCTGTTTTGTTGTGAGCGACTGATGGTTTCTGCGGCTGATAAGCTAGCTGATGCTGTTTCGTTGTGAGAGAAAAATACTAATGGCTGATAAGCAATTGAAGCAAACAGGGCGGCAATCGGCACAATGCCCGTTCTTTCTAAAAAGAAATAGTAGGATGTTTGGCTTGGTTTCATTTGATTTTTCTTTCTTGGCACAGGCACAAGGAACATTAGTGCCATCGTCCACAAATGCAATCATTTCTACGTTTTTTCCCCAGGGATTAATAAGAAATTAAATGTCGGGCAAGCTCTTAATTAGCACAACTACGTTCGTATTTACGGTTAAATTTTAAACGCTTCAAATGCTCACATTTGTGTCTGCGGTACTAGTAGCTTAACTAATCTGGATCGTACGCTGGCTGTTGCGTTGGGTCTCTTGAGAAAAGGGACACTGTGCACTTCTTCTCGCATCACCTGAAAAAAGGGACTGCTGCCGCCTGATTCTCATGTTCGTTAACAACGGTAGGTACTATCAGCTACTATGTGGAAAAAGCAATCGAATATAATCATATCTCAGTCCTAAAGAAAGCAGTGGGGGCAATTTCTTAATCTCTTGTGATGGAATATTCCCTAATGATATATAGGACTTTAGTGTCGCACTTGTCTTATTAAAATGTCCAATATTAGTACTAGTACTTTTGCAATGGTACTTTATTTAATCTTTTTTTATTTATGTCTATACACTTATATATGAGGACAGTAAATCCATTTTTTTTTCATGGAAAGGACTATGGGAGCACAACTCTATCAAACGGGAAGATACCCCGCGCGTTGGTAGGAGTAATGTGAAGAATTTGGGCTGAAATTAACTTCATGGGGATAGCCTGCAATCAAGAAGTTGAAATTTAGTGAAAAGCCATGGCTATTAGTTGGAGATGATATGGACAGTTAGCAGGCACGATATGGATGACTTGCATGTTGAGATAAATTTATAGTAAATATTAACTTTATCAAAGAAATATAGATACGGTAACATCAACATCAAAGTCGCAAGATCACAGAGAGAATAGCTCTGACGTTACGGATTAAAAACTCTAAGGGCCCGTTTGGTCTTTGAAATTGAATTCATTCTAATAATTATAATTTAGACATAGATTAATTAAGCTAATATAGTTGTATATGCAATATATTTATATATTTATTGTTAGGCATATAAGGGACATACTTATATATTGTATTTTTATTGTAGGGAAGTAAGTTGAAGAGTGTGCTATAAGTTGGAGAATAGAATTATAGCATAGTGATCTATAGAATTTATTTTTATCTCCCACCCTATGAATTTAAGATAGGCTTATTTGTGAGCTTGGGAATATCATGGAATGTCAAATTTCAAGCCAAATAACCTAATCCATTATGTAGATTTTAATTCATCCAAAATGAAGGACGCGAAGATGCGAGGAAGGAAGTGGGAAAGTAACTAATTAATCAATTATTACCTGTCATTTTCCTCGCTCATTACTGTTGTTTACTTCAAGCTAGATTGCGGTGCAAGCAACACCTATATACTTTTCTCATCGACGGTGACCCGGCTTATAAATGAATGAACGAATAAATAAATTCGCTAGAAATTTATGAAGGCGAAAGCCACTGCGTGCGTGCGTGCGTGTGTTGTAGAGCAACGGACGCTATATATTCTAGGAGTATTAGCCTTCGAAATGTTGCAAACTTGGTAGTTGACCTCGACCCCCCTGGTTACCAGTGGAGAACTGGAGATGACCGTGGCAACGCACCATGCATCCACCGACCGGCGACCGCCGGCTCTTGTGATGATGTCACGCTCAACTGCAGTTGATCACTTCATCTTTCGTCTCTGGGCCTTGAGGGTTCCGGTGAATAAACCGGATGGCATGGCCTTGAGGCCTTCTGCCTTTGATATCCCGTAAGTTGAAACCGCGCGTGCTGCTGGATCGTGCTGCATAGTAGTACTACAGAGAACCAATACTGCAACTGTACCATTCTCGTACTCCAGGGAAAGTCGAGGCTGGTCGCTGTAGCCTGTACTGTACAAGTAGCATGTAGCATCCGGAGATGAGAGCCCGGCCCTGTTCGTTTCGCTAAAATTTGACTAATACTATTGTTTTTTCTGATCTATTATGGGAAGAAAATACTATTTATTCGTTGAAAAGTACCGCTGAAGTAGCGTGTACCAGGACGCTTGTCGTCAGCCGTCCAAATCGGGCAATTCCGTAAATCACAACGCCAGCCGACCACCGCGGGGGCGCTACGCACGGGATGACCTCACCACCACCACCTCTCACCGCACGCACCACAGAGCTGGGGTCCAGTCCAGGACGACGACCGGCACGTAACCTTTTGGCTTTTACAGCTTGCGTCTGGGTATCCAACTATCCATCCATGGACGGTGGCGATGACGACCGCGCGCGGCGGGAGGAGCCAGTTCACTGTACGAAGCAGCCTGGCCCCCGCGTCGTGATACCGCAAAGAAGCTGCTGTACTATAACCTGCACGGAGTCAAAAACAGTTGATACCGGGTTGGTATGCGCTCGCCACAAAGCTTTGAAACATCAACGAGATTATGATAAAACAACAACAACAAATATATATCTACTCCTTGCCCTCACAAACGGCTCGCAGGAGCATTAGAGTAGATGTAATATCGACTGCATGCACCACCTCTAATCCTGTGTCAATTATCTCTCCTCCTTGCCCTCACAAACGGCACGCAGGAGCATTCACTTTCACCACCTGAGTAACCTGACATCCTTGGATAAAGTTGCATACATGTTTTTACTCCTATAGAGAGCATGTTCTTTTGTTTTCCTACGATAATTCTTTCCCTAAAACATCGAATTTTAAAACGGTTTCCACCACTAAATTGCTAGCATTTTTGTTAATAAATTGATGTCCATTTTATGCACAGTGGTTCCTATGCTCCACGACATGTATTTATGTTTACGATCGGACACACTGGTTTCTATGTTGCAGTGTGTACTTATTACTGGACATAATGGTTTCGGATTTCAAATTTTAGAGAAAATTAGAATTATCCCAATATTTTAAACCATGGGGTTTTCCGTTTTATACTCGAAGAAAACGCTTCATACGCGAAAGTTGGCTGAAAGGACGGGAAGGACGAGTGTCCGGTCCAACAGGAAGCAGCAGTATGGCGACGTCTGTTGGGCCAGTAAGCAGGCCAGCGGCCCAGCTTCCTCCTCCGCCTCCGTCACCGCCGCTTCCTCTTCCCGTGCGGCCGTTGCCCACCGTCGTCTCCTCTCCCCGCCGCTCCTCCCTGCATCACCAGCCGGCAGCCGCTGCCCATTCTCCTCAACCGTGTCCGCGCTCCTCCACCGCGCAAATCGGATTGGATCGCCACCAGCTCTCCACTATCTTCACCTCTCCCCACCGTTCTATGCGCCTCGGATCCCACTATCCCAGCCTCCACGGGGCCAGAGCCACCGTGACCGCAACGTGTGCCGCCTTCTCAACCACGCCTTCGACTGCACCGGGGTCGCACCGCCGCGCCCTGCGACTGCTCCGCCGGGAGCCGCTCCTACGCCTGCTCCGCTCGCTCGGCGCCCAAGACCGTCGCCGGCGTGGTCAGCCTCAGGCTATCCAGGGCAGCTCGCCTCGTCGCCCGGGACCAAGAGTCCAAGACAGAAGCACACTGAACGTTCGCGGCGGCGACGGAGTGGAATGTCACATTGTGGATTGCAGTCATCTCCGGGCACATTGTTCAGCGAAGTGCCATCAGCTCCACTATGCCAAGCAATTTCAGGTATCAGACACATTTTCTCCTACTTTGTTTTGTTTCAATGTTTTGTTCATCTGTGGTCTACACTATTATAAAAAAAAACGCTGGCTAAGGGGGTAAACACCCTGAGCTATTTTAGCTCAGCCCGACAGGGGCCGTTAGCCGGTGAGAGGGCCACTCTATTTTACCTGTGTTTGGGAACGCGGGACATGAGAGTTTTTTTTTCCACACCGCCGACCAGAAATTCGCCCGAGCAAGGATTCGAAGGCTTGACCAACTGGTCCAGCAACCGTAGCACACGTATTATAGAGATATATGTTTTGCTACTCTGACAAGCTTATGTGTCAGACTACCAGTCTAATTGTGAACTGCCCATGGCAATGAACGAAAGATCAGAACTGGTCAAATCGTTTTGTGATGCGTTTACCTCTAGGCTTTCATGAACTTAAGGTGTTAGCTAAAATGACATAGTAAATATGCAAAAGTTAAAACAACAAATTGACATTTCTACATGATTTCTCTGGAAAAAATCATAGGATATGTAACCCTCTTCCAAGTTTATGGTTTCTTCATTTTTCCACATACAGTTCACATCTTGGTGCCTTCAAGCATTGAGTACCTTTTTCTTTAACTTGTTTATTATGGATCATAAACATTGAGTTGTCTTAGTATTTAAAAGATAAATCTTGCTCCAATTTTTTTAAAAGGTCCTGCTAATTTATCAATTCACCTTATCATCTTCGTTGACACTATGGAATAAATTGAATTTTACTTCCAAACGGAACTTCAGCCTCTGAATTCCTTATTATGGATACAAGGCAATAACACGATCCGCTGCTTTAGTTTGTAAAATATTTCAGTAAACCTTATTCATCCCCCTACCCCATCTATGTGACATCGGATGTTCTCTATCTTTGAATTCTGTATTTACATTTAAGCACTTTGTTATGGTTGTGGATATTGTACCATCTAGCTGTCATATGATCCTAGTTTTAACTTACATTACAGTTGCTTTGTTAGGCTTAAGCTTAGGCGTATTTGGCTTCGCAGGTTTGTTGGCTAGAGTAAGTTAAATATTTATATTCAACTAAGTATGGTTATTGTTCTCAAAGCTCATGAGAATAATAGTTAAAGGTAAAATTCCTTATTACCATTTTTACTGAAGTTTTTTTCGATATACTTGATTTCACTTCTCTTCTATCGGCTACAAGTTTAGTTCTTTTTTGCTACTAAAGTTGGCTGTTGTCATTAAATGCACATGCACATGCACATGCACATTCTCTTTTCTAAAAAAAGGGGCGTACCCAGTGCAGAGAGCTCCCGCTCTGTGCGGGGTCTGGGGAAGGGTGTCAGTGGCAATCCTTACCCTCGCATGTGCAATGCGAGGAGACCGCGACTCGAACCCGGGACCTTCCGGCCACAGGCGGTACGACTCTACCGCTTGCACCAGGCCCGCACATTCTCTTTTCTAAGATGGCAAAATTAAGTGCACCTCATCTCATGACATCTCCATGAACAGCTTCACCACTGTTGCAAGCCACCAGCATGGGGAGGGTACACGAAGACATAGTTTGAGACTTATATAAAAGGGTGATTGTACAACCTCAATTTAATATTAAGATTAACAAACTTAAACACGAGTATAAATAAAATTCTGGTATTGGAAACTCTTAAAACATGCATATATATATTTTCATATTTTTCACGAACATGCAGGAGAGCTGTGTACCATTATATTAAGAAAAAAATGTTTGTAAAATGTAATCCGTACACCAAAACAGGCAAAAACACTCGAACAAGAAAATACAAGCTCGACACTAAACTCAAAACATTAAAACTGACCTCAGCCAAACATCAATTGTCACTTGGCGCAACCACACAAGGGCAAAGAGATGAGAGACCCCTTGTGCCCCAGCCAAACACCAAAGGTGTAGCTCCTCTCTGATGAAAACCAGCACCTCATTCAAGCTTGGCAAAATTCCATAAAAAAAACAACGATTGCATTGATTCCAGATTGCCCATGCTCCTAAAATGATGATGGAATTTAGCTTTTTTAACAGGACCACTCACTCAAAATTAAAACATCATGTTCTACTTTATATACCCACCATCTTTAAATAAAATTTTTTGGCTAAATCTGATGTGCCAAAAATCAAGTACAGAGAATGAAGAAATGCTAGAGTGAGATATAGCAATCCCCCTCAAGAATCGAATCCAACCTCATCCACTTCTAAGCGCATATATACTTCTAGGATGCACTAATCCTCGCCTGTCGCTGGCATCCTCAATATCGATCAATGGCCTAGTGAGAAGATTGTAGTTGCAAAATGTTGAATGGAGAAAGGATGAATAGATTGTATCAAAACCATGGCTATAGTCTGAAAGGGGGTATGTGAATGCATGAAAGCAAACAATTATGTGGCTGCAAATCTTGCAATCAAATATAATAACATATATGGAACCCACGGCATATAACCAATGTTGTTTTGTCCCAAATAATTGAAACCTAACCAAGATCGATCCATGTATTAATAAACACGCACCAAAATGAATGGAGATTTGTTACAAGCTTCCTAAAAGTAAATCATGGAGTTTATGTTTGGCTTTGTATCCAGGTTAAAGGGGAAATCCCATAATTACCACTTTTACCGAAGCCTCTCTTTTGCTATACTTGATTTCCCTTTGCTGTTGGCTTCAGTTTAGGTTCTTTTTTTTTTTGGCTACTAAAGATGACTGTTGTCATTAAATGCACTGTTTTCTTTTTTGGAAATGGCAAAGTTAGGTGCCCTTCATCTCATGCATCTTCATTAGCAGCTCTGCCTACATGTTGCAAGCTACCAACATAGAGAGGGTACACAACGACCTGGTATTGGAAGAAACACATGCATATTTTTCATGGTTTACTTTTTATGTTTTTTATTGTTTACTTCATATATCCACTGTTTTTAAACATAAATATAGGACAATACCTGATGCATAAAAAATCAGGTTGGAGGAGAAAAAAAATGCTAGAACGAAACATAACAATCCCGAATCGAATAAAAGATCGACCACTTCTAAGTGCATATATACTACTTCCAGGAGCCACTCGTCCACGCCTGTCGCTCGCATCCTCAAGACTGACGAATGGTCTAGTGAGAAGATTGTAGGCACCAAAATGTTGAATAGAGATAGGATGAAGAGATTGTATCATAAACATGTCTCTATAGTCTGAACGGGGTTTACACAAATGCATGCAAGCACCCAATTCTGTGGTTGCAAATCTTGCAATGGAACATAATGATATTTATGGAACCCACAGCGTGTGGCCAAAGTTGTATTTGTCCTAATGGAATTGCAAAGTAGATGAACCAATCCATTCATGTACTAACACACATGTGCCAAAATGAATGGGGACATATTATATGCACCCTGAAAGTAAATAACGGAAGTTTGTTTTTTGTAATCAGGTTAAAAGGAATTTTTCTTATTTACCTTTTTTTTTGTCATAGCCTCTCTTGCTATGCTTGATTTCACTTCTTTGCTGTCGGCTTCAGTGTTTTGCTTTACTTTATATCTATATTTATATATTTTGTACTTTATATATCCACTGGCTTTAAATAACAATGTTGGATCAAATATGATGCAGCCAAAATCAAGTGAGGAAGAGGAAGAAATGCTGGAACGGAATACGGCAATCCCGTTCAAGAACGGAATCCAAGATCAATCACTTCTAAGCGCATATATACAATGGCAAGACGGCAAG
The DNA here is from genome assembly GCA_904845875.1 of Miscanthus lutarioriparius. Taxonomy (NCBI): domain Eukaryota; kingdom Viridiplantae; phylum Streptophyta; class Magnoliopsida; order Poales; family Poaceae; genus Miscanthus; species Miscanthus lutarioriparius. Next base: position 73,157,572 of record CAJGYO010000008.1, read on the forward strand.
CGCTAAAATGTTGAATGGAGAAAGGACAGAGAGATTGTATCGTAATCATCAGGGGATGATTTTAGAAAATCAGCCGTTGATATTACTCCCTCAATTTCAAATTATAAGACGTTTGGGCTTTTCTAGATACATTACTTTTACTATGAATGGAGTAATTTGGAATGGAGAGAGTAGTATATATAACATAGTCTTGCTAGAATCATATATAGGATGCTCTCTTGTGGGGAAAAACAATGCTTACAATTCAATTGGTGCAAAGTCATTGCTGTCTTGAAATGTGTCTCCTCCCAATAATAGCAATGCATATATGGCTGTAGTCTGGTCTGAATGGGGGCACGTAAATGCATGCAAGCACCCAATTCCCTGACTGCCAAACTTGCAATGGAATAGAATAATTAAGCTGCTGATCTGGTCCGCATGATAGCATCGCTCGTCACGAGCGAACGCCAAGCCTGGAAGCGTCCCAATCGCCACATCGTGGCCACGCATCTTGTTGCTTGTTGGTGCCTCGGTACCATCCATCCCTCCAAATATAATCACGTTGCATTATTTGTTCATAATCCATGTCGGCTTGAGCACGCTGGAGACCAGATAATTTTCAGGCACATAGGTCATGGCAATCTACAAATTGATAGTCAGTACTGTGCTTGTCTTTAGCACCAAAACTTTATTTAATTAGGCTGTATAGAAGTCGCGGAATTGATTTCAAAATGTTTGTATATCGCCTTGATGTAATTGTCTTGATATCAGTAAAAGTTTCTTTTGAAAACAAACAACATTACCTCAGTTGGATAGCAGTGACATAAAATGGCCCCCACAGATTTCGATCTGAGCTAGCGAGGGATTACAAGTTTAAGAGTGAGATTTCAGTGTTCAATTATGATAATTGATAAACAAGGAATTACCCCAATGGAGGACCCGTAATCACTCACTAAAAGAAAGCTATATTCTCACACAACAGAACATGAGGAACAACTCAACAAAAGTATGCTATCTGTGCCCATACAACCATACTAGCTAGTCGCGGACCTTTTTTTTTTTTTTGCGAGACCCGGTTGCACACGTAGACGCTCACATACACGAGCGCACACTCACCCCTATGAACGCACGCACGCACACTCTACCCCTATGAGCACCCCCAAAGAACTGAGTTGGATCGGTAAATTTCGAGATTGACAAAGTCACCACAGGCGTCTCACTATCAACGAGCACGTCGCCTAGCACGGAAAGAATAGCACCGTTAAATCCTGGAATGCGAGTACCCGTGTTAAGTCGGAGACTTGAACCTGGGTGGGCAGGTTCCACTACAAAGAACCCAACCAGCTGAGCTACGCTCGGTTCGTAGCTAGTCGCAGACCTTGTTTGTCATAGTCCCAACAACTCCAAAATTCGTAGATATAGAGTTGTGGGATACACACATTAGTTGTTTATTATTAGTTGAGATGTTTTCTTCTATTCTATATAAAAAATAGGAGTCTCAATGTTCTTGGTTTTAGCTTACAAATCTATTATCTGATACGAAGCTTGGAGCCAGAGCTATGTCAAATATGAACTCTAGCGCAAAGAAGAACATGTAGTCCCCTATGAGAAGTGGAACTAAGGGTGTGTTTGGTTTTTGAGGAATGAGATGATCCATCTTCTTCTCACTCCTCACTTTTTTTATTTGGTTTGTGAAATGGAATAAGTTGATCCATCGTCACCTCATTCCTTACAAAGCTACTAAATCGGTCCTAAATTATAAGATGTTTTAGCTTTTTTGGATTCATTGCTTTTACTATGTATCTAGACATAGTGTATATCTATGTGCATAGCATACAACATATCTAAAAAAGCCAAAACGTCTTATAATTTAGAATGGATGGAGTAATAATTAGTATATGCATGAAGAATGAATTGATTCCACCAAAAATCATGAAATGAACTCTGATGCATCACCTCATGAAGGATGAAGTGACTTCACAAACAAACACACAACATTTCAATGGTTGAGGTACGTTGAAATATCAATATGGGGAGCCTGTTGCATTGCGAGTCCAATCCATGTCCAACAAGAAACATAATATTTCATTCACGAGTCTATTCGTGTATCCTTCTTTACCATAAACCGTTTAGGTCCATAGTGTTTACACAAGTGAAAAGAAATTTTGAGATAAAGCAACATTATTGTGCCGGACGCTGAAAAAGCATCGCCTCCATACTCCAATAATAGAGAGCATAGGAAGAGTATTTTTAAACGTGGGTCACATTTTCCTTTTTCTAGCATCACATCACCATGTTGCGGAAGGCTTTAGACTCCGTGTATTGTGAGCCCATGTTGCGGAAGGCTTTAGACTCCATGTATTGTGAGCTGTAGTTTCTGAAGTGGTGTCTATATGACATCGTATGCTATAGAAATTAGCAACCAGTAGTAGTTTCTTTATTGGGATTGCCCTAAGTACGTGACAAGGCAAAAAGACACTTAAGATTCCCGAGACAACTAGAACACATATAAAAATATGTATATGCAAAGTACTACCAGCGAAATGTAAAAGGTATTAAACATATTAAACAATGATATATAATATATGCTCACATTTTTCACGTTTTCTAGAGAAAAAGAAATAATATTGACATCTACAGTACCCAACACGGTGGTTTTGATTGTACCAACACGTCTAAGACAGAATATAATTACGTTATTAGAACTATGCATGTGGTGTGTTTCTCATAAATCATGCATGTAGCTAATCCTAACTATGTGTAGAAAACTAAGTACTACCTCTATTCCAAATTATAAGTCATTCCAAAAATCTTGAAGAGTCAAAGCATCTTAAGTTTGATCAAAATTATAGAAAAAATTATAAAGATTTATAACATCAAATAAGTATACTATGAAATATAATTGATAAAGAATATAATGATACTTAGTTGGCATCATAAATGTCATTATCTTATCATATAAATTTGGTCAAACTTGAGATGTTTTGACTCTACAAGATTCTTGAAATGACTTATAATTTTGGATAGAGGGAGTAATGATTAGACTATATAATCGTTCATTCTTGCCTTCTCTAGCGAAGGATGAAAAATAATTAGAGTACACAGATTTTGGCAACTAATTTTTGCATGAATATCGTATTAACTTCACTTGCTACATATAAATACTGGGACCAAATGTCTAGAACCACTTGAATGTAAAAAGTGTCATGAGAAAATTAATGATCCACAAGATATTTGTTATATTAACAAACGTTTTTTGTGAGTATATTCACAGGCACTTGAATGTAAAAGATTCTATTAAACAACAAGGTGTCATTTCATAATAATAAAATTACTAATTATTACAAGCCTAATATAATTTATAGATCTACAACTAAAATGTATACAAAGTTTGCACTAAACATATTGGATTATGCGTAAGAACTATTACAACAACTAATATTGTGAAAACTAAAATTCTGAATTAATAGTGGAAAAGAACAAAATGGAAAACTTAATTTGTTTGGTAGGTGGATTAAACTTGAAAAGAACACTCCGTATCGAGTACATATGAAAGTATGGTCCTATAAGTTGTAGTCAAACAAAAACATCTGAATTATCTAGGGTTAATTTGCTTATAGCCTCCAGTGCAACATAATTCAAGTTTTATTTGGATTAAATATCTATATTTGTGATGGGCATAGATTGATTGGAGGGTTTTAGGCCGGTAGAGAGGAAGAAGGAGAGGGATGGGCGTCGGCCTAGGGCAGCAGGGGGGTGGCTAGGTGTCGACCAAGGGCGTGGGCGGTGCCAGGAGCTTTAGGGCAGCGAGAGAATATGAGGATAATTCTCTATTTTCTTGTTCAATTCACAGACTATATCTCCCCTATATTTATAGTTCACCGGGACTTATCTACCAAGCAACATAAATGTGGAATCCTTATAGATATGGAATTCAATTTCCTAACAAACTCTATTTTTTATTTTTATCCTTATCTACTCCTATACCTAATCCTTTTTCTATCCGAACTCCTCCAAGGGGGAGGAGGCCGACGGGTCTAGAGGAGCCGTCACCCCCCTCCAGTGCGCATGGCCACCACCCTGGCACATGCGTTGGTCCAACACTTAGGACCGGGAATAATTGACCCATGACAATATCCTATGATTCCATAAAAACTTGACAAAGTGAGCATGTATTTCAGTTGGTTAGGTTCCTTGTAACGCAATATGTCTATCGGGTTCAAATCCATACATGGCATGGTGTTCATAGAGTTAGGATGTGCGTGTGTGCGTACATTTATACATCTGGGGTGTGTTTGGTTTCATGGCCTAGCCCTGCCCATGCTCTAGCAATGCAAACTTTGATATATTTGGTCACATGTTTAGGTTCGAAAGCCTGGCCCAGGTAAACCACCAACCACCCCTAAGCTAGGCCCACTGGAAACGTGAGGGGTGGTGGTCGTTCTCTCATGAGCAGTGCTTGGCTACACAGCCATACCGTGTCTCCTCCCTCCCTCGTGTTCACCCTCGACATGCGTAGAATGGTCGTTGTGCTGACTTCCTGCTGCCCTCTATCCCCGGCTACATGTGGGATGACCTCGACGCCACTCCCAACAGTGGCACTATCTGTGTGTGCCCAATATGGATGATGTTGGATACCTTGATGTCTTGCTACACCATTCTTGAATGATTTCAGTGGTGATGTTGTTGGATTGAATGTGTTTTTGCATGATCTGTACTTGTAGGGAGGCGGTGATCTTACCTTCACAAGTACTCCCTCTGTTCTAAGCTATAAGACACTTTGGTTTTTCTAGTACATTTCTTTACTATATATCTAGACAGTGTATCTCTAAGTGCATAGGGAAAGCTACTATCTAAAAAGACGAAACATTTTATATAGCAATTTGGAATGGAGGGAGTACAAGTTAAATGTATCCGAGCTAACCAACCAACCAAACACAATCTTGACAATCTAGGCTTAGCTAAGATGAACGAACCAAACAACACTCTCTTGCATTACATTAAAAAAAACACTCTCTTGCATTACGGGAGTCAGGTTTTAACAGCCCAGGCTTACATGGCTAGCCAGCAGCCTAGATCTAGAACACACCCATGATCGTTCATATGTATATCTGCGCATGGCATCTGTATTTGTATCTCAGAAAAAATATCTAGCCCTCCCATTGACAACTAAGTCTATATAAACAATAACTTGTCATTAGGAGCTTTGCATGTGTGCGAGGCCTCTTGAGCTCATACCAAAGCCCCGGCTGACATTAATAAGTAAAATAATATACTACAAGTGTAAGTGTTTAGCGCGATGTCGTCCTCGTCGGAGCCGCAGCAGCCACGGGCGAGGTCGTTCGTGCTGGCGGACGTGGAGGAGCAGAGCGAGGACGAGAAGCGTTGGGTGGGCTGGGTGGAGAAGAGCCTGAGGCACGAGACGGCGGAGACACTGGGCGCGGCGGCCAAGGTGTTCAGCGTCCCGCGCTCCCTCCGCGACACGAACCCGGAGGCGTACGCGCCGCACGTCTTCTCGCTGGGGCCGTACCACCAGGCCCGCGCCGAGCTCATGGACATGCAGCGCTTCAAGCTCGCCGGCGCCAAGCGCTTCGAGATGCTCTTCGCCGGCGGCCACACCATCGAGCATCTCAAGGACCGCTTCCTCGTTGGCGGCATCGAGCTCAAGATACGGGCGATATACCACAGGTTCCTGGACCTGAACGACACGACTCTGGCGTGGATGATGGCCATCGACGCCTGCTTCTTGCTCGACTTCATCGAGAACTACCGCCGCAACGAGGCCACGGACGTGGTGTCCTCGTCGGCGAACTGGATCAACGCCGTCGTGCGCGACGCCATGATGCTGGAGAACCAGATCCCGCTCTTCGTCTTCGCCAGGACGCTCGAGCTCCGCCACAGCACTCGCCACGAGGCCGCCAAGGCGCTGCACGCCGTCGTCTTCCGCTTCATCATGGACGTGTCCCCCTTCAAGATCAGCGACGCCGCCAACAATAAGCGAGGGGCGGCGGCCATCGGCGACCTGGCCAAGCACGCGCACCTGCTGGAGGTCCTGTACCACTTCCTCGTCCCGGACGCCACTCTCTTGGACGACAGTACCACCGGTGACGGTGGTGACAAGGTGGTCGAGGAGGAGGAGGCACCCGCTCCGGCGGCCGACGGCGAGGAGGTGTTCTCGGACGATGTCGAGGCGCAGCAGGCGATGAAGCCGACGCTGGAGCAGGAGGAGGAAGACTACGACAAGGTGAAGCAGGCCGTGTCGCAGGCGTCCAGGTTCAACGTGGCGCCGGTGCGCTTCATCAAGAAGAACCTCCTCAAGGTGGTGGGGAAGATCTCGCGCAAGGCGCCGGCGCTGGCCGCGCTGGTGCCGGTGCTCGGCAAGCTGATGCAGTCCGTGGACGTGGAGGCCCAGCTCAACGGCGGCGCGGAGCAGGCGCTGGAGGAGGGTGCCATCACGGCGCCGCGTGCGGACGAGATCCGCATCCCGTCGGTGGAGGCGCTGGCCCGGTGTGGCGTCCGGTTCACGCCGGCGCCCGAGGGGGGCATCGAGGGATCGCCTTCGACCGGGCGACGGCGACGCTGCGGCTCCCCGTGATCACGCTGGACGCCAACACCGAGGTGGTCCTGCGCAACCTGGTGGCCTACGAAGCCGTGGCCGTGCGCGGCCCTCTGGTGCTGGCGCGCTACACGGAGCTGATGAACGGTATCATCGACACCTCCAAGGACGTGAAGATCCTGCGGCGGAGCGGCGTGGTGGTGAACCACATGAAGAGCAACAAGGAGGCGGCGGGGATGTGGAACGGGATGGCCCGGGCCACGCGGCTCACCAAGGTGCCCAGGCTGGACGCCGTCATCTCGGCGGTGAACGCGCATCGGAGCAGGAGCGCGGCGGCGCGGCTGAGGAAGCTGCTCAGGAAGTACGTGTTCAGGTCGTGGAAGGTGCTGACGCTCATCGCCTCCGTCGGGCTGCTGCTCATGACGGCGCTGCAGACGTTCTGCTCCGCCTACCCGTGTGAGAACCACTGGTTCAGCGGCATGGTGCTGCCGGGGACGACGGACGACCCACCGCAGTAGCAATCCACACTCGAGCAAACCAAATACCAACAGCAACTTAATTAAAGGTCTGTGTTGATTAATTACGTCATGTGCATGCACCGTTACGAACTTATTACGACGTTGCGTGTAGGTCAAACGTGGCTTTGCTGGTGGTTCCGCCATTGCCCAACTAATGCGTGTGCGTGCGTGGTTATTTGTACTTGTGTAGTCAGCTTGTTCCTTTTTTTCATGCGAAGGTTGTGATGAGCTTGTTATAGTGGTTTAATATCAGCTCGGACTTGGCCAGCGTCCCTCAGAGACGGTAAATCAGACAGCGTCACAAATAAAGTATCGATAATGACACAACGCGCGCCGTCGCTGGGGTCTGGGCCGCGGTGGGCCTCCGTGTGCCGCCACGGCCACCAATACCCAGTGGCCATAGAAAGGGAGGGGCCCAAGGGCGGTGGCCAAACAGACGGTGGCGACGGTTCGACCGGCGGCGAGCTCGGTGGCGGTGGCGCCTCCGAGTGGGCAGGGCCAGACAACTAGTGGGCGATGCCGGCGGTGGGGGCGACAGGAGGAGGTAGGTCGCTGGTGGATTGAGATTAGGGAAGGGCAAGGAAGGAGTGGCAAGGTGCGTGGCAGACGGTGAGGTCACCGGCAAGGTAGCCGGTGGCCAGGGCGGCGATCGAGGTGGCGGCGGGCAGTACCTCCTCTGATGGCTGGTGGCTCTCTGGTGCGTCCATCACGGCGAACGCCTAGAAGGAGCCGCAGCCCCGCTGGTCCTTGATTGGACCCAGGCACGGCTGGCCTTTTGTAGCTCTTGGTGTGCCAGCCGATGGAGACCGGGAGCGGGAGGGTCCCGTCGCCGCGTCTTTAATTTTCACGGGTTGAGCAGTGAGGTTGCACCGCTCCATCATGCGACATTTGTAGTACATCGCGACATAACTCGTCGCTGATGTCGGCGAAGATGTTGAGACTCGGGCGGAGTCAGGCTTGCAACTCAAACACGAGAGGCAACGTGGTGTGCCATCTCTTTGATCGAATGTGTCGAACCGGTGGAGCTTCTCGACGAGGTCGCGTAGCGCCAGGGACGGACCCAGTACACAAGGAGCGGGGGCACATGCCCTCACTCAAACTCTGGGTTTTCAAAGAAAATGTCTTCTTTCGTGTAGCTGCACAAGTCCATCGATAAAAGCCACCACTGCTGCTCCATCCTCGCACTTCACATCGTCAGTCACTGCTAAATTTCAGGTTAGCCTAACTTACCGAATGAACTCGTAGTTATGAATCAACATATCCATGCTCCTTTAGGGAGTGATTGGTTACGGAAGCCTTGAGCCAGGATAGCCACATGCGTGCATCCGAGTTTTGGATGTCCGACATATGAGTCCTTACACTATGTATAAATTAAGTCATCCCGGATCATAAGGAAAGGCCAAATCGAGATGACCCAGGTGTGCGGGATGGAGGGAGGAATGCGAGGGAGGAACAAACAAGGCCAAAATGTACGACCCTGTGCCGAATAAGCCTTTGGACATGCCAGCAGGCCAACCAATGACGCCCTTATAGATGAGCCAGCAGTGCGCGAATTACGTCAGCTAGCTGCACGAGTACGTACAGTTCGTTGGTGCTCGGATCGTCGCGCTGAAAAATATCAGTCAAACCCTGTTTATTAGAGTGCGTCATATATGTAGGTGTTGCCAGCTATAGTTTTCCAAATGGGCTAGTCACGATGGGCCGGCACGGACCCGACCCGAAAAAGCACGACACTAGCACGGCCCGAGCACGGTGTCCATAGTGCCGGGCGGCCGCACGGCACGATCTAGGGGCCGTGTTCAGGCCGCATGTCCGCCCCGATGCTTGGCGCAGACGCACGGCACGGATAATGGGCCGGCACGATGGTGGCCCGATTATTCTCGATCGTTGGATTGAATGGGAGCAGTTCTGACCGTTGGATTAAATTTGACCTAGGTATAAGAGCAAGTCACTCCTATTCTCTCTCGTTCAATCGAGTAGTCTAAGCCCTGGCCGCAAAAACTTTAGTCGTTACTCCTCCCGTCGTCCTCCGCATCTTGCTCCGTAGGCCGGCGGCCTAGCTCCCAGGCCACTCCCTCCCCTATTCATCTTCTCCTTAAGGTGCGGCCATAAGACGATGGCGGCATGAGGCACAGCGGTGGGGTTCACGCGAGGCACGGCTGCGACGGCGCAGCGACGACGACGAGGACGTGTGGGCGGAGCGGGGACGAGGAGTAGCTCGACAATGGCGTGTTCGTCGCGCCGACGACGAGGCGGGGCGCGGCGAGCTCCTCGGCTCCTCCCTTGCAGCCACGGGCACGGCACGGCACGGCTAAGGAGCCGTAGTGCCGTGCCTGGGCTGAGAGTTCGGCACGGTGGCCCGAGACGGCACGGCACGGTAGAACGTCGTGCCGCATAGTGCCGTGCCGCTGTAGTGCCGTGCCGTGCCAGGGCCGGGCCGCCCGTTTGGAAAACTATATTGCCAGCTGCTTGCCGTGAGATGGAGTCACCAAAATCATCTTCACCTTCTTCTTTTTTTTAGCAAAAGTGACCAAAATCATCTGGTTGACGGACCGCGAGCTAAGCTTCTCCATCCGTGTGACCGTGTCCAGCATCTGAACAGCCCACGCTCCGGCCGGGCCGGTCGGGGGACGCGCCATGTCCGATCCAAGACCAGCCTGCAATGTAATATTAGCTACTTCTCCTACCGGCCCATGGCTGGGTCCTGACGCTGTTGCTTTCAACGAGACAGATTCTGCGCCATGTGGAAGGCCGCACGCGGGGCACAAAGACTGCCTGCAACTGCAACAATAACAAGCACTCACGCAGTCACGCGGGACACCCAAGTTCTTTTCCCCAATTCCCCTCCCTTGCAACGAATGTCGACGTGCCTGCGCCGAGCACTCTCAGAGCTGCAGCTGGCCCTCTGACGACTTCTTTCATCGACAAAGGCAAATGTTACGAACCTTACTTGCTTCTGTTATGATTGATCTCCCGTCAGTTAGGCTCAACGGTCTAATTGGACCTTGTTCTCGTGCCCTGATCGGGGGCGCCCAACCCTACATGATTGGTGGGCCCCCGTCGCACAGCGCTATAAAGAAAAGGTAGAGGCCGGGCTCGCAGTACGAGGTTCATCGCTTCTTAGTTACATCCGTAGATGGGGAATCATTCACATTCTCATTACATACATTGTTCGCATTCTCAGCAAGAGATAATAAATAAAGCTTGTCTTGTCGGAAGGCAAGACCAACACATTTATTATTAACCAGTATCTTACACTTCATCATCAAAATGGCAATCAATTCCATCATCATCAAATTTCGAAACACTTATCAAATTTCTACGCAAAGAGGAAACATAAAGTACTTCTTTAAGTCTAAGTACAAAACAATTATTCAATTCTAAAGAAAGATCTCCAATGGCTTCAACATTGGCTTGCACTCCATTTGCAACTTTAATCGTTCTTTCTCCTCTTTGCAAGGTTCTCGTCCCACTTAACCCCTGTAAAGAATTTGCAACATGAGTAGTTGTTCTTGAATCAACCCACCAAGTGGATCTATCATAACATAAATACAGGGATTCATCTACAAATATAATAAATTCATCACCTTTCTTTAGCAGAGATTTCAGGAAGTCTGGACAATCCCTCTTGTAGTGTCCCTTCTTGAAGCGGTGCTTGCAGCGATCCTTTTCAGCTCCACCATCTCTTTGATTCTCGAGAATCACAGGGTTTCTTTCCTGTGAATTGGAGGAAGAGGCCTTATCCACTTAGGTTTTCCTTGTGGTTTAGAATTCTTGCCATTAAAGTTCTTTCTTTTGTTATCCTTCACAAAATGAACAGATTCATCTTGTGAGGACTTTATCCTCTCCTCTTCTTGAGCACACATTGAGATGAGTCTTTCTATGCCCCATCTTTCAGGCTGCATATTGTAGTTCACAATAAAGGTGTCATATTCTTTTGGCAAAGAAGCAAAAATCAAATGAATCAGAAAATCCTCCTCCTTCAAATTCATTTCTTTTAGCTTAGATGTCGTAGTGTTCATCTTCAAAATGTGCTCTCTTATGCTACCACCAGTGAATTTCTCAATCATAAGCTTCTTAATCAGTGAACTTGCTGTGGCCTTGGTAGACCCAGTAAACTGACTTTTGATTTTCTCAAGATATTATTTAGCGTTAGCACATTCGAGGATTGAGCCCCTTATACTTTCTTCTATGGTGGCTTTGGCCTGCTTGAGCACTTCTGGTTGGAGAGAGTCCATTGCCTATGTTCAAGATCATATTTCATTCTTATTTGAGCATGATCACGCTTTCGACGTGAAATCGTCGTCGATTTCATTGTCACCTCTCACGGGTCCTCTGGCTCGATGGGACACGGTGAGGTGATAACAAAATTGACCTCTCCCAGCGTAAGTTCAATTCATACTTCTCCGCCACACACGGTGATTGATTCCGTTGAGTGTCGGGATGTTAACAATATTCACAATGCATTTGCCTCTGAAATCATACGAGTAAGTAAGAACATTTATACATAAAGTTTCATGCTTTAACTCAACGTTGGTCAAATTAAAACTTATAATTCATCCATGCAAACATTTTACATCACCGTTGGGTGAAGTAAAATTAATGCACAATTTCTCATGGATCAAAATTATAATATTGTTATTAACAACGTTGGTGGAAAATAACAATATCATAATCGCATCAAAATTATCGAAATTTATTTCTCTTAAAATTAAATTATCCCGTTGGTTCAAATTTAATCAAAGAGAACAATAATTATCATGCAGTGAAACATTAATAATATTTTCATATTATTATTTTCGAGAAGCACTAAAAAATTCTTTATTTTACGAGCAAAATATCGTTGGATAAAATTTGCACGAAAATTGTATCAAAATCATTCAAATTCATCAAAAATATGCATTAAAATTGCTCACGGAAAATAATAAGAAAATTTATTTCTTCCTTCTTTCATTTTTAGCGCAACAGCTTGGCTCGCCATGGCCGCCATTTCTGCTTTCCTCGCTTTAATTTGCTAAATTGGCGGGTCTTATTTCATGAGAAGAGAGAAAGCGAAGAGAAAGAAAGGGAAGATGAATGACCTAGGGTTTTTAGCGGCGTTGGTTTTGATTTGCGTCGATCAAAACCAACGGCCACGGATCCTCGGGCCATCGCCGCCCAAGTGGTGTTGGCGCTTGTATTAACTTTTAACTTGAGCCCGAGTTATTGCTGTTTGGCGCGGCTCTTGTAGAGGACAGTAGGGGCCGAAGTTGCGGTAGCGTCTTAATTTGTCTTTGAAATGAAAGAAGGAAGAAATAAATTTTCTTATTATTTTCCAAGAGCAATTTTAATGCATATTTTTTGATAAATTTGAATGATTTTGATACAATTTTCTGTGCAAATTTTATCCAACGATATTTTGCTCAGAAAACAGTGAATTTTTTAGTGCTTCTGGAAAATAATAATATGCCGTGCATGATAATTATTGTTCTCTTTGATTAAATTTGAACCAACAGGATAATTTAATTTTAAGAGAAATAAATTTTTGATAATTTTGATGCGATTATGATATTGTTATTTTCTGACCAACGTTGTTAATAACAATATTATAATTTTGATCCATGAGAAATTGTGCATTAATTTTACTTCTGCCCAACGGTGATGTAAAATGTTTGCATGGATGAATTATAAGTTTTAATTTGACCAACGTTTAGTTAAAGCATGAAACTTTATGTATAAATGTTCTTACTTACTCGGTATGATTTCGAGGAGGCAAATGCATTGTGAACATTACAACATCCCGACACTCAACGGAACCAATCACCGGTGTGGCGGAGAAGTATGAATTGAAATGCTGGGAGAGGTCGATTTGAAATCACCTCACCGTGTCCCATCGAGCCAGGAGGACCCGTGAGAGGTGACAATGAAATCGACGCTGATTTCGCGCTTTCAAAGCGTGATCATGTCAAATAAGAATGAAATATGACCTTGAACATAGGCAATGGACTCTCTCCAACCGCAAGTGCCTGTTGGTAGCCAAAGCCACCATAGAAGAATAGATAAGGGGCTCAATCCCTGAATGTGCTACTGCCAAAGAATATCTTGAGAAAATCAAAAGTCAATTTACTGGGTCTACCAAGGCCACAACAAGTTCACTGATTAAGAAGCTTGTGAATGAGAAATTCACTGGTGGTAGCATAAGAGAGCACATTTTGAAGATGAACACTACGGCATCTAAGCTAAAAGAAATGAATTTGAAGGAGGAGGATTTCCTGATTCATTTGATTTTTGCTTCTTTGCCAAAAAAATATGACACCTTTATTGTGAACTACAATATGCAGCCTGAAAGATGGAGCATAGAAAGACTCATCTCAATGTGTGCTCAAGAAGAGGAGAGGATAAAGTCCTCACAAGGTGAATCTGTTCATTTTGTGAAGGATAACAAAAGAAAGAACTTTAATGGCAAGAATTCTAAACCACAAGGGAAACCTAAGTGGGATAAGGCCTCTTCCTCCAATTCACAGGGAAAGAAACCCTAGGATTCTGAGAATCAGCAGTATGGTGGAGCTAAAAAGGATCAATGCAAGCACTGCTTCAAGAAGGGACACTACAAGAGGGATTGTCCAGACTTCCTGAAATCTCTGCTAAAGAAAGGTGATGAATTTATTATATTTGTAGATGAGTCCCTATATTTATGTTATGATAAATCCACTTGGTGGGTTGATTCAAGAGCAACTACTCATGTTGCAAATTTTTTACAGGGGTTAAATGGGACGAGAACCTTGCAAAGAGGAGAAAGAACGTTAAAGTTACAAATGGAGTGCAAGCCAATGTTGAAGCCATTGGAGATCTTTCTTTAGAATTGAATAATGGTTTTGTACTTAGACTTAAAGAAGTACTTTATGTTCTCTCTTTGCGTAGAAATTTGATAAGTGTTTCAAAACTTGATGATGATGGAATTGATTGCCATTTTGGTGATGGCAAGTGTAAGATACTAGTTAATAATAAATGTGTTGGTCTTGTCTTCCGACAAGACAAGCTTTATTTATTATCTCTTGCTGAGAATGCGAACAATATATGTGATGAGAATGTGAATGATTCCCCATCTACGGATGTAACTAAGAAGCGGAAGAGAATTGATACTGTCTCTTCGAAATTATGGCATTGTTGCTTGGGCCATATTTCGAGGGAGAGAATGGAACGATTGGTTAAGGAATCAATTCTCCCACACTTAGAATTTTCAGATTTAGAACAATGTATTGATTACATTAAAGGAAAGTATGTCAAGAAAATTAAGAAAATACCAAACGAAGCATAGGAATTTTAGAAATAATCCACACAGACATATGTGGTCCTTTTCCTTTGAAAAGTGTGGATGGTTATGACTCGTTTATAATATTCACAGACGACTACTCTCGTTATGGCAATATTTATCCAATGAAAGAAAGATCGGAAGCATTGGATAAATTCAAAATATTTAAAGCTGAAGTTGAAAATCAGCATAATAAGAAAATCAAGATAGTACGATCAGACCGAGGTGGAGAGTACTATGGGCGACATACCCCATATGGCCAAATTCCTGGACCATTCGCAAGGTTCCTACAGGAAAATAGCATAGTTGCTCAGTACTCCACACCGGGGGAGCCTCAGCAGAATGGAGTGGCTGAAAGACGTAACCGTACCTTAATGGATATGGTAAGAAGCATGATGAGTTACTCTACATTACCGATTAGTTTATGGATAGAGGCACTGAAAACCGCCATTCACATACTTAATCGAGTACCAAGTAAACCGGTGCCTAAAACACCGTATGAATTATGGACAGGAAGGAAACCCTCACTCAACCATTTGCGTGTGTAGGGCTATCCAGCTGAGGCAAAAGTGTTTAACCCAAACATAGGAAAGTTAGACTCCAAGACAGTCAGCTGCTATTTTATTGGCTATCTAGAAAGATCGAAAGGATATCGCTTCTATTGTCTTGACAGACATATGAAGATTATAGAAACAAGACACGCTGTGTTCTTGGAGGATAACATGATCAGGGGGAGCATGGTAGCACGAGAAATCAGCCTACAAGAGAAGCGGGTACATGTACCCACTCCGATGGTTGAAGAACCATTCTTCACGCTACCTGCTGCTGTTGCACCGATAGTGCAGGACACTGTAGTGCCAACACCTGTTGCAAGTTCTCCCGTGGCGACAATGAATGAACATGAGGAACCTGTCCTTGAGGAACCTATCCTTGAGGAACCTATAGAACCAAATGTTGCACATGAGGAAGAACAACAATAGCCAAATGTGGAACAAGTGCCGAAGGCACCTAGAAGGTCTCAAAGAATAAGAAGATCAGCTATTACTGATGACTATGAAGTTTATGAAACAGAAGAATATCAGATGGGGGATGATCCCACCTCATTTGAAGAAGCCATGAGAAACGACCACTCATCAAAGTGGCTTAAGGCCATGGAAGATGAATTGAAATCAATGAGTACCAATAAAATTTGGGACTTAGAAAATATTCCTAAAGGAGCCAAAACAGTAGGCTGTAAATGGGTCTACAAAACGAAATATGACTCCCAAGGAAATATAGAAAGATTTAAAGAGCGACTTGTGGCGAAAGGCTTCACGCAAATAGAAGGGATTGATTACAATGAGACGTTTTCTCCAGTCTCATGTAAAGATTCCTTCAGATTTATAATGGCATTTGTAGCCCACTATGATTTGGAGTTACATCAAATGGATGTAAAGACGGCTTTTCTAAATGGGGATTTGGAAGAAAATGTTTATATGGCACAACCGAAAGGTTTTGTCGTAAAAGGAAAGGAAAATATGGGATGCCGCATGAAGAAATCAATCTACGGATTGAAGCAAGCTTCAAGACAGTGGTATTTGAAGTTTGATAGAACGATAAAAGGTTTTGGGTTTGAAGAAAATATTGAGGACAATTGCGTTTATGCAAAGTTCAGGAATGGAAAGTACATATTCCTAATTTTGTATGTGGATGATATCTTGCTTGCTAGTAGTGATATCAATCTGCTAATGGAAACAAAGAAATTCTTGTCCTCAAACTTTGATATGAAAGATCTCGGTGAGGCCTCGTTTGTTTTGGGAATAGAGATTCACCGAGACAGGAGAAAAGGGGTTCTAGGATTATCGCAAAAGGCATACATAGAAAAGGTCCTGAAGAAATTTAGTATGCATGCGTGCAGTCCTTCACCTGCTCCTATAGTCAAGGGCGATAGATTTGGGGAACATCAATGTCCCAAGAACCAATATGAAATTGATCGAATGAAAGCGGTACCGTATGCTTCAGCTGTTGGAAGTTTACAATATACTCAAGTGTGTACACGCTCTGACTTAGCTTTTGTTACCGGGTTACTTGGCAGATATCAAAAGAATCCAGGAATTGAACATTGGAAATTAGTGAAGAAAGTCCTGCGTTATTTGTAGGGTACGAAAGGCCTCATGCTTACGTATAGAAGATCTAATTCCCTGCAGATAGTGGGGTATTCAGATTCTGATTATGCAGGAGATGAAAGAAAATCCACGTCAGGATATGTATTTACTCTCGCAGGAGGGGCTATATCGTGGAAAAGCTCCAAACAAACCGTGACTACATCCTCGACAATGTATACCGAGTTTGTAGCATGCTATGAGGCAACGGGGCAGGTGAATTGGCTGAAGAAATTCATACCCGGATTGAAAGTGATTGATGATATAAATGAACCACTGAGATTGTATTGTGATAACAATCAAGCGGTACAGTATGCTCACAACAATAGGTCAAGTGGTGCTGCCAAACACATTGACATAAAGTACTATATTATGAAAGATAAAGTTCAGGATCATATAATAAATCTTGAGCATATAAGTACAGAGAAAATGCTCGCGGATCCGCTCACAAAGGGCTTACCACCCAACGTGTTCAAAGAACACGTAGCCGGCATGGGTTTAAGGGAAAACCTATGATTCCTGAACATACGAAGGGCCCAAAGAAAGTTTACATTTCAAAACGGAGAAGTGTATTGTGGCTGTTAGTCTAACGGCACTAATTGCTGTGACGATAGGATAGTTCTATGCACTAATCTGTGATGAAATAGGATGGAAGCAACAAAAATATGAATTGAAAGTTTTGAGTATGAAATTAAAGAACGAAGAATAGATGAGAGATCAAGAGAGAGAATGTTAGGATTGATCTCCCACCAGTTAGGCCCAACGGCCTAACTGGGCCTTGTCCTCGCGCCCTGATCGGGGGCGCCCAACCCTACATGGTTGGTGAGCCCCCGTCGCACAGCGCTATAAAGGAAAGGTGGGGATCGGGGCTCGCAATACGAGATTCACCGCGCCGCCAGTCACCCCACCGACATCCTAATCCTAGACCCGATCTTGAGAAGGGGAGCTGCCAGCGACGGGAAGCACCACCGACGCCGGCAACGCCACCCCGACGCACACGTCGCCGCCGAGGACGCCACAGCGCCGACTCCCTCTCCACCGAACGTCGCTGCCGGAGCGCAGATGGCGTCCGTCAACGAAAACCCGGCCGGAGCTTCGACCACTACGGCTTTTGATGGTTTGCAACCTATCACCCCCTTTCTCTCTGTCTCTCTGTGATCCTGAATACCTATTCCTACTACCAATACATCTCGATCTGATGAACACACCTAAAAACGAACTCTAACAGCTTCACTCAACAGGAATACAATAATCAACTAGTATCTGGGTACAAGGTGATAGGTAGACGGGAGGAAGAAGAAGAAGGGGATAAAATCGAGCAGAGCTCGCCGCCGCCGGAATTTACGTCTGGTCCTTCGACCCACGCTCCCGAAGCAACCTGTGCTCCTTCTGTACCTTGTTGCTTGGTACTTGTGGCCCATGTCCGGCCTATTTGGTTACTAGGCCCAATGGAAGTATGTCGATTCCTAACAGCAAAGCCTAAAATCCTAATCCTTGGTCTACTTATTCTAATCTCAGAGCTAGGCATTCATAAGAGTAAAGTCTTTTATTAACACCTACTGGATAAGCAGTTCCATTGAGATTTGAAACCGTCCGCTATGGCTCTATCCATGGCTCACCTCGCCGGCCATTGATCGCCGCCGAAGGACGACGCTGGCCAGCCTGAATATGAAAAAACTTGGTCAGGGGACAAATCGAATACTCTGTTGCTAGTGCCTCACAATGGTATGCGTCGAGGAAGCAAGCACTGCTACATTATGGCTTTGAGATGGCCAACAAGGCTTTTTATAGGTGGGCTTCCAACTCTAGCAAGAGGCCTCTATTAATCGAAAACATCGGAGGCAGGTATGGATGCCCGTCTCTAAAGAAAAAAACCAACGCACGCACGCACGTGACCACCACCATCGAGTGTGACCGCCTCCTTCTAGCTATCGTTCTAGCTAGCCAAGTACAAGTCATAAGAAATCACCCCTCTGTGAAAATTTGCAGGTTGTAATCTCCATAATATTCCAATTAGGATCATAAGATGTGAACATTTGCCATGTGTCAGGTGAGGTTAACTAAAGCAGTTGGGTGATCACATGAATCACCATTTAGATCATTACTGAACCGTAGTGTCACAAATATGCATATAAGTGAATTGCCTCATTTTTTTCTCCAAACATTTCCAGATTTTCCTTGGGACAATACCCATGAGATGGGACGACCGAACGAGAATGTAGAATTGCTGGTGGGAAAATTTAGTCTACAAGAACAAGCGCTGGTGGGAAAATTTAGTCTAAAGAACAAGCGCTGGTGGGAAAATTTAGTCTATTTTGCAAAGTTGACCTTGCAAGGAAAATTAAAAAGAGATGGTAGGAAGGGTGGAGGCGAGCCAACGTTCCACAGAGGACAGAGCAGGGCTGCCAATCACGGAGCGCCTAGGCAACAGTGGCAGTACACACTGTAGCGGATTGCCCCGGTAACGACTCTGGCCCCGTTCGCTTGTCTGAATTCTGGAGGAATCTGGATGGTTTGGAGGAATGCTGGAGAAATTTATGAGAGAAAAATACTGTTCCGGATAAAAAAATAAGCGGACCAAGCCGGGTTTAAAGTCACGCGAACGGGCCTCTGTGGGAAACCCAGTCTAGAAATACAGACCCGGCTTCCGGCTTCACGACTTGGGCTCAAGCCCGCTTTCCCCTCCTACCATCTCTGGGACATGGGCTGTGACGTGCTTAGGCTTTTTTATTTAGTTTCTCCCTCTAAAGTTTATTTTCTGTCCCATCGAATGTTTGACATATGTATGAAGTATTAAATATAGACTAAGAAATAACTAATTTTACAGTTTGAATCTTTTAAGCCTAATTATGCCATGATTTAACAAGGTGATGCTACAGTATATATGTGCTAATAACAGATTAATTAGGTTTAATAAATTCGTAATAACAGATTAATTAGGTTTAATAAATTCGTTTTGTGGATTACTGACGGATTCTGTAACACCTTATGCTACATCCTCATATAACATCCTAAATTCCTACACGTATCTGGGTACAAGGTGATAGGTAGATGGGAGGAAGAAGAAGAAGGGAAGAAGGGGATAAAATCGAGCAGAGCTTGCCGCAGCCGGAATTTACGTCTGGTCCTTCGACCCACGCTCCCGAAGCAACCTGTGCTCCTTCTGTACCTTGTTGCTTGGTACTTGTGGCCCATGTCCGGCCTATTTGGTTACTAGGCCCAATGGAAGTATGTCGATTCCTAACAGCAAAGCCTAAAATCCTAATCCTCGGTCTACTTATTCTAATCTCAGAGCTAGGCATTCATAAGAGTAAAGTCTTTTATTAAAATCATAATCCTCGGTCTGCTTATTCAGAGCTAGGTAGATTCGCCCATGATGCCATATATGCCCCTAATGGATATATGGTGGGTACTATATATATGCCGTGAAGACATGTATATAAAGAGATTACATGTACATCTATATATGGACTAACGAAGAGATGGCTCTCTCCCACGTATCCGTGAACAGGTCAATTCTCAAGGTCGATTCTCGACAAGCATAACAATCAGTAATAAAGGGAGCGCCTAGGCAACAGTTGTAGTACTCCAAATCACGGAGCCCATTACCCGTCTGGGTCACGACTCTGTGGACCCGGATTCTAGGCTTACAACGTGGGCTCAAGCCAGCTTTCCCCTCCTATCACCTCTGAAGCTGGGCTGCGGTCCGCTTATTTTAGCCTGCTTCTGTTGGGCTAGGAAGGCAATATGGCACTAATATACGGAACACAGAACAAGTTTGTTGAAAGCTGCTGTTGCCGCGCGAGGAGGTAACGTGGTAATTCTTGCCGCAGTCCAATTCACGGCCCATTTTGCTCTCGATTCGCAC
Organism: Miscanthus lutarioriparius; assembly: GCA_904845875.1. Classification (NCBI taxonomy): domain Eukaryota; kingdom Viridiplantae; phylum Streptophyta; class Magnoliopsida; order Poales; family Poaceae; genus Miscanthus; species Miscanthus lutarioriparius. The sequence goes on from CAJGYO010000008.1 coordinate 73,177,925, forward strand.
CAGGATTATACAGCGAAGTAGAGCCTGAGATGGAAAGTGGGAACGACTCCGTTGAACTACCCGTCTTTTGCGGCAATGACCTCACACTGGATGGCTCGACGTGTAAAAGGTGGCGTCTTCTTCCGTCCGGTGAAACAAAAAATCACAAAATAGCTTTTAATAGAGTTATATGTACTCTTGTCCATTCTGATAACATGCACATAGAGCTACAAGTTTGATCCCATGATATATAATAACTCGGAAAGATGCTTGACGAATATGTTAATAATAATAAGCATGGTTCTAAATCAAAACCAAATTGCATAACCCCTTGCATTTTAAAATAGCAGGCTATTGAAAATAGCGGCAACTTTTTCTTCGGCAACTATCGTCTGGTGCTAAAAAAGCACCGTAGCCGGCTGAAATTTACAGTAGCCGGCTGATTCCTCTCACAAATTCCTCCAGATTCATCCAGATTCCTCCAAGCGAACGAGGCTTATGAAGCTATAGCGAGCGTTTTAAAGAAAAACATGAAAAACACCAGTAATTGATGCACAAAAACATGACAAATATGAAATTCGATAAACACAAATATGTTTCTAAGGTTCCACAAGTCCAAGTAACATTACTAATATGACACTACAACATCGTTCATGACACACCAGTGTTTAATTGTCCAAAATATAAAATTAGTGGGCTCAACAGGCTAGCACATTGGGGCCTGTGTTATGTAAAACTGAAATAGCGCCGCTATTTTGGTGCTACCGCTAAGTGGATTAGCGGCACTATAGCCCACTATTTTGGCCATAGTTGTCATAGCGTCAAAAACAACAAAAGCTTAGCGTGACTTTTCTCCGGCCACTATAGCCTGCTATTTAAAACCATGACGCCTTGCATGTAGAACTTGTTTTGTTGGGAGCCTGAAGCAAATTTGTCTAGCCCCTCAGTTGCCTGTATCCTGGCTGCACCATGTTTGGTTCATGTCTTGGTTAGCTGCCTGTGCCAATGCAAGCAAGTGGATCCTCCGCCACGTCACCGAAATCAAGCGCCTGGTGCCGATAGTAAGACATCTGTGCCGACGATGCTAACGGTGCTCATAGAAATAAGGTATGTGTTCATATAAATGAATGTACGTGTATGTATAACAGTGTTTGCACTGGCTTTGTCGCCGTGTTTTATGGTAGTGTTATGATCAATTTTCATGATGTCCAAGCCATTTACAATTAATCATCGGTGCTGCAACTAGTGGCTGAAACTTGACTTGGCTCAAATGTATCTTCTCCAGACTTGCCTAGCGTTGTAGAGCAGTAGAAACCATCAATTTTCTAGGTAGGCGGCACTTTTTGCCAGGCAAACAAGCATGTAGCCTCTGTTGCTGAGAGTTCGACTAGCTGCAATCAGCCAGCAGCCCAAAAGCCACGAACAGCTAGCCAACGGCCTACATACGGCAGCACCTACGTTTGCGATGTCCAATAGATTGTCCCAATCTTTCACAGTACAAAATAATAACAAGGCGGCAGATTCTCTGATTCTTTTTGTTTGCTCTGAAGCAAATACAATGCAACAAGTGAAATCAAATATAACTCAACACAAATAGCAGGTGGCTTTACCAAATTGCACGACACAATAACCAGAATACCCTTTTGCCGATCCTTTATGTGATAGATCAAATTTCAATTATAACCAATCAGAGAGCAGCGGTCACCTGATTGCATATGAGTTCATGGCGGTAATACACCAGTAACAGAACACTCTGTAATCTCCCGCAAACATTAATTTGACTGTAAGCATTAGTTAGAACCTAGAAGTAGAAGTGAATTGAATCTAGCTCAGTTAGTTGGGTCTATTGTGGTGGAACCTACTCACCTAAATTCCATGTTCTTGACTTAACTCGTATTTTACTGAATTTATTTCAAAATCTAACGGTGTTGTTCTTTTAGTGGTAGACGATGTGCCGATAGCTAAGATGTATGTGGTGACGATGTGCCGATAGCTACGATCAAATTTTATGATGTCCAAGCCATTTACAATTAAAAAAAAAGAGTTCGACGCTTCCGCCACGAGCGAGCAAGGCTCCGAACGTCATGAGTTGTTACCAAAAAAACAAAAGAGTTGGAAGAAGGGGCGAGGCGAGCTCGACGCTTCCGCCACGAGCGAGCAAGGCTCCGAACGAGCAACAGGCTGGCGGTTGCCTCGCTCGAATGAGAGAGCTGGCGGTTGCCGCGCCGTATTTGCTCCGTCGCCAAGTTCCATGGGGAAGGCCGGGTCATGGCTCAAGCCCATTTACCCCTCCTCCCAACTCTGGGCCATGGACTGTACTATCGTTATTTGAGCAGGCTTCTACGTGGTTAGAAAATCAATACGGCACTAATAAGTAACTCAAAAATGTGAGCCACTTTATATTTTTATCAAACACCGAAACGGTGTTGTGGCCCGACAAAATGAGCCCATGGGTCGACGTGGGCTGACCCCAGGCCAAGAGCCCATAGGGCTCCGTGCCCGTCAAATCGCCCTTGCCTGCCGTCTCCCGACGCTGCGTCCCCGTCGTCAGCAGCTTCCTTTCCGCGACGCCATGGTTTTGGTACTCCATCCCGGCATCGCCACGTGCGTCGACGTGGCCCCGACCATGGCCAACGGGCCGGCCCGGCACGGCAGGGCCCAGCGTGCCTTCGGGCCGTGCCGACCTGGCTGACAGGCCAAGCACGGCACTGCGAGCCCTTTTCCGTGCCGGGCCGGCCCAGAAAGCATGGCCAAAATGATGGGCCGGGCCAGCCCAAGGCCCATTGCGAACGAGAAAGAGAGGGAGGGAGCCGGGAGGCCGGGGCGACGGAGGCGGCCGCCGCGCTCGATTCCGGCATCCGCGAGCGGCGTGCTCGCCGCGTGGTCGTGGAGGAGGCGCCCGGATCCGCGAGGCCGGAGCAGTGGCTCACGCCGTGGAGGAGGCAGCCGGATCTGCGAGGCCGAGAGTAGCAGCAAACTGGACGCGCTGGGGGCGTGGAGGAGGCCGCCGCTGCTCAGGGCCGAGGTGGAGGCGGAGCTCTGGAGGCGGCGGTGGGCCTCTAACTTCAGGCCGCGGTGGAGGCGGAGCTCTGTGCGGCGCGGGGAGGGGAGGAGCCTGATGATGACGCTCGAAGTTGGTCGCGTGGAGGAGGCGACTGGCGAGCCAAGCTTGACGCGGGGAAAGGAAATGAAGGAGGCGAGAGGGGTGGGACACGACCACGTGGGGCGAGTCGAGCTCGAGCGCGGTCGACGACGCTACGAGTCCAGCGTGGCCGTGCGGGGAGAGGAAGGAGTGGTTGAGTGGGCTGGGAATAGGAAGTTGGGGTTAGTAATAGATTGGGCTGGGCTAGGGGTGGGGGTCTTTTAGTAGGCCACCCAGGCACCAGGCCGCCACCGGGCCTCCCAGTAAATTGCGGACCAGGTCATGCCAGCCCGCGTGTATAGGGTGTGGCCCAGGCACAGCCCTGTATATCGGTCTGTGCCAGCTCGAGGCCACACAACACCGGGCCGTATCGTGCTTGGACCGGACAAAAAAAAATCATGCTTCGGGTCGGGCTACTGTGCCCCGGGCTGCATGGCCATATATAGACCATACCCATCAGTGGTTTTTTCTTGCTATCTGCCATTCCATTGATCTTCGATTGCTTTCTCTAGCTAGCCTGTTTGCAACTCTGATTTATATGAATGTGGAAGCTCTCTATCTCCATGTTTACAACTCTGATTTATATGACAGCGGCTTGGCACAGGTTTTAAAAATAACTTCAATAGCTAGGAATCCTTTTCCAAATATATTCTCCGAGTAAGTTGAATAGGAATTCTAATACTAATCCAGATAGAAAAGAACAAAAGTAGAAATTAGGCAAACTTATCTTATTATTTTTTGTCTTTTTATTTTTGTTTTTGTATCTTTTTCTTTCTCTGTTTTTGTCCACGTGAATGTTCTAATTTCTGTTAGGAGCAAGAGAGAGCGCACGCAATAGAGACCTACCCGCACATGACTACTCTGGTGAAGGTGAACAACAAAATAGTGTGTTTGTAGGTGCACGAAGGGTACACATATTCAGCCTGTTCGGGAGGCCGTATCGTATCGTGGATTATTTACTGCTGGCTGGTTTGGTGTGAGAGAAAAACACTGTTCCCAGCTGGAAATTTACGATCGTTTACGAGCAAGCGAACCAAACGAACATGCTAATTGTCGTTGCCGGATGCAAAGATAGAAGAATTGTGAGAAAGATGTTAACATCTTACTAAGAGTGAAAATAACTATCCATTGTAACGCACGGGTATTTTTGCTAGTAAAATAAAAAGAGTTGGAAGACAAGTGGGGCGAGGCTCATGGCTGCTGATCAACGGTGGTGTCCCAGTTTCGTTGCCCTGGCCGGCCGGCCGGCTCCTGGGGTAGCGCCGTAGCGGAGGCTCAAGCCCGTTCATCTCACCTCCCAACTCTCATGCATGGATTATTTCGTGCTTATTTAAACCTTCTATCATGAGGTTTGGAAATCAATACGGTATTAATAGTAATTATAGGATTGCAACACATGTGAGGGTGTTTTATCAGCACCAAAATGGTCCAGCCCATATAGTTTAATCAGCCCATGGATTGAAGCGGTCCAGACTCCAGTCCGAGAGCCCATAAAGACTGGGGAACTCAAAATTTGTATTATTTTTTTAGCATCTTAGGGATCTCAAACAACAAAACTCAAAATTAGGAATTTGTACATCTCTCGAAGTCTACAATTTTATATATAAAGTATCTTTATCCAACACCATAAACTAAAGGGAGAATTATCTATTTGGCACTGAAATAAATCAGTGTTTCATATTTGACACTCAAAAATTTAAACTTTCTTATCTGGCACCTAGTTGAAATTTGCTTTCGTAAATGGCACTACCGTCCATTTAGGACAGTAACGGTGCCAAGTGACTGGCAAAATGGCATGAATACCCTGTTTGCAGCAGAAACCCATGGTGCCAAATAGGGAAAGAATAAATAAACAAAGTTGTCAAATAAAGAAATCATAAAAGGTTATTTGAATTGGTGATATTACAATTTTTACTTAATTGGAAATAAACCATTACTATTTAGGCCACTATAATTCCATTGATGTTTGAAATGTCTTTTAAACTCTTTATAGACGTTATATAGAGCTCATGAGCAAGTTAATGTATTATTGTATTTACGTAAACCGCCTTCTACTATTATCGACATGTGGGCCCACACGACATCTTCCTTTCTTCCCCCACAGAGTCCCCTACGAAGTGAAGCCTCACACAGACAGATGCCCGCCGCCACAAGTCCGCTGGCCATGCCATCATGCGCGCCCACGATCAGACGCACCCAAACTCACGCCCTTGGCGGTAAAGAACCTACCGAGATACCACGGCGCTACCTCTTGCTCTCCCTCTCGCTCATGGTTATACCTTTGCTCGCCACGCCATGCGCGCCGCCATTATTGCGCTCAAGCTCCGCCACCGCGTTAACAAATGCTCGCATGGCCACAACCATCTCCAACGCCACCACCCCATGCCGTGGCTCGTCGAGGAGCCTCGCTAGCCGGCTACGGCGGCTCAGGCCATGGCCCCCCCTCCCTAGGCCGTGGTTTCGAAAGAGAGGCCGGGGCGGCCTCCCACGGGTGGTTTACTCAAGGCCCGGCCGTGGAGCTGTGGCACCTCAAGCATGGCACAACAGAGCCGGGAAGAAGGTCATGGATCGGGATTACGGGGCTCGGCCAAATTTTAGTCTTCTGTATCTAACAGAGGGGTACATTGGCATAGGAAGAAAAAACTGACACGGTCAAATCAGTCAACTAACAGATGACCAATGAAAATAGACGGCAGTTTCATTTAAGAAAGGAAATTTTAACTTGATGCCAAATAAGAAAGTTCAAATTTTCGAGTGCCAAATACAAAACACTGATTTATTTTCGTGCTAAATAGATAATTCTCCCTAAACTAAATATATGATTTTTCTAAGACAACATGCCCTAGTATGTGATTTAATATGTTGCTAGAACTTTATATTTTTTAGCATCTTATAATGATCTTTTATGAGAAAACTCAAAATTAGAAAGTTGTATGAAAAAGATAGAGTCTTTCTAAGGTGGACCTTTGTTGATGATATGTAGGTCGCATCTATCAGTTCCATGCCACGTAGGATAATAGGTTGGGTAAGCGCCTGTTGGGACCTAGTGAGACCCATTACAACTTTAAGGAGCCAAGAATGTATTTTGAAACTTGAGGACCTACAAGATACACAACTTTAGAGATTGCTGATAAATTTTACTCTTTTTGAAAGACTAGCCACGCTATAAAAGCGTCACCTAGCGGTAAGTGCCCGTTGGGACCTAGAGAGACCCATTATAACTTTAAGGAGACAAGAATGTATTTTGAAACTTCGGGACCTACGTGATACATCTAGACAACTTTGGAGACTGCTGGTAAATTTTACTCGTTTTGGAACGGAATGATAGGATGGGGGCGTCCGTCCTATTCGGATGCCGTGCACCTGGGCCTATGGATCTATCGGCCCAATAAACCTCGCGCCCGTCCCCTTCCGTTGCTCCTATCGCTAGCCTCACGCTCCCGCTCCTGCCGCTGCTTCACGCGCCCGCCACGCTACTCTTGCCGCTGCTCCTGCTCCTACTCCATGCACCTGTCTTGCTGGTCCTGCCACTACACCGCTGTCCGTGGCCACTGCTCCTGCTCTGTCACCCGTCCGGCCTGACGACGCCGACAGGCTCCACTAGCGTAAGGAGAAGTGTTAGGCCCTAGTGCGGAAGCCCTCCAGCCTCGCATGTTGCTACAGCTTTGACGACCCGATGCAGATGATAGAGGAGGCCACACCAAGATATGATGCATGTTGCAAGCTCACGTTTCAAATGTTTTAGATGTTTTAGAGGTGTGTTTTAAGCGTTTCATACGGATGTTTCCAATCTAGATCAGGATGTTGCATATGTTACAATGGTTGTACACGTATGTTGCACTTTTCAGCCGTATGCTGCAAGCGTGTTTATTTGGATGTTTGCATATGTTTTCACACATATGTTACAAGTGTTTTATCGGGATGTTGTGTATGTTTTGCAATGGTTTTCAAGTGTTTTTGCAAGTGTTTTTTACACATGTTTCAATTATTTCATTTATCTTTTTTGCATGGTGCAAGTGTTGCATTCAAATGTTTCAAAATTAGATCGGGTGTTGCAATGGGATACGCGTGGGAAGCTGAAGGGGGCGTGAGCGGTCCCCGTGGGCACACGTCGTGGGTCGATGTTCAGCGGCGCGGGCCCCGTGTAGCAGAACCGCGCAAAATAACACACCTTCAGGGGCGCTCGTTTTCCGCTAGACACTAAGCACCCTGAAAGTGAGCTACACCAGACGGTTCCATCGAGCACACCCCAAGGGAGAACTCGAACAATCCATGTTTTTCATCCAAAAACAAATAATGAGAACGCGTTTACAATACTTGGTCCATTTCATATAACGAGAGTTCTCGAAAATACATTATTACAGTACCAAGTTCAGAGTACGGAATTTAAACAGCGGAATTGAAATAAACATCTAACGATAAGATACAAGGATCCGTCTGTGCCCACCAGAAGAATCCTCCACACAATAGCCACTCCTCAAGTTGCACCTACAATAGGGGTAAATAAACCTTGAGTACACAATGTACTCGCAGGACTTATCCGACTAGTGGGAATAATTTCTCGACTCCAAAGGATATGATAAGCTTTATGATTTACTGGGTTTTTCTTTTTGCGAAAAGCTTTACTAGTAGTGAATCCTTATGTATGTGTTTTATTAGCAGCTATGATTAGTTCATTAGCTAACCATTCTATGTAAGCACCTGTTATACTTTCAAGCAAGAGTTGAGCAATCAGATCCATTCATCCTCTTTCATCTTCTAGTTCTTACTACGGTGCTAGACCATAGCCAAGTCGTACCATATCACATGACGATTCGTGAACCAATGTATCACAGCTAGGTACCCCAAAACACACGCCCCGCTTGTACCCCAGTCACAAGCAAGACCAACCCACTACTCTCCTATCAAGGGGTCTAGGTCCCCGTCCAAACTTAAACTCTGAGCCCCCACTCCTGAGTCCTGTACTAAGTGTGGTGCTTAGACCTCCACCATCCTCGCCTCCAATCAGTCGGTCTGGAAAGAGCTAAAACCCATGACAAGAGAGCAACAAGCCTTCCTGTTCCCATAAACAAGTATGTGCTCAGGATAATAAGTCTATAACCAGACTACCATCCACAGCAACGGACGGTCCTTAACCGACACGGACAGGAAAAACAGTGTAACCAAGCTATGCCCCGTTGGCCGTGGGACACAACCTATTACACCCACCAATACCCATACCATATCCCTGCCCAATCTCCATTCCTTTCTCTATTTTATCATGAGAGTAATAATAATAATCATTATCTATTGTGAGTAACGGTAGGTTACTCACGCTACCGATAGCCTAAGCATAGCGGCTACTCGACTTATGTTAGTCGGACTCATAGGTAGGTTTATCGATGCATGTAGTTTCAATATAAATCATGTAACGTAAATGCACATCACACATATATATCCAGTGATTATTCAAAATAAGGGTTATGCATCGGTGCTTGCCTTGGGCAGGCGGGGTGTCAGCTAAGTCAGTCGTCGGTGGTTCCAAGGCTTCCTCCTGTATGAGGACCTCCTCCTCGTACTCCTCGATCACCTCCGCGTACTCCTGCTCTCCAGCGGTCACGAACTCCACCAACTCATTCTCTACATGCATGCGATGATGATGCAACACTTATCATTTATGCAATAGCAACTCTTAAAATAATAATACACATACTAAGCTACTAAGCTAGCTCTAATGACTAAGGCACTAAGCTAACTATCATCTTTACCAAGCAAAGTGTTGGGTTCAACTAACAAACACCTAGCTTTACAAATGAATGATATATCTTTATTTCTACTAATGATTTAATGTATATTTGAAACAAAGAGCATTTAACTACACTTATGTTTAGTCTATTCTAAAGCTACAAAAATTATAGTGAGCACATAATAATACCTCGATGCTGCTATAAAATTTTTAGGGCTAAACCTATCACCAATTTACCGCAAAAATTCCTACAATAATTCTCCTAACAATATTGAACATTTTCAAGTGATTTAATAGCTCCTAGTGTCAACATGCATATATGTGAACTAAGTACACTAACAGATAGAGCATAATTTTAGAAACTTAACAAAATTTGTTTCACAATTTTTTGGACACTTACATGATTTTATATGATTTACCAAAGATCAGCTCAAAAATTATATTAGAAAACTATTTCTAATTCCTTATGAAAAAGAAAAACGAATTCTCCCGCGCGGCCCACACGCGTGGCCCACGAGACGCAACGCACACACTCGCGAGCGCGCGGCGGCCCGCGGTGGGCCCCACGCGGCGGCGGCCTCGGAGGAGACGGCCCGCGAAGGGGAAACCCCCGCGCACTGATGTTTTTGCAAAATAGACCTCGCACTTCTCCCGAATTACAACTAAGTACTAACACTATTTCCCCCCTCTCTCATAACTTCTCACTTAACCCCATGGCCTTTCCCTAATTCACCCGCGCGCACCCCCGACGACTTAGTGCACGGCGGTGCAGTGAGCGGCGGCACTGAGCGCCTACGACGGCCACCTGGGACCTACGCGGGCCCACCTAATGGGTCGATCACCATCTCTGACCCGAGCAGCTACACCAAGCAGCGGTGTAGGGTAACACGACTGGCTGGGGAAGGCTACAGCGGCGCGCGGTGAGCGGTGGCAATGAGCGCCTACGTCGGCCACCTAGGACCTGCACGGGCCCACCTAACGGGTCGATCACCATCTCTGACCCGAGCGGCTACGCTAAGCGGCGGTGTAGGGTGACATGACTAGCTGGGGAAGGCTACAGCGGCACACGGCCATCCGCGACGGCGGCGCCATTGTTCTAGTGGGCTGGGGTAGCTACAGGTCTAATTGATTAGCGCATGAGCGTCAGGAGGATACCATGGAACAGGCTGAGGTGACAGTTGGGGGTGGATGATGACGAAGGAAGGCTGGCCACGTGCGATCGAGTCGTGCGGCGGCGCACCACGGCGGCATGGTCGTGTCAGCGATGAAGGGGAGGCGGTAGTGGTTCGACTAAGGCGCGCAAGGTGGAGAGGGAGTCAAGGCGATGCTAGTGGTGCAGGTGAATTGGCTCGGGAGGGACAATGGGAGAGCTGCCCACACCCGCAGCCGGACACGGCCTTATCGGCACGGCGACAGGGAAACTCCAAAATTGGAGCTCGAACGGGCGCCATTCAAAGTGGGGTGGGGATGGGTAGCTAGGTAGCTGTGTGATGGAGCCAAAAATGCAACAAATCGACTTGAGATGATCACTCCCTGACGAATTTAATGGTGTGGCTCGACGACAGCAGAGAGAGAGAGAGAGACGGGGCGCGGCAGGTGGGCTCAGCTCGTCCTTGCCTTGGTGGGACGCGGTCATCGTGGCCAAGGGACCTATGTCCAAGCACAAGGGGACGAGCACAAGCATCCATGACCGGCCATGGCCTACACGCCGTAGCGCCATTAATGGCGTGACAACGGCATGCACGGCCAGGGAGGGGGCAGCGCGTTGTAGTGAGTAGACGCAAGTGCGGGAGTGACACGACGGCAGTGGCAGCGACTGCGACCCTGATTGTGTCATGATGTGCGACATGGAGGGCAGCAGTAGCATCAGTGGTAGCCATGGTGGTAGAGCATCAGGGTGCGGGGCTAGCGGCTCGCTGCGGCCGGCCTCGGCCAAGCCCAGGCAACCCGACCGACCCAGCGTGGTGGCATGAGCTGACCGCACGGGACACGGTCATGGGCACGGCGCAGGGTGTCCGTGCGGTGACCGCGTGCATGGCGCCAACCACCCCGAGCCATGTGACGCACATGAATTTTAAAGCGCCCAAAACGACTAAATAGTTGCTCCAGGAGCCAAACCATCTCCACCATTCTCAAGAGGGCATATGAGACTACCAAATTGAGCTATAACACTACACCACCCCTTAACCCAATCTCTCAAAATAAATTGCTAAACATAGCAATTTAAATTTGTGATTTCCAAGTTTGTTGACAAACTTGGAAATTTTCTAAGTTTTTGAGCTGAACTTGATTTCAATTTGCGATTTCTAAGCTAGTGGAAATATTAGCTAGTAATATCATTTTTTGATAGCAAGTATTTCACTGTTATCTACAAAGTTTGTACTTCAAACTTTATTTACGCATCACATATATGTTCTATAGCATTTCTATTCAATAAAAATAGTTTTAAACCCTACTTGATATACATGAACATATTGAATCAACTTTCGTTAACATTTTTATTGATCATTTTAAGTTACAAAAATTGATCTACACACTTTATCACATGTATTAACACATAAACATGATGCTCATGATATGTTTTAGTAATGATTTAGGGTGTAACACTGAGGGTGTTACAACTCTCCCCTTAAACAAAATCTCATCCCAAGATTTCGTGTGAGTGCCTAGTGTAGGAAAAAGGGTAAGAGTGAGCTTTTAACATAACTATTAGCTCGGCATCAGGAGAAGATGGGGATAATGCTCCAAAATATAACTCTCTAGCTCCCAAGTTGCTTCGTCCTCCAAATGATTTTGGCAATTGGACTTTATAAAATTTGACCACTTTGTTTCTAGTAACTCTCTTTTTATCCAAGATTTTGATAGGATGCTCAATATAATAAAGATCAGGTTAGAGAGAGAATCCTTCAATTTCCACCACTTCCTCAGGAACTCATAAACACTTCTTTAATTGGGAAACATGAAAGACATTATGTACTGCTGACAAGATATCCGAAAGTTGGAGACGATAAGCAACTGAACCACATCGTTCCAAAACTTTATAAGGTCCGACATAACGAGGAGCTAACTTTCCATGGACTCTGAACCGATGCACACCTCTCATCGGGGATACCTTTAGGTACACATGGTCACCAACTTCAAACAGCAAGGGTCTTCTTCGATTGTCCGCATAAGTTTTCTGATGATTCGAGCTGCCTTCAAATGACTACGAATAACACTAACTTGCTCTCAAGCTTCCTTGATAAAATCAGGTCCAAAATAACCATGATCACCCACTTCAACCTAGTTAAGAGGTGTTCTATATTTCTTGCCATACAGAGCCTCAAAAGGTGCCATACGAATGCTTTCTTGATAGCTATTGTTATAAGAAAACTCAGCTAGAGTCAAGCATTCGTCCCACCTCTCTGGAAAAGAGATGACACAAGCCCTCAACATATCCTCAAGTACCTAATTGACTCTTTCTGTCTGACCGTCAGTTTGCGGATGATAAGCTAAACTTCCGAGGAGACTAGTACCAAGACATTTCTAAAGTTGCTCCCAGAAATGAGAGACAAAGACTGACCCTCTATCAGAAACAATGGTAAGAGGAACTGCATGTAGGGTCACAACCCGATCAAAATACAACTTGGCATACTTCTTGGCTGAATACCTTGTATCCACTAGGAGGAAATGTGTGGACTTCGTAAGGCGATCTACAACGACCTAAATAGAGTCATACCCCTTTGTCGTGCGGGGCAAACCCACAACAAAGTCCATTGAAATATCCTCCTATTTCCAAACAGGGATAGGCAAGGGTTGTAGAAATCTAGGCGCATTTATATGGTCCGCTTTAACCCTTTCACAAATGTCACATTCTGAGATGTATTTGGTAATGTCCTGTTTCATATTTGGCCACCAATACAAGTGATGCAAATCATGATACATCTTGTTACTTCCTAGATGAATGGATCACTTGGAGTTATGAGATTCATCCAAAATCTTTCTCCTAAGCTCCTCACTTGATGAAACAACCAATCTATTCTTGAACCTCACTACACCTTGATCATCAATACTAAAATGTCGGCCACGCTCTTCGATGATTAACTTCTTAATGTGAGGAATTCCTGAAGTATCTTGCCTTTTCTCGATAATAATTTGCTCAAGTAGATCTTAGACTAGAGCAATGTGAGCTAGCACCTCCACATGGTTGAGAGACAAAGGTGCCTTTTCAACTTGATATGACTTTCGGCTCAAAGCATCAGCTACCACATTAGCTTTTCCAAGATGGTAATGAACCTCCAAATTATAATCCTTGATTAGCTCCACCATCTCCGTTGCCTCATGTTCAAATTTCGGACCGAGTGAAAATATATTTGAGGCTCTTGTGATCCAGATAAATATGCATTTTATTTCCCAATAAATAATGCCTTCAATTTTTAGAGCGCACAACTGCGCAATGACTCTAAATCATGGGTGGATAATTCAACTCGTGTTTTTCAGGTGGACGTGAAGCATAAGCTATCACACGTCCATCTTGCATAAGCACACATCCCAGTCTAGTCCTTGAGGCATCACAATACACATCAAATGCCCTATCAATATCTGGTTGGGCGAGAACAGGAGCAGTGGTAAGAAAGTGCTTTAGAGCTTGGAAAGCTTCTTCACAAGCCGGACTCCATACAAACTTGACATCTTTCTAAAGCAACTTGGTCATTGGTTGGGCTATTTTGGAGAAGTTAGGAATGAAACACCGATAATAACCAGCAAGACCAAGGAAACGATGGATCTGATGCACTGACTTTGGAGACTTCCAATTTAACACATCTTGCACCTTGCTTGGGTCCACAGAGATACCCTCAGGTGTCAGAACATGTCCTAAAAACTGCACTCGATCTAACTAAAACTCACACTTCTTTGAATTTGGCATACAACTTGTGTTCCCTTAACCGAGTCAATACTATCCAAAGATGTTGTGCATGCTCTTTATTGTTCTTGGAGTATATCAAAATATCATCAATGAACACCACTACAAACTTGTCCAACTCCGGCATAAAGACTGAATTCATGAGGTACATGAAGAATGAATGAGCATTGGTGAGACCAAAAGACATGACTAGCTACTCATAAAGCCCATACCTAGTAGAGAAAGCTGTTTTTGGTATATCTTGTGACCGGATTTTAATTTGATGGTACCTAGAACGAAGATCAATCTTTGAAAACACCTTTGCACCAGCCAACTGATCGAACAAAGTATCAATACGAGGTAAATGATACTTGTTCTTAATGGTCACTGCATTGAGAGGGCGATAATCCACACACATCCAAAGAGTGTCATCCTTCTTCTTCACAAAAATAGCTGGACAACCCTATGATGAAGAGCTAGGATGGATAAAGCCCTTCTCCAATAATTTCTCTAGCTGCTTCTTCATTTCTGCTAGTTCTTTAGGAGCCATGCGGTAGGGACACCGTGAAATAGGAGCAGTGCTAGGTTCTAACACAATAGTAAACTCCACGTCCCTATCCGGTGGCAACCCAGGTAGATCTTTAGGAAAGACATCCGAAAACTCATAAACCACAGGAATAGAAGCAAGATCAAGAGGAGTTTCAACATGAGCAACAACTGGTAAGGCTGGATCTAAGGGCATAAGGAGAGACATCCTATCCTCAGAAGAAGGAAGCCATAACTCGACAACTCTCTGCTTAAGGTTGAAGACTACCCTATAAACTCACAACCAGTTCATGCCTAAAATTGCATCTATGCCTTACCTAGGTAGCACCATGAACTGGAGGCGGTAAGTGTGAGTGGCTAGCACTAATCTGACTATGTCCGTCCAAGTATTAACACACAACTATGCACCAGGAGTACTGATTCTATAGGTAATAGAAATAGCCATAAGAGATATATTGTGTCTCTGTGCAAACCCCATGCTCATGAATAAATGTGATGCACCAGAATCAAACAACACATATGCTAGGTGGGAATCAATGGTAAACATACCAGCCATCATAGGTTCATTCTACAAAATCTCCTTAGCCTCAGTTAAGTTGACTTGTCCAGAGCGGCTTACGTGCACCTTCTTCTTGATAATCATCCTCTTGACCAGACGGGAGTTGGCTGAAGGCTAGAAAGACTGCGTAGGCTGGTTCTGTGGACACTCCCTAGCATAGTGGCCCTCCTTGCCACACTTGAAACAAGCACCCGGCTTGTTCCCCTGTCCCTGATGAGGTGGAACTTGCTGTCCCTGAGGCTGCTGCACCTGATGAGTAGGTGCATGGTACTGAGTGGGAGGTGCCCAGTAAGCCTGTTGAGACTGACGGGATAGCTGTCCACCCAGAGAGTGATAGGACATCCTCCTAACAATCTGCACCTTCTGAGGCTATGGGTGACTAGAAGATCCAGTGATCACCCGCTTGCGCTTCCACTCCGTCTGAGAATCACGCTGAAGTCCCTCCATAGCAATGGCTGCATTCATCAAAGCACTAAAAGTCTGATATCCCCCAGTGTACAGCTTCTTTTGCAAGATGCAAGAGAGGTCACGGTAGAAACGGTCCCTCTTCTTCTCATCAGTGTCTACTAGGTCCCAACATACTGTGCAAGATGGTTGAACTTTTTCACATAATCCATCACAGTCATACTCCCTTGCTTTAGATCTAGGAACTCAATCAACTTCCTATTCAGCAAACTAGTGGGAATATAGTACTCATGGAAAGCAGTGGTAAACTCCTACCAAGTCACACGGTGGTCCACCGGCTGCATGGCATTGAAAGTATCCCACCACGCACTGACAGACCCCAGAAGCTACTGTGTGGCAAAGCGCACCTTCTGCTCTTTAGTCACAGTTAGCAGCCGAAACTTCCGCATCTAGAGGCTCAGTAGTTGGCGTGAACGTGGGCAGGTGTGTCTTCAGGAAGTCCTGGTAGGAACAGGGCCCCATGGGAGCATGGGAACCACCCCCGTTCCTACCATTGTCATCGATGAAAGGTCCTAATGGCTAGAGGGGAAGGTGAATAGCCTATTAAAAATTTCTACAACAACACTAAGACAAATGATTAGTCAATAAGATGGTGAAGCGAATTTTGCGCTAGCACTATATTTGGGGTTGCAAGCCACCTACCCAATCTATTTTCTATGATCTCTAGTATATCACAACAAAGCTATGTCACTAATATACACCTAGGTGATCAACCTAGTGAGAGTAATACAATTAAATGATACACTATCTAGTCTTAACTACCACTAGCTCTATCCAAGTGAATGTATAATGAAATACAAGAGAGTGGTAGAGAGGTATACCGCCATGGCAAGTGACCAATGAGTGAATACCAATGAATACTAAGGAGACAATCAATACACAATGATTTTCCCTCTGAGGTTCACTTGCTTGCCGACAAGCTAGTCCCCGTTGTGGTGATTCACTCACTTGGAGGTTCATGCGCTAATTGACATCACATGCCAAACCCTCAATAGGGTGCTGCACAACCAACTCAAGATGAGGATCACACAAGCCACGGGCAATTTACTAGATTACCTTTTGGCTCTTCGCCGGGAAAAGATCAAGAACCCCTCACAATCACCACAACTGGAGCCGAAGACAATCACCAACCTCCGCTCAACGATCCTCGCTGCTCCAAGCCGTCTAAGGTGGCGGCAACCACCAAGAGTAACAAGCCAAACCCACAGCAAAACACAAATACCAAGTGCCTCTAGATGCAAACACTCAAGCAATGCTCTTGGATTCTCTCCCAATCTCACAAAGATGATGAATCAAAGATGGAGATGAGAGGGAGGGCTTTGGCTAAGATCACAAGGTTGCTATGTCAATGCAAATGGCCAAGAGAGTGAGCTAGAGCCAGCCAAATAATATTTATAGACAGTCCCAAACAATAGAGCCATTGGCTCAATTATTGGGCTGACTACGGGATGACCGAACATGCAGGTAGTGTGCACCGAACGCGTCTGATCGCTACGTTCGATTGCAGCCTGACCGCCACATGTCCCATACAAATTGTTTAGCCATTGGCACCCAACGGCTATCTCTGCGCAAAGTAATACTATGTGATAGGACGTGTTGTTAGAAAATGACCGAACCCAGGCGTAGCGTGAGGTCGAGTCCCAGAGCTCCTAGAGCCGCCTGGGACGACTACAGACATGTCCGATCACACCGGACCAAATGCTCCCAGTGTCCGATGAATTATTATACTGAAAACCCAAGACTTGTTGGTTCACATCGGACGCATCCGGTGTAGCTAACGGATGTGTTTGGTCGCTTCTCTCGCAATCCTACATCGAGCTATATCACTTTGACCGATTTGAATAGTAACTTGTTAGTGTCCGGTCACTCCATCGAGCTAGAATCCGGTCACTTTCACTTAGTCGCTCACCTCGGCTCCAATTTTGACGTGTCCGGTCACTCTGTGACCAAAGTGCAACTAACTCCTTTTTAACTCTATCTTATTTACCCTTGCTCAAATGTGGCAACCACCAAGTGTATCACCTTGTGCACATGTGTTAGCATATTTTCACAAATGTTTTCAAGGGTGTTAGCACTCCACTAGATCCTAAATGCGTATGCAATGAGTTAGAGCATCTAGTGGCACTTTGATAACTGTATTTTGATACGAGTTTCATCCCTCTTAATAGTATGACTATCGATCCTAAATGTGATCGCACTCACTAAGTGTCTTGATCACCAAAACGAAAAAGCTCCTATCAAGTTTCACCTTTGCCTTGAGCTTTTTGTTTTTCTCTTTCTTCTTTTCCAAGTCTAAGCATTTGATCATCACCATGCCATCACCATCATCATGATTTTCACTATTGCTTCATCACTTGGAGTAGTGCTACCTATCTCATAATTACTTTGATAAACTAGGTTAGCATTTAGGGTTTCATCAATTCACCAAAACCAAACTAGAGCTTTTAATCTCTCTCTTTTGGTAATTGATGACAACCCTTTCACAAAGATATGAATTGAAATTCATTTGAATCCATGTTGCTTGCCCAAGGATATTTACCATGTGTAAAAGGATATGGATAAGTTTCATGAATCCCAAATGGTAGCAATTTCTCCCCCTATATATGTACCAAGAGTTTGGGATAGTAGCTTGCACATATGCTTAGATAGAAAATATAAGAGACAATGTCTACCAAATGATGCTAAGGTATAAGAGATGGACCTTTGAAGCGTGATACCAATCGGAGTGCACCAATATACCATCCTTAGCACCATTAGTAACTAGACATACACAAAAACTAGAATACCCCATGAGATCAACATTAGAAGCAAGGGTCTAGTTTCCATATAATGAACATAAGTCTAGTTTCTTAACCTATGCATGCTAGTTTTTTTATTTCATCATTCAATCCTATAACTAGCATATACCACGCAAGCATAAATATTGAAATTTAAAACTTGTGTCATGCAAGCAAACATATGAAATGCACATTCAAATGCATCCACCAAGTTTATGAGCTTGCTCCCCTACTTGTGTGCTCAAAATTTTAATTGATCCCTTACTTTGTCATATCTCTTCCCTATGTCCATTTCTCAATTTCTCCCCTTTGTTATCTTTTCACTATCTTTGTACACTATTTCTCCCCTTTGTCATCAATGACCTCAAAGGTTTAATTTTAAATTGGTTGAGATTATCAATGTCAATCAAAGGGGTGAGGATCATTTTCCCAAATTTGGTCCAATCTAGATCACTTGCCAAAGACATTTAACTCAGTTTGATCCAAGGACAAGCTTCTTCACACCTTCAAATAAGGGTTATCTTGTATCATGTTGAGTTAAACACTTATAGCTCATTTTCTAGATCAAACACTAGGTTTACATGCCCACAAATATGTCATATGCTACCACTAGACCAAATTAAGCATATAAGCAATAGTGGTACCATACAAACATCAAAATCATTTGATTTCCATGAATGAGCCCATTAAATGTGAAAAATGACTAGATGCACTAAACATGTCCTTAGCAAAGATGTATGACATGCCAATCAACTTTTATCTTGGATTGCTCGAAGGAGAGACATGTCATATAAGTGGGGAGGTGCATCAACACATATTTGAGAAATCCAACATGTTCAACTTATTTCTTAACTTGCAAAACCTTTTCTCACCTAATGGCTTGGTGAATATATCGGCAAGTTTATCTTTGGTGCCTACACTCTCAATGTAAATGTCCCCTTTTTGTTGGTGATCTCTTATGAAATGGTGGCGAACATCAATGTGCTTTGTTCTTGCATGTTGAACCGGATTGTTGGTTAACTTGATTGCACTCTCATTGTCACATAGCAATGGCACTATCTTGAACTTAATTCCAAAGTCATTCAAGGTGGCCTTCATCTAAAGTATTTGTGCACAACAACTACCGACGGATATGTATTTGGCTTCGGCGGTTGATAATGCAACACTATTTTGCTTCTTTGATGACCATGAAACAAGTGATCTTCCCAATAATTGATATATGCCCAAGGTGCTCTATCTTTCAACCTTGCATCCCTCATAATCTGAGTCGGAGTAACCAACTAGCTTAAACTTTACTTCTTTGGGATATCACAAACTAACATTTTATATATGCTTCAAGTACCTCAATATTCTCTTTGTAGCCTTCAAATGACTTTCTCTTGGTGAGGCTTGAAATCTTGCACACATGCATACACTAAACATGACATCCGCCCTTGATGCGGTCACATAGAGTAGGCTTCCAATCATAGACCGATATAATTTTTGATCCACCATATTGCCACTTGCATCACTATCTAAGTTGCCATTTGTTCCCATTGGTGTACTAATGGCTTTGCTATCACTCATGCCAAACTTCTTGAGCATGTCTTTGATGTACTTGCCTTGACTCACAAATGTACCATTCTTCAATTGCTTGATTTGAAGACCAAGAAAGTAACTTAACTCTCTAATCATGGACATTTCAAACTCATTAGCCATCATCTTTCCAAACTCTTCACAAAAGTCTTGATTGATTGATCCAAATATGATGTCATCAACATAGATTTGCAACACAAATAAGTCTTTGCCAATCTTCTTGGTGAAAAGAGTGGTGTCAACCTTGCCCATCATGAACCCTTTAGAGAGTAGGAAGTCCCTCAAT
The DNA here is from genome assembly GCA_904845875.1 of Miscanthus lutarioriparius. Lineage (NCBI taxonomy): Eukaryota > Viridiplantae > Streptophyta > Magnoliopsida > Poales > Poaceae > Miscanthus > Miscanthus lutarioriparius. The sequence continues at coordinate 73,197,861 of CAJGYO010000008.1, forward strand.
CTCTCATACCATGCTCTAGGTGCTTACTTCAAGCCGTATAATGCCTTCTTCAATCTGTACACATGGTTAGGCTTCTTGTCATCTTCAAATCCAGGAGGTTGCTCAACATATACTTCTTCATTGATGTTACCATTGAGAAATGCACTCTTAACATCCATTTGATAGAGCTTGATGTTGTGGGCACAAGCATAGGCTAATAAGATTCTAATTGCTTCCAATCTAGCAACCGGGGCATATGTTTCTCCAAAGTCAAGACCTTCAACTTATGTATATCCTTGTGCTACCAATCTTGCTTTGTTCCTTACTACTATCCCCATTTTGATCTTGCTTGTTTCTAAAGACCCATTTGGTTCCAATCACATTGTGTCCCTTTGGTCTCTCTACCAATTTCGATACTTGATTTCTTGTGAAGTTATTCAATTCTTCATGCATAGCATTCACCCGGTCAACATCCTTCAATGCTTCATCTATCTTCTTTGGTTCAATGGATGACACAATGAGAAATACTCATAAAATAAAGCTAATCTTGATCTAGTTTGCACACCTCTTGAAATATCACCAATGATAGTGTCCAATGGATGATCCCTTGCAACATTAGTTGGTTGAAAGATTGGAACTTGATTGCTTGCACTTGCTTGATCATTGGGTTGAGATGATGCACTAGCCACTTGATCTTGTTCATTATCATGAGAGCCACTTGTAGTAGCTTGATTTGTATCATCTTGTATATTTGAGTTAGAGAGCACTTGCACTTGATCATCTTCATCATCATTCACTTGTCTAGGCCTCAATTCACCAACATCCATGTTCTTTATGGCATTTGAAAGTGGAATGCCTCTAACATCTTCCAAATTCTCATTCTCTTTGTTGTGAATCCTTGGTTTCATCAAATTCAACATCATGAACTTCCTCAAGAGTACCACTATCCAAATTCCAAACTCTATATGCTTTGCTAGTAGTTGAGTATCCAAGTAAGAATCCTTTATCACATTTCTTGTCAAACTTGGCCAATCTAGTGCCTTTCTTCAAGATATAGCATTTGCAACCAAAGACCTAAAAATATGCAATGTTGGGCTTTCTACCATTCAAGAGCTCATATGGTGTCTTCTCTTTCAATAGGTGACAATAGATGTGGTTGCTACAATAGCAAGCCGTGTTGATAGCTTCGGCCCAAAAAGATTGACTCACATTGTACTCACTAAGCATAGACCTTGCCATATCAATGAGTGTTCTATTCTTCCTCTCAATAAGGCCATTTGATTGTGGAGTGTACTTGGCCAAGAATTGATGTCTAATTCCAAATTCATCACACAACTCATCAATTCTAGTGTTCTTGAACTCACTACCATTGTCACTTCTAACTCTCTTGATGGTTGTTTCAAACTCATTGTGAATGCCCTTAACAAATGATTTGAATGTTGCAAACACATCACTTTTGTCCACACTAAAAAAAAGAATACCCAAGTGTATCTAGTATAATCATCCACTATCATAAAGCCATATTTGTTACCACCAATGCTAGTGTATTGAGTTGACCAAAATAAGTCCATGTGCAATAACTCAAATGCTTTACTAGTGCTCATCATGCTTTTCTTAGGATGGGTGTTTCCAACTTGTTTTCTGGCTTGACAAGAGCTACAAAGCTTATCTTTCTCAAACACTACATCTTTCAAGCCTTTAACCAAGTCATGCTTGACCAATCTATTCAATTATTTCATTCCAACATGACCAAGCCTTCTATGCCATAACCAACCCATGCTAGACTTAGTGAACAAACATGTAGATAATTGAGCTTCACTAGCATTGAAATCAACCAAGTATAGATTCTCATATCTAGAGCCCTTGAAGATCAAGTTAGAGCCATCTACACTTACGATCTCTACATCATCTACCCCAAATATGCATTTAAATCCAAGATCACACAATTGAGCAACAGATAGCAAATTGAAGTTCAAGCTCTCCACTAGCAACACATTGGATATGCTCTTGTTATTGGATATTGCAATCTTACCAAGCCCTTTGACCTTGCCTTTGCCATTGTCACCAAATATGATACTATCATAACAATCATTGCCATTGGTATTGATTGAGTTGAACATTCTTGCATCATCGGTCATGTGTTGAGTGCACCCACTATCAAGAACCCAATGCCTTCCTCCAGCTTTATAATTGACCTACAAAAGAAGATCAATTCTTTTTAGGTACCCAAACTTGCTTGGGTCCTTGAAGGTTAGTGACCAAGCTCTTTGGCACCTAGATAGTTTTCTTCTTTGAGCCCATCCATGGTGTACCAGTGAACTTAATTTTCACACCATTTGTACCCTTAGTAAGCACATAGAAAGGATTAATCTTAATTAATGATACATTAGCAATTTTGCTCTTGTTCTTGCACTCATACTCTTTATGACCAACTTGCTTGCAACTAGTGCAAAAACGACCATTGTTCTTCACAAAACTAGTCATGTGAGGAGCAAAGACCACCTTGCCTTTCTTGGGGGTATAGCCCAATCCCTCTTTGTAGAGAAAATCTCTTTGGCTACCCAAGCACATAAGCAAGCGGTCCTCACCACCATAGGCCTTAGCCAAGGTGTGAGTGAGCTCATTGACCTTCTTCTTGAGGGTCTTATTCTCAACTATTAGTGAGGCATTACATGTGAAACCATCACTATTAGATGAGGTGGAAGTGGAAGTGCTACAAGAAGGATTAGTGGGAGCAATAATGATAGGCTTATATAATGATTCATCAATTAGGTCACAAGTTAACCCTACATTACATGTCTCAACATGCTTCTTCTCATTTTGCTCATCAAGCAAAGTGGAATGAGCTTCTTGTGAGCCTTGCCAAGCTTCTTATGGGCTTCCTCTAGCCTCTCATGAGATGCATTGAGCTCACCAAAGGCTTGCTTAAGGGCTTTTAGTTCCTTACGCAAGCTTTTATATTCCCTTCTCTTAATGTCAAAGTGTTCTTTAGCATCATCTAGAATGTCAAGTAGTTCATCCTTAGTTGGTTCATTATCATCACTATCACTTTCATTTTCATTTTCATTATCATGTTTCTCATCGCTTCCATCATCACAAGTTTGTACCTTAGTGGCCTTAGCCATGAAGCATGATGGAGTGTCGAAGAGAGAAGGTTTCTCATTGATAGCAATGCTTGCAAGTGCCTTCTTCTTGGTGGTCTTGTTATCATCACTATCATCATCATCACTTGAGAAAGCATCACTATCCCAAGTGACCACATATGAACCACCCTTTTTCTTCTTGAAGATCATCTTGTCCTTCTTCTCTTTCTTTTCCTTCTTGTCCTTCTTGTTGTCATCATTGTCACTATTGTATGGACATTGAGCAACAAGATGATCTTTGCTTCCGCAATTGAAGCACCTTCTTGATTCTTCCTTGTTCTTGGATGAAGACTTCTTTCTTTTAGCACGGTAGTCCTTCTTCATCATGAACTTGCCAAATCTCTTGACAAAGAGAGCCATCTTCTCATCATCCATCTCATCAAAACTCAAGTCTTCATCTTCACTTGATGATTCTTGCTTTGCCTTGCCCTTGGATGATATGGCCTTGAATGCCACACTCTTCTTCTTCTCATCCTTCTTCTCATCTTTCTTCTCCTTCTTTTCTTTCTTCTCATCATCATCTCTATATGTATCATCGGTCATTATATCTCCGAACACTCGGTTTGGTGTCATGGTGTCCAAACCACTCCACACTAGAATAGTGACCAATGTGCCAAATCTTGAGGGTAAGCATCTCAAGAACTTATGGGAGAAGTTCTTGTCCTCCACCTTCTCACCAAGTGCTTTGAGATCATTGACAAGCACTTGTAACCTATGAAACATCTTCGGCACACTCTCATCCTCCTTCATCTTGAAACTAGCAAACTTCTCCTTGACGATATATGCCTTGGCATCCTTCACAGCTTGAGTGCCCTCAAATGATTCCTCCAACTTCTTTCATGCTTCATGAGCCATCTCAATGTTCTTGATTTGCTCAAATGTTCTCTCATCAATAGCATCATGAATGGCACTAAGAGCAATGTCATTGTTTTGGAGAAGCACTTCTTCAGCGGCCGTGGGGTTCTCCGGATCCTCTATCTCAATCTTGGTCTCCACTACCTTTCAAACTTTCCTATTGATTGACTTGCTATATGTTATCATCTTAGCCTTACAATAGAGATAGTTTGAGCCATTAAATTGGGGTGGCTTCTTGGTATTGTTGATTTGAGCCATTTTTACATCGAAGGTTGTTAAGCCTCAAATCACGGTGACCACAGCTCTGATACCACTTGAAAGGTCCTAATGACTAGAGCGGGGGGGTGAATAGCCTATTAAAAATTTATACAACAACACTAAGACAAATGATTAGTCAATAAGATGTCAAAGTTTAATTTTATGCTTAGCACTATACTTGGGGTTGCAAGCCACCTACCCAATTCTATTTTCTATGATCTCTAGTATATCACAACAAAGCTATGTCACTAATATACACCTAGGTGATCAACCTAGTGAGAGTAATATAATTAAATGATACACTATCTAGTCTTAACTACCACTAGCTCTATCCAAGTGAATGTATAATGAAATACAAGAGAGTGTAGAGAGGTATACTGCCGTGGCAAGTGACCAATGAGTGAATACCAATGAATACCAAGGAGACAATCAAGATACAATGATTTTTTCTCCGAGGTTCACTTGCTTGCCGGCAAGCTAGTCCCTATTGTGGCGATTCACCCACTTGGAGGTTCATGCGCTAATTGGCATCACACGCCAAACCCTCAATAAGGTGCCACGCAACCAACACAAGATAAGGATCACACAAGCCACGAGCAATTTACTAGAGTACCTTGTGGCTCTCCGCCGGGAAAAGGTCAAGAACCCCTCACAATCACCACGATCAGAGCCGGAGACAATCACCAACCTCCGCTTGATGATCCTTGTTGCTCCAAGCCATCTAGGTGGCAGCAACCACCAAGAGTAACAAGCCAAACCCGCCGCAAAACACAAATATCAAGTGCCTCTAGATGCAAACACTCAAGCAATGCACTTAGATTCTCTCCCAATCTCACAAAGATGATGAATCAAAGATGGAGATGAGTGGGAGGGCTTTGGCTAAGCTCACAAGGTTGCTATGTCAATGCAAATGGCCAAGTGAGTGAGCTAGAGCCGACCAAACGATATTTATAGACACCCCCAAACAATAGAGCTGTTGGCTCAATTATTGGGCTGACTGCGGGACGACCGGACATGCACGTCGTGTGCACTGGACGCGTCCGGTCGTTGCGTTCGGTCGTAGCCTGACTGCCATGTGTCCCTTACAAATTGTTTAGCCATTGGCACCCAACGGCTATCTCTACGCATTGTAATACTATGTGATAGGACACGGTGTTAGAAAATGACCGGACCCAGGAGGCACAGCGTCAGGTCGAGTCCAGAGAGCTGCCAGAGCCGCTCTGGGATGACCGAACGCGTCCGATCACACGGGACCCAACGCTCCCAGCGTCCGATGAATTATTGCGCTGAAAACTCAAGACTTACTGGTTCACACCGGACACATCCGGTGTGGCGACCGGACGCGTCCGGTCGCTCTCTACAATCCTGCATCGGGCTATATCACTTTGACCTAACGCTGAACAGTAACTCATCAGTGTTCGGTCACTCCACTGAGATAGAATCCGGTCACTTTCACTTAGTCACCTCGGGTCCAATTTTGGACGTGTCTAGTCACTCTGTGACCAACGCGACTAACTTCTTTTCAACTCTATCTTCTTTACCCTTGCTCAAATGTGGCAACCACCAAGTGTATCACCTTGTGCACATGTGTTAGCATATTTTCACAAATGTTTTCAAGGGTGTTAGCACTCCACTAGATCCTAAATGCATATGCAATGAGTTAGAGCATCTGTGGCACTTTGATAACTGCATTTCGATACGAGTTTCACCCCTCTTAATAGTATGGCTATCGATCCTAAATTTGATCAGTGATCACACTCACTAAGTGTCTCAATCACCAAAATGAAAAAGCTCCTATCAAGTTTCACCTTTGCCTTGAGCTTTTTGTTTTTCTCTTTCTTCTTTTCCAAGTCCAAGCATTTGATCACCACTATGCCATCACCATCATCATAATTTTCACCATTGCTTCATCACTTGGAGTAGTGCTACCTATCTCATAATCACTTTGATAAACTAGGTTAGTACTTAGGGTTTCATCAATTCACCAAAACCAAACTAGAACTTTCAACCGGGGCCTCAACGGGCGAAGCCACCAATACCCTAGGCAAGCAACTCCAAGGCACGGGCTGACTCACGCCGAGCAGCCAGCATCTCCGCCATCATCTCCGCATGGGTCATCGGAGGTGGTGGTGGCGGAGGAGGAGGAGCCAGAAGTAGGGCCTCGAGGTTGTCCCCATTGGTGTTGCCATTGTCCTCACCGCGACCGTTATCACCCTGGTCTACCCCAGCGCTGGTACTCCCTTGACCAGACCTTAGGTTCATCTATAAACAGATAAGAACCAACCATTTGGGACAACCCTCCAGATTAGGAACAAAAGATTTAGAGAAATGATAAGGCTTTTATTAAAGCATTCTTTTAGGTTATCCTATCAATTCACTAATCCAAATTATACGTGTGTGGGGAGTTTAGTTTAAGCAAGATTCTCTTTTCATGATGCATGCATCGGCCTACCCATTCACTCAAGCCAGAATATAGCAGCATTCGCAAAAAAAATTAGCACATCGCACACTCACTTTCTGCTTGCTAAAAAATTCTTACGCAGCGTAAGTTAGTGTACCTGCAGAAAATTGATTAGATAAAACCAGTGCCGCTATCCTAGATAGACCATATTGCTAGGTCTTATACTTATTTACATAATTTTATCGCATCCTACTTTTCGCAAAGCTTTTGTTGGTCAAACTTAGATTTTGAAAAGAATTTTTAAACTCGTAGACTCAATATTGGCTCTGATACCACCTATGGCAGAACTGTCCAAAATAACACACCTTTGGGGGTGCTTGTTTTCCGCTAGACACTAAGCACCCCGAAAGTAAGCTACACTAGGCGGTTCCATCGAGCACACCCCAAGGGAGAACTCGAACAATCCACATTTTTCATCCAAAATCCAATAATAAGAACAGGTTTACAATACTTAGTCCATTTCATACAACAAGAGTTCTCAGAAATACATTATTACAATACCAAGTTCAGAGTGCGGAATTTACACAACAGAATTGAAATAAACATCTAACGATAAGATATAAGGATCCGTATATGCCCACCAGAAGAATCCTCCACACAACAGCCACTCCTCAAGCTGCACCTACAATAGGCGTAAATAAACCTAGAGTATACAATGTACTAGCAAGACTTACCCGACTAATGGGCATAATTTTCTAACTCCAAAGGATATGATAAGCTTTATGGTTTGCTGGGTTTCCTTTTTGCGAAAAGCATTACTAGTAGTGAATCCTTATGTATGTGTTTTATTAGCAGTCATGATTAGTTCATTAGCTAACCATTCTATGTAAGCACAGGTTCTACTTTCAAGCAAGAGTTGAGCAATCAGATCTATTCATCCCCTTTCATCTTCCAGTTCTTACTATGATGCTAGACCATAGCCAAGTCGTACCATATCACACGACGATTCATGAACCAATGTATCAGTGCTGGGTACCCCAAAACACATGCCCCGCTTGCACCCCAGCCACAAGCAAGACCAACCCACCACTCTCCTATCAAGGGGTCCAAGTCCTCGTCCAAACTTGGACTCCAAGCCCCCACTCCTGAGTCCTAGACTCAGTGTGGTGCTTAGACCTCTACCATCCCCACCTCCAATCAGTCCGTCCGGAAAGAGCCAAAACCCACGACAAGAGAGCAACAAGTCTTCCCGCTCCCATAAGCAAGTATGTGCTTAGGATAATAAGTCTGTGACCTAACTACCATCCACAGTAACGGATGGTCCTTAACCGACACAAACATGAAAAACAATGTAACCAAGCTATCCCCATTGGCCGTGAGACATAACCTATTACACCCACCAATACCCGTACCATATCCCTGCCCGGTCGTTATTTTCTTTCACCATTTTATCACGAGAGTAATAATAATAATCACCTGCTGTGAGTAACGGCAGGTTACTCACGCTATCGATAGCCTAAGCATAGCAGCTACTCGACATATGTTAGTAGGACTCATAGATAGGTTTATCTATGCATGTAGTTTCAATATAAATCATGTAACGTAAATGCACATCATATATATATATATCCAATGATTATTCAAAATAAGGGTTATGCACCGGTGCTTGCCTTAGGCAGGCGGGGTGTTAGCTAAGTCGAGTACTGTCGGTGGCTCTAAGGCTTCCTCCTGTATGAGGACCTCCTCCTCGTACTCCTGCTTTCTGACAGTCACAAACTCCACCAAATCGTTCTCTACATGCATGCGATGATGATGCAACACTTAGCATTTATGTAATAGCAACTCTTAAAATAAGAATACGCATACTAAGCTACTAAGCTAGCTCTAATGACTAAGGCACGAAGCTAACTATCATCTTTACCAAGCAAAGTGTTGGGTTCAACTAACAAACACCTAGCTTTACAAATGAAGAATATATCTTTATTTCTACTAATGATTTAATGTATATTTAAAACAAAGAGCATTTAACTACCTATATGTTTAGTCTATTCTAAAGCTACAAAAATTACAGTGAGCACATAATAATACCACGATGCTGCTGTAAAATTTTTAGGGCTAAACCTATCACCAATTTACCGCAAAAATTCCTACAATAATTCTCCTAACAATATTAAACATTTTCAAGTGATTTAATAGCTCCTGGTGTCAACATGCATATATATGAACTAAGTACACTAACAGATAGAGCACAATTTTAGAAACTTAACAAAATTTGTTTCACAATTTTTAGACACCTACATGATTTTATATGATTTACCAAAGATCGGCTCAAAAATTATATTAGAAAACTATTTCTAATTCCTTATGAAAAAGAAAAAATAATTCTCCCGCATGGCCCACACGCGCGGCCCACGTGATGCAGCGTGCACGTGTGCGGCGTCCTGGCGGCCTGCAGTGCGTCCCATGCGGAGACGGCCTGCGACGGGGAAACCCCACACGTGCTGACGTTTTTGCAAAATAGACCTCGTACTTCTTCTGAATTACAACTAAGTACTAATACTATTTCTCCCTGTCTCATAACTTCTCACTTAACCCCCTAGCCTTTCCCTAATTCACCCGCGTGCATCCCCGACGACTCAGTGCACGGCGGCGCGGCGAGCGGCGGCACTGAGCGCCTACGTCGGCCACCTGGGACCTGCGCGGACCCACCTAACGGGTCGATCACCATCTCTGACCCGAGCGGCTATGCTAAATGGCGGTGCAGGGTGACACGACTGACTGGGGAAGGCTGCAGCGGCGCGCGGCCATCCGCGACGGCGGCGCTACTATTCTGGTGGGCTAGGATCGCTACAGGCCTAATTGATTAGCGCGTGAGCGTCAGGAGGCTACCATGGACCAGGGCGAGGTGACAGCTGGGGCAGAAGATGACAAAGGAAGGCTGGCCACATGCGGCTGAGCCGTGCGGCGGCGCATCGTGGCGGCACGGTCGCGTCAGCGATGAAGGGGAGGCGGTAGCGGTTCGACTAAGGCACGCAAGGTGGAGCGGGACTCAAGGCGATGCTAGTGGTGCAGGTGAATTGGCTTGGGAGGACGATGAGAGAGCTGCCCACACCCACGATCGGACGCGGTCTTATCGACACGGCGGTGGGGAAACTCTAAAATTGGAGCTCGACCGAGCGCTATTCAAGGCAGGGTGGGGACTGGTAGCAGGCAGCTGTGTGACGGAGCCAACAACGCGACGAATCGACTTGAGATGATCTCTCCCTGACGAATTTAATGGCGTGGGTCGACGATGGCAGAGAGAGAGAGAGAGACGGGGCACGGCAGGTGGGCTCGGCTCGTCCTCGCCTTCGTGGGACGCGGTCGTCGTGGCTGAGGGACCTAAGTCCAAGCACGAGGGGACGAGCGCGAGCGTCACGACCGGCCATGGCCCGCGCACCGCAGAGCCATTAATGGCGTGACGATGGCATGCACGATCACATGCGGACGACACCCAACCAGGCCAGGGAGGGGGCAGTGCGATGCAGCGAGCAGACGCGAGTGCTGGAGTGACACGACGGCAGCGGCAGCGACTGCGACCGCGATTGCGTTGCGACGCGCGACATGGAGGGCAGCAGCAGCGGCGGCGGCAGCCACGTTGGCAGAGCATCAGGGCGAGGGGCCAGCGGCTCGCTGCGGCCGGCCTCGGCCAAGACTAGGTGGCCCGACCGACCCAGCTTGGTGGCATGGGCTGACCGCGCGGGACGCGGTCATGGGCGCAGCGCAGGGTGGTTGCGCGGTGACCACGCGCACGGCGCCAACCATCCCGAGCCATGTGACGCGCACGAATTTTAAAACGCCCAAAACGACCAAATAGTTGCTCCAGGAGTCAAACCATCTCCACCATACTCAAGAGGGCATATGAGACTACTAAATCGAGCTATAACACTACACCACCTCTTAACCCAATCTTTCAAAATAAATTGCTAAACATAGCAATGTCTAGCTGTTGACAAACTTGGAAATTTTCTAAGTTTTTGAGCTGAACTTGATTTCAATTTGTGATTTCTAAGCTAGTGAAAATATTAGCTAGTAATATCATTTTTCGACAGCAAGTATTTCACTGTTATCTACAAAGTTTGTACTTCAAACTTTATTTACGCGTCACATATATGTTCTATAGCATTTCTGTTCAATAAAAATTAGTTTTAAACCCTACTTGATATACATGAATATATTGAATCAACTTTCGTTAATATTTTTATTGATCATTTTAAGTTAAAAAAATGATCTACACACTTTATCACATGTATTAACACATAAACATAATGCTCATGACATGCTTTAGTAAATGATTCAGGATCCGCGTGGCCGCGAGATGCAGGCATTGGCTAGCAACATCCGGCCGGCACGGGCCCATGCATGGACGCAGGAAAACAAACTACAGCTGTGGGCGTCCGGGCGCTAACAGTGCCGTTTTTGAAAAAACCAAAAACCAGCCACGCTATAAAAGCATCGCCTGGCGAGGGGTCATGGTGGAATGGATGTTCATGGAGTTTGGATCTCCTTTTACTTTAGAGAAGTACATTGATTTGCCCCGGTAAGAGTAGATTGGGTGATTATTGGATTGGAAAAACAAAAAGAATTGGAACAAGGTGTTTAGGCGAGCCCTTCCTCAAGCCCAATTTCACCTCATACCAACTCTGGGACGATGGCTAAGATATGCTTATTTGAGTTTGCTCATGTTTGGTTAGAAACACAACACGGGATTAACAACACAGGACACGGACAATCTGCGGCACGGTACCCTCGACTGCTCCTGTGCCTTGGCTGGAAGTTGTTTTTTTTCTTTTTCTTTTTGACACAAGCCTGGGCGTTGTTGATCTGGGCCCCACCTCTCCCGGTCCTGAGAAGCCTTCCCCTTCGGTGGTCTTTGGAGACAGAGACCACTGAAACTCCGAAAGGTACAGTTGTCCTGTTCGTTTGAGTTTATTCAGAACTACTTTTTAGTCATAGAATAGTATTTTTCTCTCACAACATTTCAGTATAAGTATCTCAGCATAAGCTAAATTTCAGTATCAGCGAACATGGTGAGTATGGTTTGAGGATGTCCGAGCGGCTGCGAGTTGCGACCATCTCTAGCACCACATTTTGATCTAGAATATTTGGAGCTAAAATAAAATGTGCGATCAAAAGTAGCTATAAGTCTGGAACGCTTTTGCAAGAACTCTACGTGTTCGCTGGATATGGTTCTCTAGTCACATGTGGACCGACCTTGGGAGAGAAGGCAACTCCCGCCTCCCGGTCCCGGTGGATGACACAGACAAATCACTCTTCAACACAGCCACTGCTATAACTTGAAGATGAGAAGAAGGCAGCCTTCTGAACATCATGATGGCCACAAAGACAAGCATGGACAATGTTGTTCCCAACCATTTATAAGCGGAGAAGGATAGCGACTTGTCTTCCTTCGCGCTGGCACCCTCGGTACCCCCCTCCCCCTTGCGCGCCGTTAGAGACTACACGCACTACGACGTCCCCGCCGTCAGCCCTGCCCAACCGCTGTCTCCCACCGCCCCGGCGGGTTGCACCCCTCCCGCCCCGCCCTATCACCGTCTGGGCTACCACCACCGCCATGTCACAGTTGACACCCCCAAATCCCCTTTTATAGCCGTCGGTGATTGGATCCCCCAACCCCCGAACCCTAACACCCGTGATGTGTGGTCTATGTTCCGCGCGTAGACTTTGTGTTTATAAGCACGGCAAGAGAAAAAAAAAACAGAACAGTGGCTGAGGCACTGGCAGATAACAAGTGGATCAACGACATTGATTATGAGCTGACAGTTGACTTAATTGTAGAATATGTAGTCATGTCGGGATTAAAGCAAACATGTCAACATGCAAAACACATCAGACACAATCGTATGGGTGGGCACGGTAGATGGACATTATTCGGCAAAATCAGCATACTCTGTGCAATTTGAAGGACAAATAAAATACCCATCAACACCTAAAATCTGAAAGACCAAAACACAACCCAAATGCAGATTCTTCGTATGGCTAATCCTACAAGATAGAATTTGGACAGCTGCAAGGCTGCAGGTGAGAGGATGGCCAAACTGCTATTTTCTGCCAGCTCTGCATCAAAAGCTTAGAGACGACGATCACCTATTTGTCGAATACCCATATTCAAGAAACATCTGGACGACGGTTGCGGCCTAGTTAGGAAGGAGAAGCTTATGTCCCTTGGTATGGAGCTGTGAGGACAACTTACATCAATGGTTCAACGGCCCAGATGTTCATGAAACGGCTATGGCCAAAGCAGGTACAACAGCACTGCCCATGCTAACAATCTGGGAGATATGGCGGGGAGCATTGACCATGTGTCCTCCCTATGCAGTCTATAAGTTTTAGTCTCCTTAAAACTGATAAAAAAGAGTTGGTAGAAAGGGTAAATATAATTTAAAGGGAGTTCTTATATTTCAAGTGCTTGAATTTTTTAAGAAATTTTGACAACAATCTTACCCAAACAACTAGTACAACTACGAGGATAATTCACTTGGTCCCTGCAAACTTTTTTTTATGTATATGTTGCCTCAACAATAACAAAAAAATACAGACATCTGAGAAATAGGACAGGTGTAATTTATAGTCTTTATTTTCCTTTGAAGAAATAAATTAAGAGCCGGTAGTATGGGTAGGGTAAATATAATTGATAAGTTTTCTTTTCCTTAAAAATAAAAAAGTTGACATAGAAGGTAAATAAAACCTACTCCCCCGTTTCAAATTATAAGTTATTCTAATTTTTTAGAGAGTTAAAGCATCTCAAGTTTGACCAAATTTATATAATAAACTAATAACATTTATAATATTAAATAAGTATTATTAGATTCTTCATTAATTATATTTTAATAGTATATCTATTTGATGTCATAAATCTTTGTAATTTTCTCTATAATTTTGGTCAAACTTGAGATGCTTTGACTCTCCAAGAAAGTTAGAATGACTTATAATATGGAACGGAGGGAGTATAAGTTCTATTTTCCTTTATTTGTTTTGGTAAATATAGCCTATAAGTTTTCTTTTCCTAAGAAAATAAAAAGGGTATAATATATATTTTGCTTAAAATAAGAAAAGTTAGCAGGAAAAGTAAATATAATCTATAAGTGTTAAAAATAACAAAAAAAGGGTTGATAGAAAGGGTAAATATATCAATAATTTCCTTTTGCATAAACAAATCAAAGATTTTTTAAATAATTATTAAAAAGAAGTTGGTAGGAAGGATAAATAGTAGGCGAGCCCGAACAACAAGTCCAACTTTACTACAGCGCAACCCTAAGGGTAGGAGCACCTCCAAAAGACTCTATATCCTCCCTAATTGCTACTAATGAAAATCTTTAATGAAAAAAATACCCATCCAACGACTTCTTTAATTGGTTATCATATATAGTCATCTTTTATTCTGGATTTCTCGCTAGCCAAAGTTAGAGATCGAGAATGGTTCTATATGGTGCACATAAGATATAAAAAACTATTGGAGAGTGGAAAGATATAGAAAGCAACTTTTATACAAATAACTTTCTAAATGATGTTTAGAGGATGAGCCTTAAAAAGAGTCTTGGAGATGCTCTTAAGGGCCTTGGCTCGTAAAATATTCAGGTTAGAATGGGACTTACAGAAGTTGACATGTCAATAGGAGTTTTGTTAGCAAAAAAGTCTCCAATATGTAAATTCCCAGCATATACTAAGAGCATTTTCGAGAGATTTTTTAAATTTACGCTCTAAATTATTATTTAGGGGTATTTAAGTAAAAGTTACTTTTTATATATTTGTATTTTCAACAACTTTTCTATATCTTGTATGTACTAGAGAGCCATCCTTGTTCGTCATCTTCGGCTAGCGAGAAAACCAGAATAGGGGATGTCTATGTTTAGAGATCAAATAAAGAGAATGTTGGAATGTTATTTTTACCAAAATCTCTATTCTTATAAATTAGGAAAATATAAAGTGTCTCTCAGAGTTGCTTTAGAGTGGGACTCGCAACAAACAAACCACTAGGTAGTTAGGTGAGCAATCAATGTGTGAGTGGTGAGAGAATGAGAAAGGTGGGATGATAAAGAAAGAAAACAACCGATGTAAAATGGTGCTAAACCAGCGTCTTCTCTCCAATATATTGCACCTCGTTTATTTTCTCTCTCTCCTCTTTGTACCGACCTAGAATACCCAATGAACCAGCCCTAAACTTTATTCATGCAAGATGTTTCTAATCTAATGAAAATCCTTATAAAAGAAGTGATTTCTCCTCCTCCCAACTCTAATACACCGGCGTGTTTATTTAACACATGTTTCCGTGCGATAAAGAAAGTGATACGAAATGATAATGATGTACCGAGGACATCCATCCGCTTGGATGCGCTCTCTCAAAAAGACATGCGGCCGTTCGCTCGTCTCACTCTGCCTCGCCGCCGCAGCCATCCCCTGACGCGCACCCATCCTATGCCTGACCACCCCACTCCGCCTCGCTGCCACGACCATCCACCGTCGCACCCCAATCCGCGCTCGCCAGTCGCGACCACGACGTGCACCACGCCACCAGTAGAAGGTCGTCGCCGGCCGGGACATCATCTCTCACGGTCGGCCAAAGACACCACGATAGGAAGAAGCGTATGTTGCAAATGTATGTTCAAGTGTTTCAGTTGTTTCAGAGGTATGTTGCAAGTGTTTTATATGGGTGTTGCAAAAATAGGTCAGGATGTTGCATATATTGTAATTGTTTCATAGGTATGTTGCAAGCGACTATTCAAAATATATTTCATCTGTTTCAGACGTATGTTGCAAGTGTTTTATATGGATGTTGCATATGTTGTAGTGACTATACACTTATGTTGCAAAGCGTATATTCTAAATGTTTCATCTGTTTCAGTCGTACATTGCAGCGAATATTTTATGTTGCAAGTGTAGACCGTTGGCATTGGTGTCGACGAGGGCGGTAGGGCAACGCCGAGGCCAACAACACAGGGAGAAGGCGTAGGGCGCCACCGACGGTGTGGGGAGGACGCGTAGGCCGTGCGGCGCCGGTGTCAAAGAGGCCCGCGCGATTTCTCAGCAGAGGAGTCTGAACGCGGTGGAGGTGGATCGACGCCCGATGCATCCGTGTGGGGATTGAGCCGAGGGTGAGGGCTGAGTCATCCAGCCATCCAGGCGACGTCCGGGGCTGGCGTGGGCAGCGCACGAATCTGAGCGGACGGGGCAGTAGGGAGCCGCGTCCGGACGCGACGTCCAGGCGGACGACACGAATCTGAGCGGACGGGGCGGAGATGCCCTGTTCGCTTCGTTGAAATTTGGCTTATGCTAATGTTTATGCTGATTTATTTATTGCGAAAGAAAAACACTATTCGTTCGCTGAAAAGTAGCGTAAAGCAGTTCAAGCCGATCATAATAATCGTACGTAAGGTTCGAGGCTTGGGCATGGACGCCCTAGATTAGGCCTCTGCAGCCTTGCCATTGCGAGCACGTAACGGAATTCCTAGCCCCAAACCACGGCTGCCTGACGCGACTTGCACGCCAGGATTTCGGCGTAGAACTCTAAAGATTCCCCGTCGCGATTAACGCCACACGTAATCCCGATCCGTTAACCTCGGCCAGGCTGAACTGAAACGACTCCCTTGGACCCGCACGTCCTTTTGCAGCACCCTTCCAGCCGTTGATCTTTCCTCGGACGCCTCTGATCGCTCCACGTACGGCGCCAGCGGGGCCCATCCAGCCGGGCGGCCGCAATGATTCCTCCCCGTCGCCCTCCCGAAAGCGAAGTGAGCTGCTGCTGCAGATAAAAGGAGGGAGGCCGCCATTATCGCAGCACGCCGCGTCATCTAATCGAGGCGAGAGAGAGGAGGAGGAGCAAAACGGAATAAATCTTCATCAAGCAACAGGAAGCGAGAGCGAGGGATTTCTTTTTTCCTCTCTCCTGTCCGGCGACGCCAGGTGAATCGCCAGCCGGCCGGTGCCGGCCAAGGCTAGGGTTCCGGGGATCGCGGGCTCGACTTTCGTAGCCTAGCCGCCGGCGCCGGCGCGCGGGAAACCGGATGCTATGCTGCTGAGCTGCGGGTCGCTGTCCTCCTGGGTGCGCCGCTTCGTCGCCTGCGTTGCGTAAGCCACCCTCTTTCCCGCCCTCCCTCTACTACGCGCGGTCAGTTGATTGCTGGGCTTGTCTGCTTCCTGCTGCTCCGATGTGATTGGCCGTGGATTGGGTTTACCTGTATCGACGCGATTCGCTCTGCGCTGTATCCCTTGATGAAATCTGTTACCGTGAGTAATCTCAATATCTGTTTAAAATGGATAGTTAGCACTTAGCAGGCTCCAAAATGGTTGTTAATCTTAGAACCCAGTTAACTCAACCCAACTCATTAAAGGAACAATAGAATGGCCTTATTACAGTTAGCTGTATGAAATGGGTGATTGATTTGCTATGTTATTATTTTTTTGAACGAAAATTTGCTATGTTATTCTGGTTTCTTCTACACTGCCCATTATCTCTGATCATCATATTTGGTGGTCTTCCAGCAATGCTGGTTATCGCCCTACACTTCGTGATTGCTCTTAGGCTTGCAATCAATGTCCTCCACAAGTAACCGGAGCGATAGAAAAGAAAAACATACGTATTGATGTTTGCTCCCTTCTATTAATATTCTAGTGTATCATTTATTTGTTACCAGGGTAATATTTGTCGACACATGCTCGGTCGAGGCTGCTTCCGCACAGCACACCAGCCCCAAGCTGCAGTGGCGGAGCTTGGCCAATAAAAGAGGAGGGCCAATATAATATGAAATATGAGAGGGGAGGGGGTAGATTAGTATTTCATTAGCACTAATTAAAGTGGTGAAACTAAGACATTCTTTAATATTTTTTCTATCTTTTTTTTTGGAGGGGGGGGGGGGGGGGGGCATGGCCCACTATGGCCCTCACTATCACTAAGCTCCGCCGTTGCCAAGCTGAACCTCCTCCACACAAATGAAACACAAGTGATTGGTAAAGGCAGCCCCTTGCTTCTTTGTGCAGCCACATGGCTTATGCCCAAGAAACTCATCATCACTCAGGGTCCAGATTGGAGAACTAGGGAAGTGAAATGGCTCTATCAACCATCCATGCCTGAACTGCATTGCCTCCCTCACAGTTTACACGTAGGACATGCCCTTGGCACTGAATTAGTCCGGGTAGTTTCCACGCTCATGAAGCTCTCACTTTACTGGTGCCACTCTGATCTAGATCCCCTGCTCCCCCTTATAACCTAGAAATGGTGCCATAGCTGACTAAAGTAGCATGGATGTCCTCGTATATTAAAAATCACTGGTATTGCTCTGAGCTTGACATCCAATCTAAGTATCAACTTCAAATTTTAACCACCAGCACCACAGTAACAATATCCTCCAGAAGGTTCTTTGACAACAAGCCCATTAAGCAACAGAAAATGAATAGTCTGGTCATGCCTAGCAACTTACCATTTCAAGACTAGAACACGCAATCTTGGCCAAAGTGGGAGCAGGGCATCAAGATCATCATAGCACCAGGAAAGGGAGAGATTCATGAGCCTGGCGATCTTGCTGGCCGGGTGATGATGCCAACTTCCAAGGGCATGTCCCACATGTTAATCGTGAAGCAGTTAGTGAGGTCAGGGCATGGCAGGATGAAAAGGCCCTTTCCCTTCTATTGTCCAAACTCCCAGTGATTGTAAGTTTCTTGGGTGTCAGCCATGTGGAACCGCCTGGTGGATCACTTGTGTGTCGAGGAGGTCCAGCACCGGGCTGTTGAGCTTTGCAGTGTGACCTCGACAGGGTGCATGTTTGTACTATTTACTTATTGAATGTCCTATAATTTCAGACTGATGAGTTCAAGCTGGGCCTAGGAGTTGGTTCTGAACTTGTACTATTCCACATTTGGAATTATGTGGCCGTTTGTTTCCAATGTAACCTTTTTTTTATTTGTGCTGTTACTCGTCAAGTACCTTGTAGTACTAATCATGTCTTGGTCAATCCTGGCTTGCAACAGAGCAGAGGTTGTTTTGGTTGTGCCCAACCTACTCCGATAATAGCTGTTGATGAGCCTACAAAAGGTTTAAGAATTCAAGGGCGCTCAGTAAAAAGGCGCAATTTATCTAACGACTTTTGGAGTTCAAGCCCGCACGAAATGGAGAACAGTGCTTTGCAATCCCGACATAGTATGTCTTCAATCAGCACAGCAGCACAACCTAATGATCAGCATGCTTCTGGAAGTAGCAGCTCCCCAAATGAATTTGTAAATCAAGGTAAACTAGTTAACATATCTACATCTCCAGAACAGATGGTGCTCATGTCAATTTATGGTGCACTAATTTACAATGTTTGATTGTTTGTTCCATACTCCCATGAGTTTGAGACCAATATTTGCTTGTTGGAGTTCCGTTCATGCTTATTTAAACTGCATTTCAGTATGGTGTGTTTGTGCTCCAGAAAATCCAGCAAAATGGCAATTTTACAAGATGCCATGTGATGGATGTCCTATGCAAATTATTACCTAGTATGACTGTATGCGGTAGCAGTTTTTAGAACTCAGCTATGCTCCTATAATTGGTAACTAATTAGTGTTACATGTTGGATATGCAGCCTATAATCTAGCAATAAGCCATCTAAACCCTTTTTGGTCTCCATAGCAGGAAATAATATATTGTGACAAACAGTCTCTCAAGTAAGTTTTTATTTGGCAATAAGCCAACTGAACCCTGACAGTGGCCACATGGCCAAATGTCAATTGTTTGCTCTTATGACTCCCGAATCCCAACCGTAAAGGGTAAGCGCTGAGGGAGAACCACTCGTGGTTTTATATATTATAAAGCAATAAAACCACTGATGGTTCATTAACTGATATTCTGTCCCCATACTTGTACAAACATAGGTCTTCTACTATGGCACCAGACTAGACAACAATGGATTGGGAAGCGAAGGCGTAATTCTCAGGGTCAACAAAGTCAAGAACCAAACATAAGGTTAGTTCTCCAAGTTTCCTTTTTTTTAGGATACTTCTATGTCTTAAATTTTCTACGTCTTTGCAGTGGCCAAAATATTTCCTCGATGTTGTAGTGTTAGTTTTGTGAAATACCTTTTTCGCTTCATGCTTGGAAATGAACCAGTTGTGGTTTCTGCCACTCTTTGAATTGTCATTTGAAATGCCTCAGGGTTTTGATATATTGTGGTTATCGATGATATGCTATTTATGTATAGTAATCTCCTTGCTACCCTGTGGATAGTTTGATAGTGGCGCACCAGCAGTGTGAAATCTTGTTTAATACTTTGAAATTAGGATAGTTTCGGACTGCCTTTTGCACTAATATCTGCCTGGTGACTGCAGTTGTAATGCTACATATGAGAGCCTGCTCGGAAGCTCGAAACCATTTCCACAACCGATCCCTCTTGGTGTAAGATACCTTGAAAATCTACATTCCATCTTCCATTTTTTGACATATGCGTCCTGTTTAGACAATGCATTGACTTCCCTGGGTTGTCTCCTGTCAGGAAATGGTGGATTTCCTCGTGGTCAGCTGGGAGCAGGAAGGCCTATACGATTAGAGTTGGTTATTGGAAGTGTGTTGTTTGAAGTCACGTTATGAATCGCTGAAATGTACGCAACTTTAGTAGGCTGCGAAAACCTCTGTCGTGATGAATGTGGATTGTCTCGGAGACAGAATGGCATCCCTCTTAAGTAAATGTAAAACATTCTTTGTTTTTTATTACTAGTAATTGTGTTCACAGCGTTCAGTTTAGGACTTCATTGTTTTATACTGACTTACTGAGTACAGCACTATGTATCGCCGTAGCTTTCGTAAAGAAATCAGAACGTCTGCAGGGAACAAGAAGAAACACAGATAGTGGTAGCAGCCCTGAGCCTGATAGGTTGGTGGACAAAAATTTAGCTGCCATTTGACTGTTAGAAAAACTTAATTGAAGAATCTTTCGCAAGCATTTTATCTGACTTTTGCTTGCTAAATATAAAGATTTGGCATGTCAAATTCTGGTAGCAAAGCAAGCAGGCGTCAATTATGTATCCTCTTAGTGTCAAATCTGCTTTCCATGGATCCTCGGCGCGGGCAGAAGGTGATGGAAGTGGCCGTCTCGTCTCCTTTCCAGATGCCTCCGGCCTTCTCAGCTTGCGCGTGTAGCCTCCTCTGCCGCTTTATATGCACACAATCGCCATCTGCATCTGTAAACAGAGCGAGAACTGAAGGATGGTGACCCAGCAGAGTGACGAAGAGAATCAAGAAGCTCGGCGAAGGCTTTGACATGGCTTTAGCTCGCCTGTGCCTCAACAGGGCCCTCGCCGCCGGCCGCGCGCAGGCGCTGGCGGGGCCGGCGTACGCCGCAGCCCCAGCGACAGATTTGAAGCTTCACTCCCTTTTCTCAACGTCGGCAGCCGACTCTGCCGCCTCAGGCGAGGCGAACCGCCGGGAGGTCGCCGTGTCGGAGCGCTCCGCCCCCGCACGCCGCAGCGGCCGCTGGGCATGGCGAGACCTCCGCGACTTCACCCCGTTCCGCCTCGTGGACGGTATGGCCTTTAGCACCTGCCGTCTTGAGCAACCCTCATGCACGCCGGCCGGCCGGCCATGGACACTGACTGACTAACGCGTATGCATGCATGCATTGACGCACGGCACGCAGGTCTCGGGAGCGCGCTGCCGCAGGTGGCGGAGACCCTGAGCCGGCCGCTGGAGCGCCTGGCGCCGTCGCGCGGCTGATGTCGGGGAAGGTGCGCGAGGACGAGTCGCGGTACCGGCTGCGGTTCGAGGTGCCGGGGCTCGGCAAGGACGACGTGCGCGTGGCCGTGGAGGACGGGGTGCTGGTCATCGAGGGCGAGAAGCGGGAGCACGGGGAGGAGGGCGGCGAGTGGTGGTCGGCCAGCGGGTACCACGCCAGCCTGCTGCTCCCGAACGACGCGCGCGCCGACGGGATCACCACCGAGGTGAAGGACGGCGTGCTGTACGTCACCGTGCCGCGCACCGGGGAGCGCAAGCGGAACGTCACCGAGGTCAAGGTCCAGTGATGCGCGTCGTGTCACTCGTGTGCGTGCTTCTTGTTCGTGAGCTCGTGACCGTTGTGTGAGTTCGTGCAAGTGATTATCTCGAGGCAGGGCGGAGGCCCGAGCGCGCGTCCGCTGCACACCAGCAGATGTCTCAGGAAATAAATCTCGTGTATCAAAAGGTAACACTCAGACTAATCGGCTGTCTAACGTCCGATCCGGGACGCTAGCGTCAAACTGTACTCACTCAGCGAACGAGTGAGCATCTCAGCGTGGGGCTTACGAGCGAGCGCCCTAGCAGTGGACTTGTGCCGCCCCAGACGTCGCCCGCGCCGTAGCCGCTTCCTACGCACATCTCATATGCAACACACGATCTACTTTTAAAACATTCAGATGCAACAATTGTAACATACATAAGAAGATAGATGAAACACTTGCAAAATACCTAAAAACACTTAAAACCACTTTAAACATATGCACCATTCATATGAAACACTTGCAACAGACATATGAAACACGTGAAACACTTTAAACATATGCTTGCAACATGCATGTATATGTAACATCCGGATCTACATTTTCAACATCCAGATGAAAACACTTGCAACATATATCTGATATAGATGAAATATTTGGAACATACACTTGAAATATACGTACATAGCCATTGCAACATATGAAACATCCCCATCTACTTTTGCAACACCAATATGAAATACTTATAACATACTCTAAAACATCTAAAACACCTAAAACATAGATTTGCAACATGCGCTTTCAGTGCAACATATCCTTGCTGATTGGGAATTGAGGCTTGTCGGCGTGTAAAGTTCACTGGGGTAGAGCTTGCAGGTGTGGAGAAGGTTGCAACGAATCTGGCGTGAGTTGTCATCGCTCCGGTGGATAAGGCCGTCCGTGCGCTGGAGAAGGCCGCGATGGAGATGAAGGAAGGTAGGGGACCATGGTGGGTTGGACGTGCGATGGAGATGGAGGAAGATGGGGGATCGCACTCGAGCGCGGTGGAGATGCTGGCCGACGGACACTCGGATGTCAAGGAGAATGCTGAGGCGGTGCGGTAGAGTGCGGCCACAGTTCTGTGGAATGGAAGCGTTCGAGTGTTGAAAGTGAAAGGTCCTTGTTTAGTTTTGATAATTGAGTGACAACCTAGGTCGAGTAATATGTGTTTAAGTGTAATACAGAGGTGAATTAGTCCACAGATACATGTGTGTGAGCAACTCATGCCATGACGGTGAAGATGGCTTGGATTTGTTGCAAGGTTCACACATATGATGAAGGAGCTCATTGCATATGAGACATGACATTGAGTCATGTGACTAAGTTGGAGAAGATCAAGACAAGACTTGGCTTGATGGACCGGTTGCAAGCGTGAAGGGCAAGTTAGAGGCCTTGGAGCGATGGATCACGTGGCGGTGAAGCTTGACCAAGACTTGACGCCGATGGACGAAGGCAACGGTGAAAAGCAAGTGAGGTCAAGATCGATGAACCAACAAGGTTACATGATGATATGAAGTGGATCATATCATTTCTGATATGGTTGGTGCATGTGCTGCATCAACACCGGAGGAGATAGAATGGAATGCGTAAGACAAAGATATATTTGTAGGGCATTTCATTTCACTGGTCAAAGGTTGTGTAGAGAAGTGCATGACCGGGTTTATCATAGATGGCCGCACTATCAAGAGGGGCAAACTTGTTTGCATATTGGTCATCCAGTACCATTCGAGTGATCTAACTTTGCATCGTTGTTAGGATCAAGTGACGTGGTGAATTGAGTGACTAATCCTTTGGAAAATGTTTGTGAAAAGCTAACACACATGTATAATATGGTGAAACACTTGGACTGTTAGCATATTTACAAAGGTGGTGAAAAAATCAAAGAAAAGGAGGCGAAACTTGGCTCGGGGTGCTGCCCTGGGGTGAATTGTGTAGCTTGCTAGTTACCTTCTTGCTTGTGTAGCATAAAAGTAGCTCCCTTGCATGACTAATTTGGTTTGAGTAATCTTGTTAGTCACATTGCTTAGTTTGCGTAACTAAGTAATTTGCTCTCTCTAATTTGGCTTGTGTAGCCTTATAATTGAGTATTGCTAGTGAGCTTAGGAGTTTTGTGCTTTTGCTTACTAGATTGTGTAGAAGCTCCTCCGGTTGCTTAAAGTACTAGTGGCATAAGTTTGTGTGATCTTACTCCTAGATTTGGTTATGTGAGCTCTAGCTAGCCCGGCACCTTAGTTGCTAATTTAGCTTGAGAACATAGATAGAGGGGTGTAGTCTTGACTAGACCGATAGTTTTAATTCCGCATTTGTTTTGGTTAGCCGGCGTGTTTTATTTTAGAAATGACTATTCATCCCCCTCTAGTCCACCATCTCGACCCTACACGTGGTATCGAAGCTTGGTATCTCATTTGTGGTCTTCACCGACCCGAGAGGATGACGACTTATGGGCTAGATGTTGATTGTTCATATATTTTTTATGGCACACACTTTGCACGGTGAAAAACATTAGATGATATGCAATTTTAAGTTTATTTGCCCTCAAATATGGTGGATGGTAGATGTAGGCTTTTCTCATGTGTTGGATGAAGAGAATCTAACTCAAGCACAAAAGAAATGCCTAGATCTCGACACCCAAGCTATTGACATCATGTATAGATCTTTGGATGATAGCATATTCGGAGAGATCACTAACATGAAGACCTCCCATGAGATTTGGAGTTATCTCATTGAGAAATATGGGACGGTCCCCGATGATGAGGATGCGCCCAAGAAGGAGGCGCATGAGTATGTTGAGCATGACCACGATTTGGTAATTATGGAAGATTGCTCCACCTTATGGTCAAGTGATGATGATGATGATGATTCTACCACAAGATCACTTGACAAGATTAATTGTGATGATGACGGATCATGCTCGGGTTATGAGAGTGATGTTTTCTCAAGCTCTCCAACTACATCACATTGCGACATGTCACAAGGTGACACCAAGGTATCTAATGCAAATGTGATTGATCTTGATTCATATGAGGAGCTTCTAGATAGATATGATTGCATGATCAAAGCTTTAGAAAAAGAGATGGCTAAAACCAAGAAATTAAAAAATAAAAACACTTTTCTAAAGAACACACGTGAACAACAAAAGCATCTACTTTATGTTACTACTTATTCACATGAGGAGCTAAAATTGGCTCATGAGGAACTTAGTGTTGCTCATGATAACTTGGTATACGACTATGCTTTTCTCACTAAAGAGCTTTCAAATGAAAAAAATCTAAAACTAGTGAGAGCTCATCACATGGGTCAATTGATCAATCACATATTGTTGCTAACCCTTGTGATGTAGACAAAAAGCATGTATTCACCTCTTATAATGATTTATTATCTATGCCATGTTCTTTACATATAAATGCTTGTTATACTTCTATGTCTTGTGAGACTAACATTTTGAAGGAGAACATTGAGCTCAAAAGTGAAGTGAAGAAATTGAGCAACAAGTTAGAGAGGTGCTACAACTCTCAAATCACCTTTGAGCATATGCTGAAGAGTCAAAGAAACTTTGGTGACAAAATTGGTGTTGGCTTCAAGGCTAGCAAAGTCAATCATCAAGAAAGCCTCAATGACATGAGTGGCATTGCCTTCAACATGAGCAAGATCAAGGGCAAGAGATGGGGCAAGAGAAGATATGAAAGAGAGATGAAGAAGTAAGAACAAATGAAGCTATCTCATTTCATGTGCTTCAAATACCATGAAGTGAGACATCTTGCAAATGGTTGCCCCAACGAACAAAAGCTCAAGTTGAAGAAAGAAGAAGAGAGGCTAAAGCATGTCAAGTGTTTCAAGTGCCGCACATGGGATCATCTCACCTCTATGTGCACAACCAAGGAATTGGTGAAGTAACAAGTGAAGCCTCAACTAAAGTAACAAGTTGAGCAAGAAGAGAAGCCCTAAGTTCAAATCAAGATCAACCATGAAGATGGTGGTGATTTGATGATGAAGAAGAAGAAAATAAGAAGGGGTGGAAAAGCAAGAGAAAGAGCAATGCGTCCAAGGATGAATCAAGATGCAAAGAAAGTGAGCAAGAATAAAGAAGAGAAGGTGAAGGAAGTGGCTCACATCAAGTGCCATAGTTGTGACATATTGGGACACCTAGCTTTGAGTTGTCCAAACAAGCTTGAGAGAAGGCTCAAGCAAACAAGAAGAAGCAAGGCAATGAGGAGCACCGCATGAGCAATGAAGAGAAGGCTCAATTAAAGAGAAAGTGCTACTCATACCGGAAAAGGGCACACATGGCTAATTCATGTTTCCTAGGTAACAATTCTAAGCCCATTTTAATTGATGATAATATTGTGCTTAGAAAGGATGGTAATGGTACCTCTATGGTTGCTATTACAAAACATCCCGCTATTCATAGTAAGGCTATGCATAAGTATGTTGCACCTAACTTGAGAGGACCCAAACTTGTTTGGGTACCATCAAAAAGTGGATGAATGTGTGTAGGTACCATGGCATTGGAGGCTTGATTCAATTGAATTATTATTGTACATCATACGTTGAATCAACAAGTATTGAAGCTTAGTGCTATTCTATCCCAATGCCAAGCTAAGAATTAATGAAGTCTAAATATGCTACAACATACAAGTGCAAAATTCATGTTGTGGGTGATCTATTGGATATATTTGTTGGCTTGCAAATATTTGAGTTGAAGCTTGCTATGGATGATCATGAGCTAACCAAGGTATATTTCTAGTTGATCTTATTTATTTGGATGCATATGAGTTGATTGACTTAGATATATATGCATTTGTTGCTTGCTATGAGATGATTGAATGGATTAATTGATTAGTAATCAAATTTAGATTGATTTGAATTGGATAAGTTCATGAGATCACTTTTAGTAAGTGGATTGAATGGATATGTCTTGTAAAAGTATTCAAACAAGTTAGTTGCAAGTTTGATTCAGTTTTGGAGAAGTTTAGCTTAAGTACTAAAATTTGTCCTATATTTGAAAATCTAAGTGAGCTGAGTTCAAGTCTAAGTTTGAGTGACCAAATCATATTGTATTGACTTGAAATTTGATATGCATGCTCTAGACTTATAGTATTAATTGCTGTATTAATTTTATGAGAATTGGATAAGAATTGCTTTGTTTTTAGAGTGGATCTTGTTAGGTATAGTGCAGCAGTTTTCAGCATGTAGCATTACGGGAAGATATGAAATCTTGTAGGAATCTATAGGTCAAATGAAGCCCAAATTTTTACAACTGCTAAATGACTTAGTGAACCACATCTCCACCAATTTTTTTGTTTTTTTATCTGTACATTGGGAGATATAGATTTTTCTTTGAAGAGTACAGAATCTGCCAGAAAAGTGACATCTATTGGATTGATCAAGAGTCACTTTAATTGAAAGGTCCTCAAGTTGAAAACATATTTATAAGTGATTAAGGCAACCAAATTTTGTTTTGAGATGATCTAGAAGCATGACAAGCAAAGAGTACATGCCATTTGATTGTGGAGTGTATTTGGCACATATTTGGTACTCAAATTGGAAGGTCAAGATGAAGATGAAGTTTAAGTTCTAGTGACCATTGGAGATCATTAAGTAGAAAGAAAAGGACTTAAACAAGTAGAAAGAAAAAGACTTAAAGAAGGATTCAAGATTACTCATCAAATTAAGTCTATCATTTAGATCTATCAATCAAGTTAATTCAAGTGAGTATCAAGAATGGTTCTTTAGAGAGAGGTCACTTCTCCCTAGGGTAGGGGCTTGCCGCCTATGTGTAGGTAAACCAAGTGTGGTATTTGAAAGACTAATATGGAAGTGGTGATCCGAAGAACATTTGAGATACTTAGTTAAAGAAATCAAAATGGTTGATCAAGAGAGCAAGCAACACCCAAAAGAGAGTAAATCATTGGAATTAAAGTGGTTACTCACATTTAGTGCTCTCATGCAAGCATTGATCAAGCAAAGAAACAAGACAACCACAACAAGATAGTGCACTTGATTATTGGTGGTTCTCATTTTATATGGGTGAAGAATAGATTTTATTATTGATGATTGGTCTTCACCAAGCTTATCATTGGACTTCATATTGCTATTGCGGAGCTTTATTGGAAGCTAATGACTATCCTCTGCTCCAAGATAGCAAAGGTATCATTATAATGTGCATGATCATTTCATCCCTTACTAGTATGTGGTTAGTGCATATAGTACATGCCTATTAGGATCATGCATAACCTATTAGGATCATGCATAACAAATAAAATTTTAAAATTCATAGCCTACTACTATTGGTTGAATGATTAGTTGAATCTAGTGGTAGTGTGAGTTTGTTTATAAGCTAGTGAACCCAAGTACTTGATTTAATTTGGATTGCTAACAAGTGACAAGTACAACATTGGCAAGATAACCCTTGCAAGAGGTGTGAAAAAGTTTGTCATTGGTTCAAACAGGACTTGAAAACTTACATGAAAATTAATTTAGTTCAAGTCAAGAATAGAAGCTCATGATAGTGAGAAGAGTACATGAACAAGACAACAATGCAAATAGATATCTAGTTTGTTTATTTCAAGTGGTATCTAGACTCAAATATTTTTTCAAGAAGAATTCACAAGTGGTGTCTAGATCAACTTACAAGTGATATCCCACAAATGGTACTCATGAAGAAAGAAAATGTTCAAGAAATAGTTCTTATTGATAAAACCAACAAGTGGATCCATGCAAGAAGATTCTTCCAAGTGGTATCACATTTCTACACGTGGTATCAATCATACAAGATGGTGATTCCACAAGTGATCCTCAACTTTAAGTGATCATCAAGTAAAGCAAGTTCCCTCACATACAAGAGCTCAAGTATATCAAATGAACGACCCATGCTATGACATAGGGGAAGGTGTCCCACCAATTGGTATCAAGGTCAACGATCCTACATGAGGTGTTATTCCAACATATGTGGTGGTGTCCATCAAAATTGCAAGATTCAAGCATCAACCATCTACCCCAATGCAATCCTTTGTATCAATAAGAAGCACACCTTTTATAGAAATTGACGACAAAGGGGAGAAGTTGGAACAAAGATATGAAATGCATCATGGGAGAAGTAGAAGTTGGACATGGACAAAGAGGGAGCAACATTGAAGAATAGAGAAGGATCAAAATTCTTGGACAAGAGAAGCACACAAGTAGGGGGAGCAAGCTCATGAACTTTGATTGGTTGCATTTAATATGTGCATATTCATGTGCTTGCTTGCATTGCATGAGTTTTAAATTTAATATACATGCTTGTGTGGTGTATGCTAGTTGTAGATTTTGATTGATGAAATGATAACTAGCATGCATAGGATGGTAGCTAGACTTAGGTTTATCAAGCAACTAGAACCTTGCTTATAATGTTGATGTCACGGTGTTTTTAGTATTTTTGTTGTCTAGCTACTCATGGTGCTAAGGATGTGTTAAAATATGCACTCCGATTGGTATCACGCATCAAAGGTTAATTCTTTACACATTAGTATTATTTGGTAGTAATTAATCTCCCACAACTCCAACCTATGCATATGTGCGAGCTTCAAACCAAATACTCTAACACATATGTAGGGAAGCTAATACTACCAATTCAGGTTTATGGTACTTGTCCAAAATCATTTACAAATGGTAAAATTGCTTGGGCAAGCAACATAAATTAAAAAGTGCTTAATTTCCATATCTTTGTAGAGTTGTCATCAATTACCAAAAGGGGGAAGATTGAAAGGTCCTTATTTGGTTTTGGTAATTGAGTGACAACCTAGGTGGGCTAATATGTGTTTAAGTGTAATACACTGGTGAAGATGGCTTGGATTTATTGCAAGGCTCACACATGTGATGAAGGAGCTCATTGCATATAAGACATGCCATTGAGTCATGTGACTAAGGTGGAGAAGATCAAGACAAGACTTGGCTTGATGGACCGGTTGCAAGCTTGAAGGGCAAGTTGGAGGCCTTGGAGTGATGGATCGCATGGTGGTGAAGCTTGAGCAAGACTTGGCGTTGATGGATGAAGGCAACGGTGAAAAGCAAGTGAGGTCAAGATCGATGAACCAATAAGGTCACATATGATATAAAGTGGATCATATTATTTGTGATATGGTTGGTGCATGTGCTGCATCAATACCGGAGGAGATAGAATGGAATGCGCAAGGTAAAGGTATATTTGTAGGGTATTTCATTTCACTTGTCAAAGGTTGTGTAGAGAAGTGCATGACCAAGTTTAGGATAGATGGCCGTACTATCAAGAGGGGTAAATTTGTTTGCATATTGGTCATCCAGTGCCACTCGAGTGATCTAACTTTGCATCGTTGCTAGGATTGAGTGGCATGGTGAATTGAGTGACTAATCCTTTGGAAAATATTTGTGAAAAGCTAACACACATGTACAATATGGTGAAACACTTATACTGTTAGCACATTTACAAAGGTGGTAAAAAGGCGACGAAAAGGAGGCGAAACTTGGCTCAAGGTGCTGCCATGGGGGCACTGCCACCCCTGTGGCGGTGATCTACTGAGCCTGGCCGAGAGGAAGGTGTTTGTAACACCTTTGGTGTTACGAGCTCGTTTAGCGCCGAGATTTAGGCCTAAGAAAATTTCTGAAACGATTTTCTCGAATTTTAAAATTCAACTTATATTTAAAAGTGTCACTTTTGGCGAAGTATAATGAACCACGGGTTAATTAATTTCTAGATGTTTTATTTCTACGAGTTAGTATAACGTATGGACTAGTACATAAAAATACCTAATAGCAAATAAATAGGGAACAATTTATTCATGAAAAGCAACTTTTATAAATAAATAAAATCCATTAATAAATAGAACGATATATATATAGTTTTTGAATCTAATTTAAATTCGAGCTTAGTTGAAATCTCCTTGTGCCTAGATGTTGCTAATTGTCTAAATTAGTAAACCAATAGAAATATCTATATATAGATATATAGAACTACTGTTCAGCAGCTGGCCATAGAATAACTTATTCCATGGCCACTTTGAGTTACGATAATTACCATGCTAATTTACGAGATTACAGTAACTCCTTACTAAGTGATTTACTATAACATTATCGTAAATATCACCGTAAGTTGTAGTAACACGAGTATCGTAAATGCATATTCATGTTATCGTAAATTGGTACAAATATTATCATAAATCAAGGTGGCCATAGAATAAGTTATTCTATGGCCAGCTGTAGAATAGCCTTACCCTATATATATACTCATGTGCTTATTTTGATAAGCACGCTCAGTTGAAAAGCTTTGATTTAGTGACGCGTTTATGTTTTTACGTATAGACTCATTTCAGTCCCTATGATAATTGGTAACGTACCCACGACAGCTGCCCGTCGGGCTGCTTCATAAATTCAAGTGATTGGTGTGAAAGCACGAACTAACGAGAGAGAGAACGCATCAGCTTTATTTATTTTTCCTGGCGTGCAGCGTACTCGCCTGGCATTGCAACTATGTGCTGTCTTGTCTCCCGTCGTGGCGCGGTAGTGTAAAGTCTCCTCATCCATCCGCATCCATACTTCCTAGTCTTTGCTTTTGCTTCTCTCTCTGCCTTGATTGCCTCTGTCTGTAACTGTCGAGCCACGCACTGCTTTTCCCCCTCCCTCACTGTATGTCTCGTCGTTTGCTACCATTTTTCACGCTGCCACACGTGGTCCTGCTCCCGCCCAGCGTAGTAGGCTATGTGCGCTTGCTTCCTCACGACCTCGCGCGCGTGGGCCTGCCCGGCCTGGTTGTGTTGGCTGCTTGCTCATTGCATCACTTCTGCTCTACCGCTGTGTCGCGTGTAGAGCCAAGCCGTGGCGCCTGTCCTGCCATGCAATCCACCTATCGCGCCCTACCCGCGCTATTTCTTGAGCACGCCGAGGCCGAGCTGTTGTCTGCATGCTCTTCATTGCCTTCGTCTGTTTCCCTCTCTCTGCATCCTTCCTAGACCAAAGCCATGATAGGTGCCTTCCTCCACCTTGGCCTCACTTGAGGTGTCAGGCTACCCCAATAGCCCACGCCCTATCCTCATGCGCCTGTCTGCTGCCCTCGTGCGTCTTAAGCCGAAGACTGAGCTGCTGCTGCCTCGCGCGACAGCCCGCCATGGCTAGCCGCAAACGAAGCTACCCGGCCACCGCGCATGCAGGCGCGCCCGAGCCCATGCTCGGCTCCTCGCCTTCCTCTCGCGCGCCTATGTTTCTCTCCCTCCCAGCTTGCCTCACCGACCACGCTGCCCCACGCCACGCCCGCGCACGTGAGCTGCCGGCACCGACCCCTCCCTGCATTAGGCGCCCTGCTGTCTCTAAGCCCGCCGACAAGCTTCCCTTTTGGCTGGCGTGCTGCCTTCCATGCGCCCAAGCCCGCGCTGCTGCTGCACGCCGTCTGGTGCCAACCCTTCCCCCGTGCGAGCGCACGTGTACCCTCGGTCCCGCGCTAGGGCCCGCTGCTCCTTGGCCGCGCCCGTGCCCGCAGCGCTGCCCTGCTGCTCCACGGTGCCTCCTCTGCCATCGTCCACGCTGGGCGCAACCACCTAGCTACCGGCCGACCATAGCTGCTCGCCTCCGCTACTGGCCTCCGTGAGTTGGCGCACGCCATGCCACCAGTGCTGAGGAGCTTGCTTCGCGCGACGCTGTTGCGAGGCCACCACGTCGGGATGCGCCGTTCCCGCCGCCGACCGGTGCTCCCCTGTCTGTCCTCTACTTTTGAGGATGAAGAGAAGGGTATGAATCCAAGTGGAATTTTTGTATAGGGTTCTAGGTGTTAAATACGTAACTCATTTAAATAGTGCTTGTGGATCTCGGGTTGAATAGAGGTTAATGCAGGGTTGTTTTTGCAAATCACCCAGCGGTTTGGGCAGGCCGCGCGTGGGCTGGCTTGCCTGGGCCGCTCGCGCCGTGCCTGGGCCGCCTGCGCGCCACGCTGGGCCGCCCTGTTGCCGCGCGCCTTGCTGGTGCCGCCCGCGCCTAGGCCGCGCTCACGGCTACGGGACGAGCCGGTCGTGGACGCTAGTTGTGGGCCTCTTTGAGGCCGCGCTCGCCGTGGGACATTTGGGCCGCGGTGCTATTTCCCTTTTCCAATGAATTAGTGAAGATTTTCTAATATAAATTCTGAGCTGATTTTGTTATTTAAATATAAAATCATTTAGGAGTCCAAAAATTATGAAACCAATTTTGTTAGTCTTCTAAAATCATGATCTACCTGTTAGTATATTTTGTTCACATAGTTTGATAATATTCGTGGAAGCTATATAATTAATTTAAGTTACTTAATATTATAAAAATATAAACTTGTAGGAATTGTTTTGATAAATTGGTAATAGTGTTGGATCTAAAATTTTTACAATAGGGTCCTAGCAATATTAGGTACTCACTGTAATTTTTATAGTTCTAGAATAATTAGTTTGCTAGATAGATGATGATGCCCTATTTCAAATAATGATTAAATCAACTGAATGAAATAAAGAAACACCTAGGAATTTTATAACTAAAATAGTTGTTGGGAAATAATGCCTTATTCGACAACATGGATATGTAGCCTAAGTACGGTCATCATTAGGACTAGTTCGTTAACTTCAAAGGCGTAAATTGTATTTTACGAGTCACTGTTGCAGTGGATTAATTATGTCTTTACATTGCACCACATTGCATATCATAATAGGGACGTCGATGGATCCTGGAGTCATCGGAAGTTGCTAGAGAAATGGTGCTTTTGGAGATCGTGTCGCCATGATGGAAAGCTAACTTCTGATTATATTTTACCTAGGCAAGCCCCGGTGCATAACTCCTACTTTTCTGCAGTTTAAATTATATTTGTGCATTAAGTTTTAAGGAGTTGATTGAAACACACTTGCTTATATATCTTTATCCTATGAGTCTTACTAGTATGATAGGATCGTGTAGATTGCTATGCTACAGGACTCTGGTAGAAGTCGAATGATTACCTATCACTCGCGAGAGATAGAAAATATATTACTATATTATTATCACTTGGAAAATATAAATGGTGGAAAGGAAAATGATGACTGGGTAGGGATATGGTTTGGGTATTGGTGGGTGTAAGAGGTTGTGTCCTATGGCCATGGGACATAGCTTGGTTACACTGCTTTCCCTGTCCATGTCGGTTAAGGACCGGCCGTTGCATAAGACTCTAGGCAAGTCACAGACTTATTATCCCGAGCACATACTTGGGTATGGGCGCTTGGAAAACTTGTTACTGTCTTGTCATGGGTTCCGACTCTTTCTAGACCGACTGTCATGGTGGTTTTTGGGTTAGGAGGTCCTTGCACCGCACTGAGTCTGGGACTCAGGGGTAGGGACTTGGAGTCCTAGTTTGGATGGGGACCTGGTCCCCATGACATGAGGGTAGTGGGTTGGTCCTACTTATGCCGGGGGTACAATTGGGGCGTGTGTTTTTAGGGTACCCAATTAGGGGTATTGATTCATAAATCACCGGCGTTCCAGTACGGCTTGTCTATGGCCTAGCCCCATAGTAAGAACTAAAAGATGAAAGATGGAAAAGAGAAATCTGATTGCTTACCACCTGCTTGAAAGTAGCACATGTGCATACATAGAATGGTTAGTTAATGAACTAATGCACTGCTAATAAAAATTGAATATAAGAACACACGCTTAGTAATGCTTCCTGCAGACACAATAAACCCACAACCCAGATAGCCTTGCATATCCTTGGAGTCTTTTCTTTCCTCCTGTCGGGTAAGTCTTGCTGATTATAATTGAGTACTCAGGGTTTATTTCCCCCTGTTGCAGGTGATAGATGGATGCTAGAGCTGACCTTTGTGTGTGGATTTCTCCTGGTGGGCCCAGAGAGGATTTCCTTTACACTGCGATCATAGTTTTTATTTATAACTCTCACCAAATGTTTTTTTATAAATAGAAGTTTTATAATCTGTTGTCATAGTTCATTTATCAATGCTTCATCATATCATGAATAGATATTCATTTCCGCTGTAACTCTGTTCATATGTTTATATTCCGCTGTTCAATTAAATTGTTCATAACTCTGATAATATGATTATATTCTGCTGTGATAATAATAAATATTATACTCTGATGCTACATGGAAAGTGATGTAAGAAATGGTTAATGATGATGTAAGATTTATTCTCTCATTTGTGATTCTGATGGAAAAATATGGATTTTCGGGTTCTCCCCTAGGGTGTGCCCGACGAAACTATGTAATTTAGTGTTCTTCCTTGAGTGCTTAGTGTCTAATGGAAGACGAGCACTCCTAGGGGGCATTAGATTAGGCAGTTCTGCCACAGGTGGTATCAGAGCATAAATGAGGAAATAAAGCTTCGAAAACCTTTTCTAAAATAAAATTTGACAACAAATTCTTTTTTAAAAAAAAATGATGTTTGTATGAGAAGTTATATAAGTAGCCCTATTACTACGGTTATGTATCCAGGATAGATGGCACTTTGCTGACTTACGTAGGCTTAATCAATTTTTCTACAGGTACACTGACTCGAGCATAGTCCGATAGTATCGACTAGCTACAGGGAGAGAACGATGTGCCAAAAATCTGAGAACGGTTGCCCTATATGGTGGCAATGGTGCAAGGACATATAGGACGTGCATTCATGCATATAATGTTTGTGCATTGTACCATTCGTATTGCTTGCGGATACGCTATCCATAGGTGTCACGCGTGTCGTATTGTGCACCACTGACTCATTCCTGTTCTGGATTTATTTCTGCACTGTGGCTTTGTGCTCCGTGTTCTCCTATGGTTCACGTCGGTCGTGACCATGTCTCCCCTGTACCCCTTTTCTATGCTCTTGTCGAACCCTTGCCCTGCAAATGTACTAGTCAGTAATGGCCTCGGACATCGCTCGCCTCGAACGCGCGAAGGATTTGGTCGATTCGTTCATAGTGACCCGCGTAGGAACCCTGGTGGACTGCGCCAGGACCACTGAATGCTCTACCTTTATAAGCAGAGTCTGGCTTAGCCATTGGTATCACCACTCGGTGCACTTTAGCTCGCTTAGCTTTTCCTTTGAGCAAGCCTTTCGCTCAGTCCTTCCTCTCGACCACCGCTAGGGATGGCAGGATCCTGGGTTAGTAGTTACTACCTGAATGTTGAGGGTTTTCCTAGAATCCTGCATGCCACCCTTTAAAAGCTCGAAGTCAGAGATCGTCCTGAGTATGAGGGCCGTGAGTATGAGGAGCATGGCACCGAGCGGTGTGAGGTTACCGTCTACATCGGGAAGAGTGAAGAGTTCCCGACCTCACTAAAGCCTGGAATGTGACCGTAACCGGGTTTCACTTCGTCGACACCTACCAGGTTGTGGCCCGCAAAGTCTTGTGGTACCTCTACTAGATCTATGAAGAGCCCATTGCACGTACCCCCATGAGGTTATTCCCACCTTTGGACAAGAATCGACAGGCATGGAGGGCTCACATGGAGGCTTTGCAAGGGCGGGATGTGCAAGAAGACAGTCCAACCGTGGTGCACTTGACCACGTACCTGCTTGCTCTGGATGAGCAGTATGACCGGCAAGCCTCGGAGATGAGGAAGTGTCTCTGTTGAGCCGAGGAAGCCGAGATCTTCACCAGATGCTCCAAGTGCAGCTCGCCGAAGCGCATGCCAGTGTTGCAGCTGCTAAGAGCCGGGAGATTGCCATGTCGGAAGCTCTGAAGGAGGCTGAAGACCGGCATGTTCATTAGCTGGGTGAGGCCTATCTTGTCACCAGGGCCACGCGGAGGAGGCTGGTTGCAGAATGGCAGGAACCCTTGATCATGGAGGGAATCCCTGTCCACCCGCTAGAAAGAAGGAGAACCGGTATTGCAGTACCGCCCGCACCTCCACCCTCGGAAGTGTCAGAAGTAGAACCCTTGGTTCCTCTCACTCAGCCATTGGCATGAGAAGATGCAGATCCATAGCCAGGGCGGTAGAAGAATCCACCGAGCCTGGGAATGAAGATGCATGGTTCTGAGTAGATTAGTTGCCTTGGGATGCTGTACCTGTAGTAATAGTGTTTTTTCATCGCTGTCCTCTAGTATTGTACTCTTGCTGTTGTTTTTCGTTTGTAGTTGTTGAGGTAGTCTGACTATAGGGAAGGTGAATGCTGTGTCGTGAATGGGAGACTGAATGCCTATGCATTGTACCCGTATAAGAACGTTGGAATATGTGTTTTATTTATTTCGCTGTGTTTATTGCGTTCATCTACCTTAAGTGCTTAGGGTTTTCAAGGATGATGTTAAGTGGGTTACAAGAGAAGTTGCCATTCAGATATCAGCAAACCAGTCATGATTGGAGAACATAGGACACTGTATCGACTAATTATGGATGTCCCAGCAGAACACTTGAATCTCTTTAAATCAAATCCGTTGTTGGATTTGTATTCCTTATCCCTTGTTGTGAAGGGAACCCTTGTTGTTTGAATCTTCCCTTGCAATACACCTTTTACTCTGTGGTCTATGACCCCACCACCTTCATGGCATGTAAGTTAGTAGTAGTTGCCGGGTTAATAGCTTATGGTGCCACGACGAAACCAAGGGCCCCTGTGGAACAGTTGTCACATGGTGATGCTGCTCGGCATGCGCTGGTATCAATGTTGTTGACCAAGTACCTTTACCAAGTTACACTACCATACTGCTTTTGATACAAAATAATTTTTCTTGGAAATATTCGGGTGTTCAAACGGGAAATCCACAATAGGTTGATGAAATAGTGTTCTCTCAAAGTGAACAAGAGGAGGTCGTTTTGGAGGAAGCATGTATGTCGTGCTCTCAGATCATACAGAGGTTGGTACATATTGTGGTCAAAGAAGGGAAAGAAAAAGAAGAGTAGTAAGGAAGGTAGCAGTGGGTGGTTGGGAGTAATTGTAGAAGCCTGAGTGGATGTCATGCCCCAAGCCCCGTGTTTAGTTGACCGCACTACGCCTACCGGATTGTTTCGCTGTGTGCCCTGCGGACATCGTCTGTGTTGGGCCCTCTAGCTCCTCGTTCTCGCGTGGCCGCAGCATCGTGTCGCACTCGCCATCCTTGTGCACTATGCGCTTTTCCTTTTCCTAGCATCCAGTCGGCTCTCGACCCTCCCGCCTCGTCCCTCGTACCGGACCCCCTTCCCCTTTCTCTTTTTCTCCTTTTGGGAACACAGCCGCCCACACGCCTGCCTCGTCGAGCGGACCCCCTCTCCTCTCCCTTATCCTCTGCCTGCTCACACGGAAAGCACACCATGTCCGACCTTATCTTCGCAGCATGAACCGTCTATGTATCCCATCCACGCCGCATCCGCTTCTAGTGTGTTGCGCCCCACCTCCGTTCGACGCTATAAGATACCCTTGTTCCTTGCTCTTCTTCTTCATCCCCATTCCCCTCGCATTCGGAGTGGAGCTACGAGATCTAGTCGTCATCCGAGGAACTAGGTTCGTCGGTCTGAGGTGATGGTGTAATCTAAGAAGAAGAAGGATCTGGTTTTTGAAGAAGTTCAAGTTTCCTTTGGATAGTCCGGTTTTAGGGTTCATGATGTTTGACTTCTCAGTCGACTATTTTTGGATATGTTGGACCTACGCCATGATTTGGATAATCATCTTCCTGCTGTTTCTCCATTGTCCTTGACTATCTCGACTTCTGAATTAAGTCTCGGTTGTATTAGGTTGCACTTAACCATGTATCTCTAAATCCCCGTGTGGTTTAGTATTCGAGGTCATGTAATCTTTCATGTAATTCCTGATCTATGAAATATAATCGTGTTTCCCCTCTTTTGGTTCTTGCTTCGAATCTCAAGATGAGATTCTTTTTAAGGGGGGTTGGTTGTAACACCTCTGGTGTTACGAGCTCGTTTAGCACCGAGATTTAGGTCTAAGAAAATTTCTGAAACGATTTTCTCGAATTTTAAAATTCAACTTATATTTAAAAGTGTCACTTTTGGTGAAGTATAATGAACCACGGGTTAATTAGTTTCTAGATGTTTTATTTCTATGAGTTAGTATAACGTATGGACTAGTACGTAAAAATGTCTGATAGCAAATAAATAGCGAACGGTTTGTTCTATTAGATTAAGCATGAAAAGAAACGTTTATAAATAAATAAAATCCATTAATAAATAGAACGATATATATATAGCTTTTGGATCTAATTTAAATTCGAGCTTTGTTGAAATCTCCTTGTGCCTAGATGTTGCTAATTGTCTAAATTAGTAAACCGATAGAAATATCTATAGTTATATATATATATACTCACGTGCTTATTTTGATCTAGTGACGCGTTTATGTTTTTACGTATAGACTCGTTTTAGTCCCTATGATAATTGGTAACGTACCCACGACAGCTGCCTGTCTGACCGCTTCATAAATTCAAGTGATTGGTGTGAAAGCACGAACTGACGAGAGAGAGAACACAGCAGCTTCTTTTATTTTTCCTGGCATGCAGCGTACTCGCCTGGCATTACAACTATGCGTTGTCTCGTCTCCCGTCGTGGCGCGGCAGTGCAAAGTCTCCTCATCCATCCGCATCCATACTTCCTGGTCTTTGCTTTTGCTTCTCTCTCTGCCTTGATTGCCTCTGTTTGTAACTGCCGAGCCACGCGCTGCTTTTCCCACTCCATCACTGTTTGTCTTATCGTTTGCTGCCATTTTTCACGCTGCCGCACATGGTCCTGCTCCCGCCTAGCGCAATAGGCCTTGTGCAATTGCTTCCTCGCGACCTCGCGCGCGTGGGCCTGCCCGGCCTGGCTGCTATGGCTGCTTGCTCATTACGTCACTTCCGCTCTACCGCTGTGTCGCACGCAGAGCCGAGCCATGGCGCTCGTCCTGCCATGCAATCCACCTATCGCGCCCTACCCACGCTATTTCTTGAGCACGCCAAAGCCAAGCTATTGTCCGCCTGCTCTTCATTGCCCCTGTCCGTTTCCCTCTCTCTGCCTACTTCCCAAACCAAAGCCACGACAGGTGCCTGCCTCCGCCTTGGCCTCACTTGAGGTGTCAGGCCGCCCCGACAGCCCACGCCCTACCCTCGTGTGCCTGTCTGCTGCCCTTGTGCGTCTTAAGCTGAAGACTGAGCTGCTGCTACCTCGCGTGAGCGCCCGCCATGGCCAGCTGCCAACGCCGCTACCTAGCCACCGTGCGTGTAGGCGCACCCGAGCCCGTGCATGGCTCCTCGCCTTCCTCTCGCGCGCCTGTGTTGCTCTCCCTCAAAGCTTGCCTCTCCGACCGCGCTGCCCCGCGCCATGCCCGTGCATGCGAGCTGCTAGCATCGGCCCCTCCCCGCACCAGGCACCCTACTATCTCCAAGACCATCGACAAGCCGCCCTTTTGGCTGGCGCGCTGCCTTCCGTGCGCCCGAGCTTGCACTGCTACCGCATGTCATCCGGTTCTGGTCCTTCCCCCGCGCAAGCGCACGCGTACCCGGTCCTGCGCTGGGGCCGCAGCGCTGCCCTACTGCTCCATGATGCGTCCTCCGCCATCGTCCGTGCTGGGCGCAACCGCCTGGCTACTGACCGACCACAGCTGCTCACCTCCCGCTGCTGGCCTCGGTGAGTCGGCGCACGCCATGCCACCGGTGCCGAGGACCTTGCTTCGTGCGCCGCTGTTATGCGACCACCACGCTGGATACGCCATTCCCGCCATCGGCCGGTGCTCTGCTGTCTGTCCTCTGCTTTTGAGGATGAAGAGAAGGGTATGAATCAAAGTGGAATTTTTGTACATGGTTCTAGGTGTTAAATACGTGACTCATATAAATAGTGCTTGTGGATCTCGGGTTGAATAGAGGTTAACGCAGGGTCATTTTTGCAAATTACCCGGCCGGTTTGGGTACGCCGCGCGTGGGATGGCTTGCCTGGGTCGCTCGCGCCGCGCCGGGGCCGCCTGCGCGCCACGCTGGGCCGCCCTGTTGCCGCTCGCCTTGCTGGTGCCGCCCGCGCCTAGGCCGCGCTCGCGCCTGCGGGCCGAGCCGGTCGTGGACGCTGGTTGTGGGCCTCTTTGAGGCCGCGCTCGCCGTGGGACATTTGGGCCGCGGTGCTATTTCCTTTTTCCAATGGAATTAGTGAAGATTTCCTAATATAAATTCTGAGCTATTTTTGTATTTAAATATAAAATCATTTACGAGTCTAAAATTATGAAACAAATTTTATTAGTCTCCTAAAATCATGATCTACCTTTTAGTATATTTTGTTCACATAGTTTGATAATATTCATGGAAGCTATATAATTAATTATAGTACCTAATATTGTAAAAATATAAATTTGTAGGAATTATTGTGATAAATTGGTAATAGTGTTGGATCTAAAATTTTTACAGTAGGCTCCTAGCAATATTAGGTACTCACTGTAATTTTTGTAGTTCCAGAATAATTAGTGTGCTAGATAGATGATGATGCCCTATTTCGAATAATGATTAAATCGACAGAATGAAATAAAGAAACACCTTGGAATTTTATAACTAAAATAGTTGTTGGGAAATAATGCCTTATTCGACAACATGGGTATGTAGACTAAGTATGGTCGTCGTTAGGACTAGCTCGTTAACTTGAAAGGCGTAAATCATATTTTATGAGTCATGGTTGTAGTGGATTAATTATGTCTTTGCATTGCACCGCATTGCATATCATAATAGGGACATCGATGGATCGCGGAGTCATCGGGAGTTGCTAGAGAAATGGTGCTTTTGGAGATCGTGTCGGCATGATGGAAAGCTAACTTCTGATTATAGTTTACCCAGGCAAGCCCCGTTGCATAACCCCTACTTTTCTACAGTTTAAATTATATTTGTGCATTAAATTTTAAGGAGTTGATTGAAACCCACTTGCATATATATCTTTATCTTATGAGTCTTACTAGTATGACAGGATCATGTAGATTGCTATGCTACAGGACTCGGTAGAAGTTGAGTGATTGTCTGTCACTTGCAAGAGATAGGAAATATATTACTGCATTATTATCACTTAGAAAATATAAATGGTGGAAAGGAAAATGGTGACCGGGCAGGGATATGGTTTGGGTATTGGTGGGTGTAAGAGGTTGTGTCCTACGGCCACGGGATATAGCTTGGTTACACTGCTTTCCCTGTCAGTATCGGTTAAGGTCCGGCCATTGCATGAGACTCTAGGCAAGCCACGGACTTATTATCCCGAGCACATACTTGGGTATGTGCGCTTGGAAGACTTGTTACTCTCTTGTTATGGGTTCTGGCTCTTTTCGGACCCACTGTAATGGTGGTTTTTGGGTTAGAAGGTCCTTGCACCGCACTGAGTCCGGTACTCAGGGACGGGGGCTTGGAGTCCTAGTTTGGACAGGGACCTGGACCCCATGATAGAAGGGTAGTGGGTTGGTCGTGCTTGTGCCCGGGGTACAAGTGAGACGTGTGTTTTTGGGGTACCCAGCTAGGGGCATTGATTTGTGAATCGTCGACGTTCCGGTACGGCTTGTCTACGGCCTAACACCGTAGTAAAAACTAAAAGATGAAAGATGGAAAAAGGAAATCTAATTGCTTACCACCTGCTTGAAAGTAGCACAGGTGCTTACATAGAATGGTTAGTTAATGAACTAATGCAGTGCTAATAAAAATCGAATATAAGGACGCACGCTTAGTAATGCTTCCTGCAGACGCAATAAATCCACAAGCCAGATAGCCTTGCATATCCTTGGAGTCTTTTCTTTCCTCCTGTCGGGTAAGTCTTGCTGAGTAAAATTGAGTACTTGGAGTTTATTTCCTCCTGTTGCAGGTGACAGGTGGATGCTAGAGCTGACCTTTGTGTGTGAATTTCTCCTGGTGGGCCCAGAGAGGATTTCCTTTACGCTGTGATCATAGTTTTTATTTATAACTCTAACCAAATGTTTTTTTATAAACAGAAGTTTTATAATCTGTTGTCATAGTTCATTTATCAATGCTTCATCATGTCATGAATAGATATTCATTTCCACTGTAACTCTGTTCACATATTTATATTCTGCTGTTCAATTAAATTGTTCATAACTCTGATAATATGATTATATTCCGCTATTATAACAATAAATATTATACTCTGATCCTACATGGAAAGTGATGTAAGAAATGGTTAATAATGATGTAAGCTTTATTCTCTCATTTGTGATCCTGATAGAAAAATATGGATTTTTGGTTCTCCCCTAGGTGTGCCCGATGGAAC
Source organism: Miscanthus lutarioriparius (assembly GCA_904845875.1). Lineage (NCBI taxonomy): Eukaryota > Viridiplantae > Streptophyta > Magnoliopsida > Poales > Poaceae > Miscanthus > Miscanthus lutarioriparius. The sequence continues at coordinate 73,240,648 of CAJGYO010000008.1, forward strand.
TGTGTAATTTAGTGTTCTCCCTTGAGTGCTTAGTGTCTAATAGAAGACGAGCACTCCTAGGAGGCATTAGATTAGGCGGTTCTGCCATAGTGTTTGGGTGGGGCACCGCCACCCCTAGGGTGGTGCCCACCTGATCCCGCCCGAGAGCAGCAGAGATGGAGGTGGCACCAGCATGTCCTGTGTACACCGCCGCGGTGAGGGCGGTTCACCGCCTTGTCGCCACCGCTGGTGGGGCGGTGTCACCGCCACTTTTATCTAGAGAGCAGGGGAAATGAGGTTGGTCACCGTCGCAGGCACCACCACCCTAAGGGTGGTGCACCGCTGTTATTTTCCAGAGACTGGTGTTTTCGAGAGGTTGGCCGGGTGGTTACCGCCACCCCTAGGTCGGTGCCACCGCCGCTTGTTCGGTGCCCGTTGGATGACCATTGGAGGGGCACCGCCACCCTTGTCCGGTGACCAAACCATCGTGTCCGGTGTCCTTGCAGAAAGTGGCTCCAAGGGGTAACGGCTCTATTTGGCTTGAGGGCTATAAATAGAGGTGGAGCTTGGCCTTGGTCTGGTTGCTGAGCATCCGTAAGCCTTAGTGGCTTGTGTAGGTGTGCTTGGAAACCCTCTAACTCACTCATGCTTGGTAGTGTTTACCTGATCGAGTGGGTGAGCGATTCTAGTGCGATTACATTGTGAGATTGCATCGAGTGGCACTAAGTGATCGTATTGCAAGTCGGTGGTGCTTGTTACTCTTGGAGGTTGCCACCTCCTAGACAGCTTGGTGGCTTGTGACTCTGTTGAAGCACGCGAGAAGATTGTGCAGTGCTCCGGAGGAGGATTTGTGAGGGGATTGTGCTCACCATGCGGGGATCATAAAGAGCAACTCTAGTAGAGCGTGTCATTGAGCTGCCCTCACTTGTGGGTAGGTTCTTACGGTGCCCAACATGTGGGCTTGATGTGGTGCCAATTAGCCACCGAACCACCAAGTGAACGGTCGACACAACGGGGACTAGCGTGTTGGCAAGCACGTGAACCTCAGGATAAAATCACCGTGTCATCCTTGTGTTTTCATTGGTTTGCATCCCCTTTACATAAGCTTGTAATTACTTTCATATACATTGTGCTTGTGTAGTTGCTCTTGTAATTAGTTGGCTTGTGTAGCTTGCTAGTTACCGTCTTGCTTGTGTAGCATAGAAGTAGCTCTCTTGCATGGCTAATTTGGTTTGAGTAACCTTGTTAGTCATATTGCTTAGTTTGTGTAACTAAGTAATTTGCACTCTCTATTTTGACTTGTGTAGCTTTGTTATTGAGTATTGCAAGTGAGCTTAGAAGGTTTGTGCTTTTGCTTACTAGATTGTGTAGGAACTTCTCCGGTTACTTGAAGTATTAGTGGTATAGGTTTGTGTGACCTTGCTTCTAGATTTGGTTAGGTGAGCTCTAGCTAGCCCGTTACCTTAGTTGCTAGTTTATGATATTTTAAGGTGCTTGAAAACATAGATAGAGTGGTGTAGTCTAGGATAGATCAATAATTTTAATTCTGTATTTGTTTTAGTTAGCTGACGTGTTTTATTTTAGAATCCAGTGCACCATCTCAATCCTACGTAAGCCATATGGAGAACAGAAATGTCCTAGTGTTGGAGAAGTTGAGTCATTGGGCTGGTATCGCGGAGCATCTGGACCACCGAACGCACTCAGCATAACTTTTTCGTTTTCTCTTAGGTAGTAGGTGCAGGCTGCGGTTATTGTTGTGAGTTGGGCCTTGTTTAGATTGTAACTTTTTTTAACTCGATAAATAGTACTATTTTTGTTTTATTTAGTAAATATTATTCAATTGTGGACCAACTAGGCTCAAAAGATTCATCTCGTGATTTCCAACTAAAATGTGTAATTAGTTATTTTTTTTATCTACATTTAATACTCCATGCAAGTAGCTAAAATTGATATAATGGAGAGAGAGTGAAAAAACTTGGAATTTGAATGGTATCTAAACAAGGCCTTGGTTTACTATTACACAACTGAAGCAGCCAGTAGATATAGGCCAACCAATCAAGCTAGAAATCCGTATTTGAGAAGTAAGTTCAACTCTGGTGTTGGTAACCAAACACCTTAAAGTTGCATGCGACGAGTCTAGTTGAGCAAGGATTAGCCAACCAAATAGACCTCAAAGTTATGTGCGAAGAACTAGTTACTCCCTCCATCTCAGAATAAACACACATCTCACTTCTTAAGAAATAAATTTTAATAAATTTGATTAGTAATATAAAATATAATATCAACATTTATATTTCTAACAAGTTTATTAGAAATATATTTTGTGCTTAATCTAATGATAGTTATTATATATGATAAATATTAATATATTTTTATATATATTTGATCAAATTTTAAAAGATTTACCTTCTTGAAAAGGGAAATGATGCCTTCATTTTGAGACAGAAAGAGCAAAACCAGCCAAGATTTAACTTCTTGAAAAGAAAAATGTGTTTTTATTTTTTATGGAAAAAAGATGTGTGTTTATTTTTTTTAAGAATTACACAGTACAACGTTGACGGCCACAACATGCACGCACACTCACCTCTATGAATACACGTACGCAACTCTACCCCTATGAGTACCTCAGAAGGACTATGCCTGCAGATCTCGAGATTCACGAAGTCACCACAGGCGTCTCGCTGTCGACGGGGACGTCGCCTACCACTAAAAGCATAGTATCGTTAAATCCTAAAATAAATGCAAAAAAAATATGAGCACACATGTTAAGTTGAGGACTTAAACCCGAATGGTCGGGTTCCGTCAGAAAATCTAACCACGATCAGTTTGCAAATGTGTGTTTATTTTGGGATTGAGAGCAAACACCCAGCCCACCAAATTTCGCATGAGTACGGACGGGACTACCGTTAGGGGAGCGCACGTTTGGGCCCTCGTCATGGGCTTCGCTAGCTAGCGTGGAGGCCTGCCCATAGCATGCGTCCTGATTTCCATAGTTCAGGGGAAAAGTTAAAAGTTACAGTAAATCTCCAGAAAACTATCTATTTTTTATACATGAAATTTAAAATCCCAAAATATGTTATAACCTTAGAAAATTCATATGAATTTTATTTTATCTCAGGAAAATATGAAACCAGTTTATTATTATTTTCCTAAAATCTTGTTGTGTAGATTAGTTAGAATTATTTGGATCTTGTATGATCACGTTTCGATGTTTATTTACTAGTAACTTATGTAATTATATTTATATGGAATTTGGTTTGTACCTTATAGCACTTGGTTTATATCGAGTTTATCTTTACGTATTTTGTATGGGTTTTTAATTATGATACATTCATTATCGAATCATGTGATGGAGATTCAAACATAATAATATCAAATATTAGACAGTAATCTCTATTTAAATTCAATAATCAAATATATATATTGATAAAAATGGAAATGGGGCTATGGTTAACAATGTTAGGTATAGGCTTGGCCCGATAGTGGCCATCATCCTATCAATGTCGGATCTAGCCTTTACTCAACAATGATATCTTACTATCACTGTTGATCTAGGAACCGACAATAATAGGCAAGGGCAAGCCCATCACTATCGATTACCCGATGCCGAGTCCAATTTTAGCAGTGACGCCGGATTTGGCCCCGACAATGGTCCACGGCGTTGGAGCAATGAAACTCTTAAGTCTTGTCCAGAATATATATTGGTAGGAGCTTTTCATTGTAATCATCAATATTAAGTGTGTACCTTCTGTTTTTTTACTTGCATCTATTGTGCTTATCGCGAGATGTGAAGAAAAAAAAATCGTAACCATTGTTGACGTGTTCGGCAACAGTTAGCACGTAAGTACACAAAGTTGGTTCGGAGGACGACAGAGTACCATGCATGTACTCTAGTGTTCTAGTGTGGAAGGACCAAATGTTGTAGTAAGTATTTTTAATGGAACAAAATCGTTTGACAATTCCATTATTAGATCAAACAGAAACAATACAAAAAGCCACAACAGAGGAGGTACGGGCTAAACAAAGACACCCAAACTGCCTCTTTGTAGGGGCATAATAATGGTACAGTAGAGAGACATTGTCCTCATTCTTGCCCATATAGAAATTTGGGCATTTGGCATACTCCGTACACAACTAACATCTTTGGATAGACCTCAATGAGTGATCGAGACCCAAATATGTGGCTAATATTATACCACTTCTCATCTCGCTCTTCACCCGTTGTTAGCATCATGCATAGATCCATCAAAAGTTGGGCTTCAAGTGACTGTTTGGACGCCGAGCTTGCCACCATATCTATGATTACCACCTTTCCTTTTGGTTCTCGAGTGGAAATAGCTAACATTGATTGTTTCAAGATTGTTACACAATCCTCGTCACTCCAATTATGTAATAAGATAGTTTGCTAATCCCATAAGTTCACAATTAAGGAAAAAAATAGGTGCGGACCATGTAGCTAATACGTGGGCCATGGTACCATCTTAACACATGCATGGTAAATCTGACGCCACATGGCCCACGCGTCAGCCATAAGTCCGCATGTTTGTGCGGATGGCCCTCACACAAATTTTGTCCTTAAAATATTAACGGTGCATAAAGAACCTGCATGTCTTAATAAAAGAGAAAAGAAATGAAATGAGGTAAACAAAATTAATATATAATAACTACTCATACCTTGAGTAACACAACATCAGCCGGAGGGACGAACTTCATCATGTCACCTGCAACAAACTCAACAGTACCATGAACCGGCACCTTGTCCACCACCTGGGGATAAGGATGGCAACAGGGATGTACCCGTCGGGTATCGCCGGAACGTTTTCTTCTCCGCTACGAAGAATTTATTCCGTCTCCGTTCCCGTTAACTGTCTCGGGTATAGATTCTTGCCCATCCCCGTATCCGTCGGGCATCGGTCGGGTAACAGATACCCGACGGGTACTGCATACTCGATAAACAAGGACACTTGGGGTCGCAGCTTTGCAATCGGAGACGTTTCTTCTTCACCCGGGTATAAGTGTCGGAGTCTCGGAGATGCCGAGGAGAAGGAGCGAGGTTGCGAGGAGGACGAGCAAAGGTGGCAGAGAGACCGAACTAAGGAAGCGAGGGGCACGAGCGCTCGTGAGGCAGGCATGCTTGTGCTGCTGGCGGAGATGGTAAGGAAAAATTGAACTATGGTTCCTAGAACACACAAAATATATATATATATGATTGTTCAGATTTGGACCAAAATACCTATGTTGAGCTTTTTTGGGTCTAATACTCGCATGACAGCTTAAATAGTCGGGTTCCCCCAACGGATAACGGGAACGGGTAAACAGAAAACATTCCCGTACCCGCTATATTCGTCGAAGATGGATTCTTATCCATTTAGATGCCCAAAGATAAATATATAATTCCATCCCTATCCCCTAATGGATCAGAGACCCGTCGGGTATCGGGGCCGTTGCCATCTTTACCTGGGCAAGCTTCAGCACCGAACACCTCGCATGCGGGAAGGCCTTTGCAATGGCCTTGGCCGTCGTCCCGTCCCCGCCTCCGACGTCGACGACAGACGTTACCCCCGCAAACGTCCCGCCGCACCGGCGTGCGAGGATCTCCACCACGAAGCGGCTGTCGGCGGCCATGGACTCGTTGAACAGCGCACCAAACTCCAAGTCACGGCCTGCAACGCCAAAGAACCCCGCCCCATGCGCCATCATGAACGGCGTCTCCGCCGCGGCATGGTCGTCCTCGCTCTGGAGCCACTCGGGGAGGCGCTGAGAAGCTGCGAAATGGAACGGCGAAGTGGCCGCGACCGTGAATTGTGACTGGCATGCCGTGTCGTCACCGCCGCCGTCGACGACGACGGCGTCGTCGTCCACGAGGAGGCGTGGCACCGGCGTGAGACAGTACACGCCTGGCTCGCCCTCTTTGAATATCCCCGAGACGGTTAGCAGCTTCATGAGGCGAGACACGTACGCATGGCCATTTGCTTGCAGGGACAGGGAGTGGCGCAGCCTGTAGGTCACAGATAGGGAGGCCGCGCCGCCACAGCGATGGATGGCGGTGGGGATTCCGAGCTTGATGGCGCTTTGCAGCGCCATGGACTTGAGGTAGGCGAAGGTGTGGCACCAAAGCTCAGCATCAGCTTGGACAAGTTCATCGGTGGTCGGGGTAGCCATCATGGGTGGCGTGGAAGAATTATGGCTATGAGCCAAGCTATTTTGATCCGAGGAGCTTGAGAGAGGCAGTTGTATGAGCTGGTTTTGTAAAGATGAGATGGAGAGCAAGCTATTTGTAGACACGCATGGCGTCATTCTCCATTCTGATATTTGTGAACACCCATAAAATCACATTAGATAGATATGCGCTATCTCCATGCTGATATCAGCTGGGAGAATACAAATTTAAGATCTCAAATCACTGACAATTTTCGATAATGAGAATTTGCATGGAACGTGTTCGGCGTGGTATCCCGTGGGATTGGCATCTACTGTCAGAAGTCAGAGCTCAGAATTCACATGGCAGCATCGAGCAATGTGCCGTCTCTCTCCCTCTTTAGCAAATTTATGGCCATGTTCGGCGGAACTATTTCAACCCTACTTTCCAGAAGCAAACAGTGTTTTCTCGTAATATCACAGCGGCTTTGTTTAGATTATCGTTTGTATTTGACAATTATTGTCCAATCATGACCTAACTAGAATTAAAAGATTCGTCTCGTAATTTATAATCAAACTATATAATTAATTATTTTTTTATCTATATTTAATACTACATACATGTATCAAAGATTTAATGTGATAGAAAGTGAAAAAACTTACAATCTAAAGCATAAGCGGCAACGTAAACCGACGGCGTCCTCCTGGCAAAAAAAACACTATTTATCATATTTAAACATACATTATTAATCGATTCAGCTTTTCTAAATATATATAGCTTTTATTACACATAGTTGTACAACAGGTGTCTAGATACATAAAAATGTGTAAGAAAAACCTATAATTTAGAACAGACATGATACGATAATTTTGCTAATAATATTTGAACTTAATGATGCTAGCTCGTCGTGAAAAAAGAGCCTAAGCACAGAGTTGAGGAATAAACCACCAACAGGACAACGTAGAAGTACGTGTAAATATACACCTATATGTATAAGATTACATTGCATAAATACACGCACGATCTCCATCCCGAACAGTCTATAAGATTTCAAACCATTCAGGCCTGGTTTAAATCCATGGTATAAAATTTGATGGTATAATATTAGGTGTCATACGAGAGGTGTTGCATAGGATGTTTGAATACTAATAAAAAAATAAATTACAAAATTCATCAGTAATCCACGAGACAAATTTATTAAGACTAATTAATCCGTCATTAGCACACGTGTTACTGTAGCACCACATTGTCAAATAATAGATTAATTAAGTTTAAAAGATTTATCTATATAATTACTTATTTTTTATCTATATTTAATACTCGTATAAAATATTCTACGAGATAGGGAGTACTCCCTCCGTCCCATTGAGTATGCTTAACGACGAGTATCTAACAGGCCTCGGAATCCATGAAACGAGAATACGCGTGGTGTCCCGTACGAGAGACGGAAAGTAGGCATCTACTGTCAGAGCTTCACATGGTAGCATCAGGGACGATGCAACGTCTCTTTGGCTGTCTGCAGCAGACTACTCCTTTGCCTCAATATATGTGCATGTGCATCTCACGTTTTAAAGAGTCAACTAATTTTAAGTTTAGCTAATTTATAAAAAAAAATAGTATCCATGTTTATAGCTCTAAATAGGTTTAGTATAAAAAATCTAATGTGATTAATTTAATGATGCTTATTTAATATTATAAACATTAATATTTATATATATATTTAATAAAACTTAAGATTGATTCACTTTTGTAATATTATATGTACATTTATTTTTGAGACACATGAAGTACAACATAAGGCTGTCTCCAACAGGAGACCCAAACTCAAAATAGGTCTCCAATAGAATACCTATAGCCTCCAACAAAGTACCTATATGGAAGACGCATTTTAGGTGTCAGAAGAGTTATAACCTAAATGTGATATCCTCTCTTATGTAGACCCATTTGTAGAAAGAGTTCTTTTTATGTCTTATTGTTGGAGAAGACAAAAAAAATAGATATTAAACCATTTACCTGTAACGCTACCCAAATATAGAATGGGTCTTGTATTTTGAGTAACTGTCGTTGGAGTCATTTTGTTGTTTTTATGATCGACACGGACAACACACACGGTAGGTCGCATCAACGAGCTCGCAGCTCCATCGCCTTTTCCGGTCTATCCCAACTGGACATCAATGCCCCTTAACGTGTAATCACCAACAAATACGGCAGGAAGCTTCCTTATTTCATTATTTGTAATCACCAACAAATACTCCACCCAAATAATGTCGGGGTATGGTTTAGTAGAATGTAACATAATCTAATTACTCCTAGGACAGGATAACGATACAGCTATTTGTTTCAGTCCTTCATGTTATGAGATACCGTGTAATCAAATAGCACTCTATTCATTGCCAATACCGCCGCTCCTCGACCCTTTTCTTATGTCGATGGTGTCTCTCGGCAATACCGTTACCATGTCCGCTTCAAACAAAGTCGTCTGGAATCAATGATCCCACCAATCAAACCCCAGTGAATTGATTGTATTTCAGTCACGACGTCCCGAGAACAAACCAAACACCATCAGTAAACAAGTGAGCTCTTAGGCCTTGTTTAGATTCAAGTTTTTTCACTCTCTTTCCATCACATCAAATCTTTTGATACATGCATGGAGTATTAAATATAGATAAAAAATAACTAATTACACAGTTTGATTGTAAATTACGAGACGAATCTTTTAAGCCTAGTTAGGTCATGATTGAACAATAATTATCAAATACAAACGAAAGTGCTATAGTGCCAAATACTGATTCCTAAACCAATCTAAATAAGGCCTTAGTGTGACAAGGTACGATGATCGTCATACCTTGAATTCCGAGTATTCCCTCCACTAAATCATTCTATGCCATGAGTGTACATCACGAACATAAAGTTTTACTGCTCTGATGTCTAACGGTGGCTAGAGAAAAAAGGAGAGCAGAGCCACCAAACCATTAGGGCAGCCTTGGTTGTTAGCCTGTTAGGTGTATGGCGGTGGCTTTTGGGCTTTGGTTGTTAGCTTGCTAGGTGTATGGGTGCCGTACAGGGCCCTTTGGCCTTTGGCTTGCCTGCGGCCAGCCTTCCATAGGTCCACATATTCACGCCACATGCACTGAAAGGCCGGAGAGATTGTTCATCATCTCATTGACTCCTGAGTCCTGACGATGTTTTGCAATGAAACGAGAAGGAAAGCCATGGATTATATATTAATAAAGAAGAAGATCCAGGTTGGCAAACAACGACCCCCGAAAGGGTTACAGATGGAAACTACAACAAACTACTACGACCATGAGGTCTACGACTAAGACAACTCTCTCAACAATAATACACTTACAATAAAAGCACACACCGACACCGCCACAGGAACACAACAACAGGCAATGACTAACGAAAAGGGGGGAAGAAACCTCCGCTAACAAATCTTAGGAGGCAAGACCTTTTTAAACCCATCAAAGACTTAGGAAGGTTCGTTAAAGTTGCGGTCGCATGGCTTCGGGCTTCACCACGGCCAGGACATCCATATAATGTTGTTGCTCCAATGTAGCAAAGTTCTCCACGGCATAGCATTGGTTTCAACAGGTTGCCAGCATACATCCCTCCATCAGCGGCTTCTGATCAGAGAATTTAAACCATAAATACAAGTATATAACAATATTCATCCATAAGACACAAGAGCACTGTGAAAGGGCCTATAGGCTAGTAGTTACAGGAGCCTCAGTAGCATCTTAGGTCCTGAGTTTGACCCGTGGGAGAGAATTTTCTAGGAATTAATGGTGTTGCGCTTTCAGTGGTAGGTGACGTTCCCTCTGAGAGCTGTTTTTTTATCTCAAAACCAAGAGGATTAAAAGGGATAAGAGGGGATTAAATTTCCTACATGTCAAAATCTTCCTCAACCTCCTCCAATTTCCTTTTAACCCCTTTGATATTGCTGATAAACGAACAAGGTCTAAAAAGTGTCGGCCTGTTTTTGTTCTAGTGTGGAATGCGACCGGCGCAGTGGGAGCCCAAACGCATCGTTCTCGTTCCTTCTCCCATCTGGTACAGTTCAGAGCGGGTGAAAAGAAGGCGACTTCGCCTTCGCCGCCGAATCCGTCGGTTCCCTCCCCCTCTGGTGTCCTCCTCGGCGCCGGAGGGAGAGGGGAACCGAACCTACGGTGGCTGGAGTGTAGATTACTACCCATTTAGCTAGTTCTAGTCCCTAATCTAGCTAGGTAACCTAGGCCTTGTCGGCCTATGGATGGTGGCGACGTCGCCATCTTTAGCGAATAAGCTTCTCCGGCCCCTTCTCCACGTCGCTGATGTGTGTTTCCGCAGCGGTGAAGGGTTGGTTTGCTGCATTCTCACCGGATCTGGTGGTTCGTTTGAAGATCCAGATCTCGTCGATGAGTTTTTTTGTCCCTCCCTCGTCTTCTTCGGGGCCGGGGCCAGCGACGATGCCCTCTCTGGCGAGGCTCTAGGGAGGTCTGCCTACCACTATTCTGAGGAATCGGGCTAGTGGTTTACTTGCAACTGCTTGGACGATCTTGTCCCCCTTTCGGTTGCTTTGTCGTCCGATGACTTGGGTTGCCGACGATGCTTGCGGCGACAAGTCCCATGTTTCTCGGCGACGAGATGGCGGGTGGCCATCTTTTACAGCTAGGGTGTTCAACGTATCTACGACATGTCGATGTTTTCGACATGCTACTCATTGTGGCAATGGAAAACTTTGATGTTTCGTCGAGAAGGGCTTTGGCTTCAAGCTGCAACCTTGGTGTGTTTCCACTCCAACCTGTGGTGCGGTGGGTGCTTGTCGAGGGGCTGCTCCAATCGCTGGCAACGAAGACGATCAGAGACCCTTGTATGGACTAAAATGTAATTTTCCTTTTCTTCAAGGGTGCTGTTGTAAGGGTTGCAATGTAAACCTTAAATTATACATGTGAAATACAATCCCGGTTTTTCTATATAAAAAAAAGAAAGGGGTCGGGGCTCTCCATACTATTGTACAGCCCAACTTCCCATTTCCCCATCTTCTTCTTCACTAGTGAGTGACCTGGTCCACGGGTCTAACACACCTGCAGAAAGGAACGATACTGTACACACGAGACGTGTGATTCATGGAGGATTACAAAAACAATTAGATAATGAAAAAAAATCCAGCTTCATACTTCTTCATCGGATGAAGAAGAATCAGTCCACAATTATGACAAACGCAACAAAAAAGAACAAGTTCTAAACTATTAACCAATCCAAAAAAACATCCCAAAAATTTATAAACCTGTCATGAATCACACATGTACAATACCTTTAGCATGCATAAAAAGATTAGCTTCTTTTGATTTTTAAATTTTAATTTAAAAATAAAAAACTAATTTTGACATGTATTTTGTTAAGGAACTTGGATTTCACTTGGGCACGTATTCTGAGAAAACATATGACAAATTAGTACTTTCCGAACCATGCATTCAGATGATTTTTTAAGGATTTAAAAAAAATGTTTTAGGGCTAAACAGTTTCATCGAAAACTTAAATATAGTATTTCGAGAAGAATTTTAATTTTGAAACTACAAAATCTATAATGCCAGATACAATTAATATGGGTTGTGCTTATTTTTAGCGTCTATCTAGAAAGTTACAAGATTTTTGGAGATCTCTAGATCCTTTATTTTGAATCGATAAAAAAGTCAAAAAGATAAAATGGCATGGAAAACTCGTCATACAGTGAAATGATATTGAACGACTTCTATGTAATGGTTCTAGTAGCAAACGACTTTAATATAAAATCATACTTTCTTTTTATTAACTCAAAATTGTTATGTGGGCAAACGAAATCAAAGAAAATCATTTAACAGGTAGACGATTTTTACTTAAAAGTGTGTTTTTTTGCGAAACACTTAAAAGCGTTTTCTAGTAGTACAACTTTGCAAAGTCGTTTAAGCAAAGAATGGCAATAGGTTTTTTTAAAAAAATTAGCAGGAACAGACTATACATTTGTAATTTGCAGGAAACTTGTAATTTTTTAGATAATAGGAAGATTGTATTATTAAAAGAAAGGATAAAATGTCATTGCAGGAGGGGCTTTGCATCGAGGAACCAATGCGCTCGACCGCTTGTCGTATGTAGACAAAACTGTCGAAGAACACGTACTCCGTACGTGCGTTAGTGCGGACCAAGTGCCTTTTTTTTTGTTAGTGAATAACCAAGTGTCTTGGCAGTATATAAGCGATATGATATAGGGAATTGCTGGCCCCGGATATCCAATAAGATAGGATTCTATCAGACAGTATCGACGGTCCAGCAGAAACGCGCCGCACTCCCACTTTATCGCTGCAGTCCTTCCCCGTCTGCCTCGTCCCGCCATGCACGCGCACACGTACCTCGCCCCCATCCGTCTCGTCCCGTCCCACGCCCGCCGCTCCTTTCCCTGGCCCCCTCCTCTCTCTCCATGCGGGCGAGACCTAGGAGCCGGGATGAGGACAAGCACACCCCGTCTACTGGACCCCAGGCGCGTCACGAGCCCCATCCGTCGGCTCCTGGATCGCCGCGCCCCTTCCCCTGACGTCCAGGTCGTGCCCCATGACTATTTAAATATAGCTCTGAAACACGAAACACTTGCAATATTAAACACTTGAATGCAACATACATCTAAAGCAGATGAAATATTTGGAATATACACTTGTAAAAAGTGCAATCAAGCCCTAATTATAGGTTTTGGTGATAATGGCCACACAATCAGAGAACTAATGAGATTTATCGAGATGACAAGCAGAAAATCTATTATCGAGGATGTTGTACGAAACGAAGGAGCCCCTAATTACAAATATTGACGGCTTCAAACTCAAAGGAGGTTTAATTTCTGTTTATATTTCAAATTTAAGAATAAAAAAGCTATACTATAAAGAGAAATACAATCCTTAAGCTAAAGTATGCTACCAAGTACTCAATATTGCACATACATCCTCAGTTACTCAGCCAAGACAGCCAGCACTTCACTCTTACCCTTATTGTCTTGCCTAGTGCGATAGTGCCGTACCTGGAGAGAGGCACTGCTGCTGAGCGGCACTGCCGCAGTTGAGCCATGGCACTGCTGCGTCTTAACTGACTGTTGGACCTAAGGGGTATTAATACCTTTTCCTTTCTCTTCCAATGGCTTGGCTCTTCTTTCCAACCGTTTAGTTCATGGAAGAACAGAAAAGTGCTCTTCTCTCTCTCCTCCATTGGTGACCTTGAGCTCTCAAGTTTCTCCATTGATTTCTCCATCAATCCTTGAGAGAAAAAGGTCACAAACTTGATTAGAGAGCAGATCTTTTGATTCCCTAACTCTAAAGAGCACTTGATTCATGTTTTGGCCGGTGGTTGTGTTTGTTACTCTTGGAGCTTGGCTTCTAGCCGGCTAAGCGTCGCTCGTGAAGCTTGCCAACTCGTGTGGTAGCCCCTGGAGGTTTGTAACCATCTCTTAAAGCTAGTAAACTCGCCCCTCATCACAAGAGTTAACCCTCTTGACTTGAGAACGAGGAAGGGTTGCAAAGCCCAAAGCCTTAGTAGCTAACCTCAACAACGTGGACTTAGGCAAGCCTTGGTGGCGAGCTAAACCATGAGATAAATCCTTATATCACCTTGTGCTCGATTTACTTTACTTGTATTTCATATTGTTGTTGAGGTGGTTTCTAGGGTTTGAGGCCGATCTACTTGTGTGTGGTGTTCCTACCACTTCTAGCTGTTGATCTGTAATACATATACCAGCAGAAAGCTTAGTAATTTGTCTGATCTAAGTTTTCATTGATGGATTTTGAATTGTGCCTCGCAATTGTCTGCAGGTGTGGCAGTGTCGCTGTTCGGGCCCGGTGGTGCCGCGGGCTCAGAGTGGCAGTGCCGTGGGTGGAATTTGATGTTTGGTTGAGTTTTGATTAACCAGGCCTATTCACCCCTCTCTAGCCTAACCAAAGATCCTACAAGTGGTATTGGAGTAGGTTACCTCATGAGCGCTTTACCGCGTGAGGTATGGAGCCCGAAGGTAGTACCAGTGGTGTGAAGCCCATTGACGTTGATCCAGAAGACGTTGGGCTGCATGACGCTGATAGTAGCAAGCTCCGCATTTCTACAACAAGCAACACCATGCTCCCGCAGGTTGAGGCAACCGATGCCGAGAAAGCTCTAAATGATGAAGAAGGAAGAAAAAGGAAGGCACCTAGAAGACAAAAATAGAAGCAAGAGAAAAGAAGAAGGACCAACAAAGGTTAGAAGACAAGAAGCAAAGAAAAAAAGAAAGAAAGCTCAAGAGAGAAGCAAGAAGAAAAAGAAGAGAAGCTAGAAAGAAGAAGATAGAAGATGAGAAGGCAACAAATGCATCATCAAGTGACATATGAAGTAGTTCTGAAGATGGAGATAATGATGAGTCTTACCAAGTGTCAAAGGGGGGCAAGAAGGAGTAGAAAGGAAAGGGCAAAGTCGACAACAACAAATAACTGCCATATCCTTTAACTGTTCTTCTATGCCTATGACTAACCATGATCGAAGGTCTTTCATCAATGTGCCCATGGGCAAGTTACCTTATTTCAATGGGACTAACTTTGCCAAGTGGAAGCACTTGATGAGAGCCTATCTTATAGGTCTTCACCCTGGCATTTGGGAGGTAGTTTGTAATGGATTTGAGCCACCGGTTGATCCCAAGAATCCAACACTAGATGAAATAAAAATTATTCATCTCAACGGTCAAGCCATAAGTGTGTTGCTTAGTGCTTTGGATGGTGATAAATACAATAGAGTGATTGGTGTTGATGTTGCCAAGCAAATATGGGACACTTTGCACCTTGTACATGAAGGGGTTGATAAAGTGAGGAAGGCAAGAATTGATTTATTGATGGCCAAGCTCAACCGGTTTGTGATCTTGGATGGAGAAGGACCACATGAGATGTTTGATAGGTTGATGACCATGGTTGGAAAGATTAGAGGCTATGGTGGTGATGAGCTAGATGATCACAAGGTAGTGAAGATTATGTTGAAAGCTTATTCACCTAAAAATGAGACTGTGGTGACTCTAATTAGAGATAAGAAGTTTGAGTATTTCATACCAAATGATGTACTTAGGAGGATCTTGACCTTTGACATGCAAAGAAAAGAAGAAAATAAGAGAAAAAGCTTGGTGAGTTGCAAGCAAAGCTAGAAAGCATAAAGATCAAGGATGTAGCTCTCAAGGCCTACAAATCAAGCAAGCAAGGCTCTACTAGAAAGTCCAAGATCAATAAGCAAGCTTCAACAAGCAAGCCTAAAGCAAGCAAACAAGTCCAAAAGCAAGTAAAGACTACATCATCCTCAAGTGAAGATGAAAATGATGATGAACATTATGAGAAGGTTGATGATGTTGCTCTCTTTATGAAGAGATTTCAAAAGGGTCTAAAGAAGCAAGGATATAAGGTAGTGAAGAGAAAGTTTCCAAACTAGAAGAGGAGGACATGCTATAATTGTGGTAGCACCGATCATTTCATTGTCAAGTGTCCATATGAGATCAAAGACAAGTACAAGAAGGACAAGAAAGAAGACAAGGCCGACCATAGAAAGAGCAAGAATACATGGAAGAGGCTCACATAGGGCATGAATGGGACTCAAATAGAGAGAGCACAAGTGAAGAAGATGAGAAGGTTGCAACCGTTGCTATTCATAAGTCATCCCCTACACCAAGGCTCTTTAACAACATGTTCGATGATGACTACCACTCCCCTCACCTTTGTCTCATGACAAAGGGTGAGAAGGTAAAACTAAAATCAAATGTCAAACCTCCTCCATCTCCTAGTGATATCTCTAGTAGTGATATTAGTGATAGCTCTAGTGATGATGAATCTAGTGATGAAGAAATTGACATGATAACTAAAAATTTGGATGAAAAGACCACATTATTCATCACTAAGTTAATAGAGGATTTAGAGAGTGTCCAAGCTGAGCTAGAATCTAGAGAGAAAACTATTATTCAACAAGAGGATCTCTATATTGCTAGCAAGGAAGCTCCTGCATTAGAAACAAGTGAAGTGGAATCCTTGCACAAGGCCTTGGCCAAAGAGCAAGAGAACCATGCTATCACAAAGAAAGCTAATAATGCTATTAAGAAAAAGGATTGTGTGACTTGGATGAAAAGCACAAATAACTTGAGCTACAATATGGCATTCTTTGGGATAGCAACTCACATCCCTCTAAGGCAAAGAAAACCTCTACTCCCTCCACTAGCCAAGGTTGTGGAAAATATTATAATCTTGATTTGAATGCCTATTCCACTAACCTTGCCAATATAGAGGCTATGAGAAAGGAGATTGCTAGGCTCAACGAGATCATTGGTAAAGGATGCACGGTTGACAAGCCCCAAACCCATGATAAGAAGAAGGATGAACAAAAAGGGCCACAATATAAGCAAGGAAGGCATCCCTCAATCAAGCATGGGCTCGACCACACAAAAGGAGCCAAGACTAATGGAAGGAAGATAGTGAATGGATATGAGTGTGTGTAGTTTGATAGGAAGGGCAAAATTGGTGTAGAGCAGTCTGCATAGATTGCGGCAGTGCATCATCCCTGAGCAGCAGTGCCTGTGGCAGAACCACTTGAAATAACACGCCTTCGGAGGCGCTCGTCCTCCACTAGACACTAAGGACCCCGAAAGTTAGCTACATTGAGACAGTTTCATCGAGCACACCCCACGGGAGAACTTGAATCAATCACGTTTTACCTCTATAATCCAATAATAAGTCCGAGCTTACAATACTTAGT
Source organism: Miscanthus lutarioriparius (assembly GCA_904845875.1). Taxonomy (NCBI): domain Eukaryota; kingdom Viridiplantae; phylum Streptophyta; class Magnoliopsida; order Poales; family Poaceae; genus Miscanthus; species Miscanthus lutarioriparius. The sequence goes on from CAJGYO010000008.1 coordinate 73,257,512, forward strand.
CCATTTTATACAACAAGAGTTTTTAGAAATTATTTATTACAATACCAGGGTTCAGAGTGCGATAATTAAACAATGAAATGAAAATAAACATCTAGCGGAAATAATACAAGGATCCATCTGTGCCCACCAGAAGAATCCTCCACACAAGAGCTACTCCTCAAGCTGCACTTGCAATAGGGTAAAATAAACCCTGAGTACACAATATACCCGCAAGACTTACCCGACTAGTGGGAATACTTTCCCGACTCCAAGGGGTATGATAGGCAATATGGGTTTGTTGTTTTTTTGTTTGCGAAAAGCATTACTAATATATGTCCTTAAGATCATGTTTATTAGCAGTCATGATTACTTCATTAGCTAACCATTCTAAGTAAGCACTTGTTCTACTTTCAAGCAAGGGTTCAGCAATCATAACTATTTCACCATCTTTCATTTTTTAGTTCTTACTATGGTGCTAGACCATGCCAAGTCATACCATCTCAAGGAAATAGTGATTCGTGAACCAATGTATCCCAGCTGGGTACCCTAAAACACACGCCCTGTTTGTACCCCAGGCACAAATAAGACCAACCCATTCCACTCCTATCACGGGGTCTAGGTCCCCATCCAAACTTGGACTCCGAGCCCCCACACTTGAGACCCAGTCTCAATATGGTGCTTAGACCTCCACCTTTCCCCGCCTCCAATCAGTCGGTCTGGAAAGAGCTAGAACCCACAACAAGAGCATAACAAGCCTTCCCGCTCCCATAAGCAAGTATGTGCTCAGGATAATAAGTCTGTGAGCTGACTACCATCCACAGCAAGGACGGTCCTCAATCGACATGGATAGAGAAAATAGTGTAACCAAGCTAAGCCCGTGGCCGCGGGACACAACTCGTTACACCCAGCAATACCCATACCATATCCCTGCCCGATCTTCATTTTTCCTTTCATCATTTTTATCATGAGAGTAATTATAATAATCACCTATTATGAATAATGATAGGTTACTCACGCTACCGAAAATCTTAGCATAGCAGCTACTTGAACCTGTACTAGTAGGACTCATAGGACAGTTATATCTATGCAAGTGGTTTTCATAAGATTCCTGTAACGTAAATGCACATAACATATATATAGAGTGATTATAAAAAATAAGAGATTATGCATCGGGGCTTGGCTTGGGCAGGAGCGGTGTCAACTATGTCAGTCAGTGGTGGCTCTAGACCTTCTCCTGCACGAGAATCTCCTCCTCGTACTCCTCAACGATCTCCTCGAACTCGCGATCGTCGGTGGCCACTATCTCTACCAACTCGTTCTCTACATGCATGCGATGATGATGCAACCATTTAGCATTTAGGCAACAACAACTCTTAAAATAAGAATACGCATACTAAGCTACTAAGCTAGCTCTAATGACTAAGATACTAAGCTAACTATCATTTTCATCAAGCAAGGTGTTGGGTTCAACTAACAAACATTTAGCTTAGCAAACCAAGGATATATCTTTATTTCTACTAATGATTTAATGTATATTGAAACAGAAAGCATCTAACTACCCTAATGCTTAGTCTATTCTAAGGCTACAAAAATTATAGTGAACACATAATAATACAATGAAACTGCTGTAAAATTTTCAGGATCAAAACTATCACCAATTTACCACAAAAATTCCTACAATAATCAACTTAATAATATTAAGCATTCTCATACTATTTAATAGCTCCTAGTGTCAACATATATAAACATGAACTAAATATACCAACAGATATATCACAATTTTAAGAACCTAACAAAATTTGTTTCACAATTTTTGGACATATACATGATTTTATATTAATTACCAAAGATCAGCTCAGAAATTAAATTAGAAAACTATTTCTAATTCCTTAGGAAAACAAAAAGTGAATCTCCCGCACGGTCCGCGCAACACAGCGCGCGCGCAATGGCCCACTTCCATGGCTCATGTGAGGCCGGCCCATGCACGAGGCGCCCACATGCTGGTGCTTTATGCAAAAGAGGCCCCAAACTTCTTTTAATTTATAACTAAGTACTAACACTATTTCTCCCTCTCACATGCCTTCTCACTTAACCCCTCGACCTTTCCCTAATTCACCGTCGACTAAGCATGACGGCATCACGGGCAATGGCGATGACCTGTGTGACCGCGTTTATACCTGAGGCTGTGGCCCGTCGGGTTGGCTTGGTGACCTTCAACTACGGTCCAACTGCCTACACTAAGCAGCAGTGCGGGGTGGCAGGACACGCTGGAGCAAGGTGTAGCGACACGCAGCCGTCCGCTACGGTGGCGCACCCGCTCCGGTGAGCTGGGGCTGCTACGGGCCTAATTGGCTAGCGAGTGAGCATCAGGAGACTATCGTGGACCAGGATGAGGTGCCGGTTGGGGTGGAGGATGGCAGAGGAGGGGTGTCCATGTGCGGGGAGGTGGTAGCTATAACACCCTAGGTTTTGCACTTTTGCACTTGCATTGCATGAGCATAAGCATCATTCATTCATATATGAGCATAAACATATGAAACATTCATATGAAACATATGAAACATACCTTTGTTATTCAATGTTGCAATGTGTGTATGCTTTATGGTCATGCTTGTTAAGGTAAGTGGTTGATGTTGATCACTAAAACACCTTAGACACACTTAGGATGGTACATGGAACAAGTTTGGTATTCATGACATGGACCAAAACAGCCCCCAAGTCAAGTTATTCTAGAAACTCCAATTTTCATGATCCTACTTTGACCAAAGTTGAACTATAGCATAGAGTGTTTGCATGGTAGTGCACCATTAATAAGAGTTGTAGCTTATCTTATGTGTAATAAACTTTATTTAAGGGTCATGAGCTAATTCAATGCCTAACATAGTCCAAAACAGCTCCAAAGTAGCAAAGAAACACTGTTTTTGGACTTAGAGAAATTGCTAAGTCCTAAAGCCATTTACAGTTTCAATGTACCTCACTTGAAGCATTGTTACTGGCTAACCATTAAGAATTAGATGATGGTTCCTAAACCAAAGTTGGAGATCTCACATAACTCACAACTTTCACAAATACAGTTTTTGCTAATTACACACGGTTTAGGAGTTATGGAGGCGCAAAGTTGGCTTGTTAGACGGCCTGAAACAACCCTTCATCATGAGCGAAGGGGAGTGAAGAGGGAGGCGACATCGTTGCTCCATCCATTTCTCGCTCTCTTGCCCTTGCTTTGCATCTCTCTCGCCTACCAAGCGAAACCGAGCGCCATCGCCATTGCCACCGTGCCTTTGCCATGCTCGCTTGCTACCACCATAGTGCCATTGTCCAATTGCTCGCGCACACCACTCCTCCATCACCTTCTCCACCTTCCCGAGCAGCTAGCGCCACTAGCCGAGCACCGGTAAGGCCACATTGTCGCGCCGCCGTCGCTACCATGGCCACGGTGTGCCACCGAACACGAGCTCGCCCGTGGCTAGCCACAACCCGTGCATCTTCGCTCTCTCTCTCCCCCTCATCCAGTCTTCGCCATAGGTCCTAGAAGCTAGAGCCACCGTCTATTTAACTCCTACCGCTTCATCGATGACGGAACACACACCCACACCATGCGCGCCCACCATGGCCGCAAGCACGTGCTCGTCGCGACCAACCTCAGCCAGTCACCCTTAGTCCCCTCTGGTGCATGTTACCGAGTCACCATGAGCTCTAGATCCGTAGCCTATGAGGGAGGCAGGTCACCGATAGCCCCCTCACCAGAACGATAAGTGCCGCCGCCGTGCACCGAGCGCCGCTCAGCTCCTCGCACGTGGCTGGACCTCGTCGTGGCTTAGACCTAACCCAAGAGCTCCGCTACAGTTCGTAGAAGCCATAGCCATGCTTACCTAGCCGTGCCGTCGCCGGAGACGGCCGGCGTGCCACTGCGCGACCACCGCCAACTGCCATGCTCACCGGTGAGATTGCTCCGGTGAGCCGTCGACCCAACCTGGGGTACCCCTAGGTGCGGGTTGACGAGAGGAACATGATGGTGCCCAAGGTTTTGCCGGAGACCTCGCCGTCGGTCGATGAGCTTTCGTCGATCAGCGCCGTCCTCTGGTTCTGTGCCAATGACATGTGGGACCTATTGACCTGCAGGCCCCTGCTGTCAGTCGTAGTGGGTGCACTGGACCGGGTGCACCTAGCAGCTGAGCTCGATTTGAAATTTGATTTTCTTTATTTATTATTCTAGATTTTGTAGCAAACTTCAAAAATTCAAATCTAGAGCTAAGAGTGTCCAAATTGAGTGAACTAAATTTTGTTGGATTCATCATGAGGTGTAATATTTCATAAAAATATGAAATCTACTGTTTGTGATATTTTTCTAGAAGAATTAAATTGAGATAGATAAGTGCTTAAGTGCTTTTGAATTAGTTTCAATCTTATAAAATGCATAACTTGAGCTAGAGGAGTGAGAAAAATGTGATTTCAATTTTGTTGGTCTTGTGTTGACTTGCTATAGCTAAGACAAATACTAAACCTACAGTAAGCATACTTGAAATATGGTCTTCCTATTTAATCTTAATTAATTGCTAATTTCTAGTGAGATTAAATAGGGTAAAAATATGTAACTAATTATCATGCAAATTTTTACACAGTGTTACTGTGCTAGGATGAAAGTAAGAAAAATATAAAATATATTGTTTGACATCTTTCACTAGGCTAAACTATTTTTGCTAGAATAAGCCTACGCAACTTGTTATTTTTTGTAGAGATGGCTATATTTATCCAAATGGTATGAAATTTGAACAGTAGACTTTTGGGGTCATATGTAGGCTACTGTAATTTTCTCAAAATTTACTATGCACTTTTGATATATTTTCCTTATTTCACCTTAAAGTACAAATAAATTAATAAAGGCACTTAAATAATTTATTTGGGCTTGACCATTATGTTTTCTAAAGTATGTATGATGTCTATGAACTGTTGGTACCATTGGTTATGCCCAGATTTAATTGCTTGTATTCTGTGAAATATTAATTGCTCTATAATTTAATTATAGTAACTGTTTTGGACAGTTTCGGTTGTTAAGTAAATTGCATGAGTAAAATGATATTTGTTGTGAATCTTGTCAATAATAAAGGTATAGATAACTTACTTATATTGCTTGTGTCATATTTTCATGGCAATATGCTAAATGGTTTGAGAGTTATAGCTGTCAGAAGTTGGTTTCCAGAATTGTTTATTCTCTAGAATTTCTAGACAGATCTGGTAAATTACTTTGTTTGACCTTGATAGCCGTTGAATCATCTTGAGATGACTATAAGAAAGTTATAGGCCAAAATATGGCCAAAATAAGTAGCTGATGTTTACTAAGTCAATTGTAATTGTTTGTCTTATGTGATGCTTGTGTAGATGCTTTGGCTAATTGAGATTAGTTGTTACCTGTAGGTTCTAAGCCTCTTACTGATGATGAATAACTTTACCTTAGGTTACTAAAATTTGGTGAGTGTATATTTCTTGTACTACAGAAGAGATATGCACCTACTCAATAAAGATCAACTAAAAGAAAGTTATACATCTACTTGGTCAACGAATGTTAAACTTATCTTACATCTTGTGGATAAACATGCTCATGCGTATATAACTTCTCATGTCATCTCATCTCTTATGCATTCATGATACTCATTTGTGCATATGCATGCAATAGGTTCCCCGGAAGGAGTGACGCTACTCGAGTTCAAACCCAAGCGTCAGGAGGAGCAGCAGGCAGCCCAGGAGCAGGAGGTTTAGGCGGAAGGAGGAGTCAACGTGGAAGATCTTCCTAAGTGTCCTGACCACCAACCTTCCTCATTTCGGAAAGGCAAGTCCCGGAGCATTCTAAGCCTCCTATATTTTTATAAATATCTCTTGAGTCCTTTATGTTTGATGTATTAGGTTATAAGAGTTGATTGGAACCACTGGATGCATAGAACTACCTTGTCTAGAAATATAACTTGAACCCTATGTAGGTCTAGGATCGAATATATGCTTAACAATGCTTAGACCGGTAGAAGTTGGGTGATTTCCTGTCACCTATGAGATATAGGTGGATACCAAAGCACGGTTGGCTATATTTTCTATCGTGGAAATAACCATGTGTTGATAAATAAAAGGAGACCAGGCAGGATTGTGATAGAGAAGCAATAAGGCATGGAGGTCTTGGTGCCTATTTATCCCCGTCTGTGTCGATTAAGGACCGATTCGCTGTACGTCCTTATGTCATGTTGAATACATGCCTAACACTTAGTTGGTCGGATAAGTCATTCGGACCGCAAAGCTGAGTAGCTCAACTTAGGCTGGGACCTGGCAAGTGAAAGTGCGCACACTGGAGGAAGTAAGGATGTGCGGGGAGCCAGTGGCATGAGTCTAAGGGCAGGCTGGGCCTGAACTTCCTAGCAGACTGGTAGTATCCATCAGGGTGCGGCGCTGCTCGGACCCATGACTGTACCTGAGTTGTACCAAAGGTGACCTAAGACTACCTTAGCGCAGGTATGTCTGAGTTTGTGTTAGGAATAACTCCCCAGCTGGTTGGAATCTATTCTAGTTGTCGTCTCTCCTGGATAGTGAGAACTTGACTGAGCAGCGGCAACGTAGCATTAATTGATGGAACTTGATGGTTATGATGATGCTCAAATTAATACACCGAATATGGTTACTAATGCTTGTTAGCTTAATCACGTGATTGCTCTAGTACAGGTGCTAATCTAGAGATGCTTAAGTGAATAGGTATTCAAATTGATCTAAAGGTATTAAATCTCCAAGTTATGTTACTTAAGCTTTTTATGCAAAATATTGTCAAGCTAACTCCACCGATAAAGCCTTGCATACTCCTTGGTGTCATATTATTTCTGGTTTATGACAGATAAGTCTAGCTGAGTACATTCTCGTACTTAAGGTTTATTCCCTCTTGTGTAGATGATATGATGTATCATGGATACTGTAAGAACTGCCTTCATCCTACCATGGATGGGGACTAAACCATGGGACATGGTACTCCTAAGTTATCCTCTCTGTTATACTTTTGAAGGAAATGACCGTGGTACTGGCATGTATTTGAACTAAGTGTGATGTTGATGTCAAACTACTGTGCTTCCGTTATTTGAACTTGGTTTGTAATAACTATGTGAACTCCGATGTATGTGAGATACTTGTGAACTATTTGTGAACTATGATGTAACATGTGGCTTGTTATGTTGAATCATGTATGATCTTGGTTTGTATGTTGGTTGGTTTGAGATTTTCATGATTTCATCGGACTACCGGGTTTATATGGGCTCAAGTATGATAGTTTGATCGCTTCGGTGATTGCTATTTTACTTGTGCTCTTATAAATTGGATGGTTCTATTACAATAGCGATTTCTTTAGCATGCGCAAAGTGGAGAGGGAGGCAAGGCGAAGCTAGTAGTGCAGGTGAATTAGTTCAAGGTGGCGGTAGGAGGGCTGCCATCGGCACCAGCCGATCACGGCCTTATCGGCCCGGCGGCGGGGAAAGCTCCAAATTGGAGCTTGGCAGAGCATGCTTCATGGCTGGGCGGGGTTGGGCAGCTGGAGAACTCACTGGTAGGGCCATAGATGGGTGGAATTGATTAGAGATGACCTCTTGCTATTTAAACGTCATTGGCGCGGCTTCGACGACGGCAGTAGAGGGAAAGATGGATGGGTCCGAGTTTTGGCCGTCCTCACCTTGGTAGCTAGCAGTCGATGGACTCACGACCGTGCCTGCGCACTTGCTACGCGACACGCGACCAAACCACGTGCGTGTGTGGGGAGGCAAGTGGGGCGCGGCCTGCGTGGCCGCAACGCCATTAAGGCAAGGCGACGGCACGAGCGGAGCCGGGACAGCCCACGAGCCCGCGGTGGCAGAGCGAGCGGCAGCAGCGTAGCACGGCATCGCAGTGGCATTAGTAGAGGCAACGTGAGGCAGGGCAACAGTGTGCGGACATGATGACGAGGTGATGGCGCTGGCAGTGGCTTCGTCGCGGGGTGGGGCGGGGCAGGCGGCAGTAGCAGCTTCGCGCGGCGGGGCCAACGGCGGCCGGGCCACGCCAGGCCAGAGGCAGCCACGGTCGGCCATGCACAGCAGCGCGCGCTTGCATGACTAGCGCGGTGATGCCGAGCGCCCGAGCTTGGTGAACGCATCCACCCGGTGAGCCAGCCTGAGAACGTATCGTGCACGCATTTTAAAGCACCCATAATAACTAAACGGTTGCTTTAGGAACCAAACCATCTTCACCATGCTCAAGATGGCATGTGAGGCTACCAACCCGAGTTAAAACATGACACCACCTCCTAACTCGATTTCATAAAATAAATCACCAAACATTGCATTGTCTTGTTGTTTATAAACTTGAAAATATTCTCTTTGAGTTGAACTTGATTCTAAATTGCATTTCTAGGCTATTAGAAATGTTGGCTAGTAATGTTATTTTTCTACAGCAAGTATTTTATTGTCATCTACAAAGTTCATATTCCAAACTTTATTTAAGTGCTACATATATGTTCTATAGTGTTTTTGTTCAATAAAAATTAGTTTTAAACCCTACTTGATACATATGAGTTATGGAATAGCTTCTCATTTAACTTTTTTTATCATCTTAAGTCACAAAAATGTTATGTACACATTTCATCATAGGAATTATCACATAAACTTGATGCTCATGACATGATTTGGTAATTTGTTTGGGTCGTAACACTGAGGGTGTTACAGTGCCGCGCCCCGCAAAAATAGGAAGGCTACCAATTATGTTTCTAATCAGACTAAGGCCAAGGAAAAGGTGTTCCAGCAGAAATAGGTTTTCTAGAAGCCTAAGGAATCAATGTGGGGCACCAAGAACAAGTATGCCTATCAACCGAAGACGTATGCACCTCGACAAAGCTTGACATCGTGCTTTGTTTTGAAGAATAACAGTAGTGGAAAAGTGGTTGCCAAATATGTTGAAAAGGAAATGAATATATATAGAAATACTTCTATTTGGATTCCTAAGTTTCTTGTAACTAACATGAAAGGCAGGAGATTCGGTAAGAGCAAAAGATTCCTAAGTCATTCCTTATTTACTAAGTCTTTTGTACACCCAAGTATATACACTCTCATCTATAGCATAATTAACTCTGGATCTATGCATAATGAACATTACTAAGGAAGATCAAGAACAGAGCTTGTCTTCCTTTGCAACCGTGTTCTACTTGCTCTACAAACGGGGAGTGGACTACAAAAGACTCAACGGGAGTGTCAAATCCGTGATCAACCACATGACCCAGAGTGCAGAATGCATCCGCATGTAAACAATATCTAAGCACCATGCTTACATAAGGTCGACCACTTAACCCATGAGCATCTTGGGCTAAGCGCTTTACGAACATATGCATAAACTCATCATCAATCACAACTATATCAAGCATATAACTAGAGCAAACTTGGAACATAATAAATAGCAACATAATATTAAACTAGCACAAAGTCATAAATAAAGAGATACAATGGCTATACCAGTCTCTAGATGGTGGATCCAGAATCCTGAGCAATAGCCAACACTCTACTTGAACCTTGCTAGCTAGCCTATACTAGAACTCTGAAGCATTGGAGCTCTATTCTCTTCATTCTGGAAACCCTAATTTTTGGTCTGATCTTGACTTATGACAGTGTCCTCTAGAGGAGTGTAGGGGCTAGTTATATAGGCTAGAGAGTAAATCCTGAGCTCTCGAATCAAACTGACTTGAATAAATGGCATAGATACAATCTAGGAGGCGGTAGAGAACCGATGTAGCGACGGGGGCTAACTTGTGGGCCCTAGGGGGCTGCCTCAGTGTGGAGTCCTCTCGAGTCTTCTAGAACCTTCTAGTGTCTGTTTCACTGTAGATAAGAGTAATTAATTCCGACATGTAGGTCCACCTTGATGGTTTTCTGAATAAACCCTGCAAAAAATACAGATTCATCAAAACTCGGGGAAATTTGTTAATTTAAACCCCTAGACCTTTGTTTTTGATCATATTTATGCCATTATATATGTTTTGTTAATGGTTTATAGTGGTTGTTAACAACCATCAACAGTCTTGGTAAAGTTGCTATAACCCTTGAGCATTCAATTACAAATATTTTACATCTCAATTCATTGTGCTACAATTTATTGTCCGTCTCTCAATTGTGTTAGATGGGCTATAATTGTCTATTTACAGATAAGGGTGTAGAAGTCTTTAGAAGGGAGGATTCATCTATTGTCTTTATGGGTCGATTATAGAATAAGCTTTACTTAGTTGATTTCAACAAAAGTAAAGCTAAGCTTGAGACTTGTTTAGTGGAAAAATCTAGCATGGGTTGGCTTTGGCATCACGGACTAGCCCATGTTGGGATGAGGAACTTGGCCAAACTTTTAAGAGATAAAAACATCATTGGACTAACAAATGTTCGCTTTGAGAAACATAAGATTTGTAGCGCTTGTCAAGCCGGAAAGCAAGTTGGCGTACCTCACCCATCGAAGAGCATCATGACCACCGAGCAACCATCGGAGCTAATTCACATGGATCTCTTTAGACCGGTCACCTACCTAAGTCTCAGGGGTAACAAATATGGTCTTGTTATTGTTGATGATTATTCCCATTTCACTTGGATTTTTTTTATGACAAGTGCCAAATTCAAGAGAAAGTGAAGACATTTGTTAGAATAGCACAAAAGGAGTTTGGTCTCCCAATTAAGAAGATAAGAAGTGATAATAGGACCGAATTCAAGAATACTATAGTTGAGAAGTTTTTTGATGAAGAGGGCATCAAGCATGAGTTCTCAACTTCATACACCCCTCAACAAAATGGTGTAGTAGAGAGGAAAAACCGAACACTTATTGACATGGCAAGGTCAATGCTATATGAGTACAAGACGCCTGACCTCTTTTGGTGCGATGCCGTCAACACCGCTTGCCATGCCATCAACCGCCTCTACTTACACAAAAAGTTGAAGAAGACTTCATATGAGCTTCTTACCGGTAACAAACCAAAGGTGTCTTACTTTAGAGTGTTTGGGTGCAAGTGTTTCATACTTAAAGAAACACAAAAACTCTAAGTTTGCACCTAAAGTTGATGAATGTTTTTTTCTTTGTTATGGATCAAATGAGCAGGCCTACCATGTTTTTAACAAAACCTCCCAAAGAGTTGAGATCGCGGTAGACGTGACATTTGATGAATCTAACGGCTCTCAAATAGAGCAAGTTGATTCAAGTGTTGTAGGAAACGAGGATCCACCATATAAAGCAATCAAGCAATTAGCTATTGGTGATATTAGACCACAAGAAGATGAAGCCACTGAGCTAGAGGTTCCTCAAGTTGCTGTTGCACTAATTTCCACTGACGTTCCTGATGCTGAACAACAGCAAACCCCTGCTACAACGCCTGCATGCGGCAGTGCCATGTTAGAGAGTGGCAGTGCCACCCCTACTCAGTCAGCAGCAGCTGATTCGACTCTAGCTCATGGACAGAACCTACTACCAATCTTTGAGCAAGAAGATGATGAAGATTCAGAAGATGAACAAGTGGCCATTGACCATCCAAGGCTAAGGCAAACAATAAAATGGGTTCATCTCGTTGATAATATCCTTGAGAGTCTTCGAAAGGGGATAACAACTCGTTCTCACTTAGCAAATTTTTGTCAATATTACTTATTTGTTTCCTCTTTGGAGCCTCTTAAGGTAGAGCAAGCACTTGGAGACCCGAATTGGGTGATGGCCATGCAAGAAGAGCTCAACAACTTCGAAAGAAATCAAGTTTGGACATTGGTGGAAAGACCCAAGACGAACATAATTTGCACCAAGTGGGTCTTTCACAACAAGCAAGATGAAAATGGAGTAGTGACAAGGAACAAGGCAAGGTTGATTGCTTAAGGATTCACTCAAACTCAAGTAGAGGGCTTGGACTTTAAAGAAACATATGCACCGATGGCAAGGCTTGAGGCAATCTAAATGCTTCTAGCCTATGCCGCTCATCACAACTTCAAGCTATATCAAATGGATGTAAAGAGTGCATTCCTCAATGGCCCTATTCAAGAACATGTCTATATTGAGCAATCATCGGGCTTTGAAGATCCCAAGTTTCTCAACCATGTCTACAAACTCCAAAAGGTGCTCTATGAGCTTAAGCAACCACTAAGAGCATGGTATGAAAGCTTTAAGAAATTCTTGCTTAAACAAGGCTTTGAAATAGGCAAAGCCGATCCTACCCTTTTCACTCGCAAAGTTGATAAAGATATCTTTGTGTGCCAAATATATGTCGATGACATAATATGTGGTAGTACTAATCATATTTTTTGTGAGGAAATTAGAGGATCATGACCAAGAGATTTGAGAGGTCCATGATGGGTGAATTGAAGTTCTTCCTTGGATTTCAAATCAAGCAAATGAAGGATGAAACTTTTATTAGTTAAACAAAGTACACCCATGATATGATCAAGAAGTTTGACATGGTGAATGTCAAGCCTATCAAAACTCCTATGCCAACCAATGGACATCTTGATCTCAATGAAGAAGGGAAAGCCGTGGATACAAAGGTATATCGCTCCATGATCGGCTCTCTACTTTATTTGTACACATCTAGGCCCGATATTATGCTTAATGTGTGCATGTGTGCTAGATTTCAAGCTAGCCTGAAAGAGTTTCACTTAGTGGCCATTAAGATTATCTTGAGATATTTAGTACACACTCCTAACCTTGGCTTGTGGTATCCTAAGGGCTCTAAGTTTGATCTATGGATTCCGATTACGCCGGTTGCAAAGTAGATCAAAAAAGCACTTCGGTGACATGTCAATTCCTTGGATGGTCCCTAGTGTCTTGGAGTTCCAAGAAGCAAAATTGTGTAGCCCTTTCTACCGCTGAGGCCGAGTATGTTGCAGCCGGTGCATGTTGTGCTCAACTACTTTGGATGAGGCAAACCCTTCAAGATTTCAGATGTCGCTTTACCAAAATCCCACTCTTGTGTGATAATGAAAGTGCCATAAAGCTAGCAAATAATCCCGTAAGCCACTCAAGAACTAAACACATAGACATCCGACATCATTTCTTGAGAGACCACGAAACTAAAGGAGATATCAAAATTCGCCATGTGAGTCAAGGTTTTGTGCTTTGCGTAGTGAGCTAAATATACTTGATTCTCATAACATGGTTTGAACTATAGCACACCTTTGTTTGATGAACTAGCTTGGATAGGAGAAACAAATTGCAAAGGTTTAAATATTGTGCTACAAAATGTTTTATCAAAAGCAACAAGTGCATTATGATCATTGTTTGTATTGATTATCTGTTGCTGATCATAGTATGCTTGGGATATATGTCCATACCTATATATATATATGTATTTGGTTTGTAGCTAAACCCCTTGTTGTTGTGGATGTGTCAGTACCGGGTTGGTACTATGGCAATCGCTCCGCGGCAGTGCCGCATACTGGGCGCAGAAGTGCCGCAGTTTGAAATGCGCCTGGCATTTGGGCTGCAACGGCATTTACTACATGCCTCTTTTATTATCCTTTACCTTCTCCTAGGCTGCAGTAACTCCCCTCTTTCTCCCTTTTGCCCAGACACCACCATGCGCATGCGCTCTCTTCCTCGCGTTGTCGCGCCGTCTTCCAGCTGCGCCGATGCACTTTAATAGTGCCACCGACCATCAACCTTCTCTTTCATCGCCGGTGGTCGTTGAAGCTCATGGGCGGAGCAGTTTCTCCTCTCTTCCATTCAATCCATGAGTTCCAAGGTGATAACCCTAGAACCTTCCTAATCTATGCAATGGAGTTCGATTTCTATTGGATTACGGTTTCTAGTGATTGCATGATTAGGATAGAAGTAGGTTTGATGGACAAATTGAATTGCAATATAAATTTATGGGTTGAGTGTCACTTGAGCCTACTGTAGTGTCGCATGCTGGGAACGGTAGTACCACACACTAAAGATTGTTTATGCAATTCAAAGTGACATTACGTCGATAACTCTCTATTTTGATTGGATTAGTGCACCAAATCTATTACTCTCTTAAATATGAAGTCACTTTACCCATCTAATACTAAACTCCATGTTCTTGTTAGATCTACACTTTCTAGAATTGTACGATGGTCCAGTAGGGCATTTGTAGAGTGGTTTGAGTAAGCAAGATGATCATGAGTTGGGAAAAGCACTAGACACGGCAGTGCCGCCCCTAGGGTGTGGCAGTGCCACACCACCTGACACAGTTGTGATTAGAGTGCTTTCCTAGCTTTTGCTTTGCAACTTCTTGATTATCCAAATCATTCTACAAGTGTTCTTCTACGTCCCATGTGTACAGCTTCTTATTTTGGAGCTATTTTCTTATGCATAGATGGCCTCCGGAGGTGAATATGACTGGAGGGGGAAGAGGAAGATGACAGAGCCGCGACACAAGCCAAATCCTCACCGTGGCCGTGGGAGGACAGCATCTGGCAGCATTAGTGCAGCAGCTAGAGGAGATGCTAGAGATAGGGGGAGGAGGGATTAGATGATCCAGGAGGAAAACTTGGAGAGGGCTAGCCGCACCATTCCTTCTGGTGCTTGTCCAGCCAATCCTTCTCACCTTGAGGAGTTTAATAGAGGTTATACCAGTGAGTACCCTGTGGAAGTGCTCATAAGGTGTCCAGTTGATAACCGCTCTCATCCCATGCTCAATTATTCGAGAAAGCAGAAGATGGTAGAAGGAGCACGTGAGAACAACACTTATGATCAGTCAAAGGATTTAGGGATTGACTATAGATTCTGGAATGAGTTTCATTCCAACTTTTATGCCTTAGTGATCTTCAACTCAAGGAAGTCTAAGATTGTCAAGATGCAATATGTTGACTGTGAGGAGATCAAGGAGAAGGATGACCCTGAATTCAACAAAGTGATCAAGGATTGTGAGCATTTTGGCCTTACTGACATCATGAGCTTCCAGTACAATTGGAATGAGGAAGTGTGAAAGGTCCTTGTGTGGTTTTGGTAATCGAGTGACAACCTAGGTGGACTAATTGTGTTTATGTGAGATACACAGGTGATTAGTCCACAGGTACATGTGTATGAGCAACATATGCCATGAAGGTTGAAATGGCTCGGAAATGTTGCAAAGCTCATACATGTGATGATGAAGGAGCTCATTTTACATGAGACATGACATTGAGTCATGTGATCAAGGTGGAGAAGATCAAGACATGACTTAGCTTGATGGACTGGTTGCAAGCGTGAAGGGCAAGTTGGAGGCTTTGGAGCGATGGACCGCGTGGTGGTGAAGCTTGAGCAAGACTTGGCGCCGATGGACGAAGACAACGGTGAAAAGCAAGTGAAGTCAAGATTAATGAACCAATATGATCTTGTGATGATATGAAGTGGATCATATGATTGTTGATCGTGTTGGTGCATGCGTTGCATCGACATTGGAGGAGATGGAATGCGCAAGGCAAAGGTATAACCAAGGGCATTTCATTTCACCGGTCATAGGTGTGTAGAGAAGTTGATGACCGGGTTTAGGATAAATGGTTGTACTATCAAGAGGGGCAAACTTGTTTGCATATCAGTCATCTAGTGCCACTCGAGTGATCTAACTTTGCATCATCGCTAGGATTGAGTGGCGTGGCAAGTTGAGTGGCTAATCCTTTGGAAAATATTTGTGAAAAGCTAACACAAACACATGGTGGTGTACACTTGATGGTGTTGGCACATTTGCAAAGAAGAAGAAGTTGGTGAAGAAAAGGAGTTAGTCGCGCTGGTCACAGAGTGACCGGACACGTCCGGTGTGGCTACCGGACATGTTCGGTATTCTACCTTGCCTTTGGGTTGTCAGACAGAAGTGACCAAACACGTCCGATATTTGGACCTGAGGTGAGCGACTAAGTGTAAGCAACCGGACACGTCCGGTATGAATCAGCGAGTGTCGGTGTTCAGCGTAGCAGTTGATCGACGCTGGGAGCATCCGGTCCGGAGTGACCGGACGTGTTCGGTCGGCCCAGAAGCGCTCTAGGAGCTCTCTAGACTTGACCGGACGCTGCGTCTCCTGCGTCCGGTCCCGAGTGATCCGGACGCATTCGGTCGGCCCTGGGAGCTTACTGGACTCGACCGGATGCTGCGGCTCAGCGTCCGGTCGTTTCGAACAGCGCGTCTGATGCGACATGTTAGAAAGAGCCATTGGTGGCAATGGCTAGTTTGAATGGGACACGTGGTAGGTCAGCTGCGACTAGACGCAGGCGACCGGACATGTCCGGTCGTCCCAAAATTTGCCCAGTGAAGGGGCAACGGCTTATTTAGCCTATGGGGCTATAAATAGAAGGTGGTCTCGGGCATGGCTTGAGCTGAGCACCTCGAGAGACTTTGTGTCCATGCTTGTGAGTGCTTGAGAGCCCTCCATCTTACATATGCTTGATAGTGATCCTTCGATTGTTTGAGAGAGCAATTCTAGTGCGATTGCATCATGAGGTTGCATCGAGTGGCACTAGGAGGTCATCTTGCAAGCCGGTGGTGCTTGTTACTCTTGGAGGTTTCCACCTCCTAGATGGCTTGGTGGTGGTCTCCGTCGAAGCCCGCAAGAAGCTTGTGCGGTGCTCCAGAGAAGAGCTTTTGTGAGGGGCATTGTGCTCGCCCTGCGGGAGCGCGAAGAGCAACTCTAGTAAAGCGAGACACAAAGGGCGACAAGTGGTCCGGCCGGGTCAAGTGCTAGGGCTTGTGGTAAGCACTTCACGTGGGAGAGTGTGACTTATGGGTCACCACTAGCAAGAGGACTGGCGGCAACCTTGGAGCTTGTCTCAACAGGGACTAGCGTGTTGGCAAGCACGTGAACCTCAGGAAAAAATCAAAGTGTCATCCTTGTATTCCCGTTGGTTTGCATCCTCGTTACAGAAGCTTGTAATTACTTTCATATACATTGTGCTTGTGTAGTTGCTCTTGTAATTAGTTTGCTTGTATAGCTCACTAGTTACCTTCTTGCTTGTGTAGCATAGAAGTAGCTCCCTTGCGTGACTAATTTGGTTTGTGTAACCTTGTTAGTCACATGGCTTAGTTTATGTAGCTAAGTATTTGCGCTCTCTAATTTAGCATTGGTTGCCTTGTTATTGAGCATTGCTAGTGAGCTTAGTTGGCTTTGTGTTTTTGCTTACTAGCATGTGTAGGAGTTTCTGTTGCTTAAAGTACTAGTGGTATAGATTTGTATGACCTTGCTTCTAGAATTGATTAAGTGAGCTCTAGCTAGCCCGGCACCTTAGTTACTTAATTAAGATCTTTGTAAGGTGCTAGAGAACATAGATAGAGGGGTGTAGTCTTGGCTAGACCGATTATTTTAATTCCGCACTTATTTCGATTAGCCGGCGCGATTAGATTTTAGAAACGACTATTCACCCCCCCCCTCTAGTCGTCATCTTGACCTTACAAACTGTTAGCCCAGTCCATGCTACCTTCTTCTATAACATCTATGCAGATGAGATTCACTGAATGACTGAGAGACGGCACTACCATGTTGACTTTATGACTTTCTATCGGATCCTTGGTTTTGGAGAGGAGGAGCGAGGCCTCACTTATATCCATGATGAGCCTAGGGCAAAGATCTATGGTATTGCATACATATGGATTGATAGGAGAGGAGCAGATGGTTGAGTTAGTGGCTTGCAAAGCTACTATTACATCTTGAACAACCTAATCAGGCACACCATCAATCCCAAGGATGGAGCAGCTTCAGATCTTAATGGCTATGTGAGGAATGTGCTTGCTAAGTTTGCTCTTGGAGGTGATAGGTTCAATGTTCCTCACTTCATGTGGCATGAGCTGAGGATTGCCATGGACGATGGGAGAAAGAGGCTGCCCTATTGTCGATGCGGGACCCACAGGATACCCCGCAAGGGAGAGAGAAGATCTAGTTCAACTAGGATTCTTCCCATGTAATCTTAGTAGTAGAACTATTAAGTAATCCTACTAGGAAATCTCATTGTAAACCGACTAGGACTCTGGCCTCCTGACTATATAAAGGAGGGCAGGGCTCCTGAGAGAAGAGGACGACAATTGTACAACATAACACTTCATAATCAATCCAACGCAAAGGCTAACGCCAACTGGACGTAGGGTCATTACTCGATCTACGATCGAGGGCTTGAACCAGGATAAATCGACTGTCTCTTACGTTTACCATCGAGTTCAGCATACGCCGAAGCCCGAACATACTGCCCCGGGTACCCCCGTGGCAGGCTATCGGTGGTGAAACATCGACAGCTGGCGCGCCAGGTAGGGGATTTCGGTGACTTTACATCCGAGAGCTCGATGGACCTCGATAACATGATCTTCCCGACGGGATTAACTTTCATCTTCGGCTCATGGACCTGCGAGGCGGACAACTACGGCAGGCTTCAAAGCCATCTCCTCAAAGATCCGGATCATCATGAAGAATTTCCTATTTCGACAACTACGACGGATCAGCTCACCAGAAGATCCGCGCAGCTCATAATACCCGATTCGAATAAGATTTCACGGCTACGCGCATCCGACTCGAATTCAAGCTCCATGTCCAAGATGAAGTCTTATTCGAGTGCTTTTAAGAAACCGAGTTCTTTTTTGGCAGGATTCCAGAGCACAACGCAAAACAACTCGGATTATCCTCAGAGTTCTTTCAAAAGGTCGAGTTCTTTTCCATTTGGGCTCGACAACACGACAAAATCCTATCAGGGACAGTTCGAAAGGTCTTTCAATCCAATGCTTGGGATACCACTGACAGGAGCTCAGGAGGGTCTCGTGCTAACGATAACATCGCAAAACTGTATCATCCACTGGCCAGGTTCTATTCCAGAAGATAGCGGAACCCAACTAGTTGGCACAACAACAACAGCTATTCTACCTTACCAAGAAGGAGACTCGATCTACGACATCGAGGCGCCTACTAAAGTCATCAGCAACTTCGACAGTATGAAAACTAACACTAATAATGGAACGGCTCACGCACGGGAGGTGCTCATGGTTCGACATCCTCGGTCACCATTAAATCCCCTAGAAGCACCCGATGTCAGGTCATCAGATGAATCAGAGTCCAACATATCACCCTTTGCCCAGGGCTACGATGGAGAAACTGAGAGTCAGAGACAGGCTAGAGAAAGGAAAAACAAGTTGAAGCAAAGGGCTAACAACACTGCGCTAAGGCAAGCAGAGAAGCCTAGACCGAGATCTGAGTCGAGTTGGTGAATACGATAAAAGAAAATCACAACAAGAAGTCAAGAAAGACGCACGGTGAATACGCCTTACGATAAGATTCGAGAAGCATTAGAAGAACTCAGGGCAACTTCACATCACGGAGAGAAGTACGAACAGCTCCAGGACTTGCTTGATCGACGATCCCAAGAACGCATGAAGAGAGAGCCCGATCGAGACTACCCGCCGGATCAACAACCATTGAAGCAAGAAGATCAAAATCAAAGGAAGTCCGCTTTCGAAAGACTTGGGCCAGGTGGAAGCCATAACGGAGAAAGTAGGAAGGAACATAATCGGGGCCACCAATTTGAACAACCAAGGAAGACCAGGAGTAGGGTGCCTACCTAGATAGCCTTGCAGACTTATTCCCATCAAAACAACACTTGGCCAGAAGAAGGAGCCGAATCCGAATTCAAAGAAGCCGGAACGCACGATAGATTCCCCTGTTTTGCGAACAGGTTGGCATCAGTACGATTACCTCACAAATTCAAACCGTCTAACCACTCCAAGTATGATGGCAAAACCAAACCAAGACAATGGCTCAGAATATATTCACAATCAATTGAACTAGCGGAGGAGGCGATGATATCAAAACCTTGTTCTTTCCCATGGCTTTGGAAACGATGCCCCTCTAATGGTTCGATAAATTGAACCTGTGGTCGATCGAACTTAGGAAGACTTGCAAAGAGCTTTTCGTGAAAATTTCACGTGGTATCATCACACACCCGATCACTCATGCAGAACTGAAAGGACTCAAGCAAAAGGAGGGCGAAAGTCTCAGAAATTACTATCGATGATTCGGCGAACTGCGGGCTCAAGTGCATGACATCACCGAACGAGAAGTAATTGAAGCTTTCTCTCACGGAATCATGGCTAGGTGGCAATTTCAAGACTTCTGTAAAGAAAATCCGAAAAACAATGAAGAGTTCAGACGGACAGTAGAAAAAATGATTACTGCAGAAGAAAAAACGCGAGAAAGGTTCCCGGATAGAAGCAACCAGGACAACCCGGACAGGCAAAATCATCGAAATAGCAGACATCAAGAAAGAAAACGTAGACCAGACAATACCGTGGCAATGGCCGACAAATCAAAAAAGTTTTCCAAACCCAGAAGATATGATGACATTGAAAACATACGTTGCCCATTGCACCCTAACGGGAGACACACCATCGGAAACTGCTACACTTTCAATGATCGATACACAAGAAAAGATAGTAAGGAGAACACCAAAGAGGACAATCAGAAGAAAGATGAAGACAACCATGAGGACAAAGAATTTTAAAAACCCAGGGGAACGGTAGCAGTGATCTTCTCAGGGGCTCCAGATTGCAGAAGCAAACATCAAGAAAAACTAGCACTACGGACTATCATGACGGCAGAACCGGCTACACCAAGATATCTCAATTGGTCACAATATCCAATCCAATTTTCAAGAGAAGACCAATGGACTAGCGTAGGGAACGCATGCCATTACCCACTAGTTCTAGACCCAACTATTGCCGGTATGACTGTCACCAAAGTACTAATCGACGGGGGAGCTGGACTCAACATCATCTTTTCAGAAACACTAAGGAAGATGGGACTACAACTCGCCGGGATGATTACACCAACAAGCACTCCTTTTTACGGAATAGTACCCGGCAAAGCAGCCATGCCACTCGGACAAGTTACTTTACCCGTTACTTTTGGAACTCCTTCGAACTACCGAACATAGTTTATCAAATTTGAGGTCGCAGACTTCGATTCGTCATATCATGCAATCCTCGAACGCCCAGCACTGGCAAAATTCATGGCAATACCACATTATCCGTACTTATTGCTTAAGATGCCAGGACCCAACGGTATCCTTTCTCTTCGAAGCGATTTGAAGCGTGCTTTTGACTGCGACGTTCAGGCAATCCAAATTGCGGTCAAAGCACAAGACGACAATGGAAGAAAAGAAATAGCCACAATTGCTGCGGAGATGAGCTAAGAAGAATTAGAAATACCGGCTAAAAAGCCCAGCATCATCACACCACCAAAAGAAGCCGACGTCAAGCAAATCGACTTGGGCACCGGCGATACCTCCAAGACAACAACCATCAGTTCTCACCTCTCGGCAAAATAGGAACTCGCGCTCACCAACTTTCTTCGGGACAACAAAGATATCTTCGCTTGGAAGCCGGCCGATATGCCAGGTGTCCCAAGAGAGTTGGCTGAGCACAGAATTGATGTTAATGAAAACTCCAAGCCTATAATGCATCGGCTACGACGATTCTCACCCGACAAAAGGCAGCGATTAAAAAGGAAATCACAAAACTGATGGCAGCCAGATTCATCAGAGAAATCCTTCATCTGGACTGGCTAGCAAACCCGGTCCTTGTGCAGAAGAAGAACACAGACGAGTGGCGTATGTGCGTCGACTACACGGATCTCAACAAACATTGCCCAAAAGATCCGTTCGGGCTACCACGCATTGACCAGATAGTTGACTCGACAGCGGGGTCTGCACTATTATCCTTTCTCGATTGCTATTCAGGGTATCACCAGATCGCATTAAAAGAACAAGACCAAAGCAAGACATCTTTTATTACTCCGTTTGGTGCTTACTGTTACAAGACCATGTCGTTTGGACTAAAGAACGCCGGTGCCACATACCAAAGAGCTATCCAAACTTGCCTTGGGGATCAAATCGGTGAAAATGTGGAGGCATACGTGGATGATGTAGTGGTGAAAACAAAGAACCCAGACACTATGATTGAAGATTTAGAGCAAACATTTGAAAACTTAAAGAGATGGAGATGGAAGTTGAACCCAAATAAATGTGTATTCGGAGTTCCTTCAGGACAACTACTCAGATTTTTTGGTCGGTCAACAAGGATTGAAGCCAAACACCAAGCAAATTCGAGCTATAATGAAATGGGGCCACCTAGAAGTATCAAAGATGTCTGAAACTAACAAGATGCATGGCGGCCCTCAACCGTTTCATATCAAGACTCTCGGAAAAGGGTTACCTTTCTTTAAACTACTAAAGAAGGCAGACAAGTTTGAATGGACAAAGGAGGCCGATGAAGCTTTCAAGAAACTTAAGGCATATCTCACATCCTCACCAATTCTCACACCCCCAAGGAAAGACGAAGATATGATGCTATACATTGCGGCGACTCACTCGTCAGAGTCGAAGACGACAATAGTCGTAGAAAGAGAAGAAGAAGACGCGTGTATAAAGTACAACGACCGTATACTACATCAATCAAGTATTATCTCGAATCAAAAATCCGGTACCCGCATGTACAAAAACTACTCTACGCTCTACTTATCACCTCACGCAAGCTTTGCCACTATTTCAAAAGCCACAAGATTACCGTGGTGACAGACTTCCCGCTCGGAGACATCTTACACAACAGAGATGTGACGGGACGCATATCAAAGTGGGCAGTTGAACTTGGAGCTCTTAACATCGACTTCACCCCACGGAAAGCAATCAAATCTCAAGCCCTTGCCGATTTTGTGGCCGAGTGGGATGAGATTCAATGACCTTTATCGATACAATCCTTGACCCTTTGGAAGATGTACTTTGATGGGTCACTCAAACTAGGCGGAGCCGGTGTAGGCGTTCTCCTCATTTCTCCAGAAGGAAAACAACTCAAGTACGTCCTTCAGATATTATGGCAAGCTACAAATAACGAAGCAGAATATGAAGCCCTCATCCACGGGCTACGAGTGGTAATTACCCTCGGAATAAAGAGATTACTCGTATATGGTGATTCAGCAGTAGTCATCAACCAAGTAAACAAAGATTGGGATTGCACAAAAGAAAACATGGGTGCTTACTGTGCTGAAATACGGAAACTTGAAAAACATTTCCAAGGATTAGAAATTTTACACGTCTTGCGCGATTCCAACATTGCAGCAGATGTCCTTGCCAAGCTCGGATCAGACAGAGCAAAGGTTCCACCCGGCGTATTCATAGAAGAGCTATCAGTTCCCTCTATCAAACAACCCGGTGAGACAAGCCATGAAATTCAGGCTAAAGGCATTTAGATCTTGGTAATCAACACCTCATGGAGCCAAGTTTTCATCGACTATATCAAAGAAAATAAATTACCAGCAGATAAAGCAGAAGCCACCCAAGTTGTTCGTAGAAGCAAAAACTATGTTCTAGTAGGAGATAGACTTTATAGAAGAGCAGCATCATCAGGGGTACTCCTGAAATGTGTCTCATTTGAAGAAGGCAAAGAGATCCTAGACGAGATACACACAGGTTGCTGTGGAAATCATGTCGCTTCAAGGACACTGGTTGGCAAAGCATTTTGCACCGGATTCTACTGGCCAACCGCTTTGAAAGACGCAGAAGAACTTGTCAGAAAATGCAAAGGTTGCCAAATGTTTGCAAGACAAGCCCATGTGCCAGCTCACAATCTTATCTGCATCCCACCCGCTTGCCGTTTTTCCTGCTGGGGGCTGGATCAAGTGGGACCCCTGAAGAAAGCAAAAGGTGGCTTCGAGTATATCTTTGTAGCAATCGACAAGTTCATCAAGTGGATTGAATACAAACCACTTGCGAAGTACAGTGCAACCAAAGCAGTCGAATTCATCCAAGACATTACGCACCGCTTCGGCATGCCCAATCGAATCATCACAGATCTAGGCCCCCCCTTCACAGCTACAGAATTCAGAAGCTGGGCACAAGACTGTGGTTTCAGTATAGACTATGCGTCTGTTGCACATCCAGAAGCCAACGGACAAGTAGAAAGGGCCAATGGACTCATACTAGCCGGATTAAAACCAAGGTTATACGAAGAACTAGTGGACTATGGGTCCAAATGGATTGAAGAATTACCAAAAGTAGTATGGGGGCTACGAACTCAAATAAGTAGAGCAATAGGCTACTCACCCTTCTTCCTAGTTTATGGGTCAGAGGCCGTACTGCCTGCCGACTTGATCTGGACATCACCAAAGATAGAACAATACGATGAAGGAGAAGCAGAACACACAAAAAGATTAGAACTCGACAGCTCAGAAGAAGTCAGAGTAAACGCTACCCTCCAATCAGCCAGATACCTACAAGGTTTAAGACGGCACTACAACAAAAGTACCCATCCTCGATCACTACAAGTCGGAGACTTAGTGCTAAGAAGGATACAAAAGACTGACGGACGACATAAGCTTCTCAGTCCATGGGAAGGTCCGTTCATTGTCACAAAAGTCACCAGACCAGGCACATACAAGTTAATAACCGAAGATGGAAAAGAAGTCAGCAATACATGGCACATCAGCCAGCTAAGAAGATTCTACACGTAAAAACAACTCAAGATAAAACAGATATGCAAGCCACAAGGGACCAACATTCACAATCGATGAATGACGATATTCTTCGACAACATATGTATTAGTTCATATTCATGATCAATAAAGATGATATTCATCCACAGCATGTCTTGTCATGACTTCCAACGAGTTGTTTTCCCGAAACAAAAAGCAAAATGGCTGAAAACATGCCTGAGAATCCCGGCCGAGAGCAAAATAGCTGAAAACACGCTTGAGCCCACCGATGAGGGTAGCTAAAAGCTAACACCCGAAACAAAAAGCAAAATGGCTGAAAACATGCCTGAGCATCCCGGCCGAGAGCAAAATAGCTGAAAACACGCTTGAGCCCGCCGATGAGGGTAGCTAAAAGCTAACACCCGAAACAAAAAAGCAAAATGGCTTAAAACATGCCTGAGCATCCCGGCCGAGAGCAAAATAGCTGAAAACACGCTTGAGCCCACCGATGAGGGTAGCTAAAAGCTAACACCAAACAAAAAGCAAAATGGCTGAAAACATGCGAGCATCCGGCGAGAAACAAAATAGTTGAAAACACGCTTGAGCGCCGATGATGAGGGTAGCTAAAAGCTAACACCCAAAACAAAAAGCAAAATGACTGAAAACATGCCTGAGCATCCCGGCCGAGAGCAAAATAGCTGAAAAGACACTTGAGCCCGCCGATGAGGGTAGCTAAAAGCTAACACCCAAAACTAGTCAACCAAAATTGAACTTCAAAAGACCCTCCAGCTCTTCGTTCCGAAAAGCAAGAGGCTCGGGGGCTACATCCAGATAGGAATACTTTTTTCTCAGAAAAGTACAAGCGCCACTCAAAAAAGCATTCGGATGCCGAAGTTTGTCAAGGCGACATTCTATGCCGAGTCGTTTTTACATAGCGCGGACAAAAGGTTGTCAACACAAAGATTTACATCTAACAAGTCACAGCGTGGACAAAGCACTCGACGGATCACAAAAGAGGAAAAAAAGAAAAGTACTCGACAAATCGAGGGGTCTCGTCAGGATAACACACAGAGTTGTTTTGCGGAGCAGAAACGAAAACGGGACAAAGTACTCAGCAAGTCAAGTAACTTTGACCACACCCAGGCAAAGAATACATCAACGAAAACAAAGAATCTTCATTTAAAGAGGAGTGTAATATTACAAGAAGCTGGTCAATCGGATCAGACATTGTCATCAGGAAGGGAAATGTCAATATTTAGACTGTCTACAACCCTACTGGCTAAACCTTCGACCTCAGGCTCCATCCTCTCAATGGTGTCAAGGTATTCTTGGCTTTCAGCTTCCTCTGCTATCTTGGACAGAGGCACCTCTGGAGCAAGGACCCGGACCTGGGCTAGCACATTCTTGGTACATACTTGGGCACACTTCTTCGCGAACTCTTGGAAACAAGTCGGAATCCGGGGAATGAACTGCGCCCAAGATTGCCCGTCATCCGCTAGAGTCCGGAGAACATCGGCTACTGAACGAAAAGATTTCCACAAAATGTTCCAATTTTCAGTAGCCGTCGCCAGCTTCCCGGACAAGCCTTCAATAGTTTTTTGGGCCTGCACAAGATCTCTGTCAGCTCCACGCCTAATCAGCTTAGCAAGGGCGAGTTCTTCCTCAGCATGAGTAATTACCTCCTCAGCCTTATTATGACTAGAGCGGACAAGAGCCTTCATTTCATCGATACTCTCCGAGAGCTTCTGCTTCTCAACTCGGAGAACTAGACAAGACACCCAAGAACAAGTCAGCGAAAAAAGAAGTCAAAATACAAGAAAAAACAGGCAGAACCCGCGGCACCTTTGCATTCATTCTTTGTAGACTCCACCACGGCATCTCTCTGCTTCTCCGTCTCCACTACCCGGGCACGAAGGGTCTTCTCCTCCTTTTGGTGCATTTGACGCTCTGTCTCCAACTCAGCCCGGAGAAGGTCGAGATCGGCATTCAGAGCGTCCACCTCAGAAGACAACTTTCTCTCATTTTTAGATGAGAAAAAGAAGCCAGAATGATCATGAGAGAAAGACTGAGCAAAAAGAGGCAAAGAGAAACAAGGCGTAAGGACAGAAGAAAAACGAGCATGCAAAAGAGGAGTGGCAGTAAAACCTACCTAGAGCTTTTCACCAAAAGAAGTCACGAGGGTCGACAAGCTCCCCCAGGCTGCGGTCAGCTCCGATAACCGATGGGTGGCATCGAACTGTTGCACCACGTCACCAGAAAAAGAAGGACCGCCGGAAGCAAGAGAAGGGGAAGGAGAGGCCGGATGGGGCGAAGAAGGAACGACCAAAGCAACCTCCAGGGAAGCCGGAGCCAAACCCTCAGAAGGACCCGGCGCGACGGCCACAGTCACCTCCGGAGCGGCCAAGTCCGCAACTTCGCCAGGTAGCTCTGAAGCCCCCGCAGCAACTTCATCAACAGAATGTTGTGAGTCCTGAGGCTCGGAACTCGTTGGCACGGCGGGAGGCAGAGAAGAAGTCGATGAAGAAATGAGAGAAGATGAAACACTGAAAAGTGATAAAGGGAAGCACCGATAAGAACCAGAGGAAGGAAGATAGAAGCCAAAAAAGATAAAGCTAGAATCTACTCACCCAACCGCTTTCTTCTTCGCGAAGCCAAGAGAAGGCCTCGCAGGGGGAACCACGACGGTGAAAACGTCCCCGCCACCCGGCGACGGGAGCGGGATAGCCGACAACGGAGCCATGGAAGGAGCCGGGGCTGGAGCCGTGGAAGAACTCTGTACTGGAGGAGCGGTAGAGCTCGGTACTGAGGCTACCAAAGAACTCGACACCGGAGCTTCGGAAGAAGTCGGCACGGGAGCCTCGGAAGAACTCACACCCGACCTCCGATTACTTCAAAAAGTTCAAGACTAAAAGTCAAGACAAAGAAGAGAAATTCAATGCAATAGGAATATGAAAAACAACTCACCGCCGCATGATGAGGGGTACTTCATCATCCTCTTCTTCCTCAGCCAAGGAAACCAGAGCACCTGCTGAAAAGAGGATAAAAAGTACTCGGTTCAAGAGAGAAACAAGAAAATAAAGGAACAAAGAGTATTAAATGTGCTCACCTAAGAGCATGCTAGCAACAACTGGAGTACCTGAGGGAGTACTTGGTTTGCGAGGCTTCTTGGAGACCGGCAGGCCAGATGAAGACCCATCCGTTCGCCCCCTCTTCGGGACACTGCGAGGACCGCGAGGGACTAGACGAGGAACATATTCTTCATATACATCAACAAATCTGGAAGAAACCCCAGGAAGGGCGGTAGAGGTTTGGGACTTACTAATTGCGAAGTTCCAAAGCAAGTCTATCCCCAGTCTCCGCCATGGCGGGGAGAACGTCAAGAGGGACTGGGTCGACAAAGTTCCGCCCAAGCTCCTGCGAAAAAGGATAAAACATCGAGACAAAGAAAAGCTAAGCAAGAATGGATGCAGCAAGAGTGCATAAAGTACTCAAACAAAAAGATAGACAACTCTCACGGTGGGGCGGGTTGTTGGTCGAGAACTCGAGAGGCAAGCGGGAGGAATGACGCTCACTCCTTTCAAAGCATCTTCGAGAGGCGCCGAGTACCTCCTCACCGGTCACTCAAGAGCTGGGACCATGCGTGAAGGATCCTCGGCCCCAAAATACTCAAAGCCAAGATGCTCCTGCTCTTTCAAAGGATGAACCCGGCGATGAAGAAAGCTCGAAACAATACCAAAGCCGGTCAAACCTCTTTGTTTCAAACATGCTAATCCTATCAAGAGTGGTGGATCACTTGAATCTCAAAGAAGCGATTCAAGCTTCTTGTCCCATCGGTCATTCACCACAAGACCAGATCCGGAATGGACGGCAAGGAAGGGATCCAATTGGCGGCGTAAAACCACTCTAAGACACCAATCTTTTACAGAATCGACCAGGTCATAGTCAAAAAACTTAATTTTGAGACCACTGGTGAAACCGAATCTCTCAAGAATCGCCAAGAACATTTGGTTTCTTCACGGCGGGGTTGAGGTTTTGAACGAAAGAAAAGCGAAAAAAAGAGACAGAGAAGGAGGATTCAAGGAAAGCTTCGCAAAGATGAATGAAAACAGAAAGATGGAGAACGGCATTGGGGTTAGGTGGTTGAGACTAACCCGAAATAACCAAGAAACTAATGAAGGAAAGCGAAGCGAGAAGGAAAAAAGTCGCGTGGACAAAGGAAACGAAGAGGACAATCTCACCAGACCGGAGCTAGAACCCGATGCTCGCCCGGAACTCTCCATTCATGATGACTTTGCTTTGGATCAAGCCATCGCTAACAAGCTCATGCACTGGGTCTTCGCTTGTTGTTGGAGCCGCCAAACCTTCCGAAAGCAGCCCTCATAGCCACGAACTCCTAGTTTTCGATCAAAGAAAGGGATGACTCCTCGTCTACGAAGGTCGCCTGAGACTTGCTTAAGGTTTTCTTCTTTCCCATGAACTGGCGGAAGCAAAAAAGGCACTAAGGAAGATGAAGCTAGGATGATGGTGCTCGGGTGACGGCGACGATGATGGCGGCGGATTTCAAAGCTAGGGTTTAAAGGCAAGAGTTGGGCAAAGCAAGGAAAGGAAGATAAAGGGTCTTTAAATAGATTTTTCAGTGATACAAACGGCCCACAAGGCCCGATAAAACACAGTGTGGGAACGCAACGGTCCATTTACCGACGCAGCTAAAATGACGGAGGGCACAAATCCACACAA
Source organism: Miscanthus lutarioriparius (assembly GCA_904845875.1). Taxonomy (NCBI): domain Eukaryota; kingdom Viridiplantae; phylum Streptophyta; class Magnoliopsida; order Poales; family Poaceae; genus Miscanthus; species Miscanthus lutarioriparius. Next base: position 73,286,643 of record CAJGYO010000008.1, read on the forward strand.
TGGTACAAACCAACGGGTAGATTTTAGACTTATCCGTCCAACACCACGGCAGGGTTATCAGATCGCTACAAGAACAACCCGCCAAACCAAGAAGAAAGAAAGAAGAAAGAAAGGGCTACCTCACAAGGAACAAAAGAACCCGGTTATTTAAGAAAGAACTCGGTAATCTCATGAACGACAGGGATCACAACAGAAAAGTAAAAGACAACTCAGAAGACAAGATTTGTTACATTACAAGCGACTTCAAAAATAGAAGATTATAAATCTTACAAGACCCAACGAACTCGGCACCACAAAAAGCAAAGTAGCAAAGAGGAACACGGACACGGCTAGGCTCGAGCGACTACGTGTCCCAAATTGCTACTCGGAAGACAAACCGCCATCGGCTACATTTTTTCTTCAAAGGACGGACGCAGTGCACCCAAGGCGGAAATCAGCAGCACGGCAAGACAACATGGAGCAGAGAAGGCCGGTGGGCATCTGTCTACCCAAGACCGATGTGATGCTGGATATGGTGTTGATCTGCACCGGACAGTCTCAAGACAGGCGACGAGGATCAACCTAGAACTGCCAGATGAAGAAACAAAGCCCACATCACAAGACTTCCTCCAACTACCACCACGTACATCCTGGCACAATGCTGTCGCGGGATTAGCCTACCTCTAATCCCTATCACAAGACTTCCTCCAGCTACGACAAGACACATGGGAACTACAAAAAATATGTCCGAGGGCTGCTCTACTTCATAAACTACCATGTTCATGACCACGAAGGTTTCAGAATATCCAATAGATGAAAACAAGCACTCCGAGACAAGATTTATAGACCAAAAGAGCGGCGCACATGGACTAGGAGTACCAACGAAATAAGTCTAACAAATGACACAAGTGAAAAGACAGGACTCAATAATGGATGACTCGAGGCGAGAGGAAACAAGATTACTCAAAGAGCGGGCATATTCGGAAGAATATACCAAAGACAGTACAACCCGTGAACAAAAGGCATTTACACTCAACCACCACCATACAACTACATCGACAACAAAGCAGACTATCAAAGAATACGCCAAGACCTCGCATCCGAGTTCTTCCTGAACGAAACAACACGGATATACGCTCGGGGGCTCGGCCAACATCATAGCTTAATCAACACTAAGCTAGGGAGCTCGGCCTTCATTTCAACTACTCCCGGAGGCTCGGAACCAAAGACAAAGGACCAAGAATACAAGAAACTCAAGACTACAACGACGATTTACATCAAGACTCTTCATCCGACTTCTTTTCTAAAGAGAAGAACTCGGAGAAAGCACGAAGGCTGCGGGATACATAGCCCCGAAATTTTTGAAGACAAGAATTCACCCAAAAAGAACCCGGACATAAGCTCGGAGGTCTGCATGCCTTGAAACTACTCGGATGATGGTTTAATCCAAGACTAAAGGGCCGCTTCGGAAAGATGCCACAAAAACTACTCGGATGATGACATAATCCAAGTCTCGGGGACTACATCAGAACACAAATTTTCAAACAACATAAAGGATCAAGACCCTCCAACTTTTTGTTCCAAATAGCAAGAGGCTCGGGGGCTACACTCAGTGAGTGCACTTTTTCTTCGAAAAAGCGCACGTCACAAAAAGACTTCCTCAACGCAGACCACTTCAAGACATTACGACAAAAAGAACCCGGAACGAGCCATATTCGAGTTCTTTTTTATAAAACTTCAACGAACAATCAGAGCAACTTCAAGACAAGATCCTCCAGCTCCTTGTTCCAAATAGCAAGAGGCTCGGAGGCTACAACTAGATGGATGTACTTTTTCTTCACAAAGCACTCACCACTCAAAGATCCCAAGAAGCGCTACAAGGTTTCACTCCAGAAAGCACTCGGATAACATTTTGTTCCTACCCAACAAGACTTGAAGGAGCAAAGCGAGACTTTCAGAGCTCAACCATGAAGTGCTCGGGGGCTTGTCGATGCGGGACCCATAGGATACCCCGCAAGGGAGAGAGAAGATCTAGTTCAACTAGGATTCTTCCCATGTAATCTTAGTAGTAGAACTATTAAGTAATCCTACTAGGAAATCTCATTGTAAACCGACTAGGACTCTGGCCTCCTGACTATATAAAGGAGGGCAGGGCTCCTAAGAGAAGAGGATGACAATTGTACAACATAACACTTCATAATCAATCCAACGCAAAGGCTAACGCTGACTGGACGTAGGGTCGTTACTCGATCTACGATCGAGGGCCTGAACCAGGATAAATCGACTGTCTTTTGCATTTACCATCGAGTTCAGCATACGCCAAAGCCCGAACATACTGCCGGGTACCCCCGTGGCAGGCTATCGGTGGTGAAACATCGACACCTATGCCCTCTATCTCATGTTTATGATTGAGAGGGTCACCGGCTACAAGTTTGACAAACATGGTCTCCACACCGTCTATAAGATTGAGAAGACCCAAGCCTCAGGAGCTAGCAAGGCAGTGAGATGCTCTCCTTCAATTGAGGAGGTGCCCGAGTCCTCCCGCTCTAGGTGTCACAAAGTTAAGAAGATGGAGAAGTTTGAAAAATTGATCGAGACCATTTTTACCACTTGCACCTATGCAGCGAGGACTGCATATGAGGACCGGTTAGAGAACCATAAAGCCAACCAGGAGGCTAGAGAGCGAGCAGGGCTACCACCCCTTCCTCTAGTTGAGTCACCGCCGAGGTTTGACAACCTTCCTAGCCTTTCTAACACAGAGTTAGAGGATGAAGAGGAGGAGGAGCAGCAGCAGGTGCAGCCGGACCTTGAGCCTCACGCGACCTTAGCCTCGACCTTGTAGTCCTTGAGGAGGAGCACCAGACATCAGCGCCACACTTTGACCACCCACCACCAAGGGAGGGCAGTAGTGTCCTCCAACGACGACGATGACGACAATGATGATGGCGGGTCTTGCTGTGAGTGGTATTAGGGCTGTTGGTGGAGATGATGTCAATTGGGAGGGCATCCAAGAAGATGAGGAGTGAGTTCATTGGTCTTTCTTCTTCTTTTTTTTTCTCTTTTTGGTGTTTTATGCCAAAGGGGGAGAAAATTAGAGGGGTCAACAACTTTTCGACGCCATGGAGAGGATGCTGCAGCAGGAGCTTCATGTTCTATCCTATGAGAGTAGTCTTCGTGAGGTGAGAGTTTGAGAGTCACTCAAAACTCTATTTGTGTATTAATTCTACCTAAGTACTCTATATGTATGGAATATGGACATGTATTGATCCATGTTGTTTGTCATATAACTGTGCTAAAATACTTGTGTTTATATGTGCTACATGTTGTGTGGTGCTTGTTTTTACTTGTGCTGTTACATCAAGTGCGGCAGTGCCGCACCTAGGCCCAGCAGTGCCACTCTGCGGCAGTGCTGCGGCTAAGGAGCGGCAATGCCGCACCCAGCTATCACAACAATCTTTGTTGTACATGAACTATCATTTGCATCACGATTATATATTTGACACAGTGTGCAGCACCCCACATGAGCATGGATATGGGGGGAGCCCCATCACTTTCACTAAAATATGAATCTTGGCTTCTTATGCCAATTTGAGAATTTAATTCTCCATTCACACATTTAGGGGAAGGCTCTACACCCATGGCTCGAAAATCTCAGTTATGTTTTATATCTTTTATAAGTTCTAATTGGGTTGTCATCAATCATCAAAAAGGGGGAGATTGAAAGTGCAATCCAGCCCTAATTGTGGGTTTTGGTGATAATGACCATGCAATTAGAGAACTAATGAGATTTATCGAGATGACAAGCAGAAAATCTATAATCAATGATGTTGTACGAAACGGAGGAGTCCCTAATTACAAATGTTGACAGCTTCAAACTCAAAGGAGGTTTAATTTCTTTTTATATTTCAAATTTGAGTATAGAAAAAACCGTACTATAAAGGGTGACACAATGCTTAAGCTAAAGTGTGCTATCAAGTGCTCAATCTTGCACATACATCATCAGTTACACAGCCAAGACAGCCAGCACTTCACTCTTACCCTTGTTGTCTTGCCTGGTGTGGCAGTGTCGCACCTAGAGAGAGGCACTGCCGTGACTTAACTAATCGTTGGGCATGTGGGGTATTTATACCTTTCCCTTTCCCTTCCAACGGCTTGACTCTTCTTTCCAACCGTTCAGTTCGTGGAAGAACAGAAAAGTGCTCTTCTCTCTCCTCCACGCTCGATTAGAGAGTAGATCCTTTGATTCTCTAACTCTAAAGAGCACTTGGTTCACGTTTTGGGCGACGATTGTGTTTATTACTCTTGGAGCTTGGCTCCTAGCCGGCTAGAGCGTCGTCCGTGGAGCTTTCCAACTCGTGTGGCAGTCCTGGGAGGTTTGTAACCATCTCTTGAAGATAGTAAACTCACCCCTCATCTTAAGAGTTAACCCTCTTGACTTGAGAACGAGGAAGGGTTGCAAAGCCCAAAGTCTTAGTGGCTAACCTCGACAACGTGGACTTAGGCAAGCCTTGGTGACGAGCTGAACCATGGGATAAATCTTTATGTCACCTTATACCCGATTTACTTTACTTGCATTTCATATTGTTGTTGAGGTGATTTCTAGGGTTTGAGGCCGATCTACTTATGTGTGGTGTTCCTATCACTTCTAGCTATTGATCTATGATATATATACCAGTAAGAAGCTCAGTAATTTCTCTGATCTAAGTTTTCATTGACAGATTTTGAATTATGCCTCGAAGTTGTCTGCAGGTGTGGCAATGCCGCTGTTCTGGCCCGGCGGTACCGCAGCGCGGTAGTGCCATGGGCTCAGAGCGGCAGTGCCACGGGTGGAATTTGACGTTTGGTTGAGTTTTGTTTTAACAGGCCTATTCACCCCCTCTCTAGGCTAACCATAGATCATACACCTTGCAACATGCGTGCGAAAGCATATGCAATATCGAGATAAAATACTTGCAACTTGCAACATTAAAACACTTATTGCAACATAAGGCTGAAACAGCTGAAACATTTTAAACATACTCTAACAACATATGTGTGAAACATATAAAACATCCAAATAAGCACGCTTGCAACGTACGTCTAAAAAAGCAGATGAAACATTTGGAATGGATGCTTCCAACATACGTGTACAACCATTGCAACATGTGCAACATCATGGCCTATTTTTGCAACATCCATATGAAATACTTGCAACATACCTGTAAAATATCTGAAATAATTGAAACATACTCTTATAACATGCGCTTTCAATGCAACTTCTCCTTGTTGCTCGGCAGAATAAAGGCTCGTCGATGTGTGGTGTTTACCTGATACAGGGGCCCGGCGGTGCTTGTAGACGGTGGGCCGACGGCAGTGGCTGCACCACACAAGAGTGGAGTGCGTTGGGCGTATTCGGAGCCCAAACTAGTTGGGCCAATTAATGAAGGTGGCCCTGGGCTCTCCACACTTTCGCGCAGCCCAACTTCCCATTTCGCAGTTCTCCTCTATCCTCTTCACCACCAGTGACATGGTCCACGGGTGTAGCACACGTGCAGGAAAGGAACGATGTCGGAGTCGTTGTGAGCGTTCACTTTCCCCTCCTAGCTCGGTGGCTCCTGCTCCCCACCATCGGAGTTGGAGATAACGCTCCTAGTCCCAGGTCCAGTCAGAACCAGGCAGCCAGCCAGCCAGTGCGTCGGTCTCCCTCTGAGCGAACACGCGACGGTGGTGTGAACTCTCCTTCCTCCTCCATGAGAGTCGTGGTGTCGCACCGGGCGGCAGCACCGACGGCGACAATTTTCCCGGTTTTTACTCGGTTTCGCCACGCGAACCACGGGAACCCGGAGCCGGTTTCGATTCGACGATTTCCCATTCCAATTCCATCCATGTGCGTGCGGTCGGCGGTGGAGCGCGCACCTGCCTACCTACCTCTGCGTGGATGGAATGGAATCCTTGGGAAATCATCGCAGAAAAGGAAAAAAAAAGAAGGGAAAATGGTGTTCTTGCCCTTATGCAGAGTCTAATTGTGATTTTGCTGTTGTTTTTTCAACTTTGTGATTTTGTCCTTGCTATTTTGAATTGAATCATCCGTTTGCCTCTGGTTTGGATGCCGTTAGATGGTCATGGAATAAATGAATTAAAAAATTCAAAATCTAAAAAAACAAAGGCGAAAAGACCAAATTGCCCCTTATCCATATATTCAGCCTCAAATTGTGCCTTTCTCACGGGCCAGCTGCATCGATCGGGGCGTCGGGGCATCCGATGATGGCGTTAGCGGCCTGCAGTCTGTGATGGTGACAACGCGGCTCCCGTGGCGGGCTCGTCGGCAGCCTGGGCAGCTCCTCCTCCTCCCTCCTTCCCCCCCCGACTTGGCTCATCCTCTCTCCTTCCCGCTCCCCGCGCGCCTCCTCCCTCCTCCGCCACACTCCGGCGCCCCATCATCCGGCGTTGCCGGGCTAGGGTTCTGTGAGCTTCCTCCGTGAGCTCCCTCCACGCGAGCGAGCTTCCTCCGTGAGCTCCTCTCCAGTGGCTTCCTCCGTGGCGCGAGGCGCTCTCCACCCTAGCGCCGCCACCTCCACCAGCGCGCCTCCACCACCCCAGCGCCGCGCCCCCTCCACCTAGGCGCTGCTCCCCCGAGGCCACGTGGTTGCCTGTTGTTGCCTAGTCCCAGCCGCCATGACCCTCCACCGCCCTGCCTTGGATCTGTCCTGCCTAGGATCCATGAGGGCCTGCCCGTCCTGCTCGCGCTCTCGCCTAGGATCTGAGCGAGAAAGGAGTCCGCGGTGGACGAGCAACTCGGCGACGACGCTTCCTTGCCAACGTCCCTGGCTCCGGTGTGAGCATTCATGTCTTTTGTACAAAGTTTAACACCGTTAGGGGTGGATGACAAAGCAGGAGCAAACTGGTGCTTCGTGAATGGCACAGTAGGGGTAAATTCACAAAGTCAAAAAAAAATAAAAGCAAAATCACAATTTCGATATATAAACGGAATACAAACCCGAGAGAGAAAAAAAGGTGGGGATCGACCGGCTCCCTTTCCCGAGGCCTGACGCCGACGGCGCCGTGGCGACCGAGTACGGAGTAGCGTGGCGTTTCGAACCGCTGGCCAGCCAGAGCTGCAGAGCAGGGGCGGATGGGTGGGGAGGGAGGCAGACTGGCAGAGGCATGCGTGCCCCGACGCCGACGCCGACGCCGACGCCGACAGCGACGCGTGCGCGGGCGCGTGATCCAGGGCGCGCCGCGTAGGCGTAGGAGCGGCCGTGCACTGCACGGGCGTCGGGCGGGCCATCCCCTCCCTGGCGCCGGTGCCCTCTTCTGTCTGCTCTGACTACTAGTCAGTCGAACGGAACGTGACCGACCGCGACGGCGAAAGGAAAGTGGCAACGGGCAACGGGCAACGGGCAACGGGCAACGGGCAACGCGGCAACGGCATCGGCATGTGCGTGCCCCCATCATCACCGAACTGCCCGCGTGCGCACGGGATGGGAATGCGAGGCGGCGGGGCGGCCGTTTGCCCGCTTCCCTCTCGGTTGTTCGGTTGTCCCATCCTTGCGGCCCTTCGTCTCCCGTGCGCACAGGATCAGCTGCGCCCTGCAGCCACACGCAACGCCCCGTGTGTGTGCTGTGCATAGCCACGTAGACAGCCTCATTCAGATAAGTAGAGAATTTTTCAGCCGGCTGTTGCTGTTTGAAGTAGTAGCTAGTAGATATTAGTTGATTATAAAAATAAATTTTATAACTAAACTAATGACACTTATTATGCACTATAAATTTTAATTTGGCCGGAGGTGCACTTCCAAGACCGTGTCTCAACGTTGCAGATCAGCAACACGACAAATGGAGCGGATCCGGCGTATCTCCACTAATCACTTGATTATCAACCCAAGGAAGATCAAGATATACAAGTACAAATCATTGATCCACTAGGCCATTACACAAACCCCACCACCTCTAAACAAAGCACTTAACGCGGCAAGCAGGCGGAGGATTATATGTTAGTTAGGCACAAGTGGCGGCGTTATAATACGTGCGATGCAATGCAAACCATGCACCTGGACTAGTACTGGTACGCTTTGGAGAGGATAGGCGAGAATCACACACAACTCACAAGGAGTGGGGTGGGGTGTGCAGCGCATCCGGCCCGGGTGCTGGGGGCTCGGTGGTGGTGGGTGGGGTAGGCGGGTGAGACGGAAAGGGAGAGGAGGAGGAGGGGGCTAGGTTCGCTGCACGCACGGAGGGGTGTGACCGAAATAGGAGTGACGCGCGGGGACCCTGCCAAAGCGTTTTGCACGAGATATCTTGTGGTAACGAAACTAGCCGCTTCTTGCTGTTCTAGTTAGGGAATTTCTAACTCGATCAAACCGCAACCTTACCTCTCTCTCTCGAACTCTCTCGTCCTGCTACAGCCAAAGAGGCGAAAGCGAGCGCTCCAGTCTCCGCGGGGAGAGCCAGCGGTCTTCCTCGCCTCCGATGGCCTTCGGGCTTTTGCGAGGTGGTGGAGACCGTTAGCCTCCTGCCGGTCGGAGGTGTAGGTCCTAGTATATCTAGGTTTAGGTTTTCGACGGCGGCGGTGGCGTCAAGGGATAAGGTCCTCTCGCTCTCTTCCCTGTTTTGGTGGTGCTCCGCTCCGGTGCCGTCAATGAGGACGTGGAGGAGGGATTCCCTTTGTGGATCCCCTATACACGAGTCCGGTGTTGGCGGCTCGTCGGGAGGTGAGTTCGCTGGCCTTGTGTTCTGAGGACGGAGAGGCAGCTTCGGTTTGTGCGGAAGGCAGGATATTGGGGCTGCAGGCTCGGTTGTTCCATGGCGGTGTCAGTCAGCAATGGTGAGTCTGCATATAGGGTCACCGGGGCTTGGGGCGCGTTCCCGGCCAATGGATCCTCAGCGTTTGCTTCATCTCATCCAAGATGGCGGGTGTCTACTGTGGCTCTTCTCAAAGCCTGCTAGCGATGGAGCTCTAGTCGACCTGTGGTTGGCGGCGTTTGGCTTCTGGCGATGGACGACGGCGATGGAATCTGGAGGATTTGGGCTGCAAGGGTTCCAAGGACTGGCTTGTAATTTCTTTGTTTTTTAGGGACCTTTGTGCTTTTAGCTCGGAACAGCTGTCTTCTGTATCCTTTGAAAACGTATCTGTATTTGTATGAATCCCTGTATGGTATCCTGAACTATCAATACAGGTATGTTGGATCAAAAAAAAAGTTAGGGAATTTCTCTGTTCCCCAGTTAAAAAAAGGAAGTTCCTCTGTCTATCTTTAAAAAAAAATCATTTTTGAGAAATAAAAAAAATAAGTTTGACAAATCTATGTTAGAAATACTAATATTGTTATTAAATAAGTATCATTAGATTAATCATGAGTTATATTTTTATAATATATTTATTTAAAGTTATAAATAATATTTTCTAGTTATTAAGTTTGAAGAAGATTGACTCAATTCAAATGTAAAATTATATTCTTTTTTAGGACTGAGATAGTATCCAAATCTCATCATAGATAAATGTTATTTTAATTTAATATACTTTTCTCATTTATATGTGTATACCTGGTCACTGGTCAGCGTCCGAAGAGATTGAATTGAAGAGGTTTAGATTTCAAGCAAGAAAGATGTCCGCCTCGTTTCTCCTGAGCTGTATGACAATTTTTATTTATTTTTTCCCCGGTTAGCACTAGAAAGATGTCATCTCGTTGGTTTCTGCTGTATGTATTTCTTTTCACGGCTCTGTGAGGCGTTCTCATATTACACTGTACATGTAGCGTTTTGTAAACGGTAGATAATCTGCAGCTAAAAAACGTTTCATGGTTCGTTCAGCACGATGAACATATAAACGTTACCCGAAATGCAAATCCATATATCACCTCTGTACCAAACATGCATGCATGTACAGTATGTTGTATGTTGCTCATCCGAATTCCGATGAACATAACCGACCTTATCTAGAAAAAAAGGCCGAGAGTTACGCCTTGTTCGTTTGAACTTATCAGCCATACCTTTTCAGCGAAATAATAGTACTTTTCTCTCACAACGAATCACATCAGTATCAACTATTTTTCCAGCCAGCCGACTAGAGGCCACAGTTGTATACTTCAATGTGGATAGAGAATATTATCCTTTTAAGTAAAGAGAACAATTAGTTATCATTAAGATGCTCACTCTTTATCCAATTTTATTAAACTACATTTATCAGTTGCTTTTGCAACCGTACCCATTTATCCAAGGCCGATCTGGCTTGGTGTTAAATGTTGTAAGATTCTAACTCTATAGAAAGGTAATGGCAATTAGTAAGTAGTGTGTGTTCAAGTAACTCGGTTCTAAATGGTAGTTTTGGCTAGCTCCGCTTGCTTTTAATCTAGTATAAATAAGTAAATAAATATGCAAGAAAGTGGTGAACAGCGTCCACATTGTCGGAATTACTAGGGTAGAGGTCGACAACGGCAACAGAAACTTAGTGCGGTGCCAGATAGGAAAAACCATGAGAAATGGGAAAAAAAGCCCACGCTAATACCAATATGAAGTCATGTGAACACACATATCTTAGCATGCAGGGTTCTTCATTTTTTGCGTTGGATGGATTGCATGTTGATTTTTGGAGCTGTTAGCCTACGGTTTTCCATGACGATGTCTACAAATTTTTTTGAAGGGGTATTAAAAATTGTCGGAGATACTCTAACATGGCTTTCTGTCTCCTTCGCTCCTCGACTCCTCGTTCTTTTATCTCTTCTTTTACTTCAAGGCAAGTATGGTTATTAGATATGAAAGGACCCAGTGATACTATGTATACAAGATGCTGTTTCATTCATCAACTCAAACAATTTTAGATGACGTGATACTCTTTGAAACAAGAAAATAAAAAAAAAAAAGAATTAGGACCTGTTTGGTTTGGGGTGACTAAACTTTAGGGACTAAACTTTAGTCAATTTTAATCCTTAAAATGTCAAATGGGGTGACTAAAAGGTCTTTTAGTCCTAAAATGTTAAACGGGATGACTAAAAGGTAACTAAAGTAATTTAGTCTCCTTTAGCCCCAAGGGTGATTAAAAGGTGACTAAATTTTAGTCAGGTAACTAAACTTTAGTCTAGTAACCAAACATGGCCTTAGATAGTGGAGGTGCTCGCTTAAGCTTCTTTTGGCTACTGGTTGTAGCTCCAAAGCTGCTTCTTATCTGGCTAAGAGCTGGTGCAATTGCAGCCGCAGCCAACCCCAAAAAACAAGCTGGTCAACTAAAGCATCTAAAAAGAAATAAAAATCTCTTTTTAGCAGTTGATCAATCTCAAGTTTAGCTGAGTTTATAGAAAATAATATTAATATTTGTATCTCCAAACAAGTTTATTATGAAAATATTTGCTATTGCCAATCGAATGATATTTATTATGTATCATAAATATTAGTAGTTTTTTTATATATTTTGAACCTGGTATTGTTTGACTCTTTGAAAAATAATATTTATACTTTTTTGGGATAGATTGACTAACAACTTAGAGAATATAATATAAGTGGCATAAGTAGGGTGTATGAATTGTCACATCAAAATTGTTTCAGATTTACGTTGAGATGGAGAGGGAGCAAATGAAAAAGTGAACTGGTTGCAAACTCACAACTAGCTATATGGGTTTAAAGAAATCTTGTAAGAGAATTAGAAGATATTGTATTAATGATGCATGATGTATCAATTCTGACTATTATATGAATGAGTTCTTTTATTAGCCATAGATGACATGTTAGTCCCAAAAATAACTGCACATCTTGTTCTTTGAGGAGCTAAATATTTTAAGTTTGACTAGATTTATAAAAAGTATTATCAACATTTGTATCTTCTAGTATATTTATTATGAATATGCATTCCAATATTAATCTAGTACTCCCTCCATTCAAATTGTAAGTCGTTCTGTCTTTTTTAGAAACGTAATTTTTTTTATGCAACTAGGCATAATATATATCTAGATAAGTAGAAAAATATATATACTTGAAAATGTTAGAACGACTTACAATCTAAAATGAAAGAAATAATACTCCCTCCATCCCTAAATAATTGTCGTTGTTAGTGTGCGTATCACAAGTTTGACTCGATTTATAGAAAATATGTGCAACATTCGTATCTCTAAATAAATTTATTAAAAAAACTAGATTCAAAAATCTTTCCAATGAAACTAATTATGTACCATAAATATTAATATTTTTAATATATATTTAGTCAAAGTTGTTTCTTAAAAAACGAAAGAGGGAGTACTTACCAATAGTGGCCGTGCTCGCTTTTGCTGCTGCGGCTACAACCGCCAGGCACAACTTCACAAGAAATTTACTGTAGTTGTGTTTTGTGGTGGCCTGATCATACTTTTTATACATTTGGTTAAACTTAAAATAGTTGACTTTTTGAAAAAGCAGAACGTACAATCACTTTAGAACAGAATGAGCAACCAGTAATTAGATAAATTATTTTAGCTCATTTATAAATTTTATAAAAAACGTACTTATCGTACGGACATGTTTTGCTAATTATTTTATGACGCTCAAGATCGACGTGCATGCATGTACTAGACTGGACTGGTGCTTAGTATGCATCTGCATCCATCCCAAACGACCCCCCCTGCCCTACGCCGTACCTGTCCAGCGCGGCGCGGAGGTTCAGGGCCTGTTTGATATAGGGCCAACGGTGGCCGGCGCTCCTCGTCTGCAACCCAGGCTGTTTGATTCGCTGGCCCAGCTGGCGACCCGGCTTCACTTCACGCATCTAAAACACACTCTCTCTTCTGTATACGGAGAACACTCCTAGGTTCGTTTCTTTGGAGCCAGGCTCCCTCTGTCCTCGCATAGGCGATTTCGGGTCGGCGACGGCGGCTCGCGTGGGAACCATGAAACTTCCTCCTGTGCTCCTCCTCGCCGAAATCCGCTGCCTTTATATGCCGCCCTCCTCCCTCGCCGCCTTCTTCTCCCTCCTCCAGCTCCGTCTTCCCCACTGCGTTCGTGTTGAGTGTGGCAGAACCGTCCGAAATAACACGTTTTCAGAGGCGCTCGTCTTCCACTAGACACTAAGCACCCCAAAAGTTAGCTACATCATACAGTTCCGTTAAGTACACACCACGAGAAAATTCGAATCAATCCACGTTTTACCTCCAGAATCCAATAATGAGTGCGAGCTTACAATACTTAGTACATTTCATACAATAAGAGTTCTTAAAAATTATTTATTACAATGCCAGAGTTCAGAGTGCGATAATTAAACAGTGAAATTTAAAATAATATATAGTGGAAATGATACAAGGATCGGTCTGTGCCCACCAGAAGAATCCTCCATACAAAAGCTACTCCTCAAGCTGCACCTGCAATAGGGTAAAATAAACCCTAAGTACACAATGTACTCGCAAGACTTACCCGACTAGTAGAAATAGTTTCTCGACTCCAATGGGTATAATAGGCAATATGGGTTTGCTATTTTCTTTTTGTTTGCGAAAAGCATTACTAGAAGTATGTCCTTAAGATCAAGTTTAATTAGTAGTCATGATTACTTTATTAGCTAACCATTCTAGGTAAGCACATGTACTACCTTCAAGCAAGGGTTGAGCAATGAGAACCATTTTATCATCTTTCATATTCCAGTTCTTACTACGGTGCTAAACCATAGCCAAGTCGTACCGTCTCACGGAAACGGCGATTCACGAACTACTGTATCCCATTTGGGTACCCCAAAACACACGTCCCGTTTGTACCCCAGGCACAAACAAGACCAACCCATTCCACTCATGTCACGAGATTCAGGTCCCCGTCTAAACTTGGACTCCAAGCCTCCACACTTGAGACCCAGTCTCAATATGGTGCTTAGATCTCCACCTTTCCCCACCTCCAATTAGTCAGTCCGGAAAGAGCCGGAACCCACGACAAGAGCGTAATGAGCATTTCCGCTTCCATAAACAAGTACGTGCTCAGGATAATAAGTCTGTGACCTGACTATCATCCACAACAAGAACGACCCTCAATCGACATAAACAGGAAAAATAGTATAACCAAGCTAAGCCTCGTGGCCGCGGGACACAACTCGTCACACCCACCATAACCCATACCATATCCCTATCCGGTCTCTATTTTCCTTTCATCATTTTTATCATGAGAGTAATTATAATAATCACCTATTGTGAGTAACGACAGGTTACTCACGCTACCAAAAATCTAAGCATAGCAGCTACTCGAACCTGCACTAGTAAGACTCATAGGACAGATATATTTATGCATGTGGTTTCCATAAAATTTATGTAACGTAAATGCACATCACATATATATATTCAGTGATTATCAAAAATAAGGGTTATGCATCGAGGTTTTACCTTGGACAGGCGCGGTGTTAACTGCGTCAGTTAGTGGTGACTTTGGGACCTCCTCCTGCATGAGAATTTCCTCCTCGTACTCCTCGACGATCTCCTCAAACTCGTGATCGCCGGTGGTCACGATCTCCGCCGACTCGTTCTCTATATGCATGCGATGATGATGCAACAATTCAATATTGAGGCAACAACTCTTAAAATAAGAATACACATGTTAAGCTACTAAGCTAGCTCTAATGATTAAGATACTAAGCTAACTATCAGCTCTATCAAATCAAGTGTTAAGCTCACCTTAACAAGTGCTTAATTTCCTAAATCAATGTTATGCTCTTATTCATATTAAAGGTTTAATGGATATGTAGCTACCCTAATAAACAAGTTATATTAGGTCTACAAAAATTACAGTAAGCACATAATAATACAATGAAGCTACTGTAAAAATTTTAGGATCAAAGCTCTCACCAATTTACCATAAAAATTCCTACAATAATTACCATAATAATATTAAGCACTTTCAAACGATTTAATAGCCCTTAGTATCAACATAGATATGCATGATCTATCTATACTACCAGATATATCACAATTTTAGGAACCTAACAAAATTTGTTTCATAATTTTTGGACACCTACACGAATTTATATCAATTATACAAATCTAGCTCAGAAATTAAAATGGAAAAACTATTACTAATTCCTAAGAAAAAGAAAAGGTGGATTCAACTGCGCGGCCCACCTACGCACGGCCCACACGGACGAGGCCCACTCGCGAGATGGCCCGAGAAGGGGAAGCCCGCGCGCGATGGTGTTTTTGCAAAAGAGACCTCGAGCTTATCCGAATTACACCTAAACCCGTAATACTATTCCTATGTCTCTCTGACGAATTCATTTAACCCCCTGAGTTTTTCCTAATTCACCCGCACACACCCTCGGCAACTCTGTGCATGGCGGTGCGGCGAGCGGCGGCACCAGGTGACTACGCCGGCCACCTAGGACCTGTGCAAACCTATTTAACAGGTCGATCGCCATCTTCGACCTTGATGACTACGCTAAGCCATGGTGAGGGGTGGTGGGGCTCACTGGGGAAGGCTGCAGCGACGCGCGGTCGTCCACGATGATGGCCCAACGATTCTGGTGAACTAGGATAGCTACCGGCTTAACCAACTAGCGTGTGAGCAGCAGGGGCTCACCGTGGACATGGATAAGGTGACGGTATGGTCGGGGACTGCCCGAGCGAGGCTGGCCACGTGCGACCGAGCAGCATGGCACCACATCACAATGGACACGACCATGTCAGCAGCGTCGGTGTAGCGATAGAGGTACGGCTAAAGAGCACATGGCGACATAGAGGTGGAAGCAAAGCTAGCGGTACACTTAGATTGGGTCGGGGTGGATAGATGGAGGACTGCCCATGGCAATGGCGAGCTCTGCCTTATCGGCGGCGGCGGGGAAAAATTCCAAATTGGAGGTTGGCCGTGCTCGCTTCAAGGCTGGGTGGGGTCGGGGGTCAAGTGGCTTAATGGAGAAGCCAGGGACGAGTCGAATAGAGGTGAGGTGATCTAACCATGCCAAATTGGGCTAGCGAGGTCGGCCGGTCGCGGTAGCAGAGAGAGAGAGGCAGTCAGCGCTCGTCTCGTCCTAGCCTTGGTGGGACACAAGCGGCGCGATCAAGGCACACACGCGCAGGCGCTACGGACAAGGCGTGCGCGCGTCCGCGATCGACACAGCACGAGCAGCTATCGCGCCTTTATGCGTGAGATGACAGCTGGTACAACCATGTGTCGATGCCGCGGAGATGCCAAGCACGCGCGCAGTAGAGGTAGGCCCACCAGCAGGGCAAACAGCGGTGTAGAGCTGCAGGAGAGGTGCGGATGCGATGGCGAGGCGATGGCAGCACAGCGCGGCCACAGTGGCACCAATGGCGACAGCACAAGGTAGGGCAGCAGGGTGCGGTGCCAGCGACTCGCTGCGACCGGCCTCGGCCAAGCCCACGCGGGCTCGACCTACCCAGCGTGGTGGCATGGGGTGGCTCACGGGACGTGGCCATGTGCGTGGCGCGGGGTGGCCACGCGGTGGCCGTGCACACAGTGCCAAACATCCCAAGACTGTGTCGTGCAAGAATTTTAAAGCGTTGATACAAACTAAACTAATGAAGTTGTAGCTAAACTGCCTTCACTATGCTAAAGAGGGTACATCAAACTATCATAAGGAATAAAAACATACCACTGACCTTGTTAACACTGGATTTTGGTCGATTCTGGAGGATGATAGGTGGACCCGCATGCGGGAAGAAGGGTATTCGGCAGACAAAACAAGCGGTCGGCTAAATGCTTGTGCGGTCGGTTACTCAAGAAGGCGGTGACTCCATTCGGGAAAGCAGAAGATGGCAGGCAAGGCCGATCGAAAAGATGAAAGTTGTAATAATAAAGGACTCTGAGAGTTTAGGGTAAAGAATCGTAAGTTTCCAAGTTTGTTTAGAAGTTCCTTTGTAAATCGTAGTCTTCTAGAACTCGTGTTTTGTCTAGGGTATAAATATTGACCCTCGACCATTGTAATGGGGGTACACAACCAAATCAATACAACCGGCCCCGTGCCAACTTTCGAGTCCTTTTGTCGTGTCGTCGAGTTCTTTGAGAGGAGTCATCGATCCGTCGACCTCCGTAAGTTCCGACAACCTTGTTATCATGTTTAGTATCATGCGGTGGATTTAGACGTGATGCAAGTAGTCTTGTTTGTTTTCAATGATCGTGCGGCGGATCTTTGCTTGACAATCAAGAAGTCTTTGCTTATGCTTTGTTATTGAGTAGATACCGTGCGGCAGGCGTTTGCTCAATATGCTTAGTGAAAGCAAGACAGTTATCGGCTCTATTAGATACGGCAAAATCTAAATAGATTCATTAAGTTGTCCTGTGTTGCATGTTTTAAATATTTCATATATTTGTAACACACTTTTTGCCCAATCTAGATTGACATTATTCGCCATCTCTTGTGGTTTTATTAGGTGCTTCAATGATCATTACTTGTCATATTACCTCTGCAAATAGATAACATGCTCATCATAATGGCTGAATTATTTTAATCTAGATTGTTACATGTTGTGGGTTCATGCATGATAATTACGTTTAAGCTTTGACGGAACTAGGT
Source organism: Miscanthus lutarioriparius (assembly GCA_904845875.1). Lineage (NCBI taxonomy): Eukaryota > Viridiplantae > Streptophyta > Magnoliopsida > Poales > Poaceae > Miscanthus > Miscanthus lutarioriparius. The sequence goes on from CAJGYO010000008.1 coordinate 73,304,053, forward strand.
GTCGTCTGCTGCGCGGATCTGAGTTTTAGATTAGTTTAATCGTGTTTATTTGCACGTTCCTTCTTCATGGATCCCAACTCGGTTGGATTCTTTGAGCTTGGTTATGCATTAATTCATAATTAATTTCACTTGTTCAAACATGTCTTCCCATGCACATGCATTCGGTAATCGGATCTTTACGTGTGTTCATCTTACGATTAGCGAATGGTTTATAAACTTGTTGGCGAATGACTTCCTATAGCTATATGTCGTTGTAAGTGGCTTCAGGGGGTCGTATATATGGGCTGTCTGGTCTCACCTGACATGTTCGGTCCGCATTTAATCTGTTTTATCCCTTGTTAGTTCTTTTCAGTCAAGCCCGATTGCACGCTTAAGGTCACGAAGCACCGGGAACCCGATTGAAGCCACGCTTTCCGAAACTTCTTTTGTGTAAGGCACAGTCGTCACATTTTGTGTCAACACACTTTTTTTGGCACGCTTCGGTGGGACCATCTGTTAGTTTAAGATGGCGTCCGAGATCAACAATGATCATGTTACGGATGTGAGCATGGCGAATTGCGGATAATTCTGAGGATTTAGTGCTACAAGTATGTGAGCAATACCAACGGAAGTGTTTGATGTCTTTTTTCCAAAAACAAGAGCAATAAAGTGTTTCAAAAGCGGTCAATGCCAAGGGTTCTTCTTCCGCATCAAAGCTGATTACACTAAAGAGGAGGATGCTCGAGAAGATGGTATACGATCTATAAAGCTATGGGAGAAACCATGACAAACCATCACACGACTTTTACGAATACCTTTCGGGCAATCATGATCAGTACTTTTGGTCCAATGGTTGATAAATACTTTGAAGAAAATGTTGGACCACTCGGTGGACCGACGCTTTTCAATGTTCCAAAGCATCAAGAGAAGCTGTTGGAAAAGAAGTAGCGTCGACTTCAAATATAGGTGGATTGACTCACTGCTGAAAAGCAATCACATCCCACCTATGGACGGTGACATTTGGTACCACAGGAGAAGTGCCACCTTCACTTATAGAGTTTCTCCGACATCAAAGCAGATTGCGAGAAGAATATGTATGGAGATGGGTATCAAGAATTTCATTGATTATAAAGTGCTATCAATCTTTGTGCCAAATCCGGGTATAGGAGTGTTTCAGGATTGCCTTTACGAGTGCAAGTGCAAGGAAATCAGGATTCGGCATTGATGTTTTGATGCAGGATGGTCGACATGATGCGTAATCGATTCGGTTTGAAGCCAAAAAATCAATCCTATTCATACAAGTCTCCTTATCCGAGTGGTACAACAGAGTGGCGTTACCTCAAGGGTGAAGCCTCCAGCAGATTTGACCAAGTTTTACGGTCAAGATGATACTAGTACCATAGAGCACGTCGATTCGGTATTTGATGCGACTTGGAGAAGCGCTCGGATGAAGCTTGGAGGATTCGATATTTTCCTTTGTCTCTTACTGGGACCAGCTTTCACGTGGTTCACGTCTTTGCTAGCTCATTCCATTGGTGCGTGGGCAAGAGCTAGAGCGAAGTTTCATTCATATTTCTACACGGTACTAATGAGAAAAAGTTGGTTGATCTCATGAGTCCGAGGATGAGAACAAATGAGACACCATTGGAATATCTTCGCAGATTTAGGGAGACCAAGAATATGTGTTATTCTCTCGAATTTACCGGATGATCAACTACCCGGAATGGCTATAGCGAGGAATGTTGCGAATATCGGGAAAAAGTTGTTCGGCATGGAGTTTGATGATCTTGGCCAACTTGGCGCAGCGTTTAGCGACTATGAGTAATCGTGCCCAAGGATTCGAGGAGAGATAATCGCTTTCGGAAGAACAATGCCACTAATGAGGTGTATCTAGGTTTTACGGAGGAAGCGAATCGAGTATATTGATGAAGATGAGATAGTCTGCAATTTGAGTTGAATTGGGCAAAGGAACCCACTCAAGTTAGTCAACGCTGGTTGAAACAACAAAAGGGAACCTATGATTTTGATGTTACTAAAGGCGCATGTGTTTTTGCATTGTTGATAAAGGAAGGACGCATCAAACTGCCAGAAGGACATCCCATGCTACGTCCTAAAGGAGTGAAAGACAAAAAGTATTGTGGCTTCCATAACACTAATTCTCACTCTATTAATGATTGCCGGGTGTTCAGAATCCGAATCCAGAAAGCTATCCAAGAGGGACATTTGAAGTTTGATGGCAAGATGAAAATTGATGATCAGCCTTTTCCACAAAATATGATTTCTTTCTCTGTGAATATGGTCTCTGCCAATGATCTCAAAGGTAAAGGCAAGATGAAGGTGTTGACTTCTGATAGAGCAAAGGAAAGTGGTGCTGTTGACCCGGATCGGCAAGTCACCAGTAGAGAGCTGCAGCAACGAGTTTGGTTTCAGAATAGCCGAACCGAGAAAGGTCAAACTTCCAAACCCAGAGTTACATCACGTATTTTGCTAAACAAGTGGCAGAGAGAACAAGAGAAGGAATACTATAAGAAGCAATGGTTTATTGAAGAATGCCGGAGGTATGAGGAAGAAGTATACCGAAGGGAGCAAGAAGAATACGTGACAGAACAGGAGCAGTCTCATTGGGGTTGTTCATTCTTTAGGCATTGTTGGAATGAAGGCTTGAGGTTGCCTGCAAGAAATAATTGTCCGGAGTGTAGCGCCCAGTACTCCGAGTATAGACAATCTCGAGTCAACCGCCGTCCCGTCTACGAAAGACTTGGAAAGAAGGTTCCTGAAGATGATCGGCGCTTAAAAATAGATGATTTTGAGAATCGGCAAAGGAAAAGATTTGCAGGTCAAGGTTGGATTCATGATAGAGTGCAGGATGAAGAAGCTGATTCCTATAGATACGTATGGCAAAAAGGACAGTGGTGTCCTCCAGGCCTGAGGAAAAGTCAGAAAAGAAGAGTTCAACGACTGAGGAATAGGGAGTTGGAACAGGAAGTTACCGAAGCAAAGCAAATATGGCGTCCTAAAACGAAGCCTGATGGATGTGGTCCTTCGGTTGATGCTTGCATGGCTTTCTTCCTCCCATTAGAGTTTATAGCTCCCAAAAGCCAATATGTCCAAGAAGAGGTGTACTCTGATTTTGATGAAAGTGAATGTCAGGAGTTGATGGCCCAGCTTGTATTAACACAGCAGGCTGTTTTTGACAAACCAATCAAGAATCGTCACTTGAGACCACTCTATTTAAAGGGATATGTCAATGGCAAGCCTTTAACTAAGATGTTTGTTGATGGAGGGGCTGCTATCAATATCATGCCTTATACTACCTTGTAAAGCTTGGGATGACTAATGAAGAATTGTTGAAAACCGACATGGTGCTTAGGGACTTTCGGCAACCCTTCCGATGCCCGAGGTGCTATCCATGTCGAGCTAACTATTGGGTCTAAAACTCGATTACTACCTTTTTGTCATTGATGGCAAGGGGCATATAGTCTACTCTTGGGCGAGATTGGATCCATGCTAATTGTTGCATTCCTTCGACCATGCATCAAATTCTCATTCAATGGATTGGAGATGATGTTGAAGTTGTACCTGCCGACGATTCGGTAAGTGTTGTTGCCACAGAATCTACCTCATCGGGAATATGAAGGCGTCGATTGTTTCTCCGGAAAACTGTGGAAAGAAGGTCTGTAAATGTTTTCGGTGAGGGCCAACTTGACCGATCCAAGCGATCGGTTCTCATAGTAATTTTTAATGGGAAATCTGTCGATGGCAACAAAGGAAAGTTGGGACGTGGTTTTATGTCATTTGATAAGTTGGAAGAAATTGATGTTAGTGATGGTTCTAAGCCGAGGCCGATGTATATTAGTGCAAAGTTAGACCCGAATATAAATCAAAGTTGATAGACCTATTGAAAGAGTTTAAAGATTGTTTTGCTTGGGATTATACGGAAATGCCCGGATTGGATCGTTCCATTGTTGAGCATCGATTACCCATTAAACCCGGATTTCGTCCTTACAAACAACCTCCATGGAAGATATACAAAGAGGAGGTATTGGCGATGTGAAGAAAGAGGTTGAAAGATTAATAGAAGCAAACTTCATTCGGCCCCTGCAAGTATGCGAGTGGATTTCAAATATAGTACCCGGTATACAAGAAAAATGGAAAAATGAGGGTTTGCATAGATTTCAGAAATCTTAATAAGGCCACTCCCATGGATGGTTACCCAATGCCGATTCTTTGATTTACTAGTAGATGCAAAGAAAGTTATGAAGTCATTAGTTTTATGGATGGTAATCTGGCTATAATCAAATTTTTATGGCAATGGAAGATATTTCAAAAACAGACCTTGAGATGTCCTGGTCATATTGGTTTGTTTGAATGGATAGTCATGACATTTGGGTTAAAGAATGCGGTGCAACTTATCAAAGAGCTATGAATTATATTTTTCACGAAGCTGATCGGCAAGATTGTAGAGATCTACATCGATGATGTAGTGGTCAAGTCTAGAGACCGTGAAGGACATTTAGCCGATTTAAGAAAGACTACGGAGTGCACAAGAAAGCATGGCTTGAAGATGAATCCAAACAAATGTGCCTTTGGAGTTTAATTTGGTGAGTTTTTGGGATTTTTAGTTCATAAAGGAGGAATTGAAGTTGGGAAAAAGAGCATGGAAGCAATAGACAAAGTTGTGCCGCCAACCAATATCACAGAATTGCAGTCATTGTTAGGCAAAATCAACTTTGTAAGAAGATTCATATCCAATCTATCAGAGAGAGTTTTACCCTTTTCTCCTTTATTAAGGCTCAAGAAGGATCAAAAATTTGTATGGGGTGACATACAACAAAAGGCTTTTGATGAGATCAAGCAATATATGAAAGCGCCACTGTCTTTGGTACCTCCACAACTTGACAAGCCTTTTAAGTTGTATGTGGCGGCCGATAGCCTAACGATAGGATCGGCCCTTATGCAAGAATTTGAAGGAAAAGAAAGAATCATAGCTTATATTAGCCGAAGGCTGCTAGACCCGGAAACAAGGTATTCGGCTATAGAAAAACTTTGCTTGTGTGTGTATTACTCATGTACCAAATTTGGCACTATTTGTTGAATGCTTAGAATGCGTGATAGTTTCTAGTTTTGATGTAATCAAACATATGCTATCGATGCCAATTTTGAATGGAAGAATTGGCAAATGGATTTTAGCGTTGTCGAATTTAATTTAAGGTACGAATCGGCAAAGGCGGTAAGGGTCAAATTATTGCCGATTTTATTACCCAACATCGGGATCTTTCATTGAGGCGATAAGCATTGTGCCTTGGGCCTTGTTCTTCGATGGATCATCTTGTAACAAAGGTGGTGGAGCTGGTATTCTCTTGATTTCCCCACAAGGAAAAACTTTTGAGTATCGGTTCCTATTGAATTTCATGTTACTAATAATCAGGCAGAGTCTGAAAGCGTTGCTTAGAGGGCTTGACTTCTTATAGAAGTAAAGGGCATTCTTTGTTGAAATCTTTGGGGATTACGAGTTGGTGATTAATCAACTGAGTGGTCGATATGAATGCAAGAACAATGTGTTAAGAGAATATTATGAGGAGTGTAGAGAACTTTTGAAGAATTTTACGGTAGTAACCTTGCATCATATCCCTAGAGAGTATAATGAAGAAGCAAATAAGTTAGCTCAAGCTGCATACGGATATCGAGAGAGTCGGGAAGTTTTGGCTATAGAAGAAGGTGTTTTAAATCTTGATCAAGTAGATGGTGATTGGAGATACTGAAATTACCAATTATCGAAAGATCCATCTCAAAAAGTTTCGAAAACTCGGATACAAAGCTCTCAAATTTGTGTTCCTTGATAATCGGTTATATTACAAATCCATCGATGGAGTATTGCTCAAATGTTTAAGTCAAGAAGAGGCCAAGAAAGTGATGTATGAGGTTCATGAAGGATTGTGTGGTGCACACGATCGACTTATCGGATGAAGTGGATAATTAGGAGAGGCTGGTTATTTTTGGCCGACTATGTTGGAGGATTGTTTTGAATATTACAAAGGGTGTCACAATTGTCAAAGATTGGCAATATTCAAAAAGTTCCAAGCATCTCGCTATGAATCCCATAATCAAGCCTTGGCCGTTCAGAGGATGGGGTGTAGATTTAATTGGTCAGATCAATCCTCCTTCTAGTAAGGGACACAAATTTGTTCTCTTGGCCACGGATTATTTCACCAAGTGGGTTGAAGCTATCCCTTTGAAGAAGGTAACGTCAGAAAATATGATCAGTTTTGTTAAGGAACATATAATTCTGATTCGGGATTCCTCAAACTATAACAACCGATCAAGGAACTCGGTTTACTTCTTGAATTCTGTGATTTTGCCAAAGATATGGGGATTAAGTTATATAATTCTTCTCCTTATTATGCACAAGCTAATGGTCAGGCAGAAGCATCAAATAAGGTTATGATTAAAATCATCCAGAAGAAGATTGATGAAAAACCAAGGAGATGGCACTTGGTTCTTAATGAAGCATTGTGGGCTTACCGAATGGCTTGTCATGGGTCCACTCAAACATCTCCCTATGAACTGGTTTATGGGCATCATCTTTGTACTACCATGGGAATTACGATTCGGGTTCAAAGGCGAGTTGTGTTACAGAAAGAATTGGTAGAAGAAGATTATAAGAATCTGATGATGGATGAATTGGAAGATTTACATTTGATTCGTCTCAAGGCATTGGAAAATATTGAGAAAAATAAAATACGCGTTGCCAAGTATTATAACAAAAGGTTAAATTTGAGGCGATTCGCGAGAAGGAGACTTGGTTTGGAAAACTATATTGCCAGTTGGAACAAAGGATAGAGCGTTCGGCAAATGGTCTCCAAATTGGGAAGGTCCTTTCGAATAGTAGAATGTGTACTGGTAATGCATACATATTGAGGACTTTATTTGGAGAGGTTTACGAGCTATCAATGGAAGATTTCTTAAGAAGTATTACCCAGTGTTGAGGTTGGTTCATGAATGTAGATCGAGAAAAGCCGATAAAAGAAAATCGCCTTTAGCTAAAAAATCAGATATAAGACCGAGAATAGCCGATATTGTTTATATCGCCTTTAGCACAAAATAGCCGATGCGACTTGCATCACCTCTAGCACAAGAATGTTTATGCAAGACCGGGTTGTTTTCAGCATTTTTACGGCGATCATGAGCAGAGAATTTTACCAAAAGGGATCAAAGAAATAAGTATTCTTCCAAAAGACAAGTTTATTTGAAGTCCATCCTAATACAAACTACTCCTCAAATAACTTGTTGAGGACGGATTTGAGGATGTGTGGATTGGCGAGGGCGGCGGCATGATCATCATAGACCTCAGGGCGCTCATCGATGTCGTCGATCTCGTCAAGGCGTCCTCCGGTGAGCCCGACCGGGTGGAAGGAGTAGTCTTCGTTGGTTCGGAGAGGTCATTGCCGCCTTGACCGAGAGAAACACCGAGGTGCACACCTTGGATGACGGCACGATCAACACGGCCGTCCACGACATCGGCGTGCCTCGGATGTCTCCCCCAGGCATTCACTTTGTCGGCGATCTTGTTCGCCGCCGCCTTCAGCGGTCATTCTCCTTGAAAAAGATTGGGGAAAGAAAAAGGAAAATGGGTCGACAAGCGAGGAAGCGAGGATGCTAAAACCAAATGAAGATATCAAACCGGTGATGGCGTCGCAGAGTTGCTTCCATTGGTCCTCCCATTCGGCTTGCTCGATCTTTGAATTTCTTGGAGACATCGCCTAGCTCCTCCGGGCTTCATCCTCTCTGGCGAAACTTGGCGCCTCCTCGTGAGAATACGGATGGTGTGCATCTCTTTGGTTCCGCCGGGCCCCAAGGATTGGAATGATAGGAGCTTAAAATTTGGAAGAGCCGGATGATGGAGTTCGGTTGAGTTCTTTGTCATGGGAGGAAGGAGATGATATTGGTGGAACCGTGACCCTTATCCACGATGAATGAGGAAGAAAAATTAAAACTAAGAGATGAACAAGAGAATTGCAAAGGGCAAAAGCCGAATCGTATTCCACTGGCGCCGGCAAACTGATGCTCTGCTTCCTTGACCTCCCGTCGGCGGGGACGCTTGCTGATGATCGCCACTGATTCGCCATTTACTTTGGTGGAGGTTAGGGTTTTCTTCTAGGATGAATCGAATGAAGGAAGTGGAGGAGACGGATGTGAGAACGCTAAAGCGGAGATAGCGATGAAGGCTAACGGAGGGGTCTATTTATAAGCTAGAGCGAAGAGTCGTGGCGAATTCTACTGAGTCGTGGGGCGAGAATGCCGAGCGGTGGAGTAGGGTTTTTCCTTTTGGTTGGGCCGCCATCTTTTGAAATTTGGGCAGGGCATGGGTTAAATCGGATGTCACTCGGCTATCTCCACGATTTGTTGGAGCCGAGCATTGTTCGGCTATACCCTCACAACATTTGGATTAGGATTCGTTCGGCTATTGGAAGAATGGAGACAATCGGCTACATTCTAATCGAGTAATCTAAGGAAAATGACCAATTGCTTACATTTTCGAACAAGTAAAAATATGTAAACATAAAGTTGGTTGATCAAGGGAAAAAGGATATCACATTTAAGTTTATTACAAGCCCAATGTCTACTTGTTCGGAAGATGATTGATTGCCTCTATGGCTTGATCTGATTCGGCTAACATTATCTAGCACTTTTGATCTTCATCTTTGAGCTCGGATCTTTGGATAACTTAGTTTTGATTTTTGGTCTTCTTTGATGGTGAAGTTATCTTTAGTGAATTTGCTTCTATGTTCTTGACAAATTAGCTATATGGGCCTGTGAGACTGAATTTTGGCATTCGATTCGGCTAGTTGAGCTTCTAATCGCTTTTTCATCCTCCATGGCTTTGATTCGGGCTCCAAGGTTGTCAAGGAATTTCTTGTAGTGCGGATATGAGAATGAAGATCTTTAATCTCTAGCTTCTTCAAAGATCTATCCTTGCAGAGCGACCCTCAAAGATATGTTCTTGGTTGCCCTTCTCACCATAGCAAAGTGGTCATCAAGATGGGTGTAGATTTTAGGGGGCCTTGAGAGCGGAGGGATATCTTGATCAATGAGTTCAAGGAGGTCTTTTATAAAGTGCGCATCTGAACGGACTAATGGTATCCTTGTTCGTGAGAATGATCATCTCTTTTAGCGAGAGCACGATTTTCCAATGATAAGGTTTGATGAGAAGTAATCTCTTCACTTTTATCAATGATGTAGTCCTCAATAGAGAAGGAGTATGGCGGTGGTCGGTTTAGTGATGTTCTTCTAAAGAAAAGAGAAGAAAGGAGGTGTTAGCCGATTGGGTAATTTTGCTAAAATATAGTGTAAGACAAGGCATTACTGCTTTGGTGATTGATCATCGGGATGGGTTATACCTGGCTTGTTGGAGAACTTGGTGAAGGTTCGGAAGGGACGGAGTTTGGAGCTTGATGAGGAGAAGTTTCCTTGCCGGTTCATCTAAGATTTCATCTATCCTCAATAAAGTAAATGATAATGAGCATAAGAGATAGATGTTATTAAAAAAGAGAAAAGAAAGGAGAAAAGGAAAATTAGTCGAACGATGTTACCTATAGTTTCATCAGATTTATGAGCCTTTGAACCTTGACTTCATGAGTCTCTGAAGCTTCATCATCATGAATTTCTTCATTTTCGGTAGAAACTTCAGGAGTTGGTTTTTGCATTTCGAGGTGAGTCTTGTCTAGTCTGGGAATTTCGACTATGCGGCTGCGATGGAAGTAATGAATATAGAGGTGGTGGGGTTTTATTGCTAAGTGGGGTTGTTAACACGATAGAGAATAAAGGGTTCGTACCTCAAAAGATAATTTGGCTTTCTTGGTCCTTGGTTTCGTGGGCAAGAGAAAACTTTCAGGTGTTTTCCTTTTATTTTTCCCTCTTGAAGATGCAGCAGCCGAAGTAGCAGGAGTTTTCATGAGTGCCTTTAAAGGTACTGAATCCAAAGTTGCAGGGATTTTCATGAATTCCTTTAATTTTGGAGCATCAAATCCCAGAGCAGGATTGGGACCAGCCGAATAATCTTTGGATTGCTTTGGTAGGGAAGTAGGCTCAAAATCTGTGCATAACCGGATGTTAAAATAGGAAGTGAATTCAAAAGCGAGGAAATGATGAGCCTAATGGAGTTACCTCACTATCGGAAGCAAAGTCAGGCTGCAAGTTTTTGCATAAAGGATGAACTGATATATTGAAGATATGAGCATGCCATTCTTGCCACCAAGAGACAAAGAAGGGATGAGCAACATCTATTAGCCCAAATGGAGATGGTTCGTATGTTGGCAATTCCCATCCTAATTCAAAGATTTTCTTGGCTTCCATTCTTTTGTTATTACTTCCCTTGGCTTCATGATTGTTGAGAAGAGGAATTTTGGGGCGGTGGCCACATCCTAATTGTCTGGCCACCATATATTTGGATAGTAGCATTCATAGGTGGACTGCACTAACCTCCCATGATGAAATTAATTTGGCGAGTGCAAGGTTTGATAAAGGAGTTGAAGATCTCCGTGGATTCTTGACTGAACAACCAATTTCATATTTGAACTTTGCGGGCAAAGTCAAATTTTCATTTTCTTTGTAAGGGAACCGAGTACATTGCGAATCCTTTGAAAAATAGCTTGAAGAAATGGCCAATGTCTATGCCAATCTTGATAGATGATCTTTGCTTCCCCATAAGTCGACAAGCCTTAACCTTTCTTTGTACTACCTTGACATAGTTAGTTGAAGGAAAACTTAGATTGAGGAGGCTCACAGAGGTTATCGATGCATATATAGCTGGAGCCACATTTGAATTAGCCACCAGGACCATTCACACAAGAGATTTCTCCACCTTGGCGCATCTGAAGAGTAATCGATGCATCATATGATCATGCAGACCCTAAGAGATATTTGCCTAGTGGGATGCGAGTACTGCGGCTAAGTCCTCACCATCACCATGTGATTCGAGGTTGGTTCATTGGATTTTCCACAAAAGATGAATCTGCATAGCCACATATTCATGAAAGCTTTCAACTCTTTGTCGGAGAGGCGATTGCGGATGCATTCATGTAGTTACGGATGTGTTTGACCCATCCACATCCGAGTGATGGCTCTTTGATTACTTTTGCTCTTGTACTTATAGGGGTATCTTTGGTAGTGACACGTTCAAGCCGATCATCATGAACACGTCGGCTAGAGTGATGGTCATCATACCATGACCAAAGATGAAGGCATTAATGGTGTCGGACCAAAAATGGGAAAAAGTTGCTATCAAGAGGGAATCGTTTACAGGTGTTTACGCTAAGGATAATTCCAAACAATGGTGATGTCTTGACTTTCCGATTGTGGCTTTGCTTTTCTCTAGCATTCTCTCTGTACCAATTCCGCCATCCGTGATTGGGGAAATGGTCAATTCTTGAGCGTGTTTGGCCATCGGTTTGGCGAGGTGATCCCAGATTTGAAGGGGATTCTTTGGGTTTCCTTCTCGATAATCTCAGAAGGGTCAGGATTTCCCATTGGGCCGAGGAAATAGGAATCGAGGTTGGCAGCATAGGGGATCAAAATCTGGTTCTTATATTCCTTTAGAAGGTGATTGAAATCAAAGAGGAATAAGCCAAAAGAGGAATGGGAGGATCAAATGAAAATTGCCGAATATAAGTAAAGTTTACCTCTGGGATTTCATCCTGGGTCGCCATTGAAGATTCGAAGTAGGTCCGAGGTTGCGCTGAAAACTTGAATTTTTGGGCAACGGCTGCGGTGTTGAACGGTGCTGACCTAGGAAGAAGAAGGAGCTTGTGGTCAATTTCAGAATAAAAACAACTTTTATCCCGAAATTGAGGGGGCATGTGTTAACACTGGATTTTGGTCGATTCTGGAGGATGATAGGTGGACCCGCATGCGGGAAGAAGGGTATTCGGCAGACAAAACAAGCGGTCGGCTAAATGCTTGTGCGGTCGGTTACTCCAGAAGGCGGTGACTCCATTCGGGAAAGCAGAAGATGGCAGGCAAGGCCGATCGAAAAGATGAAAGTTGTAATAATAAAGGACTCTGAGAGTTTAGGGTAAGGAATCATAAGTTTCCAAGTTTGTTTAGAAGTTCCTTTGTAAATCGTAGTCTTCTAGAACTCGTGTTTTGTCTAGGGTATAAATATTGACCCTCGACCATTGTAATGGGGGTACACAACCAAATCAATACAACCGGCCCCGTGCCAACTTTCGAGTCCCTTGGTCGTGTCGTCGAGTTCTTTGAGAGGAGTCATCGATCCGTCGACCTCCGTAAGTTCCGACAACCTTGTTATCATGTTTAGTATCATGCGGTGGATTTAGACGTGATGCAAGTAGTCTTGTTTGTTTTCAATGATCGTGCGGCGGATCTTTGCTTGACAATCAAGAAGTCTTTGCTTATGCTTTGTTATTGAGTAGATACCGTGCGGCAGGCGTTTGCTCAATATGCTTAGTGAAAGCAAGACAGTTATCGGCTCTATTAGATACGGCAAAATCTAAATAGATTCATTAAGTTGTCCTGTGTTGCATGTTTTAAATATTTCATATATTTGTAACACACTTTTTGCCCAATCTAGATTGACATTATTCGGCCATCTCTTGTGGTTTTATTCGTGCTTCAATGATCATTACTGTCATATTACCTCTGCAAATAGATAACATGCTCATAATGGCTGAATTATTTTAATCTAGATTGTTACATGTTGTGGGTTCATGCATGATAATTACGTTTAAGCTTTGACGGAACTAGGTGTCGTGCGGCAGATGCAGGTTTTAGATTAGTTTAATCGTGTTTATTTGCACGTTTCTTCTTCATGGATCCCAACTCGGTTGGATTGCTGAGCTTGGTTATGCATTAATTCATAATTAATTTCACTTGTTCAAACATGTCTTCCCATGCACATGCATTCGGTAATCGGATCTTTACGTGTGTTCATCTTACGATTAGCCGAATGGTTTATAAACTTGTTGGCAGACAGCTTCCTATAGCTGTATGTCGTTGTAAGTGGCTTCAGGGCCATATATATGGAACTGTCTGGTCTCACCTGACATGTTCCGGTCTGGCATTTAACTGTTTTATCCCTTTGTCTGGCCACATCCTAATTGTCTGGCCACCATATTTGGATAGTAGAATTCATAGGTGGACTACACTAACCTCCCATGATGAAATTCGGCTGGCAAAGTGCAAGGTTTGATAAAGGAGTTGAAGATCTCCGTGGATTCTTGACCTGAACAACCAATTTCATAGCTGAACTTGCAGGGCAAAGTCAAATTTTCATTTTCTTTGTAAAGGAACCAGAGTACATTGCCGAATCCTTTGAAAAATAGCTTGAAGAAATGGCCAATGTCTATGTCAATGCTGATAGATGATGCTGCTTCCCCATAAGTCTGACAAGCCTTAACCTTTGCGTACTACCTTCAGCATAGTTAACTGAAGGAAAACTTAGATTGAGGAGGCTCACAGAGGTTATCTGATGCATATATAGCTGGAGCCACATTTGAATTAGCCACCAGGGACCATTCACACAAGAGATTTCTCCACCTTGGCGCATCTGAAGAGTAATCTGATGCATCATATGATAAACAGACCCTAAGAGATATTTGCCTAGTGGGATCTGAGTACCTGCAGCTAAGTCCTCAGCCATCACCATGTGATTCAGGGTTGGTTCATTGGATTTTCCACAAAAGATGAATCTGCATAGCCACATATTCATGAAAGCTTTCAACTCTTTGTCAGAGACAGTGCCAGATGCATTCATGTAGTTCTGGATGTGTTTGACCCATCCACATCGAGTGATGGCTCTTTGATTACTTTTGCTCTTGTACTTATAGGGGTATCTTTGGTAGTGACACGCGTTCAAGCCGGTCATCATGAACACGTCGGCTAGAGTGATGGTCATCATACCATGACCAAAGATGAAGGCATTAATGGTGTCGGACCAAAATGGGAAGCTGCTATCAGAGGGAATCGTTTCAGGTGTTTACGCTAAGGATAATTCCAAACAATGGTGATGTCTTGACTTTCCCCGTGGCTCTTGCTTTTCTCTAGCATTCTCTGTACCAATTCCGCCATCCCGATTGGGGGAAATGGTCAATTCTTGAACGTGTTTGGCCATCGGTTTGGCGAGGTGATCCCAGATTTGAAGGGATTCTTTGGGTTTCCTTCTCGATAATCTCGGAAGGGTCGGGATTTCCCATTGGGCGAGGAAATAGGAATCGAGGTTGGCGGCATAGGGGATCAAAATCTGGTTCTTATATTCCTTTAGAAGGTGATTGAAATCAAAGAGGAATAAGCCAAAAGAGGAACGGAGGATCAAATGAAAATTGCGAATATAAGTAAAGTTTACCCGGGATTTCATCACGGTCGCCATTGAAGATTTGAAGTAGGTCCGAGTTTATTTGAAAACTTGAATTTTTGGGCAATTTGCGGTGTTGAGCGGTCTTGACCTAGGAAGAAGAAGGAGCTTGTGGTCAATTTTGAATAAAACAACTTTTATCCCGAAATTGAGGGGCATGTGTTAACTTTGGATTTTGGTCGATTTCGGAGGATGATAGGTGGACCCGCATGCGGGAAGAAGGGTATTAAATGAGACAAAACAAGCGGTCGGCTAAATGCTTGTGCGGTCGGTTACTCGAGCGGTGACTCCATTCGGAAAGCGAAGATGGCGAGGCAAGGCCGATCGAAAAGATGAAAGTTGTAATAATAAAGGACTCGAGAGTTTAGGGTAAGGAATCATAAGTTTCCAAGTTTGTTTAGAAGTTCCTTTGTAAATCGTAGTCTTCTAGAACTCGTGTTTTGTCTAGGGTATAAATATTGACCCTCGACCATTGTAATGGGGGTACACAACCAAATCAATACAACCGGCCCGTGCCAACTTTCGAGTCCCTTGGTCGTGTCGTCGAGTTCTTTGAGAGGAGTCATCGATCCGTCGACCTCCGTAAGTTCCGACAACCTTGTTATCATGTTTAGTATCATGCGGTGGATTTAGGCGTGATGCAAGTAGTCTTGTTTGTTTTCAATGATCGTCTGGCGGATCTTTGCTTGACAATCAAGAAGTCTTTGCTTATGCTTTGTTATTGAGTAGATACCTGCAGTGCGGCGGGCATTTGCTCAATATGCTTAGTGAAAGCAAGGCAGGTTATCGGCTCTATTAGATACGGCAAAATCTAAATAGATTCATTAAGTTGTCTGTGTTGCATGTTTTAAATATTTCATATATTTGTAACACACTTTTGCCCAATCTAGATTGACATTATTCGCCATCTCTTGTGGTTTTATTAGGTGCTTCAATGATCATTCTTGTCATATTACCTCGCAAATAGATAACATGCTCATAATGGCTGAATTATTTTAATCTAGATTGTTACATGTTGTGGGTTCATGCATGATAATTACGTTTAAGCTTTGACGGAACTAGGTGTCGTCTGCGGCAGATGCGAGTTTTAGATTAGTTTAATCGTGTTTATTTGCACGTTTCTTCTTCATGGATCCCAACTTCGGTTGGATTCTTTGAGCTTGGTTATGCATTAATTCATAATTAATTTCACTTGTTCAAACATGTCTTCCATGCACATGCATTCGATAATCGGATCTTTACGTGTGTTCATCTTACGATTAGCGAATGGTTTATAAACTTGTTGGCGCATGACTTCCTATAGTTGTATGTCGTTGTAAATAACCGAGGGCCATATATATGGGCTATCTGGTCTCACTGACATGTTCGGTCGGCATTTAACTGTTTTATCCTTTATGCAGCCACATCCTAATTGTCCGCCACCATATTTGGATAGTAGAATTCATAGGTGGACTACACTAACCTCCCATGATGAAATTAAATTTGGCAAAGTGCAAGGTTTGATAAAGGAGTTGAAGATCTCCGTGGATTCTTGACTGAACAACCAATTTCATATTTGAACTTTGGGGGCAAAGTCAAATTTTCATTTTCTTTGTAAAGGAACCAGAGTACATTGCGAATCCTTTGAAAAATAGCTTGAAGAAATGGCCAATGTCTATGTCAATCTTTGATAGATGATCTTTGCTTCCCCATAAGTCCGACAAGCCTTAACCTTTCTTTGTACTACCTTCACATAGTTAAGCGAAGGAAAACTTAGATTGAGGAGGCTCACAGAGGTTATCGATGCATATATAGTGGAGCCACATTTGAATTAGCCACGAGGGACCATTCACACAAGAGATTTCTCCACCTTGGCGCATCTGAAGAGTAATCGATGCATCATATGATAAATGAGACCCTAAGAGATATTTGCCTAGTGGGATACGAGTACTGCAGCTAAGTCCTCACCATCACCATGTGATTCGGGGTTGGTTCATTGGATTTTCCACAAAAGATGAATCTGCATAGCCACATATTCATGAAAGCTTTCAACTCTTTGTCGAGGCGAGTGCGGATGCATTCATGTAGTTACGGATGTGTTTGACCCATCCACATCCGGTGATGGCTCTTTGATTACTTTTGCTCTTGTACTTATAGGGGTATCCTTGGTAGTGACACGTTCAAGCCGGTCATCATGAACACGTCGGCTAGAGTGATGGTCATCATACCATGACCAAAGATGAAGGCATTAATGGTGTCGGACCAAAAATGGGAAGCTGCTATCAAGAGGGAATCGTTTCTGGGTGTTTCTGCTAAGGATAATTCCAAACAATGACTGATGTCTTGACTTTCCCAGTGGCTGCTGCTTTTCTCTAGCATTCTCCTGTACCAATTCCGCCATCCGGCGATTGGGGGAAATGGTCAATTCTTGAACGTGTTTGGCCATCGGTTTGGCGAGGTGATCCCAGATTTGAAGGGGATTCTTTGGGTTTCCTTCTCGATAATCTCAGAAGGGTCAGGATTTCCCATTGGGCCGAGGAAATAGGAATCGAGGTTGGCAGCATAGGGGATCAAAATCTGGTTCTTATATTCCTTTAGAAGGTGATTGAAATCAAAGAGGAATAAGCCAAAAGAGGAACGGGAGGATCAAATGAAAATTGCCGAATATAAGTAAAGTTTACCTCTGGGATTTCATCACGGGTCGCCATTGAAGATTCGAAGTAGGTCCGAGGTTATTTGAAAACTTGAATTTTTGGGCAACGGCTGCGGTGTTGAACGGTGCTGACCTAGGAAGAAGAAGGAGCTTGTGGTCAATTTCAGAATAAAAACAACTTTTATCCCGAAATTGAGGGGGCATGTGTTAACACTGGATTTTGGTCGATTCTGGAGGATGATAGGTGGACCCGCATGCGGGAAGAAGGGTATTCGGCAGACAAAACAAGCGGTCGGCTAAATGCTTGTGCGGTCGGTTACTCCAGAAGGCGGTGACTCCATTCGGGAAAGCAGAAGATGGCAGGCAAGGCCGATCGAAAAGATGAAAGTTGTAATAATAAAGGACTCTGAGAGTTTAGGGTAAGGAATCATAAGTTTCCAAGTTTGTTTAGAAGTTCCTTTGTAAATCGTAGTCTTCTAGAACTCGTGTTTTGTCTAGGGTATAAATATTGACCCTCGACCATTGTAATGGGGGTACACAACCAAATCAATACAACCGGCCCCGTGCCAACTTTCGAGTCCCTTGGTCGTGTCGTCGAGTTCTTTGAGAGGAGTCATCGATCCGTCGACCTCCGTAAGTTCCGACAACCTTGTTATCATGTTTAGTATCATGCGGTGGATTTAGACATGATGCAAGTAGTCTTGTTTGTTTTCAATGATCGTGCGGCGGATCTTTGCTTGACAATCAAGAAGTCTTTGCTTATGCTTTGTTATTGAGTAGATACTGCAGTGCGTGGCGTTTGCTCAATATGCTTAGTGAAAGCAAGGCAGGTTATCGGCTCTATTAGATACGGCAAAATCTAAATAGATTCATTAAGTTGTCCTGTGTTGCATGTTTTAAATATTTCATATATTTGTAACACACTTTTGCCCAATCTAGATTGACATTATTCGCCATCTCTTGTGGTTTTATTCGTGCTTCAATGATCATTCTTGTCATATTACCTCTGCAAATAGATAACATGCTCATAATGGCTGAATTATTTTAATCTAGATTGTTACATGTTGTGGGTTCATGCATGATAATTACGTTTAAGCTTTGACGGAACTAGGTGTCGTCTTGGCGGATGCGAGTTTTAGATTAGTTTAATCGTGTTTATTTGCACGTTTCTTCTTCATGGATCCCAACTCGGTTGGATTCTTTGAGCTTGGTTATGCATTAATTCATAATTAATTTCACTTGTTCAAACATGTCTTCCCATGCACATGCATTCGGTAATCGGATCTTTACGTGTGTTCATCTTACGATTAGCGAATGGTTTATAAACTTGTTGGCGAATGACTTCCTATAGTTGTATGTCGTTGTAAGTAACCCGAGGGCCATATATATGGGCTATACGGTCTCACCCGACATGTTCGGATGCGGCATTTAACTGTTTTATCCTTTATGCGCCACATCCTAATTGTCCGCCACCATATTTGGATAGTAGAATTCATAGGTGGACTACACTAACCTCCCATGATGAAATTCGGTGGCAAAGTGCAAGGTTTGATAAAGGAGTTGAAGATCTCCGTGGATTCTTGACTCGAACAACCAATTTCATAGTTGAACTTGCGGGGCAAAGTCAAATTTTCATTTTCTTTGTAAAGGAACGAGTACATTGCGAATCCTTTGAAAAATAGCTTGAAGAAATGGCCAATGTCTATGTCAATGCTTGATAGATGATCTTTGCTTCCCCATAAGTCGACAAGCCTTAACCTTTCTTTGTACTACCTTGACATAGTTAGCTGAAGGAAAACTTAGATTGAGGAGGCTCACGAGAGGTTATCGATGCATATATATTTGGAGCCACATTTGAATTAGCCACTGGGACCATTCACACAAGAGATTTCTCCACCTTGGCGCATCTCGAAGAAGAGTCGATGCATCATATGATAATGCAGACCCTAAGAGATATTTGCCTAGTGGGATCTCGAAAGTACTGCGGCTAAGTCCTCAGCCATCACCATGTGATTCGGGGTTGGTTCATTGGATTTTCCACAAAAGATGAATCTGCATAGCCACATATTCATGAAAGCTTTCAACTCTTTGTCGAGAGCGATTGCGAGATGCATTCATGTAGTTACGGATGTGTTTGACCCATCCACATCCAGAGTGATGGCTCTTTGATTACTTTTGCTCTTGTACTTATAGGGGTATCTTTGGTAGTGACACGTTCAAGCCGGTCATCATGAACACGTCGGCTAGAGTGATGGTCATCATACCATGACCAAAGATGAAGGCATTAATGGTGTCGGACCAAAAATGGGAAGAAGCTGCTATCAAGAGGGAATCGTTTACGGGTGTTTACGCTAAGGATAATTCCAAACAATGACTGATGTCTTGACTTTCCCGATGTTGCTTGCTTTTCTCTAGCATTCTCTGTACCAATTCCGCCATCCGTGATTGGGGGAAATGGTCAATTCTTGAACGTGTTTGGCCATCGGTTTGGCGAGGTGATCCCATTTGAAGGGATTCTTTGGGTTTCCTTCTCGATAATCTCGGAAGGGTCGGGATTTCCCATTGGGCGAGGAAATAGGAATCGAGGTTGGCGGCATAGGGGATCAAAATCTGGTTCTTATATTCCTTTAGAAGGTGATTGAAATCAAAGAGGAATAAGCCAAAAGAGGAAGCGGGAGGATCAAATGAAAATTGCCGAATATAAGTAAAGTTTACCTCTGGGATTTCATCACAGGTCGCCATTGAAGATTCGAAGTAGGTCCGAGGTTACTTTGAAAACTTGAATTTTTGGGCAGCGGTGCGGTGTTGAACGGTCTTGACCTAGGAAGAAGAAGGAGCTTGTGGTCAATTTCAGAATAAAAACAACTTTTATCCCGAAATTGAGGGGCATGTGTTAACCTTTGGATTTTGGTCGATTCGGAGGATGATAGGTGGACCCGCATGCGGAAGAAGGGTATTCGGCGAGACAAAACAAGCGGTCGGCTAAATGCTTGTGCGGTCGGTTACTCGTATATGCGGTGACTCCATTCGGGAAAGCGGAAGATGGCGAGGCAAGGCCGATCGAAAAGATGAAAGTTGTAATAATAAAGGACTCGAGAGTTTAGGGTAAGGAATCATAAGTTTCCAAGTTTGTTTAGAAGTTCCTTTGTAAATCGTAGTCTTCTAGAACTCGTGTTTTGTCTAGGGTATAAATATTGACCCTCGACCATTGTAATGGGGGTACACAACCAAATCAATACAACCGCCCCGTGCCAACTTTCGAGTCCCTTGGTCGTGGTCGCCGAGTTCTTTGAGAGGAGTCATCGATCCGTCGACCTCCGTAAGTTAAAACAACCTTGTTATCATGTTTAGTATCATGCGGTGGATTTAGGCGTGATGCAAGTAGTCTTGTTTGTTTTCAATGATCGTGCGGCGGATCTTTGCTTGACAATCAAGAAGTCTTTGCTTATGCTTTGTTATTGAGTAGATACCTGCAAATGCGTGGCGTTTGCTCAATATGCTTAGTGAAAGCAAGGCAGATTATCGGCTCTATTAGATACGGCAAAATCTAAATAGATTCATTAAGTTGTCCTGTGTTGCATGTTTTAAATATTTCATATATTTGTAACACACTTTTTGCCCAATCTAGATTGACATTATTCGCCATCTCTTGTGGTTTTATTTCGTGCTTCAATGATCATTCTTGTCATATTACCTCTGCAAATAGATAACATGCTCATAATGGCTGAATTATTTTAATCTAGATTGTTACATGTTGTGGGTTCATGCATGATAATTACGTTTAAGCTTTGACGGAACTAGGTGTCGTATGTGTGATGCAGAGTTTTAGATTAGTTTAATCGTGTTTATTTGCACGTTTCTTCTTCATGGATCCCAACTCGGTTGGATTTCTTTGAGCTTGGTTATGCATTAATTCATAATTAATTTCACTTGTTCAAACATGTCTTCCCATGCACATGCATTCGGTAATCGGATCTTTACGTGTGTTCATCTTACGATTAGCCGAATGGTTTATAAACTTGTTGGGCGCAGACAGCTTCCTATAGCTGTATGTCGTTGTAAGTGGCTTCGAGGGGCCATATATATGGGCTATGCGGTCTCACTGACATGTTCCGGTCTGCGGCATTTAATCGTTTTATCCTTTGTGCGGCCACATCCTAATTGTCTCGCCACCATATTTGGATAGTAGAATTCATAGGTGGACTACACTAACCTCCCATGATGAAATTCGGCTGGCAAAGTGCAAGGTTTGATAAAGGAGTTGAAGATCTCCGTGGATTCTTGACCTGAACAACCAATTTCATAGCTGAACTTGCAGGGCAAAGTCAAATTTTCATTTTCTTTGTAAAGGAAACGAGTACATTGCGAATCCTTTGAAAAATAGCTTGAAGAAATGGCCAATGTCTATGTCAATCTTTGATAGATGATCTTTGCTTCCCCATAAAGTCGACAAGCCTTAACCTTTCTTTACTACCTTCAAACATAGTTAGCTGAAGGAAAACTTAGATTGAGGAGGCTCACAGAGGTTTCTCGATGCATATATAGCTGGAGCCACATTTGAATTAGCCACCGGGGACCATTCACACAAGAGATTTCTCCACCTTGGCGCATCTCAAGAGTAATCGATGCATCATATGATAAATGAGACCCTAAGAGATATTTGCCTAGTGGGATCTGAGTACTGCGGCTAAGTCCTCGTACCATCACCATGTGATTCGAGGGTTGGTTCATTGGATTTTCCACAAAAGATGAATCAAGCATAGCCACATATTCATGAAAGCTTTCAACTCTTTGTCGGAGGCAGTGCGGATGCATTCATGTAGTTACGGATGTGTTTGACCCATCCACATCCGGTGATGGCTCTTTGATTACTTTTGCTCTTGTACTTATAGGGGTATCTTTGGTAGTGACGCGTTCAAGCCGGTCATCATGAACACGTCGGCTAGAGTGATGGTCATCATACCATGACCAAAGATGAAGGCATTAATGGTGTCGGACCAAAATGGGAAGCTGCTATCAAGAGGGAATCGTTTCAGGTGTTTTCGCTAAGGATAATTCCAAACAATGGTGATGTCTTGACTTTCCCGATGGGCTTCTTTGCTTTTCTCTAGCATTCTCTCTGTACCAATTTCGCCATCCGTGATTGGGGGAAATGGTCAATTCTTGAACGTGTTTGGCCATCGGTTTGGCGAGGTGATCCCAGATTTGAAGGGATTCTTTGGGTTTCCTTCTCGATAATCTCGGAAGAATTCAAGGATTTCCCATTGGGCCGAGGAAATAGGAATCGAGGTTGGCGACATAGGGGATCAAAATCTGGTTCTTATATTCCTTTAGAAGGTGATTGAAATCAAAGAGGAATAAGCCAAAGAGGAGCAGGAGGATCAAATGAAAATTGCGAATATAAGTAAAGTTTACCTCGGGATTTCATCCTGGGTCGCCATTGAAGATTCGAAGTAGGTCCGAGGTTTATTTGAAAACTTGAATTTTTGGGCAATTTTGCGGTGTTGAACGGTCTTGACCTAGGAAGAAGAAGGAGCTTGTGGTCAATTTCGAATAAAAACAACTTTTATCCGAAATTGAGGGGCATGTGTTAACTTTGGATTTTGGTCGATTACGGAGGATGATAGGTGGATCCGCATGCGGAAGAAGGGTATTCGGCGAGACAAAACAAGCGGTCGGCTAAATGCTTGTGCGGTCGGTTACTCGTAGCGGTGACTCCATTCGGGAAAGCGAAGATGGCGAGCAAGGCCGATCGAAAAGATGAAAGTTGTAATAATAAAGGACTCGAGAGTTTAGGGTAAGGAATCATAAGTTTCCAAGTTTGTTTAGAAGTTCCTTTGTAAATCGTAGTCTTCTAGAACTCGTGTTTTGTCTAGGGTATAAATATTGACCCTCGACCATTGTAATGGGGGTACACAACCAAATCAATACAACCGGCCCGTGCCAACTTTCGAGTCCCTTGGTCGTGTCGCCGAGTTCTTTGAGAGGAGTCATCGATCCGTCGACCTCCGTAAGTTCCGAACAACCTTGTTATCATGTTTAGTATCATGCGGTGGATTTAGACGTGATGCAAGTAGTCTTGTTTGTTTATCAATGATCGTGCGGCGGATCTTTGCTTGACAATCAAGAAGTCTTTGCTTATGCTTTGTTATTGAGTAGATACCGTGCGTGCGGCGTTTGCTCAATATGCTTAGTGAAAGCAAGATGGTTATCGGCTCTATTAGATACGGCAAAATCTAAATAGATTCATTAAGTTGTCTGTGTTGCATGTTTTAAATATTTCATATATTTGTAACACACTTTTTGCCCAATCTAGATTGACATTATTCGCCATCTCTTGTGGTTTTATTCGTGCTTCAATGATCATTCTTGTCATATTACCTCCGCAAATAGATAACATGCTCATAATGGCTGAATTATTTTAATCTAGATTGTTACATGTTGTGGGTTCATGCATGATAATTACGTTTAAGCTTTGGCGGAACTAGGTGTCGTATGCGGCGAGATGCAGAGTTTTAGATTAGTTTAATCGTGTTTATTTGCACGTTTCTTCTTCATGGATCCCAACTCGGTTGGATTGCTGAGCTTGGTTATGCATTAATTCATAATTAATTTCACTTGTTCAAACATGTCTTCCCATGCACATGCATTCGGTAATCAGATCTTTACGTGTGCTCATCTTACGATTAGCCGAATGGTTTGTAAACTTGTTGGCGCATGACTTCCTATAGTCGTATGTCGTTGTAAGTGGCTTCGGGGCCGTATATATGGAACTATCTGGTCTCACCGACATGTTCCGTCCAACATTTAACTGCTTTTTATCCCTTGTTAGTTCTTTTTCAGTCAAATCGCCCTGGCACGCTTAAGGTCACGAAGCACCCGGGAACCCGATTGAAGCCACGCTTTCCGGCTTGCTGTGTGTAAGGCACAGTGCGTCACATTTTGTGTCAACAGACCTTTAGCTAAATTTTCTGAAATTCATTCACCAACATGGCATTGTCACACTATTTTCAAAATTAAAATTATTCCAAGTCTTGAGCTGAATTTGATTTTAAGTTCCATTTCCAAGCCATTAGAAATACTAGCTAGTCATATTATTTTTCTACAGCAAAAGTTGTATTGTCATCTACAAAGTTTGTACTTCAAACTTTGTTTAAGTATCACACACATGTTCAATAGTATTTTTGCTTAATAAAAATTGGTTTTCAACCCTACTTGATATACATGAGCAATTGAATCAACTTTCATTTAACATTTTTATTGGCCATTTTAAGTTACAAGAAATTTATCTACACATTCTATCACATGCATTATCACATAAACATGATGCTCATGATAGGGTTTAATAGTTTGTTTAGGGTGTAACACCGAGGGTGTTACATTGAGTGACCGACGGTGATGGTGTGGTGGTGGTACGGCGCGGCGAGCTTCTTCATCTCCGATCTTTGTCTCCGTTTAGGCGGTCGGGATCCGCTTGGCCATGGAGCTGCTACGCCTCCTGCTGGGCTTCGTGGATGTGGTCGTCGTCCTCCTTCGGTGGTGAGGCTAGTCTCGGTTGGGGTTGATCTGCTTCGTCCCGTATCGGATCTGCTTCTGCTTCCACTGCGGCTCTTCTTCTTCTCCGGCTTGCGCTTCTTCCAGTCTTCGTTGACTCCCCCAAGGTGAAATCCCCAAATCCCCTTTGCTTTCATTCTAGGGTTTCCTGTTTTCCTATTTTGATTTCGATTTGTCTCTGTGGAATGATTGTTTGGGTACCTGATGCTTGTGTAGTTGCTATGAATGTTGATTTCAAGCATTGAAACATTTATGCTGCATTGTTGGTACTTTTCATATGGTTGATGATGAATCTATCCACTATATGTTGAAATGTTAATTCTTTCATGGTCGATGATGATTTTTTCCAATGCACTGGAGGCATTTTTTTTCTGTAGTCGTGTTGTTAGCTTTTGATATGAATGATTGCACTTTCATGTTAAGGCCAGCCAGGGTCTACTACTGCTGAGTTGTATGTTTTAATGTTGAATGCATGTAGATGGATTCAACTACACAACGTGAGATGATGGCCAGGCAAGCAGTTGCCATGGTTGTGGTTATGCTTTCATTTTTTGTCACTAGACTAAGAAGAATTAGGGCCCAGCTAGAGCCTGTCCCTTATGGTCCTAGATCATTAAGCCAGCATCATAGGCTATCCACCCTCCAAATGATATTTAATAGCACTGATACTGAGTGTTTGGCTATGTTGTGTATGACCAGAGCTCCTTTTTTTGCTCTATGCAACCTTTTTAGAGGTAGAGACCTTGTTAGAGAAACCAGTGGGTGTTCAGTTGAGGAGCAGGTTGCAATGTTCCTCCATGTTGTTGGTCACAACCAGAGGTTCAAGGTAGTTCACCAGTCTTTTAGGAGGTCCATTGAGACAGTTGGTAGAGTCTTCCACCAAGTTCTCTATGCGGTTGGTGAGCTTAGGAATGAAATAATCGAGCCTCCTACCACTGCCACACATCCAAAAATCATGGGTAGCCAGAGATGGTACCCATATATGCAAGTACTTGTTAATCATGTTTATCTATCTTGGGTTTAACCAATTGCTATGTTTACACTTATCCACTATCCTACACATTTCTAGGACTGTGTTGGTGCCATTGATGGCACACATGTGTTGGCAAGATGTAAGGTCGAGATGGCGGACTAGAGGGAGAATAGTCCTTTCTAAAAACTTAATCGCGTTGGCTAACTGAAACAAGTGTGGAATTAAAACTATCGGTCTATCCAAGACTACACCCTTCTATCTATGTTCTTTAGCACCTTCCAAAGATACTAATTAAGAAACAAGGGTGCCGAGCTAGCTAGAGCTCACCTAACCAATTTTAGAAGTAAGGTCACACAAACCTATGCCACTAGTACTTTAAACAACAAGGGAGCTCCTACACATACTAGTAAGCAAAAGCACAAAGCCACCTAATGCTCACTAACAATGCTCAATAACAAGGCAACCAATGCCAAATTAGAGAGCGCAATTACTTAGCTACACAAACTAAGCCATGTGACTAACAAGGTTACACAAACCAAATTAGCCACGCAAGGGAGCTATTTTTATGCTACACAAGCAAGAAGGTAACTAGTAAGCTACACAAGCTAACTAATTACAAGAGCAACTACACAAACATAATGTATATGAAATATAAATACAAGCTTGTGAAAGGGGATTGCAAACCAACGGGAAGAACAAGGTTGACATGGTGATTTTTCTCCCAAGGTTCACGTGTTTGCCAACACGCTAGTCCCCGTTATGTCGACCGCTCACTAGGTGGTTCGGCGGCTAATTGGCATCACCCGCCAAGCCCGCACGTCGGGCACCGCAAGAACCTACCCTGAAAGTGAGGGTAGCTCAATGACACGCTCAACTAGAGTTGCTCTTTGTGGCTCCCGCGGGGCGAGCACAATACCCCTCACAAAAGCTCTTCTTCGGAGCACCACACAAGCTTCCTGCGGGCTTCGACGAAGACCACCACCAAGCTATCTAGGAGGCAGCAACCTCCAAGAGTAACAAGCACCACCGGCTTGTAACTCGATCATCTAGTGCCACTCGATGTAACCTCATGATGCAATCGCACTAGAATCGCTCTCTCACACAATCAGATGATCACTATCAAGCATATGTGAGATGGAGGGCTCCCAAGCACTACCACACAAGCCACCAAGGCTCTAGTGTGCTCAGCTGCCGGCCCAAGGCCGACCAAGGCTTCTATTTATAACCCCACGAACAAATAGAGCCGTTACCCCTTCACTGGGCAAAAGTCGGGACGACCAGACACACCGGTCTGATCGACCGGACGCTGGACCTCGGCGTCTGGTCACGCGATACTCGCCACGTGTCCCGTCCTTCAAACGCTGTTCATCCGATCTTAACGGTCATCTGACGACCGAATGCAGCAGCTTCAACTGACCGGACGCTGAGCCTCCAGCGTCCGGTCATTTCCAGTAAGGTTCTAGAAACGACATTTCACGACCGGACGTGTCTGGTCGATCGAGATTGGACGCAGCACCAGCGTCCGGTCACTCTCCAGCTTCTGCTCCACCTGCGTCACCATACGTCAGCTCTGACCAGACGCACACAGCCAGCGTCCGGTCATAGCGTGACCAGAGTCTAGTCCACTCTGTGGGACCTTTCTCACCTCCATTTCATCACCGAGTTGATCCACATCAACTCCAACTTCATCTCCTTTGTAAATGTGCCAACACCACCAAGTGTACACCATCATGTGTATGTGTGTTAGCATTTTCACAATCATTTTCTAAAGGATTAGCCACTCAACTTGCCACGCCACTCAATCCTAGCGACGATGCAAAGTTAGATCACTCGAGTGGCACTAGATGACCGATATGCAAACAAGTTTGCCCCTCTTGATAGTACGGTCATCTATCCTAAACCCGATCATCAACTTCTCTACACACCTATGACCGGTGAAATGAAATGCCCTAAGTTATACCTTTGCCTTGCGCATTCCATTCCATCTCCTCCAATATTGATGCAACACATGCACCAACATGATCAACAATGATATGATCCACTTCATATCATCACGTGATCATATTGGTTCATCGATCTTGACTTTACTTGCTTTTCACCGTTGCCTTCGTCCATCGGTGCCAAGTCTTGCTCAAGCTTCACCGCCACGCGGTCCATTGCTCCAAAGCCTCCGACTTGCCCTTCACGCTTGCAACCAATCCATCAAGCCAAGTCTTGTCTTGATCTTCTCCACCTTGATCATATGACTCAATGTCATGTCTCATGTGCAATAAGCTCCTTCATCATCACATGTGTGAGCTTTGCAACATCTCCAAGCCATTTTCACCTTCATGGCATATGTTGCTCACACACATGTACCTGTGGACTTATCACCTATGTATCTCATATAAACACAATTAGTCCACCTAGGTTGCCACTCAATTACCAAAACCACACATAGACCTTTCAATCTCTCCCTTTTTGGTAATTGATGACAACTCTACAAAGATATGGAAATTAAGCTCTTTTGGATTCATGTTGCTTGCCCAAGCAATTTTACCATGTGAAAATGATTTTGGACAAGTACCACAAACCTGAAATTGTAGTATTAGCCCCCCTACATATGTGCTAGAGTGTTTGATTTGAAGCTCACACATATGCATAGATTAAAATTATGGGAGAGTAATTACTACTAAATGATGCTAAGGTGTATAGAATAAACCTTTGAAGCATGTACCAATCGGAGTTGCACCTTTAAGTTCATCCTTAGCACCATGGTTAGCTAGATATCACTTGGAAATAAAAAGCACTAGATACCTTGTGAGATCAACATTAAAAGCAAGGTACTAGCATTACTTGAAAAGCATACCAAGTGTCTAGCTATCATTCTATGCATGCTAGTTATCAAATCATCATTCAAGTTCTACAACTAGCATACACCACACAAGCATGCATATTGAATTTAAAAGCTTATGCAATGCAAGCAAGCACATGAATATGCTCATATCAAATGCAATCAATTAAAGTTCATGAGCTTGCTCCCCCTACTTGTGTGCTTCTCTTGTCCAAGAATTTTGATCTATCTCTTTTCTTCAATGTTGCTCCCTCTTTGTCCATGTCCATGTCCAACCTCTACTTCTTTGAGCTTATCTCTCCCCCTTGTACAATCTCAATCTCAAAGCTTTCATATCTTTGTACAATCTCTCCCCCTTTGTCATCAATTTCCATAAAAGGTGTGCTTCTCATTAGTGCAAAGGTATGCATTTGGGGTAAATGGTTGAGTCTTGAATCTTGCATTTTTATGTACATCACTTGATTGTTGGAATGACACCACTTGTAGATACCACTTGTAACTTGTACCACTTGTATCTTATGTAGGGCTTCTTGAGATACCACACATAGGATCTTTGATCTTGATATCAATTTGTGGGACACCTCCCCTATGTGATAGCATGGGTCATCCATTTGATACACTTGAGCTCTTGTAGGTGAGGGATGCATTCTTCATTTGATGATCACTTAAAGTTGAGGATCACTTGTGGAACCATCGTCTTGCATGATTGATACCATGTGTAGATGTGATACCACTTGAAAGAATCTTCTAGTATGGAACCACTTGTTGGATTTATTAATAAAAACCATTTCTTGAACCTTTGTTATCTTTATGAGTACCACTTAAGGATATCACTTGTGAGTTGATCTAGACATCACTTGTAGATTCTTGATGAAATACTTGAGTCTAGATATCACTTGTAACAAACAAACTAGATATCCATTTGCATTGTTGTCTTGTGCTTGTACTCTTATCACTATCATGAGCTTTTAATGTTGACTTGAACTAAATTGATTTGCCTAAACTTCCAAGTCCGGTTTGAACCAATGACAAGCTTCTTCACACCTCTTGCAAGGGTTATCTTACCAATGTTGTACTTGTCACTTGTTGGCAATCCAAATTAAGTCAAGTACTTGGGTTTACTTAGCTCATGAACAAATTCATATACTAACCACTAGATCAATTAATCATTCAAGCAATAGTGGTAGGCTATGAATTTAAATATTTTATTTGTTATGCATGATCCTATGAAACATGTACTATATGCAATAACCGCATACTAGTAAGGGATGAAATGATCATGCACATTACAATGATACCTTTGCTATGTTGAAGTAGAGGATAGTCACATAGATTCCAATTCTTTACTCCAATAGCAAAGTGAAGTCCAATTATAAGCTTGGTGGAGACCAATAGATACTATTTTGAATTCCATTCTTCACCCATATGAAATGAATACCACTTATGATCAAGTGTACTTTCTTGTTGTGGTTGGCTTGCTTCTTCTTTTCATCTTTACTTGCCTGAGAGCATCAATTTGAGAATACCACTTGAAATATCATGACTAGCTCTCTTTGGGTGTTGTTTGCTTTTCTTGGTCAATCCTTTTGATTGCTTCAACTAAGCATCTTAAATATTTCTCGGATCACCACTTCCATGTTAGCCTTCCAAGTACCACACTTGGTTCACCTACTCATAGGCGGCAAGCCCCTACACTAGGGAGAAGTGACCTCTCTCCAAAGAACCATTCTTGATACTCACTTAAAATACCTTGATTGATTGATCCAAGTGATGAACTTAACTAGATGAGTAACCTTGATTCCTTCTTTAAGTCCTTTTCTTTCTACTTGTTTAAGTCATTTTGTTTCTACCAAATGATTTCCAATAGTCACTAGAACTTCAACTTCAACTTCATCTTGAGTTTGATCTTGATCTTTCAATTAGAGTACCGAATGTGTGCAGAGTACACTCCACAATCAAATGGCCTTGTACTCTTTGCTTGTCATACTTAAATACCATCTCAAAACCAAACTTGGGTACCTCAAACACTTGTAAGCATATTTTCAACTTGAAGATCTTTCAATCAAAGTGACTCTAGATCAATCCAATATTTGTCACTTTTCTGGCAGATTCTGTACCCTTTAAAGAAATAAGCATATCTCCCAAAGTACAAATCCAAATATCACTAAATTTGGTGGAGATATGCTTTACTAAGTTATCTAGCAGCTGTAAAAATTTGAGCTTCATTTGACTTCTTGATTGCTACCAGATTTCAATTCTTCCACCACTGCTACTGCTACACTATAGCTGACAAGAACCACTCCAAAACCGAAGCATTTCTTATCCAATTCTCATGAAATTTGTACAACATATTATACCATAAGTCTAGAGCATGTACACTAATTTTTAAGCCAATCCAATAAGTTTTGATCAATCAAACATGGCTAAGATCACAGCTCACTCAGATTTTTAATATAGGACATATTTCAATCAGTTGAGCTATACTTCATCAAATATGAATCAAACTTAAAACCAACTTGTTTGAATACTTTCACAAGATATAAATCCATTCAATCCACTTACTAAATGTCATCTTATAAACTTATCCAACACAAATCAATCCAAACTTGACTACTAATCAATTATCCATTCAATCATCTTATAGCAAACAATATTGCATATTTATCCAATTCAATCAACTCATATGCACCCAAATGAAATGATCAACAAGAAATATACCTTGGTTAGCTCATGATCATCCAACTAGCAAGCTTCAACTCAATTATTTGCAAGTCATCAAATATATCCAATAAATCACCACAACTTGAATATGACACTTGTATGTTGTAGCACATTTGGACTTCACTCAATTATCATGGTATTGGGTTTGGTTGTGCACTAGGCTTTATAACTTGACTCAACATATGATGATCAATATGAAGTCAATTGAATTAAGTCTCCAATGCCAATGGTACCTACAATCAATCATCCACTTTTTGATGGTACCCAGACAATTTTGGGTCCTCTCAAGTTAGAAGCAACATACTTAAGCATAGCCTTAGTATGAGTAGCGGGATGTTTTGCAATAGCAACCATAGAGGTACCATTACCATCCTTTCTAAGCAAATTATCATCAACAATTGAAATAGGCTTAGAAATGTCACCTAGGGGACATGAATGTGCCATGTGTCCCCTTTTCCGGCATGAGTAGCACTTTCTCTTTGATTGAGCCTTCTCTTCCTTGCTCATGTGGTGCTTCTCATTGCCCCGCCTCTCATGGATTGCTTGATCCTTCTTCTCAAGCTTGGTAGGACACTTAGAGGCAAAGTGTCCCATACTTCCACACTTGAAGCACTTGATGCGAGCATAATCTTTCTTCCCATCTTCATTCTTGCTCATCATCTTGGAATCTTGAGTTTGCATTGGATGCCTTGCCTTTCCACCCTTCTTGTTTTCTTCTTCTTTATAATCAACTCACCACCATCTTCATGGTTGATCTTGATTTGCTCTTGGGGTATTTTCTCTTGCTCAACTTGTGGCTTTGGTTGAGGCTTCACTTGTTGCTTCACCAATTGCTTGGTTGGGCACATTGAGGTAAGATGACCCCAAGTGCGGCACTTGAAACACTTCACATGCCTTAGCCTCTCTTCTTCTTTCTTCAACTTGAGCTTTTCTTCATTGGGGCAACCATTTGCAAGATGTCCCACTTCATGGCACTTGAAGCACATGAAATGAGAAAGCTTTTCTTGTTCTTGCTTCTTCATCTCTCTTTTATATCTTCTCTTGCCCCATCTTTTGCCCTTGATCTTGCTCTTGTTGAATCCAATGCCACTTGTGTCATTGCGGCTTTCTTGATAATTGACTTTGCTAGTCTTGAAGCTGACTCCACTCTTGTCACTAAAGTTTCTTTGAGTCTTCAACATGTGCTCAAAGGTGACTTGAGAGTTGTAGCACCTCTCTAACTTGTTGCTCAAATTCTTCACTTCATTTTTAAGCTCATTGTTCTCCTTCAAAAGGTTAGTCTCGCAAGACATAGAAGTAGAACAAGCATCTATATGTGAAGAGCATGGCATATCTAGTAAATCATCACAAGAGGTGGATACATGCTTCTTGCCTACATCACAAGGGTTAGTAATAATATATGATTGATCATGTGACCCATGTGAAGAGCTCTCGTTATTTTTAAGTTTCTTTGTAAACATTTTAATGAGAGAAGCATATTGTTCTAATAATTCATCATGAGATGCAAGTAGTGTCTCATGATTCAATTTTAGCTCATCATGTGAAGATTTATAAGCATCAAGTAATTTCTTACGTTCTTCACAAGAGTTCTTTAGAAATGAGTTTTCATTTTATAATTTCAATGTTTTAGCTTTCTCATTTTTTAAAGACATGGTCATGCTAGCAAGTCTACTAACAAACTCATCATATGAATCAACATGATCAACCACATTATCATTTGATACCTTGGTGTCACCTTGTGACATGAAACAATGTGGTGTAGTTGGAGAGCTTGTAGTAGCATCATCATCATAGCTTGAGCATGAACCAACATCACCATCAAGTGTGCATGGGGTAGCATCATCACTTGCAACACTTGTGGTATCATCATCAACCTTGTCAAGTGAACTTGTAGTGGATCGATCATCATCATCATCACTTGACCATGAGGTGGAGCAATCTTTCACAATCACCAAATTGTGATCATGCTCGACACACTCATGCACCTCCTTCTTAGGCTCATCCTCCTTCTTGAATTTGCCATCATCCCATGTGGAGGAATCACCGAACGTTTTCTTGATGGACTCCCATATCTCACGAGCGGTTCCCTTGATGTTTACATGTTTCATCAAATAAAAGCTCAAAGCATCCATTAGATAACAACAAGCATGTGCATCAAATTCATAGACAACTCTTTGAGCTTTGGTGAGATTTCTATGATCCAAGACATGGGTGAGACCGCTAGTGACAACCCACCAAAATTTAGGTCCCTTTGCATGAAAATGATCAAGCATGTGATTTTCCAAAGTGCAAAGTTTGTGCTATAAAAAATATGTGTCTCACAAATATCTAGCCCATTTAACGCCATCCTCCTGCGTCGGTGAAGACCACAAATGAGAGACCGGTCTCTGATATCACTTGTAAGGTCGAGATGGCGGACTAGAGGGGGGTGAATAGTCCCTTTCTAAAAACTTAATCACGTCGGCTAACCGAAACAAGTGCGGAATTAAAACTATCGGTCTAGCCAAGACTACACCCCTCTATCTATGTTCTTTAGCACATTCCAAAGATACTAATTAAGCAACAAGGGTGCCGGGCTAGCTAGAGCTCACCTAACTAATTCTAGAAGTAAGGTCACACAAACCTATGCCACTAGTACTTTAAACAACAAGGGAGCTCCTACACATGCTAGTAAGCAAAAGCACAAAGCCACCTAATGCTCACTAACAATGCTCAATAACAAGGCAACCAATGCCAAATTAGAGAGCGCAATTACTTAGCTACACAAACTAAACCATGTGACTAACAAGGTTACACAAACCAAATTAGCCACGCAAGTGAGCTACTTCTATGCTACACAAGCAAGAAGGTAGCTAGTAAGCTACACAAGCTAACTAATTACAAGAGTAACTACACAAGCATAATGTATATAAAATATAAATACAAGCTTATGAAAGGGGATTGCAAACCAACAGGAAGAACAAGGTTGACACGGTAATTTTTCTCCCGAGGTTCACGTGCTTGCCAACACGCTAGTCCCCGTTGTATCGACTGCTCACTTGGTGGTTCGGCGACTAATTGGCATCACCCGCCAAGCCCGCACGTTGGGCACTACAAGAACCTACCCCAAAAGTGATGGTAGCTCAATGACACGCTCAACTAGAGTTACTCTTCGCGGCTCCTGCGGGGCGAGCACAATACCCCTCACAAAGCTCTTCTCTGAAGCACCGCACAAGCTTCTTGCGGGCTTCGATGGAGACCACCACCAAGCCATCTAGGAGGTGGCAACCTCCAAGAGTAACAAGCACCACCGGCTTGCAACTCGATCACCTAGTGCCACTCGATGCAACCTCACAATGCAATTGCACTAGAATTGCTCTCTCACATAATCGGATGATCACTATCAAGCATATGTGAGATGGAGGGCTCCCAAGCACTACCACACAAGCCACCAAGGCTCTAGTGTGCTCAGCTACCGGTCCAAGGCCGACCAAGGCTTCTATTTATAACCCTACGAACAAATAGAGCCGTTACCCCTTCACTGGGTAAAAGTTGGGATGACCGGACACACCGGTCCAATCGACCGGACGCTGGACCTCAGCGTCCGGTCACGTGATACTCGCCACGTGTCCCCTCCTTCAAACGTTGTTCATCCGATCTCAACAATCATCTAACGACCGGACGCAGCAGCTTCAACTAACCGGACGCTGAGCCTCCAGTGTCCGGTCATTTCTAGTAAGGTTTCGAAAACGACATTTCACGATCGGACGCGTCCGGTCGATCGAGATCGGATGTAGCATCAGCGTCCAGTCACTCTCCAGCTTCTACTCTGCCTGCATCACCATACTCCAGGTCTAACCGAACGCACATAGCCAGCGTCTGGTCAAAGCATGACCAGAGTCCGGTCCACTCTGTGGGACCTTTCTCACCTCCGTTTCATCACCGAGTTGATCCACATCAACTCCAACTTCATCTCCTTTGTAAATGTGCCAACACCACCAAGTGTACACCATCATGTGTATGTGTGTTAGCATTTTCACAATCATTTTCTAAAGGATTAGCCACTCAACTTGCCACGCCACTCAATCCTAGTGACGATGCAAAGTTAGATCACTTGAGTGGCACTAGATGACCGATATGCAAATAAGTTTGCCCCTCTTGATAGTACGGTCATCTATCCTAAACCCGGTCATCAACTTCTCTACACACCTATGACCGGTGAAATGAAATGCCCTAAGTTATACCTTTGCCTTGCACATTCCATTCCATCTCCTCCAATATTGATGCAACACATGCACCAACATGATCAACAATGATATGATCCACTTCATATCATCACGTGATCATATTGGTTTATCGATCTTGACTTTACTTGCTTTTCACCATTGCCTTCGTCTATCGGTGCCAAGTCTTGCTCAAGCTTCATCGCCACGCGGTCCATTGCTCCAAAGCCTCCGACTTGCCCTTCACGCTTGCAACCGGTCCATCAAGTCAAGTCTTGTCTTGATCTTCTCCACCTTGATCACATGACTCAATGTCATGTCTCATGTGCAATAAGCTCCTTCATCATCACATGTGTGAGCTTTGCAACATCTCCAAGCCATTTTCACCTTCATGGCATATGTTGCTCACACACATGTACCTATGGACTAGTCACCTGTATATCTCATATAAACACAATTAGTCCACCTAGGTTGTCACTCAATTACCAAAACCACACAAGGACCTTTCACAAGGGTGTCTAGACACATGCAGCAGGCTTTTAGGGGTAGGAAACACAACCCCACACAAAATGTGATGACTGTTGTGGACTTTGATCTCAAGTTCACCTATGTCCTAGCTGGCTGGGAGGTCTCTGCCCATGATGCACTCATTCTTGCTAATGTAATTGACAGGAATGATGGGTTCATAGTTACTGAAGGTAACTAAAATTAATAGTCCATACACTTTTGTCCTTTAACTCGCCACACACCTTCACTGTAATATATCTTTTGGTCCACTTGTAGGGAAGTTTTACATGGTAGATGCTGGCTATGCTTGCCGCACTAGTTTCCTCCCTCCCTATAGGGGGTGAGGTACCACTTGTCTGAATTTGGGAGCCGCAATTATCCTACCAATGCCAGGGAACCATTCAACCTAAGGCATTCATCCCTTAGGGTGACAGTGGAGAGAGCTTTTGGTGCACTCAAGAACAGATTTCGTATCCTAGACAACAAACCTTTCCACACATACAAGACTCAAGTGAAGCTTGTACTGGCTTGTTGTATTCTCCATAATTAGATCATTGGGTTTGGCATGGATGAAGTGGTGCTAGAAGAGGAGGGCTTCCTAGGCAATCAGCCTGAGGGTGATGAAACCCAGCCTATGGGAGACATGCTATCCTAGGACTCCACTGGCATGTCTAATAGGAGGGATGGCATTTACAATGACATGTGGGCTGGTAGGGGTATTGCTAGGGTTTGATTCATGCATTGCATTCTTGTATAATTTCAGTTTGTAGACCCTGGATATGGAACTCATGTGGTGTAATAACTGTTGGACATGACTGAGATCAATGTGGAATTGTTTTAAGATGATTATGTTTTCATGGACATGACTAAGACCAATCTTATATATGTTGTTCATCTTCTATGTCTTGTTCATCTTCCTATACTATCTATTGTTGATGCATGTCTTTATGTGATGTATGGTGACCTTATTAGGATGGCTAGGTTTGTGGTAGCTATTGATATGGCTGCTGTGGCTAGTGCTGGGGCAACTGCTGCTATGCCAGCAGTGGCTGTTGCTGCACCTGAGGTGGTGGATGTGGGGGCTGATGCACCTGTGGTAGTGCCTGTCTAGGGGGTGCTGGTGGTGCTAGGCCCCCCATGAGGTGGAATAACAACACCTCTAGGTTTGTCCTTAGGAGGATGGTCCAAATAGTTTCTGATGGCAGTAGGGCTGACAAGTGCTTCAAGGATAAGGATGTGAACTATGTGGCAAAGGCTCTACTAGATTACTGTGGTGAGGCTACGAGCCCTACTCAAGTGTACAACCACTTAAGGAAGTGGAGGCAGAAGTGGGCTAGGGTTATAAAGTTGAAGGACCTTAGTGGTGCACTATTTGGTCATGATGACAATGCCATGATGCTTGAACCTGAGCACTACATAGGCCACTGCAAGG
This sequence comes from Miscanthus lutarioriparius, assembly GCA_904845875.1. Lineage (NCBI taxonomy): Eukaryota > Viridiplantae > Streptophyta > Magnoliopsida > Poales > Poaceae > Miscanthus > Miscanthus lutarioriparius. Next base: position 73,341,254 of record CAJGYO010000008.1, read on the forward strand.
TAGAAAAAGAGTCAATTGCCTTTCTATCATCTCTCTTTCTCTTCTGGCCACTTATTCTCTTCTTCTCTGTTTATTTAATTAAGCACACATGACTGCAGGACCATCCTAAGGATGCTGAATTCCTGAATATCCCAATCAGGTTCTACACTTGGATGGAGGCCATATTTGGTTCTTCCATGGCCACTAGTAGGTTTGCCCTAGGTTCTAGTGAGCCACTTGGGGTGAACAATGTTGACAGTGTTGTTGCAAAGATTGAGGGCCAGGGCTTCACCACTGCTGCTGATGTTAAATGCAGCCCTGAGATGGGTGAGGACAGCAAGGCAACTGAGCTACTCATTTTCACTATGGGAGTAAAGAGAAAGAGGGGTAATTTCAGTGAGGAAGAGATGTTGATGATGACTAACATGACTGATGCTGTCAACAATGTAGCCTCTGCACTTAGAGAGTGTAACACCTTTGGTGTTTCGACCTAGCACTAAAATTTGACATGTCATCATATGCATTGCAAAGCATTCATAGAGTAGAAAATTTTGAATGCATTCACTAAATAAGGTTTATTTGATAATGTTGTTATTTCATGTGATGTGATTCAAAATCCTAAATAAAGATCATGACTACAAGGGTCAAAATTCATGTGAGGTCATATGTCATTTGACTCAAATAACCCTAATGGGCCATGTACTGGTCAAAAATCAAAATTAAAGTAAAAGAAAGACAAATCAAATTTGAATTCAAATTCAAATTATAAAAGTCCTTTTTGCCCCTTTTGACTAATTCAAAATCCATGTGGAATTTGGGGTTGAGGAAAAAAACAAAGTTAAAGATTATTTTATGTGGATCAACTTTGGTATTCAAAGTTTTTCAAGTTTACATATAAAATTTGGAGTAATTTTGAAATGATTCAAATACTCAAATGCACCCCAAATTGAAATTTCAAAATGGAGGCAGAATTTGAAAATGTTCCTTGCAGCAAAGTTGTAGAGTTTAAAAAGTTGAGCAATTTTCATTTTTGAAGATTTTCAACTTCTTTAGAAAATTTGGGAGTAATTTAAAAAAATAGACTCAGTGGCAGTTCTGTAAATAATAGAAAAAATCAAGATTTACATCACCGCTTACCGCCGGCGCCACGCCGCTGCCGCTGCCGAGTGTTTTGCGCCGCTTCCTCGCGTCCTGGCACGTCATCATCGCCGTGGCATCTTCATCGTGTGCTGTCGAAGCTAGACGAGCTCCTCCCGGCTATAAATAGCCGTACCATCGTCGTCCCTCTCCTCTTTTCCTGCCTCTGCTCGTCGCCGACGACCTCACTGCGCTCACGAAATTTGCCACCATCGAGCAGCCTCCGTCGTGCCCAGCTATGCCAAAGCGATCGCCTCAGTCTTGCGCTTCTCTACGACTTGCTCACACCGCTTGAGTTGGCCAGAGTCGCCGGCAAATGACTTCTTCCCCGAGCCTACCGAAGCTCGCGTCATCATCGCCTCGGCGTGGCGAAGCCATTAACTATCCGCCTTCACCAAGCCCACCGGCGTGGCTGTGGTGAGCTCTTGAACGTGATGTGCACTTCGCTTTTGACTCTACCGCATTCTTGCCGAGTTACTTGTGAGCCGACATGCTCGAGCCGCCATGGGGCGTGGAATCTTCTCGGTGCATACGCTATTCAAGGACGGGGATGGGTTTGAGGGTGTGTAGATTATTTGGGTGAGGTACGCCTCGCCCGGGAGCGTCACCTCTCGGCGCATTTTGGGGCCGGCCCGGTGATGGCATCGTGACATGTATGGGTCAGCACGTGGTGGGGACGGGCTGTCGGTGATGATGAGGAAGGAGAAGAAAACGTTGAAATTTTATATCTTCGATTTTGAATAGTCTTTGAATCTTTAGAAATTTGTTTTGGTACACTAATTTGTTATGAGGAAGCTTACATAAATTTTTGAGGTCATTTGGGACAAGTTTATTTTTGGGCTTATTTCCAAATTGATTCAAAAATAAATAAAAGCAAACCCTAAGTGTTTGATTAGTGTTTGATCTTGTTTTGATCATGTTTTGTGACCGAGAGGGTTTCAAGAGTAGTGGTCGGAGGATTCACCGTAGTGGTCGGAGAGTTCACCGTAGTGGTCGGAGAGAATGTAGTGGTGGAGAGTTCGCCAAAGTGGTCGGAGAGCTCGCTTGAGTGGTGGTCGATCTTGCGTGGTCACATCCGATTCATGAATATGGTTTGGTTAGTTTGGCTTGTAATGCATCATGTGAAGGAAAGTTGTATTCAAGGTTTTGTTATATTTCATGCACCATGAAAGCATCATGTTTACATTATCATCATGTTGAAGCATATCTTTGTTATTTAAAGTGTAGAATCCGAGAGTGAACCGATTCTAGTTGAGCAAGTTCTGGAAGCATCCCGGTTGTCACGGGATTCGATAATAGTGGTCTTGATCCGGAACCCGAGATAAATCAACGAAGGCAAGCCCGCTTTATGCATTAAACCATTACCTTGTTTACTTTGAAAAGTTTATCACCTATGTTACTTATTGCATTAAGTTGATTTACTTCAAATGTTACCTACTTGATGCATTGCCTACCTTGTTAATTGTTTACCATCCTTGAAGATGCTTTCATTTTACAAAGGCGTAGAATGCTTAGTATGCTTTATGGTAGGCTTTCAAAGTAAAAGTTTCGATACAATCAAAGATGGCATACTGGCCAAAGAAAGAAAGAAAGAAAGAAGATAGAATGAACTAGAGACTAGTCGGGTGGCTTATCTTGAATGTTGGGTAATGTTGCCGACTATGTCGCTTAAAGGCCACTTATTGTGGATCTTCTGAATAAGACACTTTGTAGTAATGGTCACATACTTTGGTAAGCCTACTTCAGCTAATCCGATACTAAGACGAATACCCACGCACTAGGAGTGGTGAGATGGCGGGAGTAGCGTGTACCCTTGTGGCTTGAATGTGGCCAGATTTGAGGCGTGCTGTGCTCTCGGGTGGCGTGGAGACGGCTTAGTATGGGAGGATCCGGTAGCAAGGTTGATATATGCAAGATTAAGTTCTACATATGTCGTGTGATAAGGAATCTCCAGCTGGGACTTGAATCAATTCGAATTGCCGGTGCTTCGCGGATATGGAGACTCGATTCATTACAGAAGCAATGTAGGACTGGTGAATTACTAAAACTTGAGAAAAGGAATGGAATGAGAAGGATTGGAACATGGGATATGAACACTTAGTTTGAGATATTGAACTAAAGTACTTAGGGGTAAAACTTGAAATTAGGATCAAGAATAGTAAGCTTTTGGCAAAGAACTTTTGAATTTTGCTATATCCTTACCTTGACCCAACACCTGGATCCCTAAGACCTTCGCCCTTTTTCGTCGGGTCAGTCTTGTTGAGTACTTTTGTACTCAGGGTTTGTTAACCCTTGTTGCAGGTGAGTCGCATGCGTAGGCTTGTTTTGGTCCCTGCTGCATGTCAGTGTTTGAAGTCGATGACGATGAGGAATGATGAATGGCCTTTGGACAAGGCACTAGTTTGTGTGAAATAAATAATGTTAATGTAATATTATCCCGCTACTATGGTTGTATGACACTTATGGTTTTGTAAGTCTGAAACAACTGGTTTATAATATTAAAACTTAAAGTCTTCCGCTTTATAATCTCTGGTATGTATATTGAAAACTGTTGTAATCTGCAATGACTGTGATTGGGATCCTGTTTGAAAAAGATTCATGGATGATTCGGGTTTCCCGAGGACACCCGACAGATCTGTTAAGTTGTTGGGAACTTGTGTACGCTATCTGAGGTCTGTTGAGACATCGATAGGTGCACGTGGGCCCGATTTCTTAGGAGGTTCTGCCACAGAGAGACTAGGCCTGCACATGTGGATCCTGACCTCTATCTTGTAGTGATGGAGATGCCTGGCTTCACCACTGAAGCTCTCATTGTTGCCTACACCTACCTGCTGGAAAACAAGGCCCTTGGTAGGGGCTTTGTAAACATGACAATCAGTCGTAGGGACATTTGGCTGAGGAACTACCTTGCCAAGAACTACTATATATAGTTCTGTCTATCTAGGACAACAAGGCAAGGAGGAGGTTGACTGTTGAGATGTATAGTTCCTCCACCTCCCTCACCCACTCTCTTCTCTTTTGGGTTCCATTTTGGTGTAGCTCCTGTGCATGGTAGATGGATGACCAACACCTATCTTTTTGGGTTTGCATAGTTGGAGTGTGGCTAACTATATCTGAGCAAGTGTAACTGGGTAGTTCACTTAAGTGTCTACTTGTTGTGGGCTGAACCTTTATTTGAAGACAAATTTGATGTATTAATTAGTAACCTCTGTTGGTTACTACTACTGCTACTATATTTGTCACTTTACGTTCCTATTGCATTGGGAGGACTATATTACATTGTGCTTTCATGGGTGTCATTGAACCCATGGGACACATCCATTCCCTAGCAACAACATGGCCTTGTTTGAATCTTCACTTCATGCTTTCATATATTTCTGTCATTTCTTGTATTTGATGCCTGTGTTTCCATGAGTTGGTGCCTAAAGTGGGTTTCTGATCTGGCCTATGATGCATAATGTGGAAAAACAATAAGGTGGCTGCACAACTATTTCCTGTTGTTATTGTTTTTTCATGGCTTGTTCTTGGTAGCAACACCAGTTGGATGACGACAGCGAATGGATGGCCAGATGGGTTCCATGGCAGCCTTGATGTTCTGTTCCTACTTATTTGTAGTCTCAAAGTTGCTGCTTTCTAGACTTGTTTGCTACATATGCAGCCACCTATGATAAGTACTTACATGAATTGCAGCACCAAATTCTAGAGCTGATGCCACTTTTTTTAGCCTATGATGTCAATTGTTTCATTTCAACAAGATGAACCAAGCCATCGGTGTGGCATTTAGGATCATGGGTTGTTTCTTTCATTAATCCCTAGATCTTCAATGTCACACTCATGCCTTGTTTCATGATTCACAAAGGACTGAGGCTAATTACAATTCTGATTTTACAGAAAATGGCACCTTGCTATGTGGTTTTCTATGGGAAGCAACCTGGAATCTATAGAACCTGGTATGAATGCAGTCAACAGGTTCTTGGATTCAAGAATGCAAGGTATTTGAAGTACAAAAATTATGAGAAGGCACTTAGAGATTTCAAAGCATCCCCGGGAGTAGCAACTCCCCTCCCCTCCCAGCTGCTCCCAGATGACTGCTGTGAAGGAATTCCTACAATTATTGGTAAGCGTGGTTGTTGGAAGAATGTGTTTATATTGGCTCTTTCTGTCCTGTTGTTTGCTCTTTGGATGAAGATAAACAAGTGTCCCTCGTGTAATTGCAATGTGTAGGCTAATGATGACAACAACCTAGGTTTCATTACCTGCCTTCATGCTTTTGTTCTGTGTCTCATGAACCCATGTCTTAATATCTATAGCGATCGCTTTCAACGGTGCCTCCATGATAAATGGTCACTAGGTTGTCCATCTATTTCAAACACGTAACAAAACACATGTCCTTTAGTCCAAATTAGACGATAGATAGTACCTAATGAGTACTTTCTAACTATAAACTAAGTAAATAAGATAATAACTACATACATAGATACAGTGTACTCACTAAATAGTTAGATCCTATTTAGCTAACTAAATATATAACTACCTATCTAAGTAGCTATCTAACTATATCTATGTACCTATCTATCTATGTTTCTATCTACATATCTATCTCACTAGATCACTAACTAAATCAACTACCTGAGTCATCACATTAACAGTAAATAACAAATGCCAAAACTACTACACTACAATCAAAGCTAACTAAGTACGCACATTGTAAATTCACCATTTTTACCTATCCGATGATGGAGTCGCGGACGTCGATAGAAAGCATGACACCGAGGCGTGGGTCAGTCGATGAGCGGGCGTGGGTGGCGGTTTGGTCAGGCGCTTGAGGAAGGCAAGGTGGGGCAGTGGTGATGGCGTGGCGGCTCGGCGGCGAGAGGCGGCTGTGGGCAATGGGCCGCAGGGCCGCGCGGTGAGGCGTGCATGGCGGAAGAAAGGGAAGCGGTCGGGGCCGCGCATCCGCGATCCGCAACGGCGCGCATGGTGGCTAAGGCGGCCAAGCGCGAGCGCATGTGGCGGTGAAGTGAGGGGCGTGGCGCGTGAGGGGTGAGGCCGGGCGAGCGGCGCGGAGGAGCGGCGGCGGTGAAGGGCGTGAGGCGGTGCGTGTGGCGCGGCGGCGAGGCGTCTTGGCAGCGCGAATGATGGTTGGTGGACAGAGACGCAGGTGAGTCTGCTTGGCGAGGCGAGGAGGCGAGAAAGAGGGAGAGGAAGAGAGAAAAGGATTGGGGCCCATACGTAAGACAGGCTTGACGACAGTAACCCTGGCGTCGAGCTCGACACCAAGATCTACGGCGCCGAGCTTGGCGTCAGGGTTACTGGCGCCGAGGTGCCTGCTAAATCACCGTTACGTTTGCTTCGAGCCCAAAAGCTCGACGCCACGTGTAAGCTCAGCGTCAACAACGATAGCGTCGAGCTAAAGGTTTAGATTTTGAAATCTTACCTAAGGAGCGTATTTGTGAAATTGTTTTGAAAAAAGGGTAAAAAATAAAAAAATCGGTCCCCTCCCTCCCTTTCTCTCTCTAACGACTGGGCCTATATATTCCTCTGCCATCTCTTGGCCGTCTTCTTTTCCTCTCCAGGTCGGCTCGTCTCCTCCCCTCCCCCCACAGAGGTTCCCCGTCCCCTCCCTCCCTTTGCTCCCTTTTTTTCCCTGTCGCCGGCGGCGATAGGGTTCCGTTTTCCTTGCTCCGGCGGGCTGTAAATGCTTCCGGCCCTCTCCGGCGCCTCAGATCCGGCGGTGACCGTGCTCTTGTTCGTTCTTCTGGTCCTGATTCGAGTGGGAGGGGAAGGGGTCCCTTTGGTCTTGGGAGATTCGGAGACATGCCTTCGCTCTACGCTTACGGAGGTGAGAGGGCGAAAGACCTCTTCTTTATTCTTCTTTTCTTCAGAGTTCCGTCGATTGATTTGAGATTCATGTTGGGAGGAAGCGATTACCTTTGTTATTCCGTTCTGATGGCTAATTGGTTGCTTCTTGGATGGATCAGATGGCGGGTGCCTCGTCTCTGCGCCGGCTGAGCTGGCCGGGCTCTTCTGCCGCGGCGCCGTGCAGCAGCGGAAGCGCACGCTGGTGGCCGCTTCCGCGGTCGCTGCCGCGGCGGCGGAGTGCGTGAGGGCGGCCAAGAAGCAGAGGCAGCAGCTGCCGCTGCCGCTGCCGTCGCTCGACGCGCTCCCGGACGAGTGCCTCTTCGAGATCCTGCGCCGCGTGCCCGGCGGCCGCGGCCGTGGCGCCTCCGCCTGCGTCTCCCGCCGCTGGCTCGCGCTTCTCGGCAGCATCCGGACCTCCGAGCTCGGCCAGGCCGCCGCCGCGGCGGCGGCGGCGGACACCCCGTCGCTGCCCGACCTGAACGAGGAGTTCGTCATGGAGGAGGAGGATAAGGAGGAGTCCCCCGCGGATCGGTGCGCCGTTGACAGGGTTCTGGTGGGCAAGGAGGCCACCGACGTCCGTCTGGCCGCCATGGCCGTCGTCGCCGGATCCCGCGGCGGGCTGGAGAAGCTCGCCGTCCGCGGCAGCCACCCGACCCGTGGCGTCACGGACCAAGGGCTCTCGGCGGTTGCACGCGGCAGCCTCAACCTCAGCTCGCTCACGCTCTGGGATGTTCCTCTTATCACCGATGCTGGGCTCGCCGAGATCGCCGCCGGGTGCCCCTCGCTGGAGCGTCTGGATATCTCTCGATGCCCCCTCATCACAGACAAGGGCCTCGCCGCCGTTGCGCAGGGGTGCCCCAACTTGGTGTCTCTGACCATTGAGGCATGCTCCGGTGTTGCCAATGAGGGCCTGAGGGCCATTGGCCGCAGCTGCGTGAAGCTGCAAGCTGTGAACATCAAGAACTGCCCTCTTGTTGGTGACCAAGGCATCTCCAGTCTGGTGTGCTCTGCTACCGCTTCACTTGCTAAGATCCGGCTCCAGGGATTGAACATAACTGATGCTTCGCTTGCTGTGATTGGATGCTATGGGAAGGCTGTCACTGACCTTACACTTACTCGTCTTGCTACTGTTGGTGAGAGGGGTTTCTGGGTGATGGCTAATGCTGCTGGCCTGCAGAATCTGAGGTGCATGAGTGTTACCTCTTGCCCTGGAGTCACTGATCTTGCGCTCGCTTCTATTGCCAAGTTCTGCCTTAGCTTGAAGCAGCTTTACCTCAGGAAGTGTGGACATGTGTCGGATGCTGGCCTTAAGGCGTTCACAGAATCAGCAAAGGTGTTTGAGAACTTGCAGCTTGAGGAATGCAACCGGGTTACTCTTGTCGGTATTCTTGCTTTCCTCCTCAACTGCAGCCAGAAGTTCAGGGCTCTTTCTTTGGTGAAATGCATGGGGATCAAGGATATCTGCTCTGCGCCTGCACAACTTCCTCTTTGCCAATCACTTCGTTTCCTTACAATCAAGGATTGCCCAGGTTTCACTGATGCAAGCTTGGCTGTGGTGGGGATGATTTGCCCTCAGTTAGAGCAGGTTGACCTGAGTGGTCTTGGTGAGGTCACTGACAATGGGCTTCTTCCATTGATCCAGTCTTCTGAAGCTGGTCTGATCAAGGTTGACTTGAGTGGTTGCAAGAACATCACAGATGTGGCTGTCTCCTCCCTGGTGAAGGGACATGGAAAATCTCTGAAGAAAGTCAGCCTTGAGGGTTGCAGCAAGATAACAGATGCTAGCCTCTTCACCATGTCTGAGAGCTGCACCGAGCTTGCCGAGCTTGATCTTTCAAACTGCATGGTTAGTGACTATGGTGTTGCCATCCTGGCATCTGCAAGGCACCTCAAGCTCCGTGTTCTCTCACTGTCTGGTTGCTCTAAGGTTACTCAGAAGAGTGTGCCGTTCTTGGGCAACCTTGGCCAATCTCTAGAGGGCCTCAATCTTCAGTTCTGCAACATGATTGGCAACCACAACATTGCATCGCTGAAGAAGAAGCTCTGGTGGTGCGACATCCTTGCATAGGCAGACAAGATGGTCCATTGCTTGAAGGGCTCTTGTCTACTGGGAGCCACTTCCAGATGCAGATATACGACTGTAGCAGTAGCGCAACCAGATGATCTTCAGGTTTTTGGCTTGCATAGTCACATGCGAGTCATGATGGTGGGCTTCCGCATTGTTCAAGGACCAGTTGTTTTAGGGGGTGCTTTCTAGCCAAGTGCTCGTTTTTCACAGATCACCTCTCAGGGGGTTTATCTGTTTTTTGAGCCTTGGCTGCCATCACTGGCATTCTGCCCCTCTATCCAGACACTGGTCCTTGCCTTTATAGTCATAAGGTTTTTTAGGTTGCCATAGTGTCCAAGTCCTTTTTCGTTTTACTGCTTCCTGGTTATGAAGTTGCAGGTGTCCGCGATCCAGTGGTGTTGGTGTAGGACATCGCTTCCAGGGCTGCTGATGCATGCTGGAGCGTCTGTGGACTTGTGCAGTTTGTTTGGTTGTGGACTTTTGAGTTTGTTTTGAGTTTTGATGTGTTGTGTGTGATGTTCTCCATGGTGTGTAAGGGTCATGTAGGGTCGTATCTTTTTTACAGTCTCTTTGGGATGCCTGGTGTTCATAGTGATCTTGGCCACTGCGAGGCGCACACTAGAAGCCTTGCCTTGACAACCTTGTATGGTTGGTTTTTGCCAGATCCCAATTTTTACAGGCAGATTGTTGAGTGCTGTAAGCTGGGTGACCCTCTATGAATAAATGAAATATGTGTTTATGTTGAAACTTTGTGCTTGCCATGGATTTATAACATTTTTGTGCATGCAAGTAGATTCTATGGGATGTGCTGATATTTTATCGAACCCCAAATCCTCAAAATACACATTGTCTTGCTGATGCATTGTTATGATTTAGTTTCAGTATTTTGGCCAAGGCTATCTTCAAGTATTGAGGGGCAGCTGCTCATGTTTGAATTCCTGCTAAAAGATTTTTTTTGATTGGCTAGGAATGAGTTATTTCCTGGTTTGTTGACTTTGTACTGGCTATAGATATCATATGTAGTACTCCCTCTGTTCCAAATTATAAGTCACTTTGATTTTTTTGGTATATCCATTTTGCTATGCATTTAGATATGATAATATCTAGATACATAGCAAATGGATGAATCTCAAAAAGTCAAAGCGACTTATAATTTAGGAACGGATGGAGTATTATACAATTTTGTTTGTCATAACTACGACACTTAGTTATGGCTTTCTGAACTGTGAGAGTGAAAAAAATTGTCCTGAAAAAAAATTAAACAAAATAATCGCAAGTGTGAATCATATGGACTAGATTACGAAATAATATGGAATAGATAGATTAGAATTATATTAAAGGTGTGTTTGGATGTTAGAACATTTTGGATTCTAAATGGATCTCTAGAATCCCTAGCGATTCTCTGTGGAACACGTAGAAACATTTCTCTGTTTGACTTCTGAACTAGAAATGAGAATATTCCAAATAGGTGTTTTGCAGTGATTCGAAATGTTTTCTATTTTGAACGTTTCTATTTTGAACTAGGACCGGGAATCATCTAAATATGTGTTTCGTAGTGATTCTAGTTCATTTCAAGAAGAATCTGTATCAATAGCCAAAACTGCTCCCTGCAAATAGAAGCCCTCATTTTTCTTCGGCAGGCCTGGCCAGCTGCACGACCGCTGGGTCGATTTCCAGGGCGAAATCTTGCGCAAGGCCTCCGGCGACTCGCGGCCTTCAGGCAATCAGGCTGCGGTTGCGGTTGCACAAAGGATGGATGCCCCTCTCTCGTGCGTGAGTCTTCTCTTGTGATTTTGGTTTCAAATCTGTGAATCGCGGTCCGAGGCTGAGTTCCTGTTTGTTCTGTGCTTCGATCAGTCTGGGCGCAAGGAGACCAACAGCCACCGCTGATGTTCCGGTGGTTCGCCAGGAGGTGCAAGCGACGTCGAGCCAGTCGCAACAGGATGGAGCACTCATCAGGCTAGGAAAACTCCTGGCCTCCCTTAACTCCCTAGTCCCTTCGTTTGAAAATTCTAGGCATAATTTGTTTGAAAATAGTCACAGTTTGTGTATTTTGAGGAAAATAAATAGTTAAATTGCAAGCAGAGTTTTATAGCTATATAAAAATGATATATTACGTGAAAAACACTGTCCAAATGATAAATTCTGAAAGTTGTAAAAATAAAAATGCACATTGGAAGTGCTTTTAGACATATTTTTATTTGTATGCACCCATTACTTATTTTTGCGTGTTGATGCGCGAGTCAGATTCGTGCTAAGAGCAAGTTATATATGATACTGGTACGGTGTCGGTCGTTGCTTCTCAGGGCGTATGGAGGGGAATGAGGGATGCGCTGGAGCTTGGCGTCGAGTTGGAGCCGTGACTGGCGACTAAGGTTTATGCAGGAAGGAGAGAACGGGGGAGGCGCCAGGCGCCCAAGGGTGTCAAGAAAGACACAATCCCAGGCTAGTCCGTATTGATCTCAAAGTTTGACACTTATACATTGAGGACTCTAACAACTTATGCTAACAAATAGGAAACTTAACAATTAATTGACTCTTTCCTAACCAACCCAAATCTTCTATAACTCAAAAGAGACCAACCCTGGCAAGGCCAGCGTGGTGACCGCTCACTGGCTGGTTCAGCCACTTTGCCGCCTGTCCCTGGGCTCATATGTGGTACCGACCATAACATCTCTCCCCCCTCGGGGAATAGCTCGTCCGCGAGCTGGAAGGAGGGGTGAGCTTCACGGAACGCCGGAACAGGCTCCCAGGTGGCCTCCGAGGCCGGCATGCCGGACCATGCGACGAGGACATGCCACACGCCGCGGCGAAGCTCCGAGCACAGCACACGTTCAGGTTGTTGGAGAGGACGGCCATGGTGTATCGGAGGCAAAGCCGGAACGGATGTCGGTGAAGTACCCCGGAACGGCTTGAGGACGCCGACATGAAAGACGTCGTGGATGCGGGCGCCCTCTGGCAGACGCAGGCAGTAGGCGACCGTGCCGATGCGTTCCAGCACCTCAAAGGGTCCGGCGTACTTGGGACGAAGCTTGCCGCGGGCGCCAGGGACCAGGGACTGCGTGTGACGGTGAAGCATGCGCAGCAGCACCCAGTCCCCAACCGCGAACTCCAGAGCACGGTGGTTGGCGTCGTAGAAGCGGCGAGCATGTTCCTGCGCCTAAAGAAGACGGGCGCGTACCTCAGTCAAGAACTCATCGCGGTTGGCTAGCAGGACGTCGACTGCCTCCGTGCGCGCCTGGCCTACATAGGGGAGTAGGTCGGGCGGAGCGCGGCCGTAGACCACCTGGAACGGCGATGTCTGGAGGGCGGAGTGGTAGGCGGTGTTGTAGCAGAATTCTGCCCACGGCAACCAGTCGAGCCAGTCCCGGGGGCGATCCCCAGTCAGGCATCGCAGGTACATGGCGATCGTCTTGTTCACCACCTCGGACTGACCATCCGTTTGGGGATGGAAGGCGGTGCTCATGCAGAGTTTCACACCGGCATGGCGGAAGAGGTCCCGCCAAACGTGGTCGGTGAACACCGAGTCGCGATCACTAACAATGGACTCCGGGAATCCATGGAGGCGCACGATCTCTTGGAAGAAGGCGCGGGCAACGGACGAGGCCGTGTAGGGGTGGCCCAGAGGAATAAAATGCGCGTACTTGGAGAACCTGTCCACCACTATGAGCAAAACACTTTTGCCGTGTACCTTGGGCAGGGCTTCGATGAAGTCAATGGAGATGTCCGCCCAGACGCGCGACGGGACCGGCAGTGGCTGTAGGAGGCCGGCCGGGTGGAGGTTCTCGATCTTGTTCCGCTGGCAGGTCGCACAGGAGCGGACAAAGTCGCTCACCACATGCCTGTCGTGCGCGATGAAGAACTTCGTGCGTAGGCGCTGGAGGGTTTTCTGAATCCCCTCGTGGCCGGCGGTGTGGGCGAGCTGCAGGACGTCCTCGAGTATCGCGGAGCTGTCGGGGACGAACACCCGGCCATCATGGAGAAGCAGGCCGTCGCGCACAGTCCAGGCCGCGCCGTGGGCACCCGCGGCGACCGCGTCCCGGCGCGCGCGCAGTGAGGTCGGCCTCCAGCTCGCGGCGAATGTCGTCGAAGAGCCGAAAGCTGGGGACCGAGATCGCCGAGAGGGTCGCTGGTCCGGAGTCGACGAGTGGCGCCAGAACCGGGGACTCGCCATCCCGGCGGGACAGGGCGTCGGCGACGACGTTCGACTTGCCGGCACGAAACTCCACCCTGAAATCATAGCCAAAAAGCTTGCTAATCCAGTGATGTTGTGGAATGGTGGAGAGCCGTTGATCCAGCATATATTTGAGTGCGTAGTGGTCGGTCCTGACGACGAAGGCGCGCCCCCAAAGGTATGGGCGCCAATGGCGCACCGCTCGGACGAGGCCGATGAGCTCGCGCTCGTAGGCCGCGACCTTGAGGTGTCGTGCGGTGAAAGGGCGGCTGAAGAAGGCTATCGGTGCGCCGTCTTGATGTAGGACGGCGCCAAACCCTGAACCCGATGCGTCGCAGTCCACGATGAACGGCTCGGTGAAGTCCGGGAGATGTAGGACCGGGGCGGCGGAGAGCGCAAGCTTGAGGGCCGTGAACGCCGCCTCGGCGTCGTCCGACCACTTGAATCCTTCTTTCCTGAGGAGCTGCGTCAGGGGAGCGGCAAGGATGCCATAGTCTTTGATGAAGCGCCGGTAGTATCCAGCCAAGCCGAGGAAACCGCGGAGGCCACGCGTGTTCGGCGGCTGGGGCTAGGACTGGACAGCCTCCACCTTGGAGGTGTCCATGGCGACGCTGTCCGCCGTGATGACGTGGCCCAGGTATTGGACCGACCGGGTGGCGAAGGAACACTTGGTCCGCTTGAGGTGGAGCTGGTGCGCCCGGAGGACATCGATGTTGCAGGTGCTCCGTCCACGATGCGCTGTAAATCAAGATGTCGTCGAAGAAGACAAGGACGCCGCGGCGGAGGAACGGCTTGAGGACGAGGTTCATGAGCGCCTGAAACGTCGAAGGAGCATTGGACAAGCCGAAAGGCATGACGAGGAATTCAAAATGCCCATGGTGCGTGCGGAATGCCGTCTTGTGCACATCTTCAGCGACGACGCGGACTTGATGATAGCCCGAACGGAGGTCCAATTTGGAGAAGAATTTGGCCCCGTGCAACTCGTCCAGGAGCTCTTCAACGATGGGGATCGGAAACTTGTCCTTGACGGTCGCGGCATTGAGAGCTCTATAATCGACGCAGAAGCGCCAGGATGTGTCCTGCTTCCGGACCAGCAGCACCGGCGCTGAAAATGGGGAGGTGCTTGGCCTGATGATCCCCTGCTGGAGCATGTCTTCGCACTGCTGCTCCAGCTCATCCTTCTAGAGCTGGGGGTATCGATAGGGGCGCACAGCGACTGGCTCGGTGTCGGGCTTGAGGTGGATATGGTGGTCGCAGTCCCGCGCCGGGGGCATACCCGTGGGCGGTGTGAACACGTCGTCGTAGGACTCCAGGAGACGATCCAGGAGGGTTGGCTCAGCACCCTTGTCGGTGTAGAGGTGGCTCGCCAGGAGGTGGTCAGGTTGCGCCCTGGGCACGGCTGGGCCGCCGACGCCCGACCAGACCACACGGCGGCCGCGGAGGGTGATCGCCAGCCGGAGCGTGTCAAAGTCCCAGAGAATGGGCCCCAGGGAGCGCAGCCAGGTGATCCCAAGGACCATGTCGTAGCACTCGAGGGGGATGGAGTAGCAGTCCACCTCGAAGGACTCGTTGTCGATGCAGATGCCGACGTTGCGGGCGATGCCTTGGCACTGGACGCGGTCGCCATTCGCCACGATCACGTGGGCGCCGCCACTGTCATGGAACGGGATGGCCGCCCGCTGAGCCGCCGACGTGCTGATGAAGTTATGTGTTGATCCCGAATCTAGGAGTGCGGTGAACGCGTGTGTGCCGATGTGCACGCGTAGCTTCATGGTGTCGGGGACCCGGATGCCCGTGATGGCGGACAGCGAGATCATGGAGGCGTCGGGGTCGAACGTTTTCTCCGGCGGCGTGTCGTCCGAGTCCTCGGGCTCCTCGACGATGTAGTCGGGCGCCTCCAAGTAGAAGAGGCGCGCGCACTTGTGGCCGCGCTGGAACGGCTCGTCGCAGTTGAAGCACAAGCCGAGCCTGCGCCGCTCCGCCATCTCCTCGGGCGTTAGCTTCTTGAAGGTGTGCGCCGGGATCATAGGCGGAGTTGATGAAGATCCTTGCCCTGTCGGCGCGGTCAGCGCGGCAGGAGCGGCCGCAGCGCGGCGCGCCGGACGTGGAACGGCCAGGGCGGGCAATTGGGGTGCATTGCGCCGCTCGTACGCGCGCGCCAGCCGCATGGCGTGCTGGAGGTCCTGAGGGTCCTGGAGTTCGACGTCCACGCGTATATACTCCGGAAGACCGCCGGTGAACAAGCGCGCCTTCTGGAGCGTGGAGAGCTCGCCGGCGTGGGCGGCGCGTGCCTGGAATGCCTCCATGTACGCGTCCACCGAGGCGCCGAACGGCAGGCGCGCGAGGTCGGCGAGGTGGTTGGTGCCGAGGGCGGGGCCGAACCACTGCCGGCACAGCCGGCGGAAATCCGGCCATGTGGGCCACCCCATGTCCGCCTCCAGGACGATGTACCATTGCAAGGCCACACCGGTAAGATGATAAGCGGCCAGCCATACCTTGTCGACTTCCCGGGTCATCTGCCCGCGGAAGAACTGCTCACACTTGTTGAGCCATCCGAGAGGATCTTCCTTGCCGTCGAAGATGTTGAAGGTGAGCTTGTGGTATTTAGGCATGGCAAAACCCTCGAACTCCGGCGGTGCGCCCCCGTTCGTCGGGCCGGAATAGGGCGCCCTTGCGTGGGGTGCGATCGTCGACATGTGCGAGGTCGGCGCGGAGTAGACCGACATCCCGGAAGATGGGAACCCCGGAATCGGCGAGGGCGAGCGCGGGAAATTGATCTGATGGATCGGCACTCCCATGGACGGCGGTGCCGCCGTCCGGGACTCCTGTGGCGCCGGGGTGGTCATCTGCAGTAACGGCGAGACAGAAGCGGATGAGTCCCCCGGCGTTAGCTCCGTGATCAGCGGCACACCACCATAGCCGGGCAAACCGAATTGTGGAAATGGCGGGTGGCCATCAATGGCGGACAAGCGAGCGCCTTGATCAGCCAGGTGGTTGTTGATGGCGGACATCTACAACTGCATGCTGGCGAGGATCTCCGCGATCGAGGCGAGCGTGGGTGGGCCGGAGGGTGGGGTGGTGTTGGCGAGCGCGCCGGTGATGTTCACCAGGACGCCCGTCGTCGCAACGTGGGAGGTGGTGGGTGGGATCGGCGGCGCTGGGGCGTTGGTGGTGTTCGCTGGGGCGTTGGTGGTGTTGGTGGTGGCGGCGTCCATGATCGGCAAGGTCTCTAATACCAAGTTGGTACGGCGTCGGTCCTTGCTTCTCAGGGCGTATGGAGGGGAATGAGGGATGCGAGGGGTCTGGAGCTTGCGTCGAGTTGGAGCCGTGACTGGCGACTAAGGTTTATGCAGGAAGGAGAGAACGGGGGAGGCGCCAGGCGCCCAAGGGTGTCAAGAAAGACACAATCGCAGGCTAGTCCGTATTGATCTCAAAGTTTGATACTTATACATTGAGGACTCTAATAACTTATGCTAACAAATAGGAAACTTAACAATCAGTTGACTCTTTCCTAACCAACCCAAATCTTCTATAACTCAAAAGAGACCGACCCTGGCAAGGCCAGCGTGGTGACCGCTCACTGGCTGGTTCAGCCACTTTGCCGCCTGTCCCTAAGCTCATATGTGGTACCGACCATAACAGATACATTGGCAGCAAACGAGAAGCAGCTAATGATTCAATTCGATACTGCGAAGTGACCACCAAGAGGTTTCAATCGCTCATTGAAACGACCGATGATGACTCCTGCCTAGCAGCATTGCACATGACAAACTGAAGAGCACCTGTTCAAGCTCCATCCTGCAGCGGTACCTCAGACTACTGAGCCACAGCCACTAATCGATTAGTAGGCAAGTTCGAAGGCCATTAGGCAGGAGTGCCGATTTTGCCGACTCTAGTTTTTAAATCGTAATGAGCTTGCCTCATGGAGGAAAAAAACAACTTATGCAAATAACCTGAATCTACTTTTAATCAGCATTTTCTAGATGTTGTGTTTTCATCGAGCTAGCCATTCAGTCTGAAATCCGGTGAATAGTTCAGTAGAATGTCAATCCTAACTAGATCAGGGGACATTCTTCTTCACAGAAGGGGCTAATTCTGAAAAATAAAATGTACAGATTTGAATTAGGAACTCACAAGTCCTAGGTGTGAAGCCGTTTCAAGTACACAGGCACCAAAAAAAAAAAATGGTGCACGACCACAAGTTCAGTATTCTCTTGCTATGGCCTAGAGCCTTGGATATTGAAATGAAATCTCATTAAACAGGGCTGCAGAATTTGGATGTTACCGTCTGCAGGAACTACAACTAGGACTTATTAGGAGGTTATGATGAATGCACTTGCCACCAACTGCAAATGACTTGGGACAATTTGGATATATCTGTAGATTATGAACAAAAGCTATCTAGACTGATAAGCAACATACAAGGCTCAATTCCAGGAAAACAAACAGGAGTATACATAATACAGGCCACAAGTTACTCTAGCAGGCAAGCACAATATTATACAAAGCTGAGGCACACCACCATCCGTCACAAATCAGTTGGTTTGGTCACCGTGATCTTCACTAAACAACACTCTGTTCGCTGGCGTCTTGTTCATCAGGATTAGCTGCAGCTTCAATTGGCCCCTGAACAGAATCTGTTTTCGCCTCACTTCCTTGTACCTGTCCTGTAGCTGATCCTGTCTCCTGAGCATTAACTGCATTGAATTTGGTGTTCTTTAGCTGCCTTGAGGTGGCATCAAGCGGACCAGTTTCTTCAGATGGCAGTCTGGGGAGTGACTTCCTCTGGGGCTTCTTTGCTGAATTCAACGGGGTTGATTTTTTCACACCATTTTGAGAAACCTTTTCCTCGAAGCTCAGGCGGGCAGGTTGGTCCGTAGTAGCATTTTCTTCAGTCTCTGGTGTGGACTTGTTTTTAGAACGACCAAGCTTTGGTGATTTAGCTCTGGTTGGGGGGATCTACAGCAAATAGCAATGCTGAAACACATAAGGTTTGTTTGAAATACAAACTCCATATTTGTCCAGTAGTATATGTGCATGTATGAAAAAAAAAGAGGACTCTTCTACTACACATATAAAAATCAACATGCAGGGGAAAGACCGCCCCACCACGGCATTGCATTAAGATTTAAGAAGTTTCTCGCGCTCAGACGGAAAACCACCCCGAAGAGCGGCTGCCCTAGACGTGCCACCGAGTGCCCAGGACACATGCTTGCGTCCATGTGCATCTCGCTGAAAGCAACTAAGGCGGTTACACGTATAACTCAGGACTACAGCCAACAAAGGAGGTCGAACCCAGGACCTTGGTGCTACTTGAGCCCTGCTAACCAGTAAGGTAGCAGGCCCATTAGCTTCTACTACACGTATCAAAACTACATTAGTAAGATACATTCAAGTATCTCGTCTGTCCTGCAAGCCTGGTAGTTGCTGAGTGCTGATGGTATGTATAATTTGGCTCCTCATCCATTTTTGACAAGGTTTTCTGGTGCACTGTCATGTGCTTGACTAATTATAAATGCAATATTTGGACTAAACAATCATATCAGCAAAGCACCAAAGAATGATAACAATAAAGTTGATCGATGCCAAAGAAACAAGGACTAAAAGTAGGAGAGCTAATAGTTGCTAAACAACAACCCTTTCAGTCCCAAGCAAGTTGGGGTAGGTTAGAGTTGAAACCCAACAAGAGCCACAAGTCACGGTTAAGGATGACAACGGGTCGGGTTCGGATCGGGTGGAGTCTCCGTGCACCCAAAACCGAAACCCGAAATCGAAACCCGAATCCGCCCCGAAAACCAATTCGGGTGGAAATCCATCACCAAAACCAAACCCGCGGATACCCGAAACCCGAACGGATACCCGAAACCCGAATGATACCCGAAACCCGCGGATATATATACACATATTCACATGTATAAATAAAAGGCAACAAATAATAAATATTTTCATAAGTCAACTTTAAATAAATTTAATAATCTAAGTAAACAAATTATTATTAGTATATTATAAAACATGAGTTTTAATTCCAAATGATTTATTTCGGATATCCATTGGATATCCACGGGTGGAAAACCAAACTCGAAACCGAACCCGATTGGTTTCGGGGCCCCGAACCCGAAAACCGTGGGTGAAAAACCATCCCCAAACCCGAACCCGAAACCCGCGGATATCCGCCCCAAACCCGATCCGTTGCCATCCTTAGTCACGGTTCAGGCACTTCAATAGCTGCTTTCCAAGTACTCCTATTTAAACATAGATCTCTAGGTATATCTCAAGCTTTCAAATCTCTTTTTATTATCTCCTCCTGTATCAATTTTAGTCTTTCTCTACCTCTTCTCATATTATTAGCTTGGCTTAGAACTCCACAATGCACTGGTGCCTCTGAAGTTCTCCTTTGGACATGGCCAAACCACCTCAACCGATGTTGGACAAGCTTTTCTTCAATTGGTGCTACCTCTAGGCGATCACGTATATCATCGTTCCGAACTCGGTCCATTCTTGTGTGACCGCAAATCCATCGCAACGTACGCATTTCTACAACACTCAGTTGTTGAACATGTCGAATCTTTGTAGGCTAACATTCTGCTCTATACAACATAGCCGGTCTAATCGCCGTTCTATAGAACTTGTCTTTTAGCTTTTGTGGTACCCTCTTGTCACAGAGAATGCCAGAAGCTTGTCGCAACTTGATCCACCCTGCTTTGATTCTATGACTAACGTCCGCATCAATATCTCCATCCCTCTGTAGCATCGATCCCAGATACCGAAAGGTATCCTTCTTAGGCACTACTTGACCTTTCAAACTCATATCTCCCTCCTCCTGTACAACTCCTCCAAAGTCGCATCTCATGTATTCGGTTTTAGTTCTGCTCAATCTAAAACCTTTAGACTCAAGGGTCTACCGCTATAACTCTAGTTTTCTATTTACTCCCGCCTAGTTTTCGTCCACTAACACTACATCATTAGCGAACAATATACACCAAGGGATATCCCCTTGTATGTTCCTGGTAACCTCATCCATTACCAAGGCAAAGAGATACAAATTTAAGGCTGACCCTTAATGAACTCCAATTTTAATCGAGAAGTAATCTATGTTATCATCGTTTGTTCGAACACTAGTCACAACATTGTTGTATATGTCCTTGATGAGGGTCACGTACTTTGATGGGACTTTATGTTTGTCTAAAGACCACCACATAACATTTCTTGGTATCTTGTCATAAGCCTTCTCCAAGTCAATAAAAACCAAGTGGAGGTCCTTCTGCTCTCTAAACCGCTCCATAACCTGTCTTATGAAAAAGATTGCTTCTGTGGTTGACCTTCGGGCATAAAACCAAATTGGTTTGTTGATATCTGCGTCGTTCCTCGCAGGCGCTGCTCGATAACTCTCTCCCATAGCTTCATAGTGTGGCTCATCAACTTAATTCCCGATAATTAGTACAACTTTGGATATCTCCCTTGTTCTTGTAGATTGGTATCAATATGTTTTTTCTCCACTCCTCAGGCATCTTGTTTGATCGAAAGATATTGTTGAACATCTTGGTTAGCCATACTATAGATATATCTCCGAGACATCTCCACACCTTGATTGGGATACCATCAGGGCCCATTGCTTTGCCCCCTTTTATCTTTTTCAAGGCTTCTCTGACATCCGATTCTTAAATCCTCCGCACAAAGCGCCTGTTAGTGTCATCAAACGAGTTGTCCAGCTGAACGGTGATGTTCTTGTTCTTACCATTGAATAATTTATCAAAATACTCTTGCCATCTATGTCTGATCTCATCCTCCACCAAGAGCTGCTCCCTCTCATCCTTTATGCACTTGACTTGGTTGAAGTTTCTTGTCTTCCTATCACGAGCCCTAGCCATCTTATAAATGTCCTTCTCTCCTTCCTTCGTACTCAAACATCGGTAAAGGTCCTCATAGGCCCGCCTCTTTGTCTCACTCACCGCTCATTTTGCAGTCTTCTTTGCCACCTTGTACTTCTCTATGTTATTTGCACACCTGTCATGATACAAGGGCTTATAGCATTCTTTCTTTTCCTTAATAGCCTTTTGCACATCTTCATTCCATCACTAAGTGTCTTTTGAGTCGCATCCGCTCCCTTTGGTCACTCCAAGCACCTCTGAAGCAACCTTCCAAACGCATGTTGCCATCTTCTCCCACATGCAGTTTGCATCGCCTTCATCATTCGAAGGGCCATCTTCAATGACCTTTTTCTTAAAGACCTTTGATGCCTCCCTTCTAATTTTCACCACTTCGTTCTAGCAACCCTAGCTGGTTTGTTCCCACGAGCTTGCACCAGAAAGCGAAAGTCAGCCACCACCAGCTTGTGTTGAGCGACCACACATTCTCCAGGTATCACCTTATAGTCCACGCATGTTCGTTTATCCCTCCTTGTAAGGACAAAGTCGATTTGACTAGAGTACTGGCCGCTACTAAAGGTCACTAAATGGGACTGTCTCTTATAGAAGAAAGTGTTAGCTATCATCAGATCAAAAGCTATGACAAAGTCTAAGACTTCCTCTCCCTCCTGGTTGCTACTACCATATCCGAAACCCCCATGAACCGCCTCAAAACCTGCACTTGATGTACCTACATGGCTATTAAGATCACCTCCTATAAAGAGCTTCTCGTTACTAGGGACAGCTCTAACCAAGCGATCTAAGTCTTCCCAGAAAAGCCGCTTAGCACTCTCATCATGGCCTACTTGGGGGCATACGCACTAATTACGTTTAAGACCATATCACTAATGACACGTTTAACTAAGATGATCATATCTCCTTGCCTTCTCACCTCCACCTCACCATCCTTGAGGCTCTTATCAATCAAAACTCCTACTTTATTTTTATTTGAAATTGTCCCTGTGTACCAGAGCTTGAAGCCAGTATTGTCCACCTCCTTCGCCTTCTGCCCCTTCCATTTAGTCTCTTGGACGCATAAGATATTTACACGCCTCCTAACCGTTGTGTCCACTAACTCTCTTAACTTACCTATAAGGGACCCTACATTTCAGCTACCTAAACGGATCCTAGTTGGCTCGACTAGCTTTCTTACCTTTCGCACCCGCCGAGGTAGGTGTGAAGACCCTTGCTCATTTTGCACCACACCCGGGCGCCGATGTGGCGCACCACTAAGGATGCGACGACCCGATCCTTACTCACTTGACACCGTGTCCAGATCGCGACACGGCGCGTCACGGGGGTGACAACCCGGCCCTTGTTCATTTAACACCATACCCGGGTTTCGACATGGCGCGTCGCTAAGAGGGTTACGCCCCATCAGGATTCTTTTGGGTTTCATCTCCATTAAAGTGGCTAAGTTTTTATATTGGCTCGCCATGCCTAACACAACCCTCCTCCTTTACCAGGGCTTGGGACCTGCTATGCTGGGACACCAAAGGCGCCCCGCCATAGGCGGAGTTGCTACTAGTCGCTAAACAATTATCAAATTTCTGTTAACAGTAATGTTTACAAGTCGTCTAGTCGAACCTAGTCGCCATGGGACCGACTAGGATAATTAATCGCGGTTAATAACAATTAATCCGGCGACTTGTACAAGTCGACGGTACCCCTAATCGGTCACCAGGGACTGATTAGAACGATTAATCATGATTGATCGGATGACTTGTAATCATTGGTTAACAGGCAAGAGATTATTTGAGTAGTGCGTTCCAACTGGAAATAAGTATTTCTATGGACGCTATGAAGCCAAACAAGTCGGTGTTCCTGTATTATTCATGTCAAGGCCCTGTATAAATTCTGCCACTCAAGATGACCACGAACAGAAAATTTAGTACACACATGAAATCATTGCATCAGGAAAATCATAAATAGAGAAAAAGAAAATACCAACTGCGGTTACCATCTCCACTCAGATAACAGGTTTTTACATCAGAAAAAATTAAGGCTTCCAGGTTCCAGCTAAACTATATGGTAGTTTCAACTTCACCTCCTCTTTTAAAATGATTGTGTGAAATATATATTCCAAAAAGGCAAGAAAGGCTGTGGGTGACTAAAACTGATGGAATTTACACTGTATGAGTGATGATTCCACACATGCTCATAAGGCATGTCAGTCATGAGTTCACTCAAAGTATAAGATACTGTAGATAGCCATGACTCATAATCACTAAGTTACCCTTTTCAATTCAACCTTGGCAGGAGTTGGTTCCTTATAGAAGCTTGGCATTGGTGTTGCCTTGAAATTCAAACTCTTTCTCAGCATTTTGAGTTGTGCTTCTTCAGTTTCCTGTGCATTTTACAGAAATATATCAGCAAGCAACATAAGAGATGTGATGTTGGAAGGCAACATTTCCCAAAAGAAAGGAACATAAGGGTACCTTTGACTTTGCTTGCAAATTGCTTATTTCTAACTCTCTTGCATGAATCTTCTCCTCAAGCTTCGAATAGAACTGTTTGATTGCAGAATTGGGTAAACAAAGTTGGCAACATGCATATTTCAAAATGCAATCAGCAAATAAAACAGCTAAAGACAGTGTTACCTCTCTTCTTTTTTCAGATCTCTCATCACACTTGAAGGTGAAACCGTATGATGGAGTGCCGCCAACTTTTCGAGGTTTTGTACTCTCACCATTTGACTGTTCTTCGTCTCTTTTGATGGAAGAGAGCTGTGCTGATGGCTTTTGAGTTTTCCTTTTCTCCCTGGATCTGAGTTAAAATATAAATAGCATAAGTGACTCTTCAAATATATAGCTGTATTAGATCATTTTATATCCAGTCCATGATGCACCAGGATTTGTCTAGGACATCGTATGGATATGTTTATGCCAGATGAAGCTATAGAATGACTTTTTTAGCATGGTTTCTTTCTGTTTTACAAGCAGCGCACACGAATTTATGCACATATCCCAGATGCGTAGCATGGACACACTGTCGAACTCGCCCAGGCGTGCACGTACTATTCCTACTGGGGGCTCTAAATGATGTCTCTGGTAGAGTTCTCCAGTACTGTAATTCGTGGTGAACATATTCATTCGGGGCATATAAACTAATGCACTATTAGTCTAGAGTTCTCCAGTACCATAATTCGTGGTGAACATATTCATTCGGGGCATATAATACTAATACACTATTAGTCTATTACTACATTCCTTCTCCCAAGATATTCTGATCTTAATAGAAAGGAAAGAAGCAACTTACTTGGAGTCATCCAGCAATGTTGCATCCATGGGAGATGAGCGAGATTCATTCTTGCCAGCTTTCTGATAAAAGTGAAACAAGTCATGTAAGGTCTTGCCAGCTTTCTGATAAAAGTGAAACAAGTCATGTAAGATCCAACTAGATTGGGCAGGAAGCTGATTCTAGATATCCACATAACCAGTGAATATATTTAAACATCAACCCGCCAGGGGTATGACCTCCCCCAGGGCTCGGGGCATTGCTATTAAGGTAGAAGACCTCAACCTTGCAAGCTGAGAAAATCCCTGAACCCGTGGGTATGACCTCCCCTAGGGCTCAGGGCATTGCTATTAAGGTAGAAGACATCAACCTTGCAAGCTGAGAAAATCCCTGAACCCCAGCTCTGCCAACGAGGGGATTTTTTTTTAACCGCCTAAATTCGCTCCCACGAGGAGTCGAACTCAAGACCTTGGAGGTGCTACTAAAGCGCTTGCAACCACTAGGCTACAAGCTCTTTCGCTGACCAGTGAAGATATTGAAACATAGTGCATCATAATGTAGAACTGCTTACATTACTGCCAACACTAGCGCCACCATGGGACACCTGGACAATGGGTGCCTTAGGAAGAGAAGAATTGGGAGCTTTTCTCCTTGTCTGTCCTTCATCTCCACTCGGGCTCTTAGATTTGATAGCCTTAGGTCCATGGCTTTGATTCCCCTAAAAGTTACATAATGAACGAAATGGCAATCAGCACAACTGTTGATGAAGAAGATAGCCACAAAAGCATTACAAGACATCGTAGTCAAGAGCTCACCTTGGAAAGGCGAGGCTTCCTGCCTTCCATAGGCTAGGTGGCCTCCCCGCCAGCCTCTTCTGGCGGGTTGATCACCTCGCTCTCCCCTGAGTTGTCCTCATTGCCCTTCTCACCATGCTCTTCCTCACCCTGGCCCCCAAAGCTAGGCATTGCGGGCTTCCTACTGGCAGGGGTGGACGCAGTAAAGGACATGGGTGTACACATGTACACCCAATAATTTTTGCAAAGCAATCGAAGTTAGTAGGCATAATACATGCATATACACCTGTAATTAGATTCAGATCCGATTACGAATAGTATGTTAGGGTTTGGGCGCACGGTTTTACCTATGAATTACGTTAAGGTTTGGGCGCACGGCTTCACACAGCAGGAAGGGAGGACCAAGGGGAGGGAATACCTAGTGTCCTGGTGGTGCTCATCACCGACCAAAGTGGCGAGTGGCGAAGTAGGACAGCAGCGACAGTCGCAGGGACACCGAGGCTGCAGAGGGCGGACGCCGTGTCGGAGATGGTCACGAGGACGCTAGGCCCTAGGTGGTGCTCGACCGAGCTCAGTCTCCTCTCCGGGTTGCGGCGCGGCGAGCGGATGGAGGAGATCGGCCGCGGGCGAGACGAGTCCAAGGCGGCGGGCCAAGGGTTGAGCAAGGTTAGAAAAATGCACCTACCACCAAGAGCGCATGCCCTCACATCTCTAGTGTCCTATGCATCTATATATATCTATTCTATTCTATTATCTGTTATTACCACCTAAAAAGCCCAAGCTGGTTTCGTCCATAGGCTTTCGTGTGTGCGCCCGCCCGGCTTCGTGTGCGCGGAAGCTCCGAAGCACGATCATTTTGCACATGGACTTACATGTAGGTGAAGCGTACACATACGTGCCAAAGTCGGACTTCAATTTCCATGCTCACGTTGATAACAAAGTTTCTAGGTAGAGTTCACAATGTGCTTGACTAGTAGCAAGCTAAAATTGAGTACCAAGACTTGAACTTGACGTGTTATGCATGACACGTCGCTTAGGAACTGGACAAGATGATCCTCGTCCAGGTGGTCGGACCACCTATCAGACGGACTTCACTGCCAACCAACTGGTCGGACTGCTCGGCGCTCACTCCTGCTCGGCGTTCACTTCGCCGCCGATCTGTTGGTTGGACTGCTCATCACATGGGCTTCATCGTCAGCTATGCCGGGGACTCCTTGATGTTTCGATTCTTCATGCAAGCATCGCCAGCTAAGCTGGGGGCTCCCTTGGTGGTCGGATCTTGCCACGTCTCATCAGATCATCGTCTAGGTGGTCAGACCACCTATTACTCGGACTTCTCCACCGATCAACTGGTCGGACCGCTAGGTTTATGGACTTCGTTGTCGACCAGTTGATTGGATTGTTCGCCAGTCACTTCTACTCAATGCTCACTTCGCCGCCGACCAGTTGGACGGATCGTTCATCGCTCGCGCTTCATCATTAGTTACGCTGGGGGCTTACCAGCTAAGCTGGAGACTCCTCGATGTTCGGATTCTTCATGCAAGAGTTGCCAGCTAAGGCTGGGGACTCCCTTAGCGGGCGGGTCTTGCTATGTCTCATCGGTGTGCTATCAAGCTGCTCCATGCTATTCGGATCAGGGTGCTGATCTTGGGCAGCACGTCTAGGGTCTTGATACACGCATGTCAGATGACGTTGGCAAGCTTTCAGACTTCTTTTCTTTGACCCTACTTCAAGATTCATTCTTCATCTTCCAGCAGGCTCAGGGACTAAGTGGCTACACTTCACCTGGCGGTGAATGTAGTGCTTATTTCTTGATTTACCCTCCTTATTGATGGAGTCTAAGTGGCTACACTTCTCCTAAGTGAAAGAATTTTCAAATTTTATCTTGAGCCCCTTACATCCTTCTGGCATGCCTTACTTGGCTAAGTCCGAGGTCTACTAACCAGTTAAACTGGTCGGCTTCGACTTTCACTGCCTAGGTCACCAGTTAAACTGGTCGGCTTTGACTTTCACCGCCCAGGTCACCAGTTAAACTGATCGGCTTTGACTTTCACCGCCTAGGTCACCAATTAAACTGGTCGGCTTCGACTTCCACTACTCGGATCAACGGTTAAACTGATCGGCTTCATGTCAAAGTGCTTGGATGTAGGGGACCGTGACGTCTAAGAGGGGGGGGGGTGAATTAGGCAACTTGAAAATCTACTTTTAAACCATGGCCTCTTTTTCTAACCCTAGCACAACCTATGCAATGGATAAACTATCTAAATGTGCAACTATGGTTTTGTTAGTATGTTGCTATCTCTACCGCAAAAGGAGTAATACAATCAATGTAAATACGGAAGCTAAAGAGCAAGGTAGAGATATGCAAACTCCGTCGACGACTCTGGTATTTTTACTGAGGTATCAAGAAGTGCGCAAGCTTCCCCCTAGTCCTCGTTGGAGCCCCTCACAAGGAATCCCTCGCAAGGGCCAAGCTCCCGGTCAGGTAACTCCGTGGATAGCCTCGGGCCTTCCCCACGCGCAAGTGGGTCTCCGACGTGCCTTCCGGCAAGCCTCTCTTGGATGCTCCCCGCCGTCTTCACTATTAAGCTTCCGGCCAAAACACCGTGGACCTTGTTCCCTCTGGTACACGGTGGCGGCCACACCACAACAACGGTTTGTGTGATCTCACAAGACTACAAGCCCCTCCGATGTACAACAATGGTGCGTGCAAGCATCAAGTGGTAAGAGGTATGCAAACCTCACTAAACACTAGGCCTAAACCTAGAGCAAGCGCATAAGCGGTGGTCTAATCAACCTAAGCACTTCATAAAAGCACCTACGCTAATCACCTAATGAATCACTAAGTACTATGCAACTAGAGATCACTAAAATGGTGTATCAACACCTTTGATATGTTTCCTCAGCTCCACACATGTCAAATGGCTGGTTGGGGGTCTATTTATAAGCCCCACTGAGAAAGTAGCCGTTGGGGACAAAATCCCGCTTTTCTGCTACTGACCGGACGCTGATCACGTCCTGACCGGACACGTCCGGTCGTCACGACCGTTAGAGCCACGATCAACTGATTGGACGCTGCCAGTGTCCGGTCGCATGCCACCGGACGTGTCCGGTCGTATTTTCACCGCTCTGGAACCTTTCTGTACTTGATCGGACGCTGCAGTCCTGCGTCCGGTCGATTTGTCGCCAATGTCTGGTCGCACCTGCTGTTGCTGAGCCCCTTGATCGGAGCGTCCGGTCGCTTTCCATCAGCGTCCGCTCCAGCGTTCGGTCACCTCTGTGAGCTCGTTTCTTCGTGATCTTGCGTCCGTCTTGGTTCCTATCTTCGTGCTTGGACTTTGCTTGATATCTTGGGTCTTCTCTTATGCTTCTAAGGTCTTGCTTATGGGGTTGATCATTGTATCATCACATTGCCTTTGTCCAAGTCATGTCTTGCACCCTATTCAACTACAAAACAATCACTTGCAAATTCATTAGTCCAATTTGGTTGTGTTGGTCATCAAACACCAAAATCCAAAGTAAATGGGCCTAGGGTCCACTTTCCTTACAATCTCTCCCTTTTTGGTGATTGATGACAACACGACCAAAGCAAGTAAATAATAAAAAATTTGAATTTAAAAACTATCTACTTGCTAGGATGCAATGCAAGGGGCAGGGTTATATGATGCTAAAAGACACTCCTTGTAAGACTAGAAGTTACCACTTGAAAACTTATCTTGCCCTTACAAAAATCCCCATGTGGTATTATGGATTGAGGCCACAAATTCTCCCCATTTCATAACAAATTCTCCCCATTTCATAGGTTAATCCATAATCCACCATCCTCTCTTTCTTAGACCATTACCACTTGTAGATCATTACTACTTGTAAATTATTATGATCTAGCTTTCGGTCCTATAAATTAATACTTGCTTTTGGTCCTCTAAATTCTCCCCCTTGAAATCAAACACCGAAAAGGAAGACATTAGTAGCACAAGAGAGGGTCAAACTTTGTGATCATTTGTGTGTAGAGTGGAATAGGTCACAAAATTTGACTCTCATATTATATAGATTAAGCTCCCCTAAATATATGCATACATATGGTAGAGGCAAAGCATATGCATAATTGGCAAATTTTTGCACAAGGGAATTTAATCTATATAATGCATGGAGAAAGCATATAAATATCAAAATGAAATCAACATGATGATATTGGTTTAGAAATACCACATGTGGAAATCAATTTGATTTCTACCACTTGCAATAGGTGGTGGATTTTTGAAGTATGATGCTTAACTCCGGGGACTCCATTTTCCTTGCAATGAGACTACTACACACATGATAAGCTTGAAATGGTGTTAGTCTCAAGACATCCAACTTGTACAGTAACCTCCCACTAAATTTGTGCACACAAGTGTGGAATACTTGTAGGAAACTTGCATATTGATTTTTAGAATAAAAAATACCACTTTAAAGATGACATCACATGAATGTGAGAGTCATTTTCAAAGGCGATATTCGGGAGAAATTATCTACAATTTGGACTTTGGCACATATTAGATGAACAATCAAAAGACAAGCTATGTGCCGTGCTCCTAAACAATTTTAAACCATGTAGGTTTGCTCCAAGGATTAAGAATGAAACCGAGCAAGCCTACCATAAGATATACCTAGTGTATGCATGACAAAAGATATAAGTATGCAAATACAAACCTAGGCATGAAGAGTAACTAGATGCTTAAAGATGCCACTTGTAGGAGATTAAATCTAGTACCAATTGAAGCAAATTGAATCTAGTTACCTAACATGGGAAGGGTAATTTGGGTCCATAGTATTCACTAACCCACTTGGCAATGATTTTGTCCATCATGATGCACCCTATGAAATTCATTCATACTTTGCCAAGTCTCCAAATTCCCCCAAGTCCATTGGACCTCTCACTTCCCTTTCGGGATTCAAACCTTCTTGGTGCTCTTCATGTTGAAAATAATTTCCTTTGACACCCAAAAGCGTTTGACCCCATTGATGGCTTGCTTGTTCACCTTGATGGCCATCACCTTGTCATTTTTTTCTTCTTTAACAAGTATGGTGTGGAGGCCTTCTTGTCCACCTTGTTGGTGTAGGTGTTGGAGAGCTTGCTTATTTGCTTCTTCTCTTTCTTCTTTGCTCCTCTCCCATTCTTCACCTTGCACTCATAGGACTTATGACCTTCCTTGTGGCACACGTAGCAAACTACGGTTTGTCCTTCATCAAGCTTCTTCACTCCCTTGACGGTGTTTTCTTGATGAAGTTGGGCTTGCTTCGCCTTGCCTTTCACTTGAGTCAAGTCCTTGGTGAGGTGAGCTACTTTTTGCTTGAGTTGCTCATTCTCCTTTGCAACATCTTGTGTGCATGTGTCTACAACAACTTTCTCAATACAAACTTGGTTGCACAAAGATGAGTCTAAACATGAATCATCACAAGAAGTAGAGGCATCCTTTTTAGACATGTCAAAGATAAAACTTTTCTTTTTAGATGCCTTGGTGGGGGTTGTACTAACGGCTTTAAGATTAGCAACTTTATTAGTTAGCTCATCACAATGTTTGCACATGGTTTCCATTTTAGCAAGCAAACTTTTATAAGCATCTTGTGAGCTAGCTAACTTTTCTTTTAATTTTTTATTTTTCTTTGCAAGTTGCTCATCATTGATTGTGCATACATTTGTTGTTGCACTAGCCTCAAGTTGCTCAATTTTAGTAGATAGTTCAATATTGAGATTAGCAAAGTTCTCATATTGTTCAATCAAGGTTTTGTATGCTTCTTGTGAACTATCTAGTTTTTCTTTTAATTTTTCGAGCTTCTTTTGTTGACTAATGCAAACTTTAGCATAATTAAGATTTTGTTGCACAATTTCATCATAAGAAGGCATTTCATCATCACTATCACTCTCATTAGAGGATGAGCTTTTGTTACCTCGTGCCATAAGGCACATACGAGAGGAGCTTGATGATGAGTGCTTGCAGCCTCGCCTCTTGTGATGGTGTTCATCTTCACTTGAAGAATCATCCCATGACCTTATTGATGTGACGGCTTGGTTCTTGCATGCCTTCTTCTTTGTCTTGTGTGTGGGCTTGTTTGGACAAACTTCCACAAAGTGCCCCAACTCGCCGCATTCATAGTATCCTCTCTTTCTTTGCTCATTTCTTTGATTGGTGAAAATGAGATCTTGAATTTAGATGGGCTCACCCTTGACATTGAGCCTTTGGATCATCTTCTCCACCTTGTTGATAAGTTTGATTGATTCTTCATCAAGGTCAGAGGTGGAGGAGGAAGATTGATCATCATCATCATCATCCTCATCTTCTTCTTCATCTTCACTTAAGGAGCTTGAGCTTGAGCTTATCTCAACTTGCTTGCCCTTCATCTCCTTTTTTTTTGCTACTTGCAAGAGCTTTGCCTTTGCTTGATGAAGAAGCATCTGCTTGACCCATCTTGCGTGATATTTCAAATGCCACTATCTTGCCAATGACTATGGCTAGGGTCATGGTGCTCAAGTCCTCTATGTTGTGAAGAATGGTGATGATGCTTGCATATTTCTTTTGTGGTAGCACGGAGATGATCTTCCTCACGATGTCCTCATCATCTAGCTTTGTTAGTCCTATTGAATAGAGCTCATTGATAACTAGATTCAAACAAGAATGCATATCATGAATAAGCTCATCATCATTTATTGTAAAGGAATCATAATTTTGTTTAGCTAGACAATGTTTTTGCTCACGGACATTAGATGTGCCGTCATGGAGCTCTTGGAGTTTTAACCAAATTTCATGTGTCGTATTTAAAGTGAACACTTGGTTAAACACATCCATGCTAAAAGATTCAAACAAACAATTCTTAGCTCTAGCATTGAAATGTATTTCCTTTTCTTCACTCTTTGTGGGTTTATCGGGATTCTTAATGGGTTTCATCCCGTCATGAGTGACTCTCTAAACTCTAAAATCACCGCCTCAAGGTAGCAAGCCATTCTAGCTTTATAATAGGGGAAGTTAGTGCCATGAAACTGCGGAGGCCTAGAGGTATCCATCACAAATACTCTAAATAGCGTCGGCTCAACGGCGGTTAAGCCAAAGGTCCAAATTGAGCCAACCGGCTCTGATACCACTTGTAGGGGACCGTGACGCCTAAGAGGGAGGGGGGTGAATTAGGCAACTTAAAAATCTACTTTTAAACTATATCCTCTTTTTCTAACCCTAGCACAACCTATGCAATGGATAAACTATCTAAATGTGCAACTATGATTTTACTAGTGTGTTGCTATCTCTACTACAAAAGGAGTAATACAATCAATATAAATGCAGAAGCTAAAGAGCAAGGTAGAGATATGCAAACTCCCGTCGATGACTCCGGTATTTTTACCAAGGTATCGAGAAGCGCGCAAACTTCCCCCTAGTCCTCGTTGGAGCCCCTCACAAGGAATCCCTTGCAAGGGCCAAGCTCCCGGTCGGGTAACTCCATGGATAGCCTCGGGCCTTCCCCACGCGCAAGTGGGTCTCCGACGTGCCTTCCGGCAAGCCTCTCCTGGATGCTCCCCACCATCTTCACTATCAAGCTTCCGACCGAAATGCCGCGGGCCTTGTTCCCTCCGGTACGCGGTGGTGGCCACACCACAACCGCGATTGGTGTGATCTCGCAAGACTACAAGCCCCTATGATGTACAACAATGGTGCGCGCAAGCACCGAGTGGTGAGAGGTATGCAAACCTCACTAAACACTAGGCCTAAACCTAGAGCAAGCGCATAAGCGGTGGTCTAATTAACCTAAGCACTTCGCAAAGCACCTATGCTAATCACCTAATGAATCACTAAGCACTATGCAAGTGGAGATCACTAAAATGGTGTATCAACACCCTTGATATGTTTCCTCAGCTCCACACACGTCAAATGGCCGGTTGGGGGTCTATTTATAAGCCCCACTGAGAAAGTAGTCGTTGGGGACAAAATCCCGCTTTTCTGCTACTGATCGAACGCTGATCACGTCCTGACCGGACACGTCCGGTTGTCCCTACCGTTAGAGCCACGATCAACTGATTGGACGCTGCCAGCGTCCGGTCGCATGCCACCAGACGCGTCCGGTCGTATTTTCGCCGCTCTGGAACCTTTCTGTACTTGATCGGACGCTGCAGTCCTACGTCTAGTCAATTTATCGCCAGCGTCCGGTCGTACCTGTTGTTGCCAAGCCCCTTGATCGGAGCGTCCGGTCGCTTTCCGTCAGCGTCTGGTCACCTCTGTGAGCTCGTTTCTTCACGATCTTGCGTCTGGCTTGGTCCTATCTTCGTGCTTGGACTTTGCTTGATATCTTGGGTCTTCACTTGTGCTTCTAAGGTCTTGCTTATTGTGTTGATCATCGGATCATCACATCGCCTTTGTTCAAGTCACGTCTTGCACCCTATTGAACTACAAAACAATCACTTGCAAATTTATTAGTCCAATTTGGTTGTGTTGGTCATCAAACACCAAAATCCAAAGTAAATGGGCATATGGTCCATTTTCCTTACAATCTCCCCCTTACAAGAATCTTAAGTCATTTCTTACGTCGCTTTCCATGCAACATCAGAGTATAATATTTATTGATTATAACAGCGGAATATACCCATGTTATCAGAGTTATGAACAGTTTAATTTAACAGCGAAATATAAACATGTGATCAAAGTTACAACGGAAATAAATATCTATTCATGACATGATGAAGCATTGATATATAAACTATGACGAGAGATTATAAAACTTCTATTTATAAAAACATTTAGTGAGGGTTATAAAAAAAACTATGATCGCAGCATAAAGGAATCCTCTCTGAGCCCACCAGGAGTTATCCACACACAAGCGTCAGCTCTAGCATCCACCTGTCACCTGCAACAGGGGGAAATAAAATCCTGAGTACTCAATTGTACTTAGCAAAACTTACCCGACATGAGGAAATAAAAGATTCCAAGGATATGCAAGGCTATCTGGCTTGTGGATTTATTGCATCTGCAGGAGCATTACTAAACGTGCATCCTTATATTCAATTTTATTAGCAGTCAGCATTAGTTCATTAACTAACCATTCTATGTAAACACCTGTGCTACTTTCAAGCAGGTGGTAAGTAATCAGAATCATTTTATCATCTTTCATCTTCCAGTTCTTACTATGGTGCTAGAGTGTAGACAAGTCATACAAGATTACCCAGCGATTCACGAATCAATGTGCTCAGTTGGGTACCTCAAAACACACGCCTTGTTTGTACCCTAGGCACAAGCAGGACCAACCCACCACTCTCATGTCAAGGGGTCTAGGTCCCCGTCTAAACTTGGACTCCAAGCCCCCACACCTGAGTCCCGGACTCAGCATGGTGCTTAGACCTCCACCATCCCCGCCTACAATCAGTCGGTCCAGAAATAGCCAGAACCCATGATAAGAGAGTAGCGAGCCTTCCCTGTTCCCATAAACAAGTATGTGTTTAGGATAATAAGTCTGTGACCTGCCTAGAACCCAATGCAACGGCCGGTCCTTAACCGACATAGGTGGAATAAGTGCAATCTGAGCCTCACTCGAATGCCAAATCAAGTCCAGATCCAAAGTACCATTCCGCCGGTCTCCAATTATCATTCATATATATTTTTCAGGTGATAATAATATAATAGCATTAATAATATCTTTCCTATCTCTCGCAAGTGACAGACAATCACTCGACTTCTACTGGAGTCCTGTAGCATAGCAATCTACATGATCATATCATACTAGTAAGACTCATAGGATAAGGATATATATATATATATATGCAAGTGATTGTCATTCAACTCCTTAAAACTTAATGCACAAGCATAAAATAAAGTGCAGAATAATAGGGGTTATGCACCGGGGCTTGCCTAGGTAAGATATAACCAAAAGTTAGCATTCCATAGTGGTGACATGATCACCAAGGCACCATGTTTTCTGCTACTCCGGTCGTCTCCACAGTCCATCGTTGTTCCTATTATGATATACGTGGATGCAACGCATAGATGTAAATAATCAACGACAGCCGAAACTCTTAGAAATTCAATTACGTCTCACAAGCTAACGAGATAGCTCTAACGTGCTAGTCTACATATCCACGTCGTCAAGTAAGGCTCGTTCCTGGAAAATGTTTATTTATTATTATTCTTTCATTAATCACGTATATAACAAAACACATATGTACTTCTAGGTGATGTCAAAAACATTTAGTTTAGAGCTGAGATTTTTATGAGTGACACCTAATGACAAAATATGGCCACTGTAAAAAGATTAGGTGATTAAGTGTTATATTTCATTTATTACAATAAAAAGAAAAGTTAATTGTGATAAAGCATGTGAAATAAGATAAAGGTAAAACTTCATATTTTATAGAAACACTTTGTCCTATTATTTTAGAAACTGCTAGTACACATCCTAAACATGCTAGAAAGTCTAGTTCTTAACCCCAATCAATTATTTATATACCTTTCTCTATTTACCTAGTTTACGAGCACTTTTACCACATAAAAGAAAAGCCCTACAAAAAGTCCTCAAATAGTAAAACTTTATGCTAAAGCACTTGATATTATATATATCTATTACATAGATCTAGTCATGTAGAGTCTAACAAAACAAGTTTGGCATTTTTATGATTTTTCTACCAATTTAAATTGATTTTAGAACTTTCGGCCGATTTAAACAAAAACCCATGAAAAGAAAAAGGGCACTCGGGCCCAAAGCGGCCCAGGCGTGGCGGCGGCAGGCCAACCTAGTGCACGGACGTGGGCCGCGGTCTGGTCACGGGCTAGGCCAGAAATGGCCTAACACGGACGAGCCCAGGCGTCGGTGGCAAACTTGCACGAAGGCCCCTAAACTTTTCACAATTTCCACTCTCATCCCCAACACTATTTGACACTGTTTACATGAGTATAAAACTTTGTGAAAAACACCATGCAAAAGCTTCTATTCACTCCCTCGGTTCTCACCTCCCTCAAAGCAGAGCACCGGCGGGGAGAAGCCGGCCGGCGGTCGATTAGGCGCGGCGGACGGCCGACGACGACGGTGTTGGTGTTTCGAGTAAGCACCGGCTAGTAAATTTGTATATTGCGCGTTTGACCCGGATGGTGTGCTAATAGGACACAAGGATTATACTCGTTCGGGCCGAATGCCCCTACGTCCAGTTTCGAGCTACTTGTGTTACTAGCACTGAGTTTGTAGTAGGGGGTTACAAACTGACGAGAGAGGGTGGTAGCTCCCAAGTCTCTGGTGTGATGAGGTGTGTTTGCTCGATCAATTGATGTGCGATGAGACGATCTCCTTTAGTGGGACGCTCGGCTTTCCCTTTTATAGGTCAAGGAAAAGCAGGGGTTACAACCAAAGGGAAGAGGGGAAAAAGAAAGAGAAATAAGGCTCCTGGAGGTGCACCATCCTCTTCTTCGTGTGGGTCCCACTGACTCCATTGATCATGGTGGCAATGGCATCATACTAGGGTCCTATTGGCCACTGCAGCTTACGTGTGGGCGTCGCGCACCATCTTTGTCTTCCGTCCTATCTAAGCGGATGGAATGGTCAAAGGGTCCCCTAACAGAAGCCATGTGGGGGGCTGGCAATAGAACAGTGCTAGTCAATCGACGTTGGTTGACTGACGCTAGACGGTGGCCAAGCTAGGAGTTGGCAGCATAGTTCTGGCCTGTTGACGCGATGGGCGAAGTGAGTCTCCTAGCATGGCCCGAGGCGACTGCTAGTCGCATCAGGACATGTTCGAGACGTGCTCTTGGGGGTGCGCTTCCATGCCATAGTGGTTGAAGTGGTTCGAGCCCTACCCTAGGACCATTGCCTTGGTCCGGTAGTAGATCCAATCCCCAAGGATCGGACGAGGTGGAAATCTCTCCCTAGGAGCTGGGCAAAACAGAATCCGACCCTCGGGGGTCAGACGAGGCGGGGCCCTCCCTATGGGACCGGACAAGGCGTGTCCTGGCCCCTGGGGGTCGGACGATGCGGAAATCTCATCCTCGGTGTTGGACAAGGTGTGGCCTAGCCCCTAGGGGTTGGACGAGGCGGAAACCATGTCCTCGGTGTCGGACGAGGCGTGGCCCAGCCCCTGGGGGTCAAACAAGGCGGAAACCTCATCCTCGGTGTCAGACGAGGCATGGCTCGGCCCCTGGGGGTCGGACGAGGCAGAAACTTCACCCTCAGAGTCGAACGAGGCCGTAGTTGTATCTTTAACCATAGGATGAGGCGACGTGTGGCTCTTTAATCCTTTGGCTCAGATACCCGGGTATAGATTTGTTGCTCCTGTGGCCATTGTGCCATGGAGGCAGGTCATTACAGGAACTTCGGTGTTTTCTAGTGGGTGTGCGCGAGCGCACCTGGTGGGTGTAGCCCCTGAGCCTTTGGGGGAGTGAGACACTCCTACAAAGGCTTTTTGTAATCCATTGCCTGAGGGTGCACTGGAGTACTATTTGTTATTGTCATTTTGCGGGATGGCAAGCTACATATGACACTCGTCGTTTGTCTGTGACTGCATGTTCGGTCTCCTTGTGATGCCAAGCCCCCGAGCCCCTACGCGTAGCAAGGGCCCGGTTGGGGGTTAGTTCATCTTGTGATCGCCATCCCTCATGTGTTCGTTCGCTAGAACAAAGGGGCTGAGCTAGGCCGTGCTTTCCTCGCTGGACAGAGCACGGTGCTCGGTGAGTTGTTAATGGGCTTGTTCAAGTGGAGCCCCGGTATCCCCTTCGTGGGGTCCTAGTTCATGGAGTCAGCTGGTGACTGACTCTAAATTCTTGGTTGTTGGTTCATATAGTTCCCGGATCCGTTCGATCGGTCCGAGGGCTCGATGCCTTTCTTTTGGGGAAAACCATGAACCTTGCATCATCCAAGACTTGAAATGAGGGTCAAGACACTCGTAGTGCTTGCGCACTTTGGGTACTGGTCGCTAGCAGGCCTATCCTTAACCTCCCTTTGAAGTGGGCCTGTGGCCTTTGAAGTTGAACCGTCGCTCGGCGGATCCTTCGCGGGGAAGATTGGGATAGGCGTGCACTCGTCTCTTGAGGTGGTGAGGTGACTGATGCTGTGAGAAATAATGAGGGCTCGAGCCCCAAAGGAAATGAATCTGGTGGGGCATGTGGCGCGTTAATTTGGGCGGATGGTTCGCCCCTAGCCTGTTCTGCTCTTACCTTATAAACGAAGTGATTTCTCCCCAGCCTCCATATGCGTAGCTGCATCCTTTGCCCTTCCAATCTTTCTGCCTTTCGCTCTCTAGTCCTAGCCTTTGTTTCCCTATTTCCACTCCACCACCGGTGAAGTTCTCGCTCTCCAGCCTTACGCCGCAGCTGGATCTTCTACATTGCCATCCTCGTTCCTCGATGGAGCCATGGCCTTGCTTCAATGTTCTACGCATGTGCATGGAGGATCTAGTCAATAAGGGCCTTCTCTGTGCAAGGACCATGGTGAATGAGTGGATCATACCTGGTGGTGAGGATGTGCCATCGCCGCCTGATGACTATGTCATTTCTTTCATCCCCTTCCACGAGCAGGGGTTCGTGACTCCTCCCCACCGATTCCTCCGAGGGCTGTTGCACTGCTATGGGCTAGAGCTATAGCATCTAAATCCCAATAGGATTTAGCACATCTCGGCCTTCGTCATGCTGTGCGAGGGGTATCTGGGGATCGAGCCCCCTTTTGAGCTATGGAGGTACTTCTTCGCCGTCGAGCTACAGAAGAAGAAGGAGAAGAAGCCAGACCTAGCGGTGCCGATGGGGTGCACGAGCATCCGTCTGTGGGGCAACCGAGCATCGGAGTATATGTCCATCCCCTTGTTGAAGTCCAACAAGGGGTGGCATAAGCTCTGGTTCTACCTGAAGAATGCCGCCGCCGCCACCCTGCCGATCTTCACCGGTCGCCTAATCGAGGAGGTGCTGGGGGCATAGAGATACGGGCCCATCGAGAAGGAGCAAAAGAGGCTCGGCGACCTGCTCAAGGCCATCGCGACTCTAAAGCACCGTGACCTTCGTGGGACCGGCGTCATCGGAGCATACCACGTCAGGAGGCTGGCGCCGCTGATGGTGCGCGTCCTTCTGATGTATAAGATGATGTCGGATTCCTTGCCCGAAGGGACGGTGATGGTCACCGGTGAGGCTCTTAGTGTCGGTGAAATGGCCAAGTGTCTCAAGGAGGCGATAGAGTTCTCGATGGATCCGTCGGTGGATCTCGCCCCGATGTACCTAGTCCCGGGGCATCCCACGATGCGCCCAGACATGGGTTTCGTCGAACTGGTAAGCCTTCTTAAAGTTTCTTTTCTTGGCCGACCCTCCTCTGTTCTCAAATTCTAACCACCGAGATTTGTAGCCCGGCCTCATCGTCCATGATTCTGACCCACCACTGCTAGAGGACGCGACACAGAGGGCGGCGAACCACGCCGCAGCTGAGGCGGCAAAGGTGAAGAAGGATCGAAAGAAGGTGAAGGAGCGTGCTAAGCTCCAGCGTGGAAGGAGTTGGCAAGACTCAAAGGAGAGTGGCGATGAGGAGGAGGAGGAGGAGGACCCCAACATTCCATGGGGCATGCAGGTGCTCAAGGATGAGTAGGCCGACGTGGGGTGGGTCAACTTGACCCTGATTCTACAGCATGACCCGGCGCGAACCGAGGAGGATGCGCCTCTAAGATTGGTGAGGAAAAACACGTCCCTGAGGTTGGCGGAGCAAGTCCGCCCTGCTCCAACCGACCCCAATGCGCCTCCAAGATCGGTGGGGAGGACGCGCCCCTGAGGTTGGTGGAGCAAGTCCACCCCGCTCGACCAACCCCTATGTGCCTCCAAGATCGACGGGGGAGGACACGCCCCTGAGGTTGGTGGAGCAAGTCCGCCCTGCTCCGACCGGCCCTATCGAGGGATCGAAGTGGCCAATCATCGACGTGGCAGAGTCAGAGTCGAGCGGCCAGCCCTTGAAACGACCTCAGGTAATGGCGTCAAGGTGAGTTATTGACTTCTTCATCCTTTCATTTTGTTCTCGGATTTTGTTGTGTGACGTTGGTGCCTTTCACAGGACCAGCCTCCACAGACCCCTAACGTTGGCGCCATAGAAGATCCTAGCACGTCGGCCAACCCCCCGGGAGCCAGCTGGCGTGGTGCCAGGGGCACGCTGTGATGGCATCGAGGTAGACCCGGTGCGACCTGAGGAAGCAGAGGAGGGGGAGGCACCGATTGTACTGGGGGAGGTGCTTGTGGAATTAGCTCCCGCGCCGGTCGATGCGCTCGAGGTGGGGCAGATAGGAGGAGGCACGACCGAGGAGCCCCCCTGTGGAAGCAGCGATGGCTCAAACTTCGGTGCCCGAACTGCCAACCTCCTTAATCATCGGAGGGTCCATTCCTGAGGGAGCGCCAGTGACGGAGGGGGTCCCGTCAGCCCCCGTTGGGCCGATGCCGACGGTTGCCATGGCTGACCTCGGTTGGGGCTGGGTCCTCTCGGTCCCTTGTCTAGCTGGGCGACGACCCGCTTGCATGGGGAGGAGGCCGACTCTGATGGGCCAGGCGGCTAGAGCCGAGCGACTTGGTGTTCACCCTTGATGACCCGAAGGAGAAGGACTGGTGAGAGTGCATTTGGGACTTGAGTCCATAGTCCGCTCCCTGACCGACGTGTTGGGGGTGCTGAAGGATGATATCGCCCCGGTAGGCCAGGTTTGCCATGTCTTCATGTTTTCTACTTTCGAGCCTTGTTTATATGGTTCTAACCTAACTTTTTCACAGTCCCTTGCGATGCGCAGCTGGGAGATGTCCCTATTCCTCCATCGTGAGCCTCCAGACCAAGGAACGGGAAGCCCATCAACACGTCGATGAGGCCAAGGACAAGCTCAAGGCTATGGTTGCCAAGGCCGGGGAAGATGTCGCGTGGAGCTTGGACGACTCCACCGACCCTCGACCTTGCTCGGTGCGCGCTAAAAAATGAGCAGAAGTTGAAGGAAGAAGCCGAGGGCCTGGCCGCCGCTTTGGCCGGGGA
This sequence comes from Miscanthus lutarioriparius, assembly GCA_904845875.1. Lineage (NCBI taxonomy): Eukaryota > Viridiplantae > Streptophyta > Magnoliopsida > Poales > Poaceae > Miscanthus > Miscanthus lutarioriparius. Next base: position 73,382,375 of record CAJGYO010000008.1, read on the forward strand.
TGTTGGCGCATTCTAGAGGGAGAATATGGTCCTTGAGGAGCAAGTGAATGGTGAGGCTCTAGTTACCTTTTTGTTGCCATTCAAAGTAGATTTTTTGACACTCTTTGGTGTTTGGCTTGGGCAGCCCTTCAGAGGCAACTCTTCGTGGTGCGGGGTCAACTCCAGTCGGAGAGCGACGACCATGACGCCTTGCGTGCTGACGTCGGGTTGGTCTTCGATGACCTTGGGGTTGCCCCAACTGTGGAGACGAGCTCACTCACAAGGGAGACCCCTGCACACCGGCGTCCATCGTGTGTTTGCCGTCGCCTGCTCCCACTACATCGGCATTGACCTATCGGCGATCAGTGAGGGCTTCGCGCTTGGCTACACTGAAGCCGAGCTGGATTAAATTGAGAAAGAAGAAGAGTCCCCGGTGCAGGACCTAGCGGAGAAGTTCAAAGAAGAAATCCTACCCAAGAATGTTTAATTAGATAGCCGAGTCTAGCGTCGATCTTTCTGTAAAGATTTTTATTATGGCCAGAAACTTTGTTTGGCCCCTCTCTCTCTATATATATAAAGTTTGTTGCGATCTAACCCTCGTTTTATGTTAAGGCATTAGAAACTTAGGTTGCGAGCGACTAAATAATGATCATGCTAGTGAGCAAGTGATGTCGTAGCCGTCGGGGCATAGGCTTTTTGCATTCCGACCAGTTTTACTCATCATTAGTTTTCGGCAATTCTTATTTCTAGGTCTCATCGTAAAAAAGAAGGGTCGGATGAGAAAAATGTTTCTGAGTATATGTACTCCTATCAGCCCCCAAGTAAAACCCGACCCCAGGTAGTTGCCGGGGTTGGGTATTACTGCAGTCCGATCATATCAGAAGCGAACCCGATAGGAGATAACATTTTTTGGTTTTTGCAGAAACATCACTTAGTTTGATAAGCATATTGAAAGCTTAGGAACTGGGAGACTAAGGGTAAAAGCGACATAGCTGTTCGATGTTCTAGGCATTGGCGATGGCTTTGTTGTCCTCAGTCTTGAGCTTGTAGGTGCCGGGTCAGAGTACTTTTGCGATGATGTACGGTCCTTCCCACGGCGCTGAAAGCTTGTGGCGATTTTAGTTGCTTTTGATGCGGTGAAGGACTAAATCACCTACGCCGAAGGAGCGACCTCACACACGTCAGCTATGGTACCATCATAGTGCTTGCTGGTATTTGGCCGAACAGAGCAGGGAGATGTCGCGCGCTTCGTTAAGCAAATCCATGGCGTCTCCCAAGATGCTTCGTTTCATTGCTCGTTGTAGGCCTTGACCGTCGGTGCTCCGTTGTCGAGGTCGGTTGGGAGGATGGCTTTGGAGCCATTGACCATGAAAATGGCGTGTAACCGGTTGCTCGGTGCTGGATGTCCTTAGGCTCCAGAGTACCGTGGGAAGCTCGGCGACCCACCATTTGCCAAACTTGTTCAACCGGTTGAAGATCCTAGGCTTGAGGCCCTGTAGGACCATGCCATTTGCGCGCTCGACCTGCCCGTTCTTACGGGGTGCGCTACGGCGGCCCAGTCAACATGGATGTGATGGTCATCACAGAACCAGAGGAATTTCTTCCCGTGAACTATGTCCGTTGTTGGTTATGATGGAGTTTGGGACTCCAAATCGATGGATGATGTCCGTGAAGAACAACATGGCCTACTCGGATTTGATCACGGTGATTGGCCGAGCCTCTATCCACTTCGTGAACTTGTCCACGGCGACAAGTAAGTGCATGAAGCCCCCTAGTGCCCTCTTGAGGGCCCCTACTAGGTCGAGCCCCTAGACCGTGAATGGCCACATGATGGGGATCGTCTGGAGCACTTGGGCTAGCAAGTGAGTCTGCTGAGCATAGTACCGACATCCGTTGCAGGTGTGTACGACCTGCTCGGCGTCGGCCACCGTGGTTGGCTAGTAGAAACATTGTCGGAATGCGTTTCTGACCAAGGTTCTAGGTGCGGCGTGATGTCCACAGACCCCTCCATGGATGTCTTCCAGCAGATCATTCCCCTACTTGGTGGGGATGCAGTGCTGTAGGATTCCAATGAGGCTGCATTTGTAGAGCTCCCCTTCGATGACGATGAAGGACTTGGTGCGACAGCGCGAAGGCGTTGGGCCTCCGTCTTGTCGGCAGGGAGCACCTTGTGGAGGAGGCAATCGAGATAAGGTGTTCTCTAGTCGGTCGGAGGGTCGGGCTTTGCCACTGTGTCTTCGATGAGTTCCATGACCTCTGGGTTGGATGGAACTGAGGGTCGGTCAGCCCGAGCCCAGAATTGGTGGCTCGTTGTCGGTCAGTTCTGGTTCCTCGTATCAGACAGAGGGCTTGTGCAGGTCGCTAGCAAAGATGCCGGTGGGGACAGGCTCTCGGCTCGATGCCATCTTTGCTAACGTGTTGGCTGCTGTGTTGAGCCACCTCGAGATATGGTTGAGCTCGAGGCCGTCGAACTTGTCCTCCAACTGTCGGACTTCATGACAATACACAACCATCTTCTCATTATGACTGCTTGACTTCATAACCTAGTCGATGACCAGTTGCAAGTCACCTCGGATGTCAAGCCATCGGATGCCCAACTCAATGGCAATGTGCAAGCCATTGACGAGTGCCTCGTACTCAGCCACATTATTTGAAACCGGGAAGTGGATGCGAATTGCATACCACATGCGCACCCCGAGGGGGGAAACGAAAACCAGCCTGACCCTGGGGCCCTTCTTCATCAGTGATCCATGGAAGTACATCGTCTAGTACTCCTAATCGATGGTCGTTGATGGCATCTGGGTCTTGGTCCATTCAGCCACAAAGTAAGCCAGTACCTGAGACTTGATGGCCGTTTGTGGAGCATACATGACGCCCTGATCCATCAGCTCGAGCACCCATTTCACGATTCTCCCATGGGCCTCCCTAGTTTGGGATAACCTCGCCGAGGAGGAAGGACGACATGATAGTGACCTGGTGTGAGTCAAAGTAGTGGCGCATATTCCTCCTAGTGATTAGGATGGCATAAAGGAGCTTCTGGATCTAGGGGTAGCGTGTCTTGGAGTCGGACAAGACTTCGCTAACAAAGTACACGGGGTGCTGTACTTTGAGGGTGTGTCCCTCTTCTCCCCGCTCTACAACCAAGCGGCACTGACCACCTGAGTTGTAGCTACGATGTAGAGTAAGAGCGGCTCTCCCTCAGCTGGTGGGACCAGAATCAGGGCCTTCGTTAGGAGTACTTTGAGTTTATCAAGCGCCTCCTGAGCCTCAGGCGTCCACATGAATCGGTTGGTTTTCTTTAGGAGCCGGTAAAGGGGGAGCCCCACTCACCGAGGTGTGAAATGAAGTGACTAAGTGCTGCGAGGCACCCAATAATCTTTTGAACTCCCTTTAGGTTCAGAATCGGGCCCATCTTAGTGATGGCTGAGATTTTTACCGGGTTGGCTTCGATGCCATGCTCGGAGATGATGAATCCGAGCAGCATGCCCCTTGGAACCCCAAAGATGCATTTTTTGGGGTTGAGCTTGATGTCGTTCTCCCAAAGCTTCCTGAAGGTCTGCTCCAGGTCAGCCATGAGCTGGTAGGTTTGTTTGGACTTGACTACAATGTCATCCACGTAAGCCTCAACGATTCGCCCGATGAGGTCTCCAAAGCATTTGGTCATGCAACGTTGGTATGTGGCCCCGATGTTCTTGAGTCCAAATGACATCGTAACATAGCAAAATGACCCAAATGGGGTGATGAAAGAAGTCACAAGCTGGTCGGACTCTTTCATCGCGATCTGATGGTACCTGGAGTATGCATCAAGGAAGCATAGGGTTTCGCACCCCGAGGTCAAGTCGACTACCTGATCTATGTATGGCAAATGAAACGAATCCTTTGGGCACGCCTTATTGAGGCTCGTGTAGTTGACATACATCCTCCATTTCCCACTTTTCTTTTTCATAAGAATGGGATTGGACAACCACTCCGGGTGGTATACTTCCTTGATAAAACCGGCCACCAAGAGCTTAGCGATTTCTTCGCCGATGAGCCTTCGCTTCTCCTCGTTGAAGCAACGAAGGTGTTGTTTGACCAGCTAGAGCCCGATCTGATCTTTAAGGCATGCTCGGTGACTTCCCTCAGAAATCCTAGCATATCCGAGGGTTTCCACGCAAAGATGTTTCGGTTGGCAAGGAGGAAGTCAATGAGCGCGCCTTCCTACTTGGGGGAGAGGGCGGTGCCAATGCGCACCGTCTTGTCAGTGGAGTTGTTAGGGTTGATAAGGACCTTGTTGATGTTCTCTATAGGCTCAAAGGATCTGGCCGCTCGCTTCACGTCGGGCGCTCCTTCGGCGATGTTCTTCCCGATGGCTGCGAGCTCCTCGGAAGTGAGGGTCACCGAAGCCAGCTCGCAGCTCTCAACCACACACTCGTTGGCCCTCTGGAAAGAAGTGCTGACGGTGATGACCTCGCATGGGCCCAGCATCTTGAGCTTGAGGTAGGTGTAGTTGGGGATGGCCATGAACTTCACGTAACATGGTTGCCCCAAAATGGCGTGGTAGACCGGGGGAACCCGACTACCTCGAAGATGAGGGTCTCTGTCCTTTAGTTGGACGGATTCCCAAAGGTGATGGGTAGGTCGATCTACCCGATTGGTATGGCCTGCTTTCCAGTATGATGCCGTGGAAAGGCGCCCTGGTCGGCCGGATGCGCGCTCGGTCGATGCCCATAGCGTCGAACGTCTTGGCGTACATGATGTTGAGGCCACTGCCTCCATCCATTAGCACCTTGGTGAGCCACTTTGTGCTAACGATAGGGTCAACCACGAGTGGGTACCTACCTGGGTGTATGACACTATCCGGGTGGTCAGATCGGTTGAAGGTTATGGGAGACCCTGACCATTTGAGGAAAGTGGGCGTGGTGCACGAGCTTCTATCAGTGCTTGGAGTCGTATGCCTCTGGCCCACCGAAGATCATGAGGTAGCCATCCAGCGACAGAAAGCCATCATCCTTCTCTACGGTGTCGTCGGCTTTTGCCCCGGGCTTCTTCTTCTGCTCCCATTTCTTAGAGCCGCCGGTGAAGAAGCGCTTCATGAGGGAGCAGTCCTTGTACATGTGCTTGATGGGGAAAGCGTGGTTTGGGCATGGTGAAGCGACCCTAATTTCCACGAAGAGAAATCCATAGAGTCAAAGTGTAATAAGACCATTGTAGATCATATTACCCAAATTCTAGTCAAATATCACATCCATACAATGATAATCTGAGAGTACAAATAGTGCGGAATTACATAAATTATTACATCGCTCGCATTGGCGGAATCAAAGTAGCATTCATTCAGAATAGCTTGAAGATAAGATCGCCAAACTCGAGCATAGGAACGAACCCCTCAACCGTCAAACTCCTCGGAGCTATACTCCTCAGCAGAACCTGTGTGCCAAAATTTATCAGTACGATTTGTACTAGCCACTCCCACCCTATGAGCATTGCTTTGTGGAAATTGGATGCAAGTTGGATATAATCAAAAGGAACCTATAAGGCTGGGGTTTCCTATGTATTAGCATTTTAGGTATATATTCTCAGTTGATCTAATTTTAACACCATTCCCACACCCATTCCACCCCATTCCCATTCTAGAGCCAGGTTTCGATCCTAGGATCGATATACCACCATCTCCACACCATCTCCATACCACACCCATACCATCGCTCAGTCGATAGGCCAACTCCCTCTCGGCACTGTCTCAAGGCCCGTAGCCCCTAGCTACGTCCGAACACTCACTCCTAGGGGGAGAAAAGAAGGACTCATCTCACTATCTAGTTTAAGTGAAACCCAGGAAAGGTCCATAGCCGACAAGTCGACATATGTATCGATCGATCAACCATACACTCTGTAGAGGTTTTACATAACCACAAGATCCGCCTTCCTCGCTGACCATCATCAACTAGGCTGATTCCGGCCGCTTGCTAGCCTAGGATAATGCCACTCTACCATTCAGCCCTGGTACACCCTAAGTCCGGTCTGGGGTGGCTGAAACTGTGAGTCATGAACCGGGTCCACAAGGTCTCCATGAAGTCTCGGAAGGGTGTGGGGGGAATCATCTGCACCCTGTACCTCCCTCACACTGTCCGCTATCAACCTAGCAGTAGTGGCAATACTCTACCAAGTAGTCCGACCGTCCCGCACCATATAGGGCGAGTGGTACATAAGGCTTCCCGGTGAATCTGAGTACTAGTACGTCCTTAGGGATGACCAAGCCAGAATGTCTTCATTAGGGTTTCCATTTACCGTGCCACCACAGCACCTCCACCCTGGGCTCCTCCCATCATAGGATCACACCCAGGGCCACCTCATATACCATTTACCCACCACAGGTATTCATTCCAGGGGTGCCCAGGTAGCACCCCATGTCAAGACTTGCCCCAGGCTCATCGTATACTCTAACTTGGTTGACACAACCCTCACCCTCCACGCACCCAAGTCACACACGCAGCACTCTCCCCATAGTCCAGATAACACCAGTTTTCCACCATGCACCAATGTAGTGCAAGCGTAGTAGAAGTAATAAGCAATGAAATATAGTAGCAAGCATGTGACTAGCCTAACAGCTGGGTGAGCAGGGGCAAGGTTGCGTCAAGGTAAAGGCCATCAAGAAAGCATACTACCATACAAGTCCAATCATGGTGTGATCATAACAATAAAGTAAAGCATTAGCATTTCTATTTTAGCCATGCGTAATAGGTGCTATGAGATTGGGTGGGATGTGGCACCTCTAGTGTAGTCATCTCCGTACTCCTCATGGTACTCACGATCCTCGTCCGTCCGGTTCTCCTCCGAGTCTGCAAACGATCGCATTATAGTCGCGTTAGCGACGTCTATAGAATAGCACAAAGATGCAATGAAAATTCAAAAGAGCCAAATGCACTCAAACATGGGTTCATTGCGTAGAGCTTGATTTTAGATGAATTTTGGTCCTAGTTTCGTATTTTTCTGAGGTCACATGAATTAGTTATGAATTTCCGAAGATTAAATCCATTTCTAAAAAAGAAAAAGGCTGAATTAATCCTGGGCTGACACGTGTCACTTTGTGACTGGTCCACGTGGCATGATGACGTCAGCATGACATCATCATCTCGGTTCCGTGCTGACAGGTGGGGTCCAGCTAACGTCAGCATGACGTCAGCAACGTCATTAGTTCTGACAGGTGGGTCCAGGGGCTATGGGGTCACTAACATGTGGGTCTGGTCAAAGTCAACGTCAGTCAACGGCGAGTCAACAGTCAACGGTCTACGGTCAATGGTCAGGGTCACTGACGTGTGGGGCCAGGGCTGCTGATGTCAGCAGCTGATGTCATCGTGACGTCAGCATCACGTCACCCTGGCTATGTTGGCGTCTGACGTGTGGGTCCCGCGTGACGTCATCACGAGGTCAGCATGACATCACCTACTAACAAGTGGGTCCAGCGACTCGGTGTCGCTGACATGTGGGGCTAGGTCAACGGTCGACGTTGACCGGTCAACGGTCAACATGGGTCGGGTCTCAAACGGGCTCTGGTGGGCTCGGTTTGGGCCGGGCCGGACACATGGCAGGCTGTGATGCTGCCATGTCGTAGCCGTGGGCCTCTACTGGGCTTCGTCCACAGCGCTGGCTCACGGTGCGTGGTTCATGGTGGATGCAGGTTCACGGTCCATGGACCTAAGACAGGGTCCATCGTGGACCGAGTCCTCCCTTCATCTCCTCCGTTGCGGTCTTCGTGAACCGGGTGCACGCGCGTGTGTGGCCGGCGAGGATGAATCCTCTGCTTCCTCCCCGGCGTGCTTCCGTCGGCAGTGAGCGCCCGGTGAGCCTCCGTGGCAGCGCTGGTGTCTAATTGGGGAGGGGAAAAGCTCCCCTACACTATGGAGACTGCGATGGTAGGGTCGGGGCGTCGGCTAAGGATTCCTAAGGCCTTTGCCACGGTGATTGGCGGCTCGGCGGTGCTTGCCGGTGGCGAGGTCACGCGTGTGGGCTCCCTGGAGGCTCGGTGGGGTGGCTAAGAGCTTCTGTGGGTCCATGGAAGCACGGTGAGGGCGTCCAGGGCTCAAGGCGGGGCTCGGGTTCTCCTGTGGCTGGTGGGGGCTCCCCGGCGGCCACGGCGACATGGTGACGACGGCGAGGCGCGCGGGTGAACTACGGGGCTCTAGCGGGGTGGTCACGGCGTGGTCGCGGGTGTGCGCGTGGGTGCGTGTGTTCCCAAGGACTGGAGACGGCCTTGGCCTATGCGCTCCCGGTGTGGAGCGCCATGGCCGACAAGGTGAGGTCCGGTGGCGGGTAGGGAGAGACCGGGAGGGGGCTCACCGTTGGTGTCGACAGCGATAGGGTGGCGATGCAGTGGCGGTTCGAGGCCGTGTAGGTCCAGAAGCCGTGCAGTGCCGACCCGCGACCGTGATGACGACGACGGCGTCGCCCTCGGCTCCGGCAACTTTGGCAGCACGCGGGGGCTCCGATCCTCCTCTCACGATCTCCTTCTCGGCCCTCTACTCTCGGTGCGGTGCGGCTACTGGGCCACCAAGCGGCGGCGGTGGCTGAGGGAGAGGCTAAGGCACCGGGCGTGAGCGGCGTGCAGGCTGGCTTTATAGCCGAGCACCATGCCCCCAATGGCGTCTGGTATCGTGCGGTGGAGAGACGTGGAGCGCATCCGATGGTGGTGCGGGGTTGCATGACCGCGGTGCATGGGGGAGCAAGGCCATGCCCTAGGCATGACCCCTGGCCCGCCCCTACCACTGCTGTCGTCCCTTGGTCGTGCGGGCAGTTGAGCGTGGCGTGGAGAAGATGAACAGGGGAAAACTAACGGGTGGGGCTTGGCAAGCAGTGACAGTAGGCGAAGCGAAGGGCGCGTGGGCATGCGGCTGGCTGCTGGGCCAGCGCGAGCTCATGGGCCGGCCTGCTGCTGCGCGCTGGCAAGGCTGGCCGGTTGCTGGCTAGGCCGTGAAGCCGAGCCGGCTGTGAGGCCCTCTTCCTCATTTCCTTTTTCTGTTTTCTTTTTCTTCTTCCTTGATTTGAATTCAAATTGGGTTTGGGTATTTGAATTCAAAATGGGTGCACCAAATTCATTGGAGTTTTAGATATGAGGCCCACTACATTCTTTTATATATATTAGGAATTTATTTAGCTATTTGTATATCAACATAGGTGTAGTTTGTTATATATAAATATAGAATTAGTTTTCTCTTTTTACACATTTATCCTTTGGTTTGAATAGTAATTACTTTATGGTGTGTTTCTTTAAAAGAGTTGTTAAGCATGACATAAAACAAATGGAAATCCAAATCATGATTTGAGTTAACAATGTATGCATCACTTTATTTGTAAGAAATTAAATAATCATAATCAACAAATGACATGCCATGCTTATGTGTTGACTTGGGTTGGGGTTAGACCTAATGCATCTCTTAGGTTGGGTTTCTATACATGACACTCATCATCACATGGGAGTTTTGAGAAAAATTTTGTAGTTGGTATTTTTGGTGTATGGATTTTTGGGTTGTTACACATGGCCCCTCAAGTAGCTTGTCGAAGTGATCGGGGGTGCCCTCGGTCATCGCCCGATCGGCCTTTCACTCGGCGGCGGCCATGAGCGAGCCCCCACGCCCTTTCCGGTTCTTCTTCTTATTAGAGCAGTCAGAGGGGCCTTCATGGGCATCCTCATCCTGCTTCGTCTTGCCTCTAGAGCGATCAAAATTTGCTCCCACCACCTTCCTCATCGGAAGCGTGGCTGGTCGTGATGTCGAGGAGTTCCTTGGTAGTCCGTGGGCCCTTACATCCCAACTTGTAGACCAGAGATCATAGGTGGTCCCTGATAGGAAGGCTCCAATGACGTCGGCATCGGTGACATTGGGAACCTCGTTGCACTGCCGAGAGAATCATCGGATGTAATCACAGAGAGTCTCACCCGATTTCTGTCAGCAGTTCTTCAAGTCCTAGGGGTTCCTAGGGCGTGCATAAGTGCCCTGGAAGTTCCCCACGAAGATTTGTTTTAGGTCTGCCCAACTCTGAATGCAATTGGGCGGAAGGTGCTCCAGCCATGTTCCCGCCGAGTCGGCCAGGAATAAGGGGAGATTGCGGATGATGAAGTCATCACTGACCACAGTGCCGGCTCGACAAGCGAGCCAGTAGTCCTCGAGCCACAAGCCGGAGTTCGTCCGAAGTATTTCGGGACATTAGTTGGTGAGCGTTATCGGGGCGGGAGTGCCGTCTTGAGGATATGCCAACTGAAAGCCTGGGCCCCATTGGCTCAGGGCTATGACTCTAGTCCTCCTCATGGTCATATAGTCCGCCCCATCGAGGGTGGTAACCATGGCTGGTTCCCTCCCCTGCATCGTTGCGGGTACGTCGACGGGCGTTGAGGGTGTCGCGCGCGTCACGGTTGCAGCCGAGGTGCTCCTACACTAGAACCATGATGCACGGCTTGCCACCATGTGGCGCTTGGTGGACTAATGCGTCCCTGTCGGGCCCCACAGAGGGTGAGTGCTGGCTGGCGTCGAGCTCCCATCATTGAGACAGCGAGCTCTCACCTGCTGCTGCAGCCACACGCTCGAGCAGCGTTCAAACCTTGCAGTGGGCCCATCGATCCTCGAGTGTCGTGGGCTTTAGAAGCCCCTAAGCAAGACTATTGTAGCAGCGATGTTCTGGCTTGCCCAGACAAAGTGCGGGAGCGCCTGATCAACCTCTATGGTCCTTCGATTCACGTCACGGGCCATGGCACGTGCACGTCCTCCGTCTTCATGGCGCTCGATCTCAAGGTGTCGGGCCTTCAGTTGCTCCACCCATAGGTGAGGTGGGGCTCCTGCACCCCCCTCGACCTCGTCATCGAGGTTGTTGGTCAGGGTAGTGTGGCAGAACCTCCTAAATTATAGGGCCCACATGCATCTTCAACGCCCTAATGACCTCTGATGACTATACATATGTTCCAGGTAACTTAAGAAGCCTATCGGGTGTCCTCGGGAAACCTAAATCATCCATGATTTCTCCCGAGCAGGATCCATTATAGAGTCATTGTAGTATTACAACATTTTATTCAATAATTTACATTAGAGTTATATAGCGGAAGTCATACAATAACTTAGTTTACAAACCAGTTGTTTCAAATCTTACAAACTAAATACAATTACTATTACAAACCATAGTAGTGGAGTAGCTTAGTAACATAAAACAAAACACACAAATAAAGTACCCTGCCCAAGGGCCACACTTTTACTTGTCATCTTTGATTTGAAAAACCGTCATGCAGCACGGTCCAAAGCAGACCTGCTCATGAGGCTCACCTGCAACAAGGGTTAAAGAACCATGAGTACAAAAGTACTCAACAAGACTTAACTGAAGTAACAACAGAGAAGACTCAAGAATGTAGGCTCGGGGATTCAAGGTAAGGCTTTGGCAAGCAACAAAGTTCTTTTGGTAAAAGCTCCCTAACAAGATTCTTTCTTTCAACATTTAAATCTTCATCAAGATCATATATGAATCTAACATGATCCATATTGAGATCATAAACTTCATATCAAACTCTTTCTTCAAATCTTACTCAAGTTTCATTTGTTAACTACGATGATGAACAGTGAGTTGAGTCTCCATAACCGAGGAGCAACGATGATTCGAACCGATTATAACCCAGCTGGGGATTCCCAACCACACGACATATGTAGGTCTCAGACCTACATATTTCAATCTACCCTCAGATCTTCTAAAACAAGAATGGGTCCACGCCACCCGAGAGCATAGTACTCCATCAATCCAACCCATTGCCACGTGGGTACACGCTACTCTCGCCATCTCTCCACTCCCAGTGCGCAAGTAGCCATTCTTGTAAAAGAATAGCCGAGTTAAGGCTTACCAAAGTATGTGGCCAGTACTACAAAGTCTCACCTCATGCAATTCAACAACAGATGGTTCTTAATCGACACAGGCGGAAAGAACCCGCTCACAAGACATCCATGTCTTGTGGCTCTCATACACCGAGTCCGCCCAGTCTAGATTTATTACTCCACCGGATTATATCTCATTATAACATAAATAACCAATCATATCCAAGAATCCATTTATATCTCACAGGTGACAGGTAATCACCTGACTTCTATCGGTCTAAGCATGACTAAGCATAATTAGGCATTCTCGAATTGAAGCGGGTAACAAGGTTGATATGGAAAACAAGGTTGGTAATGCACCAATTAGGTTTCCACTCAACTCCTAATCACTTAATGCAATATTTAATAACAAAAGTGATATAAATTTGTAAAACACAAGGTAGGATTAAATTTATCTGGGGCTTGCCTTGATTGTTGGAATAGTCAGGTTCTGGAGATGTTCCACAGATATCAAACCCGGCCTCAACAGGTGGGTTGACTTCCTCAACAACTTGGTTGACTACCACGTTTTCACTTTTGTTCACTACATGAAGTAATAATGCCATGTTTAATATGATGCAGATATAAAACATGATGCTTGACGATGGATGCAAAAGTTAGTAACTTGAATACAACTTTCCTTCGCGGTACAGTTGCAAACCAACAACTAACTAAACCTTTTTCATAAACTCAAACACTTACTTTAAGTGCCAAGGATCAATTTATGCTAATGACCCAAGGTACTCACTCAATCCCAAATGCAAACAAAACCTATGTCGTTAAGGTTTACTATTTGTTTTTATTAATTATTTAATTAATTCAAAATTATGAAATAAATCAACTTTCTCCAATTGAGCTCCAAATTTTTGTGAAGACTCATCATATGTTAACTAAGTGAAAAAACAATTTTCATAATTTTTGGAGAATTATTTAAGCCTAGAAAAATCATGCAAACCCATTTATTAATTAATTTGAGCAATTTTTATCAGATTCAAAATATATTGAAAATTAACATTTAAAATTTTTATAAATAGTTTACATCGCAGAGAGATCACATAGAAATTTTCATAATTTTTGGAGCTCTATTTATTTCTACAGAAAATAAACAAATCACAGCACTATTTAATCATTTCTGCAAAATAGAAAAATTCATTTTCAAATAAACGGCCACTGACAGGGTGACCCCATCGGTCAGCCCATGCTGACCATGGCGGTGAGGCCCTCTGACCGGTAGTTTCTCGCCGACGGTGAGGTCTCCGGCGGTACAGAGTGCACCAACACGACCTTCTCAGCGCTGCGCATCGATTCAAGGTACCGGTTGAACATCTAGACTACTGCAGAGACCTCGCCGGCGATGATGGTGGCATGGCAGTGTCCTGCTGAGATGGCGACGGCGATCTACGACTTCATCGGCGATACAAAGGTCTCCGGCGTACTCAGCACCTCCTAACGGACTTAACCGAGCCCTTAATTGAACCCCCAACGCTCTACAACGCAAGCAACGACACGCGCAGCGGCACAGCGGAGCAAAACTCGCCAGCATCCCGAGGTCCTATGGCTACAGCATGGTAGAAGTAAAATAGGTTACATAGACATGATCAGTGGCTCACCCCGAAGCCGATGCGCGTGAGAACGACGGTTAAGGCGAGGCGGAGCTAGGTCGTCGGCGTTAGAGGCGAAAGCGACGGCTTGAACTCACGGTGAAGCTCCATTCTGAGGAAAGCAATTGACCCAATGATCAATGATGAAGCTCATGAGCATCACGAGATAATGAAGATCAAGAAACAGCAAAGGATGAAACAAGAAGCCCACTCGAACTCCCTGTCCACGGTGGAACGGATCTTGGCGGAGGCTCGCCGGGGTTGGAGAAGACGAGGTTACGCCAGGCAAACCAGAAGGATAGAAGCTACGCAAGTGGGTGGTATGGAGACGCTAGGTGATGGCGATCATGGTGACATGCTTGGCTGAGGCTGGGAGGACGCTATGGCTTCGGCGCGAGCTCAACAGAGTAGGGCGGCGCTCACGGGAAAAATAGAGGAAAGGAGAGAGAGCGACTAGAGGGCGCTCCAGACTTAATAGGCGAGCGAAGAGCGGCGGCAGAGGTGGGCTTGACACGCCATGGCAACGCGGACACATCAAAGCCGGAGGTGTCGCTCGCGAGCATGCGTAGAAGCCGGTGGAAGCTTGCCGTCGGTGAGAGCTGGCGTGCTTGCACTGTTCAAGCTATTTACCAAATTGCCACTCGCTTCATTTCTCAAATTTGTATGGTAACTCAAAAATCTCCAAAAATAAAAGTTGCTCCAAATTCAAAGTTCTACAACTTTTCTTTAATAACCACACTCTAATTCGGTCTACATTTAAAAATGCAAGTTTAAAATCAAAAGGGAACACTTAAAGAATTTATCCCCTTTCAAATTACTTCAAATTTTTTATAACAACTTTGAAAACTCTAAAAACCAACTTTGTACACATTGACAAGCTCTACGCTTTTCCTTATAAGCTCAACCCCAAAATGTGCTTAGATTTTGAATTAGGTTTTCCACGGTAGAATTAAATGCTGGAAATTAGGGTTTTGGAATTCCAATTCAATACAAGGTTTTGAACTTGATTCACCCCATACAAGTCAACACATATAATCATAAAAGTAAACTTGTTTTAGTGAATGCATATCAAAGTTTTCACTAACACAAGAATGATGTGCAATGCATATGATGACATGGTAGATTTTAGTGTTTAAAACACCAGAGGTGTTACATCCTTTCCCCCTAAAAGAAATCTCGCCCCAAGATTTAAAGTCCTAGGATAAGTAATGGAAAAGGAAATGTGTCAAGCAAAAACATTCTAAACTTGACCATAATACTGCTAAGGTCCTTTCATAAAACATGGTTCATAAAGACAGAGTACAACTAATAGTATTTTATATAGAAGCAAGGAACTCCGGAAACTGTTCTAGCAAGTAATCTTCGGATTCCCATGAAGCTTCTTCTTCAGAATGTTGATTCCAATGTATCTTGTAGAACTTGATTGTCCTCCTTCGAGTGACACGGTCTTTCTGATCCATAACTCGTATAGGATATTCGGAATAGGTCAAATCAGGCTCAAGTTCCACTCCTTCAATATCAACATTTTGATTAGGCACTTGAAGATATTTCTTTAATTGGGAAACATGGAACACATCGTGTACAGTGCGAGATGTTCTAGTAACTTCAAGCGATATGCCACCTTCCTACACCTCTCCAAAATTTGAAATGGTCCAATATAACGAGGTACCAACTTGCCTTTAACACCGAAACGGTTAACTCCCTTCATTGGTGATACCTTCAGATATACAAAATCTCCCTTGTTAAACACAAATGGTCGACGTCATTTATCTACATAACTCTTTTATCGGAATTGAGATATCTTCAAATTATTTTGTATCTGCTTAACCTTCTCTTCTGTTTCTTTCACAAGGTCAACTCCAAAGAACCATCTTTCCCTGGGTTCAGACCAATTTAGCGAGGTTCTGCATCTACGACCATAGAGTGCTTCAAACGGAGCCATCTTAATGCTCTCTTGATAACTATTATTGTATGAGAACTCAGCCAAAGGCAAACATTCATCCCACTTATTGGAATAGTTAAGGACACAACACCTTAACATATCTTCAAGTACTTGATTTACCCTTTTAGTCTGACCATCAGTCTGTGGATGACAAGCGGTACTATATAGAAGTTTGGTACCCAACGAAGCATGCAAATGTTTCCAAAAGTTGGAAACAAACTGTGTACCTCTATCTGACACAATGGTTTTTGGTATACCATGTAAGCTTACGATTCATGTTAAATACATCTTGGCATATTGGATAGTGGGATATATATTCTTGACTGGAAGAAAATGTGCTGACTTAGTTAGTCGATCTACAATAACCCATATTGAGTCAAAACCTTTTGATGTCTTGGGTAGACCGACGATAAAGTCCATACTAATATCCTCCCACTTCCAAGCTAGAATAGGCAATGGTTGTAACTCTCCAGCGGACTTCAAATGTATAGCTTTTACTTTTTGACAAGTATCACACATGGCTATATATCGAGCAATCTCTATCTTCATTTTGGTCCACCAGAATCTCTGTTTCAAGTCATGGTACATTTTATTACTTCCTGGATGAATAGAGAACCTGGTGGCATGTGCCTCTTCAAGAATCGGCTGTCGCAACTCAGGAACCTTTGGTACCACTAGGTGATTCTTGAACCATAGCACACCTGCATCATCTATTCTGAAGCATGCCGCTTTTCCCTTCTTGACTCTTTCTTTGATATGGGCTATACCCTTGTTTTCTTTCTGAGCGGCAATAATTTGGTCTCGAATAGTTGATTCAAGAGTCATATTGGTCAAACTACCTTGTTGAATTATCTCTATATTCAACTTTTCCATCTCATGACATAAAGTTAGATCCATTGTTTTCCTGGTCATACAATTACAATGACTCTTACGACTAAGTGCATCTGCAACCACATTTGCCTTACCAGGGTGGTAATGCACCTCCAAGTCATAATCTTTAATCAATTCCAACCATCTTCTTTGTCGCATGTTCAATTTTGATTGAGTAAAGATATACTTTAGACTCTTGTTATCTGTATAAATATGACAAGTACTACCAAGCAAATAATGTCGCCAAATCTTCAAAGCATGGACAACTGCTGCTAACTCCAGATCATGAGTTGGATAATGTTCTTTATGTCGCTTAAGTTGTCTGGAAGCATAAGCAATGACTTGGCCTTCTTGCATCAATACACAACCAATACCAATACCAGAAGCATCACAATAAACGTCGAACGACTTCTCGATATCTGGCTGTGCTAACACTGGTGTAGTGGTTAATAATCTCTTCAAAGTCTAGAAAGCTTCTTCATAGTCAGGTGACTAGACAAACTTGGCTTGGTTTTTCAACAATCCAGTGATGGACTTGGATATTCTAGAGAAATCTAGAATAAAACAACGGTAATAACCCGCCATTCCTAGAAAACTTCGAACCTGATGAATAGTGGTTGGTGGTTTCCAATCTAGGATATCCTTAACTATGCTTGGATCTACCGCAACTCCTTTAGCTGACAAGACATGTTCTAAAAACTATACTTCCTTTAGCTAGAAGTCACACTTACTGAACTTGGCATATAACTGATGTTCTCTTAGGCATGTCAGAACAACTCTGAGATGTTCAACATGTTCTTTCTTATTCTTGGAATATATTAAGATGTCATCAATAAAGACCACTACAAACTTGTCTCAGCTCAGGCATGAACACTGAATTCATCAGATACATAAAGTGAGCTGGGGCATTCGTCAAACCAAAAGATATTACCAGGTATTCATATAATCCATATCTAGTGGTAAATGCTATTTTGGGAATATCTTCAGGCTTAATTTTAATTTGATGATAACCTGACCTCAAATCAATCTAAGAGAAAACTTTGGCTCCAGCCAGTTGATCAAAAAGTAAATCTATCCGAGGTAAGGGATATTTATTTTTAATTGTCACTTTATTCAATGGATGATAGTCAACACACAGTCTCAGGGCCTCATCTTTCTTTTTCACAAAAATTGCAGGACATCCCTAAGGTGATGAACTAGGTTGGATAAACCCTTTATCAATCAACTCTTGCAAGTGAGTCTTCAACTCGGCTAATTCCTTGGGAGGCATCCTATAAGCTCTCTCGAGAGATCGAGAGCTATTCCAGGTTTTAGATCTATGTTAAACTGAACATCTCTATCAGGTGGTAGACCGGGTAAATCTTCAGGAAAAACATATGAGAATTCACAAACTATAGGGATATCTCTAATCTCCTTGACGGAAGTTGCACAAACTTTTTCCACTGATCTCTTTAAGATTGGAAGTTGGATAAGAAGCTGAGAATTTCTATCTGGCAAACTCAACCTTATTGTCATATTTAAAGTATCTACAACAGCTTTATGCTGATACATCCAGTTTATTCCCAAGATCACATCTATATCCTGATCCTCTAGAATAATCATGGTGGTGGGAAAAACGTGCCCACCCAGGTTTATGGGTACCTGGTACACCATTTTCTTAGTACACAGACGTCCCCCGGGCGACTGTATATAGAAATTTTCCTTTGTTGCCCCAATTGGAATTTCATGCTTTATGACAAAGGTTCTATTGATGAATGTATGAGATGCACCAGAATCGAAAAGCATAATCGCAGGATGATCGGCGATAGGAAACATACCCAGCATCATGGGTTCCCCTTCTGGAATCTCTCCAGCTTGAGTATAGAAAACCCGCCCCGTCTTCTTTTCATTTCTGCCCTTCTGAGCATTTTGGTTACTGTTCTTGTCCTGAGCTTGACCCTGTTGTTGATTTTCGGGAGCCTTCTGAAAATTCGGATTATACTGCTTAGGATACGGACATTCCCTCGAGAAATGACCTGACTTCCCATGATTGAAACATGGGTAATTGTGGCCTTGGGGTGTTGGAGCACGAACACCAGGAACATTTGTCTGTTGTGAGTTCGAGTAAGTTATGGCAGGACGGACATTTGGTCATTGACCGGCTTGGAACTACGGCGGGCGATAAGGAGGACGGTAGTGATTCACCGGATGATAAATTATCTTCTGTCTCTTTTGATTGCCACCGAAAGACCCAGATGACACACTCTTTTTCTTCTTAATTTCCTTATGCTGCCGATATTTCTCCTCTAAAGCAATAGCAATGTTAACTGCCTCATGATACGTGACATTTGTGTAGGTAGTCATCATGGTCTAAAGTTTGGTATTAAGACCACGCATGAACCACTTCTTCTTCTTGGCATCTGTGTTAACATGCTCAGGTGCGTACTGTGAAAGGTGATTGAACTTGTCCACATACTGCATGACTGTTTGATCACCATGCTTTAAAGCAAGAAAGTCATCAAGCTTCATGGCCATAACTCCCTCCGGAATATAATGGGCACGAAAAGCAGTGCGGAACTTGGCCCAAGTTAACCGAGTACCGGCTGGTTGCATGGCCACAAGGTTCGCCCACCAAGCACCTGCTGCACCTCTAACTGTTGGGCAGCAAAAATAGGCTTCTGGAACTCGGTGCATGGAATGAGGTCGAACTTCTGCTCTATGGTACGAAGCCAATCATCAGCTTCAAGTGGTTCGTCAGCCTTGGTAAATACTGGTGGTCGTGTATCCGTGAAGTCAACATACGTAGCTTCTTGCCTTTGATGATTACGACCATGATTCCCTTGCATCATATTTTGATTGCTTTGAGCTAACTCCTGAAGCAACCGAGCATTATCTACGGTTACATTGACCAGTGCCACGATAGCATCAGCCAAATTTGGCGAAACTGGTGGGGGATGAGGAATACCATCCTCGTCTTGCGAAGAACTAGGAATATTCGAAGCCCGAGTACGACACATCTGTTCATGACAAACCAAACTTTACTCACAAACATTTATTAAACTATTAAATAACTTACTACAAACACATTACATTGGGTTTACTTATTTATACACAAGCCTACACTTAAGCAAGACTACCCAAATTGACTAAAACTCACTATATTACAACTCTACTCTTCTCCTCGATCACATCAAACCTCGTGATCGGTATCCATTCCAGAAACATTTCTACCTTCATCATCACATTCATTGACCACCACTACTTCTTCTACATCTTCTTCTTCTTTGTTTTTGGTTCACTATCATCTGCAATGATGACACTTGGGTCCATTGCATCTGCCTGAGGCTCATGATTTGGATCCATGAGATTGTTCAACCTATGGACTTCTTCATGCAGATGGGCATAATATTCTTCTAAGTCTTCTACATAGAACTCTAACTCATGAGCTCGGGCTCTAGCTATATCTTCTCGATGCCAAGCCTCATTTCTTCCTTCCACCATATGAACTAACATACGCTCATAGTTCTGATGAGCAACGGTGAGACGCCTCAATTGATCCTGTAACTCGTCCACCTAGATGGCATCCAAGGCCCTATCTCTAGTAGCCTATGCTAATTTTGTTGAAAGCCTCCGTACCTTAGCCTCGAGATCAGGCCTAAAGCTGCTACTGCTAGCACCATCACTTCTTAGGGCAAGCTAGTGACGAGGAACTCCTTTGGGTCCAACGGACTTAAGAGGCGTTACCTTGGCACGAGCCATACTGTAGGAAGCAAGATTTAATAAAAGTAAGACAATCTGAGAAAAGTCAACAGAGTAGTAAGAAATGGATTACACTACTCAACCCAGACTAAGAGGGAAAGTAATTAACAAGTGGATTAATCATGATGCATGAATCGACCTTATGAAACTTAAACATCAAAGCTCCTAAGGTACATAAACAATAGTTCTTATTATATAGGGCATAATAAGATTACTACTCCACCATATAAAACCTTACTAACCAAATAAGGAATTGCGAGAATGAATTAAGATAAGTCGGAAGCAATTTGGACCAAATTAATAGGTTAAATTTATTTGCCCCAAATCATTTTCAAGTTTTTGTAAAACAATACTACAAAAACCATTGTAATGGTCGCTCTGATACCATTCTGTGGCAAAACCTCCTAAATTATAGGGCCCACATGCATCTGTCACTGCCCAATGACCTCTGACGACTATGCATATATTCCGGTAACTTAAGAAGTATGTCGGGTGTCCTCAGGAAACCCGAATCATCCACGATTTCTCCCGAGCAGGATCCATTACAGAGTCATTGCAGTATTACAACATTTTATTGAATAATTTACATCAGAGTTATATAGCGGAAGTCTTACAACAACTTAGTTTACAAACCAGTTGTTTCAAATCTTACAAACTAAGTACAATTACTATTACAAATCATATTAGTGGAGTAGCTTAGTAACATAAAACAAAACACACAAATAAAGTACCCTGCCTAAGGGCCACACTTTTACTTGTCATCTTCGATTTGAAAAACCGTCATGCAGCACGGTCCAAAGCAGACCTGCTCATGAGGCTCACCTGCAACAAGGGTTAAAGAACCCTGAGTACAAAAGTACTCAACAAGACTTAACCAAAGTAACAACAGAGAAGACTCAGGAATGCAGGCTCAGGGATTCAAGGTAAGGCTTTAGCAAGCAACAAAGTTCTTTTGCGAAAAGCTCCCTAACAAGATTCTTTCTTTCAACATTTAAATCTTCATCAACATCATATATGAATCTGCCATGATCCGTATTGAGATCATGAACTTCATATCAAACTCTTTCTTAAATCTTACTCAAGTTTCATTTGTTAACTACGATGATGAACAGTGAGTTGAGTCTCCATAACCGAGGAGCAACGACGATTCGAACTGATTATAACCCAGCTGGGGATTCCCAACCACACGACATATGCAGGTCCCTGACCTATATATTTTAACCTACCCTCAGATCTTCTAAAACAAGAATGGGTCCGTGCCACCCGAGAGCATAGTACTCCACCAATCCAGCCTATTGCCACGTGGGTACACGCTACTCTCGCCATCTCTCCACTCCTAGTGAGCGAGTAGCCATTCTCGTAAAAGAATAGCTGAGTTAAGGCTTACCGGAGTATGTGGCCAGTACTACAAAGTCTCACCTCATGCAATTCAACAACGGACGGTTCCTAATCGACACAGGTGGAAAGAACCCGCTCACAAGACATCCATGTCTTGTGGCTCTCATGATAACATAAATAACCAATCGTATCCAAGAATCCATTTATATCTCGCAGGTGATAGGTAATCACCCGACTTCTATCGGTCTAAGCATGACTAAGCATAATTAGGCATTCTCGAATTGAAGTGGGTAACAAGGTTGATATGAAAAAACAAGGTTGGTAATGCACCAATTAGGTTTCCACTCAACTCCTAATCACTTAATGCAATATTTAATAACAAAAGTGATATAAATTTATAAAACACCAGGTAGGTTTAAATGCATCCGGGGTTTGCCTTGATTGTTGGAATAGTCAGGTTCTAGAGATGTTCCACAGATATCAAACCTGGCCTCAACAGGCAGGTTGACTTCCTCAACAACTTGGTTGACTACCACGTTTTCACTTTTGTTCACTACACGTAGTAATAATGTCATGTTTAATATGATGCGAGATATAAAACATGATGCTTGACGATGGATGCAAAAGTTAGTAACTTGAATACAACTTTCCTTCGCGGTACAGTTGCAAACCAACAACTAACTAAACATTTTTCATAAACTCAAACACTTACTTTAAGTGCCAAGGATCAATTTATGCTAATGACCCAAGGTCCTCACTCAATCCCAAATGCAAACAAAACCTAAGTCATTAAGGTTCACTATTTGTTTTTTTTTGTTTAATTAATTCAAAATTATGAAATAAATCAACTTTCTCTAATTGAGCTCCAAATTTTTGTGAAGACTCATCATATGTTAACTAAGTGAAAAAACAATTTTCATAATTTTTGCAGAATTATTTAAGCCTAGAAAAATCATGGAAACCCATTTATTAATTAATTTGAGCAATTTTTATAACATTCAAAATGTACTAAAAAGTAACATTTAATATTTTTTCTAAATAGTTTACATCTCAGAGAGATCACACAAAAATTTTCATAATTTTTGGAGCTCTATTTATTTCTACACAAAATAAACAAATCACAGCACTATTTAATTATTTCTGCAAAATAGAAAAATTCATTTTCAAATAAACGGCCACTGACAGGGTGACCCCATCGGTCAGCCCATGCTGACCATGGCGGTGAGGCCCTCTGACCGGTAGTTTCTCGCCGACGGTGAGGTCTCCGGCGGTACAGAGTGCACCAACACGACCTTCTCAGCGCTGCGCATCGATTCAAGGTACCGGTTGAACATCTAGACTACTGCAGAGACCTCGTCGGTGATGATGGCGGCATGGCGATCTACGACTTCATCGGCAATACAAAGGTCTCTGGCATACTCAGCACCTCCTAACGGACTTAACCGAGCCCTTAATTGAACCCCCAACGCTCTACAACGCAAGCAGCGACGCGCGTAGCGGCACGGCGGAGCAAAACTTGCCGGCATCCCGCAGTTCTATGGCTACGGCGTGGTAGAAGTAAAATAGGTTACATAGACATGATCAGTGGCTCACCCCGAAGCTGATGCGCGCGAGAACGACGGTTAAGGCGAGGCGGAGCTAGGTCGTCGGCGTTAGAGACGAAAGCGACGGCTTGAACTCACGGTGAAGCTCCATTCTAAGGAAAGCAATTGACCCAATGATCAACAATGAAGCTCATGAGCATCACGAGATAATGAAGATCAAGAAACAGCAAAGGATGAAACAAGAAGCCCACCCGAACTCCCTGTCCATGGTGGAATGGATCTCGGTGGAGCCTCGCCGGGGTTGGAGAAGACGAGGTTACACCGGGAAAACCAGAAGGATAGAAGCTACGCAAGTGGGTGGTATGGAGGCGCTAGGTGATGGCGATCATGGTGACGTGCTTGGCTATGGCTGGGAGGATGCTATGGCTCCGGCGCGAGCTCAACGGAGCAGAGCGGCGCTGACGGGAAAAATAGAGGAAAAGAGAGAGAGCGACTGGAGGGTGCTCTAGACTTAACAGGCGAGCGAAGAGCGGTGGTAGAGGTGAGCTTGACACGCCATGGCAACGCGGACATGTCAAAGCCGGAGGTGTCACTCGCGGGCGTGCGTAGAAGCCGGTGGAAGCTTGCCGTCGGTGAGAGCTGGCCTGCTTGCACTGTTCAAGCTATTTACCAAATTGCCACTCGCTTTATTTCTCAAATTACTCTCAAATTTGTATGGTAACTCAAAAATCTCCAAAACTAAAAGTTGCTCCAAATTCAAAGTTCTACAACTTTGCTTTAATAACCCACTCTAATTCGGTCTACATTTAAAAATGCAAGTTTAAAATCAAAAGGGAACACTTAAAGAATTTATCCCCTTTCAAATTACTTCAAATTTTTTTATAACAACTTTGAAAACTCTAAAAACCAACTTTGTACACATTGACAAGCTCTACAGTTTTCCTCATAAGCTCAACCCCAAAATGTGCTTAGATTTTGAATTAGGTTTTCTAGGGTAGAATTAAATGCTGGAAATTAGGGTTTTGGAATTCCAATTCAATACAAGGTTTTGAACTTGATTCTCCCCATACAAGTCAACACATATAATCATAAAAGTAAACTTGTTTTAGTGAATGCATATCAAAGTTTTCACTAACACAAGAATGATGTGCAATGCATATGATGACATGGTAGATTTTAGTGTTTAAAACACCAGAGGTGTTATAGGTAGCCTCCTCCTCGTGGATGCTCTCTACATGTCCCTTGGGGGTACCTGTCATGAAGCATTCATGAGAAGGGTGATGGCTCCCCCTGCTGGAGTCAGAGCCAGAGAGCAACTATCGTGACTAGCTGATGTTGTGACTAGCCATCTGAGGCCTGGTGTTGATGTCGAAACGCGCAAAAGGCCCCTACCTGGCACGCCAACTATCAGTGTTTCGAGTAAGCACTGGCTAGTAAATTTGTATATTGCGCGTCTGACCCAAATGGTGTGCTAATAGGACACAAGGATTATACTGGTTTGGGCCAAATGTCCCTATGTCCAGTTTCGAGTTGCTCATGTTACTAGCACTGAGTTTGTAGTAGGGGGTTACAAACTGACGAGAGAGGGTGGTAGCTTCCAAGTCTCTGGTGTGATGAGGTGTGTTTGCTCGATCAATCAATGTGTGATGAGTCGATCTCCTTTAGTGGGACGCTTGGCTTTCCCTTTTATAGGTCAAGGAAAAGCAGGGGTTACAACCAAAGGGAAGAGGGAAAAAAGAAACAGAAATAAGGCTCCTAGAGGTGCATCGTCCTCTTCTTCGCGTGGGTCCCGCTGACCCCGTAGATCGTGGTGGCAACGGCATCGTACCAGGGTCCTGTTGGCCGCTACACTTTATGTGTGGGCATCGCGCACCATCTTTGTCTTTCGTCCCATCTGAGCAGACGGAATGGTCAGAGGGTCCCCTGACAGAAGCCATGCGGGGGGCTAGCGGTATAGTGCTAGTCAACCGATGCCAGTTGACTGACGCTGGACGGTGGCCAGGTAGGGAGTTGGTAGCACAGTGCTGGCCTGTTGACGCGATGGGCGACGTGAGTTTCCCAGCATGGCCCAAGGTGACCGCCAGTCACATCAGGACACGTCCAAGACGTGCTCCAGGCATGCGCTTCCATGCTGTAGTGGTTGAAGCGGTTCAAACCCAAACCTAGGACCACTGCCTTGGTTCGGTACCAGATCCGATCCCCAAGGATCGGGCAAGACAGAAATCTCTCCCTAGGAGCCGAGCGATATGGAATTTGACCCCCAAGGGTCGAATGAGGCTGGGCCCTCCCTGTGGGACCGAACGAGGCGTGTCCCAGCCCCTGGGGGTCGAGCGATGCGAAAACGTCGTCCTCGGCGTCAGACGAGGCGTGGCCCTGCCCCTGGGAGTCGGACGAGGCAGAAACCTCGCCCTCGGAGTCAGACGTGGTTATAGTTGCGTCTTTAACCATAGGATGAGGTGACATGACGCTCTTTAATCCTTTGGCTTGGATACCCAGGTATAGATATCTGACAGATGGCATCATCGGGTGGGGCAGAGGAGGCCCTAGCCATAGGTGTGGGTGGTGGCGGCACGGCCGGACATGACCGATGATGGCCCGGCCACGTGCAAGGCGGTTGTTGGCACAGCGACGGTGGCGCTGCAAAACACAGAGGTGGAGGAGGACTGACGCAGGGGCAGCGGTGGCCTCACGCACACCTATGGAAGGGGCAGCTCGCGCCACCATGGCTCACAAGGGCATAGCCACGCGCAGCGGCGCAGGCGGTCGGCAGTTGGCGACAATGGGGCGGCCACACGGACAGCGTCCCAATGGACGAAGCGCAGCCATAGCACGCAGCACTGGTGTTGACAAAAGATGCTTGGTAGTCCTCCGAGGGGTATCCCACAAAGGTAGATTGATCGGTGGAGGTGCACGTAATTAGGAACCGGATGGTAACACAAGGCGCAGAGACAACGATTTAGACAGGTTCGGGCCGTCTGATCGACATAATACCCTGTGTCCTGTGTCTTTGGTGTATTGTATTGAATATGAGATCTGATGGAGATGTCGACTAGGGGACCCCTACCTCTCCTTATATACTCTAGAGGGGTAGGGTTACAAGGAAAGTATCCTATTTGGTACTATATAATATCTTACGATGCACATCGACTAGTAGCGTGCACGCCTTGATCTTGTGGGTGGGGCACCTCTAATGGTGCGGCCCATGTCTTGTCTTATGGATACCGGGGGTCATATCCCCCACAGCTAGTCCTTGAGCGCCTTGTCTTCATTGTGCAACACCGTTTTAAGCTTGTCCGAGCAGGTGCGAACAAAGCCGAGCAGTCAGACTCATGGTCCGACCACCGTGATGAGTTGCCAAGCAGTTGTGAACCATCGGCGAGCAGTTGTGAACCGTCGCCAAGCAATGTGAACCATCGCCGAGCAGTTGTGAACTCTCGCCGAGCAGTGTGAACCATAGTCGAGCAGTGTATCCCAAGTATGCCTTGCCATAAGGATGTAAGGAGCTCAAGTTCAAAATCTGAAAATTCTAAAAATTCTTCCACTTAGGAGAAGTGTAGCCACTTTGACTCCGTCAATAAGGAGGGTAAATCAAGAAATAAGCACTACATTCACCTCTAGATGAAGTGTAGCCACTTAGTCCCTGAGCCTACTGGAAGATGAAGAATTAATCTTGTAGCAGGGTCAAAGAAAAGAAGTCCGAAAGCTTACCGACGTCATCTGACATGCGCGTATCAAGACCCCAGACGTGCTGCCTAAGATCAGCACCCTGATCCGAACAGCATGGAGCAGCTTGATAGCACACCGATAAGACGTAGCAAGATCCGACCACCAAGGGAGTCCCCAGCCTTAGCTGGCAACTCTTGCACGAAGAATCCGAACACCGAGGAGTCCCCGGCGTAGCTGGTGATGTCCAAGCACCGAGGAGTCCCTGGCGTAGCTGGCGATGTCCGAGCACTGAGGAGTCCCCGATGCAGCTCGCGATGTCCGAGCACCGAGGAGTCCCCGACGTAGCTGGTGATGTCCGAGCACTGAGGAGTCCCCAACATAGCTGGTGATGTCCGAGCACTGAGGAGTCCCTGGTGTAGCTGGTGATGAAGCACGAGCGACTAACAGTCCAGTCAACTAGTCGGCGGCTAAGTGAGCATTGAGTAGAAGCGACCGGTGAACAGTCCGATCAACTGGTCAGCGATGAAGTCCATGAACCTAGCGGTTCGACCAGATGATCGGTGGAGAAGTCTGAGCACCAGGTGGTCCGATCACCTGGACGATGATCCTGCAATACAAATATGTAGAACGGGTAGTACATGATGTAAAAATATATGAACTCCAGAGAAAAATCAGCAATGGTGATGAAATAGCGTATGCAGCTCGGCGATCAGTTGGTGTGTAGCTGAGTCTCCAGCCCTAGCTATCCCGTTAACCATAACACGGAGCGCGGAGCCTGTGTGCGTGTAGGAAGAACAAAGCGTCGCTAAGGAGCCGCTACCGACCACCCATAATGCAGAGGGCAGACACTCATGCACGTGTAGGGAGGAGCCAGAGACAGGGCCATCTCTAGGAACATTCGAGCGTCAACATGATTGTTCGGGGGTTTGCCTTAGACTTAGTTGTATGTCATCTTTAAGATGGTATACATGAAAGAAAATCGTTTGGAGAACAAACATGAAGAAAACAGCTCGGAGAAACATTATAGCGATATACGAAGATTGGAGAATATTTAGAAAAATATTAAAGCGTGACTTAGCTGTAGACAAAAAGTCTGGTCGGTGTCGTATGGCGTTATCTGGTCGGCGACGCGGGCAGCTCACTTAGCGGCTCACTTGACAGCTGGAACGAAGTTGATCTCGTGTTGGAGTAGGACGGACGTAGTCGGAGCTCGGTGGTGTCAATCCGCGTACGAAGACATGCGCCGTGGTTGTCGAAGGATGTCGACGTGATCCATCGAGTTGTCGCGAAGGATGTTGATCTTGAGTTACGCCATCTGGTTCGCCAGGGATCAGCGCGCACGATACCCACGGTGGGCGCCAACTGTCGACAAAAGATGATCGATAGTCATCCGAGGGATATCCCACGAAGGTAGATTGATCGGTGGAGGTGCGCGTAATCAGGAAACAAATGGTGACACAAGGCGTAGAGACAACAATTTAGATAGGTTCGGGCCGTCTGATCGACGTAATACCCTACGTCCAGTGTCTTTGGTGTATTGTATGGAATATGAGATCTGATGGAGATGTCGACTAGGGGACCCCTGCCTCTCCTTATATACTTTAGAGGGTAGGGTTATAAGGAAAGTATTCTATTTGGTACTATACAATATCTTGCGGTGCACGTCGACCAGTGCCATGCATGCCTTGACCTTATGGGCTGGGCCACCTCTAATGGTGCGGCCCATGTCTTGTCTTATGGATACTGGGGGTCATATCCCCCACAGCTGACAGGGCAGGGACTCGCGGGGGCACGCAGGTGGCACGGAGGCAAAGAACGACGGCGGCTGCGAGCTCAAGCTCGACTCGGCCATGGCGGGCACTTGCCTCGGTAGAGGCACGGAGAGGGAAGGAGAGCACGTGGGAGAGAGCGTAGAGGGGGCGAGCGTGAGGGCAGCAGCGGCATGGCTCCTCCCCATATCGCGCATGCCCGAGGCAAGGATGGCGTGGAAACACGCGCACATGGGTGCCTCTACATGTGTCCTGCACGAGTGGACGTAACGCGGATGGCGGCAGCACGAGCAACGATGCAGCGAGACATGCGTTGATTGCTCGGCATGTAGAGCAGCGGCAGCTCCCCCTCTAGGCACAGCAAGGAAATGAATTGGGCGTCCTGCACACTCTCCCCTTTCTCCTTCATGACCGGCTGAGGGCGTAGGCAGGCAGCAGCAGCTTTGATTGCTCGACGTGCAAGGCAGCAGCGTCTCTCACTCTCGCAGTCCAAATCAGAGCACCAGCGGCCAGCAACAACGTGTGGTGCAGTGCGTGCGTGAGTGTGCAACTTTCTTTCTTCTTTTTTTATATACGTAATTATGTAATTATAAATATGACATTATTCCTTCATCACTAATCTACGTACACCCATATGCATATACCCATTGTACGTTTATGTATATATATTTATCTGTAGAGATTTACTCGGAAAGAAATAAGTTGTACACTACTTTAATTAATATAGCAGCATGCTTATCAAAATAAAACACGTGAGTATATATATACATATATATATATATATATATATATATATTTCTATTGGTTTACTAATTTAGACAATTAACAACATCTAGGCACAAGAAAAATTTCAACAAAGCTCGAATTTAAATAAGATTCAAAAGCTATATATATATATCGTTCTATTTAATAATGTATTTTATTTCATCCTATTTTTGAGTTCTCTTCTAATCTAATCTTGCTCTAATTTATTATTAACAAGTTAATAATTACATGTTTAGTGCTAAAGGGCTCATATAACACTGGAGGTGTTACAGCCGCCGCCCTTTGCGGATGGATTGGAGTACGAAGAACTGACTAAGGAGAGAGAAGAAAGAAAATAGAAAGGCTATAGGCTAACAGATGGATCCATGTGTCAAGTGTGCCATCCCATGTTTTTGTTAACAAATTTGAGGAGCATCATGTGTATCCAAAGGAGTAATGTTCACATAAAAAATGTAGGGGATGAAGGAAGAGAGGAACTTGTTATTATGGTAGGAGGCCAAGATGGCAAAGCATAGAAGATTTAAAGATAGTATCATACACCACTAATGGAGATAAGTATACATTAAATGCTAGTGCTAAAGATAGCGATGCATATTTGTGGAACTTTCTAGATAAATAATGAGTATACATTAGACATGTTTGTCATGTTTTATAGCAAAAACTAGGATACTCTAGGTCTAGATATTCTTGTATGCAAAAAATATCTAATAAATAGATAAGTATTAGAAAAAATATATAAATATTTTTGTAATACCATAGTGACCACAAGCATGTATAAATAGGTGTGTCCACTGATGTGTTCCGTTCACATCCATAACAAGCCACCATAAATAATAGAGTCATATGGGCAACCTCATCCAGGCCCCTACTTGAGGCCTCATTCCATTTTAAGAGCTCAAACACATGAAAACCCTCTCCTACGGACCCTTATTCAGCCCCCCGATGGATGAGATACTCTCATTTCTCTCTTCTGAACTTTCAGATATAAGAGACTTTCATCCTTCCTCTATTCCTCCTTTCTCTCTTCTCATAAAGCTGAGAAGTGGGGGCCGATGAACAGGGCTCATGACAATAAAGTGTAAAGTAGCGAAAAATTAGGAGATCGGTTGGAGTACGCTCAAAAGTAGGGGATGAATTTTTTTTAAACTATTAATAATGTTATATGTATTGTTGTTAACATTTATTTATTAGACATAGTCTTAAGAATTTTTTTAAGAAAATATTATGTACACCCAATGTTACAAAACTGTGCCCGCCATTACCCACTGGCCCCATCCTCGACGACAACCGCCGCATCCGTTGCAGAGATGATGTCATCAACCATATCGTCTATCTCAACCAAGCCGCCACTGATCCACCCACCGAGGGAATCGAGGTACACGCGAGATCTAAGCACGAGAAATGCCAAATGCGCGCAGATCTGGGCAAGCAACCGCAAGAGAAATGGCGGTGGCACCTATGGGGCTGGAGGGGTGAGAGAAGGTGGAAAGATGGTTTCTTTACCTCGGCCATGGGGAGTGCTAAGGAATGGCGATGCATCGGAAGTTGATGGTGAATGAGCACAACACATAAGGTGGAGTCCCGCTCACTTATCAAACTAATTTTTTTGGTTGAGTTAGGCCCGTGACCTTGATTGGTTATGGGCTTCGGTGGGCCTAGGTCTGGTGTGGCACTAGCTTGTGGATGCAGCTAGACCGAGTCTGCTATACACAGTAACAATCTATTCTATATATACATAATGGTGATAACAACACAATCATACATAGCGTCGAGGCTTGTCTGGTGGTGAAAATGAAGCATGGGGACACAGGACAGGGAGGTGCATCCAATGGCCATCACTGTCGCTGCATCCCATATTCCCATCTTGCCCCTCAATTGTGCAAAATCTAACAATACATGTCTACATTTGCCTCCAGGACATCACAAGGTCCAAATCAGGGTTTGCAAGGCCAATCGTAAAGAGCTTTTTACCTGTATGGTCCTGTAAAAATGCCTCTTCTTTGTATGGCCTCTTTTTTTAATTTACCTGTATAGCCCCGAAACGAAATTTCCTTCCTTATATGGTCTTCCGTCCGTTTTTGGCACTTGACAATGTTAAGTCAAGGGTAAAATGACCATTTTACCCCTGATAAAAAAAAAGTAAAGTGTGTACATTTGGAAAAATAAAATACAGTTTCAAAGGGTCCTGCAAATGTGATCTTCCATGAATTTGGACTAATGCTCCATGTATTGAAATTATAGGGAATCAAGACACAAATACATTGTGATCTGAAGTCATAGTGAACTGAACTTTTATTCATATCAAAAAAATCATTAAATGCAGTCTTGTTAAAAAACATCATTGTTCTCAAATCCACTATAAGATCATGAAATTGACTCTAATCAAACACATCACCACCAAACCAATTAACAAATCAGCACCCTATTCGCTTATTCTTATCAGCGCTTATCAGCCAGTCATTCAGCAGTATTTTTCTCTCACAACAAATCAGCATTGGTCAGAATCAACCAGCCAGAAACCATCCAGCGAACAGGGTAACATATTAGCAAATCAGAAAATCGAAAATAAATGGATCAAGCAGGGAGAAGAAGTATCGAGGAGCTAACACTGCAAGGAATGTATCGCAATAAGCCTGCGGCTGCCGCTGATGCAAGCTCGCCCCGCTTTGCTGCTCCGATTAGGACGCGCGGCCGCACTTGCCGTCCACGCGGGGCCTCCCCTGCTGCACAGTACACAGGCTCACTGCCACCGGCTAAGCTCGCCTTCCCGACGAGGCCCTCGATACGGCCTCATCCCCGGATGAACTCGCCACAACCGCCCGCACTCGCCGCTCTGATGCGCGCAAATCCACTCGCTCCTGCTGCAGGCGATCGATTTGTAGCCTCCATGGATGCTCTTACCGTCGCCACTGCCGCCAGGAGAGCCCGCCGCCGTTCTAAGGTTGTGACGAGTTCGAGCGACCGGAGCCCGTAGAGTTGGGCCCGATATCTGTCGCTGGAGGTGGCGGCCGCGCTAGGCTGGCCGCCGGAGGGGCTGCCTGGTGCTGCGCCGCGGGATGGGCTAGCCGCGCCAGGCTGCTCGTGCTCGTTGGAGGTGCTGGCCGCGCCGGGCTGCCTGCGGGGAGGCCGCTTACTGCCGAGCCCCGCACTGCCCACTGGAGGTCGCGGCCGCGACGGGCAGGCTGCCGGAGGGGCCGCCTAGTGCCGCGCCGCCCACCAGCCAGGGCCGCGTGCGCTCCACCATCTGAGCGGCGTCGCCTCCCCCACGGCGACCAACGCTGGGAGTGGGCTCGGTCTCGGTGTCTTTCCGCTCGGTCTCGGTCTCGGTTAGATGAGTGCATGCGGCGGTATTGAGAAAAAGAGCAGAAGGGTAATTTAGACCTTTCACGTATTAACCAGTGACCAAACTAACATAATACCATAACAGACTTGACATAAGGCCATACAACTAAGAAAATTTTGTTTTGGGGTGACATAAGGCCATACAACTAAGAAAATTTCGTTTTGGGGTGACATAAGGCCATACAACTAAGAAAATTTCGTTTTGGGGTCAAGTAAGTTCAAGAGAAAAAAAACCATATAAGAAAGATGCATTTTTTACCGGACCATACAGGTAAAAAGCTCAATCGTATATGATTACATCTCCACTGGCAGGTCGATTGCTTTGTGCTTTGGTAGGTCTTTACATTTGTGATCTTTTTTCCTACGTGGAGCTGACATGGCTCTTCCATCATGTAATAAATCACACAATATGGTCGTCAACACCTTTTATTCATCTCCTTAATGCTGATTGCACTTCTCTGAAGCCCTGTTCTTTTCGAAAATCGCTGGCAGGAACATATCAATAGAGGAGACACTTCTCTGAAGGCTTAGCACCCTGTTTTTCTTTTGATTAGACTGTCTCCAACAACCGCGACAAAAAATAAAAGACCCATTCATCCTTTGGGTAGCGCTACAGGTAAAGAGTTTAATACCTATTTTTAGTCTTCTCCAACAACAAGACCCAAAAGACAACATTTTTCTGTAAATGGGTTTTCAGGAGAGACGATACTCAGATTTTGGTTATGCCTCTCCTTGCACCTAAAATAGGTCTTTCATATAGGTATTTTATTGGAGGCTATAGGTATTATATTGGAGAGCTATTTAGGTTTGGGTTGCGCAATGGATCTCCGGTTGTAGACGGCATTACATTAGCAGTTAGCGTCGCACCTCATCAGCGTCTTTCTCCACCATCTCCTTATCAGAATATTTATCCTTGCATTGCTTGGAACCTTTTCATCAAGAGATGTAGAGGCATGTCTTGTCACTTTCTGTGAATGGAACATAGGCCACACAATTGTTTCCTCCCTGCTAGCTGATGCACAAAGTTGTGTCGTCTCGTCAGATAAATGGATGCAAGTCTTCCTAATTTCCGGGAACTCATTGCTGCAGGGCAGGCAACTGGCCAGTTCTGTGCCAAAAGACCATGTTTCAGTTTAGACACCAAATTTTTGCTCAAATAATAGACCACTAGTGTTATTTAGAGCATTTGAAAAAAACTGAAAAGGCTAAAGCTAAAGGTGTATGGGCGTCCGTGCACTGAACTAGTAGAAAGCATGGTGGAGACTGAAAGGTTTGTGCCTGATTTCCTAGTCCTAGTAGAAATAGAAAAGGATATATAGAGAAATAAACACGTGCTACCTCATCTGGCTCCCAAAGATCCAAAACTAAACAGCCTGTTCGTTTGGCTGTGGCTTGTCGTAAACGATCGTAAATTTTTAGCCGGAACAGTATTTTTCTCTCACACAAACCAGCCAGCAGTATTTCTTCACGAATCAGCAACGATATGAACCAGCCAACCGAACAGGCCGAAAGTTGTTACACACTCATATAATTCAGGTGCAAATTTGCACCATCAGCATCAATAGCACACTTGTTCATCAGTTTGTTCTGCTTTGACGCAAAATTTGCTCCATGCTTCTTATCCTCTGACGTGGTTTCTGCTCTGAATCTCGGATCATGTGCCTTTTCGCGTGCTGTCAGAATCCCATTTCTTTCACTTGCTGGGGCTTTGCTTTTCCGATCAGGCGATCCAAAAAATTTTGGCAAAATGCACTCAGCACGCATTTCGTTGTTATTTGGTAATTAGTGTCCAATTATGGATAATTAGATTCAAAAAAGTTAAAAGATTTTTCGTCTCAATTAGTTTTTTTTTTTCGTCTATAAACTGTGTAATTAGTTTTATTTTTTATTTATATTTAATGCTTCATGCATGTGTCCAAAGATTCGATGTGACGGGAAATCTGAAAAATTTGGCAAAATTTGCTTGAACTAAACTGGACCTCGCTTGCTTTGCTTTCCTCCGATCTCAATGGTGAGGCTGAGGCGGCTGAGTGCCGAGCAGAGCAGGGAGCGCGGAAGACACGTCGCATGCGGAGAGCCGCGGGCGCGCAGCTGCGCAGGCAACTGAGGGAAGGCAACGCAAGAGACCCGATACCATTCCCCCTCGGCCACCACCATTCCATTCTTGGCAACCCCTGGCAGGCACCCACCGAGCCCGGCCGAGCAAGCAACCGGCCACCTCGCTCGCCGGCGAGGGCGAGCGTGCGCGCGGGGGAGAAGTACTAATTAAACCGCGCGCGGGATCCATCCATGGCCGTGCTGCCGCCGTGCCCCGCGCGCCACGCAACGTGCCCCGCACGCCGCCCGCCTGCTCTAATGCCCGCGCGCCTCGCTGCGACCACGCCCCCTCCTCCTGCTGCGCTTGCGCCTCTCGCCACAGAGCTCCTCCTCGCTGCTGCTGCTCCGCCAGTTGGACTGCTGGGAGACGACGGCGGTGATGGCGCCGCCGCGGTGGAAGTCCTGCGACGGGCGCCGCCGCCGGCTCCTGCTGCTCCTGTGCTGCTGCCTCCTCGCCTTCCCCTGCCACGCTCAACAAGTCACCAACAACAACATCTCCCACCGCTCCGATCAAGGTAGGCTGCTCTGCTGATCCATCCATCGATTGATCGATCGATTGGTTCTTTTAATTCATTTGACTTGACTGACACTGATGATCGTCGCCCGATGCATGCCGTGGCCCGTGGCTGGCATGCGCTCAACTCAACTCCGCAGGTGGCATCCACTCGTTCGTGGGCACGTACGGGATCAACTACGGCCGCATCGCCGACAACCTGCCGCCGCCGGAGGTGGTGGTGCGGCTGCTGAAGCTGGCCAAGATCCGCAACGTGAAGATCTACGACGCCGAGCACAAGGTGCTGGACGCGTTCCGTGGCACGGGGCTCAACCTCGTGGTGGCCATCCCGAACGAGTTCCTCAAGGACATGGCCGCCAACCCGGCCAAGGCCATGGACTGGCTGAACGAGAACGTGCAGCCTTACTACCCGTCCACGCGCATCGTCGGCATCACGGTCGGCAACGAGGTGCTGGGCGGGGCGGACACGGGGCTCGCCGAGGCGCTCGTCGGCGCCGTGCTCAACGTTCACGACGCGCTCAGGATGCTCCGGCTGGACACCAAGATCGAGCTCTCCACGCCGCACTCGGAGGGCGTCTTCGCCAACTCCTACCCGCCCTCCGCCTGCGTCTTCAAAGACGAGCTCATGGTGTACCTCCGCCCGCTGCTCGACTTCTTCTCCAAGACCGGCGCGCCCTTCTACGTCAACGCCTACCCGTTCCTCGCCTACATGAGCGACCCGTCGCACATCGACATCAACTACGCGCTCTTCAAGCCCAACGCCGGCATCGTCGACCCCAAGACCGGCCTGCACTACGACAACATGTTCGACGCCCAGCTCGACGCCGCCTACTTCGCGCTCGAGGCCGCGGGATACTCGGGCATGGAGGTGCGCGTGGCCGAGACCGGGTGGGCGTCCGCCGGCGACGCCACCGAGGCCGGCGCCAACATGGAGAACGCCGTCACGTACGACCGCAACCTCAGGAAGCGGCTCTTCCTGCGCAAGGGGACGCCCTACAGGCCCGACCGGGTGGCCAAGGCCTACATCTTCGCGCTCTTCAACGAGAACCTCAAGCCGGGACCCACCTCCGAGCGACACTACGGCCTCTTCAAGCCCGACGGCAGCGTCTCCATTAACATCGGCCTCAAGGGGCTCCTGCCGTCGTCCGCGCCGCCGCATCCTCTCCTGCCCTTCAAGGTACAACATGCTCTTGGTTCTTTCTTGGTTCCTCTCACCTTTGCCATCCACAACCTGGAGGGCTGGCACTATCATCCAACACCAAGCATAGTGTATTGGGGTGTGTAGCACACCATTTAGTACTTCGGATTTTTTTTCCCGAGAACTAGATGGTGTGTAGCACACGTCTCAATGCAATATGAGTGGTGTGGATATTCATGTAATGCACGAAATCGTGTCGTTGGTCTCGATTAAATTATTTATGCGGTGTTTTTGAATTGTTTGTGTTTTTGATGAATTTGCAGAGAGTTGGAGCGTGGGGGTGGATTGTACAGTACTCGGCTGCGCTTCTTCCATGTACATTGTTTTTTCTAGCATTAGGGACATGACCGCAGATCAGCACCTACATGCCTGCTTACTGTATAGTGTGTTAGATCCATGCTTCGTGAACTGGATGCTAGCTCATGGCGCTCATGAAGAGCTAGCTAGCTGCTCCACGACAAGTGCATGCAGTTTACTAACACAATTCTCTTCATAGAAAATCGCTCTATTGCGAAGTTCAATGGATGATTCGGAGACGGTTCAGAATTTTAGTTTTCCTTGCATCAGATGAATTTCCCATTTTTCTGAATAAATTCAAGCCTCACATTTCATAGTTCAGCCTGATCCCTTTACAAACTGAAACATCAACTTTACCTCATCAGTCTTTATCCTTGCGATAATTCACCGTTTTATTTTCCCCAAATTTGAAAAAAAAAATCAGTTATAAAAAATCCATACAAGGACTCCATATACACCACTGACCAGATTTCTGTTCGCACTGGAGAATTGCTACCTGGATCTTTGAATCACTATTCACGCCTTTTGCCTTTTTACCAAATAATTTCTGGACAGACATGGTTTTGAACTTGGAGGCTTTCCTTCCCCTGTAAGTAGTGTAGAATCACTGTCCTACATATGCATATGGCACTCAAGGCATCTGAACTGATTAGCCACAAGCCTGCCACTGCATGCAATCTCTGAAGCACAAATTAACTTATTGCTGTTGCGGCTGATTTGTAGGGTTGATTTGTTATGAGAGAGAAACATTGCTCTATGGCTGAAAAAGTATGGCTGATTTTGACTTATAAGCTCAAGCAAACAGAGCCTGGTGTGCTCAAGTTAAGGATCACTTGCAGAGCATAGAAAACTCCCCATAATCTTCTGCTGCTCGCAACAGTCTCTTTCCAAGGTAGGGGGTTTTGTGATGCTTTGCTTATCAAAACGATTCAGCAATTCATGAAAAACATACATACCATGGTGGTTCCTGAAAAGTTACAACCTTAGACACTTAGACAGTGACTTTTGGAAGAGCTGACGAGCCAATGAGTTTTTTTTTTCTTTTCTCTTTTGGTCCTTGCACAAAGGTTGGTATCGAAAACTGAAAAGAAAACGACGAAAAAGCAACCCTTTACGCTTTCACCTTTCTTTGACAACTTTTTACATCATATAGAAAGCGAGGAATTTTTTTCTAAGCACAATTTTGACACATGGGGGGAAAATCTTTTCTCATGATTAAGCACAATTCTCTGTGGAAACCTTTATGTTTTTACATCATATAGAAAGCAAGGAATTTTTACTAAGCACAATTTTGACACATGGGGCGGGGGGGGAGATTTTCTCATGATTAAGCACAATTCTCTGTGGGAAACATTATGGTTTTATGGTGTTTTGCTCATGATACCAAAGCACTGAAACATAATAATATATATAAGAAGATGGTTAAAAGGTTGAAAAAAATTATGCTTAGTGCGCATCCGGGGAATCGAACCCCGGTCAGTACCGTGGGAGGGTACTATGATACCACTACACCAGATGCGCTCAGTTGATTACACTGCGTAATGATAATAAACTAGTAGCCTCATCACGAACGGCACCTCCTAGCCTCATCGCCTGGGGTTTTCTCACCTCCTAGGCTCGCACGGGCGCACGGCCAACGCGACCACAAAGCCAGCCGACGACGCCACCCGTCGTAGACGCTCTCAACGGCTACCCAAGCGATCCGCGTGGTCCCTGTCGCGCCGCCGCAACTCTGCTAACACGCACAATGATCAGAACCGGGCGATCTCTCCGAGATTACATGGCTACATCTACATTGCAGGGCCGGATGAGTGTACATGTCGTTTTGCTGAAATTCCTTCACTGCTGTGCTGAAAAATAGGGCAGAGCATATCCTGTGAGCTGCTGTGGTCGGAGGTACAACAACGTTTCTCGAGCTGTCGAGCAGGAAGGCGCCGGCTCTTCGACATTGTTCACCAGCAAGTGCATGCATGGATGACAAGAAGCTGCAAGCGTGCTCACTGCTCGATCTCCCTCTCCAGACAGACAGGCAATGCTGCATCTGCCTGCCTGTTCACAGGTCCACGCCCCACCTCACCCCATATCCTACTCATTCCCACACTTCAGTTTAATGAAACTGCGAAGAGAAGTCATCTTGTATGGAAAATGGGGCGCGAAAAACTTTGCCAAAGACAGGCGCTTCCATGGATTTCCTCCTTTAAAACAGCTAAATATATGTGCTGGTTATCTACTAACAAAAAGGTGATTATGGTTTCATGTATCATGTGCATCTGATATACATACACTGACTGGTTTATCTCTCAGCCTCTGCAACTATAAACTCAAGCTTGCGTCATGCAAATGCAAGACTTTGCCACTATATTCCCCAGGCAACTGGGGCCTGTCAACCAAAATATAGAAATATAGAAACGAGCAGCAGTGATCAACTTCATCAAAGGTCACCGCCGGCACCGGTTAAGGCGGTCCGCAGATGACCATCCTTGGGGCATGCTAATCCTTGTTGCCGTTGGGGGATTCATCCTGCTCACCGATCTTCTGGAACTCAGCCTGGATGACCTCGACGATCTTCGCGTCATCTGGGTCTGGCTCGGGAATGCTGACGTGCAGTGATCCCATCTTGATGAGCTCCCTGCACGACGCTTGCTCTTTGATATGGTCGTAAAGTTCTTTGTGGAAAGGATGGTCAAGGGAGAAGCAGTTGTCGACGTCAGTAGATGAATGCTTTGATGATCCAGAGCCCTCCCGGCAGCAGAAATGGGGAAGTGACGAGTAGTCCATAATCTACAAATGTTAAGCATCGCAACTGTTTTACTGAAGGAAAAAATGCACGTTCACAAATGCGGATAGTATTGCAACCAGAAATGAAGGATCTAACTGAAAAGACAGCCAACAAGGAAGAATATGTTTCCAGTTATTTACCTTCAGAAGTTCATCTCTCCCGCAGCCAGACAAAACTTTAACCTTCTTTTTTGTCCTCTCCTGCAACAAGGGCTTCACAACCTAGCAGCATGCTCAAATTAACTGTCATCAGTTTCTACTAAAAACTTACTAAAAAACCTTACGTCTGAATATCAGTGGTAATTGATAGTACCTTCCAACAAGCAGAAAATATGTATGGAACATTGACTACATAATAGGTCTCTGTCTTTTCAGGGTAATTCAGATCATCAACTGTTGATATGGAAGTCAAGATCTGTATATCATATTAAAACTATATTAACAAAATAACATGCCACAATCAATACCCAGAAGCAACACAAGTAATGCACACAGCACACAATTTTTTTAACAAAAATATGGGATAATAAGTGAAAAAATATTCTCTGAACTTCAGCGTTAACACTCTGCTTGAATGCCATACAGAACAACAGAGATGAATTGAACAGTGGACAGCTCAAAGTTCAAGGGTTAAGCTATTCCTCTTGAACACAAGAGGTTAGATAAAGCTAACTTTAATATTCTATTATCCCTAGATAATTACTAAAAAGGATTATTGAAGTTATTATTATACATGTTCATACAATAATACTAACTCATTAGTGTATAGTCTAATGGGGATAAAATAGGTTAATAGTCATAGCACGTACCTTTATTTGGCTCAGTGCTGATAGCTTCAAACCAGTCATATCTAGAACTTTTATACATTTGGTAACAGGCTGCCCAAACTGTTGTGTCAGCCTAGGCTAAATGTGGTACAAATAAATGTTAGGACTGGATTCATATGTTTACATAAGTGATCTTAAACTCGGTGCATTTTGGATACTCACCAAAATTATACGATCACGGTACTCATTAATCTGGATATGAGATTGCACATAGTAGTGGACCTGAGACAAAATACCTCTATTTTTAGTTGACACACAGAATTCAGTAGAAAAAAAGCACGAGGCCACAAATAAAATGAAGTTAGTTGAATAAGATCACTATTTGGGTCACTAACTACTACAGTCAAAGCTTATATCAACCTCTGAAAGAAAAACGTTTCCGCAACATACAGTAAAAGGCTAAAAGCAGCCAGTTTCATGATTAAGCAGCCTGTAGCTGTAGCCTACTAAACAAATAGCAAGCATCAGAGTAATTACCGAAGCTTTGTCATATGTGCTATGTCCAACACCAATGCCAAAAACTGGGAGACCCTGCCAATGAGAGAAACAAAGACAGAAAAAATTATCGAAACAAAGATAGAAAGAAGGAAATTACTATAACAACTACCACATGCAACTTAACAATTGTGGTAGAAGGTTTGCTAATATTTTTTAATTTTTACAAAAAACTAAGAGCCTCGAGGAACAAAGACTAGACTACTATAGTATATAAATGGGAAGCTAATGACTCTCTGATGTTGCCCACAGGTGAGAAATATCAAGAAAGACAAACCCAAAGGTGAGAAATTATCACATAAGATCCTACAGTTCTTGCTAACAAAATATTGCCAGGTCAACTGTAGTTATCACAGATCCCAAGTGAAAACATCACCTCTGATCCTACAGATCATGATAACCAAACAATGTCCAGTCAACTGCAGTTATCACAGTTCAAGTAAAACTTGTATGTGTTAGATATGTATGTGCTTTGCTTCTACGGCCCTCTACTCAGTCGGATTTGCTGGTCTACTCCGACGCTGATTGGGCTGGCTGCCCAGACACCCGAAAGTCCACTTCCATGCGGTCTTCTTGGGCGATAACTTGGTCTCCTGGTCATCCAAGCGTCAGAATGCAGTCTCTCGCTCGAGTGCCGAGGCCGAGTATCGGGCGGTTGCCAATGCCGTTGCCGAGGTCTCTTGGTTGCGCCAACTCCTTGTTGAGCTGCACGTTCCTCTGCGTCGCACCGCACTTGTTTACTGTGATAACATCAGCACTGTTTACATGTCTTCGAACCCCGTTCAGCATCAGCGCACCAAAGACGTGGAGATTGATCTACACTTTGTTCGTGAGTGCGTTGCTACCAGTGATGTCCGCGTTCTTCACGTTCCGACGAGCTCTCAGTATGCCGACATCTTCACCAAAGGCCTGCCTTCTTCGGTGTTCACGAGTCTGAATGTTCAGGCTGTCGACAATCAGACTGCGGGGGAGTGTTAGATATGTATGTGCTGTGTGCGTGTGTATGGGCCTCCTGTGGCTGTGCGCCAGGCTCAGGCCGGCTTCCTGCCGTGCCTAGATAGATTAGGATAGGCAGGTTATCCCTTGATTGGTTCTGTTTCTATAAACCTCTCCCAAGGACTGCCTATATATTTGTATACCTTGTATACCCTAATCAATCTACTATTCCACGCAATCTCTATTGCTTTCAGTATGACGCCATATCATACTTTGAAACTACAGGCCTTAATAGCCCACTTTGCTGTTAGTAGCACATCATTCCGTGAAAGTTTGACAATCAATATAAGTTAAAACTTTAACCTCTTCAGTACTATCTTCATTCAGCATATTTAACTTTCCTAGTGAAAACTGAAAATCAAAGTACTCTGTTTTAAGAATTTCAACCGAGGACATAGACAAATTAAGTCCAAGAATATGGTAGCCTTAGAATACTAACAGTAAAAAGGCATGTCTATTTCAAACACACAAATGACTGGTTCATAATCAATTCATATATAGGGTAATGGTTCAACCAACACAGATTTTATTATTGGAAGTAAACAGCTATACCTCCTTTGTGTATCCTGACAGGCCAATAAGTTGTGAATCACGTATTGATCTGTATAAATCTACTGGGACTATAGGTCTCTGCAGATGGACAGTGCAAACATTGATCAGGAAAAAAGATGAAGAACTTTTCTATACAAACATACACAAATAGGTAGATGATTAAGAGTGATATTGCTGCAATAATAAAATAAATAATCAAAATGAGAAATGATTAGGGAAAGACCAGAATCGTAGAACTTTAAGGGAATCTTTGGTACTTTCTGATTAACATATACAGTAATATCTGGAAGGGTTACATTCTAGACAGGATGACTCACCTCCAGCACACTATCAATTTCATTTTGAATCCTCCAATTCAAAGAATCTACAATCTATAGAAACAAACATATTTTGTTAGCAAGAAAAGGGCGTACCCAGTGCAGAGAGCTCCCGCTCTGTGCGGGATCTGGGGAAGGGTGTCAGTGGCAAGCCTTACCCTCGCCTGTGCAATGCGAGGAGACCGCGACTCGAACCCGGGACCTTCCAGTCACAGGCGGTAAGACTCTACCGCTTGCACCAGGCCCGCCCTTCATTTTTTTTTTGTTAGCAAGAACAT
Source organism: Miscanthus lutarioriparius (assembly GCA_904845875.1). NCBI lineage: Eukaryota > Viridiplantae > Streptophyta > Magnoliopsida > Poales > Poaceae > Miscanthus > Miscanthus lutarioriparius. The sequence goes on from CAJGYO010000008.1 coordinate 73,425,136, forward strand.
ACAGTAATTAAGTTCAGTGATCACTTCACCCACTGTTGAGAAAATTGTATGAAATGTTACCATTTTATGAGCCTTTGATACATTCCACTCTCTAGCCTTAAGGAAACGCACCAGTGTTTCTTTGGGATAGCCCTGGTGCATATTCTGAAATAAATGAAGATATGCTCATATTGTTTCTCAGAATCACTCAACAAGTTACAGATTAAGTTGATGAACAAATAATCATGTATTACATCTAACAACACTGAAGCAAAGGTAGCAATAAAACAACAACAACAACAAAGCCTTTAAGTCATAAACAAGTTGGGGTAGGCTAGAGTTGAAACCCAGCAGAAGCAATCAAGGTTCAGACACGTGAATAGCTGTTTTCCAAGCACTCCTATCTAAGGCTAAGTCTTTGGGTATATTCCACCCTTTCAAGTCTCCTTTTATTGCCTCTACCCAAGTCAACTTCGGTCTTCCTCTGCCTCTCTTCACGTTACTATCCTGGCTTAGGATTCCACTACGCACCGGTGCCTCTGGAGGTCTCAGTTGGACATGTCCAAACCATCTCAACCGGTGTTGGACAAGCTTTTCTTCAATTGGTGCTACCCCTAATCTACCACGTATATCATCGTTCCGAACTCGATCCCTTCTTGTATGACCGCAAATCCAACGCAACATACGTATTTCCGCGACACTTATCTGTTGAACATGTCGTCTTTTCATAGGCCAACATTCTGCACCATACAACATAGCAGGTCTAATCGCCGTCCTATAAAACTTGCCTTTTAGCTTCTGTGGTACCATTTTGTCACATAGGACACCAGATGCTTGGCGCCACTTCATCCACCCTGCTTTGATTCTATGGCTAACATGTTCATCAATATCCCCGTCTCTCTGTAGCATTGATCCTAAATATCGAAAGGTATCCTTCCTAGGCACTACTTGACCTTCCAAACTAATATCTTCCTCCTCCCGAGTAGTAGTGCCGAAGTCACATCTCATATATAAAACATTTTCAGAAATTTAATCATATATGTATAGTCATGCATATGAACATATGTGGACATGTGGGCAGTACAGACTATGGAGCAAGGCTACCAAAACACTATGAACTAAGGTAGTCTCTGTGGGGAGTTTCGTGATTCCAGCAATCGCGATAATGAAACACATATCAGAAACAGAATGCTGACTCCATTCATTGAGCATTCTCCTATGATGGATCCAAACTTAGAAAGTATGTTGGCAACTACCCATCATAACAAAATATGTGAAAATTTAAAATGGATTGGATGGAGATGAACCAAGTAATACTCAATGATTTTTTCTTATAATGGTTAATGAGATCCAATCGAAGTTTGCAGGTCTGGTTTGTTCCACAGAAGATCACTTCTTGATCACAATCTCAAATGTCCCAAACTCCCAATAGAATAAACTTATATTAAACATTTTCTTTTACAGACCTAAAATTTTAGCTTGGAAATAAATCCTCCAAACTGGGATAGGAACATTTGATTCTGCTTCACTAATGCTCCCATCCTCCCTCCCTCCCTCCCTAGTCGCTATAGCAAGAGAGGACTTTATGAAGGGCCAAAAAATTTAAGGTTTATTTGTTGAAAACTGCTCCAGTGGTCCTTTCATAAAACTCACACAAATCTCAAAGCAAATCAATTGCTAATTAAATGCCCTATTGATCATTTTTATCTTGAACCTCATATGGCCTGGCTCTGCCCATGCCCAGTCAGCCACTTCCTAACTGAAATTCTCGATAGAATCATCCTCCTGATCCACTTTCGTCACCCTTGGCACCCTTTTTTTTCTCGAACACGCAGGAGAGCTGCGTATCATTATATTAAGAAGAAGCGGAACCAGTGTTAAAGAAACCCAAACAAACTTACAGAAAACATGAGCCCAGAAGGCACAAGCACTCCGAACCAAAAAAGAGCCAAACAACAACTACTCCTCAAGAACCAAAAAAAAAAAACTAGACTAGGAAGCCTCAAGCGTAGCAGCAACCAGGTAGGAAATCCCCCGTGCCCCTGCTAAGCCCTACATCTTTAACTCCTCCCATGCCTGAGCCAAGACCAAGGCCACAACCGGTGACGCTCCATCAAAGACACATCGATGCTACACAGGGGCGTTGGCTAGGGCTATATGTGGCTTGCATCCCATCCTTCCCTAATGACAACTCATCTCCACGAGATGACTGAACCGCGCCTTGGGTGGAGATGATTGAGTCCAGTTTGAAGCCATAGGGAAGGACGGGATGCAAGCCACATATAGCCCTGGCCAACGCCCCTGTGTGGCATCAAATGATTGAGGAGCATTCAGATCATGTAATCAAATTGTGGTTCAGAACCTTCTTGGTATCCTTCACACCTGTCATTTTTATCTCTCTCACAAATCAAACACGTTGAATTGTTTTCTTGCCTAGATAAACTAATAGGTTAAGTCGATCAATTCCAGAGCTTAATTAGCTAACTCAATCAATTGTTTCGTCTCGCATGCCGCTAAGTGCGACGAAAGCGGATCAGGAACTTCAGCTAGCTACGGGCATGGGCTGGACACAGGCAGGCAAGCCTAGACGAGACCCAAGACAAATATAATTAATAAAATTATTACCTAACAATTTGTTTGATTTAGCACTATTAGGATATGTATAATCCTGCACTAATCATAGATTGAGTGTAATCCCATAGATAGACTAGCTGCCATATATAGTCTAGGATTCTTTCTATGTATAGCCTAGGATTGCTTCCTTGTACAGGGAATAGCTTTCCATATGTGTAATTTCCTTGTATGCATATTAGCTATATATGAAAGGCACCCCACCCACATTCAGTGTGTGGTGATTCCCTCCTTTCCTGTCTATTCTACATGGTATCAGCTTAACCGATCCTCCTTCCCCTTCCCATCGCCCCCCCTCTGCTGTCCCCCCTCCTCCCATCAGGGTCGCCATGACGACTGGATCTGCCACCAGCTCCTCCTCCTCCTCCAGCACCACGACCAGCCTGGGCTCCCTCTCTGCCCCTGCTGTCTTCGTTGCCCCCTATGCAACGATCAATGTCAAGAACCACATCCCGGTGACCCTGGAACTGACGAGGCCCAACTTCAACCAGTGGGAACCGTTCTTCACTTCTCTCTGCGGGAAATTCGGCCTTCTTTCCCACATCACGGAGGAAGCTGGCTCTCCCGACCCTGCCTGGAACATCGCCGACGCCTGCGTCCGCAGTTGGCTCCTTGGCTCTGTTGGGCCGGATGTCCTCGGCCTGGCGACGGCGCCAGATCAGACCGCGCGTGCCCTCTGGCTCGCCATCAGGCGCCTCTTCGAGGCCAACAAGGCCCCGCGCGCCATCTTCCTGGGTCACGAGTTCTACTCCATGACCCAGGGCGACTCCCCTGTCAACGACTACGCCCAAAAGATGAAGGCCACCGCCGACGCACTTCGTGATGTCGGTCGTGTCATCACCGACTCGGAGCTCGTCCTCAACTTCCTGCGCGGCCTCAACCCCCGCTTCGCCAGCACCGCCGACAACATCGCCGACTCGCACCCGTTGCCGGACTTCGCCACCACGCGCGAGAAGCTCGTCCTCAAGGAGCTCCGCCTCGCCAACGAGGGCACCGTGGCAGCCCAGACGGCGTTCCACGCCGCGTGCGGCACTCCCTGCCGCACTGTCTCCAGCGCCTCCGGCGGCAGCTTCACCGGCTATGGTGGCGGCTCCAGCAGCGGCGGCAGCAGCGGCGGGAAGGGAGGCGGCAATGGCCGCTGGAAGAAGAAGGGCAAGGGCGGCGCCCCAAAGTCTGCTGCATCAGCGGCTCCGTGGCTCTGCTACCCGCCCTGGACTGCTGCGCCGCATCAGCAGCCATGGCGTCCACCAGCGTGGGGCGGCTCTGGCGTGCTCGGGGCTCCTCCCCCGGCCCAGGCTCACACGGCCTTTGCCCCCGCTCAGTTCTCCGGCGCCACGAACTCCTCTCTGCCTCCTCACCAGCAGCAGGGCGGCTGGGATCAGGCAGGCCTCATCGCTGCCCTGAACCAGATGTCGCTTCAGGGCTCCTCCCCCTGGGTCTTCGACACCGGTGCCACTGCCCACATGTCATCCTCGGATGGTATACTCCTGTCCCGCCTCCCTCCTCCTTCTGGCATCACGGTTGGCGATGGCACTACCATTCCCATCACCTGTCATGGACCATCTAGATTACACTCCCCGCACTCTACCTTTCATCTTCATGATGTTCTGGTTGCCCCTGCTCTAGTACGCAACCTCCTTTCAGTTCGTCAATTCACCCGTGACAATGCTTGTTCCGTTGAATTTGACTCTTGTGGCTTTTCTGTCAAGGACCAGCAGACCGGGCGCGTGACTCTTCGCTGCAATAGTGGTGGCGACCTCTACACCTTCCCCACCACACCGTCCACTTCCTGCAGCCTCGCCACCACGTCGTCCCTGTGGCATCACCGCCTCGGCCACCCCGGCCCATCCAGCCTCGCCACTCTACGGAACATGTCGGCCATCTCCTACAATAAGCATTCGCCTTGCCTCTGCCATGCATGTCAACTTGGCAAGCACGTGCAACTCCCATTTAGCCATTCCACCTCTGTAATGAGTGCCCCATTTGATTTACTACATTGTGATGTGTGGACATCTCCGTGCCTAGCAACTCCGGGTTTAAATATTATCTCGTCATACTCGATGATTTCTCCCATTATCTTTGGACATTCCCCATCGCGCCACAAACCGAGGTGCACCGGCATCTTGTTGAATTCTTTGTCTACGCTTACAACACAATTCGGCACCACACCCAAATCCTCCAAGCGAGATAATGGCACCGAAGTTCGTTAACCACGCCACCGCCACACTCCTCAAAGTGTGACAAGGGCACTACCCCACGCCTCTCCCTGTCCCTATCGTCCCCTCAAAAATGGCAAGGCCGAACGCATACTCCGCTGACTATCAACAACACCATCCGCACCATGCTCCTCCATGCCTTCATGCCTCCTCCTTCATGGTGTGAGGCTCTCACCATGACCACCACCCTCCTCAATGGCGTCCCTCCTCCTCCTCCATCCACCACCAAATACCTCATCAAATTCTCTATGGCACTCTCCCAGATTACTCCTCCTCCGTGTCTTGGTGTCTTTGCTATCCAAACCTCACCGCCACCTCCCCCCCACAAACTCGCTCCTCGCTCCGCCCCGTGTGTTTTCCTCGGATACCCATCCTCTCACAAGGGCTACCGCTGTCTCGACATGAATACTCGCCGGATAATCATCTCCCGCCATGTCATATTCGACGAGTCGGTGTTCCCATTCGCAGAAGAAGACCATCGGCTGGCCTCCGTGTCGCCCTCACTTGAATTCGATCGATGGGGACTTTCTTCCTCGGCGACAACAAGTGAGCACTCCTCCGCCGCTCCACGAAACCAGCGAGGATCCGGCCCTGCGCTCTGGACCCAATTGTTATCCATTTGGGCCCCTGTTGCCTCTACGGGCGGGCACCCACCGCTCGCTCTCGCTTCATGGGCGGCAGCAACCGCCCGGCCGCTCCACGGTAAGGCGGGCGCCGGCGTTTCGGCATCGTCTTCACTCGCGCGCGGCCGAAGTTCTCGCAGCGCCGAACGTGGCTCTGCGGTTGATGCACCACCATCGAGGTCGTGGCCCCTGCTGGTGACCCGTGGCTCCCTCTCGGCGCCGGTTTCGTGGGTCTTTTGACCGCCACCATCATCGTCGCCCTCGCGGATGTCTTCGCGGTTCCAAGACCATTCGCTCCGCCACTGCGCAATGACCAAAGAAACTGCTTTGCACCACCAACCCGACTTTGTGACACGTCCACAGACCGGCGGCTCCTGCAAGACCGTCGCGCACGGCTTCACCACCTCCATCGCCTCGCCTTTCGGGTCGGCGAACTATCGCAGCGCCCTCGCCGACCCCAATTGGCGCGCTGCGATGGCCGATGAGTACAAGGCGCTGATCGACAATGGCACTTGGCGCCTTGTCCCTCGCCCCCCCGGTGCTAACATTATTCTTGGGAAGTGGGCGTTCAAGCACAAATTCCACTCGACGGTTCCCTCGCCCGGCACAAGGCGCGCTGGTCGTCGCGGTTTCTCTCCAGAGGCGGCGTCGACTACGACGAGACCTTCACGTCGTCAAGCCGCCACGATCCGCACCGTGTTTCAAAGATTGCTGCGTCCCGGATTGGCCTATCCGCCAACTCGGCGTGAAGAATGCCTTCCTCCACGGCAACCTCGAGGAGGCGGTCATCGCGAAAGCGGCCCAAAGGCTTCGTCGACCCTGCTGCTCCCTAATTCCGTTTGTTTGCCGCGAAGTCCTTGTATGGACTTAAGCAGCGCCATGAGCTTGGAACCAACGCTTCTCCGCCTTCATCGCAAGAGATCGGCTTCACCACATCCAAGTCGGATGCCTCCTGTTCATCTACAAGGTGGAGATGACATGGCTTATCTTCTCCTCTCACGTTGATGACATCATTGTCACCGCGCGTCGTCACCGGCTCTACTCCCGCACGTCGCCTCCCGACTCTCTCTGGAGTTCGCCATGACGGACCTTGGTGACCTCCAAAGACTTCCTCGGCATCTCGGTGGACGCGGGACAAGTGATGGCTTGTTCCTATCCCAGCGGCAAGACGCCGTCGAGCTTCTTCGGCGTCTTTGGCATGTCTAAATGCCACCCAAGCGGCTACCCCGGTGGATGCCGGACCAAGTTGTCCTCCATCGAGGGCGCTCCGTCGCCAACCCCTGAGTATCTGAGAGAGCTGGCGGGAGCTCTCCAAGACCTCACTCGACGAGGCCGGACACGGCCTATCTTTGTCGGCAAAGCAGCCCTTCATGCATGACCCTCGTGAGCCGCATCTTGCGCGATCAAGCGCATCTTGCGCTATGTCAAGGGCTCGCTATCTGCGAGCCTTCACTTGAGCTCCGGCCTGTAGATCGACTTACTGACCTACTACGATGCCGACCGGGTCGGTTGCCCGGATACACGTCGCTCTACCTCGAAGCTTTCGCATCTACCTCGGCGACAACTTTGGTCTCATGGTCTTCAAGCGACGAGACGGCGTGTCGCGCTCCAAAGGAAGTCTAAGCCGAGTACCATGCGGTGGCCCATGCGCGTTCTTGAGTCTTTCTTTGGTGCGTCGGCTCCTCCAGAGCTCCACATCTCCATCCCGCTTAGCGACGGTTGTCTCATTGTGACAATGTGAGCGCCGTCTACATGGTCGCCAACCACATCACCACCGCCGCACGAAGCATATCGAGATTGACATCCACTTCGTCTCGCGAGAAGGTCGCTCTGGGACGATTCGAGGGTTCTCCATGTTCTTACGCACACCGGTTCTTGACATTATGACCAAGGGTCCGCCTCCCACTCTTCAACGACTTTCGGACCAATCTGTGCGTCCGTGATGCTTCCGCTACGACTGCGGGCGGGTATTAGGATATGTATAATCCTGCACTAATCATAGATTGAGTGTAATCCCATAGATAGACTAGCTGCCATATATAGTCTAGGATTCTTTCTATGTATAGCCTAGGATTGCTTCCTTGTACGGGGAATAGCTTTCCATATGTGTAATTTCCTTGTATGCATATTAGCTATATATGAAAGGCACCCCACCCACATTCAGTGTGTGGTGATTCCCTCCTTTCCTGTCTATTCTACAAGCACACATGTATAAAACATAAGGCTTCAACATTTTTTTAGGGATGGCTTCAACAATTTTAGAACATCTCTTGAGCTGGTAATGAAAACATAGTTGAGATGTTTATGTTTAAGCATGTGCCTTCACACTCCAGGCTGCAAGTTCGGTTGACATTAAAAACCAAAAGCGTGGATCATGCCGCAGGAGAACAAAAGTTCCTAGATGGCAGTTAGTTGTGAAACTGTACAGATGGCACGTAGAATGCCGATTCCCGAATATGTCCAAATCGACTTAGCACATTTAGTGGACTAGAGATCAGTAGAGTCTTGCCATTCATTTTTATCGCGGATTGGAAGCATGATCCACAGGGCTTCCAATCAATGTTAACCCAAATATGTCCAAACTAACTTAGCACAGTAGCTGATAGTCTGGGATCAGCATGATTCTCCTACTCCATTCACAGTGGACGACAAAACCTTGATCCATGGGGCTCATGACAGATGTCAACCCAGGGAACTAGAACGGATTTCATAGAGTGCAAAGCCACCACACTACTGCCATTTTAGGTAAGGTCAAGCAGACAAGCACCACCAAACCTGATAACCCCAATGACAAAGCAGCAAATTCACATAGCACATGATAACTCCGAGCATGCACTTTCCTAGCGGTAATAGCTGCATCATTATATCTCTAGTATGTACTATTAACCAAGAAACGATCAGACATGAAGTGAATCACCCCCAATTTGATCTATGCCGATTTAGCCATTCATAAGGTGATAAGGATTAACGATACACTGAGTAGCTCACTCTCCCACTCCAAATCAGCTCAAATCTCGCTGAAATTTGCAAAGCAACACTACGATATGGCTACATGGGCTAAATTCTACCAGAAACAAAGCCAAGATCCATGCTTTCCCAACGAAATGGACATACAGCACTCCAGATCCATACCTGAAACGATCTCTTCAGCGGGGCCTCCACTGCAAAGATCCGGACCAAGAATAGCGAAGTCAGAAAGACCGAACACCGCAACAGCCGCAAAGAAGCCCCGAGAAACGGCGCGAAGCTTTGCTCCAGCAAGAAAGCACGCACCTTGCTCCATGAGGAGGCTGAGCTGCTTGACAGCGTCCTCGGAATCGGCCCCCATTGCCGCGGGAAGAGGCGATCCCGAGCTCAGATTCGGCGGGCCCGGCCCGGAACCGGAGGCGCGAAGCGAGGTAGATTCAGTCGGCGATCGGAGGGAAGCCACCTGAAGGTGTATTTGTTCCCTGGTGGTGTGCTCCCCTGCGCGTCTTTGCTTCCACGGCCTTCCTTCCGTTCGCTGATTGTGTTTGCTTGAAGTACGGCGATGAAATTGGAGCGATGGCCAATAACTGTTGTTTGATTTACAGTGATATAAAAATATTATTTGTTAACTAAAAAAATATAATTTATAAGCTAAGCGAACACAACACAGAAGGGGAAGAGCGTCAAGCCGTACAAGTAGAATTCACACTGCTCCACTTTTTCACACACTCCCGAAAATGGAAATATCTTTTCTTTTTCTACTATGTATAAACGATATAAGAAAAAAACAGTGTCCACGTATTCTCTTTCTCTCCATATAAAATTTATAAGGAATATTTAGTTTTGAAGGATATTTCTCTTATAATATTTTTTACTAAGAGCATCTCCAAGAGTACTCTATTGTTTCTTCCTAAAACTATGATGTTTTACAACTTCTAAAACAGTATTAGGAGGAATAAATAAGAACATCTCTAAGTGTTTGTAATAAATCACTCTTAAAACATCAAATTTGTGGTCCTACACACTGTTTAGTTGCCGGTAGGTTTTTTTCCCCACGAAATCCTAAGTTTCTTCTCCGTCGCCGGCGCCTCCCTACACCTGCCATCCCCAACCTTCCTCGTAGAGCTGGGCGAGCAGGCCCTCGGTGGTGGTCGCTGCTGCCTAGCTCTCCCAGCCGGCCACCCAGAAGCAGCAGCAAGCGGCCGGCAGCCACTGAGAGCCACAGGAAGCAGCAGGCGGCCACAAGGATGGAACCTGGCCGTCTGCATCAATCCGGCAATCGATAAAATCAATCCTGCCTCCTCTGTTGTCGTGCTGCGGCCGGTTGCTCACCTACAGGCACTCGTGGCCCATATACAACACCGATACGGCACCGCCGTGGAGCTCCGCCTCTGCGTCTAGGAGTCACATCGGCTCCTGCTGGGCGCGGGTGACGAGGAGGGCGTGGGCGTGTTTGTGCTGGCCGTGGACACAGGACGCGTCGTCTCGCTGGTGCGCCAGTGCTCCAGCGCCGTGGTCCCGTGGAGGCAGAGGAAATACATCTCACGCGAGGATATGAGTGACCGGCGTTGCGCGTAACTTTACGCGAACAAGGGGGATTTTTTCCAACTTCTAAAATATTAGGAGTTGTTGGAGAGGGAGTTTTTCACTTCTTTCTAAAAACCAAAGATTAGAAGAAGGTTTAGGAAACTCTTGAAGATGCTCTAATATTGTAAAAGTCAATGTTGTAAGAAAATACTTTTGAAAACAAAATCCCATAATACATTTTTTTGTCAGAATAGCCGATATATAATTCTTATATTAGGCTTTGTTTGGATCTTGTTGACACCTAAAATTGTCAAAGAGACTGGATCCAAAATTTTTAGTAGTTCCAAAATCGGCTAAGTTGGTTTTGATAACTTTGTTAAACTGTATAATAGACTTCACCAATATGTTCCTCTTGTGAGACGGTCGAAAATATTTTTTTTCTCGAATACGCAAAAGATTTGCGTATCATTGTATTAAGGAGAAGAGTTTAAAGAAAAACATACAATGCGCTTCTATCGAACGCCGAAGGAGGTCGACCTAACACAGCCGAAGCTGGACCATCCTAGCAAAAGACCTTATGTTTCGATATTATATAAAAAGAAACAACCAATATCGACGTAGCTTTATGGCCTAGGTGGCCTTGCGTCTTCGCGGCTGCCTGGACGGTGCCTTTCCAACGGCCAGGAAGAGCTCGTCCAGCGCCTCGACTTCGGACGCGTGAAGATTTGGAGTTCGCGTGAAGAAATGTGGCTTCCGAGAAATTGCCCAACAAAAATTGGGTAAGTCAGTTTGCATAATATGGATGGATGAGCTTCCTCGAGGAAATTGGCTAAGAGCCGGTTTTCATAGACCGAGTTAAAATCAAAATCTACTTCAATGGAAACTCATCCAATCATGTAGGAAACTTGCAGATTTTGTGTGCGGTAGGTTTCCTACTGGTATAAGATCACTCCCTTCTCTACATATCAGAGGATCACGACTAATTGAGGTAATCCTAGAGCAACCGTGCCATGCTACTCCCCGATTGGTCCAAGAGGTGTCCGTGGGTTTTTCAAGCGAAGAACAAGAATCACATCTACATAGCCGGCTTGCTGGTCGGTCTCATTGTTTTGACCTATCTTTGTTGCGTGTCTAGGCCATGTATGGCCTTGGGTGATCTTGTCGTCGTTGGTGTGTGACCGAAATTCGCGTCAACAAATCTCCTAAGTAAAATGAGAACTAGATAAAATAATTATAATGAAACCATTTTATAATCCATATATCTACCTAAAACATGCTATTTGAATATTCTCACTATGAAAATAATTACCATAAAAATGTGATTCGAACACCGCCTTCTATTTTTTTATCTAGAGTTTAGATTCCATATCATTATCTAGAATCGTGATGATGGGTTGTCAAATAATACCTTAGTCTGATGGCCACAATGTGTATTGAACAGCTCAAATATGGATTGGGGGAGCACACGATGTTTAGAACCTGGCCTTACATGATTGGGGGGTGGGGGAGCTCAATCCCGCTATATAGCATTTATGTAGAAGTCAATTTTGTATTTAGTGGTTGGCTTTCTCTTTGGTTGTTTCTTTAGTGGTTTACCCTTTAATAGTTGTTGGCTTTGTTGTTGGGACTGCCCTGTGGTCCCTATCCTTCTCCATCTAGGACATATTTGACAGAGTTTTTCTTTCTGCTCTGATTCTTCCCGCACTTCGTACTGCAGCAACACCGTTCACAGAAACCGTTTTACTCTCTTCTTGCAAAACGAACGTGGAGCTAGGAGAAGCCACGACTTGGAGCCGGATCCCGAAAAAGCTCAGCCAAATAGACCCTTAGTCTTAGCTCCCAGCCAATAGTTTTAGTTAGTTAGGGAGATAGGATGAAGGTTGGAGATACGTTTAGTTGTATTCTTTATTTTTTCATATTTTCTTTTTTTGTCTAATAAAATCATGACAAATCTCTTGTCATCCTTTCTTAAAAAAAACTCCATACATCGCGAGTGTTTTTATTCCATTTACAATGTACAACATATTCAAAATACTTTGAACATATAATATTTCGTTGTCAATACAATTGTATTCATTTATTTGATTGTTTCCTAATATACCCAAGAAAGAGCATTCGGATTTTGCGGATGCCCTCTTTGTTCTCGGTTGACATTTCTTGTTTGCCTGGCTAATCGTCCTTGTAAGATTAGGTTGGCTAGCAGTCTTTCAGCTCTTATCATTTTCAGCTGCTAGCATATTCTATGAAATATTCCCATCCCAAATGTTGTGGCGCCAGTTCAAGAGTGACAGCGAAACAAAAAAGATGTTGTTGGCCTGTTGCTTGCAAGTTTCCACCCTTGAAAAAACAAATCCCAAGTTTCAGGCCGTGCCGATAAAATTCGGGCCTGTTCCAAACTCTAAAGCAGACTTAAATGCCCCTATAATATACTGTACTAACCTATATAGCGTTCAATAATTAACACAAAAAATATTTTCAAATCATAATAATGGGCCTTCAAACTTGTGTTGCGTGTGCATCTCTATAGTTTTTTTTTTTTCTGAAAAAGATAATTTCCCTCGTATATCTCTATTATAATAGATCAATTAAAATTATACTATGTCTTCCAGAAAAACGTCACCACTGAAAGCCTCCGACCATTATGCACCTAAAAAAATATACATAAAAATTCGTCTCATTAAAATCCAGAGCTAATAAAACACATGAACCAAATCCGATGAAACCGACACGGCCAGGGATTGAATCCCACGCGATTTCTCCGGTAAAAAGAAAAAAAATGTCCGCAAACCGTTCCTCCGCGCCGCAAAACCCTAGCCCGCTCCGGGTGCGCAAGGCCAAGGCTTCCCCGTCCTCCCCCAACCGCTCCTCCTCTCCGGCTCCAGCGGCCTCCCCCGCTCCGGCTAGGCACCATGGCCGCAAGCCATGCCGTCATGAGGCCCCCGCCAACGCGGACATCGCGCGTTCACTGTCACTGCCCCGGGTCCGCGGCGGTTTTGGTCAGGGCCGTGGTCGGCAGGCGCGGGATCTGAGCCTCCATTGATGGACTTCTTTCGAGCCACACACGTTGCCTCCATCATGCTTAAACTCGGCCGGCCGCCAGCCTCTCTCACGCCGCCCAGCCCTCCACCACCCGAGCCTCCCTCGATGTGGCGGTCGGCAGGCTCAGGAGGCAGCACCGCGGATCCGGTGAAGGATCTTGTCGGGTTCATAAACCCGGGGTCCCTCGCGGACCGGCTTTCCAACAGAGGCTCGACCCAAGTACCTAAACGACAGGCCAGAAGGGCGATCCAATCACCGACCGGAAGGCCTGACTGAGGAGGAACGACGCTCGTTTCCAACTCTGGCCCACCTCTTCGGCCGGAGCGCTCGCTTCGGTCTCCAGCCCGCTTTCGAACAGCTACTCCGACCAGAAGGCCTGACCAAAACACTACTTCCAACTCCGACCCGCGTCTCTGACCGGGGATGCGCCAAACCCCTGCTCACTGCTCTTCTCCGACTGGCACGATCAGAGCCGACTGGGACTAACCAATCGGGGACGCTCGCTCGGTAAGGACTAGGGAACGAACGGAGAAAGCAAGGCAGGGCACACAAGTCAAACCACGATACCAGGGATCGTACCTTGTACACCTGCAGAAACAGTACTCTGCAACCTCCCTGACACAACAGAGCCCAAGCAGTATTATAGGCGCCGACATTTTTCCCTACAGTATTGTAGGCGCCATTAAACTCCCATACGGTAAGGCTCGTCTCACATGCCTCTAGGCATCGACAGTGTTGTGGGCGCCGACATTTACCGTACCGAGCGAACATGGTAAAACCCCTTGCATGCCTCCAGGTATCAACAGTGTGGCAGGCGTCGACGTCTGCCATACCTGAAGAAGACAACACAACCTCCCACGTGCATCTGACATTCAACAGCATTGTGGGCGCCTACCATCATCCTATACCCGCCGGTGTGGGCAACAAGGCTCAGTAGCATACGTACTCTTTCCCTCTCACTTGTAAGGCCATCCCCTTCATCTATAAAAGGGGATGCTCTCTCTCCCAATAGGGTAAGTCATCCAAGTTGATTCAGATTCATTAGATCGATCAAGTTCACTAGTACACAACAGCAGAACCACCAGGTTCAAACCACGAGCACACGCTCGAACACTTAGCTCATAGCAGAGCTTCCATCGCCCTCGGCCCTTCCGACTAGAGTCTGACCGGACCTCTTGTACCCCCCATCTTTCTCCTTCTCGTTTGTAACCCCACTGCAAACTTCGAGCACCTGGGCTCAGGACTAATGTCACCGACCGACTCAAACTGGACGTAGGGCATGTTGCCTGAACCAGTATAAACCCTGTGTCATTAAGTGCTAGGCCACCTCCATTCACAACGTATGGCAAAACTACCAATATTTACGTGTTGGTCACTTTCTGCACCGACAGTTGGCGCCGTCCGTGGGGAAGACGCTGTACGTTCAACACTTTTTGGTCATTGAATGGCCCACTTTTCTGCCACCATTGCCATGGCAGGCTCAGGCGATGCGATTTGCTTCGGCTCACTAGAGTTTCCCGCACTCCCACCTGTCGGGATGTGGGTTCCACCCGTCTTCGAGCCATCCCAGACCTTCCTCTTTGGAAGCCTAGACTTCATCGCCAACTGGCTCGGCGTACTACACCTCTACGAGGAGGCACTTGTTCCGGCGCTCGTCGGAGGGGCGCCCTCCATCGGCTCTAGGATGCACGACGACTTCAACGCCGAGGCATCTACGCTTCATTTCGAGCAAACTCTCTGCTCAAACCCCGCTGTAAGTAATATGCATACTGTTATTTACTAGCTATTTACTATCTCCCGCCGATTATCCGGAGGGACCGTATTGACCGCACCACGAACACCGTACGACTGGTTCCCCTATGGCCTCGCGTCCCTCGTGGACGCGTGCGCTCGGGGGCTCCGAAGGACGCTGCTGTCATCCCCTCTCACATCCGAATTTGTGGGAATGGCGAGCTATGCTCCTACCACTTTCCACGAACTCTCGAATGACGAGGGTGAGAGCGACGGCTCCAGCATCGACGACGTAGCACCTAGCCACCGTTTGTCCCGGGAGTGCGCTATGGCGGACGCTCTGGGATAGCCACCAGTTGTTGCGGAGTCTGTGTAGACTCACACCCCTCCAAACCCGCGTGTGGGGGCCCTCGCGTTTGCGTAAGTGCATGCCGAGGAACAATGACAACGGCGGTAGGACCAGCCACCGCTTGTGCCGGCGCGCTCGGTACAGCACGTTGCGCCCCATGCGCACGACCCTACAGGCGGCGCCCGGGGTCGCGCCCACCAGGTCCAACACGACATCATGAATGAGGGGAACGATCTTCCACAGTTCGCTCGGGCTAGCCAGAACATCGCTGTTGTGGCAATGCTTCTGTGTGGCGTTCCTGAGCCCGTCAACCCCTAGGAGCGGGCGGTCTACCGGAACCTCCGGGTGCTGGTAGAAGCCGCCGCCGTTCAACAGGCAGAAAGCTCCGCATCGTGACTCCAATACGCACCCTCTATCCCCACCAGGGGAGTGGGGACGTGCCAGATGGATCGCTCTATCCGCTCACCGCTACAGCCGCCATGTGTGGCTCGGGAGGCAGCGGCCGCACCACGGTCTGACCTAGCGCCTGCTCTACACCGACTACCGGTACGCGGATGGCCCGGTCCGCACCAAGACGCTCGTAGCATCATCAGCAACCGGCATTAGGCCCGGCATGATGATGACAACCACCGGGCAGCGATGTGGGCAGGTGACGCGGGTCCTGGCCAAACCATCGAGGGGAGCGGTGAAACACGCCCCAGGCATGGTCGCCGGCCAGACGATCGGAGTCCCAGCCCTAAGGGCTCGGGACCACGGGCCTTTGACCGGCGTATCCGGAGAGCGCTGTTCCCACAGCGCTTCCGATCGCCCACCAACATCACCAAGTACACCGGGGAGACAAACCCCGGTATTTGGCTCAAGATTTTTGGCTCGCCTGCCAAGCCGCAGGGGTGGATGATGACTATTTCATCATTCAGTATCTCCCCATTTGCGTGGGGGAACATGTTTGGGCATGGCTTGAATTCCTCCCGCACGACAGCATCCGCGACTGGGCGGACCTCAAGAGGGTCTTTGTCGAAAATTTCTAGGGGACGTATGTCCACCCCGGAAACTCCTGGGACCTCAAGAGCTGCCAGCAGGAGCCCAGCGAATCCCTATGGGATTACATCCGTAGGTTCTCCCAACGATGCAACTCCCTCCCTGATGTCGTCGACGCAGACATCATCAGCGCATTCCTCTCCGGGACGATCTGCTAGTCCCTGATCCACAAGCTTGGCTGCCTGAAGCCCCGTACCACCCGTGACATGCTCGACATTGCCACTAACCACGCCTCCAGTGAGGAGGCGGTCGGAGCGGTCTTCAATGGAGGCTGGGACAAAGGCAAGGCCAAGTGCATGAACCAAGACAAGGGCCCCTCCACACAGAGGGGCAAGAAGAACAAAAAGGATCGGCGCCGATCGAACAACACTGCATTGGTCGCCGTGGCTAATCGCATGGGCAAGCAGCACCAGTAGGGGCTGCTTGACCACTTCAACAAGCTTAGGGACAACCCATGCACCAACCACGCCTACCCCATCAAACACCTCTACAAGGACTACGAGCTCCTCAAATGTTTCCTCCGATAGGCCGAAATAGGGGGACGGCAAAGAGGCAGTAGCCAAGAAAGAAGGCGCGGTGGGCAAGGACGAAGACGGTTTCCCCGACCCTGAGGAATGCATCATGATCTTCGGTGGATCCGATGCCATCTAGACCAAACGCCAGCACAAGGTGCGCTATAGGGAGGCATGCACCGCCAAGACGACCGTCCCCTCCTTCCTCAGCTGGTCGGAATCTCCGATCACCTTCGATCAGAGGGACCATCCCTCCCACGTTGTGAGACCAGGACGTTACCCGCTCATCGTCGACCCCATCGTCCTCAAGAAGCGCCTCACTAAGGTGCTGATAGACGGAGGCAGCGGCCTCAACATCCTCTACATCGACACCCTCGATGCCATGCGCATCCCCTGGTCGGAACTCCGCCTGGCGGGCTCTCCCTTCCACGGGGTGATCCTGGGAGCGTAGGCATACCCGCTCGGGCAGATCGACCTGCCCGTCATGTTTGGCAACCGAGTCAACTTCCGCTCGGAGGTCCTCACATTCGAAGTGGTGGACTTTCTAGGGTCCTACCATGCCATCTTGGGGCGGCCATGCTACGCCAAATTCATGGCAATCCCCAACTACACCTACCTTAAGCTGAAGATGCTAGGACCAAACAACGTCATCACCATGAGCAGCATGCAGCGTCTTCTCGCATGCCTTCATGTGCGACTGCGAGCATTTCAAGCTTGCCACCGCGGTCATCAACTCGTCAGAGCTCCCGTGGCTCAGGGAGTCATCGACCTCGACAGTCCTAGACTGCAACAAACCAACCTCCTCGACGGCCTTCTGCCCGCTCGAGGAAACCAAGGCGGTGGGAATCGACCCCACCGACCCAACCAAGACGGTGTGGATCGGGACCCAGCTCTCAGCCAAATAGGAATGCGAGCTCGTCAACTTCCTATGCACCAATCGTGATGTCTTCGCATGGCAACCTTTTGACATGTTGGGCATACCACAGGAGGTCGCCGAGCACGCACTGCGCCTCATCCCGAGCTCGAAGCCCACCAAGCAGCGCCTGTGTCGCTTCGACGATGAGAGGCCCAGGGCCATGGGTGAAGAGATCGCCAAACTCCTGGTAGCCAGGTTCATCAGAGAGGTATTCCACTTCGACTGGCTTGACAATCCTGTTCTTGTTAAAAAGAAGACCGGGAAGTGGAGAATGTGCATTGATTATACTGGCCTCAACAAAGTGTGTCCAAAGGATCACTTCCCTTTGCCGTGCATAGACTAGATAGTCAACTCCACCTCGGGTTGTGAGATCCTCTCCTTTCTGGATGCCTACTTGGGCTATCACCAGATCGCGATGAAAGAGTCTGACCAGCTCGCAACCTCGTTCATCACCCCATATGGTTCGTACTGCTACATAACCATGCCTTTCGGCTTGAAGAACGCTGGCGCCACCTACCAAAGGTGCTTGCAGCAATGTTTCGCCAACCAAATCGACCCACTCGATCAGCCTGATCAAGCTAAGCGGCCGAGACCAACGATCGCCGTCTATGTTGATGACATAGTGGTCAAAATGGCTCAAGCTTACGACCTGATCGCAAACTTGGCCGCAACGTTCGTGAACCTCCGAAGGTTCAACATCAGGCTGAATCCCGAAAAATGTGCTTTTGGGGTTCTGAAGGGGAAGCTGCTAGGATACATTGTGTCCGAGCGCAGCATCGAGGCCAACCCCGAAAAAATCACGGCCATCTCCAACATGGGCCCCATACACAATGTCAAGGGCGTGCAAAGGCTCACCGGCTGTCTGGCAGCCCTAAGCCGGTTCATCTCCTGGCTCGGCGAACGGGCGATGCCACTCTACAAGCTCCTCAAAAAGACAGACACTTTTGTCTGGACTGAGGAATCTTAGCAGGCTCTAGAGAGCCTCAAAGCATCCCTGATGTTAGCCCCGATCCTCGTCGCTCCCGAATGAGGAGAACCCCTTCTCCTCTACATCGCGGCCAGCAACCATGTGGTAAGCGCCGCGCTGGTCGTCGAAAGGGAGGAGCCGGGACACCACCTTAAGGTCCAGCGGCCCATATACTTCATCAGGGAAGTACTCACTGACCCCAAGGTCTGGTACCCCCAGGTGTAGAAACTCCTATACGCATGCTAATGGCGACCCGGAAGCTCCTGCACTACTTCACCGACCACGAAGTCGCGGTCGTCACTTCATACCCGCTCGGGGACATCATCCGCAACCGCGATGCTGCTGGACGGATCTCTAAGTGGGCACTCGAACTCATGGGCCACGACATGAGGTACATCCCCCATACCGCCATTAAATCTCTGGTCTCACAGATTTTGTCGCCGAATGGATAGAGGTGCAGCTATCAACCCCAGACGTCACCGACGAGTACTGGACAATGTACTTCGACGGGTCCGTAATGGCACCCGGCTCAGGGGTTGGAGTGGTTCTGATCTCCCCAGATGGGAGTAGGCTCCGCTACGCCATCCGCCTCCACTTTTTAGCCTCAAACAATGCAGAGGAGTATGAGGCCCTCATCAACGGACTACGCATCGCCATCGAGCTTGGTGCTACGCGACTCTATGTTCATGGCGACTCAGAGCTGGTCGTTGATCAAGTCATGAAGGAGTCCTCCTACAAAAGCCCTCTCATGGCAGCATACTGCCAAGAGGTGCACAAGCTCGAGGACAAATTCTAGGGCATCGAGTTGCATCACGTCCCCCGAAAGGACAACGATGCCGCCGATTTTCTTGCAAAATTGGCATCCAGGCGGGATCCATCCTCAGGCGGGGTCTTCATCAACGACGTCCACGAGCTGTCTGCCCGCATCCTGGAAGGTTCGGTCTAGGCACACCCCAACGCCTAGCCGGTGCCCGAGGGCTCCGACCCTGACTCCAAGCCAGCGCCCGGGGGCTCCAACCCTAACGCCAAGCTAGCACTCGGGGGCTCCGATCCCAGTACCTCCATGACGACGTCACCCGCCAACATCGCCATATTGGCACTCAATCAACCGACTGGCGAACTCCGCTACTCACCTACCTCCTCAAGGATGTTCTCCCACCCGAAAGGACTAAAGCCCGACGGATCGCTCGACACGCCAAGACCTTCGTCGTGCTCGGTGATGAACTCGACAAACAGAGTCCATCGGGGGTACTCATGAAGTGCATCCCCACCAACCAGGGAAAGCAGCTCCTCCTCGAGGTCTATGCCAGAATTTGTGGACATCACGCAGCCCCGAGGTCGCTGGTCAAAAAAGCCTTTCGCTAAGGTTTTTACTGGCCCATCGCGCTACGAGATGTAGAGCAGGTCATCCGCATGTGTGAAGGATGCCAATTCTACGCTCGGCAAACCCATTTGCCGGCACAGGAGCTCCAAACCATCCCCATCACCTGGCCATTTGTGGTCTGGGGCCTCGACATATTGGGACCCCTCAAAAAGGGCCCAGGCGGTTTCACTCACCTACTCGTAGCAGTCGACAAGTTCACTAAGTGGATAGAGGCCAAGCCCATCACCAACATCCGCTCGGAAGAGGCGGTCAAATTCTTCCTCGACATCACCTACCGGTTCGGCGTTCCTAACTGCATCATCACTGACCACAGGACTAACTTCATCGGGAAGAAGTTCCTGTACTTCAGCGATGGATACATCATCAGAATTGACTAGGCCTCGGTCGGACACCCACGTACTAACAGTCAGGTCAAGCATGCCAATGGCATGGTCCTCCAAGGACTCAAGTCACGCATCTTCGACTGATTAAACAAGTACGCTGGGTGATGGGTTGCAGAGGTCCCAGCGATCCTCTGGAGCCTGAGAATGACCCAAACCGATCCATAGGGTTCACACCCTTCTTCCTAGCCTACGGAGCTGAAGCAGTACTGCCCTTTGACCTCGACCATGGTGCCCCAAGAGTAAAGGCTTTCGACCGTGACCGAGCCATGGAGGCTCAGCAAGACGTAGTTGACCTAATCGAGGAGGCCTGCGAGACGACCATCATCCGCTCTGCTCGCTACCAGCAAACTCTATGTAGGTACCACGAAAGGAAGATCAGGGGGAGGATACTCAAAGTCGACGATCTCATACTCCGGAGGACCCAATCAATGAAGGAAAAATACAAACTCTCTCCACCATGGGAAGGACCCTATACGGTGACCGAAGTGATCCGACCGGGCACCTACCGATTGGAGGACGACAACGGCAACGTTCTTACCAACACTTGGAACATTGAACAGCTACGTCATTTTTCCCCTAAATTTAGTCTTACCACTTTTTAGTCAAACACCTGCTCCAGTAAAGCACCCTAGCCCGAACACTTTCAGCCCAGGTCGCTCGGGGGCTCCATGAGGGTACAATACTAAATATTACCTCTCTTTTTTACTATCACATGGTAAACAACCTTGTCCCTGAATGGAAGCACATTCCATTCCTGTGATTGCCCTACGTAACTTTGTTCTTACTCCTAACCGAACGCACCCCGCCACGACCTACGGTTATGAGCAGCCGAGCCTCGCGGACCATGCCTAGGTTCTTAAAAGCTGCAGCCTATGGAACTAACTGGCTGGGGCGAAAAAGAAAGGACAAAAACAAGGGCTATGCTAGGATAAAAACAAGGAACAAATAGTAATTCTATCACAAAAACAGAACTGATGTATTCATTGATACAAAAAACTGTTCACACGGGGACTCAGCCACGAACTCAACTATTACATTTTCTAACTACTTCTAGTCCAAATACTACTACGGCCGCTCGACGACATCGCCTGACGCCAAAGGAGAGGCCATGGCACACGCCACCGGACATAACCATCGCCACAGGGGCCCCGCTCGGTTCCCCTCCCTCGACTTTGGTGAGTGCAACAGGTACCTCAAGGGACCCACCCGGTTCCGCTCCCTCGACTTCGGTGAGCGCAACAGGTACCTCAAGGGACCCACCTGGTTCCGCTCCCTCGACTTCAGCGAGCACAATGGGTACCTCAAGGGCATCGCACCCATAGATGCTTAGCAGAAGAGCATGGAGCTCCTGACCTTCTCATGCAGTCGAGGCAGCTCCTGGGTAGGGATGCGGCCACCGAGGTATGACCACCATGGCTGGAAGAGATCTCATCAAACTTTATTAACTGGCCAACCTGAGCAGCTGCAGGCACAGAACCCTCCACCATCATGATCGTGGGCAACTTCCCCTCTGACAAAGCTCACCCGGTGAAGATCCACCGGAGAAAATCCACACACGGCTCCATCCCGAAAAAGGCCTCACAGATGAATCCAGCGCGCCACCTCCTTTGGCGGAAGCCGCCCCTTCTCAGGCAAAGACGGCCAACACCGCCCCGGGCAGCCTCCAGCTCGACATCACGCTCCGGATTCACAAAAGGATCTGTAAGTCCTCCCCCTCGCTTACCCTCTCTCTCACTTAGGAACCGCCGCGACATACAGGCACCCTCGGTGAGGAAGGAGGAGAGACAATAGTTGGAGAACAGGCAAAGGACTACGACGAGAAGCCCTCTCCCTCCCCCTATTTAAGGAGGAAACGCGATAGCTGAAGAGGGGCAAAATACCAGACCAAAAAACTCTCTCCCTTCCCCCATTCAATGCGGATGGGAAACGATGGGACGCACCCTGACCGCTGGGACGCACATTGACCGATGGAACGACGCCTGGTCAGATGGAACGATGCCTAGTAAGACAGGACGTGGCCTGGGTATGGCCCACCACTACCGCACGTCGGGCGCAAAAACCAAAGCACCACCACGCGCAGGCAACTCTCCGCCTCCCTAGGCGGGACTTGGAAAAATCCAAACAAAGGGATCTCCGCTAGGAGAGACCATCGGGCTTCCTAAGTCGATCGAACGGCTCAGAAAAACACACCGAGAGACAAGTAAGGAGTAAAGGGACGCCCCCATGTAGGCCATGCCGACTTCGTCACGAATGACAAGCACGGGTCCCGGTCAGACATTTCTGATTGGAGCTCTTCAAACCCCATCACTCGAGTCACCAAGGTAACACTACCGACCCCAGCTATTTCTTTATATAATCATTCATACATCCATACATGCATTCATTCCATGCGTCCATGCCCCCTGGACGATTTGGGCCCTGAGCCGCCCGGGGGCTCAGGAACTAAGCCATCGCACGTGCAGCGAAATGCATCACAATGCTCCGTGTTGCATCATGAAGCGGCAGTTGCCTCATTCGACATGAGCAACGACCGACCAGGGCTCAAAGGCTAGCCCACAAAGGGCTCGAGGCCGCCCCACATCAAACAGAGCCAGGGGAGAAAATGCAGATGAGCCCCGTGCGGCTCTCGCCCAGTCTGCCCCAAAGCAGATAGGGTCATCTCAACCTTCTTGTTCGATCCTAAACCTCTTGCCAAGCCCATAGAATCTCCATCGAGGGGAGGCTAGTAGGCCACCCGGGTCGGTCTCCGGAACGACCCAGGCATCTACCGGGTTGCAGGTAAAGGAGCAGTGGAATGTCACAAGAGGGCAATGCCGACCCCGTCATGAACGATGGACCCAAATTCCACTCGATCATACCCGTTAGCGAGCTCACCGAGTGCGTCACTCAAGCTCAAGCGATCGTGGCAAGCGACAAAACTTAGCCCCTCCGGTTGTGAGAAACCGAGGACGGGGTAACGCACACAACTCAAAACCGACCACTTCCAAGCCCAACGGGGCCCGGGGGCTCAAGACACCTAGGTCTATGACCCCAAACTCGCCCCATCCGGCTACGCCTGTACTCCAAAACTACCTGGGTCCGTGACCCCGAACTCACCCCATCTGGCTATGCCTGCACTCCAAAACTACCTGGGTTTGCGACCCCAAACTTGCCCCATCCGGCTATACCTGCACTCCAAAACTACCTGGGTCTGTGACCCCGAACTCGCCCCATTAGGATCCACGACTCCGACTCGCCAGATCCCATGGCGCGCACCGACGCCAGGATCTGCGAGCACCGTCTCGTTTGATCTCAAAACTAACTAACTAACTTCCTCGGCTGCGCGGGCTGCACCGAGGCCTGGGTCTGCGACCCCGAACTCGCCCCATCAGGATCCATGAGCTTTGGCTTGCCCAATCCCTAAAACTAACTAACTAACTGCCTCGGCTGCGTAGGCTGCACTGAGGCCAGGGTCTGTGACCCTGAACTCGCCCCATTAGGATCCGCAAGCTTTGGCCTGCCCGATCCCTAGACTAACTAACTAACTGCCTCAGCTGCGCGGGCTGCACCGAGGCTAGGATCCATGACTCCGACTCGCCCAATCCCATAGCACGCACTGACACCAGGATCCACGAGCTTCATCTCATCCGATCCCTAAACTAACTACCTCGCCCGATCCCACGGCGCGCACTGACGCCAGGATCCACGAGCTTCATCTCACCCGATCCCTAAAAACTAACCGCCTTGGCTGCGCAAAGACGCCTTGGTTGATGACTCCGTCTTGAACTAAAAAACACGAACACACGCCCACCGACAACACCCCCAGATGATTCTGCCCGAATCGCCTGGGGGCTCGGGGGCTACACCCGTGGGTATGCTCACGCGCACCCGCCGTCAAGACAAAAATCCCTCAGACGATTCTACCCGAATCACCTGGGGGTTCGGGGGCTCCTGTCGGGTTCATAAACCCGGGGTCCCTCGTGGACCGGCTTCCCAACAGAGGCTCGGCCCAAGCAGACAAACGCACAACTCATGGGCCAGCCCAAGTACCTAAACGACAGGCCAGAAGGGCGATCCAATCACCGACTGGAAGGCCTGACCAGGGAGGAACGATGCCCATTTCCGACTCCGGCCCACCTCTACGGCCGGAGCACTCGCTTCGATCTTCAGCCCACCTTCGGACGGCCACTATGACCGGAAGGTCTAGCCAAAACACTACTTCTGACTCTGACCCGCGTCAACGACCGGGGATGCACCAAACCCCTGCTCACTGCTCTTCTCTGACTGGCGCAATCAGAGCCGACTAGGACTAATCGACCAGGGATGCCCGCTCGGTAAAGACCAGGGAATGAACGGAGAAAGCAAGGCAGGGCGCACAAGTCAAACAATGATACCAGGGACCGTACCGTATACACCTACAGAAACAGTACTCTGCAGCCTCCCTAACACAACAGAGCCCAAGCAGTATTGTAGGCGCCAACATTTTCCCTTATAGTATTGTAGGCGCCATTAAACTCCCACATGGTAAGGCTCCTCCCACATGCCTCAAGGCATCGACAGTGTTGTGGGCGCCGACATTTACCGTACCGAGCGAACATGGTAAAACCCCTTGCATGCCTCCAGGTATCAACAGTGTGGCAGGCACCGACGTCTGCCATACCCGAAGAAGACAACACAACCTCCCATGTGCATCTGACATTCAACAGCATTATGGGCGCCTACCATCATCATGTACCCACCGGCGTGGGCAACAAGGCTCGGTAGCATACGTACTCTTTCCCTCTCACTTGTAAGGCCATACCCTTCATCTATAAAAGAGGATGCACTCTCTACCAACAAGGTAAGTCATCCAAGTTGATTCAGATTCATTAGATCGATCAAGTTCACTAGTACACAACAGCAGAACCACTAGGTTCAAACCACGAGCACACGCTTGAACACTTAGCTCATAGCGGAGCTCCCGTCGCCCTCGGCCCTTCCAACCAGAGTTCGACTGGACCTCTTGTACCCCCCATCTTTCTCCTAATCGTTTGTAACCCCACTGCAAACTTCGAGCACGTGGGCTCAGGAATAAAGTCACCGACCGCTCAAACTGGACATAGGGCACGTTGCCTGAACCAGTATAAACCCTGTGTCATTGAGTGCTAGGCCACCTCCGATCACAACGTACGGCAAAACTACAAATATTTACGTGTTGGTCACTTTCTACATCGATAGATCTACTTGGCGGCTGCAGGAACAGTTCCACCTGAGCACATCGGTGATGGATCCGATGAAGGATATACTCCGTGCGATTATTCTATGCAGTTTGTAGGGATGCAGTCTAAATTTCTAGGAACTTTTTTTAGTTTTCTCCATTTGATGTGGCACTATGGTGGCGGTTCTACAATTTCGTTGTGTAGGGATGCAGTCTGAATTACACTAAATAGTTATCCTGATAATTAGAACTCTTCTTGTCTTTTTGCAGTAGTAATATTTCTGCTTGTTTACAATTTCGCTGCGGCACCTACAGGAGTTCAGGCTCACCGCTGTTGACGGCTTCGAGCCTAGCTAGCCGATCGACTTCACTAACCTCTTCAAGGAGGACGACCTCGTCGATGTTGAAAGGATCAAGATGCCCAAGAGGGGGGTGAATTGGGCTAATTCTAAATTTCTTTGCAATAATTAAACCCTACGGTTAGCCCAATTAACCCCTTGTGCCTAGAAAGTGTTTCTATTAATCTACCGCACAAAAGTTTAGCAACCTATGTTCCAATCCTACTCTAGCATGGCAATTCTATGAATGTAAATGATAAGAATTGAATTGCTCAAAGTAAATGCTCAAAGTAAAGAGAGAAGGAGGAACGCGGCGATGTTTTGTCGAGGTATTGGAGAGTCGCCACTCCCCACTAATCCTCGTTGAAGCACCCACGCAAGGGTGTAGCTCCACTTAATCCACGCAAGGATCAAGTGCTCTCTACGGGTTGATTCTTCGACACTCCGTCGCTGTGAATCACCCACAACCGCTCACAACTTGAGTTGGGTCATCCACAAGCTTCGCCGGATGATCACCAAGCTCCCAATCACCACCAAGCCATCTAGGTGATGGCGATCACCAAGAGTAACAAGCACGAACTCTCACTTGACCATGACAAGCCTAATGAGAAGGGTGGATGCACACTTTGCTACTCTTGCTTTCACTAATGAGGGCTCTCTTTGGGATTCTCAAATCTCAATCACCTCAATAGGACCTTGCTCTTCTTGGCACTCTCAAGGATGTTTCTCAGCTGTTGGAATGAGCAAAAGTACCCCCTCACACGAATGGAGGAAGTATTTATACACCCGGTTGAAAAACAAACCGTTATGTGCCTCTACGGGGTGACTGGACGCTCCGGTCAAGTTGACCGGACGCGCCGGTCAGTTCTCCCCGAACTCCAGTGTTTACGTTGTGACCTGATAGCACTGACCAAACGCGTTCGGTCATGATTTTCCCTCTCTAGAACCTTACTAGAATCGATCGAACGCTGGCACCCAGCGTCCGGTCGCTCACCTCTCAGCGTCCGGTCGCACCAGACGAAATCAACTTGATCAAATGAATTGACCGGACTCTGCGCCAGGGTCCGGTCACACTAGAGCCAGCGTCCGGTCAGCATTTGACCCTCCATTCACTTCCAACTCTCAATCATACGTGAATGAAGTTTGCTCCAAATAATCTAAGGGCTATTTAGGAGCTACCTAGTGCTAGATTTAGCAAGTGTGCACCACACCTAACCCACTAGACTCACCTAGATCAAGCTACCCATCCATACCCCCCTTAATAGTATGGCCAAAGGAAAAACAAAGTCCTAAAGTACTCTAAGTGTCTCTTCAACACCAAACGATACTTAGAACTAGTCCATCCTTAACCTTGTCGTCCATCCTTTGAAAACCGAAACGATTTCCATCGTAGGGGCATGACCACCATAATTACCCAATTGATCTCCATTACCATGACCTAACTTAATTGCCTCTGCAAAACACACGTTAGTCATAGCAATCACGTATTGTAATTAATCACCGAAACCCAACTAGGGGCCTAGATGCTTTCAATCTCCCACTTTTTGGTGATTGATGACAATACTACCTCGAGTATGTGAAAGAGTTGAGGTTTTTAACATGCTTGGTTCATATAAGTTTTTGACAATAAGAACAAAAGAGTTAGGCAAGCTTATATGACCCAAGCCAACATAATGTACTCCAAAGATATGAAATAAGCATGAGTTCAAGTAATAAAGCTCAATTTGTATCGGAGTAAAACGCGGAAGCAGAGCAAATGAGCATAACACAAGTGATATGACATATAAATAATTCAAAGTAGAGAGCTCACATGTCACATATCACATAACTATCATGATCACGTAGATATCACTATCACATCAATATCACATAGATATCACTATCACATAAATATAGGTCAATGCATGAAAGTAAACACATGAATGCATAATAGTGTAAGACTCATAAAAAACCAAATATAATAGATAAACTTCCCCAAAATATGTCGCTCCCCCTAAGTCTAACATACTCTATCCCTCTCCCCCTTTGGCGTCAAACACCAAAACCTAAGGGTCGGTCGGGAGGGGCTGCAGCGGATGAGTCGGGCGCTGAGGTGCGAGGAGCGAGCTGGAACTGTGTGCCATCATCATCTGATCCTGAGCTCTAAGTTGTCTAACCCTCTATAGTTGGAAGTGATGCTGAAGCGGTCTGGGTTAGATCAGGAACTGGTGCGGCCTGAGTCTCTGTAGGTATGACTGTAGTAGGCGGCTCTGATGATACAACTAAAGAAGGGAGCATCTCTGTAATCCCGGTAATAGGTGCAACTGTGGAAGGACCTAGGACATGTAGATATGGTGGAGTATGGCTGCCCTGTCAACTCACTGAAGGAAGCACCAAGGCTCCTGGACACTATAGTCTCTGGAACAAGCAGCGAAGAAGTCTGAGCCGGTGTGAAGCCCGTCTAAAAAGGTATGAACTGCGGGGCTGGCACTGGCGAGGTAAACCACTAGGACACCTGCTCTGTAGGTGAAGCAAACTGAGTGGTAGTTTGTCCCTGACTCTGAAGCCCACTAAGCTGTAAAGCTGGAGTCATAGAAGTGGTGGCAAGCTGGGCTATCTGGGGTGAAGGCTGTGGCGATGGAGCCCCAATAGCAGTGACTACATGCTGCATAAATCCAAGTAGCTGCTACTGCATGAGAAGCTACTGCTACTGCTGTATAGCCTACTACTGCTGCTGGATCGCCTGCTGCTATCGCTAGAACTCATCCTGCCTGGCCTAAAATTGTGCAAATGTAGCAGCGGTCTCCTAAGCCTGGTGAGCCTGATCCTGCCTCATCCGCTCAAGTATAGCAAGTAGAGAGGGGTCTATCTACGGTGCAGGTGGAGCTAAACTAGAGCTACCGGCCTCATGGTCATGTCGTCGAGGAGGCATCTGAGGGATATCCCGGTAGTCATCATCTGAGCTGTCACTGGGGTCGCTCTCGACCATCCCCTCCTGCTGAGCATCTAACTGCTCCTCCTCTGTAGCTGTAATGCCCCTAATAGTCTCATCCTGCTGGGCTGTAGTCTCTAGCACCTCTGGACGACGGCGCGACTGGTTGGGTGTCCTCACTGCACTATGGCGGATCATTTGAGTCATGTTGTATGCAGGGAACTCTGTAGTAGTACCACTGTACTCTACCAGCATCTCAGGTGGCCTCACAGTAACTGCCCTATGGATCAGGAATGTAATCTAGTGAGCATATGGCAGCTGCCTATGACCCCTAAACCCCTCTGCAATAGTATCCTCCATCTCTGATAGAAGGAGATCCCAAATGTCAAACACAGTCTGCTGCATCAGAGAGTTAAGTAGCCATAACTGTATGTGAGTCAAGCCCTCGCGATACCCCATCATCAAAAGCAGGGTCCTCCTCATAATAGCATCAAGCACTCTAGCAATAGGAGTGAGATCACTAGGTGTCTTGCTCGATCCCTCGTTGAAAGGCTCTGTGAAGCAATGGCGGACTAGATCTGTAGGGGGCACAAGATCGCCGTGAGGGCATTTGGGAGGCGCTGTCTATCCATAGCAAACCTCATGTAGCCGGATGGGCTGCTCCTGAAGCCTGAGTATCTCTCTGACCCTAAAGCTCATCAGCTTGTAATCTCTGCCTCTGAAAGCAAAGTGAATGAATCTGTGATGTGGGTCAATCCAAAGTGTAGCATAGAACTTACGGACCCAAGATGGAACATATAAGCTTTTCCATCCGAGTAAGTCTGTCAGCCCTGACAAGTAAGATAGGTAAGAGCGAATATGGTCTCCAGCTGCTGCTACAAATGGACTTAATGTTGCACACCCTCTAAGATCTGAATACAGCCCCACTGTTAAGATATGCATTATAAAAATCTTCCTGTAGTTGTGTGTAGAAGCCCTCTGAAGCTCGGTCATCCCTCCTCGGCGGGAACCACTGCTCAAATTCCACAAATCTAAGCTGTTGTGCCTGCTTGGCCATGGCGGCCCTCAAATCCAAGTGAGTCACTGGAGGCGGACCCTGTGGTCTAGAAGGCGAACGAGAACCCCTCCGCTGTGTCTTTGGCCTCGGTGTGACTAGAGCACAGGTACGACTAGAGTGGCGTAACTATGGCTGAGGTGTCTGCTCTATCTCCTTGGCCTGCTCTCCCTCCTGAGTCTGCTCTGCTGACTGTGGCTACTGCTGTGACTCCCCCTAAGACTGACTCTCATCTATAGTGACACGCCGTCCTCCAACCATGGCTGTCCCAGCTAGACCACCAAGACGACGCTCAACCTCCTGGATAGCGGCCCTCTGAGCTGGTGAAAGCTGATCTGCAATAACAACACCACTCCTAGCACCTCCTCTCGCTGTGCGCTCCGTGGCCTCTATAACTGTGGCTGCTCTTGTTGTATCTGTATCAGGGTACTTGCACTTCTTTGTCGCCAGCTTCTTCATCGCCTTGCCTTTTGCATCTGTAGGCTGGCGAGGCGGGGGCCTTGGATCCTCATCACCGGGACCATCTCCGACATTCTTGACATGAGCCATCTGATGGAACTGAAGAGAACAACAGCACTGACATGAATCAACTGCCAACTGTCACTTCCGAGGCTTGGCCTCGATCCATACTTATGAGCTTGGCCCCGAGTTGACTGACAACTGCCAATGAGACCTCAGAAACACCGACTCGCTGCACGTTAGAATAGATCGGATATATAAATAATTACAATATATCTAGAGATGCGAAACCCTAAGAAGCAAGCAATAGGTATGAAATTAGAATCGAGGGCTTGCTACCTGACGAACCGGTGAACCAAAGAACAAGGAACGGATCACGGAGAACCACCGGGTCGGCACTAAAAAGCTAGGGTTCCAGTGAAGCAATGCGGCATGGATTGGCGATGCAATGTAGGCACTGGCGTGTGGAGCAATGCGGTGGGGGAGCCACTGGCGCAAGGTGACGGCGCAGGGAGGTGGCACGGCGGTGCTTGATGTGCTATGGGCAGCGCTAGGGCACACAGTCACGGTGAGGGGCGACGTGTGGTGCTGCTGTGCGGGAGACGGCTCGGGCACGACGCCTGCAGGGCGCGGCAGCACGACTGTGGGTAGGCGGCGCGAAGAAGGTGGCGCGGGCAGGAGCGGCGCTGGTGGATTCGGCGGCTAGGGCATGGCGCGGTAGTTCGGGACGGCTAAGTTGGCGCGAGTACGGGCAGATTAGGTCATGGTATGGCTTAATCTGGGTTATACGGTGGCCCCGTGACGTAAGCGAAAAGGAAACAGGAAAGAGATCGGAATCCGCATGTTTTCAACTGACCGGACGCTCCGGTGGCAATGACCGGACGCTGTCACCCAGAGTCCAGTCGATTCCAGAGAGGTCCAAAACCCCTGGAATCGTGATCGGACGCGTCCGGTGAACCCCAACCAGACGGAGCTAGAGTCCGGTCCACACTGCCTTGATCACCTTTGCTTGATCGGACGCTGAACCACCATCTGACCGAACGCTAAACAGCAGAGTCCGGTCACTCCATCGTAGCAGGTTTACCTACTGTGAACTGACTGGACGCTGGACTTCAGAGTCCGGTGTAGGGTCCGGTCACTCTTTTTCTAGCAAATCTTCAAAGTCCTTTGTGCTGCCTGTTTCCAATCAAGTCCTAACTTCAATAAGATCCAAATAAACACCAATTGGGACTGATGTGAGTGACCTTTCTCAAACCCTCAAAATTTTTAAAAATATTTTGCCTTAGGCAATAATTCTTTTTAAGAAAATAGGCAATAAGAGGGCAATTAAAGATAAATGACAAAGCAACATTCATGCATATGCAATGCAATACTTGAAAGTAAATCTAGTTGCTTGTCAGGTTTGATCCAAGGTTAAGCTTCTTCACACGCTTTACGGCGGTTATCTTAACCATGTTAGACAAGCCATAAGTGCATTACCATAAAGTAAACATGTTGTATATTACAATGCAATGCAAGGGACAACACAAGCTCATTTTTTAGTGAAGTTGCTAAAATCAAGAACATTGAGCTCATTCCGTAATCGACAAAAAGTCGCCTCATCTAGCGGTTTAGTAAAGATATCCGCCAATTGATCCTCGGTCCTTACACCTTCTAATGATATATCATTCTTTGCAACATGATCTCTAAGAAAGTGATGGCAGATATCTATGTGCTTGGTGCGAGAGTGTTGAACCGGATTATTTGCAAGTTTTACCGCACTTTCATTGTCACACAAAAGAGGTACTTTCTATAGAACTACACCATTGTCTAGCAAAGTTTGTTTCATATAAAGAATTTGTGCACAACAAGCACCCGCGGCAATGTATTCAGCTTCAGCGGTGGACAAAGCCACACTATTTTATTTCTTGGAGGACCAAGACACAAGTGATCTACCAAGCAAATGACACTCTCCGGATGTGCTTTTTCTATCAACTTTGAAACCGGCATAATTCGAATCGGAATAGCCAACTAAATCAAATATAGTAACTTTGGGGTACCAAAGGCCAATGCTTGGTGTGTGCTTAAGATACCTAAGGATTCTTTTAACGGCAATCAAATGAGTTTCCTTAGAATTAGCTTGAAATCTAGCACACATACACACACTAAACATGATGTCGGGCCTAGATGTGGTTAAATATAACAAGCTACCAATCATAGAGCGGTAGAGAGTTTGATCAACGGTGTTACCTCCCTCATCTAGGTTGAGATGTCCATTTGTTGGCATTGGTGTCTTGATTGGCTTACATTCATCCATTTTGAATCTCTTGAGAGGATCATGTGTATATTTCTCTTGAGAGATGAAAATCCCTTCTCTCATTTGCTTGACTTGAAAACCAAGAAAGAATGTAAGCTCTCCAATTATTGACATCTCGAACTCCTTCGACATCAATTCACCAAACTCTTTGCAAGAATCTTCATTTGATGATCTAAAGATGATATCATCAGCATACACTTGACAAATGAAGATATATCCATCAAGCTTCTTGGTGAATAATATGGTGTCGACCTTCCCAATGGTGAAGCCCTTCTCAATGAGGAAGTCTCAAAGACGCTCATACCAAACTCTTGGGGCTTACTTAAGCCCATATAACGCCTTGGACAACCTATAGACATGATTAGGATATCTAGGGTCTTCAAACCCGGGAGGTTGATCAACATAGACTAGTTCATTAATAAAGCCATTTAAAAATGCACTTTTCACATCCATTTGATATAGTTTCATTTCATGATGTGATGCATATGTAAGGAGGATACGAATGGCTTCTAGTTTTGCAATCGGTACAAAGGTCTCTCCAAAATCCAAACCTTCAACTTGAGAGAACCCCTTTGCAACTAGTCTTGCCTTGTTCCTCACAACAACACCTTGATCATCTTGCTTGTTGTGGAACACCCACTTTGTTCCAATGACTCTTGCACCTTATGGTCGCTCTTCAAGAGTCCAAACTTCATTGCGGGTGAAGTTGTTCAACTCTTCATGCATGGCGTTTGAAAGGATTAAGATGCCCAAGAGAGGGGGTAAATTAGGCTAATTCTAAATTTCTTTGCAATAATTAAATCCTACGGCTAGCCCAATTAACCCCTTGTGCCTAAAGAGTGTTTTTAATTGTTCTTCCGCACAAAAGACTTGCAACCTATGTTCCAATCCTACTCTAGCATGGCAATTCTAAGAATGTAAATGATAAGAATTGAATTGCTCAAAGTAAATGCTCAAAGTAAAGAGAAAAGGAGAAACGCGGCGATGTTTTGTCGAGGTATCGGAGAGTCACCACTCCCCACTAGTCCTCGTTGAAGCACCCGCGCAAGGGTGTAGCTCCCCCTTGATCCGCGCAAGGATCAAGTGTTCTCTATGGGTTGATTCTTCGACACTCCGTCGTGATGAATCACCCAAAACCGCTCACAATTTGAGTTGGGTCATCCATAAGTTCTCCGGATGATCACCAAGCTCCCAATCACCACTAAGCCGTCTAGGTGATGGCGATCACCTACACACAAGAGATCAAGCTTTAGGAACCCAAACTTGTTGAGGGCCCTTCACCTTCTCAACAAGTGACTTTGCAACCCAAATTTTTTTAGGCCTATTCTTATTGGGAGGTCCTAAGAATATGACTTTCATTTTCCCACTAGAATCTTTTCTAAGCACGTAGTGAGCATTGAAGGCAAAAGGTCTAGCATGCTTGGGTAAGGGTTGTGGTGGTGGAGTTTGGCACTCATGGGCAAAGTGACCTTCTTGTCCACACTCAAAGCATCTCTTTGGCTTCGGCTTTTGTTGTTGTTGAGCTTGAACCTTCTTCTCTTTGTTTGCCATGTACCCAATGCCACTTCTATCCATCTTCATGACGGTGTTCATAAGTAGCTCACTTTGAAGATGCTTGCCTCTTGTGAACTTGCTCAATCCAATCTTGAGATGTTCTTTCTCTAACTTAAGTTTCTTATTTTCTTCTTTGAGCTTCTCATTCTCAAGGATCAAATCACCATCATGGTCAAGAGTTTCTAGCACAATAGTGTTGTGGCTTTTGATTTCTTCAAGATCTTTCTTGAGCTTTGCATTGTCATTCTTGAGCTTGACAAACTCATCATAATCATCGGCCTCAGCCACTTGCTTACCCTTTCTACTAGAACTTTGCTCAATGCTTTCAATGATCAAATTATCACATGATGTGGCTATATCAATCTTAACAACATTGTTAGTAGCATTATGTGACTCATTGGATAGAAATTCTTGAGCAATGACAAGATTATCATGATTAATCTTAAGAGTGGTATATTCTTCTTTTAGCTTGTTGTGGCTAGTGATGAGCTCTTTGTGCACCCACTCAAGTTTATCATGTTTATCTTTAAGCTCTTTCTTAAAAGATTTGAGCTCTTTAAGTTTGGATGACATAGCATCATTTGCTTCTCTAAGCTCAACACTAGCCTTTTCCGCTATATCACATTTTGCTAAAAGTGCATCATTTTTAGCCTCTAGCTTTTCATTCTTAGCTCTAGTCTTTATAATGATCTTAGTGTATTGTTTTAACAATCTAGCAAGATCATCATAAGTAGGTGACTCATATTCATCATCATCACTATCGCTATTATCATTACTAGCATGTTCATCACCACTACTATCATTATCATTTGATACCTTGCGTTCACCCTTGGCCATAAGGCATAGGTGTGTAGAGGATGATGGCGGTGGTGGCGGTGAAGATGATGAGTCAATAACAATGGCGGCCACCTTCTCGTTGTCACTATCATCATCGGATGATCCACTAGATGAATCAATGTCCATGAGCCAATCACCGATGATGTAAGCCTTTCCACTCTTCTTCTTCTTATGGAAGTCCTTCTTCTTACCATCTCTCTTCTTGTATGGCTTGTTCTTTTTCTTCTCATCTTCATCTTTATTGCTTGAGTCATCTTTCTTGCCCTTGTTCTTGTTCTTTAGCTTGTCTTTCTTGGGCTTTGTGCATTGGTGAGCTAGATGACCAAGTTCTCCACATTTGTAGCAATCTATCTCGGAGATTGGCTTCCTTCTAGAGCTAGTGAAGAACTTCTTCTTGCCATCAAACTCGATGCCACTCTTGTTGAGCTTCTTTAGCATCTTGACGGTTTTCTTCACCATGAGAGCAAGACTTAATCATCAAATTCATCATCACTTGAGCTCTCATACTCAAGTCTTGCTTTACCCTTTTCTTGGCTAGCTTTGAATGCTAAATCTTTTTTCTTTCTTCTTTGTAGAGGATGAGCCATCTTGAGGTATGATGTGCATGTACATCTCATGAGCATTGATTTTTCCCAAGATTTGTGTCGGTGTAGCGGTGGAAAGATCACCTTGATGTAGTACGGTCACAATATGCCCATATTTATCAATAGGGAGGACACTCAAGATCTTTCTTACAACATCAGATGGTTGTATTTGAGTGAGTCCAAGCCCATTGACTTTCTCTACAAGAACATTCAAACGTGAATATATCTCATTAGCATATTCTTTAGGAAGCATTTCAAAAGAGTTAAGCTTTTTCATGATGAGATGATAGCTTTCCTCACGCTCACTCTTTGTTCTCTCATGGAGCGCACAAATGTCCGACCATAGTGCATGGGCGTCCTTGTGGTTTCGTATGCGATTAAACACATCTTTGCAAAGACCTCTAAAGATGGTGTTTCGAGCCTTTGCATTCCATTTTTTGTAATTCACCTCATCGCCTTGTAGGTGTGTAGCATCCTGAGGTTTTGGGAAGCCTTGTGAGGCGGCTCTAAGTATTCCAACATCTAGAGCTTCTAAATACACATCCATGCGGATTTTCCAATAAGAAAAATCATCCCCCTCAAAGATAGGAGGAGGTTCATCCCCGTGAGACATCTTTCTCTAGGCGGTTAAGCCTAAATACATGAGCACGAGGCTCCGATACCAATTGAAATGATCAAGATGCCTAAGAGGGGGGGGTGAATTGGGCTAATTCTAAATTTCTTTGCAATAATTAAACCCTACGGTTAGCCCAATTAACCCCTTGTGCCTAGAAAGTGTTTCTATTAATCTACCGTATAAAAGTTTAGCAACATATGTTCCAATCCTACTCTAACATGACAATTCTATGAATGTAAATGACAAGAATTGAATTGCTCAAAGTAAAGAGAGAAAGAGGAACGCGGCGATGTTTTCCCGAGGTATCGGAGAGTCGCCACTCCCCACTAATCCTCGTTGAAGCACCCGCGCAAGGGTGTAGCCCCCCTTGATCCGCGCAAGGATCAAGTGCTCTCTATGGGTTGATTCTTCGACACTCTGTTGCGGTGAATCACCCACAACCGCTCATAACTTGAATTGGGTCATCCACAAGCTCCGTCGGATGATCACCAAGCTCTCAATCAAACCCAAGCCGTCTAGGTGATGGCGATCACGAAGACTAACAAGCACGGACTCTCACTTGACCACGACAAGCCTAATGAGAAGGGTGGATGCACACTTTGCTACTCTTGCTTTCACTAATGAGGGCTCTCTTTGGGATTCTCAAATCTCAATCACCTCACTAGGACCTTGTTCTTCTTGGCACTCTCAAGGATGTTTCTCAGCTGTTGGAATGAGCAAAAGTACCCCCTCACACGAATGGAGAAAATATTTATCAATGTTTTCCTAAACGGTAAACGGTCTTTATACGGTCGCCCTACGTTTAGTGTTTAGACTGTTTACATGGTGTTTAAACGAAATTAAACGGTCTAAACGGTTTTGTACTTTAAAAAAAATACATATAATTATATTTGTGCATGTAAAAAATCAAGTATTCTAGCATTTATACATATTTATCCGAGTAAAAATCAATTATTTTGGCATGTATATATATTTATGCATGTGAAAAGAACCAAATATAGATATTTATGCATGTAACATATCAAGTGTACACATTTATAAATATAATAAACTTAAGTATACAAATTTATCCATACAAAACTGAATTAGATTTACCTCATGTTCGCCTAAACAGCCGTTTAAACAGCTGTTTCGCCCGTTTAATATTGTTTATGTCCGTTTCGTTTAGGCCGTTTAGACCATTTTCTCCGTTTTTGACCGTTTAAATGGTCAACCGTTTAATTTCCGTTTAACCTCTAAACAAAACAGTTTACCACCGTTTACCGTTTACTCGCCGTTTAAACGGCCAGGCCGTTTAGGCGAACACTGGTATTTATACACTCGGTTGAAAATCGAACCGTTATGTGTCTCTGCGGGGTGACCGGACGCTCCGGTCAAGTTGACCGGACGCTCCGGTCAGTTCTCCCCGAACTCCAGTGTTTAAGTTGTGACTGGACGCTGGACAGCGTCCGGTCGTGATTTTCTCTCTCTAGAACCTTACTGGAGTCGACCGGACGCTGGCACCCAGCGTCCGGTCGCTCACCTCTCATCGTCCGGTCGCACCAGACGAAATCACCTTGATCAAATGAATCGACGGGACTCGCGCCAAATCCGGTCCACACCGAGCAGCAGGCGTCTGCTCAAAGCATTTGACCCTCCATTCACTTCCAACTCTCAATCATACGTGAATGAAGTTTGCTTCAAATGATCTAAGAGCTATTTAGGAGCTACCTAGTGCTAGATTTAGCAAGTGTGCACCACACCTAACCCACTAGACTCATCTAAGTTAAGCTACCCGTCCATACCCTCTTAATAGTATGGTCAAAGGAAAAACAAAGTCCTAAAGTACTCTAAGTGTCTATTCAACACTAAACGACACTTAGAACTAGTGTATCCTTAACCTTATCGTCCATCCTTTGAAAACCAAAACGATTTCTATCGTAGGGACATGACCACCATGATTGCCCAATCGATCTCCATTACCATGACCTAACTTAATTGTCTCTGCAAAACACACGTTAGTCATAGTAGTCATGTATTGTCATTAATCACCAAAACCCAATTAGGGGCTTAGATGCTTTCAGATGTCTCTGGCAACCTCATCGGCAAGGGGTTCCAACTTCCAAGGTACACCAATTCTCGCACCTCCATCCATTACTGTACTTGGCTACTTGCAATGCCAGCAACAAAAATTATCCCACATTAATTCGCAAGCCTCCGGTTGTATTGTATGTATCATTCCGTTTCTTGGAGAGCGATGTTAGCAGCATTTGCAATTCTTGACTGAAAATTTTATGCCTGGCTATTCTGTACATCTTTTTGTAGGTGGAGAATGGAGAAAAATAAGAATAAATGCTATATGTAAAGGGACCTCAAACGGAATTCCAAATATTACATTTGGTCATTTAATTCTGGTGTGTTGATTGCTTACATTTGTGTAGAAAAAACACTTGGATTTCCTTTTTATTCCGTCATTCCGCGTCATTGAATATTGTATTCTGATGGCTAGAAATATCAATTTTGTACACTAGAGTAATAATGTTAAGAAGACCGTTTCCATTCTTGTGAGTCAATGAATTAGCTTCTATGCTTTGGAATGGTATTTTGTATTTACTAAATTTATTTTAAAGGTAACCTGTTTATTATAAATGCTAGGAATTTGTTTAATAAAATAAAATAGGTATAAATTCATAAATATAGTTGAAAA
The DNA here is from genome assembly GCA_904845875.1 of Miscanthus lutarioriparius. Taxonomy (NCBI): domain Eukaryota; kingdom Viridiplantae; phylum Streptophyta; class Magnoliopsida; order Poales; family Poaceae; genus Miscanthus; species Miscanthus lutarioriparius. Next base: position 73,463,909 of record CAJGYO010000008.1, read on the forward strand.
GAAACTTGAAACAACGTGCACCAGATATGCTCCCTCGGTTCTAAGTGCTTGTTACTGTGACCATATACCAAAGGAAATCATTTGTTTCAAAATTTTCTTTGTTAATATCTCAATCTAGGTATTCCCACACAATGTTCGATTTTCTCCATTATTCTATTTAAAATGTTTGCTGTTAATTTAGTTAGTATGTTGTATTGTGGATGTGACTCTTTACTTGTTGGTACATTGATGTTTTATGGTTTATCATTTAATTATTTTTTTGATAATGATATCAATTAATTATTGGGTCACCGAAACTGATTCAGATTATGTTTTTTATATTGTCAAGATTGTTTTGTTGCATCTCGGCAGCGGCAGCGGCAGCGGCGGCTCCAAGCCCTACGTCATTGTGTCCGCCAGGGCGGGCTATCAGCTGCTGCTCGAGGAGCTTAACGCGCAGCTCATCGACATCAGGCCGCTCAAGGATGCACGGGATGCCATCACACCTGATCTCAAGGAGGCCAAGAAGAAGGCGGCTGCCGTGCTGTACAACGGGGAGGACAAAAACGGATTCACGAAGAAGCTGACACTAAGGTTCAAGGACCCGGAGAACACCTGTAGATACTTCTAATTGTTCCCCGGTTGGATTGATTAACTCCTTACCACAATTTAATGAACCAACAACGTGTCTAGCATCAAATTGCTTGTGTGAAAGGCCCCGTTAGCATGCCCTTAAACCCGGCTTGATCCGCTTATTTTTTTCATCCGGAACAGTGTTTTTCTCTCACAAATTCCTCCAGCATTCCTCCAAACCATCCAAATTCATCCAGAATTCAGACAAGCGAACAGGCCCAAAATAAGAATTGTATCATCAAGATGGAAAGAATAGAGTTCATTCAGCCCAATCTGTTAGCACACTTAAGATTTATTGGTCTCCAAAATTTCAAGCCAACGATAACATTTTGCAGTATTGTCAAGAGTTTTTCGATAATGTTATTTAAGTTCTATTTCACATTTGCTCGAATGTTGCCGTAGAGTTAGCACGGCCATAGCATTTGTTTCTCGGTTTTTGAGTGACATTTTGTACACAAGTGAGCTTATGGGATGCCAAAAGAAGAAGCTATATTGGCATTGGCAAAGACCATATGAGAGTTGTTGGTTCTTTTACCTTCTCAAAGAAAACAAAGAACTTTTTTTTTTGTTAGTGGTGGCAGGTTTGGTTCATTTTAGTTTTGTTATTTTTTAAACATCACTGTAGCATTAGCACATACAATATACTAGTTAGCAGTAGCGCAGTAGCGGCAGAGCTTAACTGAACAAACGAGGAGGGTTAGTTCATTTAATTGAACTCAAACACGCATGAACAATACTAAAAATAGTGTCCGTTGCTTCCATGTAAATTTGTTTTAATAAATAAAGGTATTGGTGGCCAACAATAATCAGCTTAACCCAAAAATATTAAACTAATAAGAATGAGCTCTTTTACGCCACCCGCCCACCCCCAAAGCCCACTCCAAAGCGGTTAGCTCCCCAAAACCCACGCACCTACTACGAGGCCACTTTTATGCAAGTTTCCTCAAGCCTCAAAACGTGGGAATTAGTATTGCCGCTAACATTTGAACTCAAGACCTTTCATCCTAAATATTCCTAATACCATACCGTATGACATGCACCAGCTAGTTCAACAAAAGAAAAAACTTAAACTAATAGAAAGATGGACATGCAACCCCTCACACGACCTCTGCCAACTGACGCCTCAAACGTTTCACTAACCGAATTACAAAGCCGAGGCAGCTGCCACTCCTGGAGCTGCCTGATGTTTCGGCCCATGGCGACCGCCCGCGCTTCCCAAGAGGAGTAGGCGGATAGCGGTGCAGAGCATATCACATATCCCGGCGTCCACGAGGTGAGCACCTTGTCTTGAAGTGCCTGGGCTAACCAACGGGATGTCGTCTCCGCTAACGTCGGCCCTGAAGGCGTACGATGAAATCTACAGCGGCCACCCGGGAATATGCAGGCGCTATGCGAGTTATTCACACCGGACGGCAACGTGGGTCCGCGCAAGCAGCGCCGCCGGTGCTCGGCAGCCCGAGCATAGCCCCCTAGCCGGCGCCGCAATTCGGGCTAATCCGTGCCTAATGTAACAACATAGCTTTGAGTACACTAGTGATGGTCCGAGCGTCCATGTTCATCTCTTCTGACTCCCTAGGGTGTCGTTAAGGCGTGATCGAGAAAAAAGAAAGATGGACATGCAACCATTGAACTTGAGGAACATCAAAATATATACACAGAGGTTTAAAATTAAAATCCGGGTGGTGGAGTCATTCACCACGCCTCTACCGCGACACCACTCATAGTAGTGCGCTTTTACATGTCAATATGTTATTGCTAGACACCAGATTCTTTGTATACTTGGGTTGTTGGGCAAAAGATGATGTGTGTGAAATTATTTATGGATCTTGAGCCTTCATTCTCTGAAATAAGTATAGATGAGAGTGATGGAAATGAAGAAAAAGGTGCAATAATATCATATCAATCAATCGGCATGTTCGTTGGTTGGTTTCTGGGTTGATAAGCCCGGCTGACGCTGGTTTGTTGTGAGAGGAAAACACTGTTGGCTGACTGATAACTCCTGACTGAAACCAACAAGTGAACAGGCTGAATAAGCATCAAAGCAGCTAAGAATGACGGCAGCATGTTTCAATAGCGTAGACTTGCAATTTTTGCTCGGGTCAATGGCACAAGTTCACATCATCTGGATAAGAGATATCCTATTCTCCAATGTAAGGCCCTGTTTAGTTCCTCCTCAGACCCAAAATATTCTGGATTTTGGCCCAGTATTCTGGGAAATGGATCTAAACACCACCTTGGATTTTTTTTGCAAAGGATACCCATTCTGAATTCTGGATTCTGGAGTCTAGAGGTCAAAATAAGCCCAAATTGGCCCATCTCGCCCACTGCCCCCCGCCCGAACCTTTCTCCCCGACTCGGCACGGGAGCCGCCGCTGGGCACGGGAGCCACCGCCGCCACTCTTTCTCCCCGAGCGCACCGGAGCTGCCGCCGCCGCTCGCCCACACTCGGCCACTGCCGGAGCCCGAACCCTACCCCCACACTCGGCCGCCGCTGCTCGCCCCCACTCGTCCGGAGCCCGAACCCTACCCTACCGCCACCGCAGCAGCACAGGAGCCACCACCGCCACCTCTTTCTACCCGCAGCACAGGAGCCGCCGCCGCTCTCCCACCGCCACCTCTCCTCCCCTGATCTACCCTCTTCTCCTCGGTTCCGGTTCCGAGCTTGCCGCATGGACGGGTACAACGGCGACATCTTCTTCCACGGCGACGACGACGACCACGGTGATGGCCACAGCTACGGTAGCATCGACGCCACCAGGGACTTCTTGTTGCAGCCGCTCCCCACCGCCGGCAGCTATCAAGGCTACAGTCAGGCATTCTTCACCGGCCCTGGATCCAGCCACTTCGCTTCTCCCCGTACGAGCATGGCGGCCCTTGACCTCAACTCGTAGGGCAACCAATGGCCGCCCATGGGAGGGTACCAAGGCCTCCTTCGCTTCGGTCTTCAAGGTGGAGATGTCGACGGCCCCAATGCCTCCCCTCCCGTTGGAGCCCACAGCGCAAGCTAAAGTGTTGGAGCTGGAGGTGTTGGCTTCCGTGCTCCTCGCAGCACTAGAGTTGGAGCTAGGTCTGGGTGCGCTACCTCGACGTTCTCCGGTGGTGGCCGTGGTAGTGGTGTGCCGGCTGTTGGTCACGGCGCGTCACAAAGAAGCCTCCACGGCCCGCGGCAGAAGTCTACCTCCGGCGTGGCAGAAGGCTCCATGGCCCGCGGTAGACGTCCTCGGGTGCCAGCCGTCGCGGAGGACAACTTCGTGTCCAACGCCTCCAACGACGGTGATGACGTTGAGATCCTACCCAACGCTCCAAGGGTATTTTTCTTAGCTGTACCATTACATTCTTGCAATGTTGATATATGTGTAGTGTCTGCTCCTAGCTAGCTAGGTCATCATCAGGCGAGATATATGTGTAGTTTCTGATTTGATATATGCTCTTCCGTGGTTCACAATTTCACAGTACTAGTGTCGCCAACAATCAGAGTTAGTTGTTATCTGTTAGTGATTGTGCACAATGCTTGATAGAATGCCAACAATATGTTAGTGATCTGTTAGTGATTGTCGCCAACAATCAGAGTTGGATTATTGGTACAATTTTTTAGGGTGTGCAGCGAGGCCAGCAAACTTGATAGAATGCTTGAGCCCTTAGATTTTGCTGTTCAATTTTTGCTGTTCAAACTTGATAGAATGCTTGATAGAATTGCTTGCCCTGCCTGCAAGATTGTTAGGGGTGCATCTGTGTGTATCTGTGCCATCTGTGTGTGAAAAAGGAAACTATACTCCATCTTATAGCGTTGGTAATCCTGTTTGTGAAAAAGGAAACTATACCTCCTAGATTGATGTCTTCCCTTGCTGCCAAATTTTATGATGTCAACTGTATCTGATGTCAACTGTATCTGATGTCAACTGCTCCTACCTAGCTAGGTCATCATCAGGCGAGATATATGTGTAGTGTCTGATTTGATATATGATGTCAACTGCTCCTAGCTAGCTGGCTTAGTCTGATAATCCACACTGGCTTAGTCTGATAATGCACACTGACCTAATCTGAATGAAATCTGAATGAACTGGCCTAGTCTGATAATGTCATTGTTTTAGCACTGCCGGACTCTATACTTCTGTGAGAGCACATTGCAGTCATTAATAGTTTTAGTTTTAAAAAGGATAACTGAACAAACAGCTGCCATGCCCAGTTTAGCTTCACTGTTCTGGATGCTTTTAACCGAAATAGAGTTTGGTATGCTGTATGCAGTCTCTCATGAACTTACAGTTGATATAAGTCATGGTAGGTTCAGTGCCTGTAGCTAATCTTTCATTAGCTAATGCTGTATGCAGTCTCTCATGAACTGACAGTCTTTCATTGTAGCTAATCTTTCATTGTAGCTAATATTGTGTCTAGTTATATATATTTCAGTCTATAATCCATGTATGGCTTGTAGCAATAGAGAAAAGTAGGGGAATACATAGAGAGTGATTTCAGTCTATAAGAGTGTCTAGTTATATATATTTCAGTCTATAAGAGTGTAGTGTTCTCTCACTGTTGTAATTGATGCTCTTAGTATGGTGGACTTATCTGGAAGAACTGGCATTGTTTCAGAATCATCACCTGGTGTATTCCTTTAGGTTGTTATGAAGTACATTATTGGAAAATGCAGTCATTTAAGTCATTAGTTGTCTTGAGTAATGAAAGTGCTGCACATCTAAACATCCTGATCACTGTCAATACATTCAATTTACTGAAAACCTTGTATTACTTACAACATGTCCTTATTGGGACCCTAACTACATCTGGGGTGATAAACCCAATAGTGTCCTACCTTGATCAACCAGAAGAGCATCAATTACTATCGATCAGTTCATCAGTTCATCCATGCATATGTATGACTTTTGTGGTTGGCTAACACATATGCACACATATACATATATTTCAGGTTGAGTTCAATTTAAGATAATTCAGCCCTGTTTGTTTATTTTTTCCTGGAATAAAATAATCTGAACTGAAGGCTATGATTCTTCAGCATGATTCTTAGCTCAATTTTTCTTGTGCATGTTTTAGACTATTAAAAGTAGGGCTGATTGGAGTGAGGACAATACAGAGAAGCTATGTATGATCTGGTGTCAAAGCCAAGCTATCAAGCTAATGGACAAGGTTATCAGTGAGCAAACCAGGATTGGTGAAGACAGGAACAAGATGATGGAAAGACACGTTGAATTGCAGGAAAGGAAGGCTAAAATGAAGGCAATCATGAAGAAAAGATGTAGGGAAGAAAAGAGAAAGGAAGAGGAAGATGAAGTTGAAATTATGCAGCAGATGGCAAGGGACTGTGGTGTTCAACCAAATAATATAAGGCTGTGGTACACTGTCTTGCAGATCTGCAAGGATAAGAAGACTATGACTTTCTTCAAGAAGACTGATCCAGATGTAAGGAAGGGGTTCATTGAATACTATGCCAGTGTCAACAACTAGTCCTATGTGTCAATGTCTGTCATCCAGAGTCATGTGTGTGTCATTTGAACTATGTGATGTGTGTGTCATTTGAAATAAGTCATGTATGTGTGTGAACTAAGTGATGTGTGTGATTCGAAGTTATTCTGTGATGTCAGTACTATGTGAACTAAGTCATGTATGTGATGTCAGTACTCACTATTTATTGAATACTTGCATGTATGTGATGTGTGTGTCATTTGAACTATGTGAACTAAGTCATGTATGGATGTCAGTACTCACTATTTATTGAATACTTGTAGATTTAGTACTCACTATTTATTCTGAGCTACTTAAGTTATTTTGAATGGTGTCACTACTAACTATTTCATGTATCCAATTTGTCAGGTACTTGAAACAACAATGGATGTGAGCAGCTCAAGCAAGTCAAGTAGCTCCAGCAGTTCAAGTAGTTCCAGCAGCTCTGATTCAAGTGATGATGAAGTAACCAGCATGCTTGTGGATGATGAAGGTTCTCATTTAACTAGTGGTATGCTTCTTTTTGCTCTGCATACTGAAAAATATCTATCTAGATCAGAGTACAGAATACCATTGGTACCTAGGATAAAGTGGGTAGAGAGAAAGCTATCAAATAGAGAGAGCTGCTACAAAATGTTTAGGATGACCCCAACTTTGTTCTACAGACTCCATGAAAAGCTAGAGTCTTATGGCCTGAAATCCACTAATAAGTGTTCCTCTATTGAAGCATTAGGAATGTTCTTGTGGATGGTTGGAGCACCACAGTCAGTTAGGCAGGCTGAGGATAGATTTGAGAGGTCACTAGGTACAATTTATAACAACTTCATGAAAGTGTTGAAATATGTTTGCAAGCTAGCTGCAGAAATCATCTGCCCAAGGAACCCAAGTTTCAGTGATATGCATCCTAGATTGCAGAATCCTAGATTCTCTCCCTTTTTAACAATTGTATTGGAGCAATAGATGGCACTCATGTACCAGTAATCGTAGACAAGGATTTGATGGTTCAACACATGTGCCGCAAGAACATTACAACCCAGAACGTCATGGCTTGCTGTGATTTTAACATGAGGTTTACATTTGTGCTTGCTGGATGGTCTGGTTCTGTACATGACATGAGAGTATTCAATGATGCTATGGACAAATGGAGCAATAAGTTTCCACATCCACCATCAGGTACACATTGTTGTAGTTGAGGTAGTTCTGTTTCCTATTTGAGTTAATGGAAGCTAACCGCAGTTCATAATTGTGCAGAAAAGTTTTACCTAGTGGACTCCGGGTACCCAAACCGTCCGGGATACCTTGCACCATTTAAGGGAACCAAATATCATCTTCCGGAGTACCGTGACGGCCCGGAGCCCGAAGGTAAAAATGAAATCTTCAACTTCACACATTCATCGCTTAGGAATGTGATAGAGAGGTGTTTTGGAGTACTGAAAATGAAATGGAGGATTCTGCTAGGGATCCCTGCTTATCCTCCACATGTCCAGACCAAAATAATTGTTGCTTGCATGGCACTACATAACTTCATTAGAGCTAGTGGATTAGTGGATAGGGACTTTGCACTTTGTGATCGTGATGAGAATTACGTCCCACCTGAAGCGTCATACTCTCAGCCACGAACTACTCCGACACTGTCAAGGGAAGATGCAGAAGTGATGAATGCGTTTCGTGAATCGATCGCTGTTGGGTTGTATAATCGTTCTTTGTAATCGCTCACTGTTGGCACTTTGAACTTGGTCTGTTAGCTGTGTTTGTGAACTGTGAACCGTGTAAAACATGTGTAAAATATGTGAACTGTGAATTGGTTTGTGTAAAACTGTGAACTTTGAACTGTGAACTGGTTTATGAACAATTTAGTACATGTGAAATGTGAATTGTGTTTGTGAAATGCCCTTTGTGAACTGTTAAGCTGTGGTCGAATTTTATCAAAATTGTTTGATTTGTGGCATGGAAGAAGGCAACATCGACATTGTGAACTCTAGCTTTGTGAGCTGTTGATTGTTGACTTGCATATGCAAGCCACTGTGAAGAAGCAGCAGCAACGTCCATGGTTAGAAGCAGCAGCATGCATGGTGCATGGGGATGAGGGCAAATCTGTAATATTTGTATTCTGAATTCTGGATTTTGGGTTGAACTAAACATGTGTATGAGATTTTTTGGATTCTGAAAATTGGATTGCTAAAAAACCAGAATTCTGATTCTGGATTCCCACTGGAACTAAACAGGCCCTAAGCATGTTTTCAGTAGTATAAACAAGATCACGTGGAGGAAGCATATTAACAAGTTCACATATTCACAACTTCTTTTTTTAGCAAGTTCACATCACATGGAAGTACAACAGTGTTCCTGATCCGACCTAAGCCTGTCCAGAAGTTTCCGTGAAATAGTATAGCCCACTCCGGCCCAGTGGCCCCATAGAAATACGGCCCACCATGTTTCCTAAAACACTCCGCGGGTCGAAAAGATATTCAGTTCATAGAAGGCCGGCATCGTGAGCTCTGCAGTCAGTAGATAAGCCGTAAGCGCACTAGTCTATTTTACGTAACCTGCGAGATTCTCTTCTTGCGACGGAAGCAAAAACTGCGCGAGAGACAGACGACTGCGGGGACGACGAGATGGCCGACGGGGAGGACGCCGCCGCCGCGCGCCGCCGGGCCGCCATCACGGACTACCGCAAAAAGCTGCTCAGCTGCAGGGAGCTCGAGTCGCGCGTCGGCACCGGTGAGTCGTCCTCTCCCCTCCCTCTCCCCCTCCCCTTCCTGCCCTCATCCACCTTGCTCGACTCTAGTCTCCCTAGGGTTCGGGGCGGCCGATTCCCGTGTCTCACTAGGGGGTTCGTGGCTGTGTGCGCGAGATCTAGCTGGAGGTTTGGATGTCGAGTAGTTTCGGTGTAGATTCGCTGACCATGGCGCGGCGTACTCGGTGATTTCGAGGCTTTACTAGGGGTCGGTGATGATTTGCTTAGCGGCTCCTTCGGTGCTAGATCGGGACCTTGGCGTTGGGTTTTGGCAGCTGTCGATTCAGTAGATTTGGCGTTGGAGCACTGAATCTGGCCGTCTGGGGACTGGTTGCTTTATGTGGATCTGAAGTTCTGCAAATACGAGGTGACTTAGTGTTTAGTGTGGTTAATCTTGGCAGCTGTTCCGAGGATAATTGGCCCCAATTTCTCCCTCTCACCATGGTTGAACTGCGTAGTATTTGTTGATCACTCACTAACTTTGCTTGTTTAGCCCGTTCAAGCGTTTGCAGTTAAACAATTAAATACTTGTAGGGGCATCAATTAGACACCGGCAATTCTTTTTATTTTCTATATGAAGTGCGAATCTTCAATTTTCATAGAGGTTTTTGTGCGTGGATCCTCTACATTTTATTTGGATTGATTTCAGTCTTGAGGGGTATGAAATTCCATGCAGAAGTAGCATGTAGCTTGAGCTTGGTTACAGCTGCCGCAATCCAACAGTTGTCCCACTTCTCAGCATGCTAACTGCATGATGGCTGTTTAAAAAAATTGTATGGTGCAAATGCTCTCTCTGTATCTGATTATTGGCAATGTGTTTTATTGAGAGCTAGGGATTAATTTGTTGTGTACCAACAGTGATCTGTTTATGTTTAATAAATCCTTATAAGCTTGTATTGCCCCAGTTCCCTGGTTTAAATTTCTTCCCATCGCAAGGTTTGGTTTCTTCTCTGTTAGTCGTATACTGTTGCTACGAGCCTACTGTATTCTATTACTATTATTTTTCATTTGTAAATTTGATGCACAGCCAAAACTATCAGCATTCATGCTGCACAATAGCTTTTGTTCTTAGGGGTTAATCTAAGAATTACCGAAATACATTGTTTGTTTGTTTTCTGAAAATCTCGTTCCAATTTAACTAGTATGATTTGCTTGCCCCCTTGCATGCAGTGAGAGAAAGCCTTAAGAATGCAAAGAAGGATTTTACCAAGACTGAAGACGACTTGAAGTCTCTGCAGAGCGTGGGGCAAATAATTGGAGAGGTTCTCCGACCTCTTGATAATGAACGCTGTAAGTCCAGTGTATTTCCTTTGTCTTTGGATCTGTATTCATGTACACATATCTATTTTTGCCATTCCTCTCTCCTTGTAGCAATGAATGAGAATACTGCTGTTAATCTATAGTCACCAACTGACTATTTTCTTTGTCATGTTTTCATCAAGTATCACTTTTAGTTTCTGTTTTATAATTATCAATGATATAAAGCTGAACACCACACCTGTCTCTTCAGTTATTGTGAAGGCCAGCAGTGGTCCCCGTTACGTGGTCGGTTGCCGAAGTAAAGTGGACAAGGAGAAGTTGACATCTGGAACTCGTGTTGTACTTGACATGACGACCTTGACAATAATGCGGACTCTTCCACGGGAGGTATATTTATCAGTCATTTTATGTATTTTTCTTCATCTATTCTTAGTTTTTTTTCTCTGTTGAAGAACAAATGTTTTCAATGGAAAAATGTATTTTGATGATGTGGAATGAAAATCCTTCAGGTGGATCCTGTGGTATATAACATGCTTCATGAAGATCCAGGAAATGTCAGTTACTCCGCTGTAGGCGGTTTGTCTGATCAGATTAGAGAGCTCAGGGAGTCCATTGAGTTACCTCTTATGAACCCTGAACTCTTTCTTCGTGTGGGAATTAAGCCTCCTAAGGTAAACACAAATACGTGTTTAGATCCCAATTATGCATATGAGGTGAAAGAGATTAATGTCTAATGTTCTGACTGGATATCAATGCTTGTTTGATTTACTCATCCAGGGTGTTCTACTCTACGGTCCTCCAGGAACTGGTAAGACCCTATTGGCAAGGGCTATCGCAAGTAACATTGATGCTAACTTTCTGAAGGTGTGTGGCTTTTCACTTCATTGATGGCATTCATTATTTCTTACACTTCAAATATGTTGCTTACATAATGCCTAAAAACAGATTGTTTCAAGTGCTATTATTGACAAATACATTGGAGAAAGTGCTCGTTTGATTAGAGAAATGTTTGGCTATGCACGGGATCACCAAGTAAGTATCAAAGGCTTGATGTTACTCTTTTTTAATTCCTGCAAACCTAATGGTTCTGAACTGATCTTTCATTTATCTGGAAGACACTACCAATGGTATATTGATATATTTCCTAAAGCTGTGCGTCTAAAGTAGCTATGCAAGTCTGTATTCAATACTACAATAGTTTATTTGATGAACATATTGTGTCATAAAAATATTTCCCACCAATGCAATATGGAAGATGCGCTTTACTAATAAAACTGATCATAACTTAATGTGTGGATCTCGTTGTTAGTGTTGCACGAGAAGAAATAATTTCCAAATTATCATCTTTGCATGAGAAAAATCACTTGGATCAATTACTTCATTTGAATTCCTGTTGGAGCACTCCCAAATCAATAATGCACTTCCCTTACCTGACTTGTATCATCATTCATTTTAGTTCCATCACTCATGATATTTGTTCTTTTCATGTCAAATTTTTCTTATCTAGCCATGCATCATCTTCATGGATGAAATTGATGCCATTGGTGGGCGAAGATTTAGCGAGGGAACTAGTGCTGATCGTGAGATCCAGCGGACGTTGATGGAGCTCCTTAACCAATTAGACGGATTTGACGAGCTAGGAAAGGTAAATTTGTTATTTAGATAACTCATATTTTTCTAGGTATAATGGTAATGCTATCTGTAAATGGAAGTTGATCTAACCAAATTTATGCACTCCATATTACTGGATATAATATAACATCTGGAAGATCATTACCATGTGATTTACTGTTGTAACTTCTCGATTTTGCAAGCTCCATTTGATAGTACTGTTGAGCAAATGCATGTTTACTGTTAGAATTTGTAATATAATGAAATTTATTTGAATATAATTGGAATACTGGATGCCGAAAGGTATATTACCTTTATGTTGCAGTTTTATCATTTGTGTAAACTCTGATTTTTGGGGTTTTAGAACTGAGGCAGGTTTATAACTGTTTAAAATGTTATTTTCCCATGTAATCGGTGTATACTTTTCACGAAATATCTGTCAACACCAACGTTCTTGTTTTTCCAGAGTCTACATACTCTATAAAGTTAGCAATTTGTATGCTTGGTAGGTTATGCATGGTTAGCTAACTAGGCACAATCAAGGTTACTAGTAACATGATGCCACTTTTCAGAATCCTAGCTTCAATATTGATTTTTCCACTTGCTTGGCACAATACTCATGACACTATTTACCTTGCATTTATTTACCTTGCATTTTCTATGATTGTTACATAGAGCAGCTTGTGTCTTGTTGCTTCTGTATTAATTCAGTTTGACAAGGATATTTTGGCTTGAACAGGTAAAGATGATCATGGCCACCAATCGACCTGATGTTCTGGACCCGGCGCTCCTGCGTCCTGGACGTTTAGACAGGAAGATTGAAATTCCACTACCCAACGAGCAATCAAGAATGGAAGTTCTAAAAATCCATGCAGCTGGTATCGCCAAGCATGGGGAAATTGATTATGAAGCAGTTGTGAAACTAGCTGAAGTGAGTGAGTTGTATTATTGTCATATCTAACCTCTAATCCCATTGTATAGTTTCACCTTAGTCTCCTGGTTTTAGGGTTTCAATGGGGCTGATCTTCGGAACGTGTGCACTGAAGCTGGTATGGCTGCAATTCGTGCAGAGAGAGATTATGTAGTCCACGAAGACTTCATGAAGGTGCATTATCTTACACTCAAATCTTGTGTACCTTTGCATAGTGGTGGACACATTGACACTCGAAATCCCTGCATCTTTCATTTCAGGCTGTGCGGAAGCTAAATGATGCAAAAAAGCTGGAATCGAGTGCGCATTACAGTGCAGATTTCGGCAAAGAGTGATGCATGATGCTGATGCAACGGACAAATGCATATGGCGTGTATCATCAGGGAGCTCAGTCAGATGCGATGCAAAAGTGAGAAAGAAACCAGCCATTTATGTTCAGGCTCCATGCGGCTCCTCTTTTTCTGATATTCACAATTTTAGTGAGGAGGATTGTCAAGCTGACCAGTGGGAGAAACCATTCGAGAATTTAGTAGTTCTGCACCAGATGCACTTTGCTTCTGTAAATCGTACGTTATCTGCTTCCGTGCGTCTTAGTCTGGTAATAACTCTGGTTCGAGCTGTTCTGTTTCCATGTACTTTTGACAGTGTGCTTGACTGCACGGTAACAGAGGAAAAAAGAACAATTTGTATTCATCCTGAACTACGATTTCCCCTCATTTGCACTATTCACGCTACAATTACTACACAAGCTATACTCAGTATTCGGCCTTAGAGGTCAGTGTAATCCGGTGCCAAACAAATGGTACAAATTTTCACACGAGGCTTTAAACTCCTGCAGGGATTTTTGCACAATAAAGCCTTGGTCACCCATCAAGAGGTAAATCGAATCATATTGAGAATCTAGGGTCGTCAAATGGACTGAAAATTTTTATAGAAACGAATTTCCAAAGTTGTCCAATGTGTTTTTAAAAATTATATAGCTAAAAAATCATAAAATCTTATTTAATCTTAGAAAATCCATATATTTTTTGTTTTAGCTCGTAAAAATATGAGACTAATTTCAATTTTTTCATGTTCTATGTAGCTTGGATTATTTGTATATTACATGTCCTCCTTTTGAATTTATTTGCCACTAGATGCCCTCGTTATCTGTGTTATAACTAGTCTAGGTGACAACAATACAAAGTGGATACAGGCACCACACACTTGATCCTATTTGGTATAGCTTCTTCTTGAAACGAGGAGTGCATATATTACCAACTACTAGCTGAAACTATAGGTTCGAATCTACTTGGACTCCAAGGTTCCAGTTGTTTTTGTTGCAACTTAATTTGGTGCTGAAAGTTTCACATGTCAATGCCGTTCATATCAATTTAAGCTCGTATTAACACTTAAATGCAGCCGTCATATGCAAGGGCCATTTATCAGCATAACGATATGATATTTCTCGTATACCCTTAATAATATACATGGGTTGGGCTGTTCCATTTTCATGTGCTTTTGGCAATGTCCTTGCCTCTGCGCGGTAACAAGAAAGAAGAAGAGATTGTTTGACCTTTAGTGGCTTAAGTAATGCAGTGCCAAACGAAATTTAGCTTGTTAACTTGTTGGAATGCATGTTTTTTTCTTCATATTTCGGCTCGTAGATACGTACTAATCAATACACTGCAGCCACTGTGGGAAAATCACAGCGGAGCACAGCTCATACTCGTATAATGAGAAGTTGCTGCCCCGATTAATCTCGTTTATATTCAGTTTAGATAAAGCTGAGGCGGCCCGAGCCTATCGGAACAGGCCCCACGCGTTAGGCTGGAACTACCCCCTTCCCTCGGATCCAACGGCCTGCGAAATGCCTCCCCCCCCACGCACGAATCATGAGGTGAGAAATGCGCCATGGGATAAACGCCTCCCGGATTCAAACGAACCGCGGGCAATCCCCCCGCCCTCTCGCCTCATCCAAATCGGCAAATCCCCAATTCCACGGAGGTCGCGGACCCGCCATTGCTGCTCTCTCTCTCTCTCTCTCTCTCTCTCTCTCTCGTCGCACCGTCGCAGCGCTCGTCCTTCCCCCGAGGAGGCCCCGGGATGGCGAGGCCATCGGGCCCGCCGGGTGGTCCCCCGGAGCCCGGGCGCCACGACGCGCCGATGCTGCTGCGCGTGCACGTGATCGAGGCGCGGGGCCTGCCGGCCATCTACCTCAACGGCTCCAGCGACCCCTACGTGCGGCTGCAGCTGGGGCGGCGCCGCCCGCGGGCGACCACGGTGGTGAAGCGGAGCCTCAGCCCCGTGTGGGACGAGGAGTTCGGGTTCCTCGTCGGCGACGTCGCCGAGGAGCTCGTCGTCTCCGTGCTCAACGAGGACCGCTTCTTCGGCGCCGAGTTCCTGGGCCGGGTAAGGGTGCCCCTCACCGCCATCATGGAGACGGACGATCTCTCGCTCGGCACCAGGTGGTACCAGCTCCAGCCCAGGAGCGGCGCCGCCAAGTTCAGGAAGAAAAGGCGCGGTACTCCCTGCTTGCATCCGATTTTTTCCTCTTGCATGCCATGGAAATCAATGCTTCATCGGTGATATGAGTCAAAGCAGTCGAGACAGATACTAAGGAGATGCGGGTAGGAGAATGGATGCTCTATACATGGATTCCACCTCATGATAGGCGTTCTACCTGTTCAGGGAAATAAAATCACAACGCCTTGATCAAATTGTTCATAGAAGATTTTCCTACTTCCCATAGCAATGCGTCAATTCCTCTTTAATTGAGTGATTTTCCATATCACAAGTCTTTGTCCCCAATCCTCAGCAGCTTCTTTTATCCCCCATTCTGATGAATGCTTTACTACCGAGAAGATCATTTCAAATTTCTGCAGAGTAAATGCTGTGGTGACTGAAGCTAGCATTATTCACTGTTCAATCATATTTCCTTGCAGGTGAAATTTGCCTGAGAGTATACTTATCGGTTAGGGCCACCCTTTGTGAAGATGCACATCAAGCTCCACCGCAACTTATTGATGATATATCATGCCGCTCACACAGGTCAATTGAAACTAATGACTCGTCATTATCAAGCTACTGCTAGTAGCCTGGATCTGTCAGCCTGTACCAGCATTGATCGGGCATGCCGCAAAAGTTTGGATGGCTTCAACCAAAGCATAATGGAGGTCCGAGGCCCTAGAAGCACAGGGCCACCGTCTTGTGTCAGCACAGAGCAATCCATTCTTCTGGAGCCTGAAGAAGACGATGGTAGTGCCATCGCTGATACATCATCAGTAGTGGAGGTCATGTCTCGATACTTCCGGAAATCTGCTGAAGCTACACATTCTGTAGCATCAGATCCTGTGTCCGTAGACCAGTTTCGAAACACACAAATGAATTCTGAGTGTCGTGAAAATGGCGAGGGTTGCACACTGTCTGAGGTCAGTCTTGATGAACTACTGAAAAATATGGAGTCCAAAGACCAAGCTTGTGAAATGCCGGCAAACTTGCCTGGTGGTGTTTTAGTGGACCAATCTTACATTATTGCACCAGCTGAACTGAATTCATTGTTGTTTTCTGGAACATCAGATTTCTGGCCAGAAGTTTCTGAACTTCAAGGAACAAGTGGATTTCAAATTGAGCCCTGGAGGCATGACAATAACGAGAATTGTTTAAAACGAACGATAACTTATACAAAAGCCGCTAGCAAATTAGTTAAATCTGTTAAAGCCACAGAAGAGCAGAAATACTTGAAGGCAACTGGAAGTTCTTTTGCAGTTTTGTCTAGTGTTAGCACTCCTGATGTTCCCTGTGGTAATTGTTTCAAGGTCGAGATATTGTACCGTATAATATCTGGTTCCCAGTTGCCCTTAGAAGAACAGACCACACAACTTACTGTAAGTTGGCGTCTGAACTTTGTTCAGAGTACAATGCTGAAAGGAATGATAGAGAATGGAGCGAAACAAGGTCTTGCAGAGGGTTATTCACATTTCTCTGAGGTACTGTCCCGGGAAATTAAAGTAGCTGAACTTGACGATGCTAATTCCAAAGATAAGATTTTAGCATCACTGCAGACGCAGAAAGAATCAAACTGGAAGCTGGTTGCCCGCTTCCTTGGAAGCTTTGCATTCATATGCTCTCTCAGTACAGCACTGTATATCATTACACATCTTCATCTAGCCAAGCCTAATGTGGTGCATGGCGGTCTTGAATATTTTGGTATTGATCTTCCAGATTCCATTGGAGAGATTGTATTTTGTCTTATTTTGATCATCCAGGGGCATAATATCATCAAAGTAGGGCGACGTTTTTTGCAGGCCTGGAAACAGAGTGGTAAGCCAGTAATCATCTCTGTGTGATGGCTGATATTGACATGTCTTTCTGATGGCCGATCTAGGATATCCTGTAAATGTTAATGAGTTAATCCAAAATGAAGCAAATATTTTATTTTCACTACTCTCCTCTATCTAGTCCTTTGTAAGATTCCCTTAGTCCTCTAAATGACTTTACTAAAAAAATAATCATCTTTAAAAGTTATTATCATTCATTTTCACTGTAACTTGCAAAATTATCCATTCCCTATGGCCAGTCATCTAATTTCCGTTTTTCTTGTCTCAACATTAGGTAGTGATCATGGGGTCAAAGCTCATGGAGATGGTTGGTTGTTGACTATTGCACTTATTGAGGGAAGCGGTGTAGTAAGTGCAGGTACACCTGGTTTTCCTGATCCTTACGTAGTTTTTACCTGCAATGGAAAGAGGAAAACCAGCTCAGTCAAATACCAGACTTCTGAACCAAAATGGAATGGTAAGTGCTGCTTCTACATTATAAGTTTATCTCATCCCACAAGTTAAAAAGGACAGCTGGAAATGGCATGCTGGAAACACTTTCATCCTCTTGACCTCTCAGATTTGCCTGATTCTTTGATTTTTCAACTCTACAGAAATATTTGAATTTGACGCGATGGATGACCCGCCAGCAAGATTGGACGTGGTTGTGCATGATTCAGATGGGGCAAGCAATGAAACTCCTATTGGTCAAACAGAAGTCAACTTTGTAAAAAACAATTTGTCAGATTTGGGTGACGTGTGGCTTCCTCTTGATGGAAGGTTTCCCCAAGGGCACCAGCCCAAATTGCATCTGCGGATCTTTTTGAACAATTCGCGGGGGACTGAAGTTGTTATGAATTATCTGGAAAAAATGGGGAAAGAAGTTGGCAAGAAGGTATGAGTTGTCCATAATTTGATCTGGGGAAAAGTTCTCTGAATTTGTTTTAATGCTTGCACAATGCATTCTTTTACTGAACTTGCATAACTGAATGTTCAGATGCAATTGCGCTCAGCTCAGACAAATTCTGCATTCCGTAAGCTCTTCAGTCTTCCTCATGAAGAATTTCTCATTGATGATTTCACCTGCCATCTAAAACGGAAAATGCCACTTCAGGTAATCGGGCTTCACTACATGTTCTACTCCCTCTGTTCCAAATTATAAGTCGTTTTGACTTTTTTGGTACATTTATTTTGCTATGCATCTAAATATAACATATGTGTAGATACATAACAAATTTGGAACGGAGGGAGTATCTTAGAATGTCTTGACTTGTCATTGATTCATTTGTTCATGGTACTACTGAAATTTTACTCAGAATAGTTAATAGTATTTTGAAATATGTTCCTTTATTTTCATCGTCCAATATACAGTGCCATACCTGATATCTTGCATATGTGAAATAAACTAATGTAGATCATGCATATGAAGTTCCTTTTTTTTGTCTCATTGGAACCTTAGTTCATTAAAAATTGAAAGAAAAACAACATAAGAGTTGTGCTCTGTTTTATCATGGTTCATGATAAATTGGTGTCATTTCTGAACACTTTTGAATTTAATGATATGTTGCACAAACACTTTTGATGATGTGTTGCACACTGGTACTCGCCACAGTTTGTTATCTTATTTCGATCTTTTGCATCTAGTTTTGGTCAGACTAATCAAGAACTGAGGTAGTTATCATTTTTCATAGGGGCGCCTCTTTCTTTCCCCAAGAATAACTGGATTCTATTCCAATATATTTGGCTTGAAAACCAAGTTTTTCTTCCTTTGGGAAGATATCGATGACATCCAGGTTGTTCCACCGAAACTAGCAACAGTCGGCAGTCCATCATTGATGATCATCCTTCGCAAGGACAGAGGTCTTGAAGCCAGGCATGGCGCCAAAGCACTGGATCCTCAAGGGAGACTGAAGTTCCATTTTCAGACATTTGTTTCATTCAATGATGCTCACAGGTATGCATCATTCCTTTACCCCCCTTTCTTTTCATTCCATGCTGATATGAAGATTCCAAAGAGATATGAAACCCTACTGTACATTTGTTTAAGATTATTACAGGTTAAAGTTTTAAAGATATGCTTTATCGATCATTGTATCACACCAATAGATAAAGTGCCTTTCAATAAGGATTGCCATTAATGCTTTATGCAAATTTTTTATCCTGAGTGTCCTGAAAGAATATCTTCAACAATCAATGACATCACATAAATAAAAACATAGCAGGAAAAAAAGATATCTCGAATTTCTTCATCATTCAGTATAGGTATTTAAGGTAATAACTGGTGTTTCCTGCCTCTTTTCTCTATAGAGCTTGCTGTCTTTCTGATGCATTGACTGAAATAGTCCCCTAGGGTTCAAAATTTCAGTGAAATTTCGCGAATTTCGGTAATTTCGGTGGTCGCCGAAAGAAAAATCCAAAAATTCGTAATACACTAATACATGTTTTATATAAGTGATTTTCTATTGTTTATATTGCATATTCTTCTATCCAATATGTGTAGTCATAAATCATACTAATATTTGTTTATATCTAATTTTTTTTAGAAAAAACATACTTCATGTGCTGGTCTCTAAAAAAAATTCAGCGAAATTCGGTAATTTCGGTGGTGGACGAAATTTTTGTAATACTGAAATTAAAAACCATCCTATTTAAATAATAGTTTTCTGTGGATGTCATCCTGCCTAAAAGAAGTCATGAAATAGGTTACATCATGTATAAATAATAGTTTTAAAAGGAAACTAAAATTTCTTCAGGTGAGTACTTAAATATACATATCCAAGGTCCAAACCAGGACCTGGCTTTTCAGTGGTAACAAGCAACTAAGTTGATTTCCCTGACTGGACCCAGCGAACAGAAATCTTAAGCAATTTCCTGGTAGCCAGATTGGTTACAATTTGTCTCAATGTTCATGCTAAAACTCAAATTGGTGAACTGAGCAATCTGTTCCCATTACATTAACAGAAAGCGATGTGGCTAGGGTCTTTGGATTTAAAGGGCAGGATCATTCTAGAGCGATGAGAAAGAACCAATGCTCTAACCAGGGATTCTTTCACCTCAGTGAGCTTGGTGTTTTTCTTGGTTCCTTGATGAAGGCATTCAAAGATACATTACATCAAAACTTTTCAGGATTTTCAAATTTCCTTGGTTATAGTCGTTACATAAGTTGTTAAAAATGCCTTTCTTTTGTGTGGTTTCAAAGGAATTTTTAAGGAAGCCTATTTTGAAATAAGCTCCACAAACACAAATACTTCTCTCTAAACTATATGAACGTTCATACACAATTGAACAAACGAAATAAGTCATCCTTCCCAAATTTTCTGGAACAAAAATAGTGTATTAATAATAATTTATTTTATATTATTAAGATCCCTTAGTGGTAGCTTGTTATACATTGTTTGGTTCGATTCTTCCATTATTATTGCAATATAAGCTTGTCTTGTCAAATAGTTATGTTAATGTATCAAACAACTTTTGGACAGAATTATTATGGCAATTTGGAAAATGCGGTCACCAGGTCTGGAACAAAAAGGTGAGATGATCGATAAAGAACCTGAACTGAAAGAGAACCCGTATGAAGAAGGTTCTCTATTGGCCAACGAAGATGTAAAAATGTCAGAAGTCTACTCGGCAGTTCTTTCTGTCGACGTGAGTCTTGTGCCTTGCCAATGAAAACACGTCTGGAACCTCATAAATGCAGGCGCAAATGCTTCTGTTGAAATCTAATCAAATTCTGTATTTGCAGGTAAGTGCCTTAATGGAGATGTTCTCTGGAGGTCCACTGGAACACAAAGTGATGGAGAGAGCCGGTTGCGTTGACTACTCAGCTACAGAATGGGAGCTGCTAAACCGTAATGTATACCAACGTCGTATAAGCTTTCGGTTTGACAAAAGCTTGTCAAGATATGGAGGGGAAGCAACGACCACTCAGCAAAAGTATAACATACCGAATCAAAATGACTGGATCGTCGAGGAGGTGATGACCCTCCAAGGTGTCCAGAATGAAGACTACTCCAGTGTAAGATCATGAAAGCAGAGCTCGATGAAACCACTCGGATGTTTTACTCAATTTTTCAGGTAACAGTTGGTGCTTGCTGAAATTGCAGATCCAATTGAAGTACCACATGACTAGCACGCCCTTGAGACCAAACAGCTGCAGCATCAAGGTTTTGTTAGGGATTGCCTGGTTGAAGGGCACTAAGCATCAGAAGAAGGCTGCAAAGAATGTCATGATGAATTCCGCCAACAGGCTGAGGGAGATCTTTTCAGAAGTCGAGAAGGAGGTCACATCAAGGAAAGGTAACCCTTTTGGAAACCAACTGATTCCTCATACCAGTAAATAAATTGCTGAAGCAACCCTGGTTCAAGACACAAACGATAAATGCTCAGAGGAACTTCATCTCACCCAAGTAATGCAATGTAATGCTGAAACATCTGGAACAACACTAATAATGACTTGTATTTGTGAAATGCAATTCCAGGTTCAAGCTAACTGGCGTAAGGTGAACATGGATTGATTCAGGTAGATTAAAAGATGATGATAGCAATTATCAGCTGTGGACATGATCAGCAATAGTCCGTTAGCGTCACAGTTTGTTTCAGCTATTATCATTACTGCTGGTGACCAAACTTCTGCACAGATGGCTAGCCAATGTGAAAGAGTTTTTGCACAGATAGCCCTAGATATCTCCTCACACTTAATTAGTTCAGTTAGTTCAAATAGAGTTGTTTATATACAATCAGAAATTATCACAAGATTTAAAGGAGCTAAGATGAAAGAATCCATATATCGTGTCACAGCCTATCCAGATACGCACATGCATGTTAAATTTGGATAAGAACCAAACCTGTATCTTCGAATAACAAAGCAGCACAAAGCTACAAGCTATTGATTCACACGACAGCTAACTGCCAACAGAAGGTATGGAGATATGGTGGGTCGTCAAACATGAAGAGGCGATTAAAAAAGTAGGAAAGTGTAACTCATTTCTTTGGAGAATACTGCAAACAATTCAGCAAAGAAGTTTCTAATGCAGTGTCATGAATTGAAATACAACAAAATGCAAGAACATCGATCAAAGCTTTCCTTGCTTCCTAGTAGCTAGTAACTGATGTACTAGATTACTAAACTCTATCCTATCAAGTTCAGTCTGTCATGGAAATTTGTTACAGTACAAATCAGAAGGTCAGAGCAAAGACAACCAAGGCATCAAAGGACAACAAAGAATTTCAGGCAGATACAGATACAAGAGAATCTAGGCCCCCCGAACTGACTGCACCATCGCCTTTAACGCCGCCATCGTGGTTCGTGGACGGCCAGAGCCTCATCTCGACGAGGAGCGATTCGTTGGTGCTGCACATCCATCGCCACCGGCAGCGGATTTTTTATTTTTTAGCTCTTTTTTTTAAATTTTTTTTCATAAATATGTATGATTTTAAAATCTGGACCCTTAACTCGGCGTCATCGTTGGTGGCGCCGAGCTTACACGTCTCGGTGCTATAGATTCTGGCGCCTAGGTCGGGGCCACGTTGACGACGTGGACGCTGACATGGCAGCCAGCTAGGCGCCGTGGATCTTGGCGCCAAGATCCACGGCGCCGTGTCCGAGCCTTCTTCCTCTTCTTTCTCCTCCCTCTAGGGTTTTTTCTCTCCCCAGATCTTGACGCCGAACTTGGCGCCGTGATTATTGACGCCGAGATCCACGGTGCCGAGATTGTGTTTTAACCCGGCGCCTAACCTTCCTGCCCGAGCCTTCTTCCTCTTCTTTCTCCTCTCTCTCGGTTTTTTCTCTCCCCACTTCGCCCTACCTCACGAATCGGCATATTGAACCTTGGAAACTTTGATTTGATCCGTAGATCTTCGAGAGCAAGGTATCCTCGCTCCCTCCTAGTTTTTTTTCAAATCAATTTAGTATATATTAGTCGGATGTTTTAACTTAAAAATCGTCATTACTTAGGGTTTCATGCAATTTTAATATTTATATTATACAACCGTACGATGCCAAGGTGTGGAAAAGCTACCAAACCAAGGTAACCTCAGCACACGTTGTTATGTTATGGGTTCATTGTTGTAGATCAAATGGAAAACCCTAGGTGTAGGGTTTAATATTAATTGCTTTCGGTTCTTAGAATAAAAATTGCTAAATTGTAGTTATGGCTGGATGACCAGAAATACCTTCGACCCATTTTCTTTGCCTAGTGGTGTTTCAGTGCTCATGTGCTTTTGCGGCGATCCTTACAAGGTAGCCAAATCCGATGAAGATGACACGTATAGGTAGAGGTATTGGATGTGTTCCAATTTTGCGTTTGAGCCTACACTTCGTTAGTGCCGCATTAACAAGATGGTGAGGAATTGATGTGTAATAATTATTTTGTGTCATATGACATCTTGCATGATTTTTTTATTTTGTAACAATTGCATTTGTTGAGGACCCCTTCACCGCTCTGTGATTTTGAGCAGTGGAACGACACTAAGATTAAGCCTGAAGACAAGGAATGGATGTAGAACTGTTGCGGTGGAAGGCAGAGGACAAGGAGATGATGGAGAAGAGACGCGGAGAGGAGGCTGCAAAAAAGGAGCATAAGGAAGAGGAGGAAAGGAGGCGTGTTGCTGCGTGTAGGGAGGAGGGAAAGAAGAAGCTTGAGCGTGCACGCCGAACGAAAACAGTGATGGAGGAGAATCCCGATGCCCTGAGAAAGAGAAAGTGGTCTCGTTGCACTCAGTAGTCTCCATTACTTGCTAGTTTTATGGTTTATTCATGAACAATATTGTCTACTGTTGGACTTTTTATTGTGTTGTCATGTATGAACTAGGGTACAGATGTCCTAAACTAAACCTAACATGCCTTAGGTAATTCAAGCGAACAACAAGCACAAGAAACACATGGATGTGCCATGTGAATAAGATAGGGTCATCATAGTAGTGTGGCCACATAACAAATTGTGTTGCACCTTCTCCACAATAGCCTGGTGGTGGTGGTGGTGGCGGGGGTGGCGGCGGAGGCCCCTTGTCCTTGAATACCCTACCCTTCTCAATTATCATGTTAGGGCCGGCCTTAGGAGCTTCTAGGAGCTCATCATCACGTCCTTCTACACACGTCTGATCGGAATGAGCAAGATCGCTGAACTCGTGAACTCTTGGATCACGATGGCCGGAAAAGATATGCCTCAGCATCTCAACATCACTCTCTATCAGCTCTCCCACAGGGCGATCGTCATCAGAATCAAGAGCCCTTTCCATCTCATATGACTCCGAATTATTCATAATTTCAACACTATTAGAGCCACGGAATCCATCTCCACAATGCACTTGCGCAGCAATAGAGGGCACATCCACATTGTCAGGAATGTCTCCTGCAACATAAGTAGAGAAATGAGAAAAGAATGAAAAAATAGATGTAAGAAAGGGGGTAAGCTCCCAATAATCATGCGAATAAGACACTTACTCGGATGATTCTGTGTCAAAGGGGTCTCATAAGGAGAATCTGCCACAACATCATGAGTCTAACAAGCATCTCCAACTAGCTCATTGGAGGCAGATTGAGCATGGGGAACCGTAGGTGCAACCTCCACATCCATATCAGGTTCCAGGACGGAAGGGTCGAAGTGTGCCTACTGACCCATTGATGGGGAAAACCCATGAGGGATGGGATCAACTAACACCCGACGCACAACCACGTCCAAATATTGCAGCTGGCTCTTCATAGTCGATCTCATATAGTTCTCCCACTGATCTGCACACCCAATTGGGATCATTCGCCTGAGGATGTTGGGAGGAGAATCTAGGTGCAATACACCCTCAACTGCAATCCCATCATCATCATCATCATCTCCAAGGCAATGCAGCTCCTCCCGAGCCCTTGCAACCATCTCACTAAATAAAGGTCTATCATTGAATAGCACAGGCACGCTTTGCATGTCAACAAACTCAAGATATCTATAGCGATCGCTTTTAACGGTGCCTCCATGATATATGGTCACTAGGTTGTCCATCTAGTTCAAACACATAACAAAACACATGTTATTTAGTCCAAATTAGACGATAGATAGTACCTAACAAGTGCTTTCTAACTACAAACTAAGTAAATAACATAATAACTATGTATATATATACAATGTACTCACTAAATAGCTAGATCCTATTTAGTTAACTAAATATATAACTACCTATCTAAGTAGCTATCTAACTATATCTATGTACCTATGTATCTATGTTTCTATCTATCTACATATCTATCTCACTAGATCACTAACTAAATCAACTACCTGAGTCATCACATTAACTAGTAAATAACAAATAATCGAACTACTACACTACAATCAAAGGTAACTAAGTATCTATATTGTATATTCACAATTTTTACCTGTCCGACGAGTTCAAGAGCTTGAGCAGGCGACACTATAGGCAAACAACCCTATCCGAACTGTTCGGGCATGGCGGCTGCTGTGGCCTTCTAGGCGGACAACACCCCCTCCCCTCGGCCCTTGCCAAAGGCCACCGCCCTCGGCCCTAGGATGGCCGGCGATAGGAATGTGGATGGGGTCGTGGACGTCGATGGAGTCGCAGCGAACACCGGTATCGATGGCCCTAGGATGGAGTCACAGCGAACGCCGGGCGTGGGTGAGGGCAATGAGCCAAACAGATGGTGGCGCAATGGGCGCCGCAGGGGGCGGGCCGGAGGTGAGGGAGGTGGCGGGCATGCGGCCGGGCGCTGGCGCCGTAGTGAGGATGGTGCGTGAGTGGGATGGGGCCAGGTGGGATGGGCACGCGGGCGGCGGGCGCGGTGGTGGCCTGGCGTATGGGACGGCGGGGGCAACAACAGAACAGCGGCTTGGTGGCAAGCGTGGCGGTGTGACAGCGGCAATGGTGGCTCGGGAGCGGTAGAGAGAGAAAGACAGAAAGGAAGGGAGGTCCCATACGTAAGACATGGCTTGGCGCCAATAATCACGGCGCCAAGCTCGGCACCCGCGCCAAGATCCATGGCGCTGAGCTGGCTGCCATGTTAGTGTCCACGCCACCGACGTGGCCTCGACCTAGGCACCAAAATCTATGGCGTCGAGACGTTTAAGCTCGGCGCCACCAACGATGGCGCCGAGTTAAGGATATAGATTTTGAAATCATAACTCTATGGACATATTTGGGAAAAAATTTCAAAAAAAGGGCTAAAAAATAAAAAAATTCGGCTACCGCCGCCGCCTCGCCGGCATTGTTGCCCCTGACGAGATCCCCTAGCACCAGTAGAAACAGCTTCAGGCACTCGTCGCTCAGATCAACCCCGGTCGGTGGGTGGCGGAGCACTGGGACGGTGATGCCTCTGCCGACAACATCCCCCGGCGCCAAAGGAAATAGAGCTAGCGTCCCGTCGGGGAGGCGGTTGTGGATGGGTGCACCCGCCCGCCGCCGCCGCTGGTGGTGGTGGTACACCTTGCTAAGGACGGAGTGCCAGCGGTTCTTGACAGCGTTGTCGGTGCGGCCCGGGAGGAAGCCCGCGATGGTGGCCCACTTGTTGGGGTACAGGCGGTAGAGCGCGATGATCCTCTCGTCCTCAGGTGCTGGCACCACCAGAGGCGGCATGACTTGGGGTTGTGCCCGGCCAGCGCCTCGCTGATGGTCGCCCAGTTCCACTACGTGAAAAACGGTTTATAGCAACGGAAGAAATTCTTTGTAGGGGCGGCTGATGATGGAGCCGCCCCTACAGTGGCGTGCTTGGGAGCCACGAGACCAGCCACCCCTACAAATGTAATAGTTGGGGCGGCTGGTGATACGATGCCGCCCTACAAATGGGTCGGATTTGTAGGGGCGGCTCACTCACCAGCCGCCTCCGGTGTTGCTATTTATAGAGGCGGCTCAATCACCAACGCCTCTACAAATGACCCACGTATAAAAAAAACTGCAACCAGTACAGGAACTGGAACTGCATGTCTCATGTCTGGAGCTTCTGATCCGTGGAGGCCCGTGGGTACAGGAACTATGTGTCACTATCAACTGTACGCGGCTGTGCTCCTAGCCAGTATGTCTCATGTTTTGTCAGGAACTGCAAAGGCAGCTGTGCTTCTGATCCGTGGAGGTCCGTGGGTGCCTCCTCTCCTCATGTGGGCATTGGTTGCCCGTGACTAAGACTGAAGGCTGCTGGACGCCACATAAATGGCCATAGAGATCGAAACCACACCTAGATCCGCCCTGCTTCCCTGTAACCACGCTGCCCCTCCAGTGAACGCACGCATCCGCGCACGCAGCTGTCCCCTTCTTGCCTTGGCACTTGTGCATGAAGACCAGATCGAAACCACGGATCGCTGACGTGGACATCCTGAACGGCTGGATCGAAGGCCACATGGATCAATGTCCACCATTCATGCGATTTGTGTTTTCTCTGAACTGATGACACCTTGGCCCCACCTAACATCAGCACACCCTCACACCCCGTTCCAATATTTTAGACGAGGACCTCTCTAGCTCTCGTACGCCGCACTCCTCTCTCTCTTCTCGCGTACGCCAGAGCGGTGCCCCTTCTCCTTCTCCCTCTCCCTCAGCACCACCGACGCTCTTCCCCACCCCGAGCTGCGCCCTTCCCCTCTGGCTACAGCAGATCCACCTCCACCTCCACCTCCGGCGGCGCCCTCCACCTCCACATCCACCTTCGAACGACACCCTCCACCTCCCCCTCCGGCCGGCCCCAGCGGCGCTTCTCCTCAGTGCCAGCAGCAGCAGATCCGGCGGCGGGCGTCTCTTTCGACCACGGCACGACGGTGGTGGCGGCGGCGCCTCTTCCGACAATGGCACGGCGGTGGCGACGGGCACCTCTTCCGGCAACAGCACGGCAGCGGCGGGTCTCGGATCTGGCTGTCGTGGCTCGGATCCGGCGATTCAGGAAATCCTTTTTTTAGCATCACATGTACGTGAACAACCCTATAGGCCAGATGTGCTTGGAGAAGCTTCTTAGTGGTTTGTAGTTTTGAGTGCCCAGTTCGTTGCAGCAAGTATTTGGTACATTATGTTGGAATTTTTGAACTTATCACCTGTCTCACTTGCACGCCCTTGTGCCATTAAGACTACAAAATAGCAAATATTTGGTTTCCCTTGTTTTGGTGCTGTGTTTGAATAAAAGAAATGTAATGTTGGATATATTGTGGCATGTCTGAACATGTAGCCCCTCACCCCTATGTATTTGAACTTTTTCTTGCTCAAGTGTATGCTACTTTTGAGGGTTGACCAGCAGAATTTTGCCTCATCTGAAGTTAATGAGTGTTTTGTGTCGTTTTCCATTTAAGGCAATGTAAAATTATTGCACTCATTGTTTATTTTGACAATTTTTCTAGCAACAGCCAGGCCCTTCATCTGTACCAGTGCCTCGGCACGTGTTGGTAATTTATTTTTTTAGCGGAAAATCGATTTGTAGGGGCGATTGATACTGTAGCTGCCCCTATAAATAGGTACTATATGGGCGGCTGGTATTGTAGCCGCCCCTGCAAATCGATTTGATAGGGGCGGCTGATGTTACCAGCGGTCCCTACAAATCGATTTGTAGGGGCGGTCTGGGAACCGCCTTTACAAATACATGATTTATAGAGACGGTATGATAGGGGCGGCTGGCCGAACCGTGCCTACAAATACCCATTAGCCGCCCCTAGAAATCAATTCTGACGTAGTGTTCTGCGGGCCGTGCAGCCGGACCTGCTCCCGCAGCACCGCGTCCTCCTCCTTGGTCCACGCCGACTTCTTCATCGCCACCGCCCGGCCGTCGCTGACCGCCACCTCATCCGGCACCGCCATCGGCTGTCGATCGCCCTCTTCCGCGCGCCTCGTTCCTTGCGGCGGAGGCTGCGACCGTGTCGTTTCTTCACGTGCCTTGCGGGAGTGGATGCAGTCAGTTCGGTGCCACAGTGCCGCCACGGTGGGTTTCCTTTTATACATCTCTCCCTCCGAATTTGAAACCGAAACCGAGTGGGTTCCTAACTTTGGGCCTCTTTGGCACGGTTTATGCCGGCTTCGACTTCATCTATTTTACGCAAATTGAGGCACTGTAGCGTGAAACTTTTTTGTAAGCCGGGGTTAAAATGAACTAGAAGCCGGAAAAACCAGTTTTTGTGGCTTCATCGGCTTTGGCTTGGCTTCACCGGTGAAAGCCATTTTGGATGAGCCGTGCCAAGAGGGCTTTCCTGTGGATCGACAGGCTAGGCCTGTACATGTCGACGCTTACTTCACGCTGACGCTCAGATTGCATGATTTCGATTGTGAGATTTGGAGAAAGCATAGTAGTGAAGGAAAGGATTAGATGGACTAATTTTTAGCCAAAATTTTAACTTGTTGTTAGCCAACTAGCTACTCAATTTAGGCTAATTTTCTAGCTCTAACTAGTAACTAGCCATGTGTCTAAACAGGCCCTAATTCACTGTCCAGATATATCGTTACATCCCACATCGGCCAGAGTTAAAACGACCTGAAATCATCGGATACTAATGTCATACTCCCTCAGTCCAAAACTCCAAATGATATGACATTTTGATTTTTTTTAGATACACAGTTTTACCATGCACTTATTATACACTATCCAGATAAATATTGTATACGTGCATGTTAAATTGGATGAGAACCAAACTTGTATCTTTGAATAACAAAGCAGCAAAAAGCTACGTACAAGCTATTGATTCACACGACAGCTAACTGCCAACAGAAGGTATGCAAATACAGTGGATCAAATATAACGAAGCGTTTGTTTCAAAAAAAAAAAGCGACAAAAAATATTTAAAAAGTGTAACTTATTTCTTTGGAGAATAGTAGTCAAACAATTCAGCAAAGAAGTTTATAACATACAGACTTCTGATCTCAGCTCAAAGCACTATTACAACATCCGAAGGGGCAAATTCAGAATGTCATTCAAAATATGGCCATCAAAAGCTGAACTAGGTCACGTATCAGCCATCTGCCAATGCCGCTGGAATGGGCTCTTCCATCTTAATCCTACTGAAAATATCACGAACATCAGCATGGTTCTGGATGCTAGCAGGAGACTGGGAAAGCAGCTGCTGTGCAACTTCATGCCTATCTTCTTTCAACAAAGCTTGAAACAAGCGCACATGAGCTGTTCTTGATGGCAACCCTTTTGATGATGTCACATTCAGCAGGCCCAGGGCATCATCCACTGTCCCGGACTTTGAAATATGTGTGATACAAGGATCAATAAATGATGGATAGCCGTGACTTTTCATCAAACCTAGCACTTCAAATGCTTGTTTGAGATGCCCTTGGCGGATCAACTTGTGCATCAAATACTTGTAGGTTGTCTGCCAAGGAACTACATTCTTTTCAGACACCAGGTTCTTCAGAACTTTGAATGCTTCCTTTGCCCCTTTCTTCTTACATAATCCAGAAACCAGCGCCTCAAGGGCAGAACCCACATTCTCGTTGCCACTTCTTTCCAGCATTTCATGGAAACATGACACTGCTGTGTCAACATTTTCACCAAGAGAATACTTCTGAACTAAAGAAGACCATACCTTTTGTCAAGGGCCTGGGTGCCTAGGGTTGGAGGCCCTTGGCTTCTCAGTTCGTAGCTTGAACCAGGTAATGGAGGTGTCAGGGTTTTTGCCTGGCTACCACAGCAGAGGTGAGATTAAGAATAGCAGAGAGAGGGATTAGGAGATAACTTCTTTCTTGATTCCTTCCTTCAACGGGTACAGGATACATATAGGAGCTCTGCTCCATTGCTACTTGTGCCAGCCATTAACTACTAGCTGGCTAATTAATTCCTTACTCTTCAACTACTACTTAATTGTCTTAGAAACTGCAGCCCCTCCAGCCGCCTAAACCTCCTGAGGTTCTGCCAGGCCATGCGTCCCCTTGGGGACTACCTCGGCTGCACCTCGTGTCCGAGGCCGACGGCTGTACTGTTGGCCCCACATGACATCTCTCCCCCCCTCGACGAGCAGCTTGTCCTCGAGCTGGAAGTTTGGGTAACGCTCGGTGAAGTTGTCGATGTCCTCCCAGGTGGCGGAGGCTGAGGGCTCGCCTTGCCAATGTATCAGTACTTGGCGGACGCCGCGGGCCAGCCTGGTGCGTGAGGCGCGTTCTGGCACCGGCTGTGTGGCGCCATGATGCATAGGAGGCAGAGCCGAGGGAATGGCCGGGGGAGTACCCACGAACTTCTTCAGGAGCCCGACGTGGAAGACATCGTGCAGCCGGGCGTGGGGAGGGAGCTCGAGGCGGTAGGCGACGTTGTTGATGATGGCAGAGATGCGGTACGGCCCATAGTACCGGGGTCGCAGCTTCCCTTTGGTGACGCCGTGGAGGGAGGGCGGGGCGCGATGGCGAAGACGAAGCCAGACCCAATCACCCACGCTGTACTGAACGTCGTTGTGATGCTTGTCGTAGAACCGCTTGTAGACTGCCTGAGCTTGCTCTAGCCGGGCCCGGGCATCAGCAAGCATGTCATCGCGTTCAGCCATGGTCTTGGCCACCGCAGCCACCCTAGTTTCACCAGGCTCATAGGATCGGATGGAGGGTGGCTTACGGCCGTAGACGAGATGAAATGGCGTGGTCTTGAGCGCGGACTGAAAAGCGGTGTTGTAGATATATTCGGCCCATGGCAGCCAGAGCCACTGACGGGGACGATCACCAGTCAGGCAGCGCAAGTACATGATGATCACCTTGTTGGCTGCTTCGGTCTGGCCATCAGACTGTGGGTGGAATGCCGTCGTCATGTGTAGCTTGACTCTGGCGAGGCGCAGCTCTCTTTCCAGAAGATGGAGGTGAACGCGGGGTCCCTGTCCGAGACAATGGACTGACGGAATACCGTGCAGGCGCACGATGTCGGAGAAGAAAGCCTGCGCCACAGACTCCGCGGAGTAAGGATGGGCCAGTGGAATAAAGTGGCAGTATTTACTGAACCGATCAACAATGGTGAGGATGACGGATTTGCCTCCCACGCGCGGCAAAGCATCGATGAAATCCATCCCGATGTCCACCCAAACTGCTGTTGGCATCGGCAGGGGAAGGAGAAGGTCCTGCTGGGTGCAGGTGCTCGGACTTGTAGTGTTGACAGGTGGCGCATGCGCGCACATAGTCCTGGACCACAGCACACAGGTTGGGCGAGTGGAAGTCACGACGGAGGCGCTGGAGTGTGCGTTGGACTCCTTCATGGCCGTCATCGTGAATAGCAGTGAGGAGTTCTTGGAGAAGGGGGGCGCTCAGGCGGGATGTAGAGGTGCCCCTGGAACACGACTAGCCCATCGATGAGGGACTAGGGAGCCACGCTGGGAGGAGCTGATCTCCTCCTTGATGGCGACCAGCGCGGGGTCCTGAAGATTAGCTTGTCGTAGGCGCTCGATGAAGTCAAAACGTGGTCCCAAGAGCGCCAAGATCGCTGCCTCCTCCGTGTCATGGCGGTATAGGGCGTCGACCACCGTATTGGTGCTGCCCGCCTTGTATTCCACGGAAAAGTCGAAGCCCAGCAGCTTGCCCACCCAATGGTGCTGGGGAATGGTGGCTAGCCGCTGACCCAAAAGGAATTTGAGGCTGAAATGGTCAGTACGGACCAGGAAGCGGCGACCCCAAAGGTATGGCCTCTAGTGGCGAATGGCCAGCATGAAACCAATCAGCTCTCGCTCATATGCCGCCAAGGATTGATGTCGAGGGGCAGCAGGCGGCTGAAGAAGGCGATGGGGTGCTGATCTTGAAGGAGAATGGCCCCAAAGCCATGTGTCGAAGCGTCGCACTCCACGATGAACGAGCTGCTCGAAGTCGGGCAGGGCTAGTACCGGTGCTGTTGTGATGGCTGTCTTGAGGGCGACGAAAGTTGCGACTGATGCCTCATTCTAGGTGAACCCTCCTTCTTCAATAGGGCCATCAAGGGTGTGACTATGGCGCCAAAATCCTTGACGAACTTGCGGTAGTACCCCGCAAGCCCAAGGAAACCTCGGACCGTGAGCACCGATCGGGGCTGCGGCCAATCAGCGACGGCCTGGACTTTATCAGGATCCATGGCCACCCCTTGTGCGAAAATGATGTGCCCCAGGTACGCGATGGAGTCAACACTGAAGGCACACTTGGATCTTTTGATGAACAACCGATGTTGATGCAGCACAGTGAGGACAACGCGCACATGGCGAAGTTGTTCAGCCAGGGAGGCGATGTAGATGAGTATGTCATCGAAGAAGACGAGGACGAAGCGGCGTAGGAAAGGGCGGAGAACGTCGTTCATCAATGCTTGGAATGTTGCTGGGGCGTTGCATAGCCCGAACGGCATGACGAGGAACTCATAGAGCCCATCATGGGTTATGAACGCCGTCTTCTCCACGTCGGCTGGGTTCATGTGAACCTGATGATAGCCAGAGCGGAGGTCTAACTTGGTGAAGAACCGGGCGCCATTTAGCTCATCCAAGAGCTCATCGATCACTGGAATGGGGTAGGCATCCTTGACTGTAATAGCGTTGAGGGCCCAGTAGTCGACGCAGAAACGCCATGTCCCATCGGCCTTCTTGACCAGCAAGACCGGGGAGGAGAACGCCGATGTGCTATGCTGGATAAGCCCCTGTTCCAGCATAGTGGTGCATTGGCGCTCCAGCTCGTCTTTGTGTGAAGCGGGGTAGCGGTATGGCCTAACTACCACCGGCAAGGACCCCGGGATAAGGTTGATGTAGTGATCCCAGGAGCGAGGCGGAGGCATGTCGGTCAGCTCGGTGAAGACCCCGGTGAACTCGTCTAGCAGGGCTGGTAAGAGGTCAGCCCCGCTGCATGCTCGGAGAGAAGGGCCGGTGCCCCTGGCGATGCCCGTCCAGCACACCTGGTGATCTCGATGCCAGAAGGACATGGTGAGGGCGCCGAGATCCTAGAGAATCGGGCCAAGGGAGGCCAGCCACTCGGTGCCGAGGATGACGTCATAACCAGCCAACGGTAGTGCGAAGAAGTCGGTGGAGAACGGTTCATCGGCGATGGAGAAGGGAACTGCACGGTATACGCCAGGGCACGGCACCCGTTCCCCATTTGCCACCGTGACCTTCATGTTGTCGTGGGGTTGAAGCCTGAGGGAGGTGCGTGCCGCTACTTCCTCGGACACAAAGTTGTGGGTGGAGCCTGAGTCTAGCAGGGCCAGTAAGGACGCCCCGCCCAGCTAGATGCGGACCTGCATGGTCTCGCTGGAGCGGACGCTTGCCATGGACAGCAGTGAGATGAGCGGGCTGTCAACCGCAGCGTCGGTCTGCTCAGAGTCGTCATCGTCATCGGCCTCGGCTAGATTGAGGAGGAAGATGTGCTTGCAGACGCGGTTGTGACCCCTGCCAAATTTCTTGTTGCAGTTGAAACAGAGGCCCAATCGTTGTCGCTCCTCCATCTTTGACTGGGACAAGCTCTTCACTTGGCGGCCTTCGATGGTGAGGGAAGGGGCTGCTGTATGGGGTGGGGGTGCTGGCAGGGCTAGCTATGGTGGTGGCCCTATCAAGAGGCCGCGCGTGGTCTGCCGTGGCATAAGCGAAGCTAGAACAGTGGTGTAGTACTGCTCGCGCAGCTCCAGCTTGCGCGCGAGGCTCATGGCGATGATGAGGGACTGCGGGTTGTGGACTTCCACGTCGAGGCTGAGCGGCGGCTGCAGTCCTGCCATGAACGCTTGTACGCGCTGTGCCTCCGTGAGCGTGCCGATGTGAGGAAGCAGCGCCTCAAAGCGGGTCTAATACTCTGCTACCGAGCACGTCCGCTTGCACGCCATCAGCTCACCAAGGGGGTTGGAGTGGATTGGCGGCCCAAAGCGGAGGTTGAGGAGCTCGGAGAAGCAGCGCTAAGACGGTGTGCCCTTGTCCTATTGCACTTGGAGGAACCACATCTGGGCGCCATCTTCAAGGTTGTATGACGCCATCCAAACTTGCTCCTCGGCTGCAATACGCTGTTGATGAAAATAGGACTCACATCGGTTGAGGAAGGCCAACGGATTAGATTTCCCATTGAACTTGGGGAAGTCCAGCTTCTAGAACCAAGGTGGGCGGTCACCGTGGCCCGAGCCTCGTGAGCCTAAGCCAGAGAATGCCGGTGCCTGCTGAAGAGCGACGACCTGCTGTTGAAGGTCGTTGATGGTGGCGTTCATGGTGGTGGTGAGGGCCTGGATCATCTTGGCCAGGTCAGCGGTGGACGGCTCAGCCATTGGCAAGGCAGTGGAGGCTGCTGAGGCGGTGGGTGAGGCAGGGGTTGATGGCGAGGTGGCTGCTGGATTGGAGTGTGGGGCGGAGGTGGAAGATCACCGGCTAGCTTTGATACCAAGTTGTCAAGGGCCTGGGCGCCTAGGGTTGGAGGCCCTTGGCTTCTCAGTTCGTAGCTTGAACCAGGTAATAGAGGTGCCAGGGTTTTTGCCTGGCTACCACAGCAGGGGTGAGATTAAGAATAGCAGAGAGAGGGATTAGGAGATACCTTCTTTCTTGATTCCTTCCTTCAATGGGTACAGGATACATATAGGAGCTCTGCTCCATTGCTACTTGTGCCAACCATTAACTACTAGCTGGGTAATCAATTCCTTACTCTTCAACTACTACTTAATTGTCTTAGAGACTACAGCCCCTCTAGCCGCCTAAACCTCCCGGGGTTCTACCAGGCCATGCGTCCCCTTGGGGACTGCCCTGGCTGCACCTCGTGTCCAAGGTCAAGAATGTTGTATGTAACACCTCGGGTGTTTAAAATACTAAAACCTGACATGTCATCATATGCATTGCAAAGCATTTGACATTTGGTGAAAACTTTGAGATGCATACACTAAAACAAGTTTATATTCATGTGGTGTGTGTTGAATTGTATTAGTTGACTCTAGTTCAAAGTTTGTTTGGATTTTGAATTTTCGAGAAAACCCGCGCCAAAGACATTTAAATCCTACCCTGAAAATCCATTTCAAAATCTAGACCGAATTAGGAGATGGTTATAGAAGCAAAGTTGTAGAACTTTCGATTTTGAACAACTTTTGTTTTTGGAGATTTTTGAGTTGTTATGAAAATTTGAGAGTAATTTGTGAATTTTGGCGTATGGCAATTTTGTAATTTCTGTGAGCAGTGTTCACCGCCTAAGCTACATTGCCGTCGGACCTTCTTGGCGTTCGGTAGCGCGCGTCTGGCCGTCCTTGATGTCGTATTTGGCACAAAGCGGCTCCGTCGTGGCTTCCTTGAGCTTCTGGCGCGCGCTTATAAGTACCAAGACGCGTCGTCGTCGTTTTTTCTTCTTCCTTTGTTTTCACCGCCGTTGTCATCGCTCCAACAAGCTCGCATCGTCTCCCCCCATTTGTTGCCATCTCGGTAAAGGCCGTCCCTAGTTCCGTCTTTTCCTTGTGAATCCAGCTAGCTAAAATTGGTCGCTTTGAAATTGCCGAGAACTCGTTTGTCACGTCTTTCTTCCTCGAGGTCGACAACTTCACCGGCTGGGCGTGTCATCGTGGCGAGCCCTTCGGTGAGCCGTTTATGCAATCGGTGTACTTCCGGCTTTGTTTCGATCTTGTGTAGTACTTAGTCGGTTGTTGTTTACTCATTTTGATCATCTGTAGTCACCGGTTCTCCCTCACCGACGATCTTTGCTCCGCATAGTTCACCGTAGTGGTGGGATAGTTCACCGTAGTGGTCGGATAGTTCACCGTAGTGGTGGGATAGTTCACCGTAGTGGTCGGATAGTTCACCGTAGTGGTCGGATAGTTCACCGTAGTGGTTGGATAGTTCACCGTAGTGGTGGTCGGATAGTTCACCATAGTGGTCGGAGAGTTCACCAAAGTGATCGGTCTTTGGCGTGGTCACATCGATTCTGAATATGGTTTGGTTAGTTTGGTTTGTAATCTGTATCACATGAAGGAAAATTGTATCAATTTATTAATTTTGCATCCATCATCGAGCATCATGTTAAACATGGCAATGTTACTACGTGTAGTAAACGAAGGTGAACACGTGGTAGTTAATCAAGTTGCGGAGGATGTTGATCGCATCTGTTGAGGTCGGATCGAAGACATGTGAAAGCGTCGCGCAGAGGCCGGACTTTTTCCATCAACGAAGGCAAGCCCGGATGCATACAACCCTACCTTGTGTTTTACAAATTAATTTCGCTTTTTTGCTTTCCGTTCTTGCATTAAGTGATTAAGAGTTAAGTAAGAGCCTAATTGGTGCATTACCACCCTTGTTATTCCATATTTACCATATTACCAGTTTTGAACTCGTATATGCCTAGTTTTGCTTAGCTATGCGTAGAACGATGAAGTCGGTGACTACCTGCCACCTGCAAGTTTTAAATGGAACATTGGTTAATTATGTTAGCATGTGATATGGGAATGTGGAGTAATAAATCTAGACCGGGCGGACTCGGTGTGTGTGAGCCACAAGACATGGAGGTCTTGTGAGCGGGATCTTTCACTTTGTGTCGATTAAGGCACGTCCGTTGTTGAATTGCATGAGGTGAGAATTTGTAGTACTAACCACATACTACAGTAAGCTGAACTTGGCAATTCTATTACGAGAATGGCTACTACTCGCCTTTGGGAGTGGAGAGATGGCGGGAATAGCGTGTACCCACGTGGCAATAAATTTGGATTGGTGGAGTCTTTGTATTCTCGGGTGGCGCGGACCCATTCTTGTTTTAGAGGATCCGAGAATAGGTTGGTATATGTAGGTCGGGGACTGCATATGTCGTGTGGTCTGGAATCCCCAATTTGGGTTTATAATCGGTTCGAATCGTCGTTGCTCCTCGGTTATGGAGACTCAACTCACTGTTCATCATCGTAGTAATTAATAATTGGAACTTGAGAATGGTTGATGAAGGTGTTGGATATGAAGTTTCATGATCTCATTACGGATCGTGTCATCTTTGTATATGATTTTATGAAGTTTAAAACTGTTGAAACAAAGAATTTTGTCAAAGAGCTTTACATAAAAATAACTTTGATTATTGCTAAAACCATACCTTGAATCCTCGAGCACTGCATTCTTGAGTTATCGGTTCTTATTTCGGTTAAGTCTTGTTGAGTACTTTTGTACTCGGGGTTCGATTGACCCTTATTGTTGGTGAGCCTCATGAGCGAGATCTGTTTTGGATCGTCTTTGCATGACAGATTGTACCAGTGATGACGTTGAGAAGTAATTGTGTGGCCCTTGGGTAGGGCAGCCTCATTGTGTGTTTTGTATTATATTATAATGCCGCTCCACTACTTTGGTTTGTATTAATATCGAACTTAGTTGTACGGTTTGAAACAAATGGTTTGTAAACTATGTTATTGTAAGTCTTCCGCTACTTTTACTCTGATGTGTCTATTTGAATAAACTGTTGTAATACTACAATGACTCTGTAACGTGATCCTGCTCGGAAATCGTGGATGATTCGGGGTTCCCCGAGGACACCCGACAGACTTCTTAAGTTACCAGGAACATATGCATTGTTGTCAAAGGTCTTTGGACAGTGACAAATGTATGTGGGTCCTATAATTTAGGAGGTTCTGCCACATAATGGTATCAGAGCAATCGTTACAAAGTTTTTGTGGTATTGGTTTACAAAAACTTCAAAATGATTTGGGATGACTAAATTTAACTTGATTAATTTGGTCCAAATTGCTTCTGACTTGTCTTATTTCTTTCTCACCATTCCTTATTTGATTAAAAGGGTCTTGTGTGGTGGAGTAGTAATTTTACTATGCCCTATATAAATAAAATAAAATAAATAAATGTTGTTTATGTGCATTATAAACTTTGATGTTTTTGTTCGTAAGAATGATTCATGCATCATGAATAATTCACTCATTACTTCCTTCACCTCTTAGTCTGGAGTTGAGTAGTGAGTCTGGTTTGAGGAATGTAATCCATCATAGCTGCTCTTTAGACTTTGATCAAGTGGTCTTACTTGGATTAAATTGGTTTCCTACAGTATGGCTCGTGCCAAGATGACGCCCGTAAGTCCACTTTGGACCCAAAGGAGTTCCTCGTCACCAACTTGCCCCTAGAAACGATGGTGCTAGCAGCAAGAGCGATTCTAGGCCCGATCCCCAAGCAGAGATACAAAGAATTTCTATAGAATTAGCACACGCTACTAGAGATAGGGCTTTGGATGCTATACTGAGTAGGAGAATTACAGGATCAATTGAGGCGTCTCACCACGCTTTACAGGGAACTACGAAAGTATATTAGTTAAATCACGGTGGAGGGATGAAATGAGGATTGGCGAGAGGAAAATGTAGCTAGAGCTAGAACTCATGAGCTAGAGTTCTATGTAGAAGATTTAGAAGAACATAATACCTATCTACATGAGGAAGTGCATAGGCTTAGCAATCTACTAAACCCGAATCATGAGCCTCAAGTCGATGCCATGGACCCGGTGTCATCCTTGCCAATGATAGCGAATCGGAAGAGGAAGAAGAAGAAGATCCTGAAGAATTAGTAATGATCAATGAAAGTGATGATGAAGGCGGTAATAATTCGGAATGGATACCGAGCTGAAGTTTGAAGTAATCATGAGAAAAAGAGTAGAGTTGTATAATAGTTAATTATGGTTAGGCTATGTATCTTGTTTTGGTACTTATAGGGTCTGGTGTTTATAGTAGTAAACCCTATGGAAGGTGTCTGGAGTAAGCTTTTGTGCAATCCAATAAAGGCTTGTGAATAAAGTTTGGTTTGTTATGAGCAGATCGCGTCTGTGACGGGATCGCATATTCTCGGTACTTCACAAGATGATGATGATATCCCCAACCCGCCACCAATGCCGAATAATCTGGTGATGCTATCATTGCATTAGTCAATGTGGTGTGGAAAATTCTCGTTTGCTTCATGAGATGGCTCAAAGTAATCAGAATCGGATGCATGGAAACCGTGGCATAATCATAACGAGCATGAGGCTACCTATGTGGATTTCACGGATACAAAACCCCGGTGTTTACCAAGGCGGATGAACCACTCGGAGGCGATGACTAGCTTAGGACCATGGAGCGAAATTTGATCTTATTCTTCGCCACGAGTTTGAGAACCGGTGTTTGCTACCCAAAGACAACTTAGAGGTGCGGTGGTGCTTGGTATGTAAATCGATGGTCATGCAACCCTTGAGCGTTCCGTTAACTTGGACAGAATTTTTGCACCGCTTTTGAGCCCATTATATCCCGGAAGGAGTGATGGCTATGAAGTGGATGAATTCCTTGCTTTGAGGCAAGGGATCAAACGGTTATGCAAAGTATGTGGGAAGATTCAATCATCGTCGCGATATGCATCGAACATGTCAATACGGATGCCAAGAAAAAGAAATGGTTCATGAGAGGTCCGAATACCAAAGCTGCAGACAATGATGACAAACTGTACCAATATCACTTATCATGAGGCGATAAATATTGCAATTGCTTCAGAGGCAAAGTATCGGCAAGCATAAGGAGCTCAAGAAGAAAAAAGAATGTGCCGTCTGGACCTTTTGGTGGAAACCAAAAGAGGCAGAGAGTGATTTATCATCCAAGAAACCATTATCGTCCTCCTTATAAATCCGCCATAGTCTCAAGCCGCAGCAGCAGATCAAATGTACGTCTGCTATAACCTATCCAAACTCACAGTCAACCAATGCTCACGGTGGTAATGCTCCAACGTCACGTGGTCACAACTATCCGTGTTACAATTGTGGAAGGATGGTCATTTCTCCAGGGAATGTCCATACCCTAGGCAAGCTAATCAAAATTATCGAAGGCCCACGCCAATCTACAACAGGTCGGGCACCAAACAAGAACCACAATCGAGAATGCTCGAGAAGGGCAAAGATGAGAGGAAGACAGGGGACGGGTGTTCTATATTCAAGTGGAGAAATTCCGAGGGGGAGCCAAAGTGATGATGGGTATGTTTCTGTTGCCAATCACCTGCAGATTATACTTTTTGATTTCAGCGCATCGCATTCATTCATCAATAGAACATTTGTCGTGAAGCATGAAATTTCAATTGGGGCAACAAAGGAAAGTTTCTTTATACAGTCGCCGGGGACGTCGTGTACTAAGGAAATGGTATACTAGGTACCCGTAAACACAGGTGGGCATATTTTCCCACTACCATGATTATCCTTAAGGATCGGGATATAGATGTAATCTTGGGAATGAATTGGATGTATCGAGATAAGGCTATTATAGATGCTTTGAATAGGACTTTAAGAGTAAGTTTGCTCGATAGTAATTCTCAACTTCTCATCCAACTTCCAACCTTAAGAAGATCGGTGGGCGAGTTTATGCAAGCTGCCGTCAAAGAGATTAGAGATATCCCGTAGTACGTGAATTTTCGATGTGTTTCTGAAGATTTACCCGGTCTACCACCGATAGGGATGTACAGTTTAACATAGAGTTACAACTCGAACAGCTCCGATTTCTCGAGAGAGCCTATAGAATGCCACCTAAGGAATTGGCCGAGTTGAAGGCTCGATTACAAGAATTAAATGAGAAGGGTTTATCTAACCTAGTTCCTCACCTTGGGGATGTCCGCAATTTTGTGAAAAAGAAAGATGAGACCTCGAGGTTATGTGTTGACTATCGTCAGTTGAATGAAGTGACCATCAAGAATAAGTATCCATTACCTCGGATAGATTTTCTTTTTGATCGGTTGGGCGGAGCCAAAGTTTTCTCCAAGATAGATTTGAGATCGTGGTATCATCAAATCAAGATAAAGCTCAAGATATTCCCAAAGCGGCATTTACCACGAGATACGGATTATATGAATACTTGGTGATGTCTTTTGGTTTGACCAATGCTCCAGCTCATTTCATGTATTTGATGAACTCAGTATTCATGCCTCGAGCTAGACAAGTTTGTAGTAGTATTTATAGATGATATACTAGTATATTCCAAGAATAAGATGAACATGCGAACACCTCGTAATTGTTACGACTCGTTTGAGAAGAACATCAATTGTATGCTAAGTTCAACAAGTGTGATTTTTGGCTTAAGGAAGTGCGATTTACGGGACATGTCTTGTCGGAGGAAGGAGTTCTTTGTTGATCCAAGCAAAGTGAAGGATGTGCTTGATTGGAAACCACCAACCACAGTTCATCAAGTTCGGAGTTTTACGGGATTGGCGGGGTATTACCGTCGGTTTATTCAGATTTCTCTAAAGTATCAAAGTCCATAACTGAATTGTTGAAGAACCAAGTCAAGTTTGTCCGGTCATCAGATTGTGAAGAGGCTTTCCGGACTTTAAAAGGCTATTGACTCATTGCATCGGTGTTAGCTCAACCTGATATCGAGAAGCCATTTGATGTTTATTGTGATGCTTGGTATTGGTATTGGATGTGTATTGATGCAAGAAGGCCGAGTCATTGCCTATGCGTCCGTGCAACTTAAGCAACATGAAGAACACTATCCTACTCATGATTTGGAGTTAGCAAATTTGTGGTTCATGCTCTAAAGATTTAGCGGCATTACACGCTTGGTAATACGTGCCATATGTATCTGAGACCACAAGAGCTTAAAGTATATCTTTACTCGATCGAGAGTTGAACATGCGACAAAGAAGATGGTTAGAACTGATTAAGGATTATGATTTGGAAGTACATTATCACCTGGTAAAGCAAAATGTAGTCTTGAGATGCTCTCGATCGCATAAAAGTTATTGTAATTGTGCGGCGGTGAAAACAATGGGTTTGACTTTATGTCAAGAAATGGAAAAGTTGAATATAGAAGTAATTCAACAAGGAAGTTTGACCAACATAATTGTAGAAGCCACTATTCGAGATCAAGTTATTCTTTGCTCGGAAGGAAAACAAGGGTATAGCCCATATCAAGGAAAGAGTTGAGAATGGAAAAGCGAGAATGCTTGACAGATAGATGATAAAGATGTGTTGTGGTTCAAGGATCGCTTTGGTGGTACCAAAGGTTCCGAGTTGCGACAATCAATTCTAGAGGAGGCACATGCTACTAGGTTATCTATCCATCCAAGGGAAGTAACAAGATGTACCATAACTTGAAGCAAAGATTACGGTGGACTAAAATGAAAATAGAGATTGCTAGATATATAGCAAAGTGTGATACTTGTCAAAAGGTGAAAGCTATACATTTGAGGTCTCTTTGGTGAATTACAACCATTGCCTATTCCATCTTGGAAGTGGGAGGACATAAGTATGGATTTTATTGTTGGTCTACCCAAGACATCAAAGGGATTTGACTCAGTATGGGTTATTGTAGATCGACTCACTAAGTTAGCACATTTTCTTCCAGTCAAGACAATATATCCTACGATCCAATATGCCAAAATGTACTTAGCAAGAATCATGAGTTTGCATGGAGTACCCAAGACTATAGTGTCAGATAGGGGTACACAGTTTGTCTCCAGCTTTTGGAAACACTTACATGCTTCATTGGGTACTAAACTTCTGTATAGTACAGCTTATCATCCGCAGATGATCGATGGATGATGAAAGAGTCAATCAAGTGCTTGAAGATATGTTAAGGTGTTGTGTCCTTAATTATTCCAACAAGTGGGACGAATGCTTACCTTTGGCCGAGTTCTCATATAACAATAGTTATCAGGAAAGCATTAGAATGGCTCCATTTGAAGCACTCTATGGCCGTAGGTGCAGAACATCGCTGAGTTGGTTGGAGCCCGAAGAAAGAAGATTCTTTGGAGTTGACCTTGTGAAAGAAACGGAAGACAAGGTTAGGCAAATACAAAGTAATTTGAAAATAGCTCAGTCCCACCAAAAGAGTTATGCGGATAGACGACGGAGACCATTGGTATTCAACAAAGGAGATTTTGTATATCTGAAAGTATCACCAATGAAGGGAGTTAACTGTTTTGGTGTTAAAGGAAAGTTGGCACCCCGATACATTGGACCATATCAAATTTTGGAGAGGTTTGGAAAAGTGGCATATCGCTTGAAATTACCAGAACATTTATCAGCTGTACATGATGTGTTCCATGTGTCTCAGTTAAAGAAGTGCCTCCGAGTGCCTGAGCGGAATGTTGAAGTTGAGGGAGTGGAACTTGAACCGGATCTGACTTATTCAGAATATCCTATCCGAGTGTTGGATCAGAAAGATCGTGTTACTCGGAGGAGAACAATAAAGTTCTACAAGATACAATGGAATCAACATTCAGAAGAGGAAGCTACTTGGGAATCAGAAGATTACATGTTAGAAAAGTTTCCAGAGTTTCTAGCGTCAATATAGAATAGAATAATGTTAGTTGAGCTCGGTTGCTACAAATTGTGTTTTGTAAAAGAACCTCGGTTGTTTTATGGAAAAGTTTCGGATGTTTTGGATTGTCACATTTCCTTTTCCATTACTTACTCTATGGCTTTGAATCTCTGGTAGAGATTTCTTTTAGGGGAAGGATTGTAACACCTCGGGTGTTTAAAATACTAAAACGACACATGTCATCATATGCATTGCAAAGCATTTGGCATTTGGTGAAAACTTTGAGATGCATACACTAAAACAAGTTTATATTCATGTGGTGTGTGTTGAATTGTATTAGTTGACTCTAGTTCAAAGTTTGTTTGAATTTTGAATTTTTCGAGAAAACCCCACTTTTTGACATTTAAATCCTACCACGAAAATCCATTTCAAAATCTAGACCGAATTAGGAGATGGTTATAGAAGCAAAGTTGTAGAACTTTTCGATTTTGAACAACTTTTGTTTTTGGAGATTTTTGAGTTGTTATGAAA
The DNA here is from genome assembly GCA_904845875.1 of Miscanthus lutarioriparius. Classification (NCBI taxonomy): domain Eukaryota; kingdom Viridiplantae; phylum Streptophyta; class Magnoliopsida; order Poales; family Poaceae; genus Miscanthus; species Miscanthus lutarioriparius. The sequence continues at coordinate 73,508,407 of CAJGYO010000008.1, forward strand.
ATTTGAGAGTAATTTGTGAATTTTGGCGTATGGCAATTTTGTAATTTCGTGAAGCAGTGTTCACCGCCTAAGCTACATTGCCGTCGGACCTTCTTGGCGTTCAAGTAGCGTCGTGGCCGTCCTTGATGTCATACAGCGCGCGTAAGCGGCTCCGTCGTGGCTTCCTTGAGCTTCTGCGCCGCGCTATAAGTACCAAGACGTCGTCGTCGTCGTTTTTCTTCTTCCTTTGTTTTCACCGCCGTTGTCATCGCTCCAACAAGCTCGCATCGTCTCCCCAGCGCTGTTGCCATTTCGGTAAAGGCCGTCCTAGTTCCATCTTTTCCTTGCGAATCCAGCCAGCTAAAATTGGTCGCCTGAAATTGCCGAGAACTCGCTGTCCACGTCTTTCTTCCTCGAGGTCAGCAACTTCACCGCTGCGGGCGTGTCATCGTGGCCAGAGCCCTTCGGTGAGCCGTTGTCTGTAATCAGTGTACTTCCGGCTTCATTTCGATGTTGTAGTACTTAGTCAGTTGTTGTTTACTCATTTTGATCACTGCAGTCGCCGGTTCTCCCTCACCGACGATCTTTGCTCCGCATAGTTCACCGTAGTGGTCGGATAGTTCACCGTAGTGGTCGGATAGTTCACCGTAGTGGTCGGATAGTTCACCGTAGTGGTAGGATAGTTCACCGTAGTGGTCGGATAGTTCACCGTAGTGGTCGGATAGTTCACCGTAGTGGTCGGATAGTTCACCGTAGTGGTCGGATAGTTCACCATAGTGGTCGGAGAGTTCACCAAAGTGATCGATGCTGGCGTGGTCACATCAGTTACGAATATGGTTTGGTTAGTTTGGTTTGTAACTGTACTACGAAGGAAAATTGTATCCAATTTATTAATTTTTGCATCCATCATCGAGCATCATGTTTCATATTCCGCATCATGTTAAACATGGCAATGTTACTACGTGTAGTAAACGAAGGTGAACACGTGGTAGTTAATCAAGTTGCGGAGGAGGTTGATCTATCTGTTGAGGTCGGATCGAAGACTTGTGAAACGTCGCAGGAGCCGGACTTTTCCATCAACGAAGGCAAGCCCCGGATGCATACAACCCTACCTTGTGTTTTACAAATTAATTTCGCTTTTGCTTTCCATTACTGCATTAAGTGATTAAGAGTTAAGTAAGGGCCTAATTGGTGCATTACCACCCTTGTTATTCCATATTTACCATATTACCAGTTTTGAACTCGTATATGCCTAGTTTTGCTTAGCTATGCGTAGAACGATGAAGTCGGTGACTACCTGCCACCTGCAAGTTTTAAATGGAACATTGGTTAATTATGTTAGCATGTGATATGGGAATGTGGAGTAATAAATCTAGACCGGGCGGACTCGGTGTGTGTGAGCCGCAAGACATGGAGGTCTTGTGAGCGGGATCTTTCCGCCTGTGTCGATTAAGGCACGTCTGTTGTTGAATTGCATAAGGTGAGAATTTGTAGTACTAACCACATACTCCGGTAAGCCTGAACTTGGCAATTCTATTACGAGAATGGCTACTCGCGCACTGGGAGTGGAGAGATGGCGGGAATAGCGTGTACCCACGTGGCAATGGGCTGGATTGGTGGAGTATCTTGTATTCTCGGGTGGCGCGGACCCGTTCTTGTTTTAGAGGATCCGAGAATAGGTTGGTATATGTAGGTCGGGGACACGCATATGTCGTGTGGTCTGGAATCCCCGGTGGGTTTATAATCGGTTGAATCGTCGTTGCTCCTCGGTTATGGAGACTCAACTCTTCGTTCATCATCGTAGTAATTAATATTTGGAACTTGAGAATGGTTGATGAAGGTGTTGGATATGAAGTTTCATGATCTCATTACGGATCGTGTCATCTTTGTATATGATTTTATGAAGTTTAAACTGTTGAAACAAAGAATTTTGTCAAAGAGCTTTTACATAAAAATAACTTTGATTATTGCTAAAACCATACCTTGAATCCTCGAGCCTGCATTCACGAGTTATTAGTTCTTATTTCGGTTAAGTCTTGTTGAGTACTTTTGTACTCGTGGTTTGTTGACCCTTATTTGTGTGAGCCTCATGAGCAGATCTGTTTTGGATCGTCTTTGCATGATTTGTACTAGTGATGACGTTGAGAAGTAATTCAATGTGGCCCTTTAAGGCGAAGCGAGCCTCATTGTGTGTTTTGTATTATATTATAATGCCGCTCCACTACTTTGGTTTGTATTAATATCGAACTTAGTTGTACGGTTTGAAACAAATGGTTTGTAAACTATGTTATTGTAAGTCTTCCGCTACTTTTACTCTGATGTGTCTATTTGAATAAACTGTTGTAATACTACAATGACTCTGTAACGTGATCCTGCTCAGAAATCGTGGATGATTCGGGGTTCCCCGAGGACACCCGACCGACTTCTTAAGTTACTAGGAACATATGCATTGTTGTCAAAGGTCTTTGGACAGTGACAAATGTATGTGGGTCCTATAATTTAGGAGGTTCTGCCACACTGTACTGTTGGCCCCACATGACACCTTTGAACCCAACTTATGCCCTGACTTTTCCACATCAACCAAATAATTGTGTGCTTCTTCAAGATTGCCAGCATCACACATTGCAAGAATAGCTTTCTCATGATCAACACTGTCTGGTGCAAAACCACCTTCCTTAATCGCCCTGAGCACTCTACCACTCTCCCCAAGCCTCGCCACACTCCTCAATGACTTGAGAACAGAATGAAAGGTGAAGGCTTTGACGTCATTGCCCGCATGTTGATAGTATCTCACGACCCTTGTTACCAACTTAAGATCCAAATCACCGGTGACCACAACCTTCTTCAGCAGGACAACAAAATCCTCCTTCGAGAGCTTCTCTGGCCTATTTGCCATGAATCGGAACAAGTCCACTGCATCCTCAACCATCTTCCTCTTGAGGAACCTGTCGGTGACAGTAACATACACATCCCGATCCATCTCAAGCCCCTTACCCCTCATCTTCCGCAAGACCTCGCAGAACTCCTGGATGCAGCCCTCATGGCCGAGAACCTTTGCCATTGCATTGTAAAACTTGCCCCAGCCAATTCCTGACCTATCCGACTGCTCCACCCACTGGAAGAACACCATCGCCTACCGCGGGAACTGCCCGACCTTCTCCACCACCAATGCCACCAACTCATCAGTCACCTCAATGCCTAATTCACTCAGCATGGCTAGCTTTGAGGAGTCATCCTTGCTTGGCGCCCAAAGAATTTTACATACCTCGGCCGCCGCCGCGTTCCTGCCGTGCGCAGCGAAGGCGTCCTAGAGAAGGTCGGTGTCCCTGGCCATGTCCTTGGCCTGGAAGCTCTCAGAGGCAGCACGGAAGGCGGCCTTGGAGATTCCGTAGCCCTTGGACCACATGGAGGTGACGAGAAACCAGAAGCGCTTGGCATCACCGTGCGCGGCGGTGAGCTAGAGCATGGAGTTGATGGACCAGGAGTTGAGCACGGCCTTGGTGGTGGGGTCAGAGGTGGCCCAAGAGAAGAACCGTGAGGCCATGGGGTAGTTTCCCGTGAGCCCCAGATCGAGAAGGAGCGCGGGGACGGTGTCCGGGTGGTTGAGGTCGACGCCAACAGACTGGATCGCGGTGGTGGGTCAGTGGGCGGGGTGGGGCTAGAGAAGAGGGCGGTGATGGTGGATGATGATGAGGAAGAGGAGGAGAGGAGGCGACCCAGGTGGCGGGGTACAAAGGCGGTGAGGCGACCGACACCGGAGGTGAGGGCAGCGCGGAGCATGGTGGCGGCGGCCGATAGGGGAATAATTAACTTTTTACTAGATGACTTAATAGCATATTAGTGACTTATATGTTAGTGATATATGTTATGATGTTTTCTGTAAGAGTGGTAAAAAATTAAAGAGAGGGCCGGGTCAGGAGGAGGTCGGAGGAGGGGTTTGGAAATGGGTTGGGGTTTTAGCCGTTTGCTTACCTCGAGAGATTTAACGTTTTTCCATTATGAAGATTGGCATCTCCTCAGATAGTATCTCAACGGTTGCCGCTACATTTTCACCAGCAAAGATGGAAAATAGATACAAAATGCAACTTTTACTCACGTGGCACGCCAACCCTCGCGCCAGCAGGGATCCAAGTCAGCATATGGGCGTCAAATGTCTCTCTTGCCCCTACTCTCTCCTTCTCGTCGTAGGGCGTGGCTCCCTCTCTCCCTCGTCGCACGGCGCGCCTCTCTCCCTCCACTCTCCCTCTCTCTCGCAGCTCAGCGGTGCTACCCTCCCTACGGTGCGCCCTCTCCCCTCCCTCCACTCTCTCTCTCCCTCCCTCCCTTGTCAACGCTCGCGCTCGAGCAGCATGCAGCTCCGTGGTCCTCCCCTCCCGATGGTGTGCTACACCTCCCCTCCTAGCGGTGATCCTCCCTCCCTCTCCCTCAAGCACACCTCCAACGACATGGCGAGGAGCTCCTCCATCTCCTCCTCCGGCGGAGCGGATATGGGCGAGGAGCTCCTCCCTCTCCTCCTCCGATGGCTGCGTGGTTGCCGTCGGCGGCCTCAGACAACAGCTGCCGCGATGAGGCCATCGAGGTCAGCAGCGAGCTGGACGCTAACGATGAAGCCATGGACGACGAAGCTAACGAACGACGAGGAGCTCTCGTGCCGCGCGCACGTAGACGCCAGTTGCTGGATTCCGTAACTGAGGCGATCAGTGTGGCGATGTTGGAGCGGCTGCACGCGTGCCCGCTGGGCCAGAACTGCGTGTTGGTCGGGGAAGTCGACGCCACGCACGAGGCCATCGAGGTGGAGCTTGACGCGCCGCCGTCCTCGCCCTCGCCCTCGCCCGTGGTTGGCATCAGGAGGGTTACGGAGCTGGCCATGGAGCTGTGCGCTGACGGGCATCGTTGTGGCGGTGCGGCGGCTGCTGCGCGTGTCCATGGCCGCCGACACATGCACCGTGCATGGGCTGGCGGCCGTGGATGGCCGGGCCGCGTCCGCCGATAGTAGGTTGATTTACGGCGCCGGCGGGACCTCCAATGTCCCCATAGTGCGTGTGCTCGCGTGCTGCGTGGCCACGCACCCTGGGCCCATTCATGGCATGCGCGTCACTCGTGGCTCCTTCTACGTGCATGAGTACGTGCTTTGGCGCTTGGTCGCAGTCTCGCAGACCTCGCCAACCTCTGGAAGCTAGCGTTGCCGGCGAAGGAGGCAAGGCCAAACATGGCGCGCATGGCGTCGGGCACCTGCCCGGAGAGCTGGTTGTTGCAGGCGTCATGCAAGGTGCGGGCGTCGTCGCCATCGTCGGGCTAGGGCGCGGGCACCGCCACCTAGCCGGAGCACCGCCGCTGCCGGGCACGAGCTGCCATGTTCTAGGCTGCGAGCGCGGGCACCGCTAGGGCGCGAGCTACCGAGGCACGGTGCGAGCGCGTGGACCGTTGTCGGGCCAGGGCATGGGCAACAGCGCGCCGCTGCCTAGCTAGAGCACCGCCACCGCCGAGCATGAGGTGCCACGCTGCACGTGCCTAGGAGTACCAGCATGGCCAACGCTGGGCGCGCGAGTTGTCGCGGCCGTCAGGAGAACGGGGCGAAAATGCCAGCTACGTGGGTGGAGAGGAAAAGGGAAGGAGGGACATTTCACATGTCCTGCTGACTCAAATCCACACTGGCATGATGTAACACCTCTGGTGTTACGAGCTTGTTTAGTACCATGATTAGGCCTAAGAAAAATTCCAGGATCGAGTTTCTTGGATTTTAAAATTTAAAATATTTGAGCCTATGTTAAAATGCCATTTTTGGCAAACTATATTGAGCAAAGTAATTAAATAGTGCTTAAATATTTTGTTGCTATGGGTTAGTGCGAGGTGGGAACTTTTGCGTGAAATAATTATTGGTGGAAGTTAATCGGGTTAAAACTTAAAATAAAATAAATAGGAATGAGAGTGATATGTGGAGGAAATATTTTTTGCTCGGCAGCCACGCCCTGCTGCTGTCCTTGCCTCATTGCCTTCTGGCCGCTTGAATATGGTGGTGCGCCCCCTGCTCTGAATCCGTCAGTCATCCAATTTATTGCGTCGCGCCGCGTTGTCGAGTCGTTGTTTGCTCTTTCTTTTTCTCTACTTACCTACGTCGGTTTCTCTTCTCGGTGTACTGGACGAGCGCAGCAGCTTCATTTATTTTTCCTGGCGTGGCGTGCAGTGTACTCGCCTGGCATTGCTATTGATCTCTGTATCGTTCTCGTCGTGGCTCTACATTTCTCTGCATTGCAAAGTCTTCCCCATCCATCCGCATCCGAATTGGTCCACTGCGCCGGGCGTCTAAAATTGGAGCATGTGGTTCTGCCCCCCTGCCCTCGCCATGTCCTTTCACGTTCTGTGTGTAACAACCCAAAAATCCACATACCAAAACTCACAACTACAAAATTTTTGTTTAAACTCCCATGTGATGATGAGTGTCATGTATAGAAACTCAACCTAAGAGATGCATTAGGTCTAACCCCAACCCAAGTCAACACATAAGCATGGCATAACTCTTGGCATAAACATGTAATTAAATTCCTAAATAAACAAATAATGCATGCATCCTTAATTTCACTTGTGATTTGGATTCTTCTGCTTTATGTGATGTTTAACTAACTTACTTAATATTTATGAAAAACCCTAAGTAAAGAATTATTGTTGGAAGAATAAAACACCCCTGTATAAAACTTCAACTATTTTTGAATAACAAAAATAGCCAATAGTCCCTAATATATGGGATGTATTTTGACCACAAATTGAAACACCTTGTGGGACGCACTATATAACTCGAAGCTCAAAGTTTAAACTCTAACTAAATTTGAATCGAAGCAAAAGAAATAAAAGAGAAAGGAAAAGGAGGGAGGCAGCAACTCAGCCCCGCCTGCCTCGACCGGCCCAGCTAGCCTAGCTGAGCCACGCCTGCCCTTTCACGCACACAGCCGCTGACGAGTTGGACCCGCCCGTCAGCCGTCACGCGCCGCACGCAGCCACAACGCGCCAAGCGCCTAACAACCGAACCCCACGCATCAGCCACCCCAGCCATAGTGTCGTCTTCCTCCCCACGCCGGCACCGCCTCCGACCGAGACTCGACCGAAGTGACAGACGTGGGCCCAGGGTCACGCACATCGCATGACCCTGTTTCCCCTTGAGCCACGCCTACGCTACCGCATGCGGGCCGTCGGATGCGTCGCATGCATCACCACCGCCCGATCACCATCCGCCATAGGAGCCCTTGAAGCTCGGCTATAAAAGCCAATGCTCGTGAGCCCTAACCCTCAGCCCGTTCGCCGCCGCCACTGGTGGCACAGCACCACACCGCGTCAAGCCGAGAGAGAGGGAGGAGGAAGAAGCAAGGAGGAGATGGAAGCCGCTGTGGAACCGGACCTCGCCGGAGCTAGGAGCGCCGCCCCGATCGGCTACAGCGATGTAGCTGCTCGGCACGGCACTGCATCACCTCATCACGGCCTCGCCTCGCCACCGCACCGCCATCCTACCGCCACGAGCCCTACGGTGAGCCACGTCGTTCGTCGCTCACCGTGCTAGCCGTACTCGCCATGAACGCCACCGCGTTCCCGCACCTAGGGAAAACACAGAGGCGGAGCATTTCCGCTCCTAGACACGCTGCACACGCACCGCACGCGCACAAGCCCAAGGCACTGGCCTCACCGACCCTAGCTGCTCGGGAACACTGGCACGACCATACCTAGCCTCTCGGACGCCATGAACGGACCACGTCGGAGCACGAGCTCTTGCTCCAGCTTAGCCAACCGGTAGCATAGAAGGACCACCACGACCCTCTTGATGAGCCAAACGGAAACGCGAAGCAAAGGGAAGAAAGGGGGCGACGCCGAGCCCTCTGCTCAGGAACACCAGCGCCGAGCCCTCTGCTCATGCCATGCATACACATCGCACGCGCTCACCATGGTCAGAGCATGACCATGGCGAGACCACCGCGTCTTCTACGTCACGGTAAAGGCGACGTTGACACCCTGACTGGCTCCGCCATGACGAGACACACCGCGCTCACCTTAGTCGAGGATGAAGCCCACTGGAGCCCTACGTTGCTGCACCGCACCTCGTCGGAGCGCCACCGCCTCCGTTTTGCCCCAACCACCGTGGTCGGAGGCGTCGAGAACTCCCGGAGCCCTTCGACCTGCTCGCAATGGTCGTAGAAGCACCGTGGAGTCACACGCTCCTCGAACTGGGCTCTCGCTACCACTGCAGCCTGTCCATGCACGTCGACGAACCCACACCGCCGTTCACCGTGGCCAGCCAACTGGAGCCGCCCGACCACCTCGGCAAGCTTTCCGACCACTTAGACAACCTTTCCGACCACCTAGGTGATCTCACCAACCACGTCGGTGAATCTCTCCAACCACCTCGTCCAGCCTTCCGACCACGACGGTGATCTCTCCGACCACTTCAGCGATACTTCCGACCACCTCTGCAACCTCTCCGACCACCCCACTAGCTGATACACCACTCCAAGACCACAAGAACCAGTCACAGTCTGACACATGTCAACCCTGAATTAATCAGCCTTAATTTAATCTTCGAAAATATATAACTAATTTATACGATCTCGGAAAAATACAAGACCAGGACCAAAATCCATCTAAAATTGAGCTCTATGCAATGAACCCATGTTTGAGTGCATTTGACCCTTTTGAATTTTCACTGCTTCTGTGTGCTATTCTATAGGCGTCGCTAACGCGACTATAATTCGATCACTTGCAGACTCGGAGGAGAACCGGACGGACAAGGACCGAGAGTACCATGAGGAGTACGGAGATGACTGCACTGAAGGTGCCACATCCCACCCAGCCTCGTAGCACCTATTACGCATGGCTAAAATAGAAATGCTAGTGCTTTACTTTATTGTTGTAATCACACTATGATAGGACTTGCATGGTAGAATGCTTTCTTGATGGCCTTTACCTTGACGCAACCATGCCCTTGCTCACCCAGCTGTTAGGCTAGTCACATGCTTGCTACTATAATTCATTGCTTATTACTTCTACTACGCTTGCACTACATTGGTGCATGGTGGAAAACTGGTGTTATCTGGACTATGGGGAGAGTGCTGCGTGAGTGACTTGGGTGTGTGGAGGGTGAGGGTTGTGTCGACCAAGTTGGAGTATATGACGAGCCTGGGGCAAGTCTTGCCGTGGGGTGCTACCTGGGCACCCCTAGAATGGATACCTGTGGTGGGTAAATGGAATATGAGGTGGCCCTGGGTGTGATCCTGTGATGGGAGGAGCCCAGGGTGGAGGTGCTGTGGTGGCACGGTAATGGAAACCCTGATGAAGACATTCTGGCTTGGTCATCCCTAAGGACTTACTAGTACTCAGATTCACCGGAAAGCCTTACGTACCACTCGCCCTATATGGTGCGGGACGGCCGGACTACTTGGTAGGATATTGCCACTACTGCTTGGTTGATAGCGGACAGTGTGAGGAAGGTACGGGGTGCAGAGGATTTCCCCCACACCCTTCCGAGACTTCATGGAGACCTTGTGGACCCGGCTCATGACTCACAGTTTCAGCCACCCCAGACCAGGCTTGGGGTGTACCAGGGCTGAATGGTAGAGTGGCATTATCCTAGGCTAGCGAGCGGCCGGAATCAGCCTAGTTGACGACGGTCAGCAAGGAAGGCAGATCTTGTGGTTATGTAAAACCTCTGCAGAGTGTGTGGTTGATCGATCGATACATATGCCGACTCGTCGGCAATGGACCTTTCCTGGGTTTCGCTTAAACTAGATAGTGAGATGAGTCCTTCTCTTCTCCCCCTGGGAGTGAGTGTTCGGACGTAGCCAGGGGCTACGGGCCATGAGACAGTGCCGAGAGGGAGTTGGCCTGTCGTCTGAGCGATGGTATGTGTGTGGTATGGAGATGGCGTGGAGATGGTGGTATATCGATCCCAGGATCGAAACCTGGCTCGGGAATGGGAAGTGGGGTGGAATGTGTGAGAACGGTGTTAAAACTTGACCAACTATTATTATGTACTTGATATGCTAAATACATAGGAAACCCCAGCCTTATAGGTTCCTTTTTGACTATATCCAACTTGCATCCAATTTCCACAAAGCAATGCTCATAGGGTTGGGAGTGGCCTGTACAAATTGTACTGATAAATTTTGGCACACAGGTTCTGCTGAGGAGTATAGCTCCGAGGAGTTTGACGGTTGAGGGGTTCATGCCTACGCTCGAGTTTGGCGATCTTATCTTTAAGCTGTTCTGAATGAATGCTACTTTTGATTCCGCCAATACGGCGATGTAATAATTTATGTATTCCGCACTATTTGTACTCTGATATTATCGTTGTATGGATATGATATTCAACTGGAATTTGGGTAATATGATCTACAACGGTCTTATTACACTTCGACTATGTGGATTTCCTTTCGTGGAAATCGGGGTCGCTTCAGTTGGTATCAGAGCCATACTTGACCATAGGACGAAACCCTTAGAAATGGACGATAGAATAGGACATGAACAGCCCTTCTTTCGGTTATATACCGACCCTACATTTACTTTCTATGCAAGGCTTATCTATTTATTGACCTGCTAACACCTGATCCTTGAAACATGCAGATGGCAACGAATGACGAATGGCCGCCTCTAGGACCGCTACCTCTGGACCACGCCAAGCTTACCTTTGACTTACGTGAGCTCGGGGGTTTTGCACAGACCCTCTGCCGAGTCCTCGTCACGTTAGGAGTCCCCGACGAGCTTGTCAAGGTCACCTGTACCAGGAAGTCAACTCAGGGAGGAGGAATCGAAGGACCAGTTGTCACCTCAGTCGAGTTCCTAGCTAGCACCACCTTACCGACTGTCCCAGCTTTCACCGAGTTGACTATAGAGGACACAGTTGAGGAGGGACTGCGAGCTGTCTCACACAAAGCACTTCGCAGAGTGATGAGGGACCACTACGAGCACCTGAAGACGATAGAGTTCCGTCTACTTCCCCAGGCCCTCGACCTCAGCCTTACCCCTAGCGAGCAGAGTTTTGCAGCCGGCAGAGTTATCCTTGCAGAGGAGGACAAATGCCTTCGTGTCTTAGCTATTCACCTACTGGAGCAGGACAGGTATGTGACCCAGCTTGAGCAGAAGAGACGTCAGGACCGGGCTCTTCTGTGGGAGTGCCAGGAGCGAGACTCGTAGGGAGCACAGGAGCGAGCTAGTCTGCTCGAGACAGTTGCCAAGCTACAGGACAAGTTTAACCGTCGTGAAGAAGTCCACAGAGCCGAGGTCGCTGACTTATAGGACAAAGCAGCCGACCTAGGCAACAGGAACTGCTACCTCGACAGCAAGGTCTTAGTGTTGCAGAGAGAGTTGGATGACAAGAAGGCCGAGTTCCACCGTAGAGGAGACAGAGAGAGGTCCAAGGGGATTGATATGCTGGAAATCCAATCTCAGAACAAGACCATGACCTAGGAGCTGGAGGAGTTCAGGAAGAAGGCCGTTCGCAACTAGGGTCACCTGATCGAGGCACTCAGGTAGACCGAGTACCTATAGGACAAGTGTGAGAGGACTTGGCAGGCTTGGTAGAAGTCTGACAAGAAGCGCCTCAGGGAGATGAAGGGAATGTGGGATCAGCTACCCAAGGAGATTCGCAGCAAGACGAAGCCTAGGATAGAGGAGTTTGAGTTAGCACCAACTCGCCTCAACCTAGACGCCTGCCCTACTCTACCTGGAGCCAAGCCTACTGAGGAGCTCGCCGAGGCCTTGAAGTACGTGTCCCGACTTCACAAGTCTGACGAGGAGATCGAGATCGAGAACAGTCGTATCCTAGCTGCGGTGTACGAGTTAGAGTAGATGACCCTGCGTGGTCATGAGATATGTCAGTAGCTTCCATGAGTTGTACCCCATGATGTACCCCTTATGAGATGTATTATGAGACACTATGCATAGTACGATTCTCGCACGTCTTCAAGTGTAGCTACTGGAGATGATGCTATGTAATAAAACCCATGTAATGAATGTTTTGGATCTTATTGCATCTTATGGATCTTATTGCTTCTTTGTAATGAGTGTTGGATGGTATAAATATTTTTCTTAAATCGTCAAAATCATGTAATCATATTGAATTATAAGCACTTACGGCACAAGCACTAAAATTCCTATGATCCGTATTGCAGATGCCGAACCGCCGATCAAATCGCCTAATGAACCGTGGGCGTGCGCCCACCCCTGAACCAGCTGAACCAAATGGGGGCCGTGGTGCCAACAACCGTGGCTGTGGCCGTGGACGTGGACGTGGTGGGATACCCTTCAACCTAGAGAATACCCCGCCACCTGCTGAGGAGAACATTCCGCCACCACCACCACCGAACCTGGCAGAAGTGATGGCACAACAGACCCAGCTTCTTGCTGCTCTTATTGAAGGAGCAAACCGTCGCCAGGGAGGTCAGCAGAATGATTTCCAAAGGAAGCTGGAAGGATTCCTGAAGCTAAGGCCACCTACCTATGATGGTACCGACCCTAACCCACTTGTTACCGATGACTGGCTCAAGGAAATGGAGAAGAAGCTTGACCTCACCACTTTCACCGACGATGAATGTGTTGAAGCTGCCGCACACCAGCTCACAGGTGCAGCACGCACCTGGTGGGACAGTTTCAGTGATTCCCATGAGGACCCTCCCAATATCTCATGGGATGAGTTTGCCGAAGCATTCACTAAGTATCACATTCCCAAGGGTATCATGGAGGCCAAAGCCAAGGAGTTTCGCAACATCAAGATGGGAAAGGACAAGGTGACTGAGTACACTACTCGTTTCACCAACCTTCTACGCTATGCCCCTTCCTATGTTGTGAACTCTGAGAAGGAGAAGCTATACTATTACCGCAAGGGACTTAATCCGCACATCAAACTAAAGTTTGGCGGTATTGAGAGTAACACACTGCGTGCTCTGGTGGATCGCTGCATCCAGATTGAGAAGGACCGTGCTGAAGCTGGAGAGGAGTACAGGGAGAGAAAGCGTAAGCCTGAGGATTCTTTCCGTGGCCGTGATCGCAAGAGGTTCCACAGAGATGCACCATCCAGGGAACGCTGATGCCACAACAGGGATGACAACCCTGGATCGAGTAGGGGAAGTGGAGGCTACACTGCCAAATACTCCCGCCCTGCTCAGGATCGTTACACCCAGGACTGTTATGCTTAGGACCACAACACTCAGGACCGTTTCAACCGTCCCCGCACTGTAAACGAACGCCCAGCACAGAACCGCTCCGCACCAGGCACTGGAAACTGGAAGACACCCGCGCCAACCCCTACAGGCGGTGCGCCTTTCACCTGCTTCGCTTGTGGCCAACCGGGTCACAAAGCCGCTGAATGTCCTCAGAACTCAGCCGCTCAGAAGTCTCAGTTCAAGGGATCTGCTACCCGTGGACGTCTCAACCATCTGGACGCCGAGGAAGCACAGGCTGCTCCTGACGTTGTGTACGGTATGTTTTTAGTTAATGGCAATACTGCATCAGTTCTATTTGACTCTGGAGCAACTTGTTCATACATATCATCCAAGTTTGCATGAGAGCATGATCTGCCTGTAACCCCACGTGAAAAGCCTATCATCACTAGCCCACCTTTAGGAGACCTAAAATGCACCCACATCTGTAAGGGAGTGAGTCTTACCATTGCGGGTCTTATCTTTAAAGCCGACCTAACCCTGTTACCTTCCACTAACCTAGATGTCATCTTAGGCATGGATTGGTTAACCATTCACCGAGGCATCAAATCATGTTCACCTAGATATGTCCAAGTGACCCACCCATCAGGCCAAGTCATTAGATGTGAACCCCAATCCGGAAAGTCCACCTCTATCCTATGTGCCCTTAAAGCAAGTTTAGAATCACAAAAAGAGGAAAAGACAGTTCATGATGTGCCTGTGGTCAGAGACTATCCCGATGTATTCCCTGAAGAATTACCGGGTATGCCACCAGATCGTGATGTAGAGTTCATCATTGATCTTTTGCCAGGAACAGGACCCATTGCCAAGAGACCCTATTGCATGTCAGTTGATGAACTGGCCAAGCTCAAGAAACAGCTTGATGAGCTCATCTCAAAGGGATATATCAGACCCAGTGCTTCACCCTGGGGATCCCCTGTTCTGTTTGTTAAGAAGAAGGATGGCTCAATGAGAATGTGCATTGATTACCGGAACTTGAACACAGTCACCATCAAGAACAAGTACCCCCTGCCAAGGATTGATGATTTGCTTGATCAGCTCAGAGGTGCCAAGTATTTCTCCAAGATTGATCTCAGATCTGGCTATCATCAGATGAAGATTCGAGAGAGTGACATCCCGAAGACAGCTTTCGTGACTAGGTATGGGCAGTTTGAGTTCACTGTGGTATCCTTTGGACTCACGAATGCCCCCGCATACTTCATGAACATGATGAATAAGGTTTTCATGAATGAACTGGATAAGTTCGTGGTAGTGTTCATTGATGACATCCTTGTCTATTCATCCACCGCTGAAGAACACGAACATCATCTGAGAACTGTACTTGAGAAACTAGCCCAACATCAGCTCTATGCAAAGTTCAGCAAATGTGAGTTTTGGCTACAGAAAGTTGCCTTCTTAGGCCATGTACTATCAGCTGAAGGTGTCACAGTTGACCCAGCTAAGATTGAAGCTGTGAAAGAATGGGATCAACCCCGTAATGTGACAGAAGTCAGAAGTTTCTTGGGATTGGCTGGATATTATCGCCGATTCATCGAGAACTTTTCCAAGATAGCCCGTCCTATGACCAACCTTCTGAAGAAGACTAAGGAGTTTGAATGGACGCCCGAGTGCGAACAAAGCTTCCAGGAATTTAAATAGAAGCTTACCACAACTCCTGTGTTAGCATTGCCTAATATCAGCAAGGATTTCGTGGTCTATTGTGATGCATCCCGTCAAGGACTTGGTTGTGTATTGATGCAAGATGGAAGAGTGATAGCTTATGCTTCTCGATAGTTGAAAGAACACGAGAACCGTTACCTTACTCATGATCTTGAGTTAGCAGCAGTTGTGCATGCTTTAAAGATCTAGAGGCACTACCTGATAGGCAACAAGTGTGATATCTACACCGATCACAAGAGCTTGAAGTACTTTTTCACTCAAGAAGATCTGAATATGAGGCAACGCCGATGGCTAGAGTTGATCAAGGACTACGACCTAGAAATTCACTATCATCCAGGAAAAGCTAATGTAGTCGCAGATGCCCTCAGCCGTAAGAGTTACTGTCACACTTTGATCACTGAATCCGTACCACCTGAGCTCAAGGAAGAGATTGATGATTTCCAACTTGAGATACTATCGCATGGCTTGCTGAATGAACTCCGCATACAGTATGATCTCACAGATCACATCCGTCAAGCTCAGAAAAATTGTGAAGAGATCGAATATCTCCGTGGTCTGATGAAACTAGGTTACAAGACCAACCACCACGAAGATGAACAAGGAACCATCTGGTTCAAGGACAGAATCTGTGTGCCTTCTGATCCAACCCTACGAGAGGAAATTCTGTCAGAAGCTCATGATTCTAAGTACTGTATTCACCCTGGAGGTTCAAAGATGTATCAAGACTTGAAGAAACACTTTTGGTGAAAAGGTATGAAGACAGACATTGCAGGACATGTGGCATGATATGACACCTGTAATAGAGTCAAGGCTGAACATCAAAGGCCTGCAGGATTGTTAAAGCCTCTTGACGTTCCCGAGTGGAAATGGGAGAGTATATCCATGGATTTCATAGTCGGATTGCCCCGTTCACAGAAAGGCAATGATTCCATCTGGGTGATTGTTGATCGTTTGACCAAGATTGCTCACTTTGTACTAGTGAAGACCAAGACCAATGCAGAAAAATTAGCAGATCTATATATTGAGCATATTCTCAGACTGCATGGAGCTCCCTCTAGTATTGTATCCGATCGTGGTCCTTAGTTTGTGTCCCAATTCTGGGAAGCCCTGCACAAGTCCATTGGAACCAAACTTGATTTTAGTACCGCTTACCACCCACAGACAGATGGACAGACAGAACGAGTAAACCAGATTTTAGAAGACATGCTTCGTGCTAGTGTACTAAATTATGGCTCTAATTGGGAGAAATGTTTACCCTATGCAGAGTTCTCTTACAACAACAGCTACCAAGCCAGTATCAAGATGTCGCTGTTTGAAGCTCTGTATGGTAGACCTTGTAAGACACCTTTGACGTGGTCTCAACTGGGTGAAAGATCGTTCTTTGATTCCGCTAAGATTCAAGATGTAGAAGAAGGAGTTGCTCAAGTAAAGGAGAATTTGAGAATTGCTCAAAGTCGATACAAGAGCTATGCTGACAAAAGGAGAAGAGAACTTGAGTTCAATGTGGGAGACTTCGTTTATCTCAAGGTATCCCCGCTACGTGGAACTGTCAGATTCCATGTGAAAGGCAAGCTTGCCCCTAGATTTGTTGGCCCATACAAGATTTGCAAGAGGATTGGCAAGCTCGCTTACAAACTTGAGCTACCTGAGGAATTGATGGGTGTACATCCCGTATTCCATGTCTCACAGCTACGCAAGTGTATGAGAGTGCCCGAAGAAGTAGTTCCAACTGATACACTTGACATTCAAGATACACTTGAGTATAAAGAACATCCTATCAGAATTCTGGGCAGGGATACTAAAGAGACCCGAAGCAAGACTATTCCTATGTGCAAGATCCAATGGAGCAATCACACAGAGAGAGAAGCAACATGGGAGAAAGAGTCTGACCTCCGGCTATGATATCCTTATCTCTTCGAAGGGTACGCTACGCTTTAATCTCGGGGACGAGATTCTGTTAAGGGGGTAGGACTGTAACAACCCAAAAATCCACATACCAAAAATCACAACTACAAAATTTTTGTTTAAACTCCCATGTGATGATGAGTGTCATGTATAGAAACTCAACCTAAGAGATGCATTAGGTCTAACCCCAACCCAAGTCAACACATAAGCATGGCATAACTCTTGGCATAAACATGTAATTAAATTCCTAAATAAACAAATCATGCATGCATCCTTAA
Source organism: Miscanthus lutarioriparius (assembly GCA_904845875.1). NCBI lineage: Eukaryota > Viridiplantae > Streptophyta > Magnoliopsida > Poales > Poaceae > Miscanthus > Miscanthus lutarioriparius. The sequence goes on from CAJGYO010000008.1 coordinate 73,525,421, forward strand.
TTCCACTTGTGATTTGGATTCTTTTGCTTTATGTGATGTTTAACTAACTTACTTAATATTTATGAAAAACCCTAAGTAAAGAATTATTGTTGGAAGAATAAAACACCCCTGTATAAAACTTCAACTATTTTTGAATAACAAAAATAGCCAATAGTCCCTAATATATGGGATGTATTTTGACCACCAATTGAAACACCTTGTGGGACGCACTACATAACTCGAAGCTCAAAGTTTAAACTCTAACTAAATTTGAATCGAAGCAAAAGAAATAAAAGAGAAAGGAAAAGGAGGGAGGCAATAGCTCAGCCCCGCCTGCCTCGACCAGCCCAGCTAGCCTAGCCGAGCCACGCCTGCCCTTTCACGCACACAGCCACTGACGAGTCAGACCCGCCCGTCAGTCGTCACGCGCCGCACGTAGCCACATCGCGCCAAGCGCCTAACAACCGGACCCCACGCGTCAGCCACCCCAGCCACAGTGTCGTCTTCCTCCCCACGCCGGCACCGCCTCTGACCGAGACCTGACCGAAGTGACAGACGCGGGCCCGGGGTCACGCACATCTCATGACCCTATTTCCCCTTGAGCCGCGCCTATGCTACCGCACGCGGGCCGTTGGATGCGTCGCATGCATCACCACCGCCCAATCACCATCCGCCATTGGAGCCCTTGAAGCTCGGCTATAAAAGCCAACGCTCGTGAGCCCTAACCCTCAGCCCGTTCGCCGCCGCCACTGGTGGCACAGCACCACCCAGCGTCAAGCCGAGAGAGAGGGAGGAGGAAGAAGCAAGGAGGAGAAGGAAGCCGCTGTGGAACCGGACCTCGCTGGAGCCAGGAGCGCCGCCCCGATCGGCTACAGCGACGTAGCTTTTCGGCACGGCACTGCATCGCCTCATCACGGCCTCGCCTCGCCACCGCACCGCCATCCTACTACCACGAGCCCTACAGTGAGCCACGTCGTTCGCCGCTCACCATGCTAGCCGTACTCACCATGAACGCCACCGCGTTCCCGCACCTGGGGAAAACGCAGAGGCGGAGCATTTCCCCTCCTGGACACGCTACACACGCACCACACACGCACAAGCCCAAGGCACTGGCATCACCGACCCCTAGCTACTCAGGAACACCGGCACGACCATACCTAGCCTCTCGGACGCCATGAAAGCACCACGTCGGAGCACGAGCTCTTGCTCTGGCTTAGCCAACCAGTGGAATAGAAGGACCACCACGACCCTCTTGATGAGCCAAATGGAAACGCGAAGCAAAGGGAAGAAAGGGGGCGACGCCGAGCCCTCTGCTCGGGAACGCCAGCGCCGAGCGCTCTGCTCATGCCATGCATACACATCGCCCGTGCTCACCATGGTTAGAGCATGACCATGGTGAGACCACCGCGTCTTCTATGTCACGGTAAAGGCGACGTTGACACCCTGACTGACTCCGCCATGATGAGAGACACACCTCGCTCACCTTAGTCGAGGATGAAGCCCACCGGAGCCCTGCATTGCTGCACCGCACCTCGTCGGAGCGCCACCACCTCCGTTTTGCCCCAACCACCATGGTCGGAGGCGTCAAGAACTCCCGGAGCCCTTTGACCTGCTCGCAATGGTCGTAGAAGCACCGTGGAGTCACACGCTCCTCCAACTGGGCTCTTGCTACCACTGCAGCCTGTCCATGCACGTCGACGAACCCACGCCGCCGTTCACCGTGGCCAGCCAACTGGAGCCGCCCGACCACCTCGGCAAGCTTTCCGACCACTTAGACAACCTTTCCGACCACCTAGGAGATCTCACCGACCACGTCGATGAATCTCTCCGACCACCTCGGCCAGCCTTCCGACCACGACGGTGATCTCTCCGACCACTTCAGCGATACTTCCGACCACCTCTGCAACCTCTCCGACCACCCCACTAGCTGATACACCACTCCAAGACCACGAGAACGATCCACGATCGACACGTGTCAACCCAATTAATCAAATTTTAATTTAATCTTGAAAATATATAACTAATTTATACGATCTCAGAAAAATACAAGACCAGGACCAAAATCCATCTAAAATTGAGCTCTATGCAATGAACCCATGTTTGAGTGCATTTGGCCCTTTTGAATTTTCACTGCTTCTTTGTGCTATTCTATAGGCGTCGCTAACGCGACTATAATTCGATCGCTTGCAGACTCGGAGGAGAACCGGATGGACAAGGACCGAGAGTACCATGAGGAGTACGGAGATGACTGCACTGAAGGTGCCACATCCCACCCAGCCTCGTAGCACCTATTACGCATGGCTAAAATAGAAATGCTAGTGCTTTACTTTATTGTTGTAATCACACTATGATAGTTCTTGCATGGTAGAATGCTTTCTTGATGGTTTTACCTTGACGCAACCATGCCCCCTCGCTCACCCAAATTGTTAGGCTAGTCACACGCTTGCTACTATAATTCATTGCTTATTACTTCTACTACGCTTGCACTACATTGGTGCATGGTGGAAAACTGGTGTTATCTGGACTATGGGGAGAGTGCTGCGTGAGTGACTTGGGTGTGTGGAGGGTGAGGGTTGTGTCGACCAAGTTGGAGTATATGACGAGCCTGGGGCAAGTCTTGCTTGGTGTGGTGCTACTGGCACCCCCGGAATGGATACCTGTGGTGGGTAAATGGAATATGAGGTGGCCCAGGTGTGATCCTGTGATGGGAGGAGCCCAGGGTGGAGGTGCTGTGGTGGCATGGTAATGGAAACCCTGATGAAGACATTCTGGCTTGGTCATCCCTAAGGACTTACTAGTACTCAGATTCACCGGAAAGCCTTACGTACCACTCGCCCTATATGGTGCGGGACGGCCGGACTACTTGGTAGGATATTGCCACTACTGCTTGGTTGATAGCGGACAGTGTGAGGAAGGTACGGGGTGCAGAGGATTTCCCCCACACCCTTCCGAGACTTCATGGAGACCTTGTGGACCCGGCTCATGACTCATAGTTTCAGCCACCCCAGACCAGGCTTGGGGTGTACCAGGGCTAAATGGTAGAGTGGCATTATCCTAGGCTAGCAAGCGGCCGGAATCAGCCTAGTTGACGACGGTCAGCAAGGAAGGCAGATCTTGTGGTTATGTAAAACCTCTGCAGAGTGTGTGGTTGATCGATCGATACATATGCCGACTCGTCGGCAATGGACCTTTCCTGGGTTTCGCTTAAACTAGATAGTGAGATGAGTCCTTCTCTTCTTCCCCTGGGAGTGAGTGTTCGGACGTAGCCAGGGGCTACGGGCCATGAGACAGTGCCGAGAGGGAGTTGGCCTGTCGTCTGAGCGATGGTATGGGTGTGGTATGGAGATGGCGTGGAGATGGTGGTATATCGATCCCAGGATCGAAACCTGGCTCGGGAATGGGAAGTGGGGTGGAATGTGTGAGAACGGTGTTAAAACTTGACCAACTATTATTATGTACTTGATATGGTAAATACATAGGAAACCCTAGCCTTATAGGTTCCTTTTTGACTATATCCATCTTGCATCCAATTTCCACAAAGCAATGCTCATAGGGTTGGGAGTGGCCAGTACAAATTGTATTGATAAATTTTGGCACATGTGTTTCACTGAGGAGTATAGCTCGAGGAGTTTGACGGTTGAGGGTTCGTGCTCACGCCGAGTTTGGCGATCTTATCTTCAAGCTGTTCTGAATGAATGCTACTTTTGATTCCGCCAATGCGGCGATGTAATAATTTATGTATTCCACACTATTTGTACTCTGATATTATCGTTGTATGGATATGATATTCGACTGGAATTTGGGTAATATGATCTACAACGGTCTTATTACACTTCGACTATGTGGATTTCCCTTCGTGGAAATCGGGGTCGCTTCACTGTCCGCGCGCAGACGCGCAGCTGACGGCCACGTTGTGCCGTCCTTCCCTGTCCACCCAGGTCGTGTCTATGAGGTTGGTGGCGATTCCTCGCCCTCACCCGCACGCGCAAGCGCTCTGTCACGCCGGTCCTGCAGTCCCAGCTCTTGTTTTCCCCCCGGCTCCTCCGCAGTTCCACTGTGCACCGAGCCGCCTCGCCAACCACCGCGCCTCACGCTACGTTTCCCCAATGCAACCGCTCTTCTCCCTCTCACCTAGGCCTGTCGTGGCTCCTTTCATTCCCCCGTGCGTCGGCACCCCCTCCTCTTCCTCCCCGCGCTGCCCAGCCGCCGTCCGCGCCCTTGCCTCGAGCCACGTGCAGATGTGGTGTCGGTGCGTCCCCTGCCACCGGGTCACCGAGGAGGTTAGCCATCACCCGGAGGATGCTCGTGCGCAGCTCCGCTCGCCTCGAGCCTCCTTTGCGCCGATGTCGCTGTGCCCCGCCGTGGTCACACGCCACAGTGCGTTCGCTGGTGCCGCCTTTCTTTCCCCGGTTGGGACCGCAGCCCTCGAGCGCGCTGGTCATCCGCTCCACGCCGCCGAGCCAGCACCTCCACCAGCTCCGCCGTTACCACCTCCCCTGCCACGGCCGGCATGCCCGCCTCCATGGCTCGCACGGGCAGGCTTCCGGGGGCCAGCTCGGCTCTTGGCGCGGCCAGCCCGAGGCCGCGCGGGTCCCCGTGTGGCTCATCGACGGGTTGTCCGCTGCCGACGTGCCTTCCCCGGCCCCACAGCACCGCTGCTACCGCCGCCGGCCGGTGCCTTCGATCCGTGCTCTGCTTTGGGGAGAGAGGGAGCAGGTGAGAATCTCGAAATAGATAAGGCTGCAGGGTTCTTATTGCAAACTACGTGACTCAAGTGAAAGTGCTTATGTCCTGTGGGTCGATTTAAGAAAAGTACAGGGACCTCATCGTAAAAATATCACCACCGCCCTGCCCTGGCCACGTGCGCCGGCTTGCTGGGCCGCGCTTGGGCCAGCCTTGGGCCGCCGCAGCGAGCGCGTCGGTGGGCCGCCAGTCTGGCTAGCTGGGGCGTGTGCGCCTGGGCCACTCACGCCTGCGCCCGCCTAGGCTGGCCTGGTGCTACCCGCGCCTGGGCCACGTGCGCACGCTGTGCGCCTGGGCCGCGCGATCCGTTGGCTAAATAGGTGGCCGCTGGCCCATTTAGTTTTCTAAAGCAAGTGTTAATTAGTTTCGGAAATAAATTTGTAAAATCAATATAAATTTGTGTAGTTGTTCAAAAATTGCGAAACTAATTTTGTTAGGCTCCTAAAATCATGATCTAACTACTAGTATATTTTGTTCATATAGTTTGACAATATTTTTGGAAGCTATACAATTATTTTGAGATACTTGACATGGTAAAAATATAAACTTGTAGGAATTATTGTGATAAATTGGAAATAGTGTTGGATCTAAAATTTTTACCGTAGGTTCTTAGCCATATTAGGTATTCACTGTAAATTTTGTAGCTTCCGAATAATTAGTTGCTAGATAAATAATGATGCCCTATTCCAATAAAGATTAAATCGCGAAATAACGGGGTTTGTATAACTGAAATACTATTTGGGAAATGGCGTCTTTCTTGATGATGTTGATACGTAGATTAGTACGTTAGTCATTAGAGCTAACTTGTTAGTTCACAGTATGTACTCTGTTTAAGAGATGTTGTTGTCTTGTTAATTAACTATTGTATTATTTCTGCATCGCATTGCACATCATAATAGAAACAATGTTGGTGGATCGATGGTATCAACTGGAGTAGCTGAAAAGATGGTGCCAAGGATCATGCCGCCAAAATGGAATGCTAACTTTTGGTTATATTTTACCCAGGTAAGCTCCGGTGTATAACCCCTATTTTGCTGCACTTTAAATTATAATTGTGCATTAAGTTTTAAGGAGTTGAATGAAACCCACTTGCATATATATATATATATATATCCCATGAGCCGTACTAGTATGACAGGATCGTGTAGATTGCTATGCTACAGGACTCCGGTAGAAGTCGAGTGATTACCTATCACTCGCGAGATATAGGAAATATATTACTGTATTATTATCACTTGGAATATATAAAATGGGGAAAAGGAAAATGGTGACCGGGCAGGGAAATGGTTTGGGTATTGGTGAGTGTGAGAGGTTGTGTCCTGCGGCCACGGGGCATAGCTTGGTTACACTGCATTCCCTGTCTGTGTCGGTTAAGAACCGGCCGTTGCATAAGACTCTAGGCAAGTCATAGACTTATTATCCTAAGCACATACTTGGGTATGGGCGCTTGGAAGACTTGTTACTCTCTTGTCACGAGTTCTGGCTCTTTTCGGACCGACTGTCATGGTGGTTTTTGGGTTAGGAGGTCCTTACACCGCACTGAGTCCGGGACTCAGGGGCAGGGGCTTGGAGTCTCAGTTTGGACGAGGACCTGGACCCCGTGATAGGAGGGTAGTGGGTTGGTCCAGCTTGTGCCCGGGGTACAAGCGGGGCATGTGTTTTTGAGGTACCCAGCTGGAGGCATTGATTCATGAATCACCGGCGTTCCAGTACGACTTGTCTTAACTCTAGCACTGTAGTAAGAACTGAAAGATGAAATATGAAAAAAGGAAATCTGATTGCTTACCACCTGCTTAAAAATAGCACATGTGCTTACATAGAATGGGTAGTTAATGAACTAATGCACTGCTAATAAAAATCGAATATAAGGACACACTTTTAGTAATGCTCCTGCAGATGCAATAAACCCACAAGCCAGATAGCCTTGCATATCTTTGGAGTCTTTTCTTTCCTTCTGTCGGGTAAGTCTTGCTGAGTACAATTGAGTACTCAGGGTTTTATTTCCCCTGTTGCAGGTGACAGGTGGATGCTAGAGCCGACTCTTGTGTGTGGATTACTCCTGGTGGGCTCAGAGAGGATTTCCTTGACTTGCAACCAAAAAGACCTGCTGTTTCAACATTTCAACATAAAATGTTGAATTATTTGTCGGAAACGTTGAGTTTGGTTTTGTATATAAATCGTTGAAGCAAGTTTAAAACAATGTTAAGGCATGTATAGTTGTAAAAAACCATAATCTAGCAACATGATTAGCTACATGGAAGGATAAAAAACAAATCATAAACAAGAACTATTATAACCGGGATAAATGGGTCGAATCGGATGTGTAATACTCTCTCCATCTTAAAATTTAAGAGACTATATTTTCTTATAAACCAAGCTATCGTAAATTGAACTAAATTCATGTAGAAGTGTAATAACATCTACCATACTAAAGAGGTATATATTATGAAAATATATTCCTCAAAATGTTTTTAATGATGCTCATTTGATATCTTAAAAAATATTGTTATTTTCTAATTTGGTCATACTTCATACGTAACGTATGACTGAGATAAACCTTAAATCATTTAATTGTATTTTCAAGATGGAGAGAGTATATAAGAGCAACTCCAAGAGCTTCTTTATATTATTTTATATTGATAGAAGTAGAGATTTTGTCATGCCCCAAAAATAAGACGGTGACAGTGATAATTATAAATTTTCATACACACACAAGGCAAAAAGAGGCATAAAAACCACACAGTAAGCACACTTTATTATTACTTTGAGTCACGATTACAACTTATTGGAGTCTACATCTTCACAAGGCAGCTATCCTTGTGTGCTTTTATTTTTAACGCAGCAAAGCCACCCCCGGTAGATGTCATAGCTATGCTCACACTATGCATGCATGTCTTTGTCAGTCCGCCCAGCAGTACTGCTCTCCCTTTTGTGCCTGTCAACGAGAAGAGCTAGATGAGTATGTTTACACATATTCAGCAAGAATAATAAAGAGGATAACATGTGCGAGAAATAAATATAAGACGAATCAAGCATTAGCGGTAATAACTAGTACAAAGTCTTAACGTCACCATCTCCCTCCAATGATTATTTTATACGGTGTTACCTTTCATTTGAGAACCATTTTACCAGGCACCTTGTGTGAATCCTTCACACGGACCACACCCTACCTGTGCATCACTATTTCAGGGTTGGTTGCCCAGGCTGAGTGCACCTATTACATACCCAGACGGTGACGGCAACATTTTATGTGTCATATCAGTAAGTGATGAATCATTTTTCACAGCTTACATATACGAAATATAGAGCATAAAATATAGATCAGTTAGCTCAGATAAGAAGGTTATTTGACAGGCACAGTCTTGCCTTGACTCGTTAATTAAACAGTGATACATTACTGAATGTGATTTCATGAAACACGCACCAGCTAGGGCTACTACTAGCCAGCACAGTCAAGTTTATTCATGCAAAAGGACGCATCCTGTAGATGAGATGACTATTCTAGCAAGGTGCAGACGTGCAATACCCTACCAGTGTATGGATGTGCATGCTCTATATAGATTTAGTAAAGGAATCTTGATTAACTTATTTATGTACATAACTAGCATGGATCAACAACACTAGTTCTTGACGGCATTACTATTAGTAGTAAAAGACGACGTGAAAAAGGAAACTAATCAAGTAAGTTATATTTAACGGAGTAGTATTTGTTGTCTCATGTTTGGTATATATAACGTGAATGGTGCCTAATTAACTTAGTTCTTGTCATCTGGTGTTGAGTAATAGTAAAACAAAGAATAGAACATGTCACATTCCCGATTTGCTTGAACGGCTATCTCTTTGTATGCATGAACAGCTAGTGCAGTATGAACAGCTACCTATATGTGCATGAACAACTAGCTATCTACTGCCTACAGTGGCTAGATCACAGCACGTAAAAAGGCCTAGCAAGACTAGCTGTGGCAATAGTGATAGGGCAGGGCGTTTTAGACTAGTGAAAGGTTCTAATGGCTAGAGGAGGTGAATAGCCTATAAAAATTTTCACAATAACACTTAAGTCAAATGATTAGACAATTAAGTAACAAAGCGAGTGTTGCACCAATCTACTAAAAATACAACCCACCTATCCACAGTTCTAGTTATCTATGATCTCTATGTCACACAAAAGGCTAAGTCACTACTCTCTAAGTTAGTGAACTCTCAAAGACTAACTAAAGAACCTCACTAACCAAACTAAAAAGCTCTCAAAACTAGCTACACTAAAGAGTTTGACTAAACAAGAGAATGAAAGTAAATGCGAGAGAGGTAGTGAGGGTTATATCGACGTGGCAAAAGACAATCAATCAATCACAATGAATACCAATGAAATCCTCAGAAACAAGATAACACAATGATTTTTCACCGAGGTTCACTTGCTTGCCGGCAAGCTACGTCCCCGTTGTAGCGATTCACCCACTTGAAGGTTCACGCGCTAGTAGGCATCACACGCCTAACCCGCAATCGAGTGCCGCACAACTAACACAAGATGGGGATCCACAAGCTACGAGCAATCCACTAGAGTATCTTTTGGCTCTCCGCCGGAGAAAGGTCAAGAACCCCTCACAATCACCACGATTGGAGCCGGAGACAAGCACCTTCCTCCGCTCGACGATCCTTGCTGCACCAAGCCATATAGGTGGCGGTAACCACCAAGAGTAACAAGCGAATCTCGCAGCAAAACACATTCACCAAGTGCCTCTAGATGCAATCACTCAAAGCAATGCACTTGGATGATTTCCAATCTCACCAAATGATGAATCAATCAAGGAAGATGAGAGAGAGGAATGGCTAGGCTCACTAGGGTGTATTCTCAATAGAAATGGCCAAGAGAGTGAGCCATGGCCGGCCAACCTCTATTTATAGAGGTTCTAAACAAATAGAGTCATAATACCCCTTCACTGGCAAATTTTAGGGCGACCAGACATAGAAAGGACCAGACCGAACTCTGCACACCAGGGTCCGATCATAGGATCTCCACCACGTGTCGCTTGCTTCAAATGATGCGCATCAAATTCTAACAATCAAGTCAGTAGCGCGGTCAACAAATCCGGACCGGACCCAGACCTCTAGGGTCTGGTCGCTCTTCCACGCGTGAGTTCGAGGGCGAACCGAGAGTTTCTAAGGCACCTAGAAACGATTGGACCCAGTCCAACGTGACCTGACCGGACCTAGAGGTGAGTCCGATCCTCACTGGCTCAACGCGCCCCGTGCCAACACACCACCATGACCGGACTCTACCACGCCAATGACCGGACTGTGGCAGAACCACCCGAAATAACACGCTTTTGGAGGCGCTCGTCTCACACTAGACACTAAGCACCTTGAAAGTGAGCTACATCGGACAATTTCATCGAGCACACCCCAAGAGAGAACTCGAAACAATCCATGTTTTACATCTAGAATCTAATAATGAGTATGAGCTTACAATACTTAGTCCATTTCATACAACAGGAGGTCTTAGAAATTATTTATTACAATACTAGTGTTCAGAGTATGATAATTAAACAGCGGAATGAAAATAAACAGATAGCGGAAATGATACGAGGATCCGTCTGTGGCCACCAGAAGAATCCTCCACACAAGAGCTACTCCTTCAAGCTGCACCTGCAACAGGGGTAAAATAAATCTTGAGTACACAATTCACTCGCAAGACTTATTCGACTAGTGGGAATAGTTTCCCGACTCTCAAGAAGTATGATAGGCAATATGGGTTGGCTGTTTTATTTTTGTTTGCGAAAAGCATTACTATTAGTTTATCCTTACAGTCAAGTTTTATTAGCAGTCATGATTACTTCATTAGTTAACCATTCTAGGTAAGTACATGTTCTACTTTCAAGCAAGGGTTGAGCCATCAAAACCATTTTACCATCTTTCATCTTCTAGTTCTTACTACGGTGCTAGACCATAGCCAAGTTGTACCGTCTCACGGAAACGGCGATTCATGAACCAATGTATCCCAACTGGGTACCCCAAAACACATGCCCTGTTTGTACCCCAGGCACAAACAAGACCAACCCATTCCACTCCTATCAAGGGGTCTAGATCTCCGTCCAAACTTGGACTCTAAGCCCCCACACTTGAGACTCGGTCTTAGTATGGTGCTTAGACCTTCACCTTTTCCCACCTCCAATCAGTCGGTTTGGAAAGAGCCGAAACCCACGACAAGAGGATAACGAGCCTTTCTGCTCCCATAAGCAAGTATGTGCTTAGGATAATAAGTCTGTGACCTGACTACCATCTACAGTAACGAACAGTCCTTAATCGACATGAACAGGGAAAACAGTATAACCAAGCTAAGCCTTGTTGGCCACGGGACACAACCTATTACACCCACCAATATCCATACCATATCCCTGCCTTGTCTCCATTTTTCCTTTCATTATTTTATCATGAGAGTAATTATAATAATCACCTATTGTGAGTAACGACAGGTTACTCACGCAACCAAAAACCTAAGCATAGCAGCTAGTCGAACCTGTACTAGTAGGACTCATATGACAGTTATATCTATACATATGGTTTTCATAAAATTCCTATAACGTAAATGCACACAACATATATAAACAATGATTATAAAAAATAAGGGTTATACATTGGGGCTTGCCTTAGGTAGGCGCGGTGTCAGCTGAGTCAGTCAGTGGCGGCTCCGGGACCTCCTCCTACATGAGAATCTCCACCTCGTACTCCTCGATGATCTCCTCGAACTCGTGATCGCCAGTGGTCATGATCTCCACCAATTCATTCTCTACGTGCATGCGATGATGATGCAATAGTTAACATTTATGCAACATCAACTCTTAATATAAGAATACGCATATTAAGCTATTAAACTAGCTCTAATGACTAAGATACTAGCTAACTATCATCTTCATCAAGCAAAGCGTTGGGTTCAACTAACAAACACCTAGCTTTACAAATGAAGGATATATCTTTATTTCTACTAATGATTTAATGTATATTGAAACAAAGAGCATTTAACTACCCCAATGTTTAGTCTATTCTAAAGCTACAAAAAAATACAGTGAGCGCATAATAATACAATGAAGCTACCAAAAAAATTTTAGGACCAAAGATAACACTAATTTACCATAAACATTTCTACAATATTTAACCTAACAATATTAAGCACTCTCAAATGATTTAATAGCCCTTGGTATCAACATGTGTATATATGAACTAAATACAATTTTAGGAACCTAACAAAATTTGTTTCATAATTTTTGGACACCTACATAATTTTATATGATTTACCAAAGATTAGCTCAAAAATTAAATTAGAAAACTATTTCTAATTCCTTATGAAAAAGAAAAATGAAATCTCCCGCGCGGCCCACGCGACATTGGACCACGCACGCGAGGTGGCCCGCGGTGAGGAAGCCCGCGCACGTCGGCGCTTTTATAGAAATGCCCCCACGCTATCCTCTATTAACACGACGACTATGTGCACTATTTCTACAGAAAGTGTTTTTACAAGAAGACCCTCGTATTAACCCGTCTTCGCATCGGATAGGTCCCCGACGCCTCCACGCTCGCCGATGCAGTATTAACCAGCACTGGGCTGCTACATCGGCCAACTAGGGACCCCCTTGGCCAATCTAGAGGACCAATGCTCACCTATGGGACAGCACGCAACAATGGGCAGCGATTCGGAGATCGGAGATGAAGTAGGGTGACCTCTCCACGTCGGCGGACAACCTGCGGTGACAACAATGACGTTTCGGTGAGCCACGATGCTAAGGGAGTAGTAGAGGTAGCGGGCGAGCATCAGAGACTCACCAAGGACTTGGTCGAGGCGATGGTTTGGCCAAAGATGCCCTGAGCAAGGCTGGCCGCGTACGTGCGGCGAGCTCGATGACGAGCCACGGCGGACACGATCACGTCAGCAGCGTTGGGACAGTGGTAGGGGTATGGCTCAGGTGCGCATGGTGAGGAGGGGTTTGAGACAAGTCTAGGGGTGCAACCAATTTGGCCCAAGGTGGTCAGATAAGAGCTACCCTCGATGATGGGTGGACTTGGTTTTATTGGCACGGTGGCGGGGAAAAGCCCCAAAATTGAAGCTTGACCGGATGCCATTCATGGCGGGGTAGGGACTGGTAGCTAGGCAGCTGTGCGACGAAGCCAACAACATGATGAATCGACTTAAGGTGATCTCTCCCTAATGAATTTAATGGCGCGCTTGACGGTGGCAGTAGAGGAAGAAAGGGAGAAAGAGAGAGATGGGGCGCGGCAGGTGGCTCGACTCGTCCTCGCCTTGGCGGGACATGAGCGGTGTGATCAAGACACCCAGATGCGGCGCTACGGACAAGGCGTGCATGCGTCCGACCGGTGTGGCCCGCATGGCCGTAGTGTGGTAGAACCGCCCGAAATAACACACCTTCAGAGGCGCTCGTCTTTCACCAGACACTAACCACCCTGAAAGCAAGCCACATCGGGAAGATTTCGTCGAGCACACCCTAAGGGAGAACTCGAATAATCCATGTTTTTCCTCTAGGATCCAATAATGAGAACGAGTTTACAATACTTAGTCCATTTCATACAACTAGAGTTCTTAGAAATACTATCGGTGTAGATAGTGACCAACACATAAATATTTGTAGTTTTGCCGTATGTTGTGATTGGAGGTGGCCTAGCACTCAATGACACATGGTTTATACTGGTTAAGGCAACATGCCCTACGTCCAGTTTGAGTTGGTCGGTGACTTTATTCCTGAGCCCAGGTGCTCGGAGTTTGCAGTGGGGTTACAAACGAGAAGGAGAAAGATGGGGGGTACAAGAGGTCTGGTCGAACTCTGGTCAGAGGGACCAAGAGTGATGGGAGCCCTGCTATGAGCTAAGTGTTCGAGCGTGTGCTTGTGGTTTGAACCTGGCGGTTCTGTTGTTGTGTACAAGAGAACTTGTTCGATCTAAATCAACTTTTCTGTTGGGAGAGAGCGCATCCCCTTTTATAGATGAAGGGGATGGCCTTACAAGTGAGAAGGAGAGAGTACGTATGCTACTAAGTCTTGTTGCCCATGTCGGCGGATATAGGATGATGGTAGGCACCCACAATACTGTTGAATGTCAGATGCACGTGGGAGGTTGTGTTGTCTACTTCGGGTATGGCAGACGTCGGCGCCTGCCACACTATTGATACCTAGAGGCATGTAAGGGGTTTTACCATGTTCACCTAGTATGGTAAATGCCGGTGCCCACAACATTGTCGATGCCTAGAGGCATGTGGGGGGAGCCTTACCGTATTTGTCTGGTATGGGACTTAATCGCGCCCATAACACTGTGGGGGAAAATATCGGCGCCTACAACACTGCTTGAGTTCTGTCATGCCAGGAGGGTCGTAGGGTACTCCCTAGCAGGTGCACAGGGTACGGACCCTAGTATTGTAGTTTGACTTGTGCGCCCCGCCATACTTTCTCCATCCATTTCCTGGTCCTTACCGAGCGAGCGTCCCCGGTCGGTTGGTCCCTGTTGGCTCTAATTGCGCCAGCCGGAGAGGGGCTATAAATAGGGGTTCCTCGCATTCCTGGTTGGAGAAGCGGGTCGAAGTCGTAAGTGGTGTTTTGGCTAGGCCTTCTGGTCAGAGAGGCCGTCCGGAGGCCGGTTGGAGACCGAAGCGAGCACTCTGATCGGAGAGGTGGGCCGGAGTCGGAAGCGGGCGCTATTCCTCCTCGGCCAGGCCTTTCGGTCGGTGATTGGATCACCCTTCTGGCCTATTGTTTAGGTACTTGGGCCGGCCCATGAGTTGCTCGTTGCTTGCAACATTGTCCGCTGGGCCGAGCCTTTGTTGGGAAGCTGGTCCGTGAGGGACCCCGAGTTTATGAACCCGACAGGAGCCCCCGAGCCCCCGGGTGATTCGGGTAGAATTGTCTTGGGGATTTTTGTCTTTGATGGTGGGTGCGCGTGAGCGCACCCGTGGGTGTAGCCCCCGAGCCCCCGGGCGATTCGGGCAGAATCGTCTGGGGGGAAGTCCTCGTGTTGCCAGCGGGGGGGGGGGGTTTGTTTTGTTAGTGGGTGCATGTGAGCGCACTCGTGGGTGTAGCCCCCGAGCGATTCGGGCAGGATCGCCTGGGGGGTTTTGTCAGCCGGGCATGTGTGCATGTATTTTAGTCGAGTTAGTTAGTTTTGGGATCGGACGAGACGGAGCTCGCGGATCTTGGCATCGGTGTGCGCCGTGGGATCGGGCAAGTCGGAGTCATGGATCCTGGCATCGGTGCAGCCCGTGCAGCCGAGGCAGTTAGTTTAGGATCGAACGAGACAGAGCTCGCGGATCCTGGCGTCGGTGCGCGTTGTGGGATCGGGCGAGTCGGAGTCATGGATCCTAGCGTCGGTGCAGCCCATGCAGTTGAGGCAGTTAGTTTAGGGATCGAACGAGACAAAGCTCGTGGATCCTGGCGTTGGTGCACGCCGTGGAATCGGGCGAGTCAGAGTCATGGATCCTGGTGTCGGTGCAGTCCACGCAACCGAGGTAGTTAGTTTAGGGATCAGACAAGACGGAGCTCGTGGATCCTGGCGTCAGTGCGTGCCGTGGGATCGGGCGAGTTAGAGTCGTGGATCCTAGCGTTGGTGCAGCCTGCACAGCCAAGGCAGTTAGTTTAGGGATCAGACGAGACGGAGCTCATGGATCCTGACGTTGGTGCATGCCATGGGATGAGGCGAGTTGGAGTCATGGATCCTGGCATCGGTGCAGCCCGCGTAGCCGAGGTAGTTAGTTTTTAGGGATTGGGCGAGATGGAGCTCGTGGATCCTGATAGGGCGAGTTTGGGGTCGCAGACCCAAGCGTTTGGTGTGCTATCGAGGCATAGCCGAGGGATGGGGCGAGTTCGGGGTAGCAGACCCAGGCGTTTTGGGTGTCTTGAGCCCCCGAGCCCCGTTGGGCTTGGTAGGGGTAGGTTTTGAGTTTTGTGCGTTACCCCATCGTTAGTTTCTCACAACCGGAGGGGCTGAGCTTTGTCGCTTGCCTCGATCACTCGGGCTCAAGTTATGCATTCGGTGAGCTCGCTAACACGTATGATCGAGTGAAATCTAGGTCCGTTGTTTGTGATGGGGTCGGCATAGCCCTCTTGTGACATTCCACTGCTCCTTTACCAGCAACTCGGCAAATGCCTGGGTCATTCTAGAGACTGACCTAGGTGGCCCGCTGACCTCCCCTCGATGGAGATTCTATGGGTTTGGCGAGAGGTTTAGGATCGAACGAGAAGGTTGAGATGACCCTAACCGCTTTGGGGCAGACTAGGCGAGGGTCGGACGGGGCTCATCTGTGTTTTCTCCCCTGGCTCTATTTGACATGAGGTAGCCTCGAGCCCTTTGTGGGTCGGCCTTCGAACCTCGATCGATCGTTGCTCATGTTGAATGAGGCAACTGCCGCTTCGTGATGCAACACGGAGCATTGTGATGCATTTCGCCGCACGTGCGATGCCTTAGTTCCCAAGCCCCCGGGCGATTCAGGGCCCAAATCGTCCGGGGGGTACGGGCATATGGAATGAATGCGTGTATGAATGTATGAATAATTATAAAAGGAAATAGTGGGGGTCGGTAGTGTTACCTTGATGACTCAAGTGACAGGGTTTGAAGGCCTCCAATCGGAAATGTCCGACCGGGACCCGTGCTCGTCGTTCGTGATGGAGTCAGCATGGCCTACATGGGGCATCCCTTTGCTCTTTATCTATCTCTCGGTGTTTTCTTGAGCCATTCGATCAACTTAGGAAGCCCAATGGTCCCTCCTGGCGAAGATCCTGTTGTTTGGTTTTTTCCAAGTCCCGCCTAGGGAGGCAGAGAGCCACCTACGCGTGGTAACGCTTTAGTTTTTGCGCTCGGCGTGTAGTAGTGGTGGGCCATACTCAGGCCATGTCCTGTCTGACCAGGCATCGTTCCATCGGTCAGTGCGCGTCCCATCGGTCAGGGTGTGTCCCATCGTTTCCCGTCCGCATTGAATGGGGGAAGGTAGAGAGTTTTTTGCTCTGATCCTTTGCCCTTCTTCAGCTATTGTGTTTCCTCCTTAAATAGGGGGAGGGAGGGGGCTTTTCGTCGTAGTCCTTTGCCTATTCTCCAACTATTGCCTCTCCTCCTTCTTCCTCCTTTCCGAGAGTGCCTGTATGCCGTGGCGGTTCCTAAGTGAGAGAGAGGGTAAGTGAGGGGGAGGACTCATAGATCCTTTCATGAATCTAGAGCGCGATGTCGAACTGGAGGCTGCCCGAGGTGGTGCTGGCCATCTTTGCCTGAGAAGGGGTGGCTTCCGCCGAAGGAGGTGGTGCGCTGGATTTATCTGCGAGGCCTTTTTTGAGATGGAGCCGTGTGGATTCTTTCCAGTGGATCTTCACCGGGTGAGCCTTGTCAGAGGGGAAGCTACCCAAGATTATGCTGGTGGAGGGTTCCGTGCCTGCAGCTGCTCAGGTTGGCTAGTTCATAAAGTTTGATGAGATCTCTTCCAGTCATGGTGGCCATACCTCGGTGGCAGCATCCCTACCCAGGAGCTGCCACGACTACAAGAGAAGGTTAGGAGCTCCATGCTCTTCTGCTGAGCCTCTATGGGTGCGACGCCCTTGAGGTACCAGTTGCGCTCACCAAAGTTGAGGGAGCAGAACCGAGCGGGTCCCTTGTGGTACCCGTTGTGCTCACTGAAGTCGAGGGAGCGGAACCAGATGGGTCCCTTGAGGTACCCATTGCACTCGCCGAAGTCGAGGGAGCGGAACCAGGTGGGGCCCCTGTGGCAGTGGTTATGTCCGGCGGTGTGTGTCGTGGCCTCTCCTTTGGCATCAGGTGATGTCATCGAGCAGCCACATTAGTATTTGGAGTAGAAGTAGTTAGAAAAGGTAATAGTTGAGTTCGTGGGTGAGCCCCCGTGTGAACAATTTTTGTATCAATTAATACATCAGTTCTGTTTTTGTGATAGAATCACTATCCGTTCCTTGTTTTTTTTATCCTAGCATAGCTTTTGTTTTTGTCCTTTCTTTTTCGCACCTGCCCATTAGTTCTGTAGGCTGTAGCTTTTAAGAACCTGGGCATGGCCTGTGGGGCTCGGCTGCTCGTAACCGTAGGTCGTGGCAGGGTGCGTTCGGTTAGGAGTAAGAACAAAGTCACATAGGGCAATCAACGGAATGGAATGCGGTTCCATTTGGGGACAAGGTTGTTACCATGTGATAGTAAAAAAGAGAGTTAGTCTTTAGTATTGTACCCTCATGGAGCCCCGAGCGACCCGGGCTAAAAGTGTTCGGGCTGGGGTGCTTTACAGGAGCAAGTGTTTGACTAAAAAGCGGTAAGACCAAATTTAGGGGAAAAACGACATAGCTGTTCAATGTTCCAAGTGTGGTGAGAACGTTGCCGTTGTCATCCTCCAGTCGGTAGGCGCCTGGTCGAATTACTTTGGTTACCGTATAGGGTCCTTCCATGGTGGCAGTGTCCGCCTAAACGGATTAAACGACCATTTAAACGACTAGTAAATGGTAAACAGTGGTAAACTATTTTGTTTAGGGGGTAAACGGAAATTAAACGGTTGACCGTTTAAACGGTAAAAAAAACAGGAAAAATGGCCTAAACGGTCTAAACAGAACAGAGATAAACAACATTAAACGGGCTAAACAGTTGTTTAAACGGCCATTTAGGCGAACACGAGGTAAATCTAGTTCAGTTTTATATGGATAAATTTATATACTTAAGTTTATTATATTTATAAATGTGTACACTTGATATGTTACATGCATAAATATCTATATTTGGTTCTCTTCACAAGCATAAATATATATACATACCAAAATAATTGATTTTTACTCGGATAAATATATATAAATGCTAGAATACTTGATTTTTTACATGCACATATATAGTTATATGTATTTTTTTAAAGTACAAAACCATTTAGACAGTTTAACTTCGTTTAAACACCATGTAAACAGTCTAAACGCTAAACAAAGGGTGACCATGTAAAGACCGTTTACCGTTTAGGAAAACATTGCATGGTGGAGAGAGTTTATGTTTTTCCTTCGTTGATTGGGTCCTCCGGAGCACGAGATCACCGACTTCGAGGATCCTCCCCTGGATCTTCCTTTCGTGGTACCTGTGGAGAGTTTGTTGGTAGCGAGCGGAGCGGATGACGGTCATCTCGTGGGCCTCCTCAAGTAGGTCGACTGTGTCTTGCTGAGCCTCCATGGCTCGGTCGTGGTCGAAAGCCTTCACTCTTGGGGCACCGTGCTCGAGGTCGGAGGGCAGCACTGCTTTAGCTTCGTAGGCCAGGAAGAAGGGTGTGAACCCTATGGATCTATGCGGGGTCATTCTTAGGCTCTAGAGGATAGCTGGGACCTCTGCAACCCATCGCCCAACGTACTTGTTGAGTCGGTCGAAGATGCATGGCTTGAGTCCTTAGAGGACCATGCCATTAGCACGCTCGACATGACTGTTAGTACATGGGTGTCCGACCGAGGCCCAATCAATCCTGATGCCATATCCATCACTGAATTCTAGGAACTTCTTTCCGGTGAAGCTAGTCCCATGGTCAGTGATGATACAGTTAGGAACACCGAACTGGTTGATGATGTCGAGAAAGAATTTGACCGCCTCTTCCGAGCGGATGTTGGTGATGGGCTTGGTCTCTTTCCACTTGGTGAACTTGTTGACTGCTATGAGTAGGTGAGTGAAGCCACCCAGGCCCTTTTTGAGGGGTCCAACCATGTCAAGGCCCTAGACAGCAAATGGCTAGGTGATGGGGATGGTTTGAAGTTCCTGTGCCGACAAATGAGTTTGCCGAGCATAGAATTGGCATCCCTCACACCTGCGGACAACCTCCTCTACATCTCGAAGTGCGGTGGGCCAGTAAAAACCTTGGCGAAAGGCTTTTCTGACCAGTGACCTTGGGGCCACGTGATGTCCGTAGATCCCGGCATGGACCTCGAGGAGGAGCTGCTTCCCCTGGTTGGTGGGGATGCACTTCATGAGCACCCCCGATGGATTCCGTTTGTAGAGTTCATCACCGAGAGTGACGAAGGTCTTGGGGTGTCGAGTGATCCATCAAGCTTTAGTCCTTTCAAGCGGGAGAACCTCCTCAAGGAGGTAGGCGAGTAGCAGCGCTCGCCAGTCGGTTTGATCGAGTGCTAATACGGCGACGTTAGCGGGTGACATCGTGATAGAGGCATTGGGGTCGGAGCCCCCGGGCACCGGTTTAGCGTCGGGGTCAGAGCCCCCGAGCACCGGCTTGGCATCGGGGTGTGTCTGGATCAGACCTTCCAGGACACGAGCGGACGGCTCGTGGAGATCATTGATGAAGATCCCGCTCGGGGATGGATCCCGCTTGGCAGCCAATTTTGTGAGAAAATCGGCGGCATCGTTGTCCTTTTGGGGGACGTGATGCAGCTCGATTCCTTAGAATTTGTCCTTGAGCTTGCGCACCTCTTGGCAGTATGCTACCATGGGGGGGCTTTTGCAGGAGGACTCCTTCATGACCTGATCGACGACTAGCTTTGAGTCACCACGAACGTAGAGTCGCATAGCACCAAGTTCGATGGTGATGCATAGTGATTGATGAGGGCCTCATACTCCGCAGCATTGTTTGAGACTGAAAAGTGGAGGCGGATGGTGTAGCGAAGCCTACTCCCATCTGGGGGAGAGCAGAACCACTCCATCCCCGATCCAGCGCCATGACGGACCCGTCAAAGTACATTGTCCAGTACTCATGGGTGCCATCTGGGGTCGGTAGCTGGACCTCCGTCCATTCGGCAACAAAATCCATGAGAGCTTGAGACTTAATGGTAGTATGAGGGATATACCTGATGTCGTGGCCCATGAGTTCAAGTGCCCACTTGGAGATCCGTCCTACGGTGTCGCGGTTGCGGACGATGTCTCTGAGCGGGTATGAAGTGATGACCATGACTTTGTGGTCGGTGAAGTAGTGCAGGAGCTTCCAGGTCGCCATCAGCATGGCATATAGGAGCTTTTGCACCTGGTGGTACTAGACCTTGGGGTCGGTGAGTACCTCCCCGATGAAGTATATGGGTCGATTTGGTTGGTGAAGCATTGTTGCATGCACCTTTGGTAGGTGGTGCCAGCGTTCTTCAGGCCAAAAGGCATGGTTACATAGCAGTACGAACCATACGGGGTGATGAATGAGGTTGCGAGCTGATCAGACTCTTTCATTGTGATCTGGTGATAGCCCGAGTAGGCATCCAGAAAGGAGAGGATCTCGCAACCCAAGGTGGAGTCGACTATCTGGTCTATGCGCGGCAAAGGAAAGTGATCCTTTGGACATGCTTTGTTGAGGCCAGTATAATCAATGCACATTCTCCATTTCTTAGTCTTCTTTTTATCAAGAACGGGATTGGCAAGCCAGTCAGAGTGGAATACCTCTCTGATAAATTTGGCTGCCAGGAGTTTGATGATCTCTTCGCCTATGGCCATGCGCCTCTCATCGTCGAAATGGCGCAGGCGTTGCTTAGCGGGCTTTGAGCCCGGGATGAGGCACAGCGCATGCTCAGCGATGTCCCGTGGTATGCCCGGCATGTCAGATGGCTTCCATGCGAAGACATCGTGATTGGCGTACAGGAAGTCAATAAGCTCGCATTCCTATTTGGCTGGGAGCTGGGTCCCAATCCAAACCGTCTTGGTTGGGTCGGTGGGGTCAATTCCCACCGCCTTGGTTTCCTCGAGCAGGCGGAAGGCCATCGAGGAGTTTGGTTTGTTGTAGTCTAGGACTACTGGGGCCGATGACTCCCCAAGCCATGGAAGCTCAGACGAGTTGATGACTGCAGTGGCGAGCTCGAAATGCTCACGGTCGCATGTGAAGGCGTGTGAGAAGGCGCTACTCACGGTGATGACACCATTCGGACCTAGCATCTTCAGCTTGAGGTAGGTGTAGTTGGGGATTGCCATGAATTTGGCGTAGCATGGCCGCCCCAAGATGGCATGGTACGACCCTACAAAGTCCACCACTTTCAAGGTGAGGACCTCCGAGCG
The DNA here is from genome assembly GCA_904845875.1 of Miscanthus lutarioriparius. Lineage (NCBI taxonomy): Eukaryota > Viridiplantae > Streptophyta > Magnoliopsida > Poales > Poaceae > Miscanthus > Miscanthus lutarioriparius. The sequence goes on from CAJGYO010000008.1 coordinate 73,547,111, forward strand.
AAAGTTGACTCGGTTGCCAAACATGACGGGCAGGTCGATCTGCCTAAGCGGGTATGCCTGCACGCTCCTAGGATCACCCCGTGGAAGGGAGAGCCCGCTAGGCAGAGTTCCAACTGAGGGATGCGCATGGCGTCGAGGGTGTCAACGTAGAGGATATTGAGGCCACTGCCTCCATCCATCAACACCTTGGTGAGGCCCTTCTTGCGGACGATGGGGTCGACGATGAGTGGGAAACATCCTGGTCTTACGATGTGAGAGGGATGGTCCCTCTGATGGAAGGTGATCGGAGATTACAACCAACTGAGGAAGGAGGGGACGGCCGTCTCAGCGGCGCATGCCTCCCTATAGCGCACCTTGTGTTGGCGCTTGGACCAGATGGCGTCAGATCCACCAAAGATCATGATGCATTCCTCAGGGTCGGGGAAGTCGTCTTTGTCCTTGCCCGCCGCACCTCCTTTCTTGGCTGCTGCCTCTTTGTCATCTCCTTCTTTCGGCCCACCGGCCTGTCGTAGCAAATGTTTGAGGAGCCCGCAGTCCTTGTAGAGGTGTGTGACGGGGTAGGCGTGGTTGGTGCATGGGCTATCCATGAGCTTGTTGAAGTGGTCAGGTAGTCCCTATTGAGGCTGCTTGCCCATGCGATCAGCTGCGGCAACCAACGCTGTGTTGTCCGGTCGGTGCTGATCCTTTTTGTTCTTCTTGCCCCTCTTTGTGGAGGGGCCCTTGTCTTGGTCCGTGCGCTTGGCCTTGCCTTTGTCCCGGCCTCCGCTGAAGACCGCTCCAACCGCCTCCTCGCTGGAGGCATGGTTAGTGGCGACGTCGAGCAGGTCGTGGGTTGTACGGGGCTTCAGGTAGCCAAGCTTGTGGATCAGGGACTCATAGGTTATCCCAGAGAGGAATGCGCTGATGATGTCCACATCGACGACATCAGGGAGGGAGTTGCATCGTTGGGAGAACCTATGGATGTAATCCCGTAGGGACTCACTGGACTCCTGCTGGCAGCTCTTGAGGTCCCAGGAGTTACCAGGGCAGACATACGTCCCCTAGAAATTTCTGACGAAGACCCTCTTGAGGTCCACCTAGTCGCGGATGCTGTCGTGCGAGAGGAATTCAAGCCATGCCCGAACATGTTCCCCCACGTAGATGGGGAGATACTGAATGATGAAATAGTCATCATCCACCCCTCCGGCTCGGTAGGCGAGCCAGAAATCTTCAAGCCAAATACCAGGGTTTGTCTCCCCGGTGTACTTGGTGATGTTGGTGGGCGATAGAAAGTGCTGTGGGAACAACGCTCTCCGGATACACCAGTCAAAGGCCCATGGTCCCGGGCCCTTAGGGCTGGGACTCTGGCCATCTGGCCGGCGACCATGCCTGGGGCGCGTTTCACCGCTCCCCTCGATGGTTCGGCCAGGATCTATGTCGCCTACCCTCACTGCCGCCCGGTGGATGTCATCATCATGTTGGGCCTGATGCTGGTTGCTGATGACGCTACGAGTGTCTTGGTGCGGACCGGGCCATTCGCGTACCAGCAGTTGGTGCAGAGTAGGCACCAGGTCAGACCGCGGTGCAGCTGCTGCCTCCCGAGTCGCGCTTGGTGGCTGTAGCGGTGAGCGGATGGAGCGATCCATCTGGCACATTCCCACTCCCCTACTGGGAGAGTGGGTGCGTGTCAGAGTCGCGATAAGGAGCTTTCCTCCTGTTGAATGGTGGTGGCTTCTACCAGCCCTCGGAGGTTCCGGTAGACCGCCCGCTCCTGGGGGTCTACGAGCTCAGGAACGCCGCGTAGAAGCATCGCCACAGCGGGGATGTTCTGGCTAGCCCGAGCAAACTATGGGGGGTCATTCCCCTCGTTCATGATGTCACGTTGGACCTGGCGAGCATGACCCCGGGCACCGCCCGTTGAGTCATACGCATGGGGCGCAGCGTGCTGTACCGAGCGCGTCGACGTAGGCGGCGGTTGGTTCTACCACCGTTGTCGTAGCTCCTCGGTGTGCCCTTGTGCGAGTGCGAGGGCCCCCGTATGTTGGTCTAGAGGGGTGTGAGTCTATACAGACTCCGCAACCACCAGCAGTTGTCCTGGAGCATCCGCCATAGCGCACTCCCAGGACGAACGGTGGCTTGGTGCCACATCGCCGATGCTGGAGCCGTCGCTCTCACCCTTGTTATCCGAGAGTTCGTGGAAAGTGGTAGGAGCATAGCTCGCCATTCCCATGAATTCGGATGCGAGAGGGGATGGCGCCAGCGTCCTTTGGAGCCCCCAAGTGCATGCATCCGCGGGGGACGCAAGGCCGCAGGGGAACCGATCGTACGGTGTTCACGGTGTGTGGACAATACGGTCCCTCCGGATAATCAGCGAGAGATAGTAAATAGAGAGTAAATAACAGTATGCACATTACTCACAGCGGGGTTTGAGCAGAGAGTTTGCTTAGAATGAAGTGCATATGCCTCATCGTTGAAGTCATCGTGTGTCTTGGAGCCGATGGAGGGCGCTCCTCCGACGGGCGTCAGAACGAGTGCCTCCTCATGGAGGTGTAGTACGCTGAGTCAGTCGGCGATGAAGTCATGGCTTCCGAAGAGGAATGCCTGGGTTAGCTCGAAGACTAGTGGAACCCACATCCCAACAGGTGGGAGTGCGGGAAACTTCAGTGAGCCAAGCGAGTCGTATCGCTTGAGCCCACCATGGCAAAGGTGGCGAAAAAGTGGGGCCATTCGATGACCAAAAAGTGTTGAACGTTCAGCATCTTCCCCACGGACGGCGCCAACTGTCGGTGCAGAAAGTGACCAACACATAAATATTTGTAGATTTGCCATACATTGTGATCGGAGGTGGCCTAGCACTCAATGACATAGGGTTTATACTGGTTAAGGCAACATGCCCTACGTCCAGTTTGAGTTGGTCGATGACTTTATTCCTGAGCCCAGGTGCACGAAGTTTGCAGTGGGGTTACAAATGAGAAGGAGAAACATGGGGGTACAAGAGGTCCGGTTGGACTCTGGTTAGAGGGACCGAGAGTGATGGGAGGCCCGCTATGAGCTAAGTGTTCGAGCGTGTGCTTGGGGTTTGAACCTAGAGCTTCTGTTGTTGTGTACTAGAGAACTTGATCGATCTAAATCAACTTTTCTCTTGGGAGAGAGCGCATCCCCTTTTATAGATGAAGGGGATGGCCTTACAAGTGAGAAGGAGAGAGTACGTATGCTACTAAGTCTTGTTGCCCACGTCGACGAGTACAGGATGATGGTAGGCGCCCACAATACTATTGATGTCAGATGCATGTGGGAGGTTGTGTTATCTTCTTCAAGTATGGCAGACGTCGGCGCCTGCCACACGGTTGATACCTGGAGGCATGCAAGGGGTTTTACCATGTTCGCCTGGTATGGTAAATGCCGGTGCCCACAACACTATTGATGCCTAGAGGCATGTGTGGGGAGCCTTACCGTATTTGTCTGGTATGGGAGTTAATGGCGCCCACAACACTGTAGGGGAAAATGTCGGCGCCTACAACACTGCTTGAGTTCTATCATGCCAGGAGGGTCGTAGGGTACTATCTGGTAGGTGCACAGGGTACGGTCCCTGGTATTGGTTTGACTTGTGCACCCCGCCTTACTTTCTCCGTCCATTTCCTGGTCCCTACCGAGCGGGCATCCCGATCGGTTGGCAACAATCGGCTCTGATTGCGCCAGTCGAAGAGGGGCTTTAAACAGGGGTTCCCCACATTCCCAATCGGAGAAGCGGGTCGGAGTTGTAAGTGGTGTTTTAGCCAGGCCTTCTGGTCAGAGAGGCTATCTAGAGGCAGGCTGGAGACCGAAGCGAGCGCTCTGGTCAGAGAGGCGGGCCAGAGTCAGAACTGGGCATCGTTCCTCCTCGGCCAGGCCTTCCGGTCGGTGATTGGATCGCCCTTCTGACCTATCGTTTAGGTACTTGGGCAGGCCCATGAGTTGCTCGTTGCTTGCAACGTTGTCCGCTAGGCCAAGCCTTTGTTGCAAAGCCAGTCCATGAGGGACCCTGGGTTTATGAACCCGACAAATACCTTATTACAGTACCAAGTTTAGAGTGCGGAATTTAAACAGTGGAATTACAATAAACATCTAACGGTAGAATACAAGGATCCGTCTGTGCCCACCAGAAGAATCCTCCACACAACAGCTACTCTTCAAGCTGCACCTGTAATAGGGGTAAATAAAACCTGAGTACATGATGTACTCGCAAGACCTACCAGACTAGTGGGAATAATTTCCCGACTCCAAAGGATATGATAAGCGTTATGGGTTGCTGGGTTTACTTTTCGCGTAATGCAATACTAGTAGTGAATCCTTATGTATGTTTCGTATTAGCAGTCATGATTAGTTCATTATCTAACCATTCTAGGTAAGCACATGTTCTACTTTCAAGCAAGAGTTGAGCAAACAGATCCATTTCACCACCTTTCATCGTCTAGTTCTTACTACAGTTCTAGATTGTAGATAAGCCATACCAGATTACCTAGCGATTCATGAATCAATGTGCCCAGCTAGGTACCCCGAAACAAACGCCCCACTTGTACTCTAGGCATAAGTAGGACCAACCCACCACTCTCCTGTCAAGGGGTCTAGGTCCCCATCCAAACTTGGACTCCAAGCCCCCACACCTGAGTCTCGGACTCAGTGTGGTGCTTAGACCTCCACCATCCCCACCTCCAATTATTCGGTCTAGAAAGAGCCTTCCCTGCTCCCATAAACAATTATGTGCTCAGGATAATAAGTCTGTGACCTGACTAGAATCCAATGCAATAGCCGGTCTATCGGGTTCATAAACCCGGGGTCCCTCGGGGATCGGCTTCCACGCCAGGGCTCGGCCCAAGAAAACTAGCATGTAGTTCATGGGCCGGCCCAAGAGTCTAAAACACAACGGGCTAGAAGGACAGTCCGGTCACCGACTGGAAGGTCTACCCAAAGGAACAAACACCTCCTCGTCAACTTCTTCGGTCCACCTCTCTGACCGGAGCACTTGCTTCGGACACCAGCCGCCTCCGGGCGATCTCTCCGATCGGAAGGCCTGGCCCGAAACACTGCTTCCTACTTCGACCCCACGTCTCCGACCGGGGACCCCATAGGAAGCCTACTTACCGCTCTTCTCTGACTGGCACGGCCAGGGCCGACTAGGGCCATCCGACCGGGGACACCCACTCGGAAGGGACCATGGGCGAACGGAGAAGGCAGCCAACAAGTCAAACCACAATACCAGAACCATACCCTGTACGCCTGCGGAACAGTGCTCCACAACCTCCCTAACACAAACAGTATTGTAGGCACCGACATTTGTGTCTACAGTATTATATGCGCCATTGGACTCCTGCACGGCGAAGAGCCCCCCACATACCTCTGGGCATCGATAGTACTATGGGCGCCAGGATTCACCATATCTAGTACACATGGTAGGGCACCTCACATACCAATAATATTTTGTAGGTACCGACGTCTACCCTTCCTGAAGAAGACAACGCAACCTCCCATGTGCACCTGACATTCTACAGTGACATCAACAGTATTGTGGGCACCTACCATCATCACTGTCCTCATCGGCGTGGGCAACAAGGCTTAGTAACATCCGTACTCTCTCCCTCTCACCTGTAAAGCCATCCCCTTCATCTATAAAAGGGGATGCGCTCCCTCCAACGAGGAGGTCGACTTCTTCAAGTTGAGATTCACTAGATCGATAGCTCACAACCCTTCAAGCACATGCTTAAACACCTAGCTCATAGCGGAGTTCTGGTCGCCCTTGGCCCTTCTGGTCGGACCCGACCAGGCCTCTCGTACACCCCACCTTTCTCCTTCTCGTTTGTAACCCCACTACAGACTTCAAGCACCTAGGCTCAGGAATAAAGTCACCGACCGACCCAAACTGGACGTAGGCCACGTTGCCTGAACCTGTATAAATCATGTGTCATTGAGTGCTAGGCCACCTCCGAGCACAACGTACAGCAAAACTACAAATATTCACTAGTTGGTCACTTTCTGTACCGACAGTTGGCGCCGTCCGTGGGGAAGACGTTGTACGTTCAACACTTTTTGGTCATCGGATGGCCCATTTTTCCGCCACCCCCGCCATGGTGGGCTCGAGCGATACGATTTGCTTCGTCTCTCTGGAGTATCCCGCACTCTCGCCTATGGGGATGAGGGTTCCACCCGTTTTCAAGCCATCCCAGGCCTTCCTCTTCGGAAGCCTAGACTTCGTCACCGACCGGCTCGGCGTACTCCACCTCCACGAGGAGACTTGCGCCCGTCACCCGTCGGAGAGACGTCCTCCATCGACTCCAGGACACGCGACCTCTATGGCGTGGCATTTGCGCTTCAACCCGAGCAAAGTCTCTGCTCAAACCCCGCTGTGAGTAATATACATGCCATTCTTTACTTACTACATTCTATCTTCCGCCAAATACCCGGAGGGCCGCCGTTGTCCCCATCGTGGCCACCATACGACCGATTCCCCTACGGCCTCGTGTCTCCCGTGGACGTGTATTTCCAGGGGCTCCAAAAGATTATGGCGCCGCCTCCTCCCACGTCTGAGTTCATGGGGATGGCGAGCTACGCTCCCACCTATTTCCTTGACATCATGGACGATGACGTCGGGAGTGATGGCTCCAGCATCGGCGACGTGGCACCCAGCCACCGTTCGTACCGGGAGTGCGCTATGATGGATGCTCCGGAACAGCCACCAGCAGCAACGGAGTCCTCACGGACTCACGCCTCTCCGGGCCCTCATGCGGAGACCCCCGAGCTCACACATGAGCACGGGGAGGATCTATGACGACAGTGGCCGCATCAGCCACCGACTGCACCAGCATGCTCGGTGCACCACACTGTGCCCCATGCGCATAGACCGGTGAACGGCGCTTAGGGTCGCGCCTATCAGGTCCAACGCAACACCCCGGTCAGGGGGACCGATCCCCCGCAGTTTGCTCAGGCCAGTCAGAACATTGCCACGCGACAATCCTCCTGCGCGGCCTGTCCGAGCCAAACGACCCTCGTGAACGGGCGATCCACCGGAACCTCCGAGCACTGCTGGAGACCGCTGCTGTTCAACAAGCAGAGTGCTCCATATCATGACGCTGACTCTCGACCTCACTCCCCGTACGGGGAACAGGGACGCAGCAGATGGGGCACTACATCCTATCACCGCAACAACCGTTGAGCGTGGCACATGAGGCTGCAACGGCACCTCATCTTGACCTAACGACCGCTCTGCACCAACCGCCTATCTATGCGCGGCTCAGACCAAACGGAGGGACATGCAGCGGCGACCAGAGTCCCAGCACTGATGGCCTAGGACCACCAACCTTTGCCCAACTCCACCAGCAAGCGCCGTTCTCACCGTGCTTCAACAGAGTCCATGGTAAAGGTAAGGCCAAGCGCTAGGATCAAGACGAGGGCCCCTCCACGCAGAGGGGAAAAAAGAACAGAAAGAATCGCCGCCGACCGGCCAACTCCACATTGGTCGCCGCAGCGGATCACGTGGGCACTTAGCCCGGCAAGACCCTTCGGGCCACTTTCACAAGCTCATGGAGAGCCCGTGCACCAACCACAACTATCCCGTCAACCATCTCTACAAGGACTGCCAGCTCCTCAAGCGCCTGCTGAGGTAGACTGGCAAGCCAAGGAAAGAAAAAGGCAAAGAGGCAGCAAACAAAGAAAGGGGCGTAGCGGGCAAGGATCTAGACGACTGAAGGATGAAGTGATCTGACCGGACGCCTACCGACTGAAGGACAACAACGACAACGCTCTCTCCGAGCACCTTGGAACAGCTACGTCATTTTTTCTTTCCCTAAAGTTTTAGTCTTACCATTATTTACTTAGCGTACGCTCCTGTAAGAACACCCGACCCGAACACTTTTTGGCTCGGGGCGCTCGGGGGCTCCACTAGGGGGCTCTACTACCCCTCTATTTTGTTTTTTACTTTGAGTACTCTTTTACTTTCATATAGAGAAAACTCCTTCCTACCCGAACAGAAGGGCAATTCGTTCTTTTGATTTGCCTTACGTAGCTTTGCTTTAAAACATTCCGACTGATCGCACTCCACCTTTTCCTACGGTTATGAGCTTCAAGCCTCGCGGGCCATGCCCTAGGCTCACAAGGTTGCGGCCTATGGGACAAATGGGCAGGTACAAAAAATAAAGGAATAAAAAACAAAATTATGCTAAGGGAAAACTAAGGAACAAAAGGGAACAAGCTTCCCTGAACGGAGCAACTCCATCACAAAAACAAAAACCGGTTGCAGTCATTAACACACACACGAACATTTTACACAGGGGCTCCCCCACGAACTTAAACTCTTTACGTTTACTAAACTACTTACATTCTGCAAGCTATTAAACCGACCCAGTGGCATCTGTTGGCGGCACGACTGACGAAGGCGTAGGCTGCTCACTCCCCGGCGGCACGACGTTCGGCTCGATCGGAGCTGAGGCAATGTTCCCCCCCGAACCAGGATCCATGCTATCCGCAGGCACGGAAGCGTCCTCCCCACGCATGCTTCGGGCCATGTCCTCATGGTGAACATCCATCACCCACTCGGCGGAGACTTACTCTAACACCGACCGCGCGTGCGACAGCAAGCTCTTCCCGATCGTTTGGATGTCCCCCATGCTCAGGCCTTCAGCATATCCGCTGCAGATAGTGGCGAAGTCTAGATTCGGGTGGTATGTCGCCACCGAGGTCATCACCCCCGACGCTCCATAAAACAGCCCACTCCTGACAAGGTCCATGACTACGTCCAAGACCTCCGCCAGCTAGACCGCGGGCGTGCTGGTACTTGGCGCCAACCTAAAGACTTCCGAGACGACGAGCTGGGCAACGTTGCAGATCTGGTCAAGATCCCCTTCGAGAGCACGTCGCTCTTCACAGGACATGGCCACCTCCTCGGCATTCTGGCTAAAGTTCGCCTTGGTCATCTCTAGGTCTTGCTCCAGCGCCTTCACCTTTTCACCCAGCTCTGCAAGAAGGGCGACAAGCTCAAAAACAGGCTGAGGGAAAAATCAACACCACGAGAAAACAAAAAAGGTACGCACCGATGTGAGAGGCCTCAAGGGTGGAGAGACCCTCTGCCTACCGAGCCACCTACTCGTGCAGCCGGGCACTCGCGTCCTCCATCCCCATCACCTGACCCAGAGCGCAAGCACCTCCTGATCCGCCTCCGATCGGGCCCTCTGCTCCGCCTCCTAGGGCCTTCTGTGCCGACTCTAGGGCAGCCCGCTCGGCTCAAGGGCCGCCAAGGCCTCTTGAAGCACCGCCTCGGTGTTCACCAGGGATGCCCGCAGCCCCACCTCGGTCTCCACCTGGTGGACCTTCGCCGCCTTGAGCCCTTGCTCGGCGCAGTCGCCCGCTCCGCCGCACGCTGCCCCTCCGCCCGCGCCGTGGCCGCCTCGGCCAGCCCAGACCTAGGACTCGCGGCAAGCGGACTCCACCCAACGCTCAAGCTTAGCCACCCGGGCGTGTTCCGTCCGGAGGAAGTAAGACTTGCGGGACAACACCTTCCTTGTTTCCTGCAAAAAAACAAGCATGCTAAAAACAATCGATGAAAGATTCAAAAGGCAAGGACAAAGTACCAGAAACTCACCTCCGTGGAGAGCTGTAGGTCGACCTCAGCCAACTGCCGAGCGAACTAAGCCTGTTTCTGGGTGTTTCCGAGCTTCGCAGCAAGCTTGGTGGGTTCGGACACCGCGGCATGCCCTTGCCCCCCAAAAATGTCCCAGAGCTGACGCTCCCGAGAATCCCGGAGGATGAACCACGCCTTTGATGGGTCCTCAGGGCAGGGCCACTCTAGGTCACCCTCCGGCAAACCACCGAAGGGCCCTGCCTCCAACTAGACCACGGCCAGCTCCCACGGCGACACCGGCGGCCCCGCCGCGATATCCGCCTCATCGTCAGATGGGATCTCCACCACCTCATTCGCACGGGACGCCACCGGGCGTCCCAACTCCATCCCAGCCGCACTTCCCTCCAGCGCCTTTGGCTCCGACGGCAAGGACAAGCCGTGCGTCCCTCCACCCGGCGAGATAGGGAGCTCGCCCTCTCTCGTCTCTTCCACCGCGATCGACGGAGGAAGGGCCGTGAGAGTTACCTCCGATGCAACCCCCACCATCGGCACTGGGATCGCCGCCAACACCAACACCGCCACTGCCACCTTATCAGCAACCGACCTAGGGGGCACCACCCCCGGGAGGGAAGGCTTTGCCGCCGCCACCCTGCTGCCCCCCTCGCTCGCTGCAACACGCTGCAGGATGGGCTTCCAAGTCTCCTACACTGGAGTTGGGGCGACGCTCAGCCCTAGCATCCCTAGGCCACTGGCGGAAGGTACGGGTAAGTCACACTCCAACAAAAACTCAGCCAGCAAAAGACCGAAAGGACACAGAGAAAGACGTACCAGGAGGCGAGCGGCATAACTCTGAAGGCAGACCCCGACATCGACGGGCCTGTACGGTGAGGACCGCTCCCAGACTACGACCCGTGCTCCCTTACTTCAGCCGGGGGTGGAGTCATTCCTATCGGCTCTTGCCCGACCTGTGGGTCGCCACGACCCCTAGCTCAGGAATCCCCGACCGGAGCAACAGGCGGAACATCCACCGACTGCAAGTCACGCGGCGCACGTGCACCAGTCTGCTCCTCGGACCGACCGGCTTGCTCGACTGCATCCATGGCGGGCAGGGCCGTCCCTGGCTGCAAGTCGCGCGCCGTCACCGACCCCGACGATGAACGGGTGCCAGTCCACTCCTCGGACCGCCCGCCTTGTTCCACCACGTCCACAACAGGCAGGGATGGAACCAGCGACGCTGTTGGGGGCGCGGTGACCATGTCCGCTTCGCCGCTCGCTCGCCGACAACATCCACGCTCGTTGCGCGCTTCCTCATCGTGGGAACCACCACACACCGCGTGGCCTCCTGTTCGTCACCAGCGGATGACGTCATAGGGCTACGACGACCGCCGAGGTCACAACGACCTCCTGACTCTCCTCCTCATCGGAGAAGACTATGTCATCCACATCCATAGGATCGTCGACATGAGTTCTGACTCGATGTCACTCCTACATTCCTAGGCCCTCACGCGTCAGGTGACCCTTTCTTCTTCTCTTCCTTCTGCTGAACCTCCTTGGTTCTTTTCTTCTTCCGGGTGTCTGCCGCCTCCTTCTGGGTGGCCTACCGGGCCCTGCCCTCTGGTCCCTTTGGAAGGTGTGGCCAGGACTTGTACCTTTCAAGCCCCTATGGAACGGATGGCCTAGGATCAAGAAACAAGAAAAGGAGAGGAAGAAACACGAACAAGATAAGGTATCAAACCAGTTTGGACACGACCAAGGCATTGAACGGTATGGGTTTCCCCACATCCGTATCCTTGGGCCTCAGCTGCAACACCCGACCAAGGTGACTCCAGACCTCGTCGTCAGGTAGGTCCTCCGGCAATGCACGGTCCAGTCCGACCGGCCACCGTACATCCACATCGGTCGCGTCCTCTCCACCAACGGCGCAACCCGATGGCGGAAGAGGGTGTGGAACACCCGCACCCTATAAAAGGCCGCCCTTATGAGCTTCCGTAGCTCCTCCTCGATGACCTCCACCTTGTGCCTCTCTGGGCGGGGGGAACCCCACGACCAACTTTTCTGCTTCTCCGGCCTCCCACCGATGAACGCCGGAAATGGCGCCCCGCCGGATTCCTAATGTAAAACCACTCCCCGTGCCACCCCGGTTGGAGTCACAGGGGGAGAACGCGGGATATGAATCTCCCACACTCGGCTTCCTCTGCAGGGTGAAACCTCCCACCGACGTGGTCTTAGCCAAACTCCCCTCCGTCAGGGTCCTCCCGAAGAACAGCCGCCGGAAGAAATCCACGTGCGGCTCCATCCCAAGAAAAGCCTCAGACGGTGACAAAGCCGACAATGTGCAGCACCCCCATTGGATTAAAGTGCTGCAGCTCTGGACCCCACTCATTGAGGAGCCCGTGCAGGAACCAGTGCGCGGGGTATCCTAATCCACGCTCATGGAAGGTAAGGAAAGAAACCACCTTGTCGGGGTGAGGTTGCGGGAACTCCTCCCCTCTAGGGACCCTCCAGTGCGCCAACTCCTATGGCGGTAGAAACCCCTTCTTGATGAAGGCCTCCAGCACCAACTTCCTCATGTTGGACGACCTCCAGTCCGACATCTTCGCTCCGGATCGCAAAAGGATCAGTGAGTTCCTCTCTTCTCCCTCGCTCTCCCCTTCTTTCCTACAAACCTCCATGGCTATCAGGAATGCTCACGGCAAAAAAGGAAGAGAGAAGGCGGTGGCAGATGAAGAATAGGCAAAAGAACAAAACAAAAACCCTCTCCCTGCTCCTACTTAAAGAAAAGGAACAACAGTTAAGGAAGGACGCGCCGATCGGGGAAGGCAGAACGGCGGAGCGAGAATTTCTCTCTCTTTTCCATTTAATGCAGATGAGACGTGCCCTGAACCGATGAGACGCGCCCTGCTCAATGGAACGGCTCCTAATCAGACGGGACGTGGCCCATCGTGGCCCACCACTACTGCACGATCAACCACTACCACACGACGGGCATAGGAACCGAAGCGCCACCGCACGCGGGCGGCTCCCCGCTTCCCCAGGACGGACCTAGGGAGACCAAAAATGAAATCTCTGCTAGGAGACCAACCGGCCCCCTGAGTCGATCGAGTCACTTAGTATCCACCCCAAGACATAGGTAGGAAGCGAAGGGATGCCCCATGCAGGCCATGACGACTCCATCATGAACGACGAGCACGGGTCCCGGTTGGACATTTTTGACTAAAGCTCTCTGAACCCCGTCACTCCAGTCGTCAAGGTAAACACTACCAAAACCCCCTCTATTTCTTTATATCATTCATACATCCATACGCGCATTCATTCCATATGCCCGCGCCTCCCGGATGATTCGGGCCATGAACCACCCGGGGCTCGGGAGCTAAGAATCGCACGTGCAACGAGATGCACCAGAACGCTCCGTGTTGCGTCATGAAGCGGCGGTTGCCTCATTCAACATGAGCAACCAATAGAGCCATGGGAGAAAACCGTAGATCAGCACCGTGCGGCCCTCGCCCGGTCCGGCAGACGGGTCATCTCAACCTTCTCATTCGATCCTGAACCTCTCACCAAGCCCATAGAATCTCCATCGAGGGGAGGCCATTAGGCCACCTGGGTCGGTCCCCGGAATGACCTAGGCATCTGCTGGGTTGTAGGTAAAGGAGTAGTGGAATGTCACAAGAGGGCTATGCCGACGCTGTCATGAACAACGGACCCGGATTCCACTCGATCACACCCATTAGCGAACTCACCGAGCTAGTCTTCGAGCCCGAGCGATCGGGACAGACGACGAAACTCAGCCCCTCCGGTTGTGAGGAACCGAGGATGGGGTAACGCACATAACTCACATCGACCCCCATGAAGGCCCGATAGGGCTTGGGGGCTCAAGACAAATGCCAAGGACAACGACCTCAAACTCACCAGATCCATGACTCCGACTCGCCTGGTCCCACGGCGCGCACCGATGCCAGGATCCGCGAGCATCGCCTCGTCCGATCTTTAACCAACTAACTACGCTTTGGCTTCAAATGGCTTCACTTCCGACTGTGCTCCAAAAATCCTAGAACCGCGACTCTGAACTCGCGTAATGGCTTCACTTCCGACTACGCTCCAAAAATCCTAGGACCGCGACTCCGAACTCACAAAATGGCTTCACTTCCGACTGCGCTCCAATAATCCTAGGACCGCGACTCCGAACTCGCGTAATGGCTTCACTTCCGACTGCGCTCCAAAAATCCTAGGACCGCGACTCCGAACTCGCGTAACGGCTTCACTTCCGACTGGGCACCAAAAATCCTAGGACCGTGACTCGAACTCGCGTAATGGCTTCACTTCCGACTGCGCTCCAATGAATCCTAGGACCGTGACTCCAAACTCGCGTAACGAGTTCATTTTCGACCACGCTCCAAACTCCTAGGACCGCGACCCCAAACTCACGTCATATGGCTATGGAGCTCCGACTCGACCGACTCCTAAACTAACTAAACTAACTTTCGATCCACGGCATGCACCGATGCCTGGGTCCGCTCGCGACTCGCCTCGACCGATCCCACGGCGCGCATCGACACCAAAGATCAGTGAGCTCTGTCACATCCGAACCGAGCTATCTCCATCCATGGTGCGCACCGACGCCAGGGTATATCCCGAACTAACCTTCTCACCCGATCCACGGCATGCACCGATGTTGGGATCAGTAAGTTCTATCTCATCCCCGCGCCAAAAACTGCCTCGGCTGCGCAACGATGCCGTGGTTAACAAAATTCCATCTCAAACTAAAAATACGCATGCGTCGCTGAAACAACACCCCCCAGACGGTTCTGCATGAACCGCCCGGGCGCTCAGGGGCTACACCCATGGGTGCGCTCGAGTGCACCCACCGGCAAGATAAAAAATCCCCCGGACGATTCCACTCAAATCGCCCGGGGGCTCGGGGGCTCCTGTCGGGTTCATAAACCCCAGGTCCCTCGGGGACCGGCTTCCACGCCAGGGCTCGGCCCAAGAAAACAGCATGTAGTTCATGGGTCGGCCCAAGAGTCTAAAACACAACGGGCCGGAAGGACAGTCCAGTCGTCGACCGGAAGGTCTACCCAATGGAACAAACACTTGCTCGTTAACTTCTTCGCCCACCTCTTCGACCGGAGCACTCGCTTTGGACACCAGCCGCCTCCGGGCGGTCTCTCTAATCAGAAGGCCTGGCCTGAAAACGTTGCTTCCTGCTCCGACCCCGCGTGTCCAATCGGGACCCCGTAGGAAGCCTGCTTACCGCTCTTCTCCGACTGGCGCGGCCAGGGCCGACTGGGGCCATCCGACCGGGGACGCCAGCTCGGAAGGGACCATGGGCGAACGGAGAAGGCAGCGCACAAGTCAAACCACAATACCAGAACCATACCCTGTACGCCTGCGGGAACAGTGCTCCACAACCGCCCTGACACAAACAGTATTGTAGGCGTCGACATTTGTGTCTACAGTATTGTAGGCGTCGTTGGACTCCTGCACGACGAAGAGCCCCCCACATGCCTCTGGGCATCGATAGTACTGTGGGCGCCAGGATTCACCATACCTTGTACATGTGGTAGGGCTCCTCACATACCAACAATATTTTGCAGGTACCGACGTCTACCCTTCCTAAAGAAGACAACGCAACCTCCCATGTGCACCTGACATTGTACAGTGACATCAACAGTATTGTGGGCACCTACCATCATCACTATCCTCATCGGCGTGGGCAACAAGGCTTAGTAACATCCGTACTCTCTCCCTCTCACCTGTAAAGCCATCCCCTTCATCTATAAAAGGGGATGCGCTCCCTCCAACGAGGAGGTCGACTTCTTCAAGTTGAGATTCACTAGATCGATAGCTCACAACCCTTCAAGCACATGCTTAAACACCTAGCTCATAGCGGAGTTCTGGTCGCCCTCGGCCCTTCTGGTCGGACCCGACCAGGCCTCTCGTACACCCCACCTTTCTCCTTCTCGTTTGTAACCCCACTACAGACTTCAAGCACCTGGGCTTAGGAATAAAGTCACCGACCGACCCAAACTGGACGTAGGGCACGTTGCCTAAACAAGTATAAATCCTGTGTCATTGAGTGCTAGGCCACCTCCGATCATAACGTACAGCAAAACTACAAATATTCACTAGTTGGTCACTTTCTGTAACGACACGGTCCTTAACCGACACGGACAGGGAAAACAGTTAACCAAGTTATGCCCCGTTGGCCGCAGGACACAACCTCTTACACCCACCAATACCCATACCATATCCCTGCCCGGTCTCCATTTTTCCTTTCACCATTTTATCATGAGAGTGATTATTCAAAATAAGGGTTATGCATCGAGGCTTGCCTTGGGCAGGCACGGTGTCAGCTCAGTAAGTCCATGGTGGCTCCAGGACCTCCTCCTACGCGAGGACCTCCTCCTCATACTCTTCAATCACCTCTTCGTACTCTTGCTCGCCCTCGGTCATGAACTCCACCAACTCGCTTTCTACATGCATGCACTGACGATGCAACGCTCAATATTAAGGCAACAACAATTCTTAAAATAAGAATACATCTCCTAAGCCACTAAGCTAGCTCTAATGACTAAGATACCAAGCCAATCATCATTCCCATCAAACCAGCAGGGCTTCACCTACAAGTGCTACTTAGCAACTAAAATATATCCTTACTCTTATTAATGATTTCTTATATACTACAACTAGGAGTACTTAGCTATCATATTTCCCAACCTATTCTAAGGCTACAAAAATTACAGTGAGCACATAATAATACAATGAATTTACTGTAAAAATTTCATGGTCAAAGCTATTACCAATTAGCCATAAAAATTCCTACAAGTACTAATCTAAATAATACTAAACACTCAGAAATGATTTAATAGCTGCTGGTATCAACAAATATATATATTAACTAAATACACTAACAGATAGAGCACAATTTTAGGAACCTAACAAAATTGGTTTCACAATTTTTGACAACTATGCGAATTAATATTAATTTTCAAAGTTCAACTCAGAAATTAAAATATAAAGTTATTTCTAATTCCTTAAGAAAAAAGAAAAATGAATTCCACCCGTGGCCCACTACCGCGCGGCTCGCGCGGACACGGCCCAACGCTAGGCGACCCACAATGGGGAAGCCCGCGCACGTGCGACACATGCAAAAACACCCCTAAAATCTAGGCAAACTAAACCACAGTCCATGTTACTATTCCTAGAGACAGCACTTTTGCAAAAAAACCCTTGGACCTTTCTCTTCTTTACAACGGTGAGGCCCTCAGATACCCACGCGCGTGGTGGCGCGGCGGCGATGGCATTGGACGGACACGCCGGCTAGCTAGGACCCACGCTGGCTCCACTAATGGGCCGACCCCTATCTACAACCCTAGCGCCTACACTAGCCTAGGTTACAGGAGCGGCGGAGCTCGCGGAAGTGGTGACCATGGCGTGCGGCCATGCGCGACAGCGGCGCGGCCATGCCGGCCACCCTAAGCCACCATGGGGTGAACTAGCTAGCTCTATAGCATCACTATCTTACCCTGGTTGCGGCTGCGGTGGTGGTTTGGCCAGAGGTTCCTCAAATAGGGCTAGCCACGTGCGGGCAGTGGGATGCGGCGGCGCTGCGAGATGGCGCGACCACGTCAGTTTCCATGGCGAGGCGATAGAGGTGCAGGTGAGGTGCACAGGGTGAAGTGGAGGTGGAGGCAGAGTTTGTGGTGTAGATGGATTGACGAGGGGTGGAGCAGTGGGTGGCAGCCCTCGGCCACGGTCGGTCCCAGCCTTAATGGCATGGCGGAGGAGCAACTCCAAATTGGAGTACGTCGTGATGCAATTCAAGGTGGGGTGGGGGAAGTTGGCACACGAACGCCAAGGCGGAGACACGAGCATGCGAGATTTAAGGCAAGCTCCCACGCTCTAGCTCATCGGGGTCACGACATGAACGTGGCGGGAAGCAGGGGAGGGCGCAGCGGTGGAACAGCAACGATGAAAGGTCCTAATATGGCTAGAGGGGGTGAATATCCTATTTGAAATTCTACAAATAAACTAGAGCAATTTGATTAGTAAGACAAATAGCGAAATGCAAACTTGCTCCAGCTCTACGAGGGTTGCAAGCCACCTATCCAACAATTCTAGTTGCAATGATTACTAGACACACAACTTGCTATGATACTACTCACTAAGAGCTCTTAATCTTGCTACACTAAAGAGCTCCACTAGATGAACTTAAATAAAAAATAAGCTCTCAATTCTAATTACACTAAAGAGCTTGTCACCACTAGTTTGCAAGAATATAAAAGAGTGAGTAGGGTGATTATACCATCGTGTAGAGGGATGAACCAATCACAAGATGAATATGAAATCAATCACCGACAGAATGTCAAATGGCAAGAGACAACCGATTTTCTCCCAAGGTTCACGTGCTTGCCAACACGCTACGTCCCCATTGTGTCGACCAACACTTGGTGGTTTGGCGGCTAAGAGGTGTTGCACAAACCTCGTCCACATGATTGGACATCGCAAGAACCTACCCACAAGTGAGGTAACTCAATGACACGAGCATTCCACTAGAGTTACCTTTCGATGCTCCACCGGGAAGGTACAAATCCCCTCACAATCATCGGATATGGCCACGAACAATCACCAACTCATGCCAATCCTCCACCGCTGCACCAAGCCATCTAGGTGGTGGCAACCACCAAGAGCAACAAGCGAAATCCGCAGCAAAACATGAATACCAAGTGCCTCTAGATGCAATCACTCAAGCAATGCACTTGGATTCTCTCTCCCAATCTCACAATGATGATGAATCAATGATGGAGATGAGTGGGAGGGCTTTGGCTAAGCTCACAAGGTTGCTATGTCAATGAAAATGGCCAAGAGAGTGAGCTTGAGCCGGCCATGGGGCTTAAATAGAAGCCCCCACGAAATAGAGCCATTGGGCTCCTCACTGCACTGAACACGGGCCGACCGGACGCTCCGGTTAGATTGACCGGACGCTGGATCTCAGCGACGGTCGCGCGATGCATGCCACATGTCATCAGCTTTAAACGTTGATCGCCTGATCTCAACGGTCAAGTGATGACCGGACGCGTCAGTTAGAAAGTGACCGGACGCTGGATCATAGCGTCCGGTCGTTTCCAGTAAGGTTCCAAACGTGATATTTCACGACCGGACGATCGGTCATGCCCGACCGGACTCACCCAGCGTCCGGTCAAACAACGTCTCCTCTGTGCGCCTCACGTCAGCGTACATCAGCACTGACCGGACGCACCCTGCCAGCGTCCGATGACTTTTAGCGCCAGTGTCCGGTCGAAGACCAAAACACGCGCCCTCAGTTGCCACTGACCGGACGCTCCGGTCCAACCGAGACCAGCATCCGGTCACATACAGTGACCTTCGTCTTCTCTGTCTAGGGCGCCGGTGAAGTTTCTAACCCTTGCTCAAATGTGCCAACCACCAAGTGTATCACCTTGTGCACATGTGTGTTAGTATATTTTCACAAACATTTTCAAGGGTGTTAGCACTCCACTAGATCCTAAATGCATATGCAATGAGTTAGAGCATCTAGTGGCACTTTGATAACCACATTTCGATACAAGTTTCACCCCTCTTAGTAGTATGGTTATCGATCCTAAATGTGATCACACTCGCTAAGTGTCTCGATCGCTAAAACAAAATGGCTTCTACAATTTTTACCTTTGCCTTTAGCCTTTGGTTTTACTTTCTTCTTTTCCATGTTTAAGCATTTGATCATCACCATACCATCACCATCGTCATGATCTTCGCCATTGCTTCATCACTTGGAGTAGTGCTACCTATCTCATAATCACTTTGATAAACTAGGTTAACACTTAGGGTTTCATCAATTAACCAAAACCAAACTAGAGCTTTCAATCTCCCCCTTTTTGGTAATTGATGACAACCCTTTCACAAAGATATGAATTGTAATTTAATTGAATCCATGTTGCTTGCCCAAGCATATTTACCATGTGTAAAGGATGTGGACAAGTTTCATGAATCCCAAATGGTAGCAATTGCTCCCCCTACATATGTGCTAAGAGTTTGGATTGTAGCTTGCACATATGCTTAGATAGGAAATATGGGAGTCAATTTCTACCAAATGATGCTAAGGTATAAGAGATGGACCTTTGAAGCGTGATACCAATTGGAGTGCACCAATATACCATCCTTAGCATCATTAGTAACTAGACATACACAAAAACTAGAATACCCCATGAGATCAATATTACAAGCAAGGGTCTAGTTTCCATAGAATGAACATAAGTCTAGTTACTTTAGCCTATGCATGCTAGTTTTTCATTTCAACATTCAAACCTACAACTAGCATACACCACACAAGCATGGATATTGAAATTAAGAACTTGTACCATGCAAGCAAATATATGAAATGCACATTCAAATGCAACATACAAGTTTATGAGCTTGCTCCCCCTACTTGTGTGCAATTTTGATTGATCCCCTTACAATGTCATTTCATTTGTTTGCTCCCCCTATCTTACTATCTTTGTGAATTTCTCTCCCCCTTTGTCAACAATTAGCACAAAAAGAGGGCTCAAATTTTAGATAGGTTGGGGTGAAACCATGTGAAGTGAGGATCATTTTCCCAAATTGGTTCAATCTAGATTACTTGCAAAAGTTATTTAACTCGGTTTGATCCAAGGACAAGCTTCTTCACACCTCCAAATAAGGGTTATCTTGTACCATGTTGAGTTAAACACTTATAGCTCATTTTATAGATCAAACACTAGGTTTACAAGCCCACAAACATGTCATATGCTACCACTAGATCATTTCAAACATACAAGCAATAGTGGTACCATACAAGCATCAAATTCATTTGATTTTGATGAATGAGCCTATTCAAATGTGAAATATGTCTAGATGCACTAATCATGTCCTTAGCAAGGATGTATGCCATGCCAATCAACTTTTACCTTGGATTGCTCGAAGGAGAGGCATGTCATATAAATTGGGGGTGCATCAACACATATTGGAGAAGTCAAGTATGTTCAATTCATTCCTTAGCTTGCAAAACCTCTTTTCATCAAGTGGCTTGGTGAATATATCGGCAAGTTGATCTTCGGTGCCCACACTCTCAATGCAAATGTCCCCTTTTTGTTGGTGATCTCTTATGAAATGATGGCGGACATCAATATGCTTTGTTCTTGAATGTTGAACTGGGTTGTTGGTGAGCTTTACGGCACTCTCATTGTCACATAGCAATGGCACTTGCTTGAATTTGATTCCAAAATCACTCAAAGTAGCCTTCATCCAAAGTAATTGAGCACAACAACTACCGGCCGAAATGTACTCCGCTTTGGTGGTTGAAAGTGCTACACTATTTTGCTTCTTTGATGACCAAGAAACAAGTGATCTTCCCAATAGTTGACATGTGCCCGATGTGCTCCTTCTCTCAACTTTGCATCCCGCATAATCGGAGTCCGAATATCCAATCAACTCAAATCTTGCTCCTTTGGGATACCACAATCCAACATTTTGTGTATGCTTCAAGTACCTCAATATTCTCTTTGTTGCCTTCAAATGACTTTCTTTTGGTGAGGCTTGAAATCTAGCACACATGCATACACTAAACATCACAACCGGCTTTGATGCGGTCACATAGAGTAGGCTTCCAATCATAGACCGATACATCTTTTGATCCACCATGTTGCCACTAGCATCACTATCCAAGCTTCCACTTGTCCCCATTGGTGTACTAATAGCTTTACTATCATCCATTCCAAACTTCTTGAGCATGTCCTTGATATACTTGCCTTGACTCACAAATGTGCCATTCTTCATTTGCTTGATTTGAAGACCAAGGAAGTAACTAAGCTCTCCAATCATGGACATCTCAAACTCACTTGCCATCATCTTGCCAAACTCCTCACAAAAATCTTGATTTGTTGACCCAAAGATGATATCATCAACATAGATTTGCATCACAAACAAGTCATCTCCAAGCTTCTTGGTGAAGAGAGTAGTGTCAACCTTTCCCATCTTGAACCCCTTAGAGAGTAGGAAATCCCTCAATCTCTCATACCATGCTCTAGGTGCTTGTTTTAATCCATACAAAGCCTTTCTCAACTTGTAAACATGGTTGGGTTTCTTTTCATCTTCAAAACCGGGAGGTTGTTCAACATACACAAGCTCATTGATGTACCCATTGAGAAATGCACTCTTCACATCCATTTGGTACAACTTGATGTTGTGGGCACAAGCATAGGCTAACAAGATTCTAATTGCTTCCAATCTTGCAACCGGGGCATATATTTCTCCAAAGTCAAGACCTTCAACTTGAGTGTAACCTTGAGCCACTAATCTTGCTTTGTTCCTTATTACTATCCCATCTTGATCTTGCTTGTTCCGAAAGACCCACTTGGTTCCAATCACATTATGATCCTTAGGCCTCTCAACTAACTCCCATACTTGGTTTCTTGTGAAGTTGTTTAGCTCTTCATGCATAGCATTGACCCAATCAACATCCTTCAAAGCTTCCTCTATCTTCTTAGGTTCAATGGATGACACAAATGAGAAATGCTCACAAAATAAAGCCAATCTTGATCTTGTTTGCACACCTCTTGAAATATCACCAATGATAGTATCCAATGGATGATCTCTTGCAACATTGGTTGGTTGAAGCACTTGCACTTGATTGCTAGCATTTGATTGATCACTTGGTTGAGATGATGAACTAGCCACTTATTGTTGATCTTGCACTTTGTCATGACTAGTACTTGCTTGAACTTGATCATGTGAACCACTAGCTTGCACATTTGAGTTAGAGAGCACTTGAATCTTATCATCTTCAACATCAATCACTTCTCTAGGCCTTATATCACCAATGTCCATGTTCTTCATTGCATTGACCAATTGAGTGCCTTTTACATCATCTAGATTCTCATCTTCATCTTGGGAACCATTTGTTTCATCAAATTCCACATCATGAACCTCCTCAAGAGTACCACTAGCCAAATTCCAAACTCTATAAGCCTTGCTAGTAGTGGAGTAACCAAGCAAGAAACATTCATCACATTTTTTTTCAAACTTGCTCAATCTAGTGCCTTTCTTCAATATGTAGCATTTACATCCAAAAACCCAAAAGTATGCTATGTTGGGCTTTCTTCCATTCAATAGCTCATAAGGTGTCTTCTCCATCATAGGGTGACAATAGAGTCGGTTGCTATAATAGCAAGCCGTGTTGATTGCTTCGGCCCAAAATGAATGACTCACATTATACTCACTCAACATTGATCTTGCCATGTCAATGAGTGTTCTATTCTTCCTTTCAACTAAGCCATTTGATTGAGGAGTGTACTTGGCCGAGAATTGATGTCTAATTTCAAATTCATCAGACAACTCATCAATTCTAGTGTTCTTGAATTCACTACCATTGTCACTTCTAACTTTCTTGATGGTTGTTTCAAACTCATTGTGAATGCCCTTGACAAATGATTTGAATGTTGCAAACACATCACTCTTATCAACAAGAAAGAACACCCATGTGTATCTAGTGAAATCATCCACAATCACAAATCCATATTTGTTTCCACCAATGCTAGTGTATGTGGTTGGTCCAAACAAGTCCATGTGCATCAACTCAAATGCCTTAGATGTGCTCATCATGCTCTTCTTAGGATGTGTGTTACCAACTTGCATTCCGGCTTGACATGCACTACATAGCTTATCTTTCTCAAATGTGACATCTTTCAAGCCTCTAACTAAGTCATGCTTAATCAACTTGTTCAATTGTTTCATTCCAACATGACCAAGTCTTCTATGCCATAACCAACCCATACTAGACTTAGTGATCAAGCATGTTGACAATTGAGCTTCTCTAGCATTGAAATCAACCAAGTATAGATTCTCATATCTAAATCCTTTGAATATCAAGTTAGAGCCATCTACACTTATAATCTCTACATCATCCACACCGAATATGCACTTAAAACCAAGATCACATAATTGAACTACCGACAATAGGTTGAAGTTCAAGCTCTCTACTAGTAGCACAATGGAAATGCACAAATCATTGGATATTGCAATCTTACCAAGCCCTTTGACCTTGCCTTTGCCATTGTCACCAAATGTGATACTATCAATCCCATTGCTCTTGTTTTCAATGATTGAATTGAACATTCTTGGATCACCGGTCATGTGTTGTGTGCACCCACTATCAAGCACCCAATGCATTCCTTCGGCTTTATAATTGACCTACAAAAGAAGGTCAATTCTTTTTAGGTACCCAAACCTGCTTGGGTCCTTGTAGGTTAGTTACCAAGGTCTTTGGTACCCAAATGGCCTTCTTCTTTGGGCCCACAATTAGTGTACCAATGAACTTAGCCTTCACACCATTGGCACCCTTAAAAAACATGTAACAAGAATCAAATTTGATTGAGGATACATTAGGTAGCTTGTTCTTGTTAATCTTGCAATATTGCTCTATATGCCCAACTTGCTTGCATCTATTGCAAAACCGACCATTGCCCTTCACAAAGCTAACTTTGGGAGTGACAAAGGCCGCCTTGCCTTTCTTGGGGGTATAGCCTAATCCCTCTTTGTTGAGAGAAAACCTTTGGCTACCCAAGCACTTTAGCAAGCGGGCATCTCTACAATAGGCATTGCCTAAGGCATGAGTGAGCTCATTCACCTCCTTCTTGAGGGTCTCATTTTCCACCATTATTGAGGTATCACAAGAGAGACCATCCCTCAAAGATGAAGTGGAAGTGGTAGTGCTACAAGAAGAGTTAGTGGGAGCAACTACAATGGGCTTATAAAAAGATTCATCAATATGATCACAAGTTAGTCCCACATCACATGATACGATCACTTGCTCCTTCTTGGCTTCCTCCACTTTGACTTGCTCAATGAGAGAGGAGTGAGCCTTTTCAAGCTTAGAGTGAGCTTTGCCAAGCTTCTCATGGGCTTCCATTAGCCTCTCATGAGTGGCATTGAGCTCATCAAAGGATTGCTCAAGAAATTTTACTTTCTTGCGTAATTCTTTGCACTCCTTTCTCTTCATCTCATTGCAAGCATGCACTTGCTCACACATGTCCAAGAGTTCTTCCTTGGTGTACTCCTCATCCTCATCATCATCATTATCATCATTCCTACAAGTATCACTTTCACATTCTTCATCATCACTCACATCATATTTTACCTTGGTAGGCTTTGCCATGAGGCATGTCGATGGAGTGTCGAAGATGGAGAGCTTGTCGTTGATGGTGATGCTTGCTAGTGCTCTCTTGATAGATTTCTTGTCATCATCACTAGAGCTATCACTATCCGAAGAGCCATCACTATCCTATGTGACCACATAGCCTCCACCTTTCTTCTTCTTTTGGAAGGTCATTCTCTTTTCCTTCTTCTTCTTCTTTTCTTTGTTATCCTTTTTGAGCTTCTTCTTCTCATCCTCATCATTGTCACTATTGTAGGGATAATTTGCTACAACATGATCGGGACTCTTGCAATTGTAGCATCTTCTCACATATTCTTTGCTTTTGGTGTGATCTCTTCTCTTTCTTGCACCATAGCCCTTCTTCTTCATGAATTTTCCCATCTAGCGGACAAAGAGGGCCATAGCTTCATCATCAATATCACTAAGATCATCATCATCACTTGATTCTTTCTTGGACTTGCCCTTGTTCTTGGATGATGATGAGCTAGCCTTGAATGATATACTCTTCTTCTTCTTGTCTTCTTCCTTCTTGTCATCCTTGTCATCCCCCTCCCTTTCCACATGGTATGTCTCTTGGGTCATGACATCACCTAGTACTTGGTTGGGGGTAACCTCCTTCAATCCTCCTCTTATGATGAGCAATCTCAACATCTCAAATCTTGGAGGTAGACACATCAAGAACCGATGAGAGACATCATCATCCTTGATCTTCTCTCCCAATGCCTTCAAATCATTGACAATCACTTGCAAACGATGGAACATCTCCGGAATGCTCTCATCTTCCTTTATCTTGAAGCTTGTCAATTTATCCTTGAGGATATACAACTTGGCACTCTTCACCGCCGGTGTGCCCTCATATGTTTCCTCCAATCTCTTCCACACCTCATTTGCTCTTTCACAATCCGTGATTTGCTCAAACACCTTGGAATCAATGGCATTGTATATGGTGTTGAGAGCCATTGTATTACATTGCTTGTTGATCTTATCTTGGTTGGTGGGATCATCGGGATCAATGATAGCATAGTCATTCTCGGTCACTTCCCATACTTGATCATTGATTGAACCAAGATACATCCTCATCTTTCTCTTCCAATAATCATAGCATGTGCCATCAAAGAACGGTGGTTTGCCCCCTACATGGTTGAACACAACTTGAGCCATAATTTGACACCGAGGTTGTTAAGCCTTTAATCAAACGGTGACCATGGCTCTGATACCACTTGAAAGGTTCAAATATGGCTAGAGGGGGGGTGAATAGCCTATTTGAAATTCTACAAATCAACTAGAGCAATTTGATTAGTAAGACAAATAGCGAAATGCAAACTTGCTCTAGCTCTACGAGGGTTGCAAGCCACTTATACAACAATTCTAGTTGCAATGATTACTAGACACACAACTTGCTATGATACTACTCACTAAGAGCTCTTAATCTTGCTACACAAAAGAGCTCCACTAGATGAACTTAAATAACAAATCAAGCTCTCAATTCTAATAACACTAAAGGGCTTGTCACCACTAGTTTGCAAGAATATAAAAGAGTGAGTAGGGTGATTATATCACCGTGTAGAGGGATGAACCAATCACAAGATGAATATGAAATCAATCACCGAGAGAATGTCAAATGGCAAGAGACAACCAATTTTCTCCCGAGGTTCACGTGCTTGCCAACACGCTACGTCCCCGTTGTGTCGACCATCACTTGGTGGTTCAACGGCTAAGAGGTGTTGCACAAACCTCATCCACATGATTGGACACCACAAGAACCTACCCACAAGTGAGGTAACTCAATGACACGAGCATTCCACTAGAGTTACCTTTCGATGCTCCGCCGGGGAATGTACAAATCCCCTCACAATCATCGGATATGGCCACGAACAATCACCAACTCATGCCAATCCTCCACCGCTGCACCAAGCCGTCTAGGTGGTGGCAACCACCAAGAGCAACAAGTGAAATCCACAGCAAAACATGAATACCAAGTGCCTCTAGATGCAATCACTCAAGCAATGCACTTGGATTCTCTCCCAATCTCACAATGATGATGAATCAATGATGGAGATGAGTGGGAGGGCTTTGGCTAAGCTCACAAGGTTGCTATGTCAATGAAAATGGCCAAGAGAGTGAGCTTGAGCCGGCCATGGGGCTTAAATAGAAGCCCCCATGAAATAGAGCCGTTGGGCTCCTCACTGCACTGAACACGGGCCGACCGGACGCTCTAGTCAGATTGATCGGACACTGGATCTCAGCGTCCGGTCGCGCAATGCATGCCACATGTCATCAGCTTTAAACGCTGAACGCCAGATCTCAACGGTCAAGTGATGACCGGATGCGTCAGTTAGAAAGTGACCGGACACTGGATCACAGCGTCGGTTGTTTCCAGTAAGGTTCCAAACGCGATATTTCACGACCGAACGCGTCCGGTCCGGTCATGCCCGACTGGACTCACCCGGTTTCGGTCACACAACGTATCCTCTGTGAGCCTCACGTTAGCGTACGTCAGCACTGACCGGACGCACCCTGCCAGCGTCCGATCACTTTTAGCGCCAGCATCCGGTCGAAGACCAAAACACGCGCCCTCAGCTGCCACTGACCGAACGCTCCGGTCCAACCGAGACCAGCATCCGATCACATACAGTGACCTTCGTCTTCTCTGTCTAGGGCGCCGGTGGCACCATCGGACTGTCCGCACTCTACGGGCGGACACTCCGCCAGTGAAGTTTCTAACCCTTGCTCAAATGTGCCAACCACCAAGTGTATCACCTTGTGTACATGTGTGTTAGCATATTTTCACAAACATTTTCAAGGGTGTTAGCACTCCACTAGATCCTAAATGCATATGCAATGAGTTAGAGCATCTAGTGGAACTTTGATAACCGCATTTCGATACGAGTTTCACCCCTCTTAGTAGTACGGCTATCGATCCTAAATGTGATCACACTCGCTAAGTGTCTCGATCACTAAAACAAAATGGCTTCTACAATTTTTACCTTTGCCTTTAGCCTTTTGTTTTTCTCTTTCTTCTTTTCCAAGTTTAAGCATTTGATCATCACTATGCCATCACCATCGTCATGATCTTCTCCATTGCTTTATCACTTGGAGTAGTGCTACCTATCTCATAATCACTTTGATAAACTAGGTTAGCACTTAGGTTTCATCAATTAACTAAAACCAAACTAGAGCTTTTAGACGAGCAGTGACACGGCTGGTGCTCTTCGATGGGCCACGGGCATCATAACCGGGGTACACATGCCAGGCGCAAGCGACGAACGCAAATGGCCACGGTTGGCTCTCGCTCGCGCACCGCAGCAGCTTTCATGGCGGGCCGACGGCGCCACAAGGCGGCATCCCACGTGTGCAGCAGCAAGGCAGCAACAACGCAGTGTAGGAGCACATGGTGGTGTAGTGGCAGCAAGGCACGGCGTAGTGAGTAGGTGTGCAGTGCGGTGATGGGACGACGGCGGCAGCGTCACAGCATCACGACGCAAGGCGGGCGGCAGTGCGGACGTGACGGCGAGTGAATGGCGTCGGCAGCGACTCCGACACGCCGCGTGTGGGGCAATTGGCTGCAGCTGCAATGGTTCCGCGCGGTGGGACCTACGGTAGCGGAGACCTAGCCAAGCCAGAGGCGGCCTCGGCCAAGCCCAGGTGGCGCGACTGTAGTGGCAGCAGCGCGACACGGCTGACCGCACGGAACGATGATGAGGCAGGTGAGCGACGGGCGCGGTGGCACCGCACAACAAGGCCAGACGGCCAACGGTGTTCGGCCAGGATGGGGCAGCCGCTGCCGACCACGCGCGGTAGTGCGTGAGCACGCGTTCGAGCCCAGCGACCCAAGGCACCGCGCGATGGTGACCGCACACACTCGGCCAGGCAACCGAAGCAAGTGTCATGCACAAATTTTAAAGCATTGACCACGACTAAATCGTTGATCCAATACCCAAACTAGTTTTGCTATACCAAAGAGGTTATATTAGACTACAAAAATAAGCCATAATACTACCCTACTACTTAACCCAATCTCACCCAATAAATTGCCAAACCTAGCAGTGTCTAACTATCGGTAGACTTGAAAATTTCTAAGTGTTAAGAGCTGAATTTGATTTCCAATTGTGATTTCTAAGCTAGTGGAAATATTAGCTAGCAATATCATTTTTCGACCGTGAGTATTTCACTGTCATCTACAAAGTTTGCACTTTGAACCTTATTTAAGTATCACATACATGTTCTATAGCATTTTTGCTTAATAAAAATTGGTTTTAAACCCTAAGTGATATAACATGACTATGGAATTAACTTTCATTTCGCATTTCCGTTGATCGCTTTGAGTTACGGAAATTGATCTACACTCTTTATTACATGCATTAACACATAAACAAGATGCTCATGACATGTTTTAGTAAATGATTTACAGTGTAACACCCTTAAATGACAAGGCGACGGCGGTTCAACCACGTGCGCGTGGCAGTGGCGGCCTTGAACTGGGCCGGGAGCGGCGCAGGGGGTACAACGGATAGGCACGGACGCGACGATGATGCGGTGGCAGCGGGTGTGTCGTGGCGCGAGGCGTGTCGACAGTGCGGCGATGCAGTAGTGGGCGAACGCGACGGCTAGGTGATAGCGTCGGCAGTGACTTCGTCGTGGCGCGACGGGCGGTAGCAGCTCTGCACAGCGGGGCCAGCGGCAGCCGAGCCATAGCCAGGCCAGAGGCAGCCATGGCCAGCCGTGCGCGGTAGCGGGCGCACGCGCGACCATCGTGGTGACGCCGAGCGCCCGAGCGTGGTGATCACGCCCACGTGGCCAACTAGCCCGAAATCATGTTGTGCACGAATTTTAAAGCGCCCATAAAAACTAAACGGTTGCTTCTGGACCTAAACCATCTTCACCATACTCAAGATGGCACATGAGACTACCAAATCGAGCTATAACACTACACCACCCATTAATCCAATCTCTCAAAATAAATTGCTAAACATAGCAATGTCTAGCTGTTGACAAACTTAAAAATTTTCTAAGTTTTAAGCTGAATTTGATTTCAATTTGCGATTTCTAAGCTAGTGGAAATATTAGCTAGTAGTATCATTTTCCGACAGCAAGTATTTCACTGTCATCTACAAAGTTTGTACTTCAAACTTTAATTAAGTATCACACACATGTTCTATTGCATTCTTGTTCACTAAAAATTAGTTTTAAACCCTACTTAATATACATGAACTATTGAATCAACTTTCGTTTAACATTTTTATTGATCATTTTAAGTTACAAGAAACTTATCTATACACTCTATCACATGCATTAACACATAAACATGATGCTCATGACATGTTTTAGTAAATAATTTAGGGTGTAACATCGAGGGTGTTACAAGGACCTAGTGCCGCCAGGGTCCGATCGAGTACAGAGGGGTCTAGAGAGGCCAAAACCTGACCGGACCTAGTCTAGTACTGAAAGACCGGACTCTGAGCCAGGGTCCGGTTCTCCACGTGCTGCCATTTCGCCTCCACCCGCTACAGTGCCTACGTCACCACATAACCGGACCCTCGCGTCTGGGTCTGGTCACGCCCAACGCCTAGGTTCCAAAGCAACCAGCGCTTGCGTGGCCAAGCTAGAGGAGGGACCAGACTCAGCTGACTGGGTCCGGTCAGCCCGAGACCCAGGGTCCAGTCCTCCAAAACAACTCCTACTCTTCCCAAACTTCTTCACCCTTTCCTCAAGTGCTAACCATCAAGTGTCCCACCGTTGTGCACCTGTGTTAGTAGTTTCACAAAGCATTTTCAAGAGTGTTAGCACTCACTAGAATATAAATGCATATGCAATGAATTAAAACATCTAGTGGCACTTTGATAACCATATTTCACGACGAGTTTCACCCTCTTAATAGTACGGCTATCTATCTTAAATATGAGCACACTCACTAAGTATCTTGATCACCAAAATAAAATGGACCTATCAAATATACCTTCGCCTTGAGCCCATTTTATTTTTCTCTTTCTTCTTTTCTAAGTCTGGAGTTTGATCATCATCACATGTCCAACACCATCACCATGGACCTCACTTTTGCTCCACTTGGCTTAGACTAACCTATCTCAATTTCACACTTAAAAACATAGGGTTAGTTCAAATATGTTTCATCAATTCATTAAAACCAAACTAGAGCTTTCAACTAGCGTCGAAGTGCACGACGCCCACAATAAATCCGTCTATCCGGTAGAAATATCAGTTGGAGTTTATCTCTTCTCCTCTATTTTTCTTATTTCCATTCATTCCTATCTAGTGGAAATATCCAGTCGCCCGCGTAGTAGTGATACAAGCATGAGGGTGCAGTCTGCCTACTCGCTTGTTCGTATTTATTTATATATATATATATATTTATTTTTAGGATTTTATAGATTTTGGTGTAGAAATCTCTTCCAACAATTTTTTCAGCTAGATCTTCAAATATTTTCATTCTTGACGGGTCGTCAGAGACAGAGAGCAGAGCTGGATCTCTAGAATGCTGAACAATATATAGAGAAGTTGTTGCAGGATGGAGAGATAAAAGAAAACGATTTTTTTGTGAGAAGAATGATGACCCGTCAAATGAGGATTCAGAAAGTAGATTTAAGAAAGATGGTCGGAGTTGCTATAACCAAATCATCTTCTAAAAGATGGATAGAAGTCGTTGTTACCAGGTCATGGTATATAGGGATCGATGACCAACCTAGACAGAAAATAAAAACAGGGATCGATCATCGATGACCAACCTTGGCAGAAGATAAAAACATGGTAACTGCCATTAGAAGTATAGATTAATTTTTCTCACTCCCCCCAAGAACAAAATAGCTCGGTTTCATTCAAACGCCCAGCATCCTGAGTTCCTGACCGGCGATCTCCAAGAAGCTTCTCACTCTTGCGTGGTGGTGGATGCTCCCCGGCCCCTCAGTGCTGCTGTTGACATCCCATTTATTTGCTTGCAAGGATCACACGAAAGCATTCCCATCCGAGCCACACATCCACAACCACAATGATCGGGACCCTCCTGACTCAGCAAAAGTTGTCAACATCAATAATGAAACGGCGGTGACGGTGAAGAATATTGTGCGACCGAGTAGGGTAGCACTGTTATTTGACCGTAATTAGTTAGCTGACCCAATAAACATCATTACACGTGTTGTCATCCAGGGGTTCAGGTCACAGTCGTTTGGGCCGGTAGCTAGACATTTTGTCACGTCCCCTCAAAATTTAGAACTGAAAATGTTCCTCATCTCTTCTCGTAAAACAAAATATAATTCTAGTATAGTGTCTAGTTGAACCAATTTGTGTTTGAACCAGACTATATGTAAAAGTATCAATATATTTATAATAAATATCAAATAGGTATTATCAGATTTTTCATGCAATGTAGTTTCATACTCGCTCCGTTCCAAATTATAAGTCGTTTTGACTTATAATTTGAAATGGATGAAGTAACATATATAATTTGTATAGTAGACATTAATATTGCATTCTACAAATTTGTTTAAATTTTGGATAATTTAACTAGGTTTAGAATTGAATTTTTTTTCTCGAATACGCAAAAGATTTGCGCATCATTATAATTAAAAATAAGATTTTAACCATACAAACGACGCACTCTGACGAGCGCCCTAGGAGGTCTCCCGGTTGATCTGCCTAGTATACAAATTCAAATTTTGATATTACATAAATGATACACAACCGAGTTGCAGTCTGCGCGCTCCTACTCCGTCATCCAAGAAGAGCGCGCGGGGTACGAGCGGCTCTTCTACTTGCCATGTTGTTGGTCGCTGCAAACAACTCGCCCGGAGCTTCAACTTGGCTCGACGTCAAGTTCCCTGTGAAGATGGCGTCGTATGCTCGCTTGGACGCGGATGAAGTTGGTGTCGCCTGTGATAGCGTGCCCACCCTTTTCATGAGTACCACGCCGCGCTTGGAGGTAGGTATGTGCGCCAGCGGTTGAGCGGCAACCCTTATGCTCCTGGTTGGCAGAGGCCTTTTGGTCGCCGCCTTCTGCCTTAGTGGAGTGGCGATTAAGGGTGACCTTCGCTTGAACTACACCTCCTCGATAAATCGTGCAAGGCGTCGAGTCGGACTCGCACAGCGTGGGCGTCTCGTCACTATCCGGCTGGCCGTCCTTCGTCGGCGTAGAAGGGTCAGGTGTGGCTTGGCCGTCCTGCGCCAGCGTAGAAGCACCCGCCATGTGATTGGCCGGCTCAAACCTAGGTGGCCAGACCTCACCATCCTTCCCTGGCGCCTCTGTACCCAAGGTACCCACGACAATGGGTTGTCCCATCTGTGGAGGCATGCCCCGCATAGGCGACAATGGAGGTGAGCCGTCATCGGAGGACGGGTGTCCACAAACAAAGCTCGAACCTCCTAAGAGGTGATTACCGTAGCCTGCAGGCACACCCAGGCGCTGCTACGACGAGCGAGGCGACAAGCTCGTCCAACATCGGGTTGACCGAGACGACCCAAGAAAGAGGCCATGTGCCCTCGCACAGCGCCTCCGCCAGCGGATTTGACTCGAGGAAGTAGCGTGCAACAGTCGAAGTAGTGGCATTGTCGGCAAGCGCTCCCCTGCTGATGTCCGACGTCGGCTTACCTCGGTGCCGCCGGTGTCGTCTCCGGCTTTGACGGATGCCGTCGACGCCCCCCATGGCACCCTACACGATCCCATCTGAGGTGTCGATGTGTGCGTGCTGGGAGGTCGGTTGGTTGTTGGCACATGATTAGTGACGAGGCAGGACGCCACACTTCGGCGCCGACTTGGACCGGTTGTAGTCCCTGGCAAGGTGGCCGAATCCGTGGCAGCGCAGGCAACGCCGTGGCAACCGGCAAGTCACGACATGGTGCAAGTAGGAGAGACAGTTGAAGCATCTGTTGTGAAGCTTTGCGGGGATCCTCCAAGCCTGCTGGAGCTATTTTTGACGATGCTCAACCGAGGCGGCTGCAGGTTGCGTCTCCTGCCGTGGGAGGATCTCTCACCACCCATCGGTGTTAGGGGCGGAGACCCGTCCGTGACGGCCAAGGCGTTGGTGGGCATGGATGCGGCCATCCAATGGCCGAGCAGGCAGGCCACGCACCAGCTCGGGGTGCGACGGCTGCATCTCGCCCGCCTTCACCCAGCTAGGTCCCTGCCGCCCAGCATCCGCCTCGCCACGGCCTGAATCATGACTGGACGACTCACGGCACGCGGCGGGGACACAGCTACCAACTTTGTCGGGCGACGAACGGCGTCGAGGCGTCGAGGTAGGTTGTGGGGTGGTCGTTGCCGGACTCCTCGTCGTCGTCGTCCGCCCATCGACAGCTCTTCGTGCGCCCACCAGAGGAGCAGCCTGGATGGAACGGAGCTGCGTCCGGTGAGATAGAGGAGGGGCTAGGGGAGGCCTGAGCTCCCTCAGACCCCATAAGGGGCGACGGGCTGCCGTTAGGCCAGCCAGCTCCATGGCCGCCGGTGACCCAGCCCCCATCGCAGGCAGGTCTGGGCGGTCGGCATGGACGAGAAAGAGGTCCGGTCAGGGCCCTCGGAGCAGCTGGAGTAGGCGGGGACCTGCAGCGAACCAGGAACCGGCGTATCAGCGGCGGGCTGCGCAGGCCCAGATCCAGACCCATCAAACCTCTCCTGCGCCGGAGGTTGAGGCGGGTGGGTAGCCGGCGCCCCTGGCATCGGTGTGGGAGGCGCGGGTGCTCCCTCCGCCGGCGGCGACGGTGTCGACGCCCCAGCCCCCAGCGACAGGTTCGGCTGGGCGCTAGAACTGGTCAGCGAGGGACCTCCCGACGCCACCAGAAGCAAGGCGGGGGCGGAGGGCGTTGCGGCAGAGGAAAGGGGCGTCGGACGCGGGGGCGACGAGGTGACCAATCCAGCCGGTGGTGGCCCGGGGAGGCAACCTGCCGTGGCGACGACAGGTCGCGAGGGTGGTCCCGGCCGTGTAGGGGCAGCATGGCGGCGGCTTTGGCCGCGCAAGCGGGCGGTGGCGTGCAGGCGACCTGCGACGGAGAGGAGAGGGGCGGTGAGGGCACGCGTGAAGGCGGCGGCGGCGGCGCGGCGTCGGCATTGGCGGAGGCTGCATGGAGGGGAGGAGGAGAGGTGAGGGGGGGGGGGGGCGCGCTGGATGCGAGCCGGCAAGGGCGGGCGGCGGCGGCGAGGTCTTTAGCTAGGGTTCCATGGGTGCGGGTGCGAGCCCGTGTCTATTCCCTCCTAATCGATTTTTTTTTTTTTTTTGACAGAGGTTGTACAGCTCCAAAGCCCAAATTAAAAGTCCAACAAGAAAAGTTGTACCATCTGTCTCACAGGCGGACACGGATGCAGGAGCAGGAGGTGTGTGTGCAGCAGCCAGCAGTGCAGCACAATGGGTGACACCAAAACCTGTCACGCTCGTAGGATAGGTGCGTGAATAGGACACCACGAGCTTTATTAATTTTGGACCACTGCTTCTTCGTTCTACGACATCTGAACGGCACTTGGCTCAACCAAAACCACAAACACCGTTGATACTTTTTTGAGAATTTGCATTTTTTTTTAGAATTTCTTACTGTTGATACTTGATGTACTAGTATATGATAGTGGCCTCCTCTGTTTTTATTTGGATCCTTCTGAAACACAGGAATTTATAGAAATCATATAAAAATTATTAAAAAACAGTTTAATTTTATAGAAAAATACAATAACAGAGGAAAAACCAGTATAGACTTTGCGTACTAGCGTTTTCAAATTTGTGTGATATACTTCTGACGTGTATATCTCAAACAAATGCCCAAAAGATACGATTCTAGAATTTAAATCAAATCAAATTTTAGCCTAACTAAATTTATATAATATTGTATTAAACATTTATATCTCTAAATAGGTTTATTATAGAATATATTATATGATTGGGTATCATAAATGTTAGTAGTAGTATGTAGGTTTAATTAAATTTAAAACTATTTGATTTCTTAAAAATTGTAATTTATATTCCTTTTCTATGTAGGGAATACTTAAAACTATGGCGGGTACACCGTTTTCTCTTTTTTTTTATGATGAAAATGACGGCGGGCCGGGCCATACCGTATAGAAGCAAGCACCCCAAGCCGGCGGCAGCCACCAGTTTTGTCTGCAACCAATCTGGCAATGACGAGCCGATGACACGACAGAGGACACTACCCCAGTAACCCACACGTCGAACCTGGGACGTGCATCGGCTATAGACCGCCGAATTTTTTATATTTTAGTCTTTTTTTTGAAATTTTTTCACAAATATACTTCTGGAGATAAGATTTCAAAATCTGGATCCTTAACTCGACGCCATCGTTGTTGACGTCGAGCTCTTAGACTCGACGTAGACATGGCGGTGACATGACAGACAGCTCGGCACCGTAGATCTTGACGCCGAGCTCGACGCTATAGATCTTAACCCCCGGCGCCGTTCTTACTGGCGCCAAGACTCGACGTCCGATGCCGATGCGGCAATGCTCCAACTTCCTGCACTTATACGTGTAGTTGTACGTATTGCCCGTTCGCCTAAAAACCGCAGCAAAAAAGACACGAAGAATCCGTCGAGTCGAGCTCGAGATGGATGAGAGAGCATCCAAGAACACTGGACACTGGACTCCGCCTCGCCGCGCGGAGTGCAGGGGTTGCAGTTGCAGGATGGATCATAGATTCATTCATAGTAAAATCGTCCTCCAGCAACACTGGACACCCAACTGGCAATCAACGTTTAAAATGTTACACTCCGCTGGAGGAGACCGGAGTAGTACCCTACTGCATTTTTTGTCCTGAGTTCTGATTCTGACACCCCGGGCTTAGTTTAAGCAGACAGAAGAGGTTCACGAGCCCATTTGCCCATCTCTCGCTCCAAACGGAATGGGTGGTGTTTGTATCTCGTGACTAAAATTTAAGAGGTGTGTTGGAAGGATGTTGTATGGGGTGTTTGGATACTAATAAAAAAAACAAATTATATAATATGTCAGTACTTCACGAGACCAATTTTTTAAGCCTAATTAATCCGTCATTAGCACGTGTTTACTGTAGCACCACGTTGTCGAATTATGGACTACTTAGGCTTAAAAGATTCGTCTCGCAAATTAGTCGCAAACTATGTAATTATTTTCATAATTAGTCTATATTTAATACTCCATGCATTTGTCAAACATTCGATGGAACAGCGACTAAAATTTAGAAGGGGCAACTAATCACCACCTAGATCAATCAGCCGCACACAGCACCCTGCTGCAGGTCGGTGCACTGCACCCGATCGGTGACCAGACATGCATCTCCCGAGCCCGTGCCAGGCTTGCGGTCAGACGAGACCCCCCATTAGATTATCGCAAACACCCGCATTTGTCTCTTCATATGATGATTAAACTATCCCTAATCCACCACGTCCCGACTGAAACATTTCAGAAGAATGGTTCCGGCTGTTGGGTGCGCGCAGGCAGAATCTAGCACCAGGGCGTCGTTGCTCGCGGACGGGCCGACACCGGAGGGGCAGCGCTACCGGAGGCAAGCTCTCGCGCTCATGTGCGCCCCGACGACGGTAAACCAGCTGCCCAGCTCGGTTGGTTGGTTGGTTGGTTCGGTCGATGGGGGATCGGAACGGTATTCCCTTGTTGATAAAACATGTCACGCGCTGTCAGAGCAGAGAGGCTCGGAGGTCAGAGCTGCTGGGGCCTTGTTTACATTACAAGTTTTTTCACTCTTTCTCTATCACATTAAATCTTTGGACACATGTATGGAGTATTAAATGTAGATAAAAAAATAACTAATTACACAGTTTGATTGTAAATTATGAGACGAATCTTTTGAGCCTAGTTAGGCCATGATTGGACAATAAATGTTAAATACAAACGAAAAGTGCTACAGTACCAAATATTGATTCCTAACCCTAATATAAACCAGGCCTGGATAAGATAAAACGGGAAAAGGTTACGAGTAGTGCAGATTTAACAAAGATCAGATTGGTTATTCTGATGCGAAAGCGAAGCCACTGTCAGTCAGCGGGGGGTCATCAGTCGTTGTCTGAAGAAGGAGCTCTTGGATGCTCTCTCATCCATCTCGAGCCCGACTAGACGGATTCTTCGTGTCTTTTTTGCTGCGGTTTTGAGGCGAACGGGCAATACGTACAACTACACGTACAAGTGAAGGAAGTTGGAGCATTGCCGCATAGGCATCGGACGTTGAGTCTTGGCGCCAGTAAGACAGGCTTGGCGCAAGTAAGAACGGCGCCGAGCTCGGCGTCAAGATATAAGACGTCAAGTTTGGCGTCAAGATCTATAGCGTCGAGCTCGGCGTCAAGATCTGCAGCCTCGAGCTGCCCTGTCATGTCACCGCCACGTCTGCGTCGAGCTCAAGAGCTCGGCACCAGCAACGATGGTGTCGAGACATGTAACCGAGCTAAGGGTCTAGATTTTGAAATCTTAGCTCCAGAGCATATTTATGAAAAAAAATTCAAAAAAAAGATTAAAAATAAAAAATTCGGTATAGACCGCTCTAGACGACCTAATCGCTCTGAAACTTCACTATCATTAAAACAACGAAGACCATAAAACAAAAGTAGGGTACCATGATACAAGACATGATAAAAGATAATAATAGGTGGGTTTGGTTCAATTAGGATAATTTAGTGTAATGAGTTCTAGATCTCGAACTAAATTAAACTACTCTAGTCCGGCTAACACTACTTTTTTATTGAAAAATTCCACGTATCATCCCAAGCCGAACCGGAGCAAAACGTGTCCATTTTTTCCTTATGCACTCATCCATAATTAAAAGACGTGCATGAATGCACGTGTTGATGATCCTACCTTGGAATTTCGTTGCAGTGCATGCACGTTGGATCCCAAAACCAAATTGATTCAGCCTTAATTGATATGACCAGGCCTTTTGAATATCTGATGACTTCGCTTTGAAATTGATTCAAAAGGCCTTTATTCAACGGACAAATATTTGACCTGATACTGATAGGCTAAATTTGATTATCAACACTAACCATATAAACATTTATAGACCATTTTGTTTTATTATACCCTAAAAACTTCAAATCGTATACGTGGTTCTTGGAACAAGCTAATAGAGCTGCACCAAGCAAATAGCTAGGGCCATTAAGAGCATGTAAAATACACTAGTAAAAAAAGGCTTTTATTCCCGGCTGCCAACCCCCTTTATTCCCGGTTACGCAGCCGGAAATAGGAGTTCGAGAATAAAGGGTTAGTAGCCGAGAATAGAAGTGGACCTTTAGTCCCGATTGGTGATACCAACCGTGACTAAAAAGGTAGCCACACCAACACCTGGGCTGGCCCCTTTATTCCCGGTTGGTATTACCAACCGGGATTAAAGGGTCTTTTTTCCTGCTTATTTCAATTGATGATTTTTTTGTTTTAATTTGGTTTTTGAATGCGCATTATTCGCTGCAAAGTAATATACGTATACGCGCGCGTACTATAAAGTTTTCGCTCGATTAATGCACGCAAGCAACACAAGTAAAAGTAAACTAAAACATAATATTACATTTCATCGTCACATGTAAAGTTTGCATTAATTGTACATTTCATCATCACATGTTCTTTGGATCAATATGAAATTTGGCTTTCATCATCACATATTTGGGTCATAGTAAAATTCGCCGCCGGGAGTTAAGACCTGATCATTCAAAAATCCACCTATTGTCTCTTGGATTGCTTTGAGATGGTGTGTCCAGGGTTTTTTCCTTCAACCAATGAGTCTTCAATTTGAGATATGAGATAAAGAAAAAGTATATTAGTATATATATATATATATATCAAGAATAATGATAAATAAATTGTATCTATCACGAATATATATATATATAAATATATGTATGAAGAATATATATATATATGTGTACACTTACCCTTTTTCACTCTAGACTAGTTCTTTTTTAGCACACTCTCATGAACTCGCAAACATAATATCCACAGAGATTGGTCCCCTGGGGCTGCAGCAGAACCCACTTTACGAGAAAAAGATTCGTCATCATCCGAGCATAGGAAAATTGAACTAAGGTAGGTATATAGTACTTACTTTGTACAGCACTACTTTCAGTGGCACTTTGCGTTTCATATGGTGTTCCTGACAGACCTTTTCTTAACAGCTACCAAATAACATAAAAAATATTTAGATCATTAATTTGCATGCAGAGAGATTGGAATAGTTTTGCTAGTGAGACTGCAATTACCTCTGAATAATATCTATCATCTCTTGAAACTCTTTTTTGTTCTTTTCTCATCGAGTCCCAGATGCCTAGAAGACCTTTCTCCAGATCGAGTTCCATCAATATCTAGTGTTCACTGCCATATCCATTAACACTCATTAATTAGCTAACAGGTACAGTGAACATATATATATGGATACACGATCGTCGACATTATGAACACTTACCTGAAGTTGTAGGGGAAGAGTATACATTTCTTGTCACGTTGCTTCTCTAAGAACATCTTGATATTGGCCTCCGTTTTCTGCTTTCCATGTTGGTTGGGGTTTAGGGTTTTTGAATACGGTATGTGGATCAATGAAACCAATATCAGTACACCCTCTCTTTTTGCACTCTCCCATCTCAAACCTGCATCATATATATAGAGTGAGGATAATAAACACAGACATGTACGTGCGTAGCGACTTATTATTAATTAGTAGAAAGAATCACTTACAGACAATAGCAGCTGATGAGAGTCTTGTCGAGAGAGTTCTGGTGGACTAGTTGGTGTAATTCAGCAAACTCAATGTACATAACGTCATCGCCACAGAACCAATGGTCGTCTTTGATTCTGACAGAAATATAGAACTCTTTCCGGTGACATGCGTCGAGGTACAAGGTGTTTAGCTTGAACAATTGTGTATCTAGTTCATTGATGGTCTTAGGATTCCATAGACTCCTGCCATGCTCATATTTCTGCCATTCATCCGCTACCGGCGCACTTTCGAAGAGGAAATCGCCAAGGTCGATACCTCTCATAGCATAAAAGTTAGCAAGTTCCGTCATATTCACTTCTTTATCAGCAGGTATTTCCATCATATCCAGCATATCTATGTTTGAACCATATTCATTAGCAATAACTAGAGGAGGGACTGATTGCAATTCTTGTTCTCCGAGTTGTGCAACAGTTTTCTCTGCTTTAGCAGCTTTCTTGATTATCTTGCTAAGAGTGCGGTCAAAGTCTGATGGTGGCGAGGGCTTACGAGCTTGCCGCCTCTTTTTCTGCTCAGCTTCCACCATCCGCCTTAGTTTAGCTGGAGGTAGGTGGAAATGCTTCTGCTCCTGCTGCTTCCTCTTCCCTGTGCCTGAGAAGAATGCTTCGACAGTTTTTTTAACCGCATCATCTAACTCCTCTTTACTCATTTCACCAGGCAATTTCTGTGGAATTGGCCTTGGTTTCACGGGGGCCTTCTTGGTCGTCTTCGCCGGTGGGGCAGATGGCTTATTTGTTTGCAGCCGTCTTCCCTAGTTCATGGGAGGAGGTGGGGGAACAGGCATTGGAGACCTTCGAGACGGCGTTGGGGAACGCCTTGGAGGCGGTGGCGGCGGTGGTGGAGACCATCTTGGAGATGGTGGGGATGCAGCCGTGTCTTCTACCTCATCGTAACCGCCGCCCAGAGCACTATGCTGGTCTAGTGATTGTACTATTGGACTTAGGTTGGGGGAGGCCCTGCTGTGTGCGTACAGAAGACAATGAGTCAATTGTTATTTAAGAGGCAATATAAAA
The DNA here is from genome assembly GCA_904845875.1 of Miscanthus lutarioriparius. NCBI lineage: Eukaryota > Viridiplantae > Streptophyta > Magnoliopsida > Poales > Poaceae > Miscanthus > Miscanthus lutarioriparius. The sequence goes on from CAJGYO010000008.1 coordinate 73,588,558, forward strand.
TTAATAAAAAAATTGTTTCGTTCACTTTCATCCGTACCTATTGTGCGGCAATGGCTTCCCCGGAATATTGATGTAGCGCTTGCGCCATGCAATGAATGACTTCTCTGCTTCTCCCATGATCTTCTCCCCATCACCTCCATGAATGTCAAGAGGCACATCGCTAAAACCTTCAATAGCTTTATCCACCGAGACGGTAGCATATCCAGCTGGTACTACTGCCCCATGGATTCTTGGTGTCTTGGTACGGTCGATAGGGTTTACAACACCAATAGCCACCTTCACTGTGTCATTATCTTTTGGAATGTGCAGCTCACATGATGTAAAAGGTTCAGTGACGTCATCCATGGGGAAGCGCAGCTGTGCATCTTTTATGGCATCAGGCAGCTCCATAGAATCGATCCATTCAGGGAAACCTTGCACCCACAGAACGGCCCCTTTGCCTCTAGTTCATCCATAATGCTCAGCAGTCCCGATGGAATATGTTAGTTCATCTTTCTCTCTGTTGGAATAGTCCACTATCTCTAGCTTTTAGAATTTGAATCAACCTTTCTGTTGCTCTTTCGAGTTTTGTGCCATGGACGAGCTTCTCGGTGACTGGGTCCAATCCTCCCCCATGACCTAAAAACCAACGCTTTGTGCGTTCAGGCCACGGTGCTGATTCAGGTATGACCCCCTTGGCAATAAGGTCTGCTTCCATTTTTTGCCACTTGGGAACGGAAGTCGCGTAGCCACCTGATCCCATGTTATGGTGGTATTGCTTTTGTCTGGAATTCTCTTGGTTCCTTCTCACTTATTCCGCACCCTCTTCTGATGTCTTCTACTGTACAAATTCCTCCCAGTAGGGCCTTGCCTTCGCGATTGGGCCCTTATCGTTCCAATTTGGAGTCTTGTTCTTCTTGATGTATGATTTGTACAGCTACTTTTTCCAAGATTGGAATTGGGTGGCCATCTTCTTCATTGTCCAGTGCCTAACTCGCACCATCAACCTTTCGTGGGTGATGTCTTCATGATAATCATCTATTTGGAGCGTGAAATGTGCAAGAACATCTTGCCAAATCAGCTCCTTGTCCTTATCAGAGACATAACTAATATGAGGAGCATTGTTATTTTTTCCATTCATGGGCATTGATCGGGAGCTTGTCCCTTACAAGGTACCCACAGTGGTACATGAATTTCTGTGCATATTGTCCTAGTGGTTCGCCTATAGCCACGTTGAATTCTGAGATGATGTAGCGGCCTTCCAACGGCTTTTTGGCCCCTCGAACATTCTTTGTGTTCCCCGTCGTCATCATCGATCCAGACGGCTATGTACGCATAGAAACACAAAAAGTATTATAAAACGAAGGTCGATCCAGTGGGCTACATGTATGCATAATAAATAAATGAGAGCTAGATATTGAGAAATATATACCTCGCCGGAATTATCTTCATGAACAACTTCCTCAACAATATGATCGAGATTCAAGTATTGACTCCCGTCGTCTTCCTGCTGGTCATTATCAACATTGGCACAATGTTCAGTGCTGGCGTTGATAATATCCATCATTTCCACGTCTAGGTCATCGTCTCTCGGGTTGGCCATAGAGAGCCTAAACAATTATAAAACAATAATTATGCAATTAGGGTTTCATAGACATTTCATACACCTTTCGGGGTGGTGGTGCCTGCGCGGGGCGGCCGGCCAGCGTTGGTGGCTGGGGAGGGTTTATGGTGGTTTAGGGTTTAGGGTTTAGGGTGGTTTAGGGCTTAGGGTGGTTTAGGGTTTAGGGTATAGGCCACATGGTATCAGAATATAACACAATTGATTTTTTTCCTAAGGAAAAATTATACATGTATACATTAATTGATATATATATATATACACACATTAATTTCATACATATATACATTAATTGATATATATACACATTTCATACATACATAATTTCATACATATATACATTAATTGATATATATATATACACACATTTCATACATATATAATTTCATACATATATACATTAATACACATTTCGTCAATATAATTCATAAATATAATAAATATAATATATATAATATATATATATACCGGCGGTTTAGAATTAATGGAGTGTTGGCGATGGGCGGTGGTGGACAGCGGCGCTGGATCGAGGCACGGGGGCTCCTGGCTAGGCTCGGCGTCATCGGGGCTACTCCGGCGAGGTGTGGGTGGGCGTCGGGATGCCCTCTGGTGAGGAAGAAGGCGCGGCGTCGGGTCGGGGTGGCCCGGGAAAGCGAAATCGGTGGCGGCGTGGCACGCGCACGACGTCGAGGGCAGCCAGGGGCTCCTCCTTGAGGGGCGCGGTGTTGGGGCTACTCCGGCGAGGTGGGCGGGCGTCGGGGTGCCCTCCTATGAGGAAGGCGGCATCGGGGGTGGCCGGGAAGGCGAAATCGGCGGCGGCATGGCGCGCGCGCGGCGTCGGGGGCGGCCGGGGGCTCCTCGGTGAGGGGCGCGGCGTCAGGGCTACTCTGGCGAGGTGGTCGAGCCTCGGGGTGCCCTCTGGTGAGGAAGGCAGCGTCGGGGGTGGCCGGGGAGGCGAATCGGCAGGGGCGGAGCTTTGGGGACGCGCTGAAGACGAAAACGATCGATGAGAAGGAAGAGAGAAGAGAGGCGGCGATATATAGGAGAGGGACCTTTAGTCCCAGCTCCATCCACCTCCCGGGACTAAAGCACCTTTAGTCCTGGCTCCTGCCACCAGCCGGGACTAAAGGGGGGACATTTAGTCCTGGCTGTTGGAAGGAGCCGGGACTAAAGGATTTTTTGGCGGGTCGCCAAATGCAGCCCACCTTTAGTCCCAGCTGGTGGCAGGAGCCGAAACTAAAGGTGGGCTACATTTTCATTTCCCCCCAACTTTTAAGCAGATCAGTTTATTTTATATATGTTTTGTATTTAAATGTTTAAGTCTTATTATTTACGCAGTAAATTCAATACTAGGCATAATTTTTTTTAGAAAAAGTAATAAACTTTATTTTTATTTACTGCACACAAAAAATATGTGACCTGAACTATTGTGTTTTTTATTATAAATGTTGAACATAATGCAACTAATACTCACTATTTTCGTTAATGCAAAAATGTAGACTTTAATTGAAATTATTAAATTTATTGGTTTTCAACAGAAAATTAGTTTTCACGTAATTGTAACGTAAATCTTTAGGTTCTTCATTAATCATTGTATAATTAATCGATGAGTTCGGGCGGAAATTTAATTAAAGTTAAAAAGTACCAAACTACCTCAGAAAAATCTCAAACTTGGTGGTGGCTACACACAGGGCATTTGTAGTCTTAAGAAAAAGTTTGACACCACTCCAGCACTGGAAAGCAAATGGACTTCAGAGTACTAGAGAACCTAGGTGTATAGATAGGGTTCGACGAAAGGTTTTATATACCTCTGTAAAGCACGTCGACTCCGCCTATGTCAAAATGGCTTGAAATTTTTTTTGGCAGTCATTTACACCCAAAATATGGCCCCACACAAGATCTTATATTTTTCTGATATTTTATTATTACATTTTTCTTTGTGCCGCGTGAGACGAAATACGGTGAATTACATATTGAAAACAATATAATTTTGCATCAACCTCCACAAATATTTGTCTCCTAGGGCACAATAGATCATTTGGCAAAGTTTGGCACCATTCTGGATCATTTAGGGGGTGGACCCAGTTCAATGTATAATTAATCGGTGAATTCGTGCGAAAATTCAATTAAAGTGAAAAAAATACCAAACCACCTCAGAAAAATCTCAAACTTGGTGGTGGCTACACATAAGGCATTTGAAGTCTTGAGAAAAAATTTCAGCCCAATTCGGCACAAGAAAGCATATGGACCTCAGAATCCCAGAGAACCTAGGTGTATAAATAGGGTTCGACGAAAGGTTCTATATATCTCTGTGAAGCACGTCGACTCCCCTATGTTGAAATGGCTTGAAATTTTTTTCGAAGTCATTTACACCCAAAATATGGCCCCACACAAGATCTTTGGTTTTTCTAATAATTATTTTTATTATTACATTTTTCTTTGTGCCGCGTGAGACGAAATACGGTGAATTACATATTGAAAACAATATAATTTTGCATCGACCTCCACAAATGTTTGTCTCCTAGGGCACAATAGACCATTTGGCAAAGTTTGGCACCATTCCGGATCATTTAGGGAGTGGACCCAGTTCAATGTATAATTAATCGGTGAATTCGCGTGAAAATTCAATTAAAGTGAAAAAAATACCAAACCACCTCAGAAAAATCTCAAACTTGGTGGTGGCTACACATAAGACATTTGAAGTCTTGATAAAAAGTTTCAGCCCAATCCAGCACTAGAAAGCACATGGACCTCAGAATCCCAAAGAACCTAGGTGTATAGATATGGTTCGACGAAAGGTTCTATATACCTCTGTGAAGCACGTCGACTTCGCCTATGTTGAAATGGGTTAAAAAAAATTTGGCAGTCATTTACACCCAAAATATGGCCCCACACAAGATCTTAGGTTTTTCTGATATTTATTTTTATTATTACATTTTTCTTTGTGCCGCGTGAGACGAAATACGACGAATTACATATTCAAAACAATATAATTTTGCATCAACCTCCACAAATATTTGTCTCCTAGGGCACAAGAGACCATTTGGCAAAGTTTGGCACCATTCCGGATTTTTTCGGGGGTGGACTCAATTCAACGTATAATTAATCGGTGAAGTCGCGGGGAAATTCAATTAAAATGAAAAAATTACCAAACTAATTCAGAAAAATCTCAAACTTGGTGGTGGCTTTACACTGGGCATTTAAAACCCTGATAAAAATTATGAGATCAATCAGGCACTAGAAAGCACATGGACCAGAAAATTCAAAGTATAGTTAACAAAAGAATATAATCAATTAAAGGGTCTTTTCTCTTATTAAATAAATGTTTGGGTGCTTTCTTGTCGAGAAAGTGACTTAGTTCAGATGGCTAGCTAGTGCGCTGCGGTTTGGACCTTGGCTATGAGTTCGTGGGTTCAATGCCTGGCTGCCCCATTTTTTTTGTCCAGCGCGACTATATTGTTTTATCAAGAAAGATTTTATCCTGGTTATAGCCCAGAGCTGGGACTAAAGGTCATCCTTTAGTCCTGGCTGGAGCCTCAAGCCGGGAGTCAAGATTTATTCTCAGTTGGAGGGTACAGCCGGGACTAAAGGACATTTAGTCCCGGCTCTGGGCTATAACCGGGACTAATTGTTGCCTGCCGTCGCCACACACTTGGGGCAGGAACTTTGTATCCTTGTTTGAGGATACAATCAGGACTAATAGTCCCTTTAGTCCCGAACACAAAAATACCGGGACTAAAGGCAAAAATAGAGGCGGGATGAAAGATCTGTTTTCTAGTAGTGATAGTTGGGTGATAGGCTAAATTTGATTACCAACACTAACTAACCATATGTGATTTCATAATACAAATATACAAGAAATAAAGTAATAAAAAAGTTGGGTGATTTGAAAATTGTCTTGGATTCCTTATGTAAAATTGTCATTTATCTTTTAGGAGCTAGATTTCAAAAAAAGATTGGAGGAAGCCAAGAAACAGAATCCCAACTTTTTATGGCCACTCGAGAAACTTATTGATTTGCTAAGTGGTTTTTTGAAACGGGTGGAGATGCTCTAAGCTCGACTGAACTGTGAAAATTTAAAACCGTAACGCTCTTGGCACTGAGCAACTGTCATTATATTGGTGCATGAAAAACACTTGGATGATATTTTGGCTTGGCGATATTCTCATATTTCATATTCAAGCAAAGGTGGCGGCGATGCAAATTGAAGCAAACATTTTGTCTTCATCGCCCAATTTGGTACGTATAGGTACGAGGACGCCCTGACTTTCATGCTTTATTTATTTCCTGACCAGAAGAATCGCAGGTTAAACAAAAATATCTTATCTTAAAAAGAGTAAAGTTTACGGTTGATCCTCGGATTTGTAGGAGTGTGTCATTTCGGTGCCTGAACTCAGATTTGTACGCGTCTGACCCAGATGGTGTACTAAGAAGACACAAGGTTTATACTGGTTCGGGCAGAATATCCCTACATCCAGTTCGTGGTTGCTGCTCGTGTTACTAGCACTGAAAGTTCGTAGTCGGGGTTACAAACAGTCGAGAGAGGGACATGTTCTAAGTCTCTGGTGGTGTGTTGTGATGAATTCCGATTGGTTCGGATGGGTTTGGATGTCTTCGGATCGAGTGTCCGTTGTGCGATATCATATGTGATAGATCATTTGTTCGATGCCACTTAGTGGGATGCCTTGCCTTTTCTTTTATAGGCCAAGAAAAAGTACGGGTTACAATGGGAGAAAAGAGAAGAACGAGAGGGAGAGAAAGTCCCTCAGGTTCACCGGACCTTTTCTTTCCTTTGTGTAGGCCCCGCTGACACGGCCGATGGTGACAGGGACAGCCCCACGCCGGGCTCCTGTCCGCCTGATAATGCCATGCCCTGGTGTTGTCAGCGGGTCGTGACGTTCCATCCTGCCCCGGCGGGCGACGTGGCAACCCAGCATGCTGATTAGCAACCATACAGGGGGTAGGTAGCACAGTGACCACACGTCCGTCACTGTGGGCGATGTGAGTCCCCTAGAATGACATGTCGTGGGGACGGGTCATGTAGAGACGTGACTGCTCCCTGCACGATGCTAGAAGTTTGACCTTAGGTTGTACTTTCTGGCCCGTAGTGGTCGGCGACGACGTGAGCTTCCGTCAGGAGCCGTGCCCGAGGGATTAGGCGAGACGGAGATAGCCCTCAGACGTCGGGCGAGGGGGAGCCAGCCCTTCAGACGTTGGGCTAGGCGGAGCTAGCCTGCAGATGTCGGGCGAGGTGGAGCCAGCTCGTAGACGTCGGGCGAGGCAGAGTCTGCCCTCAGACGTCAGGCGAGGTGAAGCCTGCCCTCTGACGTCGAGCGAGGCAAAGCCAGCCCTCAGACGTCGGGCGAGGCAGAGTCAGCCCTCAGGCGTTGGGCGAGGCAGAGTCCGCCCTCGAGGGTCGGATGAGGCAGAGTCCAACCCTCGGGGGTCGGACGAGGCGGAGTCAGCCCTCAGACATCGGGCGAGGCAGAGTCCGCCCTCGAGGGTCGGATGAGGCAGAGCCCAAGCCTCAGGGGTCGAGCGAAATGGAGCTCGTGGCCTTAGTGTCCACCGAGGCGGAGCCCACCCTTGGGGGTCGAACAAGGCCGAGCCCATGGCCTCGGTGGTCGGATGAGGCAGAGCCCAGCAAGAGGTATAGTCGCGCTCTTGACCGCTCGGATGGATCAACATTGATGGTCATTAGCTCCTCCTCTTCGGGTACCCTAGTATTGGTCCCCGACAGTAGCCCCCGAGCCCCCGGGCGATTCAGGTAGAATCGCCTAGAGGATTTTTCGACTTGCCAGTGGGTGCGCGTGAGCGCACCCGGTGGGTGTAGCCCGTGAGCCTGCGAAGGAGTAGAATACTCCTTTGGATATTTTTCTGAAAGAGAGGACTCTAAGGGCCCTGGCCTTCTTTTGTCGCCCATGGCGTGGATGGTAATTCCTTCATGCCGAGGTCGGACCCTTCGTGGGTATGGCTGTGAGATTTGGTGGTTCATTAGCTGGATAGTTCGATTGGGGTCCCAGCATCCCATTCACAGGGATCCGGCTAGGGTCAGCTTGGTTGAGCCTCGATCGTGGGCCAAGATGCCCGTGGCACTAGTGCGCTTGGGTATTGGCCACTTGTGGGCCCATCCCTTTCCATCCCTTATTTTAAGGGTGTTTGGAGCAGCTGTCGAACCCATCGATGGGCCAACCTTCGAACTCCTAGACCCAACCGAGCCGTACAGGTGTTTTTTGATCCGTATTTCTTTTATTTGTGACGAGTCATGGCCCCCGGGAGAGGCGAAACGCCCGATGACTCTTCCGAGGGAACGGATAGGGATTGCGGGCGCACTTCCCATGGCGAGGACATTGTGGTGGATCCTAGCAGGTGCGGAGACCTAAGCGGATGGTTGGTTTCCTCGCATCCATCGCCCCTATAAAACCAAATGGTTCATGCCCAGGGTTTCATACCTTGCCTTCTTGCCTTCGCATCTGCAACCTCCACCACCAATTGCCTAGGCTTTCTCAGATCCGCATCCTGGGCCGGGCGATCCCCACCGCCGTCAAGCCCGCAATCCAACCATCCCCACCTCCAATGGATCTGTGGTGTCGCTACGACATTACCTTCCAGCGTATGGAAGGTCTCGTCCGTCGTGGCCTTCTCCGTGCACGGACCTTGGTCGAGGAGTGGTTGCTGCCCGGTGAGGAGGAGATGTCGTCGCCGCCCGATGGCTATGTGGTTTCTTTCACACACTTCCATGAGCACGGGTTCACTGCCCCTGCTCACAAATTTCTTCGGGGGCTGCTGCACTACTATAAGATCGAGTTGCAGCACATCAATCCCAACAAGATCCAGCACATGGTGGCGTTTATTGCCCTGTGTGAGGGATTCCTGGGGATCACTCCCCACTTTGATCTATGGTGGCACTTCTTCGCCATCACCCTCTACAAGAAGAGGGAGAAGGCATGCATGTAGGAGCTACATACACCGATGGGATGCGCCGGTATCCACCTCCAAAACAAACAGGTCGGTGAGTACCTGTCAATGCGGCTATCGACCTCCAACAAGGGGTGGCATTCGTAGTGGTTCTATCTCAAGAATGACATCGATGCCCCCCTGCTGAAGTTCACCAGGCGCCTGATCGAGGAGGTCTCGAAATCATGGAGGAAGTGGGGTGTCCTAGAGAAGGATAAGAAGAAGATCTGGGTCCACCTCGCCACCATCCACATCCTAAAGGAGAGCGGCCTGAAGGGGTCGGGCATCATCGGGGCCTACCACGTGAGGAGGGTGGCGCCATTAATGAGGCGGGCGCTACCGCAGTACGTGATGGCGCCTGAGACGTCATTCGATAGGACGATGCTTGCCGAGGGAGCGTTCTCCCCCTCCGAAGTCGCGCAACACATTAAGGAGGCGATGGAGCCTTCGCGGGATGACATGGGCGCCCCCCTTGACTTCGTGTACCAGTGCCGGGGCAACCTCTGATGCGGCTAGAACCAGGCTATGTCATCTTTGTTAGTTTCCTCTCCTCATGCCTCCTCTTCAATTGATCTCCCGACCTCTTGATACTAACATTGAGATAGGGGGACCAGCCGAGGGACCTCGTCCTCACATATCACCCAGCTCCGTTGCTGAGGGATTCATCCATGAGGGCAGCGAATCATGCCGAGAGCGAGTGGCTTAGGAAGGTGAAGGAGGACAAGAGGAAGAAGAGGTAGCGGAAGCTACGGGCGTGGGAGTGAGGGGAGGACACCGACAGCGACGATGACGATGACGAGGAAGACGACGACGAGGTAGTCGATGACATTGAGTGGGATGACCTGGAGAACGAGGATGTGCTTTGATGTGTATCTCGCTTTCGATTTTTGTAGGAGTCGGGACCCTTTTCGTTCCATGGAGGGGAGGGCGTGTCCATGGGTCCAGTGGAGATGGGCCGGACCATCGGCTTGCCCTAAGAGCCGACAGGGGTGGGTGGATCTACCGCCATGCCTAAGGTGCCGGGGCCGGAGGTGGGTGGCTCTACCATCGCGCCCCGGATGCTAGGGGGAGCGAGCCCCTCTGCCCGGGAGCAGGGGGCGGGCTCGAAAATGGCCTCGCCCCGATGAGGTGGAGCAGAGGTTTAGGGGTTCGCCCCCAAACGTATCTGCCGCCCAACAGCACCGATGTAAGTCACCAGTTCTTTTGTTTTAAACTGTTTTCCTTGTGACTTATGCTTTTCATTCCTTGCAGCGTCATGAGGCGGCGTAATCCTTTGGTGCTGGCGTCAAAGAAGAGCATCGCCCATCAAACGGGGTGGCGACCGTTGATTGGCGTCGCACCCATTTCGAGCGAGAGCGGCACCAGTGTGACCACGTCGCCAGCAGGTCAAGCGCTGCCCACGGTGGCGCCCGTTCCCTCGGCGGGACAAGCTAGCACAGGAGCTCGAGGGACGCCTTAGGAGGTCGCTGAGCAGCCGACGATGGAGGTGATACCGCTACCAACGATGGGATGGATGGAGCTACCTTCCGCGCTCGTGGCACCGGCCGCATTGGGTGCGACGTAGCCGGTCGAGGCCCCACCAACGCAGGCGGAGGTGGCGGCGGCTGTGACAGGCAGGCCATAGCTGGATGCAATCATGGCGGCGCCCGAGGCAGCGGCGCGACCCACGCCACCAACGGCCCAAATCGGCGCGCCGATGTGGGCCGGACGAAGGGGATGCGCCGAGGTGTCCCCTGCACGTCATGGTGGTGGGAGAGAGGTCGGCGCCCATACCGCTGATGCCTTCCACTGCCGAAGGGGGTGCCCCGGTAAGAACCTCACGATGAGAGGGCTCGACGGCGCTTGGAGATAGCGGGGAGTCATCTCTGGCCCTGGCGTCGGTGGGCAGTAGCTCGCCTACGTGGGGCGAGCCCTCGCCGCCCAAATGGACAAATCCATAGGACCCATCGTCGACGCTCTTCACCCTCACCGCCGCCACCGAGAGTATGGAGCGGGAGAGCCTCAACGTGGGAGTTGAGTCGGTGCTCGAAGCTCTGGACCATGCTGGGGGTGCCTTGGCCAACGCCATCATTCTCATTGGCATGTATTTCCTTAATCTCGCTTCTCACCCTTTCCTTTCTCCACATATTTTTGTATTCTGACCATCTTCTTTTTTCAGTCCCTCATCTCTCGTAGCTGGGAGAAGTCGGTTCCTTTGCTGCAGAGAGAGGAACCTAGGACCCGCCTGCTGAGGAGGCAGGCACGGCTGCGCGGGGAGGTGACCGCCCAACTAGTTGTCGCCCGGTAGAGGGTGGCCAAGCTGACCCCCCTCATCGAGGAGGCGAACAGTCTTCGGTCGTGGGCGGCCAAGGCCCGCCAGCACACTGATGAGGCCGAGAGGGCGTTCGAGGCCCTATCGGCGAGATCACGTTGGGACGATGAGGAGGCCGCCAAGGTCAGGAGGGAGCAGGACAAGCTGCTCTAGAAGGACGTTGAGACCCGTTGGCGGATCCTCGACCTTCTGGCCAAGGTTGAGAAGGAGCAGGAGCTAAAGCTAGGAGCCAAGGAGAAGCTCGCAGCCCTAGAGAAGAAGATGAGTCTGGACGCTGCGGCGGTCGCCCAGTTGCGTAAGGAGCAGGACGAGCTATTCCAAACTACGGAGAGGCTCCGCTCGAGAGCATGGCATGGCTTGCGAGGAGCGCGACCAGGCCCTCCAAGAGTGTGGTGACGCGCAGCAGAAGATCGGCTCCCTCCATGCCGAGCTTGGAACCGCGATGACCCAGAGGCTGGAGGCCGAGGGCATCTCTGTCAAGTTGGCCACAGACCTTGCTGAGGCGAGGAGGAACCTTCAGGTGGAGAGTGACAAGCTCAGTATCCTAAGCGCCGCCCACAGAGTGGTCTGCGACGACCTAGAGATGGTGCGGTCGGAGGGGACCAGTTCACTCACGGCCCGTGCCTCGAGATCACAGCGCGGGTGCGCCAACTCAAGAGGAATGTTGTAACACCCCGGGTGTTTTAAATACTAAAACCTGCCATGTCATCATATACATTGTACATCATTTCGTATTAGTGAAAACTTTGATATGCATACACTAAAACAAGTTTACATTTATGTTATACATGTTGACTTGTATGGTTGAATCAATTTCAAAACAATTGTGTTAATTTGGATTTCCGAAAACCCTGATTTCTAGTGATTAGTTTTACCCCGAAAAACTCATTTCAAAATATGAGCACATTTTGGGGTTGAGTCTTAAAGCAAAAGTGTAGAGCTTGTTGAGTTGTACAAAGTTGGTTTTTGGAGTTTTCAAAGTTGTTTAGAAAAATTTGAAGTAATTTGAAAAGGCATAATTCTTTAAATGTCCCATTTTTGAATTCAAATTTGCATTTCAAAATGTAGACCGAATTAGGGGGTGGTTATAAAAGCAAAGTTGTAGAGCTTTGAATTTTGAGCAACTTTTATTTTTGGAGATTTTTGAGTTGTTACATAAATTTGGGAGTAATTTGGATTTTAAATCAAATGGCAATTTTGTAAATACTGTGAACAGTGCCCACGGAAGACACCTCATCGCCGGCGAGCTTCTATTTCGTTTTGGTCGTCATGGTGGCTGTCCTGGCTTAACCCATTTGGCGTGGAAAAGGCTTTCGCATGGCTTCCTTGTGCTTTTGAGCTGCGCTTATAAGGCCTTTGCCGTCATGCCGTTCTTCGCCGCTTTTCCTTGCTCTGCTCGCTTTTCCCGACGCCGCTTGCTTTTGCTCGTCATGCGTTTGCCGTCGCCAGTAGTGCCTCCACCGTCTCGGCAAAGCTTGTTCCAGCTCCACCTACTCCTTGTGCACCTAGCCAACCAACTCTGGTCACTTGGTTTCACTAGGAATTGCCGCCATCGCTTTTCTTTCTTCTTCGCGTGCGGCATACCACACCGTAGCAAGCGTGCCGTGGTGGGAGTGAGCTCTCTGGTGAGCCTTTGCTCTTGCTCAAGATAGCTCCAGCTTTGCCTTGATGTCATGGTGCTTAATACCTTGTTGCTTGGTCATTTTGTCCATCACAGTCACACGGTTCACCGCCGCCGCCGTTGTTTGCGCCCGGGATCACTGTGAACGCTCTCGCGATTCTCCTCGGTCTTGCTCTTTTGCTCTCGGCCGTGATCGAGTGAGTGCTGAACCTTCCCATGCTTTTGGTTTAAGCTCTACCGGTCTTGTTTTGCTGGCGTAGCGCCGCCGAGCCGCCGTGTCCACCATGGCCGGTGCCGAGCTCGGGTTGTGCAGTAATCGGTGCGATTTGTGCCACCAATCGATGTGCCTCGTCGTTGTGATCACGGTGGTACCTTGGCCGTCGCTGTTGATCTCACCGGTGGCGAGAAATCGCCGGTCAGAGCCGTTGTCGCCGTAGTCAACGCGGGAGGAAGGGGATGACAGGTGGGGTCACGCTGTCAGTGACCGTGGGTTTCAAAATGGATTTTCTATTTTTCAGAAATGGATGAATAGTATGAGTTTTTGTTATTTTTTGTGTAGAATTATTTAGAGCTCCAAAAATTATGAAAATTTTTGTGTGGCCTCTCTGTAATGTATACTATTTGGAAAAAATATGAAATGTTGTTTTCCAGTACTTTTTGAATGTGATAAAAATTTCTCAATTAATTAATAAATGAGTTTCCATGATTTTTCTAGGCTTGAATAATTATCCAAAAATTATGAAAATTGTTTTTCCACTTAGTTATCATGAGATGAATATTTACAAAAATTTTGAGTTCAATTGGAACAAGTTGATTTATTTCATAATTTTTAATTAAATAATTAATTCATAAAAGCAAATCATAACCTTTAATGATTTAGGTTTTGATTGAATTTTGGATTGAGTGATGACCTTGGGTCATTAGTTGATAATGATCCTTGGCAATGGAATTAAGTGTTACGGAAAAAAAAAATTTAGTTAGTTTGACTTATAACTGTACCGCGAAGGAAAGTTGTATTCAAGTTGTTAATTGTTGCATCCATCATCGAGCATCATGTTAAACATGGCATTGTTACTACATGTAGTGAACGAAGGTGAGCACGTGGTAGTTAATCAAGTTGTGGAAGAAGTTAATCCGCCGGTTGAGGTCGGGTTTGATAATTGTGGAACGACTCCGGAACCTAACTTTTCCGTCAACGAAGGCAAGCTCCGGATGCATTTAAACCTACCTTGTGTTTTACAAATTGATTTCGCTTTTGCTTTTCTTTACTGCATTAAGTGATTAGGAGTTAAGTGAAAACCTAATTGGTGCATTACCAACCTTGTTTTTCCATATCTACTTTGTTACCAGTTTTAATTCGTATATGCCTAGTTATGCTTAGCTATGCTTAGAACGATGAAAGTCGGGTGATTACCTGTCACCTGCAAGTTTTAAATGGAACTTTGGTTACTTATGTTATCATGTGATATGGGAATGTGGAGTAATAAATCTAGACCGGGTGGACTCGGTGTGTGAGAGCCACAAGACATGGAGGTCTTGTGAGCGGGTTCTTTCCGCCTGTGTCGATTAAGGTCCGTCCATTGTTGAATTGTATGAGGTGAGACTTTGTAGTACTAACCGCATACTCCGGTAAGCCTTAACTTGGCTATTCTATTATGAGAATGGCTACTCGCACACTGGGAGTGGAGAGATGGCAGGAATAGCATGTACCCACGTGGCAATGGGCTGGATTGGTGGAGTACTGTATTCTCGGGTGGCGCGGACCCGTTCTTGTTTTAGAGGATCCGAGGGTAGGTTGATATATGTAAGTTGGGGACCTGCATATGTCGTGTGGTCTGGAATTCCTAGCTGGGTTTAATCGGTTCGAATCGTCGTTGCTCCTCGGTTATGGAGACTCAACTCACTGTTCATCATCGTAGTTTAATAACTGGAACTTGAAGATGGTTTGAGAAGGTGTTGGATATGAAGTTTCATGATCTCAATACGGATCATGTCAGCTTTGTATATGATCTTTATGAAGTTTTAAATGTTGATATAAAGAATTTTGTTAAAGAGCTTTTATACAAAAGAACTTTGATTATTGCTAAAGCCATACCTTGAATCCCTGAGCCTGCATTCCTAAGTTCTATCAGTTTCTATTTTCGGTTAAGTCTTGTTGAGTACTTTTGTACTCAGGGTTCGTTGACCCTTGTTGTAGGTGAGGCTCATGAGCAGGTCTACTTTGGACCGTGCTGCATGATTATTATTCAATGTGATGGCGATAAGTAAATGCGTGGCCCTTGGGCAGGGCAATCCATTTGTGTGTTTGTATTATGTTATAATGCAACTCCACTACTACATTTTGTAATAATTATCAAACTTAGTTGTAAGGTTTGAAACTACTATTTTGTAAACTATGTTATTGTAAGACTTCCGCTGATTTACTCTGGTTTAGATATTTGAATAAATGTTGTAATATTGCAATGACTCTGTAATGTGATCCTGCTCGGAAATCGTGGATGATTCGGGGTTCCCCGAGGACACCCGACTGTTTTCTTAAGTTACCAGAAACATATGCATAGTTGTCAGAGGTCGTCGGACAGTGACAGGTGCATGTGGGTCCTATAATTTAGGAGGTTCTGCCACAAACGCCCTTCATGCTGGGGTCAACCAATCCTTCATGATTGCTCGTTCTCATTATGGGGACAGCATCAACTTGGAGACGATGAGCCTTGGCTTCGCACCTGGCTACGAAGCCCATGAGCTGGATATGATAGAGACGGTGGTGGGTCCCCTTTCACGGAACCTGGCGGATAAGATAGAGGGCATAGTTCTCCCCCGAAGAGGTTAGTTAATCGAGATAGGTCGTGTAATCCTTCATGTAACAAGTGCAAGTTACGACCCCATACATCTATTGAACAAACTTATCATTTTGTTTCATTTGATTGAATTTGTTTTTCTTCCCTTTTTATGTGTGAAAAGGAGTTCATATGTTCTGACCCTTCCATTTGTTAAGACCGTAGGGCCCGAGGTGCGAGAGAGAAACTCTGATTACGTTGATAAGCAAGAGTGTCGTAGCCATAGGGGCATAGGTTTCTCTTAGTTCGACCGACCATGCTCAATCATTCATTTTCAGAGACCTTGCCACTAGGTTTAACGTGAGGGAAAGGTCGGCATGCACAGAACTATTTCAAAAAGGGTGTATTTATGCCCTTATCAGCCCCCGAGTGAGGCCTGATCCCTTGCCATTGTTGGGATCGGGTTTCACTGAAGATCGAGGAGAAGATAGCAAAAATAGTAGGAGACAGCGTCTCTTATTTTTGCACGCATTTCCTCCCTTTGGTTCTAAGCCATCGTTTACGTGACTACGCTGCTCAGCCTCCTTGTGAGTCCAACTTTCCTCGAGCCCCCGCAAGATAGCGAGGGGTTCGGTCGAGGGTCGGCTCGTCTTTGTGATTGTCACCCGTCCATGGTTTCCATGAATCGGAGGGGTTAAGCTTAATGTCACTTGCCTCGATGGCTCGAGGACGCGCTTAGTGAGCTCGCTAATGGGCATGTTCGAGTGGAATCTAGATTCATCGTTCGCGACGGGGTCGGCTAAGCCCTCATGTGGCATTCCGCTGCTCCTTAACCTGCCTTCCAATAGATGCCTCCTTAATGGGGATTCTATGGGCTCGGCTGGAGGTCAGGATCGAACGAGAAGGTCGAGATAACCCTATCTGCTTCTAGGCGGGTCGGGCGAAGGCCGCTAGGGCTCATCCGTGTTTTCTCCCCTGGCTCTTGTTCGACGCGAGGCGGCCTTGGGCCCTCCGCGGGCCGGCCTTCGAACCCCGGTCTCTCGATTTTAGGATCAGGCGGCTGGAGCCCCAGAGCCCCATGAAGCTCGGTAGAGGTCGGCCGTGTTTCATGCATCACCCCATCCATAGTTTCCGCAACTAGAGGGGCTGAGCTAACGACACTTGCCTCGATGGCTCGAGTGTCGCGCTCAGTGAGCTCGCTAACGGGCATGTTCGAGTGGAATCTGGGTCAGTCATCCACTGACGGGGTAGGTATAGCCCTCATGTGGCATTGCACTGCTCCAAAACCCGCCTCCCAGTAGATGGTTGTGTCACTCTAGAGAGCGACTCAGGTGGCCCGTTGGCCTCTCCTCGATGGAGATTCGTGGGCTTGGCTCGAGGTTAGAATCAAATGAGAAAGGTCAAGATGTCCTTGTCTGCTTCTGAGCGAGGTCAGGCAAGGCCACTGGGGCTCATCTCGATTTTTCTCCTCTAGCTCTGTTTGACGTGAGGCGGCCTCGAGCCCTCCGTGGGCCGGCCTTCGAACCTCGGTCGGTCGCCGCTCATATCGAATGAGACGACTACCACTTCGTGACGCGACACGAAGCGTTGTGATGCAGCAATTGCATATGTAATGCTTGGATGTATGTGATGAATGAATGGATGAATGAATGAATGTATGAATGAATGTATGAATGCATGATCATGCAATGGAAAAAGAAAGGTGGGAATCGGTAAAGTTACCTTGATGGCTCGAGTGATGGGTTCCAGGAGCTCTTACCAGTTATGTCCGTGTGGGGTCCGGGCCCGACGTTCGTGACGGAGCTGGCATAACCTGCATGAGGCATCCCATTTTTCTGTACCCATCTCTCGACAGCGGCATGAGCCATCTGATCGACTTGGGCGACCAGTCGGCCTCTCCTCGATGGAGATTCTATGGGTAGGCCCCTCCGAACCCTTCCCAAGAAGGTGGGGGCTAAAGCTCGGGGTGCGGGGACAAAGATTCTGATCACGCTGGTGAGCGAAGACGCCGTAGCCACTAGGGCATAGGGTCCTAGTGGTCCGACCAGGTCTACTCAGAGTTTGTGCCCGCATGCCCCGCCATCAGTTTTTTAACATAAGGAGGGGTTGGGCATAGAGAATATCTACCTAATAGACACTCTTGCCGGCCCCCGAGCGATGTCTGACCCCCTGTGGTTGCTGGGGTCGGAGGCTCCGTAGCAAAATTAATGCATAAATTAAGGGTGACCCATCTCTTGGCAACGGCTTTGAGCCGTTCGATCGACCTGGGCATAGGATTTACCTCGATGGTAAGAGTGATGGGTTCAGGAAGCTCTCGCCGAATATGATCGAGCGGGATCCGGGTCCGTCGTTCGTAACGGGGTCGGCATAACTTGCATGGGGCATCCTGCTGCTCCCTACCCGTTTCACGACATCGGTCAAGCCATTCGATAGACTTGTGTTACCTACTGAGACAAGGTTTTCCTGTGGAGATAGAGGTTGAGAATATCCCGCGCAAGAATTTAGTTAGGCAGATAAGCTAGGCGGAGAACTTGTAACAAACGAACAAGCTCTTAAATTTTGTTATAGCAAACAGCTTTTTAGTTCTTCTCCCTTTTGTATAAAAGGTTAGTGCATTCCACCCTTTCCATCGTTAAGGTTGTAAAGCTCGGGGGCACGGGTGAGCAAATTCGATCACGCTAGTGAGCAAAGGTGTCAGAGCCGTTGGGGCATAGGTCTCTCACAGTCCAACTAGTTATACTCAGAGCTTGTTCCCATGACCCTAGCTCCTAGGTCTTAACATGATAAGGGCTGGACGAGAGGCTGCTACCGAGATAGATATGCTCTTATTAGCCCCTCGAGTGAGGGCCCGACCCCGCTTGTTCTTTGGGGTCAGGTGTCACAAAAGATTGGGGAGTTTGATAACGAAACTGATAAGAGAAAGTATGCTTTTATTAAGGGTAAAAGCGACGTAGCTGCTTGATGTTCCAGGCATTAGTGAAGACTTCGCCGTCAATGGTCTTGAGCTTGTAGGCGCCTGGCGGAAGCACTTCCGTGATGACGTATGGTCCCTCCCACGGAGGGGATAGCTTGTGGTGGTCCTTACAGCTCTGGACGAGGCAAAGAACCAGGTCTCTGACGCTAAAGGCCCAACCCTACACTTGTTGGTTGTGGTACCGTGACAACGCCTGCTAGTATTTGGCCGAGCGGAGGAGGGAAACGTCGCACGCTTCATCCAGTTGGTCCATGGCATCCTCAAGGGATGCCTCGGCCCCCTGTTTGTCATATGCCTTGACCCTTGGCGCTCCATAGTCGAGGTCAGTCGGGAGGACGGCCTCGAAGCCATAGACCATGAAGAATGGTGTGAAGCTGGTGGCCCGGCTGGGGGTCGTCCTCAAGCTCTAGAGCACCACGGGAAGCTTGGTGACCCACCGTGCATTAAACTTATTCAACTAGTTGAAGATCCTAGGCTTGAGGCCCCGCAGGACCATGTCGTTTGCACGCTTGACCTACCCGTTCGTGCGGGGGTGCGCCACAGCGGCCCAATTGACCCAGATGTGGTATTCATCGCAGAATCGAAGGAACTTCTTTTTGGTGAACTATGTGTTATTGTCCGTGATGATGGAGTTTGGGACTCCAAAGCGATGGATGATGTCAAGGAAGAATAGCACAGCCTGCTCAGACTTGATCGTGGAGATCAGCCGAGCCTCTATCCACTTTGTGAACTTGTCTACGGTGACAAGCAAGTGGGTGTAGCCCCTGGGCACTCTTTTGAGAGGTCCGACCAGATCGAGCCACCAGACCACAAACAACCACATGATGGGATCGTTTGGAGTGCGTGGGCCAGCAGGTGGGTCTGCCGAGCATAGTACTGACACCCTTCGTAGGTGCGCACGATATGCTCAGCGTCGGCCACCGCGGTCGACTAGTAGAAGCCCTGTCGGAACACGTTTTTGACCAGGGTTCTGGGCACGGCATGATGACCACAAACCCCACCATGGATATCGCTCAACAACCGCTTCCCCTACTCGATGGGGATGCAACGCTATAGGATACCGATGTGGCTTCGCTTGTAGAGTTTGCCTTCAACAAGGACGAAGGACTTGGCGCGACGTGCGAGCCACCGAGCTTCTGTCTTGCTCATCAGCAGCGCCTCACGGAGGAGGTAGTCGAGGTAAGGCGTCTTCCAGTTGACCAGAGGATCGGGCACTGTCATTGGTTCCTCGTCGAGCTCCATGACTTCAAGGTCAGATGGGGTCGATGGCTGGTCAGCCCCCAAGCCTAGGGCGGACATCCCATCATCGGCTTGTTCCGACTCCTCGTATCGAACTGAGGGCTTGTGCTGATCGCTGGCGAAGACGTCGGCCGGCACCGGCTCTCTGCCGGACGCTGCTTTTGCTAGTGCGTTGGCCGCCTCGTTGAGACGCCTCGAGATGTGGTTGAGCTCGAGGCCATCGAACTTGTCCTCTAGCTAGCGGACTTCTCGGCAGTACGTGGCCATCTTGGTGTTGTGGCAACTCGACTCCTTCACGACTTGGTCGATGACTAGCTAGGAGTCGCCCTGGACGTCGAGGCATTAGATACCGAGCTCGATGGCGATGCGCAGGCCATTGACGAGCACCGCATATTCAGGCACATTGTTGGAGGAGGGGAAATGGATGTGAACCATGTACCTCATGCATACTTTGAGGGGCGAAATGAAGACCAGTCCCGCGTCGACGCCTTTCTTCATCAGCGATCCGTCGAAGTACATCGTCCAGTACTCTTGGTCAACGACCGCTGGTGGCATTTGGACCTCCGTCCACTCTGCAACGAAATCAGCCAACACTTGGGACTTGATGGCCGTCTAGGAGACATATGCAATGCCCTGACCCATCAGCTCAAGCGCCCACTTCACGATTCTTCCCGTGGCATCCTGGTTTTGGACGACCTCGCCGAGAGGGAAGGACGTCACGACTATTACTGGATGTGATTCGAAGTAATGGCGTAGCTTCCTTTTGGCGATGAGGACGGCATACATGAGCTTCTGGATTTGGGGTAGCAGGTCTTGTAGTCGGATTGGACTTCGCTAATGAAGTACACGGGGCACTGTACTTTGAGGGCGTGCCCCTCTTCTTCTCGCTCCACCACCAGGGTGGCGCTGACCACTTGCGTAGTAGCCGCAATGTAGAACAAAAGGGGTTCTCCATCGGTTGGAGGAAATAGGACTGGGGCTTTTGTTAGAAGCTGCTTGACCGCGTCAAGTGCTTCCTGGGCCTCGGATGTCCATTCAAAGTGGTCGGCCTTCTTCAGAAGTCGATAAAGGGGGAGTCCTTGTTTGTCGAGGCACGAGATGAAGTGGCTGAGCATGGTGAGGCACCCTGTAACTCGTTGTACCCCCTTCATGTTCTGAATCGGGCCCATCCTTGTGATGGCTAAGATCTTCTCTGGGTTGGCTTCGATGCCATGCTCGGAGACAATGAAACCGAGCAGCATACCCCTCGGGACTCCAAAAACACACTTCTCGAGATTGAGCTTGATGCCGTTTGCTTGGAGTTTAGTGAAGGTTTGCTCAAGGTCAGCTACGAGCTGGTCAGCCCATTTGGACTTGATCATGATGTCATCTACATAGGCCTCAACGGTTCGCCCGATGAGCTCTCCAAAACACTTGAGCAAGCAACGTTGGTATGTAGCCCTAGTGTTCTTCAGACCGAATGACATTGTGATATAGCAGAACGATCCGAAGGGGGTGATGAAAGATGTCGCGAGCTGGTCGGACTCTTTCATCATGATTTGATGGTACCTGGAGTACGCATCAAGGAAGCAGAGGGTTTCGCACCCTGAGGTAGAATCGACTATCTGGTCTATACGTGGCAAAGAAAATAGATCCTTTGGGCATGCTTTGTTGAGACCCGTATAGTCAACACACATCCTCCATTTCCCACTCTTCTTTCGTACAAGAATGGGATTAGCTAGCCACTTGGGGTGGTACACTTCCTTGATGAATCCGGCCACCGAAAGCTTCATGATCTCCTCGCCGATGGTCCTATGTTTCCCCTCATCAAAGCGATGCAGGCATTGCTTCACCGGCTTGGAGCCTGGATGGATCTTTAAGATGTGCCCGATGACTTCCCTTGAAATGCCCGGCATATCCGAGGATTTCCACACAAAGATGTCCTTGTTGGCGTGAAGGAAGTCGACGAGCGTGCTTTCCTACTTAGAGGAAAGTGTGGTGCCAATGTGCACCACCTTGCCCTCGGGGCTACTGGGGTCTATGAGGACCTCCTTGGAGCCCTCCGCTGGCTCAAAAGATCCAGTCGACCGCTTGGGGTCGGGTGCTTCTTCGGTGACCTTCTTCCTGATGGCCGCGAGCTCTCTGGAGGCGACGATTGGTGCGGCGTGATCGCAACACTCGACCTCGCACTCGTAGGTGCGCTAGAAGGAGGTGTCGACGGTGATGACCCCGCCTGGGCCATGCATCTTCAGCTTCAGGTAGGTGTAGTTGGGGATGGCCATGAACTTCGCGGAGCATGGTCATCCTAGGATGGCGTGATAGGTTCCGTGGAACCCAACCACTTCGAAGATGAGGGTCTCTGTCCTATAGTTGGACGGACCCCTGAAGGTGACGGGCAGATTGATCTGCCCAAGTGGCACGGCCTGCTTTCTAGGCACGATGCCGTGGAAAGGCGCTCTTGTCGGCCAGATGCGGGCTCGGTCGATGCCCATGGCGTCGAGCGTCTCGGCGTACATGATGTTGAGGCCACTGCCTCCATTCATCAATACCTTAGTGAGCCGCTTCATGCCGATGATTGGGTCGACCACGAGCGGGTATCTCCTAGGTTTTGGGATGATCTTCGGGTGGTCGGTTCGATCGATGGTTATGGCGGACTCCGACCATCGAAGAAAGGCGGCGTGGGCCACTCGGTCGTATAGACCTCATGGTGCGTGAGCTTCGACGGCGTTTGGAGTCAAAGGCGCCAACCCTCCAAAGATCATGAGGCAGCCATCCGCAGATCGGAAAAGCCGCCGCCCTTCCCTTGGCGTCATCCATGGTTGGATCGGGGTCCTTCCACGCCCCTTTGTTGGAACCTCGGATAAGAACCGCTTCATGAGGTCATAGTCCTTGTATGAGATGTTTGTGGGGAAAGGCATGGTTCGTGCATGGCCCCTCGAGTAGCTTCTCAAGTGGTTCAGAGTGCCCTCCATGGGCTTCCCACCACCCTTTACATTGGCGGGCGGCCACGAGCGAGCTCTGTGTCTTTGCTACTTGTTCTTCTTCTTAGCAGGATGGTTGGAGGCACTTTCGCCGGCGTCCTTGTCCTGTTTTGTCTTGCCCTTGAGGTGGTCGAAGATCGCTCCAACCGCCTCTTCACCCAAGGCATGGTCTTTGGTGATGTCGAGGAGCTCCTTGGTGGTTCACGGGCCCTTGTGTCCTAGCTTGTGAACCAGTGGATTCGCAAGTGGTCCTGCACAGAAAGCTCCTATAACGTCGGCGTCGGCGACGTTAGGTAGCTCGTTGCACTGCTAGGAGAAGCACCGGATATACCCACGGAGAGTATCTCCGGCCTTCTGTCAGCAGTTCTTGAGATCCCATGGGTTCCTAGGGCGCTTGTATGTGCCCTAAAAATTCCCCACAAAGATCTCTTTCAGGTCCGCCCAACTTTGGATTCTGTTGGGCAGAAGGTGTTCCAACCATGTTCGTGCCGAATCGGCCAGGAACAATGGAAGGTTGTGGATAATGAAATCGTCATTATCGCTACACCGACCTGGTGCACAAGCCGATAGTCCTCAAGCCACGATCCGGGGTTCGCTTCCCGCAGTATTTCGGGATGTTGGTCGGTGGTCGGTACCTTGGCAGGAAGGTAGCGTTGAGGATGTGTCGACCGAAGGCCTGAGGCCCCAGTAGGCCAGGGCTCGGGCTTCGGTCCTCATTGTCGTCGTAGCATCCACCACGATGAGGGTGATAGCCGTGGCTAGCTCCCTCTCTTGGATCGTCGTAGGTACGCCTGCGGGCATCGAGGGTGTCACGCGCGTCTTGGTTGTGTCCGAGATGTTGATGCACCGGACCGCGGTCTTGCCGCTTCTATCGCCTTTGTGGTGCCTCGTGGACTGATGCGTCCTTGCTGGGGTGTTCTGAGGGCGTGCGCTCGCTGGCGTTGAGCTCGCGTCGCCGAGACAAAGAGCTCTCGGCCTATCAGCGCACCGCGACGCCGCTCGGCGGCGCAGGCGAATCTCCTGATGGGCCCGTCGATCCTCAAAGCGTCGAGGGCCCGGAAGCCCCCCGAGCAAAACGCCGCAGCGGTGATGTTCGCTTGCCGAGCAAAGGGCGGAGTGCTTGATCATCCTCGATGATCCTCCGGTTCATGTCACGAGCCATGGCGCATGCACGCCCCGTCTTCGTGGCGCCGATCTCACGATCGAGCTTCGCTGCTCTCCTCGCCGAGCTAGAGTCACGCTTCCTCGTTCTAGGTGTCGGGCCTTCACCGCTCCACCCACATACGTGGTAGAGCTCCTGCAGATCCCCTTGACCTCGTCGTCGAGGTCGTTCATCGGGTAGCCTCGTCCTCGTTGATGCTTTCGACGTGTCCCTCGGTGGTACCTATCATAAAGCATTCACGAGAGAGGCGATGGCTTCCCCTACTTTGGAGTTAGACGGAGAGGGCGACTCTCGCTCTCTCCGCGAGAAGGTCATGGAAAGACTCCACAACGTGTTCGGTCACTCCCACGAACTCGCTGCGTTCTTGGTGGATAGAATAAATGCGTTGCGCCACAGGTGACCAATGGTCTCTGCAGCGTTGCAGAGACCGAACGGGGTCACTGTCGGGGCGCTCCGGATGAGGTATTCAGGGGAGAGTGGCTCTCCCCTGGTAAGCTGCGCCATGACATTGGCGAATGAGAAGGTGAGGTGGCGTAGGCCCTCCCGGGACGGTTGGGATCCTAGGAAGATGCCGAGCTGACGCTCCAACCTCCCGTAGTCAAAGTCGAGAAGCTAGACACTCCCGGGGCGCGGGCCTCCGGCGCACGCAGCCACAACTCCTCGAGAGCTTTGGTAATTGTGTCGACGCCGGCGGAGTGGAGGGGTTGAACAACAACGGGCGTCCGCGCCAACTCTCCCACCGTCGTGACGATGAAGTCCAAGCCCCCGAAGCGCACGTGTGCGCCCGGGACCCAGCTGATGCCGTGACTAGCCATCCGAGGCCTGGTGCTGATGTCGAGACGCGCAAAGTCCCCTACGTGGCGCGTCAACTGTCGGTGTTTCGAGTAAACACCAATGAGTAAATTTGTATTATTGCGCGTCTGGCCCGGATGGTGTGCTAAGAAGACACAAGGTTTATACTGGTTCGGGCAGAATGACCCTACGTCCAGTTCGTGGTTGCTGCTCGTGTTACTAGCACTGAAAGTTCGTAGTAGGGGTTATAAATAGTCAAGAGAGGGACATGTCCCAAGTCGATGGTGGTGTGTTGTGATGAATTCCGATTGGTTCGGATGGGTTCGGATGTCTTCGGATCGAGTGTCTGTTGTGCGATATGATATGCGATAGATCGCTTATTCGATGCCACTTAGTGGGGTGCCCCGCCTTCCTTTTATAGGCCAAGGAAAAGCACGGGTTACAACGGGAGAAAAGAGAAGAACGAGAGGGAGAGAAAGTCCCTCAGGGTCGCCGGACCTTTCCCTTCCTTTGTGTGGGCCCCGCTGACACGGCCGGTGGTGACAGGGACAGTCCCATGTCGGGCGCTTGTCGCTTTGATGATGCCATGCCACTGGTGGTGTTGTCGGTGGTCGTGACGTTCCATCCCGCCCCGGCGACACAGCGTGCTGATTAGCGACCATACAGGGGGTAGGCAGCACAGTGACCACACGTCCGTCACTGTGGGCGATGTGAGTCCCCTGGAATGACATGTCGCGGGGACGGGTCGTGTTGAGACGTGACTGCTCCCTACACAATGCCAGAAGTTTGACCTTGCGTTGTACTTTCTGGCCCGTAGTGGTTGGCGGTGACGTGAGCTTCCGTCAGGAGCCGTACCCAAGGGATCGGGCGGAGCGGAGCTAGCCCTCAGACGTCGGCGAAATGGAGCCAGCCCTTCAGACGTCGGGTGAGGCAGAGCCCGCCCTCAGACGTCGGGCGAGGCAAAGTCAGCCCTCAGAGGTTGAGCGAGGTGGAGTCCGCCCTTAGGGGTCAGATGAGGCGGAGCCCAACTCTCGGGGGTCGGACGAGATGGAGCCCGTGGCCTCAGTGTCCACCACGGCGGAGCCCATGGCCTCGGTGGTCGGACGAGACGGAGCCCAGCAAGAGGTGTAGTCACGCTCTTAACCGCTCGGATGGATCAACGTCGATGATCATTAGCTCATCTTCGGGTACCTAGTATTGATCCTCGACACTGTTTCTTAAACTCAGGGTCTCAAATTCATCAAACGGCTTACGGATCATGGATTGCAGGTCTCTGTACGCGCTCATCGCCTGCCTCTCGGCGTCGCGGTGCACGTACCGCGCCATGATGCGGGCACAGTTCGGCCTCCCCGTCCCCGAGGCGCCCTGCGCCGACTGCCTGGTCCACCTCTGCTGCGAGCCCTGCGCCCTCTGCCAGCTGTATTGGGGAGCTCAAGGCTCGCGGCCTCAACCCCGTCCGCGCAGGGGATGCGACGGTGCTGATCGTCGGTCGATCCACTTCCATCCTATGTATTCGATCAATTGTACAAGTGGATCGACGGCGCAGGTGATGACAGATCGAGACAGAGTACAAGGTGTATGTACGTGCGTGCTATCTGGGGATGCTGATGTACGTGCTCCACAGATCACATCGTTCGTCACTCGCTGCTTCATTCATCAACTCACCAATTACCGGAAACTAGCCGTCTGCTTATTCAGAACTATTTTTCAGTTATAAAATAGTCTTTTTTTTCATAATAATTTAGCATAAACTAAATTTTAGCATCAGCAGACAAGACAGAGAGCTAGGAGGATCGGATATGACATCGTAGATAATTATAAAAGGACCTGCGATTGAAGGAGAGATCGACGATCGATCGGTCGTAGATGGCAGCAGCGGCGGCACTGTCCGTGCGCACGACGACGACGTCCCTGCTAGCCAGTGGCCGATCTTGATCGCACAAGCAGCAGGGGCCATTCTTTATATTCGAGTCTTAATCATCTATGAACAGTAAAAAAGTTATTGTTTAGCAAGTGGAAATTATATTGGGCAGGGAGGGCCATGGCCCAGCTTGGTCTGAACCAAGCTCCGCCCCTGCTGCTAGCAGCAGTCCTGTCCCTCTGCATCGCCTCCCTCTCCCTCCGCAGCGCCGACGCCGCGCGGGTCTCCCCTCCCCCGGCGCTAGCCCGATCGGGGCCACCTGCATGTCGGGCCCGTACCTAGAGCTGTGCGTGGGCGAGCTGGCCCAGCGGCTGCTGGATGTCCAAACGTTCATCGCGTCCGCCACGCTCAACCAGGGCGCGGCCAAGATCGCCGGCGCCCCGAGGCAGGTGGACGTCAAGGCGCTGGTGTCCGTGGCGCTGGAGGTGGCCTCGGAGGTCGGCGCCGTCGCCGTGTCCATCTTCAAGGACAAGCTCCAGGGGTTCAACACCAGCGTGCCGGATTCCCACTGCCTCGGCAACTGCAGCGTCAGCATGCGCCGCGCCATGCAGAAGCTTCCACGGCGCCAAGGCCGTGCTGCACTCGGGCGACACGCAAGCACCGCCACCGCTGCCGCCAAACGTGTAGACGAGCCGTCGCTGCCGCACGGGCCGAATAGCGGCATGCCGACGAGCTGAGTATGGCCATATGGGAGGTGAGAGATGGAACTGACATGTGGACCTAGGTCCGTTTGGATTAATATAAGACCCAAACAGAGTTTAAGTACCAAAATGACAAATCTTCTAAGTTCGGGGATCGGGATGACACACCTTTCCAAGTTTAAGGACCGACTATGAACTTTACTCCTTAAAAAATATCACAACTTGTTCACAATAAAAAAAAATATCGCAACTCATCTGTCACGGTGTGTGCAGTGTGCCAGTGGTTCCTCTTCCAAGTTCCACCACGACCACACGTGCCGCGCACATGCTCAACAAAAGGTGTGTACGGTTGCAAGAATGATACACGAGCCAATTGATGGTGCTCACAGTATAGCAATTGAAGATGGTACTAGGCATGGGTCTATTGCACATGCTACTATAACTTTTACCGTATTATTGTGGGTGTTCCTCATTTTGCTACCATGCAAGCTCATGAAGGATGGAAGGTCCTAGAATTTTTTTTTGACACCTCTATTGACACTCAAAATCGCACCTAAACTACAATTGGAGTTCTCGCTCTCACTCTTTCACTCAACCTGTTAGAAGTATTTTGTATGCTTCTTTTTTCAGGTAGCTACTATTGCTAAGGTCTTGGAACCCTTGGAGGGTGAAGCTCACACCCTCCTTTTTTTTTTGTGCCAAGCTGACTGTTGTACTCGATCTCCGAGATGTGACTCTGCTAACTGACAATCAAGTGTGATGCAACTCTGCTAGCCGACTGTTGGCCTCAGTTATGCTTGCTACTGGATCGCCACGTATTTATCTTGAACATTGGTCAATGTGTCTTATCATTGTTGAGGTACAGGACATCAAGCAAACAGCCACCTGATCGATGATGTTGAAATTTAGCTTATGCTGATGTTTATGCTGAAATACTGTGAGAGAGAAAAACACTGTTCCATGACTAAAAAGTAATTCTGAATAAGCTTAAGCGTACGGGGCGAAGAAACTACTCGATAATCAAGAATTAAAGATATATACCCATGTTCGCTTGGCTGATAAGCCATAGCGAAAGTACTGTTGACTGATTTATTGTGAGAGAAAAATACTATTTGTTGGCTGAAAAAGTACAGCTTATGAGCCAAGCGAATATGCCGATAAGAGAAAAAATAAGATAGTTGACGGTACCTCTTGCTAAAGAAAATGATGTGGGGTCCATGATGAAATATTAGAAATAGATTATTAAAGAGTTTATCATATATTTGGACTAGTATTTAATAAGCGATAAGATATTAGCTTTGGCGGCAGGACCTCGACTCTGACCGCTCAATCAAGTGGTAACCTAGCCCTGTTGCCTTTTGAGTTATTCTATAATATATATACTCCTATATATTTGTCCATGGGCCCACATGACACGACTTCGGCGATTCGCCACGCGGCCCACCACGCAACAACCACTCGCTGGATAAATTATTTGCCCGCGCAGCGCGCACGCATACGCATCCAGTTCCAGCTCACGCCACGCCTCTCTTTCACCCAGTCCCAGTCAGTCACAGCGCACACCTCCCAACCTTCTCGGAGATCGCAGCTCACCGCGGCTCAGCCAGGGCGGCAGGCATGGCCGGCCGCGAGGTAGGCGACTGCGGCGGAGAGGGAGAGGAGCCGCCGGCCCGTGAGCTCCCCGACGACATCACGGACGAGATCCTGCTCCGCCTGCCGTCGCGCTCCGCGCTGGCGCGCGCCGCGGTGGCGAGCTGCGCGTTCCGCGCGCGCGTCTCCTCCCTGCGCTTCCTCCGCCGCCACCGCTCGCTGCACCGATTGGACCCCGGCTCGCTCCTCGGGGTCTTCACGTTCCCCCTCGTCCCCGACGGCGCGCGCGGCGGCGGCGGCACGGGCTTCCACCCCGCCGAGCCGCCGCACCCGGCGGCGTCCGCCGCCAGCGCCGTCGCCGCCGCGGCCGACTTCTCCTTCGGCTTCCTCCCGGCCGCGGCGGCGGACCCCTCCGCCGCGGCTGGGTCTGAGGCGACCGCGACGGCCGAGTGGATGGTCCGGGACTACCGCGACGGCCGGTTCCTCCTCGACCGCGTGCCGGCGGCCACCGGGAGCACCGTCTTCACCGAACTCGCCGTCTGCGACCCGCTGTCCCGCCGCTACGTCCTGCTCCCACCCATCCCGGACGACCTCGCCGACACCGTCCACAGCGTGCTCACCGTCTTCGGCGGCCGCCGCGCGTGCGAGCCCTTCCTCGCGCCCGCCGAGGCCGCGGACGCGGACCCGCCCCTCACCGTGTTCTGGACGGCCCGCTCCCCGAGGAAGATGATCGCCTTCGCCTTCTCGTCGCGCGACGGCCGGTGGCGCGCGCTCGAGTCGCCGCACTGCTTCGTCTGGCGCAGGCACCGCTCCCCGTTCAGCTGCCCCATCAGCGCCGTCTGGAACCGCCGCCACTACGCGCACGGCCGCTTCTACTGGGTGGACTGCCTCACCAGCCGCTGGCTCGTGCTCGACGCGCGCACCATGGAGCTCTCCCTCGAGGTCATCCCGTCGCCGGCCGGCTACTGGGAGGAGCACGTCGCCGTCGTGGAGGCTCCGGACGGGAAGCTGGGCGTCTTCGCACACGGCTTCCACCACCCCGGCGGCAAAGCCAATCTGCACTACTATACGATCGTGCACGACACGGAAGCCGGCGGCAGCGACGCGCGGCGGTGGCAGCTGGAGAAGACGATCCCGCTGCCGTGGCCGTCAGACCACCGCCCTTTCTGCCTCCGGGGCACGGGCAACGGGTGCGTCATCATTGAAGTCAGCGAGGAAAAACCAGTATTCATGGCGAGCCACCGCGTCAGGGACGCTGAGCTCTTCAAGATCGACGTCAAGAGTTTCCAGCTCCAGAAGATCTGCCGGGCACGGTGCGCCGGCAGCGCTGCCGGCGAGTGCTGCTGGCCATACTTTGGTTTCCCGCCATCGCTGTCGTTGCCCACTGTGTGAGCACTGAGCAGCATGATGTTAATGAAACAAAATTATCTTCAACTTTAGAGCGAGCCTTCAGTTTGTATGGTCTACATGTATAAGCAACACTTGTACTCGTCCAGTTTGTTTACAAATGCAACGCATACATACAGATACAGTTTACAAGTACAAAGCAAACAGCAACCTCAACATTTTTCAACTGTATAAACCCCACAAAGCAGGAGACGACCATTGCCCAAAGGCATAGATTATAGTCAAAGCCACGTCACTTGATCTTTGATTTCCTCTTGTACACTGTCCCATTGCCGGTTGCTTTCAATGGTACCATAGCAATGAGCAAGTACAGCATTGCACCTTCTACACAAAAGATGGCAGCTTGTATGAGGCAAAAGGAACCAACTGCTGTACAGCCTAGAGGATAATCCATAGATCATGCCAGGTGCTCCTAGCTTGCTCTATGTTTTGATATCTTCCACTGCATGTTTGTCGTTCTCTTTGTTCTCTTAAAGGATTGCTCAAGGTCAGCTGAGGACCATCCAGTGAGACCAGAAGATCGCCCATGGCTTGCAGAGGATGATCCTGCGCCACGGAAAGATGGCCCAGGGTCCGCTGAAGATGGTTCAGCCAGACAAGAACGGATACCATACGATGCTGCAGTCGAGCTCACCATACCTGTCACAGCAGGTGCAAAGCTCTCCACAAACATGCCACAAGATATCAAAGTCTCACCAGGAGGCATGTTGATGTATGAAACTGTACCATCCTGAAGATCTACACAGAGAAGTCTCTTCTGGTTGCCAAAGAAGATCTTAGTCTTGAGCTGGAAAAATGGGCTTATGCCCACAGGCATCCGAGGAACGATAGTCTGCAAGTGGATCCAGTCTTGACTAGTCAAGTCTGCCACCCAAATATCTGACACTATATTGTTAGATCCATCAGAATGTGTTGACAACAAACGAAGCTTTCCTTCCCCTTCAAATAGTCCCAAATTATGGTTTTTACAGCATCTGGGATGGCAATTTTGAGAACCTCTCATCTGTCAGGTTGAGCGTCAGGATTTCTCGACACAAATGGGAGGAAGCCTCATTAAGAAGTAACCAATACATGCCATCATTAACAATGACTGCCTTTGTTGCCTTTAGGAGCTCTGCAGATTCATGTATTGTCCTCCATGTCCTCCATGACAGTGCACCAATAGTGCATATTTCAAATGTCAAGAACCTCACACGGTGACGGATAGAGACCACCTTGTACTCTTTTTGCGGAGGGCACAAATCCAACAAAATATTCAGAGTAAAGAGACTGTAACTTGAGTACTGAATCTGG
This sequence comes from Miscanthus lutarioriparius, assembly GCA_904845875.1. Lineage (NCBI taxonomy): Eukaryota > Viridiplantae > Streptophyta > Magnoliopsida > Poales > Poaceae > Miscanthus > Miscanthus lutarioriparius. Next base: position 73,619,803 of record CAJGYO010000008.1, read on the forward strand.
GAGCCTAAAATGCTTCCTTGTTGTGGGATTCAAGACCTCAGCATCGCTTTTATATCATAGGCACACACCAAGCCATTGCAGGGGCCTGACATGTTAAACCTACTTGAGAATACAAGCTCCACGCTTCTGAAATTCATTGTGGCAGGATCAAATGTGTACATGTGGACTAGGCCATGATCAAGCGAGGTGAAACAAGCAATGGACTGGTGGAAGCGGCAAGCATTATTCAGGTGACGGTCCACAAAACTAGGTTCTTCAACACAGTCTCGCCAGAACTTGCACACACTGCGGGACTTGACAACATCCCTGCCAGGAAGAAAAGCAAGGATAATCCCTTGGGCGTCTTGAGGAATGAATATTTGAGTTTCCGTTGCTTCATTCTGCTTATCAAGATCATCATTGTTACAGTCCATGCCAAGGATGCAATCTACAATTCTGTCCAAGGTAAAGGTTTGGTCAGTAATCACTATGCAACAAAAAAAAGCAAGACAGGGCTTGCTGATACAAAATTGTACTGAAATAAAAATATGCCCTTCAGTGTCCAACATAAAAGTTTCCACTAGAGCAATTAACATCATAAGGGAATGGGTTTGGTACTGCTATGTGAATCCATTCGTAAATGGCTGAAAGTAAACGTAGAACACAGATACAGAATCAAATGCGCACCAGCATGTTCTAACTAACATCAATACCATTATGGATGCGCCACTTTGATGAAGTAATAAAGAGTTTTAAACTTCTTCCAGAAATGGATATTGAAGAGCATCTCCAGCAGCTCACCAATAATTCATCCCCAATAGGATGGTAATGATGGTCACCGATACTGCTTTTTTGGAATATTGGGGGAGATGCTTCAGCAGATCACCAATATTCTTCCCCAATGCATAGGACCCACATGTCAGATTACAATTTTTATTTTCTTTCCTCTTTCTCTCCAGCAGGGTGTTTCTTCCCCGCCGCTCCCCACCCCGCTAGCACTTTCCCCGCCCCTCACGCTGCTCTCGGCTGCCGCCCTCCTCCTCCGCTTCGCCGCCACGTCCCGGGGATCCCCGCTCTCCTCCACCCAGCCCTCCTCGCACTCTCTATTCTCCTCTGGCTTGTGGCCCTCCGCATCCTCCCCTCCCTGGGCCTCCTCGTCCTCGCAGACTCCGCTGGCTCCCTGCTCGCCCGCGCCCTGCACCGGCCCTATCTCCGTCGCCAGCAGACGAGGTGTCGAGGTGGAGACGTCCTCATTACCAACAGCGGCGCGGGCAAGGAGCAAGTGTTCAGATCCACGAGCCAGCCACATGCACACAATACCGGCACACACACTTGTCCAAACCCCTACAGCGGCGGTGGTTGCTGAGTAGCTTGGAGGACGGTGACCATGGCAGTCTGGTGTGCGCAGTGTGCAGGGAACAAGAAAAGTGGCAGTTATCATGGGGTCCACAGTATTGGGGAAGATGCAACTCCCCCTCTATTTGAGGTGAGCTGTTGTAGCAATGAAATCACCTCATCTCCCCCAATATGACAGGTTTGTGGGGATGAGGGATTGTATTGGGGAGCTGCTGGAGATGCTCTGTACTACAGATGCAAGGATCTGTGAATCACAACAAGATGAGACCCCCAGCCCCCCTACAAAAAAAAGGATCATTCATAGAGGAAAACAGTACTGGGCTATCATGATAGAGATTAAATGATTATGTATCAAAATCAATTAATTAACCTTAAAGGTGGAAATAGTAAAATGTGCACAAGGATATCAAATTCACAAGTTATAAATAAAAAAGGAACATATATGACACTCAAAGCATGGTATGCAATCAATATGCTTTGCCCTCCCTCCCTACCATTTACAATGCACTATTGGCCACTCGCATGCTAGATATTAAACCCATCCAACCCTATCTCCAATTTTAGACCACTGGACTACATCAAGGACAAATAAGCATTTTTTACAGCAAATACTTGTTATTTTAGCTTCCATCAGGTATGATAGTGTCCATCTCTCAGTGCAGTTTTATTTCACTGTCCATTTCTACCCCAACTCCAAGTTAGCGATGTGATCCCTATATTAGCATAGAAGCAGGAAAGTCCTAAGCAAGTTTTCTCCCAACGAGAAAGAATGCAGGGATAGCCTTTGCTTCACAAGTTGGTAATAGAGGTTCAAGACTACGACCAATTCCATCATCAGGATAACATCTATGCATCTCCAATTCCATTGAGAGATAATTCCTATTCCCCATGATATATGCAGCCACCGGATCTAAACTTTGCCTATAGAAGTAGATTCAACCAATGGTATGGCTAAAATGGTGCCAATCATACAACGAACAGCACATACAACCAATGGCACAAAGATCTGCCACTTTGTGCAGTCAACCGAACTCCATTTCGCGAGATATTTCAACATGATCTCAGAGCATCTCCGCAGTGAAAAGCAGGGGCGGACCCAGTAAAGGACATGTATACATATTTCTTTTGCAAAGCAATCGAAGTTAGTAGCCGTAATACATGCATATGCACTTGTAACTAGATCAGATCCGAATACAAATACCAAGTTAGGGTTTGGGTGGTGCACCGTTTCACGCAACAGGAAGGGAAGACCGAGGGGAGGGCGTACCAGGTGGTGCTCTTCGCCGACGAAGGGGCCGGAGAAGACCTGGGCACCTGGCGTAGGCGGCGAAGACTGCCGCCCAGGCGTCGCCACGGCCCACGAAAGCGAGCGAGCGAGCGAGAGAGAGAACGGTGGGGGCGGTGACGGACAAGGAAAAAAAAGGTTGCAGCATACAGGCAGAGGCAGCTCGGGGCCGTGTAGGGGCCGGCCTGACACTGGAGTAGATTGATTGTACCATTCCAGCTTCCAGGTGCTAGATATCCCTAAAAATACTCCCGTGCTAGATTTGGAATTTAGACGGTGAAGTATGGAGGTGCTAGGTGCTTGTTCTTGAATTGCTCTTAAAATTTATGTCACATCGAATATTTAGATCCTAAAAAAGAGTATTAAATATAGATTAATTACAAAACCAATTACATAGATGGAGGCTAATTTGCGAGACGAATTTTTTAAACCTAATTAATCCGTCATTAGCACATGTACTGTAGCACAATGTTGTCAAATCATGAACTAATTAGGCTTAAAAGATTCGTCTCGCAAATTAGTCGCAAGTTGTGCAATTAGTTTCATAATATTTAATACTCCATGCATGTGTCAAACATTCGATACGACAAAAATTTTAAGAGTTCCTGTACGAAACAAACATGCCCTTAGCTTTCACAGTTTTTTTTTTTCAGTTTCACGTGTCTACATGTATTTAAGTGTTGGTATTACAAAATGAAATACTTTTAATGAATTTCACTCAATTTTCTAACTTGTGAGGATGAAAAACATTCTCAATAGAGTTTTAATCAATTTCCAATGAGCTTAGCCGAGTGCCTATCCCGACTTAGCTATTTATGTCCGAGCTTATAGGTTTGCGATGTTTTTCCTCGATTATGTCCCGACCCGCCGTTTGGCTATTTATTCAGGTAAATTGTCAATTAAACGAGATGGATGACTGACTATATGGAAAAGCAACATATCATTGTGTACCATTTTATGGCCCCGTTCGATGGTCTGAATTTTGGCTGAAACTGGCTGAAAAAACACTGTTCCGACTGAATTGTTGTGAGAAAAAAAACTGTTCCAGCTAAAAAAACAAGCCGAATAAGCCAAATTTAAGACAAGCTTATATGGTGTTTAAACGACATGATTAGATGAACAATAGTTTAATCTCACGAGCATATTTACTACTCCTTTTAAAGAATTACATTCCTAGCAGAGGCGGATCTACAGTATACCATTAGGGCCGATGACTCCGATAACTTATGGCTAATTTGTCTAGTCATAATTCTCAACATAACATCATATCACACTAGCTTCTTTGAGGGTGCCCCCGATGCCTGATTTTGCTAGATTCGCCCCGATTCCTAGAGGTCATAACTACAAGGAGAAAGTCTTTTTAAAAGAAATAACATGAAGAATATTCCTGGAAGTCATAACTACAAGGAGAAAAAAAATTGTAACTAAAATCAAATAGGAATATTCCTGAAGGTCATATATGAAAAAGATAATAAAAAAGAATAAGGTCATATGGAAAAATAAAAATAAAAAAAATTGTCGTGAGTGGGATTTGAACCCACGCCCCTTCGGACCGGAACCTTAATCTGGCGCCTTAGACCAACTCGGCAATCTCGTCGAGTTAGTAAGGCTGTCCACATTTACTTTCTTATTCTATTCATCATTATCTCTTCTCATCGGCCGTGGCCGAAGCAGTATTCCCATTATCCAGTTCCTTCCTCGAAGCTGCAACAATGGAGTCTGCGTCGCTCACGTCACTCACCAATCTATTCCCGTGCGCTTCCCCGTCTCCAATGTAATGTGGAACGCCATCTCCTCCTACAGTCAAGATGAGAAAGAATCGTGTTCAATTTTCACAATTTGTTTTGGGCCCGTTCCGGGAGTTCTTTCAATCAGATGCCGGTGTCCGTCGGAACTGAAGAAGATCCGGCCGGCACGCCGCAGTAAGGCTTCGTCTCTGAAGGCAACCTGTGGGCTCTCTAGGCGGAGGGCAGTTTCAGAGCTAGTGGTTCTTGGTGCTGTGGCCCTATCCATGCCCGCGCAAGCAGCAATGTTGGAGCCTGATATTACCAGGTAACGCGGAACGAATCGTCGCAGCTATACTGATTTTTTCCAGTGGTCATGCAATCTGATCTCTTGTTTCCGTTTTGAAGTTTTCAGGTACCGGAAGCTGGACAGTGGAGTCATACTCGAAGGTACTGTACTGGTAGCAGTGAGTTGCTTTCGCACAGTGTTTCAGTTATGTTTCTGATTGCTCATGGACAAATTGCGCTTCTTGATCTGAAGATGTCGTCGATGGGGAGGGGCCTGAGGCACGGGATGGCGATCTGGTGCAGTTCAACTACGTCTGCCGCCGCGCAAACGGTTATTTCGTGCACAGGTGTGTGGAATTCTAATGCCAGTGTTGTTCGGTACATACACTGAAAACGTGTTGCAGTTTCAATTAGATTGAGTCCAGTAATCTGGTGGTCTCACCATGTTTTCCATGTTTGCTGCAACTCAGCACGGTGGACCAGTTCAGCGGTGAGAGCAAGCCGGTGACCCTTCCACTTGGCGGAGAAGAGGTTACAAGCTTCACTCCTGAAAATGTTTTCCCCACATTCTTCAGAAGTATAGATATTATAGGTGCACTCTGCTGCAGTTTCTAGTTCTGTGAATTTGTTTGATGTGATGTCTAGCTTATGTTCTGTCCAGATGATTCGAGGCCTGAAAGACGTCATAATAGGGATGAAGGCCGGAGGTAATTTGGATATCAGCTTAGTTCCAGTTTCATCAATTGTTCATTTTTTTTTTCTTATAACGATGTGAATCTTGATGGTCTGACACTATGGTTTTAGGACAGCCATTTTATTCTAACCTTTTTCATGACTTGGTATGCACTGTGCAGGCAAGAGTACGGCTCTGATTCCTCCTGAAGTAGGCTACATCAGTGAGACATTGAAACCCATACCAGAAGAGGTGCACGATCTCGATGCTGTACTCTTTTTTCTAGATTTGATTTGAAGGAACATTAGTACATTACCTCTAAATGCAGATTTTGCACAATTCTGATGGTTTATACAGCTGACTTACGACTACTCTTCTGCTTGTTTTTGGTTCAAAATGCAGTTTGGACCGCGGCGAAGTCTGCTGTCTCATGCCAAGGAGCCACTGGTGTTTGAGGTTCAGTTGCTGAAGGTCCTGTGATTCTGCATTTTGCCATCATCATCATCGTCATCTTCCTTGGTCAATGCAAACGGTGCTCCAAGGGAATCACCGAGTTCATTGTAAACATAACTGTTCTCCCTTTGAAATCGAAATCAGTAAATTCAATCAGTGAAATAGTTAAGCAGCAGCCATCCTGCTTTTGTCAAAATATCGTTAACTTCAGACTCAGAACGGTTCTTCTCTGAAATGGAGAAGCGGGTCAAAGTTTCTGAATGGTTCTGCACTGAAACGGATACGCGAATCAGATTTTTCAGAATTTCTTCATGACCATTTGCAAATATGCCATTCACGAACTGCACGTCACAGTTCATGCTTGCAGGTTTTTTCCTTGTGCGACTCAAAAGAGCGTAAACCCAAAAGTTTGAAGGGGGAAAAAAAGTGATTTTGAATTGCATTGCTGTTTGAATGCGAGATTTTTACTGTTTGCTATCCGTATCGATCGTGCAATAAGCGGTGTAGTACAGGCAGTAGGAGGGGAAGACCGACTTGCAAAGCAGCACTGGCAATTCCAGCCGGCCGCCGCCGCCATCAGCATCAGCGGGAGCTGTCAAAGTGGCGTCTTGGAGGCCGACGAGCCCTCTCACTGGCGAGCCAGAGACAGCGACGCCGCGCACCGTCACGTGCGGAGGGAGGAGGCTGCCGGCCGTGTCTTCTACATAGCCGCCATGGCCAAACCACGAAGACTCGGCGTGGCTGACCGCCAGCACCCGGCGCCACAGCCTGTGGTCCGGGCGGGACCTCAGCAGTGCGCCCACGACCTTGGCGCCGAAGAAGGACCCTCGCAGCCTCTTGGCGATGGCCTGGCCCGCCGCCGCCAGCCGCGGGTCCGCCTCGGCGTCGTCCGCGCCGCCGAACGCGTGCGCCTTGAAGAAGAACCAGTACTCCTCCGGCGGCAGCGGCCGCAAGATAATCGGCTCCGTCGTGCCGAGGTCCACGACGTGCTTGTCGCTGCCGGTCACGATGATCCTGCTCCCTGTCCGGCCGCGCCGCAGGGCCGGCATGATGGCGTCTATCACACACTTCTTGCGCGGGTCGACGTTGTCGAACACGGCCAAGAACCTCTCGCCGCGCAGCTTCCGTTCGAGGGGCCTCAGCTGCTCGCCGGCGGCGCCGAGGCTGGTGCCTGCCGTGCTGGCGACACTGAACAGAGAGCGCAGAAGCTGCACAGCCTCGCTGGGTACCGTGAGGCTCATGCAGTGGAAGTCCACCAGCATGATCAGCGAGGCGCACCGCGGGCTCGTCGCAGACGTGCTGCACAAGGGTCGTCTTCCCGAGGCCGGCGCGCCCGATTATGGGAAGAACGCCTAGCTCGCCGACGCCGGCAGCGCCTTCGTCGTGCAGCAAGAAGTCAATGACACGGCGCCTCTCGAGGTGCCTGCCGAACACCTGGCAGTCAGCGTAGATGTTCGTGGCCAGCGGCCGGTGCAGCGCCGGCGGGCAGCACTGCAGCAGCATGATGAACTCGGCAAGATCGTTGGACACGCTCTCCATGTCCGCGAGGACGCCGTCGAGCTCGCCACCGCCGCCACCGCCACCGCGGAACAGCGTCCTCCTTGCCGCGACGCGCACGCGCTTGGCGGCGTTGAACGAGCTTGGTAAAAACAAAGACCGGCGCGGCTCGCCTCCGGCATGGCCGTCGTCATCGTCATCGTCCTCGTCCGTTACCTCGACCGCCCTGCCCCCGGACGCGTCCAGGAAGTAGCGCCCTCGGTGCGCGGCGCCAACGAGCTCCGAGAGCCACTCCAGAAGCGCTCGGCTCGTGATACGCTTCGCATCGGTGGCGTCCACCACGCTCTCGAGCTTGACCACGAGGTGCCGTAGCCGCCGGAGCTTGCCCTCGACAGCCCCCCGGTCTTGGAGCTTCCCGGCGAGGAGGGATATCGCCCTGCCCACAAGGTCGGCGACGACCGTGGATACGACGGCCTCGGCCATGCTCAAATTCCTCCGGCTATTATCTGCACATTGCGAACCAGCCGCTGTCAGAAGCTTCGTCTTGCTCTAGTAGGACGCACTGTTTAAAAATTGACACGCCGAGACCTCACCGCCTATGCCGGCTAGCGCCCAACTGCCGCCTAGACTCACAAGTCACAAGGCAGATGATGAGACGCCTAGCTCACCGTCTAGGCGCAAGACGCCACCCGACTGTGTCCGCCTACCACCTGGCGATTTTTTTTTTTTAAGAATTGCTCAAGATGGTATGGAACAGAACATTGTTCGAGATCATCAAACTGTTGCTGGTAATGGCCAGAAAGATTTTTCTAAATATGCTACTGGGTTATCTCAACTCTGAGCGTCTGATTTTGACTAATGATACCAATTAACCCGACAGCATACCTTGTTTTCAACTCTTTATTCAAAGATCGCCGGCTTAGCCACTAGAAGTGTCCACGGACACCTTGGTAAGACCATTACCACTGCACTGTTGGTAACGAAGGCCTGCTTTACTATTTTTTCAGGAACCTTTTTCGGTTTTTGGCTTTTGTTCGTTGGATAAGCTTTGATTTCGGATAAAACAAAAGGCTGCAATTTCCAAGTGTTTTGATCCTCAATTCATTTTCAGCTAGAAAGGTCTTGGAGACCGAATGAAACTTGCCATTAAAGGCTGTCTAGGGGAGCTCCTGGCTTCAGCCAAAATAGCTTTAGCTATGATCTTTTTTTATGAAGTAACTCTTTCTAACTTCGGCTTCTCTCGTTAGAAAAATGTTATCTGCACATTGCGAACCAGCCGCGGTCAGAAGCTTCATCTTGCTCTGGTAGGACGCATTGTTTAAAAAATGACACGCCGAGACCTCACCGCTATGCCGGCTAGCGCCCAACTGCGGCCTAGACTCACAAGTCACAAGGCAGATGATGAGATGCCTAGCTCACCGTCTAGGCGCAAGACGCCACCCGACTGTGTCCGCCTACCACCTGGCGATTTTTTTTTTAAGAATTGCTCAAGATGGTATGGAACAGAACATTGTTCGAGATCATCAAACTGGTGCTGGTAATGGCCAGAAAGATTTTTCTAAATATGCTACTGGGTTATCTCAACTCTGAGCGTCTGATTTTGACTAATGATACCAATCAACCCGACAGCATACCTTGTTTTTAACTCTTTATTCAAAGATCGCCGGCTTAGCCACTAGAAGTGTCCACGGACACCTTGGTAAGACCATTACCATTGCACTGTTGGTAACGAAGGCCTGATTTACTATTTTTTCAGGAACCTTTTTCGGTTTTTGGCTTTTGTTCGTTGGATAAGCTTTGATTTCGGATAAAACAAAAGGCTGCAATTTCCAAGTGTTTTGGTCCTCAATTCATTTTCAGCTAGAAAGGTCTTGGAGACCGAATGAAACTTGCCATTAAGGGTTGTTTAGTAGAGCTCCTGGCTTCAGCCAAAATAGCTCTAGCTATGATCTTTTTTTATGAAGTAACTCTTTCTCACTTCGGTTTCTCTCGTTAGAAAAATGTTTGGTAAAACAGTTTCTCATGGTTATTGAAAATGATGAAATATCTAGAATACCCTTCCATTATTCCTCCCTCGTTTCTCTTTAGTCCTCCTCTCTTCACCTTCTCCGCATGTCTGCACGTATGCCTAGGCAACTTCGCGCCAGTCTCGCTCTGTCCCGCAGTGCCTTGCCCGCGTGCAGTTGTTGCCTGGCCTCAACCTGTCCTCGCAACGCCATGCCTACCACCCACACCATCTCTCCACCTCGCGTCATTGTCGCCCAACCTCAACTGCTCCCTGCGTCGTGCCACGCATGCCACCATGGCAAATCGGACCATGGCCCCATGCTAGGACCACGGGAGTGAGAGGGAGCCGAGCAAATATTCTTTTTAGCTCTTGCTCTATCCCCATGCGATTTGACAGGGAGCGTTTGGTCAATGGAGTCGTGGAGCTTTACCAAACATGCAGCACGTTCGGCTGGTGGACTGAACAATGAATTTTGGATGGTTCTGGATAATTCAATAGCATTCTGTGAGGGAGAATAAGCTAAAACAAGTTAGGACATGACCAGCCGAACGGGGTGATGGTCTAAGAATGACCATGGTATAATAGGAATTGAAGAGGTCCCATACGAGGCTTGCCTCAAGCCCTCAACCATTGAATGAACTTCTTCCTAGCTAAAGCTAGTTCACTTGCTACTTGATTACACTCTCCTTTAGCGCGAGATGATCCATTAATGTTGTTTTTATTTGAATAGTATTTTTTTAATCTCCAATCATGCGCGGTGTTGGAGTTGACTAGACACGATGGTTGTGGTGTTCCACGTAAGACAAGAGACGAAAATGAACTGAAAATAAAAGTTTAAAGACTGAAATACATTTTGACAGTTTATGAATGAAATTGAGTCCAAAATATAAAGTTTGAAGACCGAAATAGCCACTTTGATAGTCCTATGATGAAACCAAGCCAAAAAAAAAACTTTGAGAACTGAAGTCATTTTGAAAGTTCAGGGACCATAGGGCCTCATACGGTAGTTAAAGGAATTGGAATATCCATTCCAAAAATATATTAAGATAAACAAATATACTACATACAGTCAAATAAATATGAGTTTCAAACATAAAAATGGCATTTTGTTTGTCTGGAGCATAATACTCATACTTTTAGTTGTTTTGTAAGATAATAACTTACCAAGACGATATATTATTAATTTTATAATAACTAGCAAATATGCCCGTGCGTTACAACGGGACATACAACATGTTACGTAGTTAACTAAACAACTTGTGCCTTGGAGATTTATTGGACAACTGTATCATGCATTCCAACTTGTCTCATCTCGTGATTGGACACGCGCATCTCTAGCTCATATATGGATATTGGAGATTTAAAGATTAAAGATTTATTCAATATTCGTGTGTTGTGTTTTAATTTATTTTGGAACTGAACTCTGCACCGTCTATGTAGGATGCACATGCAAGTCGCTGTACTCGCAACTCATGAGAAATGTCACGCACATTCGTGTGTTAATATGGAAGTATGAGTACGGTGTCGAGACTCGAGAGTCTTGGTCTACCGGTCAGCTAGCTGACGATACGATGACATATTGATGTTGGATGAACTTAGGAGCATTGTTGTTGGTCGATTGGTCTTCTTAATGAAATACGTGTCTAAGTCATGTTTTTGAAAAAAGAAGTTGGTCGATTGCTTGTTTGCACATACAGCTAGTTAAGGAGCAAGGAGAGGAAAAGGAAGCAAAGGGAGCTAGCTAGCATTGGTTTGTGTGGGTTCATTGTGGACGTGCATGCTTTGAGTGTTTTTATTTCTCTCTTCCCATGCACATACTATACATGCAGTGCAATACTGCAAACCATCCATCTCCTTCAACATCGCGCTGAGCAAAAAGGCGACGTCGATCCTTAGTCGTTACTCACCAG